>JARACZ010000030.1:2869166-4302500 GCA_029255805.1 Keiferia lycopersicella | reverse complement strand
ACGCGAGATAATCGCGGACAAACATACATAAATACAGGTCAAACTGAGAACCTTTTTTTTTGAAGTCGATTGAAAACATTGTTGTTTATGTTTGCAGATATCGTGCGTGCTACGCGCGTGTACGGACGTGCAGCTGCTCAGTCACACGCGCACCGGCTGGGAGCCCTGGGTTTGAGGCGTGTGGTGTCGTATAAAGAGTGTAAAAAAAATGCTGCAAATGTTTTAAGGTGTGAACCAGCCCATGAAACTGAACAACTTTCCCTAAGAAACATATGTCGAAATATGAAAAATGTTTTACAAATTGACTTGGTCGGTTGGTAATTTTGTATGGGAGGTCGAAATTTTTTTTCTAATATTTCGAGCGTTCCTTGGGAATAGTTGTTCAGTTTCATAGGCTGATTCACCCCTTAAAATATTTGCAGCTAATATTTTTACATCTTATATATATATATATTTATATATATATATATATATCGTATAAGTTGAAATAAAGAAAATAAAACCCAAAACATACACGATTTTGTCATTTATTTCTCTATCCTTAACTATACATACAAAATAACTGTGGGCATCGTGACAACAACTTTACATACAAGTAATGTATGTATAATCACATCAGATAAAGAAAGGATCTATAAATGGCGACGGTTACTTAAGTGTGAGAGAGAAAGCATGTACACCTGGTATAAAGGGCGTAAAAAAAATTGCTGCAAATATTACAAGGGGTGAATCAGACTATGAAACTGAACAACTTATCCTAAGAAACATATAACCTAAGAAAAATATTTTCGGACCTCCCTTACAGTTGACTCGCTCGGCTGCTACGTTTTGTAAGGGAGGTCCAAAAGTTGTTCAGTTTCATAGGCTGATTAACCTCAAAATATTTGCAGCTAATATTTTTACATCTTATATGTAAGAGCCTCAGTGGGAGAGAGAAAGCATGACAATATGCTAGATCCCTCGCAGGTCAAATGAGCTACTTTTTAAAACGATCTAAAACAATATATTGTATGAAGAACTGGGCCCTAAGTCAACTAAATGAAAATCGTTTCAGTTGGATGTCGATTGGATCTCAGTTGGATGATTTCGGTCATTTCGTAGTCTGCTAACAGTTTGGAGTATAGAAAATCACCATGGCAATGGAATGACAGTTGAGTTTCGATGGCGTTACAATGACAAAAAATAGCAGACTTCGGGCCCTGGAAGTATGACGTCACGCTGTTAGTATTTGGAAGGCGTCAAAACACTTACTTTTATACAATTTTTCTGTTTATTAATTCAAACCTTGAATATTTCAAAAAATTATGAATAAATTCCGTAGTATTTTTGGATATTTATAGCATCACCCCATTTCTTGCCGTGTGATGCCGGCTTAGAATAGCATCACCCCATTTCTTTCCCGTGGGTGTCGTAGAAACCGATTAAGTGACTAGAGGGTTTCAAGTGTATTGCAATTTTAGCCGACAGGCTGACAACCTGTCACTATAGTAATGCACGGCTTATCTGAAACGACCCTCAAACATTTGTCAGACGTGGCGATAAGGACCGTAATTTTACGGTTGTTGACGCTCTGCCTACCCCGCCAGGGATATAGGCGTGATATGTGTATGTATGTATTTTTGGATAGTAGTTTGAATGTACAACTTTTATATTTTGTTAATGACCCAGGAAACTAGCGAATCGGCCGCCATTTACAGATCGTTTCTTTAAACGGACGGGTATATACTAGTAAATTGTGCGTGGTTAAAAATACAATGTCAACAATATACAAATACTTCTTTACAAAACATAAATTATAAAAAAAACCCCTTTCATACAAAGCAAATAAAAAGAAAATGCTTATTTAAAATAATCCTTCAGAATTGAAGCTTTTGGGGCTACTTATGACCCCAATCCAATAAGTGACCCAATTTCGAACAGAATCAACATCTTACCAGGTTATGTAAGAGGCGTTAGGTTAAAAAACACTGATATCAGTATTTGTCGGGTCTTTCGGCGATTCTGTGTCCCACAAGCAAGAAGACCAGGCAATATACAATAACAAAATTTGCTAAGCTAAGCATCAGAAGCTAAACTGTCGAACAGAATCAATGAGTGTGGTTCCGTTTTTCGAAAGGCACGTTAAGCCATCCCGGTTGCTGTCTATGATTACTTAGACTCGTTACACAACCATGTCAGAAGCCTGCTACTTGTAGAAGGCGGTTGAAAAATTCTGACACTATTCATCGGGTCGTTGTCTCTCACGAAGAGAGAGACAGTGTAGTCACTGCACTGCGCTCGCCGATCCAGCTTATAGTTTGCACTGCGCTCCTTTCCTTGGTATGTTGGTGTACGGTGCGGGGTGTGGGTACAATCGTCTGCGAGACTTGAACTCTACAAGGTCCGTTATTTTCACAGCCTGAAAATGAAATTAATGCCAGGTTTTAATTTATTTCTATATAAAACTAAACAGGTTTTTGAGTGGGTTCGTATAACCAGATTATCCATATGATGCGATTATTATATGATGTGATAATAATATTATGTAATTATCATATGATGCGGTTATCATATGATGTAATTCTCATATGATGTGATTAATATATAATGTGGTTATAATATGACGTGATTATCATGTGATGTGATTTTCATATGATGTGGTTATCATATGATGTAATTATCATGCGATGGTGATTTTCATATGATGTGGTTATCATATGACGTGATTATCATGTGATGTGATTTTCATACGATGTACTTATCATGTGATGTGATTTGAATGTGATGTGGTTATCATACGATGTACTTATCATGTGATGTGATTTTCATATGATGTGGTTATCATATGATGTAATTATCATGTGATGTGATTTTCATATGATGTGGTTATCATATGAGGCGATTATAATATGATGTGATTATCATATGATGTGGTTATGATATGGTGTGATTGGCGACCTAACTGTAAAGGTTGTTACCACCGTTTAAGTATACGTTATTCTGTTTATTAATTCAAACTTTGAATATTTTGAAAAGTTATGAATGAAGTCCGTAGTATTTTTGGTCAATTTTTGGATAGTTTTAAGCGTATAACTTTTATATTTAATTAATTAAACTGTCTACAACCAAATTGAGTGGACTATTGTAGCTGTAGTAGACTATATTATCAATTGGCCGTCATACGCCTCTCTAGAACCTTGCGACCCCAACAACCTACCTGTAGTTGTTTGTCGTTGTCGTTGTCATCGTTGTTGTCAGTCCCGGCGCCGCCCTCGGCCGTCGACACTACGTAAACTGACAGTTTCTGTCGTTCCAACAACAACTTACCTGTAGTTGTTTGTTGTTGTCGTTGTCATCGTTGTTGTCAGTTCCGGCGCCGCCCTCGGCCGTCGATACTACGTAAACTGACAGCTTCTGACGTTCCAACGACGAAGCGTCGATGTGTTTCTGCGAATATAACAATATTATTGATCTCCGTATTATAAAATTCAAACGCAAATGAACTCGTATAATGAAGAATTCTGCCTCTTTAATAGGAGCTTTTCTTTTTGAGATTAAAAAAAATATCTAGTATTCCAAGAACTCGATAGGTGGCGTTGAACCGACTATGTTACTAGATTTTAGTGTAGATTGCAAAGCCAAACATAAATCACACCTTAATCCCTTTTGGGGTAGGCAGAACGTTAACGGCCGTAAGAATACGGTCGCTATCGCCACGTCTGACATTTTTCCAAAGCCAAAAGACTAAAAAAACGTAACGCTGACTCTATGCCACGTCTGACAATATTTGAGTGTCGATGCAGATAAGTCGTGTATCACTATAGTGACAGGTTGTCAGCCTGTCGCCTAAAATTGCAATACACTTAAAACCCTCGAGTCCCTCAGTCGCCTCTTACGAGAAAGAAATGGGGTGATGCTATTCTAAGCCGGCATCACACGGCAACAAAAACTCACCTTGTAAAATTTAATCAACTCTTCTTTAGTGACGTTGTTCAGTTGTTCTACCTCCACCCGTTGTCTATCAAAGTTGTACATCTGTAATTAAAATTGTAAATTAAACATACATACATATATCACGCCTTTATCCCTTACGGAGTAGGCAGAGCGCTAACGGCCGCAAAAATACGGTCGCTGTCGCCACGTCTGACAAATATAGAGGGCCGTTTGAGATCATTTTGTGTATCACTATAGTGACAGGTTGTCAGCCTGTGGCCTAAAAGTTGTAATACACCTGAAACCCTCAAGTCCCTCAGTCGCCTCTTACAACACCCAAAGGTAGGAAATGGGGTAATGCTATTCTAAGCCGGCCTCGCACGGCGTAAATTAAAGTAATCTAAAACTCTTTTCGTGTGGGACACAGAGTTGTCCAATGACCCAATAGACCATAGAATAGTGTCTGAATGTTTGAACCACTTCTACAGGCAGGCTTCTTACATGGTTGACTAACGATATTTATAATCATAATTAATATAAGCCGTGTAATGCCAACTTAGAATAGCATCACCCCACATCCTTCCCACGGGTGTCGTAAGAGGCGACTAAGGGACTCGAGAGTATTGGTGTATTACATTTTTTAGGCGACAGGCTGACAGCCTGTCACTATAGTGACACACATGTTTTCTGAAACAACTTTGGAAAACAATCCTCGAAAATGTCAAACGCGGCGATAGCGACCGTATTCTTACGGACGTTAACGCTCTGCCTACCCCGCAAGGGATAAAGGCGTGATATATGTATGTGTATCTATAATTAATATTATATTTATTACGTAGGTATTCAAATAATATGTGATTCTGTTAACGTACTTTCAAAAATTATATAACATATATTTTTAAATAACATATATAACCATGTATGAAAGTATAACTCTCACCACAAAAAAAAGCATGTAAAAATAAAACCAACACGAGAGAAAAAGAGACGAGACTAATTCTACAAGTTCTAAGTTTACCGACCCAAATTTCGCAAACGCATCATAGTTAAAATGTACTTCTTGGCGGGAAATTTTATATGTTTTTGTATTTTTATAATTATTTGTTATAATTATAAGTGTTATTTATATAAGTTTATGAATTTTTGTATTTTATATGATTTTGTATGCTAAACTCAGCCCACGCAACCTACCTGTAATCCACTAAATTCACTGTGTGCCCACCAAATTCAGCTTTGTAGCACTTATCAAGTATCAGAGCTTTAAAATTGAAACTTTGTATGTAATTGGACAACATATCCGACAACGGATAAAAAACTACACAGAATTTCGAGACAAGTTGGGTAGCGCTCCTCGCGTGGCTCGTCTTGGCGAGGGCACGACCGTGTGACAATATAGCTTACCTGTGCAGCGATCTCGTTCCACAGTGTGGACGCTTTGGAGGACAATCGTTTTGGCTTTTCCAACTTCTGCGCGGCCACCGCTGAGCGGTGTTTGAGGAATTCCTCATCAGACATCTTCAAGAGGTAATCCTGGTAAAAAACATTTAGAAATCATCAAATAATTCACTAAAGTACAACTGTCAAACCAATGTTTATGCTATGATATAAGGTCTATTTTTCTTTGTTGACATATCTTATAGTATGGGTTTGACATCTGTCAAATATGGCCTGTTAGAACGGCCATACTTTAGTGGACTGGGTCATTAATAATATAAGGTGTAAAAATATTAGCTGCAAATATTTTAAAAGTTGAACCAGCCCATGAAACTGCACAACTTTCCCCAAGGAAGATAGGTCGAAACATGAAAAAAATTTTGGGTGTCACATACGAAAATGTAACGGCCAACCATGTCAATTTGTATGGGAGGTCAAAAACTTTGTTTCATATTTCGACATATGTTCCTTGGGAAAAGTTGTTCAATTCAATTCATTTATTAGATACGAAACATATGGCTTACAGTTTAAAAAACCAAGCGCACACAATGTTGAGTCAATTTCAAATCAAGTTAAATTTACATACAAAAGGTCATAATAAGAATTCGAATAAATTTATGTCAGTAAAATAATTTAAACATAATAAACATAGACATATTTGAACAGCGAAATTTAGTTCTGAGAGAGTCTTATGATTTAAACTAATTGTTTACTCTTACAAAGTTTCTACAGCGCTGCTCGCTTTGGTCAACGATTCTAGATAACGACTGCTTGACGCTAGGAACTGATTTTGTGAGCACATGAAAATATCAAGCTCTGGATTGTTCAGGTTCATGGGCTGATTTATCCCTTAAAATATTTGCAGCTAATATTTTTACATCTTATAGATATCATCACATAGCATAATGAGGTTGTGCACTGACAGGTCCTATGAGCTACTTTTTAAAACGATATTTTGTATGAAAATAGATAGCAACGTATGACGTCATTAATTGCTATTTTGGATGGCGTCAAAACATTTTACTTTTATATTATTTTTCTGTTAATTAATTCAAACTTTTAATATCTGGATAAACAATAAATAGAGTATGTAGAGCGTCGGTGGTCAAGTGGTTAGGACACCGGTCTTACAATAGTGAGACCCGAGTTCGATCCCCGCCATGTACCAATGTTTGTTAACTCACGTACATTTACCGACTGCTATTACGGTGAAGGAAAAACGTCGTGATGAAACCCACATTCAAATAAAACTTCAATTGAGATGATATTTGAATGTGGCTGAACCTAGGTAGGATTCGGGCAGGTTAGCCTTCGGGTTGCAGAGGTCAGAAGGCAGTCGCTCTGTGTAAAAACTTCGTTCCACGTCAGATCCCCTAGATTAGGTAGCCGACCCCGACAGAGAACGGGATAAGGTGAGGAGAATAATGAATGAATAAGTAGAGTATGTGGTATTTTTGGACAATAGTTTAAGCGTACAACTTATTTTATTAATGACCCTATCATCTAGCGAGTTTGAACTAAGAAGTCTCACCTCAGTCTGTGCTAAAAACGCCTCAATCCTCGTCTCCAAGTACTGCGGATGCCTGTCGCTCTGTACTATCACCCTCAGCCCTTGCACGCCGTTGGAGCGACGGATACCGCTGAATACGATGTATCCTAGTTGCTCCTGAAAAAATAATATGTGTCGGTAAGTTTGTGTGAAAAGGAAAAAACTATGTGTTAGGCGATTAAGTAACTAAATATGTGTCAGTATACAGGGTGTTAGGGACAGCGTCCCGAATACTGATAGGGTGCAAGCAGACCATGAAGCTGAACAACTTTCCCCTAGGAACATGAGACAGAAAATGTCAAAAAAATTTTGGTTTCCCATAGTAAATGCAGTCAGCTGACCGTGTTTTGTATGAGAGGTCGAAATTTTTTTGTCGTTTCCTGACATATGTTCCTAGGGGAAAGTTGTTCACTCTCATGGTCTGCTTGCACCCTATCAGTATTCGGGACGCTGTCCCTAACACCCTGTATATAAATGGAGCCGTATAAGTGTGTGAATATGTGTAAGTGTATAATTATGTGCGTATAAATGTGTAAAATTAATTATTTGTGAGTGTATGAGTGAGAGTCCGCTAGCAAGTATGGGATGAGCATATGAGTGTTTAGATATGTGTATGTGTGAGCGAATAAGTTTATAAATATGTGTAGGTAAGTAAATAAGTGGACTGCTACTTGTATAAGAGATGATGATGATCATCATCATCAAGAGGTTGAAAAATTCTGACACTAGGGTTCATCGGGTCGTTGAACGACTCGGTGTACCACACGAAAAGAGAGAGAGAGAGTGGACTGTTGTGGTTATACTTTTTGTGTCACAAAATAATTTATTTATTTAACAATTTGTTGTACACAACAAAATTCATAACTAAGAGACTAGAGTGTTTCATTTGTATTGCAAGTTTAGGCGACGGGCTGAAACCCTTTCACTATAGTGATACACGATTTATCTGAAACGACCCTCAAACATTTATCAGAGATGGCGATAGCGACCGTATTCTTACGGCCGTTAACGCTCTGCCTACCCCGCAAGGGATAAAGACATGATATGTGTATGTATGTATGTGTGTATCTGATAAATGTTGACATACCTGTGTCCTAAGTATATTGAAGCAGGGCTCATGCAATGTATGCGCGAGTAGTTCCAGCATAACGTTCTGCTTGGCGTCGCGCACTCCGCACGAGTAATATAATGACGCGCAGGATGACTTGTGGACGCTGTTCTCTGTCTCTCTTAGGTATGACGTTCCTGAAAAAAAAGAAGATTTATTTTCTTGTGACCATTGAGATTTTTATTATTTAGAACAATTATGTTAGTTGACTGTCTACCTAAGACACAAGAATTACTATTCTTAAGAAGTACTAATTCCTCATAATTGTTTTGTATAGTTTTACCTATTAGCAATGTTTATTTATTTATTAGTAAAGAATTTACATGATTTTTCACTGGCCTGAAAGGTTCTGTCAGACGTGACGATAAGGTTGCGTCTCCACTGAAGCGGGGCTGCGCTAAGCTGAGCTGAGCGGGGCATGAATTGACCAATCAGGGTGCGTCTCCACTGAAGCGGGGCGGGGATTCGGGGATTTTGAGGCTCATGATTAGTCAATTCATGCCGCGCTCAGCTTAGCTTAGCGCAGCCCCGCTTCAATGTAGACGCACCCTTGTGACCGTTATTTTACTTCCGTTTACGCTCTGCCTACCCGGCCAGGGATAATGGCGTGATATGTGAATATAAGTGAATACAAAGTTTTGTCTGCTGCCGGAACTGTTTTTGGCGATAAAAAACGCATTTTTACGACCTTTAACGCTCTGCCTACCCGGCCAGGGATAATGGCGTGATATGTGAATATAAGTGAATACAAAGTTTTGTCTGCTGCCGGAACTGTTTTTGGCGATAAAAAACGCATTTTTACGACCTTTAACGCTCTGCCTACCCGGCCAGGGATAATGGCGTGATATGTGAATATAAGTGAATACAAAGTTTTGTCTGCTGCCGGAACTGTTTTTGGCGATAAAAAACGCATTTTTACGACCTTTAACGCTCTGCCTACCCGGCCAGGGATAATGGCGTGATATGTGAATATAACTGAATACAAAGTTTTGTCTGCTGCCGGAACTGTTTTTGGCGATAAAAAACGCATTTTTACGACCTTTAACGCTCTGCCTACCCGGCCAGGGATAATGGCGTGATATGTGAATATAAGTGAATACAAAGTTTTGTCTGCTGCCGGAACTGTTTTTGGCGATAAAAAACGCATTTTTACGACCTTTAACGCTCTGCCTACCCGGCCAGGGATAATGGCGTGATATGTGAATATAAGTGAATACAAAGTTTTGTCTGCTGCCGGAACTGTTTTTGGCGATAAAAAACGCATTTTTACGACCTTTAACGCTCTGCCTACCCGGCCAGGGATAATGGCGTGACATGTTAAGTACAAGAGCTTAAGGCACTTTGTATTACCAACCTTTTTCTAGTTCAACCTCTCTGTAGAGCAGCAGTTGCTGAGATAATAGCGGCGTCGCGTCTTTAGGTAATCTGTAAAAAAGGAATTTGCGTCCATGAATGCCGTGTGATGCCGGTTTAGATTCAACATTCAATCGTTTATTTCCAAGTAGATTCACAATGAATACTTTTAGAATGTCAGAGAGTTACAATACAATACTGTCACTGAATAAATGAATGAGTCATTGTAAACAATAACAATTTTAAGTTCCTAATAGAATCGCGGACGAGTGGGATAAAAAAATAAAAAATAAATAACGGCACTGCCTGTAACTTAAGTCACCACCATCAATTAATGAAATCAATTAAATTAAAGACAAAATATTTAAAAAATGCATGTTACATGCTAATTAGCCGGACCCCCTGAACAGGAAAACCACCCAAAAACCTGCTCAGAAGTGCGCCTAATCTCAATTTACAATTTGTACCTATAGAATAGCATCACCCCACATCCTTCCCGCGGGTGTCGTAAGAGGCGACTAAGGGACTCGAGAGCATTGGTGTATTACAATTTTTAGGCGACAGGCTGACAACTTGTCACTATAGTGATACACATGTTTTCTGCCACAACCTTGGAAAACAATCCTCAAAAATGTCAAAAGTGGCGATAGCGACCGTATTCTTACGGCCGTTGCCGCTCTGCCTACCCCTCAAGGGATAAAGACGTGATATATGTATGTATGTATGCGTCCATGAAAGGTTTTATCTGTGTAATTTTGTGTGTAGCGCCCACACGCACACACACACACACAAAATTCACGCCTGTGTGCCCAAGGGCCCCAGCACAGTCTAAGACGGCCCTGTGTAGGTACAAAATATGAGTTTAGCACCATAATGAATACTTACTTGTTCTCAATAGTATCCGCTAGTCTCATACTCCGCTCCCTCGTCAGGTTTCCGACCATCAGTCCTTCGATGTGGACCTTCCGTACTAAACGAGCGGCAAATTCGTTCAATAACTCCGGTGTCATCACTGAAATTACAAAAATGAATTCAGATGATATTTGAATGCGACTTCACCTAGGATTTGGTGGTTAGCCTTCGGGTTGCAGAGGGCAGTCGTTAACCTAACCTAGGGGAGGTTAGGTGAGGTAGCCGACCTCGACAGAGAATGGGATAGAGCAAGGAGAATGAATGATGAATGCAATAACCAAGTTCATGTCGGGGCGATGAAGAATAAGGTCGTATTCGAACTTTAGCGGTATCCTGTTCGGTTCGAAATGTCCGCTACTCATGTACCCATCGGGATACCGCTCATATTTGAACAGGCAATCCTACTATCCTACTAATATTATAAAAGCGAAAGTTTGTATGTTTGCTTGTTACTACTTCAAGCAAAAACTGCTGAAAGTATTTACATGACATTAGGTACAGGGTAACATGGATTGACACGTAGGATAGTTTTTATCCCGTAAAAATATTCCTGTGGGATGCTACAGGATTAAAACCGACTGCCACGCGGGCGGAGCCGCGGGCGTCCACTAGTAAAAAATATTTTTTTTAAATGCTTAATATCAATCCATGCTGATGAAAATAAAAAAGAGAATATCATTAAAAAAGGTAAGGTATAGGTACCTATACGTTTTTTAGACAGGGTGAAAAAAGACGAAAAAATTTGTATCGTACATCCAAAACTTATTTTGTCTATCGATCTATGTTGCTTTAGGGAAAGTTGTCATTTCTACGGACTGGTTCATCCCCTTGAAACATTTGCAATATTTTGTACATTTGTATAAATAACAAAGGATAGAATCTTACGTTCAGCAGAATCCATAAGTTGACATCTGGTCCACACCACATCTGACAGACATAGGGCTTGCTGGTACACCGCGTGCTAGGAAAGATGAATACAGTGTACATTTTAATTGTAAAAATTTCGTAGAACATACGTTTTATATAGGTGAAATAAGAACTCGAATTACGTAAAAACTGACGACCGATGTGGCGCAGTGGTAGTGCGACTGCCTTTGACGCAGACGGTCCCGGGCTCGATTCTCGGTGGGTGACTCACAAAGTTGATATTTATCACTTTGTGAATTTGTTCCCAGTCTGGTTAGGACACTGCGGGCTGAACCACCCGATTGTCCGTAAGTAAGATGGTTCCGTGTTTCGGATAGCACGTTAAGCCGTAGGTCCCGGTTGCTGTCTATGATCACTTAGACGGCGATCGTTACACAACCATGTCAGAAGCCTGCTACTTGTAGAAGGCGGTTGAAAAGTTCTGACACTAGGGTTCATCGGGTCGTTGAACGACTTGGTGTCCCAAACGAAAAAAAAAGACGTAAAAACTTCATTTCATCCACCTCCATCCAGTTTTTATCGTTTTCGTGGTCGAACGCGAGCCCGTTTCGCGTTAGGAGGGACCCAAGTGCTTGTAATATTTGCCCATAGTGTGTTTGGCATTCTAGCTGTATGTCCAGCCAGTCCAATCCTACTTCAGGTATGCTGAATTTAAGATGCATAACATAAATGACTGAATGAGTGAAAATGTGTGGGTTGAATCTAAATATAAGGTGTAAAAATATTAGCTGCAAATATTTTAAGGGATGAATCAGCCCATGAAACCGAACAACTTTCCCAAAGGAACATGGGTCGAAATATGAAAAAAAATTTGGACCCCCTATACAATTTTTTCCATATTTCCACCTATGTTCCTTGGGGAAAGTTGTTCAGTTCCATAGGCTGGTTCGCCCCTTAAAATATTTGCAGCAATTTTTTTTACACCCTGTATGTGTTGTTGACTGAAAAAAATGTGTAAATAAATGTGTATGTGTAAGATTCAATTATGTGTTTCCACTCATAAATGTGCTTGTTACCTGATAAGGTTGTTTCGCTTCAAAATTCTTGATAGCTCGTATGTGATTTTCCTTCATAATAAATCTCTCGGTGAAATTGACAATGTGATTCATGACTTAAATCTCGAATCATGATGTGTATCTTAAATCTTGAATGATAGTTTATGGACTGTGTGATTAGGAGTAAATGTGTGATTTAGATCCAATATGTGTGTTTGTGTGTTTTAGTCATGTTACCTGATAAGGTTGCTCTGCTTCGAAGTTCTTGATAACTTATGTGGTTTTCATTCATAATATGAAACCTTTCTGAGTTCGTGGGAAAATTTACAATTAATTTAAAATGCATAACATAAACTGTGTATTATGACTGAATGAGTGAAAATGTGTGGGTTGAATCTAAATATGTGTTGTTGACTGAAAAAAATGTGTGTGTATGTGTAAGAATAAATTAAAATTATACAGGGTGTAAAAAAATTAGCTGCTAATATTTTAAGGGGTGAATTAGCCTATGAAAATGAACAACTTTCCCCAAGAAACATAGGTCGAAATATGAGAAAATTTTTTGGACCTCCCATACAAAGTTACCGACCGACTTAGTCAATTTGTATGGGAAGTCCAAAAAATTTTCGCATATTTCGACGTATATTTCTTGGGGAAAGTTGTTCAGTCTCATGGGCTGATTCAACCCTCAAAATATTTGCAGCTCATATTTTTACACCGTATATGTGTTTCCGATCATAAATGTGTTACCTGATAAGGTTGCTCTGCTTCGAAGTTCTTGATAGCTCGTATGTGATTCTCCTTCATAATATGGAACCGTTCTGGGTCCGCGGTAAAATTGACAATGTGATCCATGACTTTCTCCAAAAGAACGTGTTGTTTGTCGTCGAACCCGTCTATAGTTAGCTGTAAATAATAAGAATATAATTCAAGGTTGTCCGTGTGATGTCGGCTTAGAATAGCATCACCCCACATCCTTCCCGCGGGTGTCGTATGAGGCGACTAAGGGACTGGAGAGTATTGGTGTATTACAATTTTTAGGCGACAGGCTGACAACCTGTCACTATAGTAATACATATGTTTTCTGAAACAACCTTGGAAAACAATCCATAAAAATGTCAGACGTGGCAATAGCGACCGTATTTTTACGGCTGTTAACGCTCTGCCTACCCCACAAGGGATAAAGGCGTGATATATGTATGTATGTAAAAAATATTATCTCTGTAACACTTGTAATATTCTGCATTTTGTGTTTATGTGTTATAGAAATATAACAATATTTATTGTAATTTTTATAGGCTTTGTTTTATGTGATATACCTACACAAAGACATGTATATTTTTTGTGTATGTGTGTATGTATTTGTGTAAGTGTACGTATGTGTCTGTATTTTTGTACGTAAGTAATTGTATATTTTGCGTTAATTTAGCTTAGTGCGTATAAGTGTGTGTATAGCTGTGACTGTTATTATATGTATTTCTGTGTATTACTGTATGTTAGTGTGTGTTTGTGCTGAAATCTGTGTACTTGAGTGTATTTGTATAGTCTCTAGTGTAGGTATGTGTATGTGTGTGTGTTTGGTGTTGTTATACTCACACTGAGCTAGAGTCTCTTTCTATATATTAGTGTGTGTGTAATTCTGTGCGTTAGTGTCTCTTTCTGTATATTAGTGCGGGCGTGTATGTGTGTGTGTCAGTGTGGTCTTTCTGTATATCAGTGTGTGTGTATATGTATGTGTTGTTACACTCACACTGAGCCCGTACTTGGCGTTGGTAATGTTCCACCGCAGTCCGGCCAGCTCGGCCGCGTACGCGAACTGTTGCAGACTGTCTCGCAATAGAAGCACCCATACGGAAAGCAGGTTGCAGTTCAGAGGTTCCGAGTATGCTAGTGGACTAGAAGGGAAAAGAAGATTATAATAATAACCCAATTAGTTAGTGGATAAATCCCGAAAAGGCAAAGTTATTGTATGACTTGTGAGTCTCTCATACAAAAAAGAAAGAAAGAATTAAAAATCATTTATTCAAAATACACTCATGACATTTTTTATGAATTCACCATATACATATACACGGTGTTAGTGACAGCGTCCCGACTACTGATAGGCTGCAAGCAGACCATGAAACTGAACAACTTTCCCCTAGGAATATATGTAAAAAAAGTAAACATAATTTTGCTTCCTATAGTAAATACAGTCAGCTGATCGCAATTTTTTTGTCGTTTCCTGACATATGTTCCTAGGGGAAAGTTGTTCAGTTTCATGGTCTGCTTGCACCCTATCAATATTCGGGACGCTGTCCCTAACACCCTGTATACTGTCGCTGTATTTTATGATTATAGGTGTATGGTGTAAATCATAACTATGACTCGTGATTCTGTCATACACATGGCATTTTTATTAGTCCACCATGATCTTGCCAATCCATAATGAAATTCGTAACTTTTAGTCGAATATTTTACGAGATTTTATTTGTTTCACAGCCACATTCATGATACGACGCACCGTTCAAAAGTTACAATCGAAAAACCGAATATGGTAGACGAAAGTCATGGCCAATTCTCATGCAGCGCCCATCACAATGTCTGTGAGGAGCTCGATACTCCAAGTGGGGGACAAATACGTATATCTAGGACAAACAGCCCAACTAGGAAGATCTAACTTTGATAAAGAGGTCACTCGACGAATCCAACTCGGCTGGGCAGCGTTCCGGAAGTTACACATCATCTTCATGTCCAAATTTCCTTAGAAATGGAAGATCATTTATAATCAAATTTGAATTCATTTTTGCCGTGTGATGCCGGCTTAGAATAGCATCACCCCATTTCCTACCCGTGGGTGTCGCAAGAGGCGACTGTGGGACTTGAGGGTTTCAGGTGTATTACAACTTTTAGGCGACAGGCTGACAACTTGTCACTTTAGTGATACACAAAATTATCTCACGCCCCTCTATACTTGTCAGACGTGGCGACATCGACCGTATTTTTGCGGCCGTTAGCGCTCTGCTTACCCCGTAAGGGATAAATGCGTGATATATGTATGAATTCATTTTTGAAATCAGTAAAAGGCTTACCTGACCAAGTCGAATGTGACGAAAGCTTTGGGCAGCATGAATTCTCTGTCCTGTTTGAACCACAGTCGCATCAGCGGCGTGTCCTGAAAGCGCCGATATCGGTTAATTTCTTTCATAGTCTGTACAATATAGGATGATCCCTGTCGCGACTCATCACATACATACATACACATATACATACACATATCACGCCTTTATCCCTTACGGGGTAGGCAGAGCGTTAACGGCCGCAAGAATACGGTCGCTATCGCCACGTCTGACTTTTTTGAGGATTGTTTTCCAAGGTTGTTTCAGAAAACATATGTATCACTATAAATAGTGACAGGTTGTCAGCCTGTCGCCTAAAAATTGTAATACACTAATACTCTCGAGTTCCTTAGTCGCCTCTTACGACACCCGCGGGAAGGATTTGGGGTGATGCTATTCTATGCCGGCATCACACAGCATCATCACGACTCATCACAGTTTTTAAAATAAACACAACATTCTTACCAAACACTGAAATTTCAGTAGAAAACTATCTATTTAACTATACCTTGATGATGGCAGGAGCGATGGCGTCTACAGTGACGTCATTCGTCTTCTCTAGTTCCAGCCTCGACGGTATGAACTCGTTTGGAGGCGGGGGGATACCACGCCTCATTGAGGCCGATTTGACATCTGTCAGATCCGTAATAATGCATTGGCAATGGCATATGTTGTTTTGCAACATTGTTCTCTGAAACGACCCTCAAATATTTGTCAGACGTGGCGATAGCGACCGTATTTTTACTCTGCCTGGCCCGCAAGGGATAGAGGTTTGATATATCTGTGTGTGTGCGTCAAACTATACCTTGATAATTGCAGGAGCGATGGCGTCTACAGTGACGTCATTCGATTTCTCTAGTTCCAGCCTCGACGGTATGAACTCGTTTGGAGGGAGAAGATACCTTTGTACTCTGCCTAATCCGCAAGGGATAGAGGTGTGATATATACCTGTGTATGTATGTGTGTGTGTGTCTGACTATACCTTGATGATGGCAGGAGCGATGGCGTCTACAGTGACGTCATTCGTCTTCTCGAGTTCCAGCCTCGACGGTATGAACTCGTTTGGAGGGGGGAGGTGTAACTGCTTGATAGGTTGCACTGCTGACCATTCCTAAAAAAAGGAAAACTAAACTACTAAAGGGCTACTAAAAACAAGTTTACAATTTTGCAGAAATTCTCCACAAGATAGTATTTTTTAACACTTGGTTTTTCTTCTTTTTCGTTTGTGACACCGAGTCGTTCAACGACTTGATGAACCCTAATGTCAGAAATTTTAACCACCTTCTACTTGTTAGCATGCTTCTGACATGGCTGCGTAACGATCGCCGTCTAAGTGATCATAGACAGCAACCGGGACCTACGGCTTAACGTGCCATCTGAAACACGGAACTAACTTACTTACGGACAATCGGGTGGTTCAGCCCGCAATGTCCTAAACAGACTGGGAACAAATTCACAAAGTGATAAATATCAACTTTGTGAGTGACCCACCGAGAATCGAACCTGGAACCTTCTGCGTCAAAGGCCGTCGCACAACCACTGCGCTACATCGGTCGTACGGTGTAGCGGTCTAATATGTTTGACCCGACAAGTCAAAAGATGTGGAGTCGAATCCCACCGGCGGCGTAAATTTTTTACCCTTTTTTGGTTTGATAAAACTTGATAAAAACGAGGTAATTTTTAATTTCATCGTGTTTTTTACTCGAAGAACTGAAAAACTTTTGCTAATACATTTTGCCAACACGTAACAATAGATTGATTGGGTATTCTATACGCCCAACGTACTGAACAATTTTCATAACGAGAGCAATTTGGAAATCGAGGTAAAGTCGATTCACTGTAAATTTCGTATGGATTTTTTTTTGTTCCTTTCCAGAATCAATCAGGTAATCGTAAATTTTGTATAGGCCTTTTATGGGATTTTTTATTCGTGCCCTACCATTGGTCCTTTGGTCTTATACAAAAAAAATATTAAGTGTGATGCCCAATTTATGCCAAAATGTGCAATTCCGAATCCCGTTTATGTAACTGACCTTAATTTTACTAGCAGGGATATCTTCTTGCAAGAATTTCGTGCCGTACCACGGCTCAGTCATCGTACACTTGTCACCAAAATGTCTGCAAAGAAGACAATATAATAAAATTTCAAGCTAGGTGATTCCAACTACGATCTAAAATCAAGGAATGTCGTATAATATATCATATTGTATAGTAAAGTATGTGGGAACAAAGTCTGTAATAATACATAAGACGAGAGATAAGGTTCAAATATTTTAAAGGATGAATCAGGCCATAAAACTGTGGTTAGTGGAAACTCGAGTTCGATCCCCGCTATGTACCAATGTGATATTATTCACGTACATTTACCGAGTACCTACATTCAAATAAAATTTGAATTCTGATGATATTTTAATGTTAGGCACAAGTCATAATGATGATATTTGAATGTGACTTAACCTAGGATTCGGGCCAGGTTAGCCTTCGGGTTGCAGAGGTTAGATGGCAATCGCTCTGTGTAAAAACATGGTTCCACGTCATATCCTCTAGGTTCGGTAGCCGACCCCGACAGAGAACGGGCTAAGGCAACGATAAAAAAAAAACTCACTTGGCTACGACGCCGATCCTCACGTGTTCGGGCGTGAGCAGCGCAGACAACTCCTCAATGAGCTCGGGACGCCATTCTGACATCAGGTAGTACGCGCTTAGGACGTCTTCCATTGGGAACTCCTATAAAGGTATAGTTGGAATTAATACGGGGTGTAAGAGACGGTGTAATGAAAACTTTGCAGGCGTGATCAGACCATGAAACTGAACAACTTTTTCTATGGCAGCTATGTTGGGAAACGAAAAAAATTTTTCGAGTTCCCATACTAAGTCACTTAGCTGATCGGGAATTTTGTAAGTTCGGTCGAAAAAAAATCACGTTTACCAACATAGCTAGCTCCCAAAGAAAAAGTTGTTTTCCAACCAGTTGTTGACCAGTTTTATGGTCTCAGCACGTTTGCAAAGTCTTCGTTACACCGTCCCTTACACCCTGTATAGTGACGACCGATGTGGCGCAGTGGTAGTGCGACTGCCTTTGACGCAGAAGGTTCCGGGTTCGATTCTCGGTGGGTCACTCACAAAGTTCATATTTATCACTTTGTGAATTTGTTCCCAGTCTGGTTAGGACATTGCGGGCTGAACCACCCGATTGTCCGTAAGTAAGATGATTCCGTGTTTCGGATGACACGTTAAGCCGTAGGTCCCGGTTGCTGTCTATGATCACTTAGACGGCGGTCGTTACACAACCATGTCAGAAGCCTGCTACTTGTAGAAGGCGGTTGAAAAATTCTGACACTAGGGTTCATCGGGTCGTTGGACGACACGGTGTCCCACACGAAAAGAAGAAGACCGTCCGTTACACCCTGTATAATAGAGTTCAGATGAACTCTAGAATGCAAATCTGTGAGGCATCGGTCGCACGAGTGTCTTACGACAACTCTACTCAGATTCGTCCTCTACAATAAGCCGCTTGTACCCAATCAGGGTGATCCTTGAATACTTAGCCAGCATTTAAGCTGAAACGATGAGTACCGAAATACCGAGGACAAAATGTCTCAGATAAAAGGCAAATAAGACAAAAAAAATTGCTCGTATAAAGGTATAAGACAGATAGATTACATGAAAAACAGAAAATCTCCATCAAAAAACATTGTTCAAAATATATCAGAAATAAACAAATATTCTTCATGGTACACAGAAATGTTTATCCGGGGTGTAAAAAATATAGCTGCAAATATTTAAGAAGGTAAACCAGCCCATGAAACTGAACAACTTTCCCCATATACGTTGAAATATGACAAAAAATTTGGACCTCTCATACAAAATTACCAACCAACCAAGTCAATTTGTATGGGGGAGACCAAATGTTTTTCACTTTTTGACCTATGTTTCTTGGGGAAAATAACCCCTTAAAATATTTGCAGCTATTTTTTTTACACCCTGTATAGTTTAGCCGTCGATAAACACAAGTTTTTTTAAATTACTTAAAAAATACAGAAAATCTTCATCAAGAAACATTTACATTCACTTTTGGATATTTCTTCAAATATTCAGAAATAAACGGTTCCTGCGAGAAATGGACAAGGGTTGTTGCACGGGTGCGGTATAAAAGACGACATGAACAAAAAGGGCATTAATGAGGATTTGACTGCTGATAGAGATGAATGGAAGAAAAAAACATGTTGCGCCGACCACAAATGAATTGGGATAAGGGCAGGCAGATGATGATGAAGATTCAGAAATAAACAAATATTCTTCATGGTACACAGAAATGTTTATATTTTTATTATTACATACATACACACATACACATATCACGCCTTCATCCCTTACGGGGTAGGCAGAGCGTTAACGGCCGCAAGAATACAGTCGCTATCGCCACGTCTGACATTTTTGAGGATTGTTTTCCAAGGTTGTTTCAGAAAACATATGTATCACTATAGTGACAGGTTGTCAGCCTGTCGCCTAAAAATTGTAATACACTAATACTCTCGAGTCCCTTAGTCGCCTCTTACGACACCAGCGGGAAGGATTTGGGGTGATGCTATTCTATGCCGGCATCACACGGCAAATTTTTATTATTACATCTAAAACAATACCTGTAGCACGTGTACGTGTGAGTTGGCCAAAGACCTGGGCTCCTGCGCGTCCTTGAACCGGAACTCCATGGCCATCAGGTCCTTCTGCTCCTCCCACACCCACCGCTGCGGACCCTCCGCGCGTAACATCGATATGTACTGAAAATATTAATAAAAATTCACACTGCTTTCAACTTTACCGACATACATACATACATACATATATCACGCCTTTATCCCTTGCGGGGTAGGCAGAGCGTTAACAGCCGTAAGGATACGGTCGCTATCGCCACGTCTGACATTTTTGAGTATTGTTTTCCAAGGTTGTTCCAGAAAACATGTGTATCACTATAGTGACAGGTTGTCAGCCTCTCGCCTAAAAATTGTAATACACCAATACCCTCGAGTCCCTTAGTCGGCTCTTACGACACCCGCGGGAAGGATATGGGGTGATGCTGGCAGCCGGCATCACACGGCAAATGCTTTATTTATACAATAACACAGAAAAGTACAATAGAAGAAAATTCGGGAAAATATAAGCGGCCTTATTGCTTATGTAGCAATTTCTACCAGGCAACATTTAAAAATCTTAAGCAAAACTAATTAGTTGTTACAATTTTGTGCAATAAACAATTTTGCTATGTTATGTCGGTAAAGGGACTCGAGAGTATTGGTGTATTACAATTTTTAGGCGACAGGCTGACAACCTGTCACTATGGTGGTACACTTGTTTTCTGAAACAATCTTGGAAAACAATCCTCAAAAATGTCAGACGTGGCGATAGTGGCCGTATTTTTACGGCCGTTAACGCTCTGCCTACCCCGCAAGGGATAAAGGTGTGATGTATGTATGTATGTAAAGCATTTGTATTTATTGTATTTTCATCTGACGATGCGTCTTGCGCATTAATAATGATTAGTCTATAATTATAACCGATGGCCGGTGGAGCGCGCGGGTTCTCGAGTGGAGACCACGCCTCGGCAAGCGTACCGTTGGACGCCCTCCGGCCAGATGGACCGATCTCTCTTCTCTTTTCGTGTGGGACACCGAGTCCTCCAACGACCCGATGAACCCTAGTGTCAGAATTTTTCAACCGCCTTCTACAAGTAGCAGGCTTCTGACACGATTGTGTAACGACCGCCGTCTAAGTAATCATAGACGGCGACCGGGACCTACGGCTTAACGTGCCATCCGAAACACGGAACCATCTTACATACGGACAATCGGCTGGTTCAGCCCGCAATATCCTTACCAGACTGGGAACAAATTCACAAAGTGATAGATATCAACTTTGTGTGTGACCCACCCAGAATCGAACCCGGGACCTTCAGCGTCAAAGGCAGTCGCACTACCACTGCGCCACATCGATCGTCGATGACTTATGCAGAGCGGCTGGTAGAGACGGCCAAAGCGGGAGATCGTTCATTGTGGCGTATCCTGGGGGAGGCAGCAGTCCAGCAGTGAACTGCTATAGGCTGATGTGACGATGATGAATAATGATTGACGACCGATGTGGCGCAGTGGTAGTGCGACTGCCTTTGACGCAGAAGGTTCGCCGTGTTTTGGATGGCACGTTAAGCCGTAGGTCCCGGTTGCTGTCTATGATCACTTAGACGGCGGTCGTTACACAACCGTGTCAGAAGCCTGCTACCTGTAGAAGGCGGTTGAAAAATTTTGACACTAGGGTTCATCGCGTCGTTGGACGGCTCGGTGTCCCACACAAAAAGAAGAAGAATGATTATGTTTGTGGCAATAAAAACTTTCGCTAAATATTATTAACTTACTTGAAACACAAGTTGTATGATGTCGTCTATATGTAGCAGCCCCTTCTCAGTGAGGTCGACTTGCACGCCGAAGAAACCGAACCCGCGAGCGCCGATACGCGTGCCGCCCACCAGACTAAACACAGGTCATAAAAACGGGTCGATATTATGTCGAAATAAAATCATATAAAAATAGATTAATTATTTTTAGGGGTGAACCAGCCCATGAAACTGAACAACTTTCCCTAAGGAACACAGGTCGAAATACAAAAAACAAATTTGGGCCTCCCATACAGAATGTACCGGGCGAACGAGTCATGGGGCGCCCAAAACTTTTTTCATATCTCGACCTATGTTCCTTGGGGAAAGTTGTTCAGTTTCATGGACTGGTTCACACCTCAAAACATTTGCAGCTAATCTTTTCACACCCTGTATAGTTGCACACGATATGAAGAAACTATAATAAGAAATATCTAACGTGTGTGTTTAAATATATTTATGTGTGTGTGTTATACTATACAGTTTGTCGGAAAGCGCAGTGCGTGACTGGCCTGTGCCAGACTTAAAAAAGACAAACAAATATATAAAGAGGTGTTTTAATGTGTGTGTGTGTGTGTGTGTGTGTGTGTGTGTGTGTGTGTGTGTGTGTGTGTGTGTGTGTGAATGTCTATCTGGTGTGTTTGCGTGAGTGTATGTGCAAAATTTAGAATTATAATGGACAAAGTAGAAGTATAGTGGGCCGGAAAGCGCAGTGTGAAACTGACCTGTGCCAAACTTGTGATACGGATGCGTCGGATCGACACATATCAGAAAATCAGTTTTAGTGTGTGTGTATGTGTGTGAGAGAGAGAAAGAGAGAGTAAGAGAGAGAGGGATATGCACATAAGTATATGTGAGTTAGTATATGAATTATGTGTTAATGTGTGTGGGTTTGTTGTGAATGTTTGGTAAAACTGACCTGTGCCAAATTTAGAAATGTAGAAATATCTAACTACGTACCTATTACACCACCCTCTAGCCTTCAGTTCGGCCAGCAAGCTGCCCGGCCCCTCGTGACCCAGCAAGTGGGATAGGTAATGACCCGGCTGAAAAAAAAATTTTAAAACATATAATAAAGTACCTGGTTCTTACAATGGCACCGGTCTTACAATCGTGAGACCCGAGTTCGATCCCCGCCATGTACCAATGTGCTTTAATCACGTACATTTACGGACCGCTCTTACGGTGAAGGAAAAACATCGTGACGAAACCCACATTCAAATAAAATTTGAATTCAGATGATATTTGAATGTGACTTAACCTAGGATTCGGGCCAGGTTAGCCTTCGGGTTGCAGGTTGCACGTCAAATCCCCTAGGTTAGGTAGCCGACCCCGACAGAGAACAGGATAAGGCAACGAGAATAATGAAATATATATATTTTTTATTATTTTTTTTTAATGTAATAGGCCCGCATTTGTCTGCCATCTCACCTGGTGGTAAGTGGAGATGCAGACGAAGATGGTACATGCTTGCCTAGATAATGCCTATTCACTCTTGCCTTAAAAAGGCCCAAGTTATATTGTTCCGGAAAAAGATCCGCCGGCAGGGAATTCCACTCTTTAGCCGTACGCATGATAAAAGTTGAAGCGAAACGCTTAGTGCGGATCAGAGGTATATCTACAACATAAGGGTGGAACCCCAGTCGGCGCCTCGATCCCCGGAGATGGAATGGGGAAGGGGGTATAAATATAATACCTGGTTCACCGAACCTTGCTCGGATTTATCGATACCTAAACGTATTTTGTTTCTTACACTATATGGTCATAATTAAGTTTTATCTGTCGGTAAATTCGAAAACTACTACAGTACGGACCTGACTGTAAATGCGAAGACTAATACGAACGGATCGTGTTTATTTGTTGTTGATATTTTTGTTGTTTCTGCCGTGCGATGCCGGCTTAGAATAGCATCACCCCATTTTTTCCCGCGTGTCGTAAGAGACGACTAAACCCTCGGTTTCATGTGTTACAACTTGCTGACAACCTATGACTGCGGTGATACAAGAATCATCTGAAAGGGCAATCAATATTGTCAGACGTGGCGATGGCGGCTGTATTTTTATGGCCGTTAACGCTCTGCCTACCCCGCTAGGGATAAAGGCGTGATATATGTATGTATGTATGATGTGTTTTCCAATTTAGATATCCTCAGCTTAGATTCCTTTGTAGTGTAGACAGAAGCGTCAACGGCCTTAATGTGTATGTATGTATAAGTAAGTTAAACACTTACCCCACTCTTATAATATTTCCTGGTATCCGGTATAGGGAAATCAATGCTCAGAGACCTCAGATCCTTAACCGGAAGGCAGTAGGCGCGCTTCCGGCGCAGCTCCGGCGGGTACGGGTGCTCCGGCCAAGATGGCGCCACCACCGACTTGTCCTCCACCAGGGAGAATAACGGCACCACTATTTTTTCTAGTTCGTCCAGGGATTCTGAAATAAAAGTTATGATAGTAATGGCATATTCTCATTGATGAGGGAACTGGTGAGTGGCACCAAAAAACTCATTGATCTGATGATAATATATTTTTCTCAATTTTTTTATTGGAAGTATAGACCTTTAATTCCTTAAGCAAAGTCGCAAAATAGTTCTAATTATTACAGATATTTTTAAATGTTTTTTTAAACCGACGTTCTCTCGATTCCGTAGGTGGTGTCCAACCCTACTTTACAAAGCGAAACCGAAATAAGTCCTGTGTTTTGTTCAAACTTACATAAAGTTTATTTACATATTGTTGCATAGTGATTTTAAGTATCTTATGGTGCCATTTTAAGGTCATTAGTTCATTATTTTACCATAGACAATTCCTTTTAAACATTGGTGTCACAAACTACTCTCATATCCGAACGCATCCTTTATGGTGCTTGTCAATCTTTGACAGTTATAGTGAGACATAAGATAACCCTGCCTGCACGTTACCTTAGTCGCCTCCCAGGACCTGAACGAGGCAGGCACGTTGCAAATTCAAGGAAATCGGCACAAGAAGTTAAGTCATTTCAGATCCGTAATTTTGTTTCATGATTTTGTCATAACTTTCATTGCGATTTTCTCTTATCATGTGTAAATGTAAGTTTTTCTTTTAATGCAATATGATGTACCACTGCTAAATGAAGGTCATTGTGTGTAACAATCGTAGTTGCTTACTTTAAGTTTGCCACAAAGCTAAAAAATATGCTTTGGTTATCAGATCCCTCATATCAGATCCATCACTTTCCGTCATCGTTGCAATGACGGATCTGATAAGGTGATGATGGAATTAAGAGAATCGATAAATGTGGGACTTAATCGGTGCCCACAGTTGGGCAGTTCGTATAACTATACTTTTATCTGCGCAAAATATATCTTTGGGGTCGTGTATGTACTTGTGGGAGGTAGAAATGAATATTATATTTTAGCCATACTTGTATTATAAATTCCAAAGTAACTCTGTCTGTCAGTCTGTCTGTCTGCGACGCTTTCACCGCCAGACCACTGCACCGATCATCATGAAGTTTCACACAGAGATTAGTAAGATACTGAGAACGAACATAGGCTTCTCCTTGTTACCACTCGAGGGTCTGAAGTACATTAAGTAGGCCACCAGGTACACCACCAAGAGTCCACCTAAAGTATTAGAGATACAGATATGGTACTAAAGCAGGAGTTGTTCAGCTTGATGGGTAGCTTCTACTGGCCTATATAGTTTGAAGGTTTGGAGTACCTGGTGTAGACTACCAGATGCACCACGAGGAGCCCACCTAAACTGTAGGAGATATGATCCGTAATGGCACCAATGTAAAAGTTGTTCAGCTTGATGGGTAGCTTCTGTTGGCATATATACTTAGAAGGTTTAGAATACCTGAAGTAGACCACCAGGTGCACCACCAAGAGCCCACCTAAACTGTACGAGATACAGATATGGTATCAAAGCAGAAGTTGTTCAGCTTGATAGGTAGCTTCTGCTGGCCTACATAATTTGATGATTTGGAGTATCTGATATAGACCACCAGGTGCACCACAAGGAGCCCACCTAAACTGTAGGAGATACAGATATGGTATTAAAGCAGAAGTTGTTCAGCTGGATAGGTAGCTTCAGATATTTTAATTTTTGCTTTCCAGATATTTTATTACATGATAACTGATCATAAATACGATAAGAAGATACCAACTCATCTTAGGATCATCTGTCGTATAATCATTGACAGCAGTTAGTGGTCAGGTCACGTTTCAAGAGGTTCCTAGATAATATTGTATGAAACGAATTAAACACAGCGGCACGGTGCTGCACTCGTGGCACATACGTAACATAGCCGCGGAGTATATTAAATAGCATACATTTTTTTTCCCTTGTATGAGTAAGTCCGCGTAGCCACTATAATTCAACCTTTCTGAGGAGTAAATTTAGAAGTTATTGTTTTGTTTGTTCTTTTTTTAATTATTGAAATGTGATTATTATTAACACAAATTATCAAAATAAATATTTAAATTTAAATAAGCATAAAATCTTTAATTTTATTTTATATACATTTCCTTACTGTATTATACTTATATTTACTTCTATATATTTATATTTTATTAAATATAAGCGTACGAAAGCTACGTCCGACACAAACACTATGACATTTTATCAGTTCCGCCACCGAAATAGTGGGCAAATTTATCAGATCCGTCACCTAGACAGTGGGACTCAATTATCTGTATGAAAATCCAATTATAACTCAAAACAGATTTGTAATTTTTCTTTACAACACAAAACTCAATGTGTATGTATATATACTTCTTGTCAGTACTAATAAACAAGGCCACTAGAATCATATTTGTAAGTTTCCGTCATAAACCGAAATCAGTTCTCTTGATTCCATCACAGCAAAAAGTGGGCTAGCTATAACTTTGTAATTATTCGTCCAAAAAGTGGGCCTTTCACATAATTTTATCTGTATTCCTCTAAAGAATGACCCCATGTCCCCAAAATACCAAAAAAAACAATTTGAAAAATGATGACGGAATTATCAAGAGAACGCGTTTCGAAGAGAACAAGCCTAATAAATACTATAATATTTTATTTTTATTTTACTTCAAATAGGAACGCCAACATCCTTTAAATCTAACTTACGAATTAGTATTATTCTATATTATTATTAAATCACTGATTTAAAAGACAATTACAGGCGTACACAACATTATTATAAATTAAACAGTAAACAAAGTTTAAATAAAGTTTATGACGTGTGATGTTCCGGCTTCTTCTTCTTTTCGTGTGGGACACCGAGTCGTCCAACGACCCATGTTCCGGCTACAATAGCATCACCCCATTTTTTTCCAGCAGGTGTCGTAAAAGACGACTAAGGGACTCCAGGGTTTCATATGTATTACAATACAACTTTAGGCGACAGGCTAACAACCTGTCACTACAGTTATACACGAATCATCTGAAACGGCTTTCAATATTGTCAGACGTGGCGATAACGACTGTATTTTTACTGCTGTTTGCGATAAACGCGTGATATGTAATAAAAAAAATAACCTCCCATACAAATGTATGTCATATTTCGACCTATGTTCCTTGGAGAAAGTTGTTCAGTTTCATAGTCTAATTCACCCCTTAAAATATGCAAGCTAATGCAAGCTAATTTTTAGTCTTTGCTAGCGGCCTTTTATTTATTTCATTTATTTTCAATTTTCATTTCAAATTCAATTCAAAAAATCCCGGCAAGTATTATAGTATATTAAGTATATGTATGATACACATGTTTTCTGAAACAACCTTGGAAAACAATCCTCAAAAATGTCAGACGTGGCGATAGCGACCGTATTCTTACGGCTGTTAAACGCTCTGCCTACCCCGCAAGGGATAAAGGCGTGATATATGTATGTATGTATGTATCTATAAATCAGTTGTGTAGTTTTAAATATTTAGGCAAACATACATACAGACAGACGCGAAAAGCGACTTTGCTTTATACTCTTCTTCTTCTTTTCGTGTGGGACACCGAGTCGTCCAACGACCTGATGAACCCTAGTGTCAGAATTTTTCAACCGCCTTCTACAAGTAGCAGGCTTCTGACATGGTTGTGTAACGACCGCCGTCTAAGTGATCATAGACAGCAACCGGGACCTACGGCTTAACGTGCCATCCGAAACACGGAACCATCTTACTTACGGACAATCGGGTGGTTCAGCCCGCAATGTCCTAACCAGACTGGGAACAAATTCACAAAGTGAAAATACTTTGTGAGTGACCCACCGAGAATCGAACTCGGAACCTTCTGCGTCTAAGGCAGTCGCACTACCACTGCGCCACATCGGTCGTCTTTATACTCTGTAGTGATTATTGTTAATCTCACCTTTCCCGACGACGACGAGTGCCATAATGTTCGCCGAGTACCACTTCTGATGAAACTTGAGGAGTTCCTTTCTCACGTCGATACCTTTCTGCTTCGGTATGGTTTCCAGCGTCTCCCGGTTGCCTGAGATTGTAAACAAATCATTTATTTATCACAGCACGAAAATATTGTTTGTGTGTGTTTGTGAGTATGAGAGAGAAAGAGAGTCATATACAGGGTGTAACGAACGGTGTAACGATACCATGAAACTGAATCACTTTTTCAATGGGGTGTTGGGAAACGAGAAGAGAGAAAGGAAGTGTGAAAATAAGATTTATTCAGTTGCTCCAACCACCCCATATATAATATTAGTGTGTGATTGCGTGTGTGTGTTGCGATGGTGTGTTAGTATGTGATGTGATTGTTGTGTTTAAATGTAAGTGTGTGGGTGCGTGTGTGTTCTTAGTAAACGCGAGTGTTTTAATGTATTCATGTGTGTGTGTTATACTATACAGTTACTCTTATTGAGTTGGGTTCGATCGCCACATATGAAGAGATGTTTTTCTGTAAATGTGTGTGTTGTGTATCTGGTGTGTTTGCGTGAGTGTATATGCAAAATTTGGAATTATAATGGACCGGAAAGCGCAATGAGTAACTGACCTGTGCCAAATTTATGATACGGATGCGTCGGGTCGGCAGTACTCTTATTCAGTTGATCCAATCGCCACATGTCAGAAGTGGTATTTTAATGTGTGTATGTATGTGTGTGTTTAAATGTGTGTATGTGTGTGTTTGTGTGTTTGCGTGAGTGTATATGCAAAATTTGGAATTATAATGGACCGGAAAGCGCAATGAGTAACTGACCTGTGCCAAATTTATGATACGGATGCGTCGGGTCGGCAGTACTCTTATTCAGTTGATCCAATCGCCACATGTCAGAAGTGGTATTTTAATGTGTGTATGTATGTGTGTGTTTAAATGTGTGTATGTGTGTGTTTGTGTGTTTGCGTGAGTGTATATGCAAAATTTGGAATTATAATGGACCGGAAAGCGCAATGGAGTGTAAACTGACCTGTGCCAAATTTATGGTAAGGATGCGTCGGGTCGGCAGTACTCTTATTCAATTGATCCAAACGACACATATCAGAAAATCAGTTTTAGTGTGTGTGTATGTGTATGAGAGAGAGAAAGAGAGAGTCTGAGAGAGAGGGATATGCACATAAGTATATGTGAGTTAGTATATGAATTATGTGTTAATGTGTGTGGGTTTGTTGTGTATGTTTGGTAAAACTGACCTGTGCCAAATTTATGGTAAGGATGCGTCGGGTCGGCAGTGCTCTTATTCAATTGATCCAATCGCCACATGTCAGAGGACGTGTTTTTCTCGTGCTCGGAGTGCACGGCGCTCAGCTCCCGACCGGTGGCCGACTCAGTGAACAACGGCGATATGAAGAATTGTGCGAAACTGTGAAAAAAAAAAGTTATTTGTACATATGTAGCGACCTTCTTAGGCGCTAACCTTTTTTATGTATAAGTATTATTGAGTAAGCAATCTGTCACTGCAAGACTTATGTCAGGTGGCAAAAAAATTACTATCGCTCTCTCGCTAGCTAAACATGACTGGAGTTGGATCTAATATCACTTTCGTGTTATGTATTAATATTGTTAACTGTAAATATCATGTGCATAACCTTATTAAAAGCTGCACATAGTAATTGCATGAAGTTTCACTTCAATCTCCACCGACAAGCACCCTTCTCGCCAAACATACATACATATATCACGCCTTTATCCCTAGCGGGGTAGGCAGAGCAAGAATACGGCCACTATCGCCACGTCTGACATTTTCGAGGATTTTTTTCCAAGGTTGTTTCAGAAGACATGTGTAACACTATAGTGACAGGTTGTCAGCCTATCGCCTAAGATACACCAATACTCTCGAGTCCCTAAGTCGCCTCTTACAACACCCACGGGAAGGATGTGGGGTGATGCTGTTGTAAGCCGGCATCACAAGGCCGACGTAGTTATTTGTAGAACGGCATAGTCACGGCACAGTTGTTTGTACAACGAGAGATAAAAGTTGACGGCCACAGACTGGTAGAGGTATTTTGCGGACTTTTCTCAAGATATACGAAAATGATCGCCTATTTTTAAGCTAATTAAAGCTTATATATTTAATTTTCGTGTAAAGGTTTTTTGTGTGTGCAATAACGTATTCTCAATCGTCATTGAAATAAATTTGACATTGGCTAAAATGACAAACATGTCTTAGGTCGCCCGGGGACGCCCATATTTGATTTCCGAGAATTAAATTCACTAGTTGACTGGGTCATTAATGATAAACAAAAATTATCGTTTCATGCGAAAATCTGCTACTTATTATGCTCGTATCACACGTTCTATTTTACTTATCAATTCCCCCACACCCTCAAAAATTCACACACATTTTTGACCATAAAAACACCGAGTAGGAAAAATTTAAACTCGTGTGGTTAGACTAGTCGTTGCGGACTTCCGTGCACGGATTCGAATAACGACGTTTCAGAAATTGTCTCCCTGGACGGAAAGAGAAGAGGGAGGCCTTTGCCCACCAGTGAGACAATGTAGGTTAATTAAGATAAGATACATACACACATATCACGCCTTTATCCCTTGCGGGGTAGGCAGAGCGATAACGATCGCAAAATTACGGTCGTTATCGCCACGTCTGACAATACATATTTGAGGGTCGTTGCATATAAGTCGTGTATCACTATAGTGACAGGTTGTCAAGACAAGATTATACTTACATATCCAAAGCCTTTGGTAGGTGTTGGGGCAGCACATCGAAGTAATACGTGGTATGGTCGGACGACGTAGACGCGTTGGACGCGCCGCCGTGCTCCGCTAAGAACTTGCTGTACTCGTTTTCCTGAGAAACAGGGTTATGTATAGATTCCATCCACCATTTTTAGGGTTTCGTACCCTTCCGTACTATGGGTATAAGGTAAAAATAGACTTCCCTTATTATTAATATTTGATCGAGTAGGGGTTGGTCCTGAGAAGATCAACAGCCACTTTGACTTTTGCAGGTCTATCGTGGCTGGCTCTTTTCGTTCAAACTGTTACGCCTGTTAAAACTCAAACTAAGACTAACATATTAGGCGGGACTCTCATACAAAAAACGTGTTTTTAGTTCGATTTCATCTAATGAATTTTTGTTATTTGTTGATTTTTTCATGCAATAAATGTTAAAATCAAAATACGTGGTTGAATTTAAAAAATATGTACGTATTTGTACAATTTACCAACTTTGAAGAAACTGCACATTCTGCTAATTGGGCATTTAACAAATTGCTTATTTTGCTAATTCGACATTTTGCCAATTGGACATTTTGCAAACTGGACATTATGCGAATTTGACATTTTGGTACTAAAAGTTCTTCTTATACTTACTTCGGGGTATTTCTCAGTGCCCAGGAACAGCATGTGTTCGCAGAAATGCGCCAGCCCGGGCAATTCCGGGGGGTCCGACAGATAGCCTGCGAATTACAATATTTATATTGTCGACCGTGTGATGCGCGTGTATGTACGTCCATCACCAAGCCATCCAACGACCCATGTAAACTGGTGTCAGAGTTTATTAAATGCCTACTACTAGTAGCAGGCCTCTACCATGGTTGAGTACCGAGACCTACGGCTTAACGTGCCATCCGTAACACGGAACCATTTTTCTTACGGGTGGTTCAGCCTGCAATGTCCTAATCAGGCTGGGAACAAAGTCACAACGTGATATTATTAACTCTGTGAATGACCCACCGTGTATCGAACCCGGAACCTTCTGCGTCAAAGGCAATTGGACTACCAATGCACCACATCGGTCGTCAATCGATAAGCCTGACATATTTATACACGACACCATAATTATATTTGATAGACATACATACATACATATATCACGCCTTTATCCCTTGCGGGGTAGGCAGAGCGATAGTGGCCGTAAGGATACTGCCACTATCGCCACGTCTGACATTTTTGAGGATTGTTTTCCAAGGTTGTTTCAGAAAACATGTGTATCACTATAGTGACAGGTTGTCAACCTGTCGCCTAAAAATTGTAATTATACACTAATACTCTAGAGTCCCTTATTTGATAGATATGGCTCAAAACACACACATGCTATTTTTCCCCGACCTTCATTGAATATTGATTGCCTTAAATGACTTGTGATACATTTTCTAGTCGATGAATATTCATCTGTATTATTATTTGATTTTTAGTCCCTATATTTTTACCGTGCCGTGTGATGCCGGCTTAGAATAGCATCACCCCATTTCTTTCCCGTGGGTGTCGTAGAAGCCGACTACGGGACTCGAGGGTTTCATTTCATGTGTATTGCAATTTTAGGCGACAGGCTGACAATCTGTGACTATAGTGATTACATGATTTATCTGGAACTACCCTCTAATGTCAGACGTGGCGAAAAAGACCGTAATTTTACGGTCGTTAACGTTCTGCCTATCCAGGGATATAGGCGTGATTTGTGTGTGTATGTATATAAATTTTGAGGCCTTAATAGTGGGTGTATTTTTAGAATTCAGGGTGTAATATTATGTGATTGTGTCTTATTATGAGTTTAATTTATCGATCGTGGGTTTCTATGTATAAATGAATACTTAGTTCACTTTTTCCCGCGTCGGTTCTCTTTCCCGACAGACTCTATACAGGTTGTAAGATACTATGTAACGAAAACTTTGCAGGCGTGATCAGACCATGAAACTGAACAACTTCGATATGGAGGCTATGTTGGTAAGCATAAAACATTTTTCGACCTTTCATACAAAATTCCCTATCAGCTGAGTGAGTTTGTATGGGAACAGTTATCAGTTCAGACAATAGCCTTGAGGTGTTGCTTAATGAGCAGACTAAGTGCAGGTTCATTTTGTGCAACTTCCCATATTGTTCAAATCTATCAGAGCAACAAAACAAATGTGTGCATAGAATGAACATGCATTTGTATAACAGGACATGTTATCATAGCGATGTTATTTCTTATTTTGATGTGAATAATTTTATTCACAGATTTATTTTGACTCAGGATACTATGTACCTGTCGGATTACTATAAGAAACAAGTAGCTACTTTGTTAGCATATAATATAATTGACACAAAATTTGTGTCACCTTCTATATTAGTTAGTAGTGGTAGTATTAGTAATTTAAACTAGATTTTAAGACAAAGGAAAACCCCTCTTTGACTGATGTAAATTGCATAGGCATCCGGGGTCTTCTTGCACTCAGCCTAAGACAAAGGAAAAGCAAAATCAACTACAAGTTTTACATCAAAACATTCAGGGCTTTTCCAGCAAAGTATTAGAAATTGAATTGTTCTTGGAGAAGCATAATTACGAATTTTGTTAAATTATGAAAATTACTGTATAGCCAGCACTTTCAACCGAAAATTCGCGATCCATGGAGGCTGTTTAATACTCATTAGAAATAATATTAAATTTAAAGAACGTAAGGATGTGGTCGGACTGTCGGTTGAGAGTTGTACTGAATTATCTTGTGTTGAGCTGGAAAGTCATGTTATAGTATGCGTATACAGACCACCTATAGCTAAAAATTTTACCACACTGCTAGAAGTACTAGAAGATGTACTAAAATTAGTCACAAAAACAAATAAACATGTTATTGTTTCTGGAGACTTTAATGTAGACATTCTAGAAAAAAATGCACTCAGCGATAAGTTTTAAGGACTTTTTAAATCTTTTAATTTGTCTCATGTATTTTTTGAACCAACTCGTGTGACGCCTACTTCTGCTAAGTGTATTGATAATGTATTCAGTGATTGTGAGCCTGTAGAAAAATGTATTGTAAACTCTCTTCAATCTGACCACAGAGGCCAATGCGTAATATTCCCGTTCAAAAATCATATTAAAACAATTAAGATAGAAACTAGGCGCATCACTGGTAATAGGTTGGAAAAATACCGAAACGTTTTAATGGAAAAGCTGCCAGTTTATAATTATAACTTTGAAAATCCAAATAATGTATACCAAGACTTCTTTAGTTTAGTGAGCGAAGAATTTGAATTAATTTTTAAAATAGATACAAAAGAAATTAGTACGAAATTTAAATTTAGTTATTGGGCTACCAAAGGTCTTAGGATTAGCAGAGATAGGCTTTTTGAACTTTATGAGCTTAGAAACAGACAAATGATGAAAGTTTTAATGAGCTGGTAAAAAAATATTCTAAAATCTTTAAGGCAGCTTGTTTAATTGCTAAAGCCAATTTTATAACAATTAAGATAAAGTCTTCAGACAATAAAGTAAAAGCTGTCTGGAAAGTTATTAATAGCGAAACAGGTAAAACTAAGCCAAGGGAAAATAACTTTTCACTTAATACTGACAATGGAATGATTAGTGCAAATTCCGATGTAGCGCAGGAATTTGAAACATTCTTCACAAATATACCACTAAAAACGACTGAGGCATTAGATTCTTCACCTTCAATTTCAGCTTCCTTGCTCAAACAAAATGTAAATGCTTGCAATTCAGAATTTAAATTTACTCCTGTGAGTCCCCAGTATATTTTAAAATCTTTTAAGGACATTAAAGTTAAGAGCACCGAAGATTTATGGGGAATGTCAGTTAAAGTTTGTAAGTCAATGATTGATATATTGGCACCATACTTGGCAGATATTTTCAATGAATGTATTGAACATGGCATCTTTCCCGATTTAATGAAAGATAGCAAGGTAGTTCCGCTGTTTAAAGCTGGCGACAAACAAGATCCCAGTAATTATAGGCCTGTATCTATTCTGCCAGTACTCAGCAAAGTCTTTGAAAAGATCATACTCAATCAAATGCTGTCCCATTTTAATAGCAACAACCAGCAATTCGGTTTTACAAAGGGACGTAGTACCACAGATGCTGGTGTTGCTCTGGTCAAACATGTATTTAATGCTTGGGAAGAATCAAAGGACGCCATTTGTGTTTTTTGTGATCTTTCCAAGGCATTTGATTGCGTAGATCATGAAACTTTATTGGTAAAATTAGAACACTACGGTATTCTAAACGCAGCTCTGAAATTTCTGAATTCGTATTTAGATAATAGAACGCAAAAGGTACAAGTAAACGGCACCAAATCACAGGGATCTAGCGTTAAAATTGGTGTACCGCAAGGTTCTATATTAGGTCCATTTTTATTTTTAATTTACATTAATGATTTGCCTTACATGGTAGAGAATTTGTCCAAAATTGTTTTATTTGCTGATGACACATCCCTTATATTTAAGGTTGATAGACGAGCGCATAATTATGACGAAGTAAATCACACTCTTGGGCAAATTCATACTTGGTTTACTGCAAACAATTTAGTTCTAAATGCGAAAAAAACTAAATGTGTATTATTCACTTTGCCAAATGTAGTACATTCTTTGAATAACTATGTTGCACTTAATAATGAAAAATTGGAGTTTAGTACCAGCACGGTTTTCTTAGGGATTACTCTTGACTCAAAGCTCCAATGGGGCCCTCATATTACATCTTTATCGGGTAGATTAAGCTCAGCTGCCTATGCGGTACGTAAAATTAGAGAAATTACAGATGTTGCAACTGCACGACTTGTTTACTTCAGTTATTTTCACAGCATTATGTCCTATGGAATTTTGCTGTGGGGCCGCGCCGCTGATATTCAAACAATATTTATTCTTCAAAAAAGGATCATTAGAGCAATTTATAAACTTGGCAGTCGTGATTCTCTAAGAGAACTGTTTAAGGAAATTAATATTATGACTGTGCCGTGTCAATATATTTATGAAAATATCATGTATGTAAGAAAGAATATTCATACGTTCACAAGAAATCATGAAAGACATAATCGTAATATAAGGAGTAAAAATAAATTAGATCAACCCGCGTATAGACTAGCTAAAGTAAGGACTTCATTTGAAGGTTTGTATACGATACTATAACAAAATACCGGAAAATATATTGAGTTTATCTGAAAGTAAATTTAAATCTATTATTAAGAGAACATTATGTTATAAAGCTTATTATAAGTTAGATGATTATGTTAATGACAAGGAGGCATGGTCCTCTGAAATTCCAGCGCAGCACAAGAAACATGCAGTCATTTTTAATACCAAATCGGGACGTGCATGGAATTTACAATTGGCATAATTAGTAAGGAAGACGAAACAGTTAGAATTATCTACTGTAATACCTTTATTTTATTTTAATTTAGCATAGCCATCTTTTGGGCTAATAATATATATATATATATATTTATAAAACTTAGCTAGGGTAGCTTAGGGCCTATTCTATAGGTACAAATTGTAAATTGAGATTAGGAGCACTTCTGAGCAGGTTTTTGGGTGGTTTTCCTGTTCAAGGGGTCCGGCTGATTAGCATGTAACATGCATTTTTTAAATATTTTGTCTTTAATTTAATTGATTTCATTAATTGATGGTGGTGACGTAAGTTACATGATGTTTGGTCAGCCTGGCCAGCCCCGAGGCAGTGCCGTTATTTATTTTTTATTTTTTTATCCCACTCGTCCGCGATTCTATTAGGAACTTAAAATTGTTATTGTTTACAATGACTCATTCATTTATTCAGTGACAGTATTGTATTGTAACTCTCTGACATTCTAAAAGTATTCATTGTGAATCTACTTGGAAATAAACGATTGAATCTTGAATCTTGAATCTTGAAGTCAAATTTTTTTTTACTTTTACCAACCAGAGCCTACAAAGTTTTTGTTCCACAGTCTCTTACGCCCTGTAAATCACGGGCGTAAATGGCGCAATGCGGGCTAGGCAGAGTACAAATAAGGTCGCTATCGCCACGTCTGACAAATATTTGAGGGTCGTTTCAGGGAAATTCTGTATCACTGTAGGGACAGGTTATCAAACAATGTTGATAAAACAACATAATGCCATTGCCAATGCATTACTACGGATCTGACAGATGTTAAATCGGCCTCATTAAAGCGTGGTATCTTCCTTGCTTCCTTGTAAGGGATACACCCTGTATATGTATGCTTTCTTGACTCGAGAATATTGGTGTATTACAATTTTTAGGCGACAGGCTGACAACCTGTCACTATAGTAATACACACGTTTTCTGAAACAACCTTCGAAAACAATATTCAAAAATGTCAGACGTGGCGATAGCGACCGTATTCTTACGGCTGTTGACGCTCTGCCTACCCCGCAAGGGATAAAGGCGTGATATATTTATGTATGTATGTATGCTTTCTTACCAACATTGACATCAATGGCTGCCGCCGATTTGTCAGTATTTGGATCGCTCACGAGCAGAACCTTGAGGCGATTGGTCAGCTCGAGACCTCTGTAATACGGAAACAAATTATATGATTAAAACCTGTGATGCCGGCTTAGAATAGCATCACCCCATATCTTTCCCGTATCGTTACCTACATTCAAATAAAATTTGTATTCAGGTGACATTTGAATGTGACTTAACCCAGGATTCGGGACAGGTTAGCCTTTGTTTTACAGACGTCAAAAGGCAGTCGCTCTGTGTAAAAAAGTTCCACGTCAAATCCCCTAGGTTAGGTAGCCGACCCCGACAGAAATAGGATAAGGCAAGGAGATAACATGCTGTATGTCCAGCCTGGCCAGCCCCGAGGCAGTGCTATTATTTTTTGCTTTTTTTCTACTAGGAACATAAAATTGTTATTGTTTACAATGACTAACTCATTTATTCAGTAACAGTGTTGTACTGTAACTCGCTGACAATCCAAAGTATTCATTGTGAATCTACTTGGAAATAAACGATTGAATCTTGAATCTTGGGAATGATGAGTCTCTTACCTATACCCCCTATGATCCTCGCTGCTTTTAACAATGTTATCATATCTGTTGAGCACGCCCGGGGTGCCGGGGGGCACGGGGGGCGAGCCGCGGGGCGTGCGGGGCGGGGAGCATTGCGGTGACGTCATACCGGACTGGCGGCGGCTCGGCAAATATGAGTAGCTGGGAACAGAATGAGGAATAAAGTAAATAACTTATAAATCACTACATAGTATAAAGCTTAGTCGCATTTCGCATGTATGTATGTATCTCTAAAACTTCACAACCAATATTGATGACTCACGCCACTCAAATAGTGCCCAAAGAGCGGCTGGAGGCATTGAACCTGACAACATTGGAAGAAAGGCGGCAAAGGGGTGACCTTATTGAAACCTACAAAATTTTGAATGGCTATTATAATGTACCTAACATCCAGGACATGTATACTCTACACACTAATACAAATTTAAGAGGGCACTCTATGAAACTACGGAAGACCAAAAGTGCTAGCAACCCAAGAAAACACTTCTTGCCTAACCGTGTTGTGGACCTCTGGAACACTCTCCCAGAGACAGTGATCAGTGCACCCAGTGTAAACAGTTTTAAAAACAGACTAGATCAACATTTTAAAAATAAACTTTCAAAACATTAAGACACAAGTGCAGTGATATACACGCATCAGCTCGAAAGAGCTGCTAGTGTATTAATATATAATAATAATAAAGACATGTCAATATTCGGACGAATTTGCCTCTCACCCGAGCATACATCGCATGGCACCTGAGGCTGCTCAGGCGGTGTGTACACAGCTAATGAGAAATAAATTGTCCTTTCATTCCTCAAATAAAACATGTAAATGATTTATTGCTTTAAATAAATTATGTAAATGATTTGTGATACAAAACACACATAAAATGTAGTAGAGTGGATCCCAAGAAACTGGAAAAGGAAAGAGGAAGCCCAAGGAAAAGATGGGAAGAGAAGATATTCAAAGAAAAGGCAGGAAAAAACTGGACAAGATTCCTGACAGGTCATTTGGGCTACTTTTTAGAATGATCTAAGACAGTATTTTGTATGAAGAACTGGAAGTATGATGTCCCACTGTAAGAATTTGGATGGCATCAAAATCTTTTATATTATTTTCAGTTTTTTTAAATTTTGAATATTTCAAAAACTGATGTATTTTTGGATAGTAGTTTTAAATGTACAACTTTTATATTTTATTATTGGCCCAGGAAACTAGCGAATTGCAAATGGAAAGGAAAGGAAAGGAAAGGAAAGGAAAGGAAAGGAAAGAATGGAAGAGGCTCGGGGAGGCATACGCTAAAAAAGCGAATGTTAGAAGTGATGACGAGGAAGAGAATAAGACATGACAGTGGCTTATATATAAATAATGTTTTTTAAAAGAGATAATTTACAATGTTCATTCAATTCAATTTAATTTTCTGACTATTATTTTTTTTATTTTATTAAATGATTAATGAGTTTAGTTTTAATAGACATAGCAAAATTTCAAGGCTAAACTTACCTGATAAATAATACGTTAGGCAAGCAGAAATCAATTAGATTTTTAGACTAATAACTATTCACTAAACTACGCATACAACAAAGTATGAACTGGACAAATAAGGAGAGAGAAAAGTTGAAAAAACACAAATGCAAAGGAAAATTATCTGAAAACAATTCTAAGGAACTAAATCCTAACCTATTGAGGCAGCCTCGATTATTTATAGTCGGAGAAAAACTGTGGAAGCCCAGTACAAGTAATCTTCTAGATGCCAGCTTGGAAATTTTGACGAGAAAGAAGATAAAATTAATAAATTTAAGCTAAATTAGTGGCCGAGACGAGACACCCAAAATCGAAAACGTTGACGTTTTTATTTTTTATTGACAATTTGACAGTCAGTGTTGTCAACCGTAATAAATAAATCAGGGCGCTCAATCATAGTACTGTGATTTGGGGAACACTTTCGGAATACGATGCGAAATTACGAAGCGTTGTTCTTACTATATCTCACAGATGGCGTGGCAGTTTACAAATTCTATGTTGCCAATTTATCAATCGACCCATTTTCCATGGGGAAAGTTGTTTAGTTTCATGAGTACTTTTAGATATAGGCTCGGTATAAGTACCTATATAGCTGCATACATGTTATATATAGCTATAGATGTATTTATATATATATATATATATATTTTATGTAGTTAGTTCCTACTAAGTGCTTGAGAGGGCGCTACTTACGCATTGCCAGTTTTGGCAGCTGAGATAGGTCTCTACAAGTCCGCTTTCAACTTGCGTTCGACGTACCTATGCCGCATGCAGCGGCGAAAACACATTGCTGACGAGCATGCCCCCCGTCGACACGCGTTTTTTATACGCAATTAATTTCAAAGCGCACGGGTAGACCTATTCCCTTTTTTGGCTTCTCAACTTGAGACTCGCAAGTAAGTACCTTATGTTTACGTTTACAACATAGAGTACTTTTTCTTGATACTGGCGAAATCATAATGAAAACGCCATAAAACAAGAAATTGAATTGAGTACTTTTTTAAATAACGGTATACCGCAACGCTAGAAAATAATATGAAATCATTATTTATTAGTCCATTGAATGAGTACCTCCAAAGGGGCTCTAGAGTGCGTGAGTTAGTAACGTAAGATGTTTCTTCGGAAACATGTCAAGAGTCCCTAGGTAATAAACATACTAAAACCCCGGAGGAGCCCCGGAGTGGGGGGAGGGGGGGAAAGGGTCCATTTTTTCATTTTTCGCTTAAATCTCAAAAACGGTACATGTTACAGAAATGTAACATGTTACAGAAATGTAATGTGATGAACTCCTTGCCACAACCTTTGGTTGGTCTACCTAGTCTATAGCTATAAGCTGACTCTCTCATTTATCATGTCTTTTTAAAGTTGAATAAAGCCTATATTCTTGGTTGTGTCTGCGTTTAAATGTATCAATTTATTCAACTTTAATTTTGTTATCCTGCGAACTCCACAATCATGCCCGACGAAACAAAAAAGGTAACACCTTCGTCGATCTCGAAATATCTGCGACCCGATCGCTTTGACATAGAACCTTCCATGCCCGGCTCAGTTGGTCCATGGCTCAGATGTCAAATGGGCACATTGGAAATACTCGTTTGAAAATTTTATCGCTATAGAAGCTAGTTCTGCAGACGAAGAGCTCAAATTCAAAATCCTTGCAAATCATATCTCGCCATCAATATTTAATAACATCCGCGACTGCACCAAATACACGGACGCGATCACGAGTCTCAACGCTACTTACGAAAAAAAGCAAAACGTAATCCTAGCCCGACACCGCCTGATTAGCAGGAGACAACAGCCTGGCGAATCATTGGCCGAGTACTCGAGAGCTCTTACAATACTCGCTCGTGAATGTATTTTTAAAGCTGTTACTGCTAAAGAACATCAGGACGAGGCAGTGCGCGGTGCATTTATTGCTGGTGTCTCATCGCACAAAATTAAAGAAAGGTTACTGGAGAAATCTACTTCGACTCTCGAAGAAACCCTGAACCTGGCTATATCACTACAAACTGCTGAAAACACTTCCAATTTGTTAAAAGAACCTATCCCTTCCACGTCGTCTGCTACTGCCAATGCAATCCCTGACGAACCTGAAGCTTGTAACTCAGCGATACCAAAATCTCAACAACCTACACAGAATAGACGTCGGTGCTTTTTCTGCGGCGGTGCTATTCATCAAAGACTTAAATGTCCGGCCAGAAATGCTGATTGCCAGCTGTGCTCAAAGAAAGGACATTTTGCCGCAGTTCTAATGAGCGAACTCAAAGTGTCGCAAACATTATTGTAACGCAAGACGACGACTCCCAATCTAAAGTTACTGATCCTCAACTGCTGACTATATTGGCTGCTGCCCCGGCGAGTCTACGAAAAACGACCGTCAAAATTGTTCTAAATGATACACGCGCAGATGCTTTACTAGATAGCGGTAGTTCAATCACCTTTATTAACAACAACCTTGCTCAGTCGATGAATCTTAAGCGTACGCCCTCCCGAAGAGCAGTGTCCTTAGCGTCCTCGAACAACATCTCGTATACTGAAGGTCATTGTTACGCCAACATAGAAATCGGTAAGCACAAGTACCAGCGCCACCCTCTACATATTTTGGCCGGCCTATGCGCAGATGTGATTATCGGACAAGATATACTCGAACAACATAAGTCGGTGGAAGTTGAGTACGGGGGAGACAGGGAGCCCCTGAAGGTTTGCAATGTCATGGAGGCCAGTGTTCCGCCGGCATCGGTATTCACTAATCTTTCGCCAAACATAAAGCCTATAGCGATCCGCTCGAGACGGCACTCACAAGAAGATCAAGAGTTTATAAGCAATGAAATAGACAATCTACTCAAAGATAACGTAATTGAACCTAGTGTTTCACCATGGCGAGCGCAAGTGCTGGTCGCTGGTGGGGGCCAACATCGTAAACGGTTAGTAATCGATTATTCGCAAACGATCAACAGATATACAGAGCTAGATGCGTACCCCCTACCAAGTATCGACTCCATAATTACTAAAGTAGCGAAATACAATGTGTTTAGTCAAATCGATCTCAAAAGTGCTTATCATCAAGTACCCATTCTTATTACAGAACGAATATACACAGCCTTTGAAGCATGCGGCAATCTGTACCAATTCACCCGCATACCGTTTGGAGTAACTAATGGTGTGGCGGCATTTCAGCGTACATTACATTACATAATCGAAACTGAAAAACTTAAAGGCACTTATGCGTACCTCGATGACGTCACCGTATGTGGGATGGATAAAGATGACCATGACTCAAACCTTCGCAGATTCATGGAAGCCGCTGAGAAATACAAACTCACTTTGAATACCAACCAATGCGCTTTTGAAAAAGAATCAATCGACCTTCTTGGCTACACAATACACCATAACACTATCAAACCAGACAAATCACGATTAGAACCGCTGCTGAACCTTCCGATCCCGAGCGATACTGCTACCTTAAAAAGATCGCTTGGCCTATTCGCACATTACTCAAAATGGGTCAACAACTTTTCTGCTAAAATAAGACCATTAATTGAAGCGACTCTGCCACTATCTCAAGACGCAATCACTGCTTTCAATAGTCTAAAAACTGACATATGCGATGCTGCCTTGGCTGGAATAGATGAAAAGGAATTATTTTCAGTCGAAACCGACGCCTCGGACTTTGCTATCGCAGCCACATTGTCACAGAAAGGTAGACCCGTAGCGTTTTTCTCACGATCTCTTAATGACTCTGAAAAGAAACAACCGACGATTGAAAAAGAGGCTAGCGCGATTGTTGAAGCCTTACGCAAATGGAGACATTTCTTAATCGGAAGATATTTTCTACTGATCACTGATCAACAGTCTGTCGCGTTCATGTTTAATCAAAAACATTCAAACAAAATCAAGAACGAAAAGATTGAAAGATGGCGCCTAGAATTATCTTGTTTTAAATACGACATTATATATAGACCTGGAAATCAAAACCACGCCGCTGATGCACTATCTAGAGTGTGTATGTTCATAGACACGGCTTCTTCTAATTCAAAACTAATCGAACTCCACCGATCACTTTGTCACCCTGGCGTTACACGTATGGTTCACTGGATCAGATCAAAGAATTTACCATACTCCGTTGAAGAGGTCAAAAGAATGACGGCGGCGTGCCCTATCTGTGCCGAAATTAAACCTCGATACGTCAGCCATCAAGGCAATCTCATAAAAGCAACTGCGCCGTTCGAAAGACTGAACTTAGATTTCAAGGGGCCGATTCCATCAAACACACAAAACCGATACATTCTCACGATTATCGACGAGTACAGTAGATTCCCCTTTGCGTATGCTTGCAAAGATATGACATCTGAAACAATAATAATATGCCTAACGAATCTTTTCTCTATGTTCGGTGCTCCAGCTTATATTCATAGCGACAGGGGCGCTTCATTCTTATCTGAAGAACTAAAACAATTTTTGACTTCACTCGGAATATCCTGCAGCCGTACCTCGCCCTACAACCCCCAAGGCAATGGCTTAGTAGAACGGTTAAATGGCACATTGTGGCGCACTATCCTATTACATCTGAAATCCACAAACGACGACGTCACAGACTGGGAGAAGGCCTTACTTCCAGCGCTACACTCCATCAGATCACTGCTGTGCACGGGAACGAACGCGACCCCACATGAGCGCATGTTTAACCATCCTCGCCGTTCTACTTATGGTCAGTCCATGCCATCCTGGCTACACTCACCAGGGACTGTCTTTATGAAGAGAAATGTGAGGCATCCAAATACGACCCTGCTGTAGAAGAAGTCGATCTCCTACAGGGCAACCCTGAATACTCTTTCATTCGTCTACCGGATGGACGAGAGACAACAGTATCGAATAGGCGTTTAGCGCCTCGACCGCAGACTGATGATGACGATGATGAGGAGCTTGAACAATCTTCGAACCAGGAGTCATTAGAGGCACCTCAACCAGAACTGCCTGAACTCCGTCGCTCTGCTCGCGAGCGCAGACCACCAGGGCACCTGCAGGACTTCGTGGTTTCGTAGGAGGGGTGAATGTGATGAACTCCTTGCCACAACCTTTGGTTGGTCTACCTAGTCTATAGCTATAAGCTGACTCTGTCATTTATCATGTCTTTTTAAAGTTGAATTAAAGCCTATATTCTTGGTTGTGTCTGCGTTTAAATGTATCATGTAACATGTTATGTTGTGTTTGCCGTGTGATGCCGGCTTAGAATAGCATCACCCCGCATCCTTCCCGTGGGTGTCGTATGAGGCGACTAAGGGATTTGAGAGTATTGGTGTATTACAATTTTTAGGCGACAGGCTGACAACCTGTCACTATAGTAATAGACATGTTTTCTGAAACAACCTTGGAAAACAATCCTCAAAAATGTCAGACGTGGCGACAGCGACCGTATTTTTACGGCCGTTAACGCTCTGCCTACCCCGCAAGGGATAAAGGCGTGATATATGTATGTATGTATGTATGTAACAGAAAAACGTTCAAGGAAAAGTTGAAAGGCTATAAAATTATCTACAAGTTATACCTAAATCAGTTTTTCCTATATCCTACCGTTTCTGAGTTACACGCATTAAAAAATGATTTTGGCTCAAACAATTTTGCCATACTACATACCCATGTTTATCACATCAATCGATCAAAAAATATTTTTTTCTTCCATAAAACTCAAATGTGCAACTTGTGACCGGTACTGATAGATTGCTCTTGATTAGGTCTATCATTGGTAAAATAAACACATTCCTCCATGGAAGCCTTCAGGAGGAATTGATTGTCAAATTGGAGGAATTGATTGGATATTATATTAGGGTAGTTTTAGTTACTGAACTTGAACTAATTATTTTTTACTTCCAAAAAAACTCAAAAGTGCAACTTGTGACCGGTACCGATAGATTGCTCATAATTAGGTCTATCATTGATAAAAATAGTAGATTCCACCATGGAGGCGTTTAGGGGAAATTGAATTTTTTAAGGGTAGTTACGATACCTGAACATTTTTTTTTTCTTCTATGAAGCTCAAAAGTGCAACTTGTGATTGTGACTGGTACTGATAGATTGCTCTTGATTAGGTCTATCATTGGTAAAAAAAACACATTCCTCCAGGAGGAATCGATTGTCAAAATAAAGTATCATAACTACCCTAATAAAATTCAATTCCCCCTAAACGCCTCCATGGTGGAACCTGGTTTTTTTATCAGTGTCGCTTCTGGCTGGCACATCGCCGGCCCCTACCGGGGACGCTCGTTCCGCGAATTACTAATGCCCACCTCTTCATACAAGTCTACTACTGTCGCGGGCATATGGATAAAATAGGTACTACAGTCACGGACAGCTTTCAGCAGTTGGGTCAACATTTTTTCGTTTGCGTCACCGAGTCGTCCAACGACCCAATGAACCCTAGTGTCAGAATTTTTCAACAGGCAAGCTTCTGACATGGTTGTGTAACGTAACGACCGCCGTCTAAGTAATCATAGACAGCAACTGGGGCCTACGGCTTAACGTGCCATCCGAAACACGGAACCATCTTACTTACGGACAATCGGGTGGTTCAGCCCGCAATGTCCTAACCAGACTGGGGACAAAAAGTGATAAATATCTTAGTGAGTGACCCACCGAGAATCAAACCCGGAACCTTCTGCGTCACAGGCAGTCGCACTACCACTGCGTCACATCGGTCGTCAAGTTTGGTCCCCTCACGTTTGGTCCCTCCAATGCCGGTGCAGTTTGAATTTCGGCTACCACAAGGATCTCACCGAGCCCTACTGCCGCAGAGGAATTTCAATTTCATTTATTGTGCATTCATGTAATACATACAGAGAAAGGTCTTATAATATTACATAAGTCATAGTACACGAACCCTTGTTAGAGGGCGTTGCGAAATATGTCAGGCTTGTGAATTGTGATTCTATACAATAAAAAAAATGTATTCGCAAAATATATTAATTTGAATTCGCAAAATATATTAAGAAAAATTCTTAGAATGCTTCAATTTAGTTGTAAGTTACACGCAACAATGACAAGATGTGCTGCTGTTGCCCATTCCCATATCCCTTCTTCTCTTACAACACACCATTCTCTGCCTTATCCCGTTCTCTGTCAGGGTCGGATACCTAACCTAGAGGATTTGATGTGGAACTAAGTTTTAACATGATGCGACTGCCATCTGACATCTGCAACCCAAGGAGTAACCTGGGCCTGAAACCTAGGTTAAGTCACATTCAAATATCATCTGAATTCAAATTTCATTTGGATGTTTTTGGATGTGGGTTTCATCACGAATTGACAATGGTTTTCCTTCAACGTAAGTGCAGCTGGTACATTTGTAGGCATAAAGACATTGGTACACATACACATGACATAAAGACAAACTTTGGCCTCACAATTGTAAGACCGGACCGGTGTCCTAACCGCTTGGCCACCAACACTCTTTTTCTCTTACAACACCCACAGGCAGAATTGGGGTGATGCGGGTGCCATTTATAACTCCTACATGTTATAAGAGAGGTTATATGTTGTTCCTTGATTCGTATCTTGAATAGGGTTGATAAAGGTTGTATTTTACAGCTGTTCAACCAGATTTTCTAAAACATTCTGTTGTTAGTGTTTGTTATAAAAGTTATAAAGTGTGTTTAATTTTCTACGTGAATTATCAAGATAGAGGACATTCTTTAGTCTCGTAGACGTCAAAACTAAATGCGCCCCGGACAAATAAACAAAAAAAAAAAACAACACATAAACAAACAACATAAAAGTATTAAATTGTTCTTCTTTCTCATTTAATTCCATACACATTGAATATTTTCTGCAACTAACACATAACAAATGAAACATTAAAAAAAAAGATGGAAAAGACTAAGTGAACTATGAACAGTGGGATACAGGCACTATCAGTTGCTATCGCCACGTCTGACATTTTCGAGGATTGTCTTCCAAGGTTGTTTCAGAAAACATGTGTATCGCCATAGTGACAGGTTGTCAGCCTGTCGCATAAAAATTGTAATACACAATACTCTCGAATCCCTAAGTCGCCTTTTACGACACCCGCGGGAAGGTAGTGGGGTGATGCTATTCTAAGCCGGCATCACACGGCAATCTTTTTTTAAGCTGATAGCTTTTTGATTTATAGTGTATTTAAATCTTTTTGATAGCTGGAACTACGACATTCTTCTTCGAATGTGTTAATGTGGCATGTTGTATCACATCTTTACGACGGTCAAACGTGTCAGTGCACAACTCACAAGCAAAAGGTTTTTCACCTTTGTGCATTTGTTTGAAATGTGCAATCAAATACGCCGTATGGCGAAACCTGTCCTCACATAATCTGCAACTAATGGGTGTTTCTCCCGTGTGTTTTCTACGATGCGACCTCAAGTTTCCACGATCGGAAAACTTTGCATCACATATCTTACAAGCAAACGGTTTTTCACCCGTGTGTATTCTAGTATGATCTCTTAAACTAGTTGAGTATCCAAATTTTTTATCACATATCTGACAAGCGTATGGTTTTGCACCTGTGTGCACAATGGCATGCGACTTCAACGAGTGATTTGTGAGAAACTTCTTTTCGCATATCTCGCATTCGAATGGTTTGTTTCCGGTGTGTATTTTTATATGTTTATTTAAGGTAATTTCGTCTCTTACTTTTAGTCCACATTTATCACACACATAAGGTCTTTCATTTGTATGTGTTATGCCATGTCTTGCTAAACCGTATTTGCATCGAAACTTTTTACCACATATTTCACAAGCAAAAGGTTTTTCGCCGTGTGTTCTCAGGACATGTTGCCTAATATAAATTTTAGATGGAAACTTTTTATGACATATATCGCAATCATATGTCTGTTCAGTCTTGTGCGGGGGTGTTCCGACATGCTGACTTATTATCTTTTTTGTCATACAATTTTGGTTGCTGTGTTGTTTGCTTTGTGGCGTAAATTCCATTGTATACAGCAATTTCAGTGGAGAAAGTTGGTTTTTATTTGTGTTTATTTTGACGTGTTCTGACTCTTTCATTGGAGAAGTGTTGATAAGATTCTTGGGAATGACTACTGTTTTGAAGGTGAACGGTGTACCATGCGTTTTTTCTTCCTTCAGTTTCAGTTTGGCGCTCGGCGAAGTACCTTTTAATGAAAAAAGATCCTGGTCACATATTTGATTCACACAAATAAAACTCTACCATTCTATTCAATTTTTTTTATGAAAAACCTGATGTGTAACGGCTTATCTTTATAATTTGAGGTTGATGTTCAAATACCGTGCCGTGTACCGTGTTTCAAAAAATGCCGTGTGATGCCGGCTTAGAATAGCATCACCCCTTTCTTTGAGTGTCGTAAAAACCGACTAAGGGACTCAAGGGTTTCATGTGTATTGCAATTTGAGGCGACAGGCTGACAACCTGCCACTATAGTGATACAAGACTCATCTTAAACGACCCTCAAACATTTGTCAGACGTGGCGATAATGACCGTAATTTAGCGGTCGTCAGCGCTCTGCCTACCCCGCCAGGGATATAGGCGTGATTTGTGTGTGTGTGTGTGTGTATGTTTCAAATAAAGATTTAAATAATTACTGGTTAAGTCCGGAAGGTTAATTAAATAACCGCTTGTTATAAGAGGTGAAGATGTAACAGAAAGAGCTAGCGAATACTCAAACGACAAGGTCAATGCCCTTACATACATACATACATACATATATCACGCCTTTATCCCTTGCGGGGTAGGCAGAGCGTTAACGGCCGTAAAAATACGGTCGCTATCGCCACGTCTGACATTTTTTGAGGATTGTTTTCTAAGGTCGTTTCAGAAAAAATGGGTATCACAATAGTGACAGGTTGTCAGCCTGTCGCCTAAAAATTGTAATACACCAACACCCTCGAGTCCCTTAGTCGCCTCTTACGACACCCGCAGAAAGAACGCAGGGTGATGCTATTCTAAGCCGGCATCACACGGCACTTAAATAGATAATGAATAATAATATCATGTCTTTTTCTTCCATGCATCTCTATCACCCACAACGCATTTTTGTTCATGTAGTCATTTATACAATCCATCCAAAGTCTTTCTCTTCTTCTGCAATCCACATCCACAATCATCATTTAAAATCAAAATCGAAATCAAAATGTCATCCATATACATGAGATTATTAACGTGATATGTTTGTGTGTAAAAAATCTCTTATTTCAAGCAAGCATACTAGGGTCTTGTAATGTTTTTATAAGACTGAAATATATAAACAATGATCTTGTTTGTGTTATGATACTTTACTCTTTGTTATTGTAATAATACCGACGACCGATGTGGCGCAGTGGTAGTGCAACTGCCTCTGACGCAGAAGGTTCCGGGTTCGATTCTCGTTGGGTCACTAACAAAGTTGATATTTATCACTTTGTGAATTTGTTCCCAGTCTGGTTAGGACATTGCGGGCTGAACCACCCGATTGTCCGTAAGTAAGATGGTTCCGTGTTTCGGATGACACGTTAAGCCGTAGGTCCCGGTTGCTGTCTATGATCACTTAGACGGCGGTCGTTACACAACCATGTCAGAAAACCTGCTACTTGTAGAAGGCGGTTGAAAAATTCTGACACTAGGGTTCATCGGGTCGTTGGACGACTCGGTGCCCCACACGAAAAGATAGAGGATTGTAATGATACAAGGGAATTTGTTCAGGGATTGCGTCATCCTATGGACTGCACTCCATGTTTTGATGTCGTATTTATTTTTGCCAAAACCATAGGACGTTGTTTCTTTCCTTGTATTATTGCACTAGGTGTCCTATAAGGTGTAAAAATATTAGCTGCAAATATTTTAAGGGGTGAATCAGCTATCGAAACTGAACAACTCTCCCCAAAAAACACAGGCCGAAATAAAATAAAAATTTGGACCTCCCATACAAAATGAAGCAGCCGAGTCAACCTGTATCGGGGGGGTCCAAATCTTTTTTTCATATTTCGACCTATGTTTTTTGGGGAAAGTTGTTCAGTTTCATGGGCTGGTTCACCCCTTAAAATATTTGCAGCTAATATTTTTACACCTGTATAAATTCAATGGAATAGGAGGCTGTCTTTTTGAAAATTAAAAAAAGAACTAGCAACCGGGACCTACGGCTTAACGTGCTATCCGAAACACGGAACCATCTTACTTACGGACAATCAGGTGGTTCAGCCTGCAATGTCCTAACCATACTGGGAACAAATTCACACACACACACACACACACACAAATAACGCCTATATCCCTGACGGGGTAGGCAGAGCGCTAGCGACCGCAAAATTACGGGCGGTATCGCCAAGTCTAACAAATGTTTGAGGATCGTTTCAAACAGGTCAAGTATCACTATAGTGACAGGTTGTCATCCTGTCGCCTAAACGTGCAAAAGACATGAAACCCTCAAGTCCCTTAGTCGGCTTTTACGACACCCAAGGGAAAGAAATGGGGTGATGCTATTCTAAGCCGGCATCACACGGCATAATTCACAAAGCGATAAATATCAACTTGTGAGTGACCCACCGAGAATCGAACCAGGAACCTTGTGCCTGATACTCACTGGTTGTTTTGTCTCCCAATACAAGTCGTTTCTTTTTCTTGTCCCCCTTCATACGTTTGACAGTGACGCCGACGCCATTGAGGCCGAGCATTTCCGCCAGTTTGATGTCATCCTCGTCTTGGAGCTGGTCGTCGAAATCTGACAGCTCCCGTTTCATTTCTGCAAGTATTGTAAGAATACATACATACATACATATATACATACATACATACATATATCACGCCTTTATCCCTTGCGGGGTAGGCAGAGCGTTAACGACCGCAAAAATACGGTCGCTATCGCCACGTCTGACAAATATTGAGGGCCGGTTAAGATATGGTTATGGTTGTTATACATATGTGGAGCGACCTCCTTAGTCCGCCACTATGGCCACACGTGACGTCACAATAAAAAGTCACGTCACTTGTTTTGTCACTTAGCTGCGAAAAATCATCTTGTTGTCGAGAGTACATAAAATCGTTTTCCTTCGTCATAAGTATTGATGGGCGGTTCCCGGGAATATTCCCCAAGTGGAAATATTCCCAAAGGAAACTTTCCGGTGCCCGGGAACATTCCCAATCGCTGGGAACGTGTCGGCGAAACAACATAAAATAAAAATTATTATTAAACAATTAATAAGAGTGTAATGTATAATAAAGAAAATAAATTATTTCATAAATAAACCATGTCAAAATACAATTTAGTCAAAATAAATAAACAAGATGGCTAAAGGGCAATGAGTAAAATTGGTGCCTTTCATTTGAAACGTTTTTTTTATTGTCAATAAACGCCGTCTTGATAAATGTGTAGAGTACTTCCATACAAACAATATTGTGTGTGACAGCTCAGCTGTCAAGTGTAATCATTACGAGATATACGCTTTAAAACACTACGACAGTTTTATACGAAAAACTTCTTTTTTTAAATTGTCAACGAACACCACCCCCATTAGTTGTGTAGAGTACTTTCATACAAACAATATTTTGTAAGAGAGATCACCTGTTAAGTGTAACCATTACGAGATATAACGCTTCAAAACGTCACGACGGTTTTATATGGAATATATTTTAAAGCGTAGGTATATCTCGTAATGGTAACACTTGACAGTTGAGCTGTCATACAAAATATTGTTTGTATAGAAGCACTCTACACAGCTAATAGGGTATTGTCCGTTGACAGTTTAAAAAAAGAAGTTTTTCAAATAAAACAGTTGTAATGTTTTAAAGCGTATATCTCGTAATGGTTACACTTGACAGTTGATCTATCATACAAAATATTGTTTGCTTGGAAGTACTCTACACAACTAATAGGGTGTTTTTCGTTGACAGTTAAAAAAAGAGGTTTTTCATATAAAGCAGTTGTAATGTTTTGAAGCGTATATCTCGTACTGGTTACACTTGACAGCTAAGCAGTCATACAAAATATTGTTTTTATGGAAGTACTTTACACGTTTAATGGGTTGGCGTTAATTGAAAGTCATAAGCAAAGAAGTTTTTCATATAAAACAGTTGTAACGTTTTGAAGCTTATTTCTCCAAATGGTTACACTTGACAGCCAGCTGTCATACGAATTATTGTTTGTTTGGAAGTACTTTACACATGTAACAGGCTGGCGTTCAATGACCGTCAGTAATTGGCATGAAAAAAAGGCACTAATGCTCCTTACATTTCCTGCAAAGCCCTTTAGCCTCAGGTAAAAAGGCAGCCCCGAATGGTACCCGGAACTAATGTGTCCGTAACGCTGGTTGCGTTTCCGCGCTGTATTGCCAGTGATATGCGCTGCACCAAGTACCATTCGGCACGGGAATCTGAACCCTGGTTTCTTAGGCGCTGTCCCAACCTATGGACAAAGTCCTTCTTCTTCTTAGCGTGTCGATGGCAGACACTACACCGTCGTAGCCCAGAACTTGGCCACATTAACAGCGCTGGCAGACGCTGTCATAAGGTCGTCCTTTGTGCAGGTGTTGGGGCACGTCGGACACGATATTAGGTGGTGCATCGTTTGGACTGCACCACACAAACAGCTTACGTCGGCACCCTCCAAGAAGCCCCACTTGGCCATGTTTTCCTTGCTCCGGCCAGTTTGGGTCCGAAGTCTATTCAGGGACTTCCAAACTGGCCAAGGTAATCCATGACCAGGCGGCAAGCTTTCAGCGATAGGGACGAAAGGAGCTGGTAGGGTTACCTTTTCCTGCCAAAGTTTGCACCTCGCTTGTTTGGGGTCGATGCAAAGAGGAGACACGCACTTTACAAAATTATTGCGGCTTTTCAGCCGTTGTGGCACTGGGATGTGGTCGTGTAAAGGGTGCCGTGCATCTGACTCCATCGTTGCTCTTTCAAGGGAGCTAGCCACAGTCCTGCGAACAGCTGGGGGCGCCATACCTGCCAGTGGGTATAGCTGGCTAACCGGGGTCGGTTTCAAGCAACCAGTTATGATCCGGCAAGTCTCATTTAAGGCTTTATCCACTAGCTTTGCATGGGCTGAACGACTCCACACAGGGCTTGCGTACTCACCTGCAGAAAAGGATAACGCCAGCCCAGTAGTTCGCAGAACATGAGGTGTTGCTCCCCATCCAGTAGAAGTAAGGCGCTGTAAAAGGTTATTCCGAGCGAACACCTTCATTTTTATATTTTGGCAGTTCTTACTGAAGGTAAGTGACCTATCCAGAGTAATGCCCAGATATCTCGGATGTTTATTGTGAGCTACAGGCACACCTTGCCACTCAATATTGAGCCTACGATCTGCTTGACTGTTGCGGAGATGGAAAACGCAGGACTCAGTTTTTGATGGGTTGGGTTTCAGTGAATTTTCTCTATAGTATTTGCTTAAGTCCTTCAAAGCGTCAGATAAGTTCACCTCAACCTCCTCAAAACTGGTCGCCTGGGAAGTCAGTGCAAGGTCGTCGGCGTATAGAAAGCGGCACGTGTTGGGACAGGATGGTTGGTCGTTAGTGTATATGTTGAAGAGCAACAGGGCAAGAACGCTGCCTTGAGGCAGACAAAGTCCTTTGCCTCTGCACACCATGACCCGCTCACCTCCACCGCAAAGGGTACAAAGTGGCAGGCACTCCTCAGTGAAGCATATCTTTGATGCTTCTGAGCTGCTGCGGATTCCGCAGTTGTACCCGGAGCTCGAATTATGCGTGGGAGATGAGATGCCGCGAACGTGCTTACACACGCCGCGTCCCACACCAAAGAGAGCCCTTTCTCTCACGGGATCATTGTGAGCCCATTCGGTCTCTTACCGTCATCGCGGCTTAAACCGGGAGGCTCTAGAACGCAAGGTACACCAGCGGACACCAGGGCACGGCGGATAATCTCATTGAGCATGTGGTGCGGAGGAAAAAGACCAGCTGATTTGGCACAGCTCAAGCCGTGGTGACCCCTGGCGTCCACCTTTACGCCACAAACATGCGGCTCACAAACCTTGCATCCAAGCCTCAGTGCTACAGCCACCCTGAGAGAGTCATTATCAAACGCCGTACTCATGTGGGGTGACGGGAGGGCGTAAAGCCAAGCCCCTGACTCTGGTCTAAGAGTCGCCTCAAGGCGAGCAGAGCCCAATCCTGATGACGCCTCAAGCAATTCCATCGCTCTGGCCTGACACAGCTGCTCATCCCATTGTCGCTGCACGTCTGGTTTAGTCGGGCGATCCGCATCAGGTCAAACCAAGTCCCAAGCGCTCAAAGCCTCCCCCACAAATGGAATGTTAAGACTGTCACCATGTATTTTGAGTATATTAGTGACGAGTGACTACTCCGTGGAAAGAGGCCAAGAAAGCCGAAACGTTGGTGTCCTGCACACACCTCACGCCCAAATCTCCATGTCGGATCGGCAACGACGCTTGCAGCCACTGCGTCTCCTCTAACTGTACATTGAGGATCATCTCCAACGTGACTTTAATGTCTTGATCCAACCGAGAAATTTCATCTGGAAAAAGCCACGTCGGAGACAATTTCAAGAGGTACATGAGCTTGGGTACTGAGAGACAGCTGCGGAAGAGAGTGAGGACGACACGGGCCGGCAGTTGCTGCAGGTGCTCTCGAACGCTTAGAAGCATCTCACGCTTTGCAGCCAAACTAGCCTCTACTGCATCCCTGAAGGTCGGCGCCCCCAGCAGCTCAAATGACTCTATTAAGGATTTTCACTCCCGAAAGAATATGCTGGAATTGAGCTATGCAACAACTGAAGACATCGCCGCACGGATATAGCTTGCATTTGTCGCGGTTGATGATCAAATCAATCTCCGCCAGTTTTGGAATGAGCGTACTTATATCGCGACATAAGACATCTGGTGCACCACCCACCAATCGTGCCGTCGTCCAGGTACCACTTACTTCATTCATTTCAGTCATTGATTCTTTTTAAAGTTATTTTTAACGTTCTCAGGACACTTATCACACTTATTTGCCAAATGACGAGCAAATTTTGACACATTTCGACATGTGTATGTTTTGTTGCAAAATGAACACTTGAATATTGTCTTTTCATTAACAACAGTTTCGTCGTAGTGACTATACACTTTGTTTTTAGGCTTCATTTCGAATTTCAGTTGTTAACTGGACGAGGGTTGCAACGAAACTGACACAGTTTTAAATGGCCGCCAGGCAGGCTAGATACAATGATAAAAAAAAATACAATTCTGGAGTTACCCATTGTTTAGTTTTTTTTTGTCACGCCGACCAAGATAAGCTCCAGGCTAAACAATATAGCAGAGTTGTCTTCTCAGACTAAACTGCCAAATATATTACGGATAGGTATAAAATATATTTCATTTACCTAATTATTTTAGGCAGTACGTAGTAATTTAAAGTTTTATAGGTGATGGATTCACTTGATGTTCTAAATCAATTTACTTTCGATTTACATAGAAATGAAAATAATTAAAGTTTAAAGATTTATTTATTTGTAATATATAATCATTTGAAAGGTACATAAATAAGGTGACCTTATGATAAAGAAACCTAAAATATGCCTTAAACTTCAAGAAAACTAAACTTATATCAAAATGTTATTGTTCCCAGTAACTGGGAACGTTCCCGGGCACGTGGGAATATTGCCGGGAACATTTCCATTGGGAAGTTTCCGGGAACGGAAATGTTCCCGCGGCCCATCACTAGTCATAAGTGCTGTGCTCATTCTTTGTACCCCACACATATATACAAAGTGAAAAAAAATTGCTGCAAATATTTTATGGACTGATTCAGTCCATAAAACTGAACAACTTTTCCCAAGGAACATAGGTCGACATATGAGAAAATTTTGTGGATCTCCCATACAAATTGACTTGGTCGGTCGGTAGTTTTGTATGGGAGGTCCAAAATTTTTTGTCATATTTCGACTTATGTTCCTTGGGGAAAATTTTTCAGTTTTATGGGCTGGTTTACCCCTTAAAATATTTGCAGCTAATATTATTACACTGTATAAATTCAATGGAATAGGAGGCTTACTTTTTGAAAACCTACGGCTGTGTAGTATGGGCTAAGAAAATGTCCATGACCACCTACAAAAACACTCTGAATGGACTCCAGAGACTTGCTTGTCTGATAATAACTGGAGCCATCTCGTCCACGCCCACCCTAGCCATGGAGGCATTACTTAACCTGCCTCCACTACACATCTTTGTGCAAAAAGAAGCCCGCTCATCTATGCTTCGGGCTATTGAGGCGGGAAGGGAGAATTGGCTCTCGAGTGTCATGAGAAACCTTCGTGATAGTCTCATGAATATACCGCTCATGGCAATGCCATTCGACGCGATGACGTTAACGCATAACTTTGAAAGGTATTACAAGGTTATTATACCGGAAAGGGAAGAATGGAAGGAAGGCACTATCCCTCCCATCTTTAAAAGAGCTGAACTTGTTTGGTTCACGGATGGGTCTAGGAAGGAGGGGCGCGCTGGCTCTGGAGTTTTCTGTGAAAGGCCCAGAATCAGTAGGTCTACCAGCCTGGGACCATTCGCAACCGTCTTCCAGGCTGAGATGTACGCGATCATTGATTGCGTGCACCTCAACCTGAAACACAAAGGAAGAAGGATACTCATCCTGTCGGACAGTCAGGCAGCGCTAAAGGCATTACTATCCGATAGTGTTTGCTCTAAGTTGACGATGGAGACTATTAAGCTCCTAAATCAGCTTGGCGCTCACAATGAGGTGACCCTGGGCTGGGTCCCGGGCCACTCAGACATAGGGGGCAACGAGGCAGCGGACGAACTGGCCAGAGGGGGGTCGGGATCTCGTCCCACGGGGCCGGAACCCTTCCTGGGCATTAATAAGACTGCACCTCGCAGGGTCCTTGACATATGGGCGAATCGACGAGCTTATGATCTCTGGAAAGGATCAGCAGGTCTAACACACTCGAAACTGCTGATCCAGGGATTTTCCCAGAAATATACTTCCGCGATACTAGCAATGAACCGGAATAATGTTAGGCTGTTGACAAGGGCCCTTACTGGGCACTGTAATCTCAACAAATATCTCTGTAGAATGGGGCTGTCCGAGTTCTCATACTGCAGATTCTGTGCTGAGGGCGATGAAACACCGCTACACGTCCTCTGCGACTGTGAGGCACTTGTGCAAACAAGGAGCCGAACCACGGGTGGCCATTTACTGGCCCCTGTGGAGGTCCGTAACCTTGACCCCAAACAAGTTGTGGCCTTCCTCAGAATGGCCCGACTTGAAGAGGTCATTTAAGCGAAAAGGGTTGCCACAATAGATCTGAAAAGGTCGCAGTGGCTGTTGGTCCTCTCAGGACCAACCCCTGTTCTATCAAATAAATAAAAAAATAAAAATACTTTTTGAAAATTAAAAAAAGAACTAGTATTCCAAGAACTCATAAGATAGCGTTGAACTGACTATATTAATAGACTAAGTTTAGTATTCACGTAAACAGCTTGAATTTTTACTAATTTAGCTTCAAAACGGACGGAGTTTCATAGATTTATAGAAAGTGTTTATATTTTATGTTTTTATAATCTTCTTCTTCTTCTTCTTTTTCGTGTGGGACACCGAGTCGTCCAACGACCCGATGAACCCTAGTGTCAGAATTTTTCAACCGCCTTCTACAAGTAGCAGGCTTCTGACATGGTTGTGTAACGTCGGCCATCTAAGTAATCATAGACAGCAACCGGGACCTACGGCTTAACGTGCCATCCGAAACGCGGAACCATCTTACTTACAGACAATCGGGTGGTTCAGCCCGCAATGTCCTAACCAGACTGGGAACAAATTCACAAAGTGATAAATATCAACTTTGTGAGTGACCCACCGAGAATCGAACCCGGAACCTTCTGCGTCAAAGGCAGTCGCACTACCATTGCGCCACATCGGTCGTCATGTTTTTATAATGAAAATGCACTAAGTAAATAAAAAAAACATTGTTCATTATTTATTTTTTTAAAACAAAAGTTAAGAAATGCAATTTTAGCTGAAATTTGATGTAATGAAAAAATTGAACTAAGGAAAAATTATACAAAATTTATTACGAAAAGATTAATAGTTAGTATAAAATGACTCCTCCTCTGGCTCGCACACATGCGGAAACCCTTCTGGGCATGCTAAGAATTAAGTTATCCAGCATTTCTTGTGGTAAGCTGCCCTGATTTCTGCCACTGTTTGAGGAGGTGGCTGACGATTCCAAACAGATCGCTTAAGAGCGTCCCACGCATGCTCGATCGGGTTTAAGTCAGGTGAGCCGGCAGGCCAGTCTAACCGGGTGATGTCGTATTGCTGGAGAGCAGCATCAACACGTCCGTTTCGATGTGCGGGCGCATTATCATCTACCATTATGAATTGGCGCCCGTGGTTGATGCGGAATGGTCTGACGTATCCATCGATTGCAATCATTTTATACGTAGCTCCAGTCATGGTGCCTTGATACGGAATTAAGGGCGTCCTAGCCCCAATCATTATACCGGCCCAAAAGGACACCGATTTCCCGCCCTGCTGAACGGTTCCAGTGGCAGTTCTCTGCCTTTCAGAGTCGCCTGGTCTTCTCCAGACACGGACACGTCGGTTATCTGGATGCGTACTAATCCGCGTTTCGTCAACAAAGAGGCAGTTCTGCCAAATGCTTTCGTCCTCAATTTCTTCATTTTGACGGAGCCTAGCCCATCGCAATCTGCGCCGTTTCCGTTGCTGTGAGTTCAAAGGTGCTCGCCAGGATCTTCTTGCTCGTAATCCAGCTTGGTGTAAGCGATTTCTAATTGTTTGGGTGTTAACTTCGCGACCGGTGGCAGCTCGCAGTTTTGCTTTTATTTTAGTAGCGTTCATTGTTGGGTCACGGGCAGCCAGTAATCTGATATAGCGCTTCTGAATTGCAGTGAGCACAGTTGGGCGACCACTGCGAGGTCGGTCAGCTGAATCTTCCATGCCCCGATACCTCTGCAACGTGGTCACCACGCAGGCTTGGGATACATTAACTCTGCGTGATATTTCCCTCGTGGAATAGCCTTCTCCACTTAAAGTTAGGATTCTGGCTCGTAAAACTTCTGTTAATCCTCTCGGCATCGTGACCAACTAAACTTGTTGTGAATAAATTGAAAATATCGTAATTTGCGACTAAGTCAGATTTCTGAATGGTAGCAAGCAGGGGTTGATAGTCTTTTTATATGAAAAAAACATTTGAATTACGAAATTGTTTATATTTAAATTTCATATTTTTAAATAAGGAATCAATAAATAAAAAGTGATTGAGTTTTATTCTTTCACAATAAAAAATATTACCACTTTTCCAAGTGATCACAAACTTTTTTTGATGTGTGTAGATTCCAAAGCCTAAAGATAAAAAAAAACACATTACAACACTGACTGGCAGTCTGGCATGCACTGACACTTTAGTTCCAAATGAGTCAGTCAGAGGCCAAGTTAAAAAAAAACATAACAAAAATATTACATTCCGTTCTTTCCGGTAACATACCAAGCAAAGCGCCATCTATACAGCGACTGGAATAATAATAAATAAAAGAAAATTCCCTATTGGGATAGTAAAATTCGAATTCGAGTCTTGAAGGAACCTTGTCTAAAATAAATTTGGAGACTTACTTGAGACAGGTATTTAGCCCAATTTGTATATTTAGTACTTACCAATTTTGACATCATTGGTGCATTCTAGGTTGTCATCTACACATTCTTGGTTGTCATCTACGCATTCTTGGTTGTCATCTACGCATTCTTGGTTGTCATCCATATAATCTAGGTTGTCATCTATATATTCTACGTTTTCACCCATATATTCTAGGTTGTCATCCAGTTCCTCCTTAATTTCTACAGATTCCATCTTCAGGTTCCCATCGGAGTTAACTCTGGAGGCTGGAAACAAAACCATGGCAGGTATACAGGGTGTTAGGAAAAGTACTGACTGCCTTTAAAGCCCATGAAACTGAACAACTTTCCCCAAGCAACATAGGTCGAAATATGGAAAAATATTTGGGCCTCACATACAGCCTGAGGGGGCGTCCATAAATTACGTGAGGTGTTTAAGGGGGGGAGGGGGTCGAGTCAAATCTCATCTAATCTTACGTTGGAGAGGGGGGGTCTCGGCAAATATCACGCAATTTTTTTTCTGATTGAAACAAGAAAATATTATACTATTTTGGTCCATTTAATCCAGATTGTACATGCATAAGATTTAATCTTAAGCGTAATCGTAATACGATAAAGATCATTCTCTAATTCGTTCAATACGAAATAATTTCATTCATACTTTTTTTCTTTTTACAATAACAATCCAACGCGTTTATGTAAGAACTCACATTTTGAAATATCTCACGTGAGATTGGGAGATGGGGGAGGGGGTTGAATAAAATCTCACGACATCTCACCAAGGGAGGAGGGAGGGGCAGAAAATTTAAAAAAACACCTCAGGTAATTTATGGACGCCCCCTGACTCACATCACCCCAATTCTACCCTGAGTTACTTTATTAGGGTTGATTATTTTATTAATGGGACTCAAGGGTTAAATGTGGACTAGAATTTCAGATGGGCATGATATTTCTGGAACAACCATCTAATATTTATCAGATAAAAAAAGAAGAAAGATAATTCTTATTTTGAGAAGTAGCTTCTAGATCTAAACCTTCTAGAAGCGAATAGCTGCATTTCCACCAGTCAAACAGCCTCAGGTGCTCACATCTGGTTCATAGATGCTGGCGTCGACCATGTCCCAAGTTACCCGCTACCCCGCTAGTCTCATTTTCCTCCATTTGACTGTAACCTCTTTTTGAAGTTGCTTGATAAAATCCTACTTACTGTTAAGGTCAACACTGTGAGAGAGACTGACTTCACAAAAACTCTGTGCCTCAGACGCTGCATTTTTGATATCAATGCTGATTTGACTGAGTAAATGTCTTTCAGACTCCGCTACTTGTATCTTAAAGGCTAACGCATCATTCAACCGTCTTATACAAGAAGTGCATATCAAATCTGTGAGTTTAGTGTTTGTTGGGATCTGTAATAAAAAGTTATAAAGCATGAAATGCCATTCTGTCTGGGTTGGATACCTAACCTAGCGGATGTATTGGACACAAGTTTTCACACAGAGAGACTGCCATCTGGCCTCTGCAACCCAAAGGTTATCTGATTTCAAATTTTATTTGAATGTGGGTTTCATCACAATGTTTTTCCTTACATTTACCAACCGTAAGAACAGTTGCTAAATATATGTGTAATAAAAACCATAGGTAAAAAACATATTGGTACATGGCGGGGGTTGAACGCAGGTCTCACGATTGTACAAAAGGTAAGCTGACCAATTGGCCACCAACAGTTTACTTTAGTACATAATTATTTTATTTTTTTTATATGTAATAGGCTCGCATTTGTCTGCCATCTCACCTGGTGGTAAGTGGTAATACAAATGTTTCAGAGCAACTGTTTCTGAGAGAACGGGATAAGGCAAGGAGAATGATAAATGACCCGTCAATATAGAGGTGACACTGTCCGGGATCCATTGATCAAGTGGGTACAGTGTTGGAGTTATGCATAAAATTTGGGTACCTACACTGGAAGTTATGGTGAAGAGACAGAGCCAACAAAACTGTGATTGTAATACAGTTGACTGACCGGTCAGGTAACGACTGATGTGGCGCAACAGTGCGACTGCCTCTGACGCAGAAGGTTCCAGGTTCGATTCTCGGTGGGTCACTCACAAAGTTGATATCTATCACTTTGTGAATTTGTTCTCAGTCTGGTTAGGACATTGCGGTGTGAACCACCCGATTGTCCATTAGTATGGTTCTGTGTTTCGGATGGCACATAAAGCCGTAGGTCCCGGTTGCTGTCTATGATCACTTAGATGGCAGTCGTTACACAACCATGTCAGAAGCCTGCTACTTGTAGAAGGCGGTTGAAAAATTCTGACACTAGGGTTCAACGAGTCGTTGGATGACTCGGTGTGCCACATGACAAAAAAGAAAGAAGTTGTTCAGGAGATCACAAGGGGTGAAGAGGATCTCTTGAGCGCCAGCAAACGCACCATTCTTGCCGACATGAAGGCTGTCTACGACCCCTTAGGCCTATGCTGAGAGAGAGTGTATGGTGTAGTTTCAACACAACTTGCCTCCAAATTGAAACAGTCCAGAAACAGTTCGCAATAAACTTTGGAGAAGCCGTGGTTATCACAGGTGTCCGTAAGTTTTCTGTGCAAGCCGCGCTTTAAACAACAACGGCATTGGCCGCGTGTTGCAGAGCCCATGCTATTAGATTTTCTTTCTAAAAACCAACCACATGAGATTGTATTGGATGGCTGTGGAAAATATGAATCACGTGATGTTTACGTTTGACAGTTTGACTTTGATTTGACCACAGACAGATAACAAATGGCGGAAACACATTGGAGTTTTTTCGGCGGGAAACGTTCGAACCGTAAAGGCGCGCTTTAAGAAAATATTTTTGAAAATTGTATAAAAATTGTAAATTATCATAGTTTCTGTAGAGTTTTTGTAAATATTTCTTGTACATAGTTAGGTGTGTACATAAAGACTGAAGATGGGGCGGAAGGATAAGCCCAAAAAAAGAAAAAAAGATCCGACTGATCCAGGAGGGAATTCCGATCCTGAGGAGGACTCCGATATGGAGCAGGAGGCAGATAAGTACCGGCCCTACAAGGTAAAAGAATATAGTAGGAAATATCCGGAAACGTCTGACCGTAAGGACTTTGTGGTTTTTTTAAAACACCAAGTCGACCAAAGGCCGTTCTCTGACAATGACAAAGTCGCCTTGTCTCAGGCACTCAGGAAGCATGCTGTGTCTGGTGTGCTACATTTGAGACCGGTCAATAGGTATAAAGTAGCCATTACATTCGACTTGTCGAACAATGCGAACATGTTTCTAAGCAGCAAAATTTTAGATGAGTTGACATTGTATGCGTCAATCCCCGCTTCAGGAACAGAAATAACCGGCGTTGTTAAGTCAGTCCCGGTTAACTTATCGAACAAAAAAATATTTTCTCTTATTGGAAGCTCACGTAATGTCGTTCAAGTGAGGCGTTTTATGCGCAGGCGAGTCGAGGGAGGTCAGGTTACATATATTCCCACTCAAACTGTTGCAGTAACTTTTGCATCAACCCAACTTCCAGAACACGTCTTTCTCGATTCCTGGAGACATGAGGTGTCACAATATGTTCCACCTGTAAAGCAGTGTCTAAAATGCTTACAGTTTGAACATATTGCTAGCTACTGTAAAAACAATGATGTTTGTTCAATTTGTTCGGGACCACACAACTTCAAACAATGTAATGCCGACAAAAGCAAAACCCCCATTTGTGTGAATTGTAAAGGCGACCACGTGGCAATTTCGGCGGCGTGTCCAATAAAAAAGGCCAAAATTGAACAAAATAAAATTAAGTCTCATTCAGCTACATATTCGGCACTTTTTGACGAAAAATCGTTTCCGCATTTGGCGGCAAGAAACTCAAATCAATATTTACAAAACATTATCAAAAGTCAAACATTTATGAACATGATTACACAAGTTATCGTAAAATTGATCTCCAACAAAACAAATGATGATACCCCAATTAACACTGAAATCATACGTGCTGCGTTTCAGAACACGATCAGTGAGGGAGCCCATTCAACCAAATAATGGACTGTCTCAATGTCGTGCAATGGAATGCACAAAGCTTAATACATAACAAACATCAATTTACACAATTTTTATACGACAATGATATTCATATCGCAATCATATGCGAAACCTGGTTGAAGCCGCATCATAGGCTGAATATTCGAGGTTACAATATAGAGCGAAATGATTGCGGTAACAATCATAATGGTGTATGTATTTTAATTCATAATAGCATAAATTACAATAAAATAGACATTTATTTTGATAACTCTTTACAGAATATCTGCATACAAGTAACAATAAACGGCAAAAAAATTACTTTTGTAAGCTTTTATAGTCCAACGAACTGCAATCCTGCATTTGATAAAGTGAAATTTGATAATTTAGTCAAGTCTATTCCTGGTCCATTTATTCTTGCTGGTGATTTTAATGCGCATCATACTGTGTGGGGCTGTGGTTCTGTCACACCTCGTGGTAGAGCTGTCTTGGAAGTTGTTGACGATAATAGTTTAGTTATATTAAATGATGGTCAGCTCACTACAGTGGGTACTTTAACTTGGCGTCCGAATGCTTTGGATTTAACTATTGTGTCTCCTTCTTTGGCTCTCTGTTGCAGTTGGTCTGTCCATGACGATCCTCTTGGAAGTTATCATCTTCCTGTATTAACTAAAATAGTTTTAAACAATGGTTCTGATAATAATAATAGTAACAGTGGTGTGCATATGCCCATCCAACCCAACTTTAGGGACGTGGATTGGCAAATGTACACCAAAAATGTGGAACACTTGCTGTCTGATTTCCAGTTGGATTCATTTTCACCTTTAGAAACTTATTGTTTGTTTATTAAAGTATTGTTCTGTGCTATATCTCAATCAATTTCGAATACTAGTGGGCATGCTGCTGGCAGTCCTCGCAATCCCGATCGGTCAAGATCGGGAGTGGGTGGACGTAAACGCAGGCCTACTCTCCCTTGGTGGAATAATAAATGCTCTATAGCTGTACGGGATTCTAAGGAAGCGTACACACGTTTTAAACACAATCCTAATTTAGAAAACTATTTAGAATTTAAAAGATTACAAGCTGTGAAAAAACTTATTCTCAAAACAGAGAGAAAAAGCTCGTGGGTCGCGTTATGCTCTTCTTTTAATCGTTGTACTCCCTTATCAATAATTTGGCGCTTCATGCGTAAATATAACAAATCATATGTCCCTCAAAGTTCAGATGACAATATAGATTGGATTTTTAGTTTTCTTCACAAATTTACTCCAGATTTCGTGGAAAATAAATTTATATCCTCTGATACTACCTCAAATAACAATTCTCAAAACAGTTTTATCACTGAACCCTTCACCATGCAGGAATTAAGAGCCGCTATTTTTTCTCGTCGTGATACTTCATGTGGGCTAGATTGTATTCCATATTTAATGTTCAAAAAGCTATCGCAAAATAGTTTGTTAGTGTTCTTAGACATTTTTAACGCGTTATGGTCTAATAATGACATTCCGCCGGAATGGAAAATTGATTGTATTATACCTATCCTAAAACCTGATAAACCTAAACTTCATCCTGACTCATATCGTCCTATAACCTTAACTTCTTGTGTAGGTAAAATATTTGAGCAGCTTCTTAAGCAACGTCTTGAATATTACATAGAGCATAATAGACTGTTGCCAGTAAATCAGTTTGGTTTTCGTAGAGGCCGTTCGGCTCGTGAAAGTATGAGTTTATTACATTTAGATATTTTAAAAAGCACTGACAGTAACAACAAACTCATAAGTGTGTTTTTTGATATTGCCGGTGCTTTTAACAATGTAAATATAGATATTTTATGTACAGAGTTATTGTATATACATATTCCATTGAAACTTGTTCAGTGGATTCGAGCTTTTTTGCTTAACAGGAAAGTGTATGTCAAGTATAATGGTGGACTATTTGGTCCTCGTTTGTCTTCTGTTGGAGTATGTCAGGGTGGAATCTTATCTCCGTTGATATTTATTTTGTATATACGTCGATTAAACTTAATATTAGGACCCAATATCAAAAATTTACAGTTTGCAGATGATCTTGTAGTATATTTGTCAGGCAACAATTCAAATGATATTATAAATAACATTAATTTGGCTTTAACTAACCTTCATAAATATCTTTCATATTTAAATCTTGAAGTTAATCCACAAAAATCCAAGGTTGTTGTTTTTGGCAAACACAGCAATATCAATTTGAGTCCAGTTTATTACAATAATATTGCTTTACCAGTTTCTATGGATACAAAATTTTTGGGTGTTGTATTTTGTCGTAACTTGTCCTGGAAAAAGTATACAGATAACTTGATAGTCAAGGCTAATAAGGCTTGCAATGTCTTGAAATCACTTTGTGGTACTAGTTGGGGAGCGGACCCAAAAGTTCTGCTTATGCTATACAAATCAATTGTAAGGTCGCATTTTGAATATGGGTTCTTATGCTATGCGGGAGACTCCAAACTCGTTGATATTCTTAATAAAATACAAAACAAATGCATGCGGATAGTCACCGGAGCTTTCAGGACCACTCCAATTGTTTCTTTGCAAGTGGAGTGTAATCTGCCTCCTCTGGCTATCCGTCTCGCTTATCTGAAAGAAAGATTTATTCTCAAACTCTACTCTGAAAAAAATAACAATCTTATAGCTGAGCTAACTCATTCAAGTATTTCTACAATTCGAAAACCGTGTTACATTTTGCAGGGCTTTTCTGAATTTAATGGATGCTTACAAAACATTCCTATCTTTCAAAACAATAATTATCTACCATGTTATGATGGACCCTATAAAAGTAAATTCAGTCCAATGAATATAGTAATTGAGAATAATCTTTCTAAGAAGGAGGAAGTTTATGAAAGATTATCCCTTTGGAATGGATACAGATTTTTATACACTGATGGCGCAAAAAACGAGTCAAATGTGTCTTTTGCAATATATGACCCTGCTACTAAAATAGGTATTGGATATAAAATAGACAAAAAATCCAGCATATTTACTGCGGAAGCAGTCGCTATACTTGGTGCGCTAAAGCACATACTAAATCGTAACTGTGGTTTTCATAGGTGGGTCATAGTTAGTGATAGCATGAGTGTTTTAAAGGCATTGCAAAATAATAAAATGAATGCAAATACGAATTATCTCATATACAATATAAAGGATCTTTGGTTTGATCTTCACGATAATCATCAAATAACAGTTGAATTCATGTGGACTCCATCTCATATAGGAGTATCCGGTAACGAAAAAGCAGACTATTTGGCTCGTTCAATTTCAAATTCTCATAATTTTGGTAATGATTTGAATTTATTACTACCATATACTGATATAGTTGCTGTTCTGAAACAAAGAATGTATGATAAGTGGAAGGAACATTGGGATCACATAGTACAAATAGAAAACAAAGGTTCTTGGTATGCTGCTTTGAATGTTAATTTGAAATCCGTTTCTTGGTTCCGTACCGGCAATGTATACCGTTGTAAGAAGTTTTACTCCACAATAAGCCGTTTGAGGTTTGGACACTGTCGTCTTAATCATCACCTGTTTCGTATGAAAATTGTGAATAATCCGCATTGCGATCATTGTCAGTCACAAGAGGATCAAACCATTGATCATTTGTTCTTTTCATGCTCGTCTTTCGGTATTCAGCGCCTTTTGCTGATGGACGAGTTAATCCGTATTTACGGAGAACCACATCTGGTCCCGCAATCTGTACAAACATTACTACAAAATAATTCCACATACGTACCATTGTATAATTTTGTAATATCTACTGTACAGGAAATTTAGGTATAGCGAATGTATATAAATTTAATGTGAAATTATTGTATATAAAAATTAAATTTTAAAAATATGAAGAAGATGTAAACACAACAAACACATTTTATATGGACATGAAACCTTTAACGAAAGTTGAACTAAAGACGATTTTATTGTAAAAATACCCAGAATGGACAAAAATACTGAAGACGTACGATATATAAAAATACATGGAATTGACAAAATACTGAAGACGTATAATTTATAAAAACACTCAAGAAGAATAAACTAACTGAAGACGTATAAAATAAGAAAATACAGAAGAAGAACAACACACTGAATGGACAAAATACTGAAGACGTATTATTGATGAAAATACACAAGAAAAGGACTCACTGAAGACGTACAATCTATAAATACTTAAGAATAAGTAACCACTGAAGACGAGGCTGTATGGTCTTAAGACCCTTGCCTGTCCAGAATGGACAAAAGGAAAAAAAAAAAAAAAAAAAAAAAAGGAAACACATTGCTGGTTGTCCACCCCTCGACACGCGTGTAAAACTGGGAATATGTCTATTCGTGCGCTTTCAACTTACAGAACTTGCGCTAATGCGGCTGTAGTAGTGCTTTGTAGTTGTAGCCAGTAGTATATTAACGCCCCCTACATTTTTCTTTTATGGCAACAGTGAAATAAAAAAAATACTGTCATAAAATATCATTTTAGTGTGACCATTTCTACTAATACGTCGCTTTTTGTATTATTAAAACATCACATGATATTATTACATCATAGCACATTTAAAAATCACAACATTAATTAAATATTAGGTACGACTACACCATAGGTCTACACAGGCTGAGCAGGCTCAGATGCTCACCGCAAGCGCCCGTGGACCGAGCCAAACCAAACGGCGGATCAAATTTCCAGCGCCCTGTGTTATGTTATGACTACAGGCTACAAGTCTACCGAATTTGCCGCTCCCGAGCATGTGCCGCGCGAGGCGGTGAGCACCTGAGGCTGCTCACCCGGCATATTAACAATATTGCTGGAGGTTTCTTACATTCCTGGCGGGGTAGACAGAGCGTTAACAACCGTAAAATTACGGTAGTTATGGCCACGTCTTACAAATGTTATTCAGATTTCTTATACATTGGCAATTAAGGCTGATTTAAAGCTTTGGCCACACCTGCGCATCAAGAACGCGGGACGCGGGTCGCGAAACGAGACCGTCTAAAAAGTCTACTAAATCGCGGTCGTGCAGGTGCGCCCCGCTTCGCGGTCGCTTTGGTCGCTCAGGTTTGGCCGTAGCTTTAAGGCTCTGGCCCCGATATCTTTAAGGAAGGGGATAGCATATTTTTTTTAAATACGTTGACGACACTTGACGAGGTCTCAGAGATTATTAGTTCAAATTAGCAGTTTTTGGAACGATCACCCTGGTCACATTATTAAAAAAAAAACTTATTGAAAATGGAGCTTGCTGTATTCTTCTTCCGAGGTGTTTTGTGATGCATTTTGCGAATACAGACTGTTTATAAAATACCGGTGCCTATTTCTCATAAAAAATGTCGGCCCCGCCTGTTTACAAGCTTGAAAAAGACTTGTGCCGTTGTTGCCATGCTGAAGGGTCGTTTTTCAATTTGTTGGACACTGTTTACAATGCTGGCCAAATCGAAGTTTATTCGGATATGATGCAAAGCACACTGGACTTAGAAGTGAGTATCTTGTGTGTGATACCGATTTAAAATAGCATCACCCCATGTTTTGCTCGCGGGTGGCGTCAGAGGCGACTTAGGGACTCGATGGTTTCATGTGTATTACGACTTTAGGCGTGTGCCTGACAACCTGCCACCACAGGCATCATCTGAACGCCTTATAAATAATGGCCCTCATTGCTCGCGACCGTATTTTTACGGCCGCTGTCTACCCGCAAGGGAAAAACGCGTGATATGTGTATGTTCTTATTTGGTGCATAAAGGTAGCTGAGCCTCAAAGGAGTCTGCCCCTGACAAGCCAAGGTTCGTAAAATTACTTACATACATACACATATCATGCATTTATCCCTTGTGATGACCAATGTGGCGCAGTGGTAATGTGACTGCCTGCTGCCACACAAAGGTTCCGGGTTCGATTCTCAGTGGGCCACTCACAAACTTGATATTTAACACTTTGTGAATTTGTTCCCAGTCTGGTTAAGACATTGCAGGCTGAACCACCTGATTGTCCGTAAGAAAGATGGTTCCGTGTTTCGGAGGGCACGTTGAGCCTTAGGTCCTGGTTGCTGTCTATGATAACTTAGACGGCGATCATTAATCAACCACGTCCGAGGCCTGCTACTAGTAGGAGGCGGTTGAAAAACTTACACCAGGGTTCATCGGGTCGTTAGATGACTCGGTGTCCCACTCTAAAAAGAATAAGAAGATCCCTTGGTGGGGGGTAGAGTGTTAAAGATAAGGTCGCTATCATGTCAGTCTAATATTGAAGCTCTTTCAGACAATTCATATCATAATAATAACTATAGTCTGTAAGTTTAGTATGTTTGCCGTGTGATGCCGGCTTAGAATAGCATCACCCCACATCCTTCCCGTGGGTGTCGTAAGAGGCGACTAAGGGACTCGAGAGTATTGGTGTATTAAATTTTTTTTAGGCGACAGGCTGACAACCTGTCACTATAGTGATACACATGTTTTCCGAAACAACCTTAGAAAACAATACTCAAAAATGTCAGACGTGGCGATAGCGACCGTATTCTTACGGCTGTTAGCGCTCTGCCTACCCCGCAAGGGATAAAGGCGTGATATATGTATGTATGTATGTATGTATGTCTGTAAGTTTAGGTACTTATCTTTTTGTAAACAAACTTTGTATTGAATTGACAGTTCTAAAGTGTCACTTTTATACAAAGTTTGTTTACAAAAAGATAAGTACCTAAACTTACTAACTATAGTGGCCTGCCCAGCAAATGCGCCCGCTGCAACTCATTTTCCCATGGTAATAAGATGTTTACCTGGAAAATATTATACGTAAAAACTCTCCTATTGAATCACTCTAACTATTAAAAAAACCTGCATCAAAATCCGTTGTGTAGTTGAAAAGATTTAAGCAACCATACATACACAAATCACCCCTTTATCCCTTGCAGGGTAGGCGTTAACGATCGTAAAATTACGGTTGCTACCACCACATCTGACCAGTATTGAGGGCTTTTGCAGATGATTCGTTTATCACTGTAGTGACAGGTTGTCAGCCTGTCGCCTAAAATTGTAATACACATGAAACCCTTGAGTCCCTTAGTTGCCTTTTACAACACCCGCGGGGAGAAATGGGCTGATGCTATTCTAATGCCATGCCATGGGAGGCCGGCTTAGAATAGCATCACCCCACATCCTTCCCGTGGGTGTCGTAAGAGGTGACTAAGGGACTCGAGAGTATTGGTGTATTACATTTTTTAGGCGACAGGCTGACAACCTGTCACTATAGTGATACACATGTTTTCTGAAACAACTTTGGAAAACAATCCTCAAAAATGTCAGATGTGGCGATAGCAACCGTATTCTTATGGCCGTTAACGCTCTGCCTACCCCGCAAGGGATAAAGGCACGATATATGACGATGATGATGCCATTCTAATCCAGCATCATGGTGATTAATTATTACAGATAGTACGTATGGACGGCGATGAGAACATGATGACTTATACTATATGCGGTCAGTGTGTGCTGCGGTTGAGAGACGCCCACAATTTCAAGCAACAGGTATGAATCATTGCATTATACGTCCCACCCGGCTAATTGTTTCCCTGTGGGAATTATTATTATTATTATATATTAATACACTAGCAGGTCTTTCGAGCTGATGCGTGTATATCACTGCACTTGTGTCTTAATGTTTCGAAAGTTTATTTTTAAAATGTTGACTAGTCTGTTGTCTAGTCTGTTTTTAAAACTGTTTACACTGGGTGCACTGATCACTGTCTCTGGGAGAGTGTTCCAGAGGTCCACAACACGGTTAGGCAAGAAGTGTTTTCTTGGGCACTTCTGGTCTTCCGTAGTTTCATAGAGTGCCCTCTTAAATTTGTATTAGTGTGTAGAGTATACATGTCCTGAATAATATGTATTCTAGTTATATGAAGATTTCTATTAGATGCGTCTCCATAGAGCGAGCAGCCTCACGGCCGCGCGCGGCATGCGACGCGTGCCGCGGTCGGTGTGGACGTGTTTCGCGTGAGGTAGCGCATGCTCAATTGCACTATGCTCGGGCGAAACACGTCCACACCGATCTGAGGCTGCTCACTCTATGGAGATGCACCTATTCACATATTCTTTCCTTAATTGGATGGCTTCTACAGTTTGTAAAAAAGTAGCTATCGCACTTGAAACTGAACAACTTTCCACTTAAAACTGAACAACCCATGACAATTGATGGTGGTGACGTAAGTTACATGCTGTGTGGTCAGCCTGACCAGCCCCGAGGCAGTGCCTTTTTTTTTTTTTATCCCACTCGTGCCGCGATAAAATTGTTATTGTTACTATGACTAATTCACTTATTCAGTGACCGTATTGTAATTTAACTCTATGACATTCTAAAAGCATTCATTGTGAATCTACTTGGAAATAAACAATTGAATCTTGAATCTTGACAACTGAACGACTTTCCACAAGGAACATAGGTAATTTTTTTTATTTATTTTTAGGTCATCGAATGTGAGCAGAGGTTTAAAGAGATGTATGGAAATATGGTCCTTGCAGGTAAACTGTAGTCTCTCTTCTCTTTTCGTGTGGGACACCGAGTCGTCCAACGATCCAGTGAACCCTAGTGCCAGAATTTTTCAACCGCCTTCTACAAGTAGCAGGCTTCTTACATGGTTGTGTAACGACCGCCGTCTAATTGATCATAGACAGAATGTCCTAACCAGACAGGGAACAAATTCATGTGTTAAATATCAACTTTGTGAGTGACCTACCGAGAATCAAACCCCAAACCTTTATGTGGAAGGCAGCTGTACTACGTCTTCGCCACATCGGTCGTTAAGCCATCCAAATCTTGGAATTGGGCTGCAGCATCATCATTCTCCTTGACTTATCCCGTTCTCTGTTCCCTTTAAATGCACTGCGCTCGCCAACTTACCCGCCAACCGTGGTGTGGTAGGTAGGATAGGGGGAGGCTCATGTCCAGCAGTGGACTGCTATGGTTCAATATTTTTGCTCAGTATTGGATATGGTTCGCAGCATTAAAACTTCATGTTGCTAATTTAATCATTTTACTCCAAACATAATTCCCAATATGCCGCGTGATGCTGGGCTTTGAATAGCTTCACCTCATTTCTCTCCCGCAAGTGTCGTAAGAGGCGACTAAGGGAGTCTAGGGTTTCATGTGTTTTGCAACTTTAGGCGACAGACGACAAGACAACCTGTCACTACGGTGATACACAAACCATCTGAAAGGGCCCTCAATGTTTGTCAGATGTGGCGATTCCGACAGTACCTTTACGGCTGTTAACGCTCTGCGTACCCCGCAAGGGATACAGGTTAATTTTTCTTGTTATGTTACAGATCGTAAAACAGTGAATATTGTACAAATAAAAGAAGAAGTGGAAGTCCCGGTAACATTTGAAGAAGGTAATCTTAATTAATAGTAATGGTCATAATTTTAACCTATTAAATAATTTCATATTATTAACGCCGTGTGATGCCGGCTTAGAATAGCACCACCCCATTTCTTCCCGCGGGTGTTGTAAAAGGCAACTAAGAGACTCGAGGGTTTCATGTGTATTACAATTTTAGGCGACAGGCTGACAACCTGTCACTACAGTGATACACGAATCATCTGAAAGGGCCCTCAATACTTATCAAACGTGGCGATAACGACCGTAATTTTGCGATCGTTAACGCTCTTCCTACCCCGCAAGGGATAAAGGCGTGATTTGTGTATGTAAGTATGTATTAATGGTCATAATTTTAACCTATTAACAGCCAATGTCCTCAATTTTGGTTAGCAGTTTTTTTGTTATTGCATATTTTTTTATTTAAAAAAGAACTAGGTCTCTAGGAAATTTTACGCTCTACCGAACTACGTTTTAAATTTTATAATAAAAAAATATTTAAAAAAAATACGTAGAAAAATTAAAAAAAATAATAAACAAAACTGAATTCTGTAAATGATTTTAAATAAAACCATAGTTATAAAACCAGTCTAGTATAACTTAATCTGATTTGGCTTAAAATATATGGATAAAAATATTAGCTGCGAATATTTTAAGGGGTGAATCAGCACTTGAAACTGAACACGTTTCCCCAAGAAACATAGGTCGAAATATGAGATTTTTTTTTGTTACTTCCATACACATTGACTTGGTTGGTTGGTAATTAATTTTGTATGGGAGGTCCAATTTTTTTTCATATTTCGACTTATGTTTCTTGGGGAAAGTTGTTCAGTTTCATGGGCTGATTCACCCCTTAAAATATTTGCAGCAAATTTTTTTACACCTTACATTTTAGGCTTTTTATATTGCATTATAATCTGGTTTCTAAGTATGACTAAGTTATATGATGTTATGTATTCAATTTTATTATTCATGTTACCAGATATAAAAAATGGCGCTGATGAAAACAGTTGTGATGACTTCCATTGGAAATCTGACCATTGTTGTGAGTAATTTAGTACCTATTAATATACAGGATGTAAAATAATTAGCTGCAAATAGGGGTGGGTGGACCAGCCCATGAAACTGAACAACTTTTCCCAAGGAACATAGGTCGAAATATGAAAAAACATTTTGGACCTCCCATACAAAATGTAGCAGCCGAGCGTATGACAGGTCCAAATTTTTTTCATTTTTCTACCTATGTTTCTTGGGGAAAATTGTTCAGTTTCATGGGCTGATTCAGCCCTTAAAATATTTGCAGTTAATATTTTCGTGCACTGCTGGCTTAGAATTTTGAATAGCATCACCCCATTTCTTTCCTGTAGGTATCGTAGAAGCCGACCAAGGGACTCGGGGGTTTCATGTGTATTGCAATTTAGGCGACAGGCTGACAACCTGTCACTATAGTGGTACACAATTTATCTGTAACGACCCTCAAACATTTGTCAGCTGTGGCTATAATGACCGTACGGTCGTTAACGCTCTGCCTACCCCGCCAGGGATAAAGGCGTGATTTATGTGTGTGTCTGCCGGCTTAGAATAGCATCACCCCATTCTTGACCGCAGGCGTCTTAACAGGTGACTACGAGACGGGACGGTTTCATGCGTATTACAACTTCCGGCTATGGGCTGACAACCTGTCACTACAGTGATTCGCATTTTTTTCTGAAACGCCAGTCCACAAAATGTTTGTCCAACTTGGCGATACCTACGATCGTATTTTAATGGCCATCAAAGGTCTACCTGCTCCGCAAGGGAAAAAGGCGTGATTTATGTATGTTAATATTTTTTGCAGCGGACGACAATGAGCCAGAAGTAAAAATCAAGTTCGTGACGAAATCGAAGGCGAAACCAAAGTCTAAAAAAAAACAGGTAAAAATCTCAAACTATACAGAGTATGACGCTTATAGTATTGGAATGTCCAATCATACAGGGTGTAAAAAAAAATGTTGTAAATATTTTAAGGGGCGAACCAGCTTCATGAAACTGAACAACTTTCCTCAAGAAATATAGGCCGAAATGTGTTTCTTTTAGTTCCTAGTAGATAGCGCTTGTGCGAACGATGCAAAACCTCAGCAGTGATTTTGACAGATGATTTTCACAGTACTATTTAAAATTAAAAAAAGAATAGTCAACCAAAAATGTCAATTTACTCTCTAAAAAAACATAGTTTAATAGGTAAGGTAGTGCCGTCTGATGCTGGCTTAGAATAGCATCACCCCACATCCTTCCCGCGGGTGTCGTAAGAGGCGACCAAGGGACTCGAGAGTATTGGTGACTTGGTGTATTACAATTTTAAGGCGATAGGTTGACAACTTGTCACTATAGTGATAAACATGTTTTCTGAACCAAGCTTGGAAAACAATCCTCAAAAATGCCAGACGTGGCGACCGTATTCTTACGGCTGTTAACGCTCTGCCTACCCCGCAGATAAAGACGTGGTCTATGTATGTAAATAAACAGAGTTTAATAGGTTAAATTGTAATCTCTTTCTACGTAACGCTAGTTTGGCTATACCTTTTTTTGATCCTGATTGTTTCTTGTAATCGTTGAGAGAAACTGGCCATTTGGTAAAATTTTGAGGAACCCGTATATTTCCCCAGACTTTGTGAAGTAAAGTCTGGGATCAGTGCGTGTTGCCAGTGATGACTTACGGAGTTGAGACGTGGCCGCTAACAATGGGCCTCATAAGAAGGCTCAAGGTCACTCAAAGGGCAATGGAAAGGGCTATGCTCGGAGTTTCTCTCCGCGATCGAATCAGAAATGAGGAAATCCGGAGAAGAACCAAAGCCACCGACATAGCTCGAAGGATTGCGCAACTTAAGTGGCAGTGGGCGGGGCATATTGCTCGTAGGACCGATGGCCGCTGGGGCCGGAAAGTTCTCGAGTGGCGGCCACGGACCGGTAGACGCAGCGTAGGTAGGCCTCCCACAAGGTGGACCGACGATCTGGTGAAGGTCGCGGGAAGCCGCTGGATGCGGGTGGCGCTGGACCGATCATCGTGGAGATCCTTGGGGGAGGCCTATGTCCTGCAGTGGACGTCTATCGGCTGAGACGACGACGACGACGACGACGACGACGACGACGACGACGACGTATATTTCCCCACCTTGACACTGGCAGAATTGTCCCTGTAGACAGAAGCCATAACCTAAAAACTTGAATTGAATTAGGTAACAATTTTGCCGTGTGATGCCGGCTTAGAATAGCATCACCCCACATTCTTCCCGTGGGTGTCATAAGAGGCGACCAAGGGACTCGAGAATATTAGTGTATTACAATTTTTAGGCGACAAGCTGACAACTTGTCACTAGTGATACACATGTTTTCTGAAACAACCTTGGAAAATAATCCTCAAAAAATGTGAGACCGTATTCTTACGGCTGTTAACACTCTGCCTACCCCGCAAGGAATAAAGGCGTGATATTATGTATGTATGTATGTATATTTCTACACCTTGACACTGGCAGAATTGTCCCCGCAGACAGAAGCCATAACCTAAAAAATTTTATTAGGTAAAAAATTTACAGACGCCAGCGAAACAGGCACTGGCGGAGCCCGTACCCGAGACGTCTAAGAACTCCGAGGTCCCTGAAACTCCAGAAAAGCCGGTAGACACTGCAGACCCTGAAGACCTGGAGAAAGCTGAAGCGCCGTGGTGGCAAAGTGACGCGAAACCATCGAAAGGTCAGTGCTTAGTTTGGATTACAGTCGGGCGCCGTTAGAAGCCAGTTTTAACAGATGTCACAGTCTCTCGCTCTCTTTTCCTTTTCGTGTGAGACACGCGGTCGAACATACTTATCATATCATATCATTTATTTATTCAATATACATACAATAACATACATATTATATATATATATATGTTATATATATATAATATATTATATACATATTATATTATATATTATTAATTGTATGTATGTATTTATGTTATTATATGTATGTATAACATTTTATTTATTAATACATACCATAACATAACATAAATATACCTGTCAGGTGTAAAAATATTATCTGCAAATATTTTAAGGGGTGAATTAGTCCATGGAACTGAACAATTTTCCCCTAGAAACATAGGTCAAAACGTGAGAAAACTTTTGGTCCTCCCATACTAAATATAGCAGCCGAGGGATTCCAATTGTATGGGAGGTCCAAAATTTTATTTTCATATTTCGACCTATGTTTCTTGGGGAAAGTTGTTCAGTTTCATGGGCTGATTCACCCCTTAAAATATTTGCAACTTATATTTTTACACTTACAATTTTAGACGACAGGCTGACAACCTATCAGCTTTTCTAGCCTAGTGTCGTAAAAGGCACCACGTTTCTCCCCTTGGGTGTCGTACATTGCCGTGTGATGCCGGCTTAGAATAGCATAACCCCATTTCTTTCCCGTGGGTGTCGTAGAAGCCGGCTAAGGGACTCGAGGGTTTCATATGTATTGCAATTTTAGGCGACAGGCTGACAACCTGTCACTATAGTGATACACGACTTATCTGAAACGACCCTCAAATCTATCGTCACACGTGGCGATAACAACCGTAATTTTACGGTCATCAACGCTCTGCCTACCCCAGGTATATAGGCGTGATTTGTATATGTGTATGTATGTATGTGGTGTCATACAAGACACCTAACTTCTACCCTTGGGTGTCATAAAAGGGGACTAAGCTATAATCAAGGGAACGGAAAGCAGCGCGTTCTCTTAGAAAATCTACAACGTCTTGCAATGCGCTTTCCAATCCGCCTGCAAAGCACGAATGGTATGGCAATGTCCAGCAGTGGACTTTCATGACTGTAGTAGTAGTAGATCAAATCTTTTTTACGTGTGGGACACCTAGTGAACCCTAGTGTCAGAATTTTTCAGCCGACTTCTACTAGTAGCAGGCTTCTGACATGATTGTGTAACGACCGCCGCGCCGTCTAAGTAATCATAGACAGCAACCGGGACCTATGGCTTAGCGTGCCATCCGAAACACGGAACCATCTTTCTTACGGACAATCGGGTAGTTCAGCCCGCAATGTCCTAACCAGACCGGGAACAAATTCACAAAGTGATAAATACCAACTTTGTGAGTGACCCACCGAAAATCGAACCCGGAACCTAGAGTAGATCAAATTATATTGAAAAAAATCAGGGAATTTTAAAATAGTTTTTATTGGTGACTGTGATTGGTTTTGAAAGAAAAAATTCCTATTAATGATTTTTTTTTAAATAACCTTACCACAAAAAAGTAAGATACGTGTTTAAAACGAATCGTAAAGCGAATATATTTTTTAAACACGCTTGCGCCTACCTTTTTTGTGGTAAGGCTTTATATGTTATAAAAGTGTTTGGCAAGTGTTACATTACAACTGGATTCTAAAGGTGACCTCGACTGAAGTTCGGTTGCAAAGAGAATGTTTTTTACGAATTCTTCTTCTTCTTAGCGAATCGATTGTGGCGCTGAAATATATTTGGACCAATACTCAGCTACACGCACAGCGTATTCCGTTCCTTTGTAGAGGTCCTCGCATTTTTACGAATTACAGTTTTATATTGTTTACTGCTCGCCAAAAATTAAAAAAGTAAAAATAGCTGTACTTTATTAGGCACTAGCGGCCCGCCCAGCGGCTGCGCCTACTGTAACGCGTTTTTTCGTGGGAATTAGTTGATTTCCCGGCAAGAATTATGCATAAAAACCTTCCTCTTGAATCATTATATCTACATAAAAGAACTGCATCAAAACACATTGTGTAGTTTTAAAGATTTAGGCAAACATATATACAAAGATACAGACGCGAAAAGCGATTTTGCTTTTTACTATGTAGTGATTATTGACATTTATATTCGGTAAAGTAAAACACATCATTAAGAAAATTGGTCAAGTGCGAGTGGGACTGCCGTTATGCACAAAAAATACAAAAAAAAAACACGTTTTTATGGAATTTGGCACGGAATAGAGGTGAAAATTTCTGAAAGTTTCCGAAACATTGAAAGTTTCTAGGTAATTTTCAGGTAATTTACCCGAAAGTTACCTGAAAGTTTCCTCGCGAGGAAGTTTTCAAAAATGTCTTTTCAACGTAAAGAGTTAGTGAAAATAAGTATTTATTAACGAAAATAAGGTTAAAAATAAGTATTTTCATTGTTATTTATTGCGTCAAAATTATTTTTTTCTTAAAAATGGTTGTTTTTTTTCAAATCCTCAAATAACGCCATCTATGTTGAAATCAATGTACTTTGCGACTTATCCTTAGATAACGCCATCTATGTTGAGTTCAATGTACTTTATGCAGGTTAGAATCTGCACATGTATATTTATTTGAGTTGCCTACTTTATTTTACGTATTTATTTTACGAAGCCTATTGTTATTGATTTTTACGTAGTAGAAAAACCAATTTAGTATATAACATCGTTATTGTATCCGGATATTATTGGGCAAAGATGTTATTAGGTTTCAAAAACCAGGTCTCATTCCAGTGAGGTTTGAATCACATAGATTGGCGGCGGTTGTTCCAATCTGCCACCCATCGGGACTAATACTCTATAGGGATGAGTTGTAAACGTACGTTCAACTTGTTAGTCTAACCTAGGTCTTAGGCAAGGGTGACTTGATGAATGTACTTTTCCAATTCCCCACCGTCTAAATAGGTCGAAATATGAAAAATAATCCCCCCCTCCACAAAATGAGCCGGCCGGCCAATAAACACACTTAGTATGGGAAGACCAAACTTTTTTTTTATTTAGACCTATGTTTCCTTGCGGAAAGCTTTTCAGTTTCATGGACTGGTTTACTCCTTATAATATTAGCAGGTAATTTTTGACGCCTTATACAGGGTGTAAGGGACGTTGTAACGAAAACTTTGCAGGCGTGACCAGATCATGAAACTGAACAACTTTTTCTATGGGGGCTATGTTGGGAAACGAAAAAATTTTTTCGTGTTTCCATACAACGTCAGTCAGCTGATCGGGAATTTTGTATGGAAGGTCGAAAATATTTTTTCGTTTCCCAACATATGCCCCATATAAAAAGTTGATCAGTTTCATGGTCTGAGAACGCCTGCAAAGTTTTCGTTACACCGTCCTTTACACCCTGTATGTACCTATAGGTAGCACCAGGGTGTCAATCATGGGTATCAGATTATTGGAATAACCAACCATCTCTGTCTGCTGCACGTACGTTACGGTTATTTCCATCTGCCACCGCAGATCAGCCCCCGCGGTGGCCGATGGGATCTTTATCTTCCCAACGGCCACTGATTTCAAATTGATGGACATTCGATGGCCGTTGGGAACAAAAAATCTTAAAGTGCACTGAATCTAAAATTTTAGGTTCAGGGGACGTTGGGATTTTATGTTCGTGTCAATCCTGGGGTGGCATATGGGAATAATGCAAGCTGAATAGGATACCTAGGATAAGGTGACTCTTCTTACGTACGTTTCCCATTTACCCCTACTAGGGCGGCAGATTGGAATGACCCGCCATTTTGTCCCAAACGAAGGATTTTTTTTTTCCCTAAATGGTCATAAGTCACATACGAAACCACCAAATTTTTTCCCTAAACGGTCATGGTTTCATATGAAACCTCCCCCTACAGGCAAACCCGAATGAAACAGCTAGTTTATTTTACCTAATTTCCGATCCTTATGTACCTCTAAACTAATCCTAATACCAAAAGTTCAAATCCATCAGAAAAAAAATCTGAGCGTTAAAGGGTTAAACTTCCTTCCTTACTTGTTTACCTCCCTTTTTCGAATAAAAAGCATAAAACTGGACTTATTATGTTCCCTGTTCCATCAAAACTGTAAAATACAGAAAAAATTTAAGCAATATTAAGTTAAAAATAAATATAACAACTGTTTTCATAAGTTAAATAATCAGTTTTGAAAACTTCCTCGCCAGGAAACTTTCAGGTAACTTTCAGGAAAGTTACCTTAGAAAACGAATTTTCACCTCTAGCGCGGAACCAAGTTCTTACACAGAGCGACTGCTATCTGATCTCTGCAACCCGGAAGGCTAACCTGACCTGAATTCTAGTTTAGTTGCAGTCAAATATCATCCGAATTCAAATTTTATTTGTATGTGAAGTTTTCCAGAAACTTAATTTTGTCAAAAATGTGTAGCATTCTCTTTGCAATCGTACTATTTATTATTTTTTAGTATTTTCCGCAGCATGCCGTGATTTTACAGCTTTATCGACCAGAAAGAATATAGGGTCTTTTTTTCAGAGGTAGTTAGGAATCAATTTTCAAAAGTGGTTAAAATTGTGTACTGGCAACACTGATAGTGCCGTGTTCAAAAGGTACAACGGATACTACTTACTAAAGACGAGGCAGTATGGTCTGAAGACCTTAGCCTGCCCAAAATGGACAAAAAATATACAATAGATACGCTGGCTGGATGTGTCTCCATACGAATTATTTATCATAATTTTAATGATTTACTAAAGTTTAATATCTCCCTGTTTTGGGCTATAATTTAATTAAAATCACGGATGAAGCTAATATCTTGTTATACGTAGAAAATGTTCTAACAAAACAATTTCAATAGTTTTTGAGCGCTGCCTCGTGAAAGACATCAATAACACAAACTTACAAAATCCGTGGAGTTCAAAACTTTGAATTACAAGACTAGTACAGTAGGTCTAAAAGTTCATTATTTAAATCAGACCTTTCAATTATAATATTTTCTAATGTAGATTTATATTTAAACTATTTATACATGATAATGCTTGCGAGATGGGGAATCAACAATAATTTATTGCATACAGTTTCGTACAAAGTTGTTCCCACCCTAACATTTTTGTTCCCGACTTACTTAACAAAAAAAAAATTATTTTTAACTGAACTTGCTGATGCAGTTATGCAGCTTATTTCTTTATTTTTATTTAATGTAATCGGGTTTTAAAAATTATTTACCTTAACCATCTTTGTTCCCGTCTGTCTTAAACTTACAATAATAAAAAAGTACGTTCGGTTCCTGCATATAAATATGTTTTTGAAGGTATCCGTTCCGTTCCTCAAACTGAAATAATTGCATTAATCATCATCATTATACAACTGCGTTGGAATATGTAATACGAACATTATGAAACACGTGTCGATAAAAATATAATATACGTTTGTTTATGCCGCAAAAAATGCGTGTTTTTTTTTGTTCTAGGTCTATAAAATTTGTGCAAGCAGATACCTAAGAAAATGCTTTTGGTTTGCAATACAAATTCAAGAAAACATCTAAAATTTTAACCTTAACATACAGACATCATACACAAACACACACACTCATTTTAGATGTTTTCTTATCTATAAGAATTTCGGTTTTTCTAAAACCTTCTCCCTAAGTCGAGATAAACGCGGATAAACAAACATACATATAGGTCAAACCGAGAACCTGTATTTTTTTATATCGCTTAAAAAGTATATGAAACGTTTAAATTTTTAAGTTAGTATGGTTAGATTTTTTTTGTATCTTAAAAATACAGTTGTAATTATAATAAGTTTATTAGACGATGTGAAAGTTAGGCCCTGACCGTACAGCGAATTTTATTCGCGTTACACGATTTTTTTCTCGCGCGGCGGTTAGTTTTGTATGAAATAACGCACGATATTTTTTCCGTTAGTGCGGAGACGTGCATAAGATTCAGTGTGTTACAAAAAAGCGAGAACTTGCCAAACGTTCCCGAACGTTCTGTGGGGCAATATATACAGGGTGACTGTAAATAGATGCATTCCTTTCAAGGGATGAGCCAGCTAATGAAACTGAACAACTTTCCCCATGGAACATAGGTCGAAATATAAAAAAAATTTTGGTTCTCCCATACAAATTGACTTAGTCGGTCGGTAATCTTGTATGGGCGGGCCAAATTTTTTTTTTTTCATTTTTTGACCTATGTTTCATGGGGAAAGTTGTTCAGTTTCATGAGCTGATTCATCCCTTGGAAGGAATGCATCAATTTACCAGTCACCCTATATACGCTGCCCATTTTCTAAATGCACATCAAAGTGCATAACTAGTGGATGCCTCTCATGCACTGGAAAACTTAGTGTGCGCCACACATCCTTAGAAGAACTAATGTACCTACCAGATTGAAAGCGGCTCACTTCATCGCGGTCGTTATTCCTCAAAGCAAATGTCGCCTGGTCGTTTTCCTTGTTTAAAATAGAGGTATGTTCTTTAAAATTAAGTAAATAAAATAAATTCAAAAAGTATTTGTGTATAGACAACCAATAGCGGTGTACCGTGTATGGCTCCATCTTGTGTTAGTCTGGGCCACATATTACCAACTATTTTTGCAATGTCGTGGCTCGATCGTCTTCCTCGTTTGCGTTTTTTTATAAAACTTCTAGTAATTAAGATATCATACATTAAAAATGCTTGATGTTCTTATAACGGTGCCCTCAGTGGCCGTGGGCGACTCGTACTTGTCCGTTTTATATTATCTCTGATATACCAACTGAACCCATCGTGACATAGTTTTTTTCTACTTCTAGGATCAGGGAATCACCAAACTCTTCAAAAACGACCTATCCGAGATATCGATTATAAAATCGAAGGGAAAAATTATATCTGTTGCCACTGCGCTAAATCATTTAAGGGAAAACAAAATCTACTGAGCCATATAAAATGGAGACATTTTGATATACCGGAACACCCGTGTCAATATTGCAAACTTCGCTTCAAAACTACGAACCTCCTGATTTTGCACAAACAACAAGAACACGATATTGACGACAGGAGAACGTGCAACGCCTGCAACGCAAAATTTATGACAAAAAAGGGATATGATAAGCACATGAACGGCTTTCACATGTTGGGAACACTTCTCAAGTGCGATTCGTGTGAATACGAGTCGTTCAACTCGCAAGCATTGAGAAAACATAAAGCGAAACACGAACCTGAACGAAAATATCAATGCGGCCAGTGCGGAAAGTCCTTTAAAAGGCGACCGACTTTGAAATTACATGAGAAGATACATACAAACGATAAGAGGAAAGTTTGCAAAGAGTGCAACAAAGCTTTTGTTCAGAAAGCCAGCCTCAATTACCATATGGCCAAATACCATCCGGAGGTTAAATTCTAACATAAGCGGAAAGCAGGAAATTCATGGAACTCAATATTAACAAGAAATATCAACCAAAATACTGCAAAAAAACGCTCGTTTACTACCCTTGATTCAGCATATTTCGTGAAAAATTATTTAATTTATGTAAGACGACTAAGTTAATCTTTGATCGAAATAAACCTTTCATATTTTCCAATCTATGTCTATTGTTTAATTCGTATGAAATCATGAATTGCTCGGATTTCTATTTGAGAAACTTTTACCCGAAATTTAAACATAAAATCGAAAATCAAAATTATATTACTCAGGGATATCTGCCTGCACCAATTAAATAAAATGTCTTGGGAAAATAGGGCATGTAATCCACAATGAATTAACCAGAACATTTTGTGTAGGTTTACGCGATTATTTATTTATTGTTTCGTGGAGGGTTTTGCCCTCTACGTTTCGGCTAGTTGCAACAACCATCTTCCGGAGGTAGACAGATCACACACGCCCGCCCGTCAGCTGTGATTGCCACACTGTTCTGTCGACTAATGTCTTTCGTAACAAGCTGAAACGTGGAGAGCTAAACTACCGAACGATGAAGTAGCCCAGGGAGCGCTTAAGCAATTTTGATCCTCGGCAACTCTCAGATCTCTCGTACTTTCCAAAGCAAGATAAAGATAAAGATATTTTATTTACAAGCATACACGTTACATTAAAGATCTTAAGTAGTAATAATATGACATTACATTAATTCGCACATGCGTGATGCGCCAGTATTTGGCATGCAAAAATATAGCAGTTATTGTGAACCGCTTATTAAAATAACAATTTATTAAGATTTACCGCACTCACAGTGGTGAAATAACAATGTCCAAAAATAAATAGTCATTAATCATTATAGCAATATTCAATCTAAAATTCAAAGTATAGAATAAGTGAAATAGACTTACGATAAGTTTCCGGCAACAACTTCCTTTAGTGCACGCTTTAGTTAAGTTGCGTAGGGCTCCATAATGAGTGATACTTCTTTTTTTGACAATAATAATTACTACAAAACACTTTAAATAATTATTACTCAACTCTGCCAAAAACAATATATTTAAAAGATCATTGGTTGATCAAGTTTGCAACATTATATTATATTGTGATGAATTGAATTTGGCAGAATTTATAAACAAATCAGCTCAAAGAAACGCAACCAACAGATCGTCTGAAATCAAACCATGTAATACATTCAAGTAGATCATTGAAACCCAGAAGCAGTAACACAAGCTTTTTGCTTCTAGGGCGCCAAACTCTACAAAAACCAATCCGAGACACCGACTACCGAATCGAAGAGGGAAGCTACATCTGTTGCCACTGCGACAAAATATATCCACATGAAAAAAGTCTAAGGAGCCATATACACTTCATGCATTTCTATATAAAGAAATACCACTGCCCGTATTGCGATCTCGAATTTAAGCACGAAGCCCCTCTAACTGTGCACAAGTTGCAGGCGCATGACATCGACGACAGAACGAAATGCAATGCTTGCGATGCAAGATTCAACTCAAAATTGCGAATACGGCAACATATGCAGACCTTTCACAAGTTGGGCGAGAAGTTAAAATGCGACATCTGTGAATATGAAACTTATGATAGAACTCATTTTCGCAGACACAAAATATGTCACAAAGCCGAGAAAAAATTCCGATGTAGACACTGCGGAAAATCTTTCAAGAGAAAAAAGAATATGTCATTACATGAGAAGATACATACAAAGGATAAGAGTAAAGTTTGCAAAGAGTGCAACAAAGCTTTTGTTCAGAAAGCCAGCCTCAATTACCATATGGCCAAATACCATCCGGAGGTTAAATTCTAACATTTCATTTGCGGAAACAATGAGTCACGAATCTGACGAAACTCGATATTAACAAGAAATATTAGCCAAAACACTGCTAAAAACGCACAACTTTTCTTTAATGATAAGCTGTACTTGTACTGGTATATTCTACACTTCTAGTAAAAGATTTTTTCAGTTATGTAAGTCGACTAAGTTAATCTAAATCTTTAACCAAAATAAATCTTTGATATTTTCTTTCTTGATCTGGTTTTAATTGACACAAAGTCGTGCATTGCTCGGCTTTGTATGTCACAAAAATTAAACCGAACTTTATTATTATTATTATATTCATATGTAGGCGTTCAGTCAGGATTCGCCGTATTTTTCGCAGCATGTCGAGATTTTACAGATTTATCGACCAGAAAGAATGAAAGGTTTTTTTTTTCAGAGGTAGTTAGGAAACAATTGTCAAAAGTGGTTAAGATTATGACGTACTGGCAACACTGATAGTATTGTGTTGAAATTGTACAACGGTTACTAGTATGGTCTGAAGACCTTATAGCCTGTCCAGAAAGGACAAAAACAAAATACAATGGATAAGCTGGCTGGATGTGTCTCCATACGAATTATTTATCATAATTTTAATGATTTATGAAAGTTTAATATCTCCCTGTTGTGGGCTATACTTTAATTTTTTTTTTTTTTTTTTTTTTTATAGGTATGTATATGTAATAGGCCCGCATTTGTCTGCCATCTCACCTGGTGGTAAGTGGAGATGCAGACGAAGATGGTACATGCTTGCCTAGATAATGCCTATTCACTCTTGCCTTAAAAAGGCCCAAGTTATATTGTTTCGGAAAAAGATCCGCCGGCAGGGAATTCCACTCTTTAGCCGTACGCATGATAAAAGTTGAAGCGAAACGCTTAGTGCGGATCAGAGGCATATCCTACAACATAAGGGTGGAACCCCAGTCGGCGCCTCGATCCCCGGAGATGGAATGGGGAAGGGGGTATCAGGTCGTGGAGTGATTGAGCACACTCTCCGAAATGTATCCTATAGAATACCGACATGCATGCTACTTTACGACGGTGCTCAAGGCTCTGCAACTTAGTCTCAACCAGTGCTTCGTCTGCTATGAGCTTCTTGGCGCGTTTTTCAATGGAGTCTAAGGCGGCCAGTTGGTATTTGGCAGATCCATCCCAAAGGTGGCAGCAATACTCCATGCAAGATCGAACTTGAGCTTGATATAGTTGTAGAAGCTGTTCTGGTGCAAAGTAGCGCCTAACCTTTGAGAGGATACCAAGCTTTTTTGCTGCAGTCTTGGCCAAAGATTCTATGTAGCGTCCAAAGTTCAGGTCTGACGTAAGAGTCATGCCAAGAAGATCAAGGTGGTCAGAAATCGGTATGGATACATCTCGGAAAGTCGGAGTAAGTGTGAAGGGACTCCGTTTAGTCGAGAATAGACAAGCCTGTGTCTTTGTTGCATTAAACTTCACTAAATTGGCATCACCCCACTCGGATATTGCCTTGAGTGAAGAGTTCAGATGTTGGACTATGGACTCTCGACAAGACTGGGTGGTTTCACTGCTGGCCTTTGCACTGGACAGGTATCTGTCAACAACCGTGCTATCATCTGCGTACCCAAAGGTGTCGGGCGTCAGCATGTCGTTGATATGCAGCAGAAATAGTGTTGCAGACAGAACTGATCCTTGAGGGACTCCAGCATCTATGGCCTGTTGGTCCGAGGAGCGGCCCTCTAGGACCACTCGTATCGACCGTCCCCTCAGGAAGTCAGAGATCCAGTTGCAAAGATCAGCAGGTAGTCCGTAGGCGGGCAGCTTGCTAATAAGGCTTGCGTGCCAGACCCTGTCAAATGCCTTTGAGATATCCAGAGACACAGCGAGGGCTTCGCCATGTCTCTCGATAGCCTCGCTCCATAGGTGGGTGGCATGCACGAGGAGATCACCTGTGGATCGCCCAGGACGAAATCCGTATTGGTGATCGCTCAGAAGATCGTTGTCCTCGAGGTAGCCCAGGAGTCTGTTATTTAGTACACGCTCCATAGTCTTTCTTGCAGAGTATGGAGGTGACCGATATGGGCCTATAATTCGCAGGGTCAGCTCGGCTTCCTTTTTTGGGCACAAGTTGCACGTTTGCAAGCTTCCACGATTCGGGAACCACGCCAGTCTCTAGTGACAGTCGGAACAGACGTGTTAATATCGGAGACAACTCAGGCGCACAGTTTCGCAGAACAATTGCAGGGATACCGTCAGGGCCGCTTGCTTTGTTAACATCTAGATTCCGCAGGACTTTAAGTACCTCTTTTTGGTGAATACAGACGGCCGGCATAGAGCAGTCTACTCGAGGTAAAGTTGGTGGAATAGTACCTGCGGCGTCAAGACGCGAGTTTTCTGCAAAGAGGTAGGCAAAGAGATTCGCTTTTTCCAATGCAGTGTGGGCAAGTGAACCGTCAGGTTTTAATTAAATCACGGCAAAGGCTAATAACTCGTTATACGTAAAAAATGTTGTAATACAACAATTTTAATAGTTTTTGAGCGCTGTCTCGTGAAAGACATCAATAACACAAACTTACAAAATCTGTGTAGTTCACAACATTGAATTACATGACTTTTAACCCTTTATAGTACACAAACCTCTACAGGCAAAATCAATACAGTACAGTAGGTCTAAAAGTTCATTTAGAAGATCAGACCTTCATTTTAATATTTTCTAATGTAAATTTTCTATTTAAATTATTTATACATGATAATGATTGCGAGAGGGGGAATCAACAATAATTTATTGCATACAGTATCGTACAAAGTTGTTCCCACCCTAACATTTTTGTTCCCGACTTACTTAACAAAAAAAAATTTTTTTTTAACTGTACTTGCTGATTTATACAGATTATTTCTATATTTTTATTTAAAGTAATTAGGGTCTTAAAAATTATTTACCTTAACCATCTTTGTTCCCGTCTGTCTTAAACTTAATAAAAAAGTACGTTCGGTTGCTGCTTATAAATATATTTTTGAAGGTATCCGTTCCGTTCCTCAAAATGAAATAATTGCATTAAAACATCATTATACAACTGCGTTGGAATATGTAATACGAAAATTATGAAACACGTGTAGATAAAAATATAATATACGTTTGTTTATGCCGCAAAAAATGCTTGTTTTTTTTGTTCTAGGACTGTAAAATTTGTGCAAGCAGAGAGATACCTAGGATAATGCTTTTGGTTTGCAACACAAATTCAAGAAAACATCTAAAATTTTAAGCTTAACATACAGACATCATACACAAACACACACACATGTTAGATGTTTTCTTATATATAAGAATTTCGGTTTTTCTAAAACCGTCTCCCTAAGTCGAGATAATCGCGGATAAACAAACATACATACAGGTCAAACTGAGAACCTGTTTTTTTTTAAATCGTTTAAAAAGTACCTATATGAAACTTTAAAATTTTTAAGTTAGTATGGTTAGTTTTCCTTGTATCTTAAAAATATAGTTGTAGTTATAATAAGTTTATTAGACGATGTGAAAGTTAGGCCCTGACCGCACAGCGAATTTTATTCGCGTTACGCGCTTTTTTTTTCCGTTAGTGCGGCGACTTGTATAAGATTCAGTGTGTTACAAAAAATCGAGAACTTTCCAAACGTTCCCGAACGTTCTGTGGGTCAAAATATACAGGGTGACTGTAAATAGATGCATTCCTTTCAAGGGATGAGCCAGCTAATGAAACTGAACAACTTTCCCCATGGAACATAGGTCGAAATATGAAAAAAAAATTTGGTTCTCCCATACAAATTGACTTAGTCGGTCGGTAATCTTGTACGGGCGGGCCAAATTATTTTTTTCATTTTTTGACCTATGTTTCATGGGAAAAGTTGTTCAGTTTCATGAGCTGGTTCATCTCTTGGAAGGAATGCATCAATTTACCAGTCACCCTATATACGCTGCCCATTTTCTAAACGCACATCAAGGTGCATAACTAGTGGATGCCTCTCATGCACTGGAAAACTTAGTGTGCGCCACACATCCTTAGAAGAACTAATGTACCTACCAGATTGAAAGCGGCTCACTTCATCGCGGTCGCTATTCCTCAAAGCAAATGTCGCCTGGTCGTTTTCCTTGTTTAAAATAGAGGTATGTTCTTTAAAATTAAGTAAATAAAATAAATTCAAAAAGTATTTGTGTATAGACAACCAATAGCGGTGTACCGTGTATGGCTCCATCTTGTGTTAGTCTGGGCCACATATTACCAACTATTTTTGCAATGTCGTGGCTCGATCGTCTTCCTCGTTTGCGTTTTTTTATAAAACTTCTAGTAATTAAGATATCATACATTAAAAATGCTTGATGTTCTTATAACGGTGCCCTCAGTGGCCGTGGGCGACTGGTACTTGTCCGTTTTATATTATCTCTGATATACCAACTGAACCCATCGTGACATAGTTTTTTTCTACTTCTAGGATCAGGGAATCACCAAACTCTTCAAAAACGACCTATCCGAGATATCGATTATAAAATCGAAGGGAAAAATTATATCTGTTGCCACTGCGCTAAATCATTTAAGGGAAAACAAAATCTACTGAGCCATATAAAATGGAGACATTTTGATATACCGGAACACCCGTGTCAATATTGCAAACTTCGCTTCAAAACTACGAACCTCCTGATTTTGCACAAACAACAAGAACACGATATTGACGACAGGAGAACGTGCAACGCCTGCAACGCAAAATTTATGACAAAAAAGGGATATGATAAGCACATGAACGGCTTTCACATGTTGGGAACACTTCTCAAGTGCGATTCGTGTGAATACGAGTCGTTCAACTCGCAAGCATTGAGAAAACATAAAGCGAAACACGAACCTGAACGAAAATATCAATGCGGCCAGTGCGGAAAGTCCTTTAAAAGGCAACCGAATTTGAAATTACATGAGAAGATACATACAAACGATAAGAGGAAAGTTTGCAAAGAGTGCAACAAAGCTTTTGTTCAGAAAGCCAGCCTCAATTACCATATGGCCAAATACCATCCGGAGGTTAAATTCTAACATAAGCGGAAAGCAGGAAATTCATGGAACTCAATATTAACAAGAAATATCAACCAAAATACTGCAAAAAAACGCTCGTTTACTACCCTTGATTCAGCATATTTCGTGAAAAATTCTTTAATTTATGTAAGACGACCAAGTTAATCTTTGATCGAAATAAACCTTTCATATTTTCCAATCTATGTCTATTGTTTAATTCGTATGAAATCATGAATTGCTCGGATTTCTATTTGAGAAACTTTCACCCGAAATTTAAACATCAAATCGAAAATCAAAATTGTATTACTGAGGGATATCTGCCTGCACCAATTAAATAAAATATCTTGGTAAAATAGGGCATGTAATACACAATGAATTAACCAGAACATTTTATGTAGGTTTACGCGATTTATTTGTTTATTGTTTCGTATAGGGTTTTGCCCTCTACGTTTCGGCTAGTTGCGACAACCATCTTCCGGAGGTAGACAGATCACACACGCCCGCCCGTCAGCTGTGATTGCCACACTGTTCTTTCGACTAATGGCTTTCGTAACAAGTTGAAACGTGGAGAGTTAAACCACCAAACAATGAAGTAGCCCAGGGAGCGCTAAAGCAATTTTGATCCTCGGCAACTCTCAGATCTCTCGTACTTTCCAAAGCAAGATAAAGATATAGATATTTTATTTACAAGCATACACGGTACATTAAAGATCTTAAGTAGTAATAATATGACATTACATTAATTCGCACATGCGTGATGCGCCAGTATTTGGCATGCAAAAATATAGCAGTTATAGTGAACCGCTTATTAAAATAACAATTTATTAGGATTTACCGCACTCACAGTGGTGAAATTACAATGTCCAAAAATAAATAGTCATTAATCATTATAGCAATATTCAATCTAAAATTCAAAGTATAGAATAGGTGAAATAGACTTACGTTATCGTAAACTTTAACTGCCGGAAACTTATGTTTCCGGCAACAACTTCCTTTAGTGCACGCTTTAGATAAGTTGCGTAAGGCTCCATAATGACTGATACTTCTATTTTTGACAGTAATAATTACTACAAAAGTCTTTAAATAATTATTACTCAACTCTGCCAATATTTAAAAGATCATTGGTTGATCAAGTTTGCAACATTATATTATATTGTGATGAATTGAATTTGGCAGCATTTTATAAACAAATCAGCTCAAAGAAACGCAACCAAAAGATCGTCTGAAATCAAACCATGTAATACATTCAAGTAGATCACTGAAACCCAGAAGCAGTAACACAAGCTTTTTGCTTCTAGGGCGCCGATCTCTACAAAAACCAATCCGAGACACCGACTACCGAATCGAAGAGGGAAGCTACATCTGTTGCCACTGCGACAAAATATATCCACATGAAAAAAGTCTAAGGAGCCATATACACTGCATGCATTTCTATACAAAGAAATACCACTGCCCGTATTGCGATCTCGAATTTAAGCACGAAGCGCCTCTAACTGTGCACAAGTTTCAGGCGCATGACATCGACGACAGAACGAAATGCAATGCTTGCGATGCAACATTCAACTCAAAATTGCGACTAAGGACGCACATGCAGACCTTTCACAAGTTAGGCAAGAAGTTAAAGTGCGGCATCTGTGAATATGAAACTTATGATAGTACTCATTTTCGCGAACACAAACAATGTCACAAAGCCGAGAAAAAATTCCGATGTAGACACTGCGGAAAATCTTTCAAGAGAAAAAGGAATATGTTATTACATGAGAAGATACATACAAAAGAAAAGAGTAAAGTTTGCAAAGAGTGTAACAAAGCTTTTGTTCAGAAAGCCAGTCTTAATTACCATATGGCCAAATACCATCCGGAGGTTAAATTCTAACATTTGTGACGAAACTCGATATTAACAAGAAATATCAACCAAAATACTGCAAAAAGCACAACTTATCTTAAATGATACTTGTACTAGCATATTCTACACTTCTAGTAAAAGATTTTTTCAGTTATGTAAGGCGACTAAGTTAATCTACATCTTTAACCAAAATAAATCTTTAATATTTTCTTTCTTGATCTGTTTTTTAATTGACATAAAATCGTGAATTGGTCGGCTTTGTATGTCACAATAATTAAACCGAACTTACTTATTATTATATATTCATATATCTTTATTGCATTCATATGGTACATCAAGTCTTAAAATAGGTACATAAAGTTCAGCACATGAAACCCTTTTTTTAAATGAGGCATTGCAATAGTTGAAAGGGGTAACAACCGTAAAAAACTTAAGTAGGTATCAGTGGCGAAGGGTGAGATTTTTACGAAGGTAAGCCGGAGCAAAAAACACTTACCTACCCTGTGATGAACTGTTAGGAATTTTTGATAGTTTTCGAAGAATAAGGCCCCACTTTCACCATACATGAAAGGACTGATGTCTTCATTAACAGTGTATTCAAGTATGATAAAAGTGGCTTTGAAAAAAGCCTTTTATGACGTGCTCCAAATCCACACTTGCATGCTTGTTAAAAGTAAGGCAGCCAAACATAAACTATAAATTTAACAAAAAGGCAAAACAAAATTTAATCATGAATATACGTATAGGTAAGTAAGTATAAGGTCCCGGCATCTAATTCTTCGTAAAATGACGTATGGAAATGTTTAAAAAAACCATCTCTTCGCTTGCAATCGATGGTCATGTTCGGGAGAGCACGGCCTGACTGGATGACATGCTTTTTGTTCTCAAAAGAAAGTCTAGAGAAAGAGGTTTCATCTTTTAACAAGATTATTATCAAGCAGGCATGCAGAGCGGACGTGTCAACAAATATTTTAAAAATTACTGAGTTGTCGTTTTTTGCATTTTGCATCTTAAAGTGTGTGAATAAAGTGTTACCTGCATAAAACTGGACTTGAAACTTACGACCTAAGACTACTGGTCAATTACTGGATCGACATAACCGCTCAAACCGACTTACCCCTCACCCCCTCGGGTAAAGGAGAGGAGCTCTGATTTTTTGTCCCGCTTCCGCCTAACAGCAACTTAAGGAACTACGATCATACGCACGGATTTATACGTCATGAACATCGAAAACATGGATATAGCTGGTCTACCTCCTAGAAGTGACCAGATGCGTGGAGACGAGACAACGGACTCTGCACACTCATTGAGACTGGCAAACTCAACGTCAAATCCTGATATTTCGAACTTCTTTGGTAACCAACGTTTCAAGCGCAAACAAACAGACGATACCGAAGACATCAAAGCAGATATTTCAGCACTTAGTAAGCAGTTACACAATATCTCTTTATTGATAACCTCAACCAGCAAGACTCATACCACAAACATGGAGCAGCTTTCAAAAGATATTAGTACTATTAAGGATGAGGTCACAAATATAAAAACAAACATGATAAAAGTAACCACTGAACAAGACAAACTTAAATCTGAGCTAGCTTCACTAACCTCAACAAATGACAAAACTGTTGAAAAGTTGAACTCACTGGAAAAAGAAGTAGAAACAATAAAAAAAACAGCAGCGTCGTCTAACAACACGAAAACACTTACAAACCAAAACAATACCGATTATGACGATCTGCTTCTAGAAATGAACGAACGTATGAATCGAAGCAAAAATATTCTTATTTCTGGAATAAAAGAATCAACTTCCACGGACGCCAAAGTGAGACATGAATCTGATAGAACTTATATTTGTCAAATACTATCAACAATTGCGAACGATATCCCTGAACCATACAAGTTACATCGAGTTGGCAAGTACAACCCTGATAAGAGCCGTCCCATAAAAGTATATTTTAGTAACCAAGATACCACAAAACAAGTATTACGAAACAAGAAACAACTGAAATGTGAAGATATATATATATTCTCTGACCAAACACCTAAGCAAAAAGAACACTTTAAAAGTATCAAAGCCGAGATGAAACGACGCTTGGAAGAAGGAGAAACTGACATCGCTATTAAGTATGTAAAAGGTATACCAAGGATAATCAAGCAGTCAAAAAACACACATCTGAAGCAAATACCGATGGAAAAGTAGTCAATAATTCTACTAAGCCTACAACTAAAAGTGTTCACCATAAAATAGTAAACAACTACAACAACATACACTCAACAAAAAAGTCTCTAAAATTTTTATATGCCAATGTTCGTAGTATAGTTAAACATGGAAAATTCGACGAACTAAAGTGTGTTATCCAGCTATTCCCATGTGTAATCCACGTAATTGCCGTGACCGAAACGTGGATAAAAACAGAAACAGAAGCTGACAGATTCAGGCTGCCTGGGTATACACACTATTATAATTACAGACTGCATTGTAAAGGAGGTGGTGTCTCAATATTTGTGCATGACTCCATCAGAAGCGATCTTATTGAAGAATTGATACAAGATGACAACCACTACATGTGGCTTCACCTAGAAAAAATGTCACTAGACATAGGCATAGTGTACAAACCCGGCCGCACAAATGATGAAGACTTCATTGAAACTTTCTCATCCCAAATCGAAAAGAGAAAAAGAGCTATAATATTTGGTGATTTCAATTATAACTTACTAGACAATAGCGAGCCTTCAATAAAAGAATACAAAAGCACTCTAAAAGAAAATGGCTTTATAATATTAAATAAAATAAAGAGAGACTACTGCACAAGAGAAACACCGAAAACTAAAACTATCCTAGAACATGTACTCACAAACCTTCAGGAACTCAACTATAACCTAACAATTATTGATTCTTCTTTATCCGATCACAAGCAACTCTTCTTAGAAATACTACCCTACAATCCAGAACCGACTCTCAAAATTAAATATACTGCAATAGATTATAAAAAATTATATCAAAAAATGGAAGAAAAATACAATCAAACTAACGATGACTATACATCCTTTGAACAAAACTTATTACAAAAGATAAAAGAAAGCCAAGTTACGAAACACAAAATTCAAAACCAACCTAAACAAGAGTGGATAAATAAGGATATCTTAAATAGTATCGATAAGAGAAATGTCCTATGGCAAGAACACAAAAGGGACCCAACCAACAAAGAGACAGAAAAATCTTTTCTCGCATGCCGAAACGAAGTAGCGCAGACGATAGACAACACTAAAAGTTCATATTACACTAAGGAATTCCAAAAATGTATAAAAAAACCATCGAAGATGTGGAGATTAATTAGTGACCTATCCATAAACAAAACCAGAGAAACATTCAGGCCTACTAAATTAGAAACAGTAACTGGAACAGTTACTAATGAAAGCGAGATTTGTGAACATTTCAACATCTACTTCTCAACAATAGGATCAATTCTAGCTCAAGCCATACCAACCGAATATCATTATACTGAACCGTTTGAACAATCAGCCAACTTGGAAGATAAAGATCTCCTGGACCACTTGGAACCTGCTTCTACAGAAGAGATTGAAAAGATAATACACAACTTAGACGTTAATACTAGCTGCGGTCTAGACGGCATAACAACCAAAGTACTGAAATGTGTTAAAAATCTTGTCCTGGAGGAACTGACTAGGTGCATAAATAAGTGTCTCGAGAATGGTACCTTTCCCGATAGTCTAAAGATCGCAAAAGTAACGCCAATTTTAAAAAGCGGATCTAAGTCAAATCCTAATAATTATCGGCCAATATCAGTGCTGCCAGTAATATCTAAAATTTTCGAGAAGGTCTTGTATAACCGGCTGCAAAAATTTCTAGAATCTCTTAATTTCCTCTATGATAAGCAATATGGGTTTAGACCAAAATCCAACACTTTGTCAGCAGCAACTGATTTAGTGACCAAACTTAAAACAAAAATTGACGAAAAACAAATAGCTCTAGGTGTTTTTATCGACCTTAGAAAGGCATTTGATACTGTGAGTCATCCTAAACTTCTAAAAAAGCTACACGATTTAGGTATATCCGGCAGGGCTTTCGATATTTTTCAGTCTTACCTAACAAATCGACACCAAGTAGTAAAAATTGGTCAGAGTCAAAGTAATTTACAACCTATAACCTACGGAGTTCCCCAAGGTTCAATATTAGGACCACTCCTGTTTCTAATTTACATAAATAATATAAGTACACTAGGTATTCACGGAGACATCAGTCTTTACGCCGACGATACTTGTCTGTTTTACTTTGGGGACTGCATCGAGCCGATCATTAAAAATGCACAAGAAGATCTGAACGTTTTAAATGTATGGTTTCAGAGCAATTTACTATCAATCAATGTGAACAAAACGAGCTTTATTATTTTTTCCGCAAAAAATAAAAAGATAACGGATTTTGCACCTTTGTGTATAAACAATCAAGCCCTAGAGCAAAAAACTAGTGAAAAATATCTCGGTCTAATCTTAGATTCTGCATTGTCTTGGAAGCCACACATCGAAAAACTTCGCGCAAAACTACGATCGCTCACCGGTGCTCTCAAAAGCTGTGCAAAATGTCTTCCAAAAAAGGTCCGCTATATTATATACAACTCACTTATAAAACCACATTTAGAATATCTAATTGAAATCTGGGGATCAGCGGCCAAAACAAATTTACTTCCTTTACAAAGAACACAAAACAAACTTATCAAAATACTATTCAAATTTGATTTCTCAACCCCTACCAATAAACTATATAAAGATACAAAAATATTAAACATCAAACAAACATATACATACAATACATGCATATTAATAAGAAAAATATTGAATAAAGATATCCGCACCCAAATATGTTTTACAAAAAAAGTACAAGTGCAAAAGAGAATACTTCGAAATGCCAACGCCCTAGTACTTAGAAAACCAAGAACTAACTACGGCAAAACTAATCTACTATATGAGGGTGCCCAGATATATAATAAAATTCCAAATGATATTAAAGACACTAAATCACTGCCTACGTTCAAAAGACTACTGAAGAGATACATTACAAAAAAAATAAGTATTTCCTAAATTATAAAAATTCTTTAAAAATGTCACCTATAAAATCTTATATTTGTTGCAATGTTGCTACGCACCAAAACTTATAATATGACTATACCTACAAAATAAAATACACAGTGTAATTATATTTAAAATACATCGCGTTCATAGTTACGAAATAGTAGTCAATGCTCTACTAGACACACATACACATATCACCCCTTTATTTCTTGCGAGGTAGGCAGAGCGTTAATGACAGTAGAATGCGAACGCTATTGCAATGATTGAGACCCGTTTCAGATATATTGTATATCACTGACAGGTTGTCAGACTGCAGCCTAAACAACTATATGTGCACTACAAACCCAATAACAAAAAAAAAAAAAAAAAAAAAAAAAAACAACTAAACCAAAACTAACCTAGTAATAAAATATGCCAATAAATTCAACACGGAGCAAACATTACGGGGCAAACCACTTCCTGCCGATCTTATTCCGTGGTCTGCTAAGCCGGTTTTGTTTGCCGGGCGTCGCGTCGTTAGTTTATTATACCTATGCGCGCTTAGCTTATCAGCAACAATATAGATAGTTACCTTTTATGCGAACACTTTTTTATGCTACCTACAAAAGAAACAACTTTTTTACTACATTTACGATGTGAATCTTTAATGTTTAGTTTTTTTTTTTAAATATATAAGTATATTAGTGCCTAAGTAATCATAAGATACTACATACTCTGCATGCTTGCCATAATTGAACAAAATACACAAGTGTTATTTAAGTTTCTCGAGTAAGTGAGTGTAACTCTTTTTTGAGAAATAAATTCTTAAACCAGAAACCAGAACAAGAAGTCTGTCAAGAGGTAACCCTACCAGCTCCTTTCGTCCCTATCGCTGGAAGCTTGCCGCCTGGTCATGGATTACCTTGGCCAGTTTGGAAGTCCCTGAATAGACTTCGGACCCAAACTGGCCGGAGCAAGGAAAACATGGCCAAGTGGGGCTTCTTGGAGGGTGCCGACGTAAGCTGTTTGTGTGGTGCAGTCCAAACGATGCACCACCTAATATCGTGTCCGGCGTGCCCCAACACCTGCACAAAGGACGACCTTATGACAGCGTCTGCCAGCGCTGTTAATGTGGCCAAGTTCTGGGCTACGACGGTGTAGTGTCTGCCATCGACACGCTAAGAAGAAGAAGAAGTCTGTCGAACAGCACTCTATGTGAATTAACGCCATAATGGCGGATGAAACTAACCGAGAATTTCAGCAACACGCACGAAATTAATGCGTAAAACTCACAAACACTAACAACAAGTAAATTAGGAAGAAAAGACCACAAAAATCTAAAAAAACATCGAGCACACACTTGGAAAACAAGAGAGCAACGCCATATTTTAAACAACATAAAAATTTCGCGCCTCTATCGGGAAGTCCATGGCAAAAATGTGAACTAAAAGTTAACTGTGAGTGCCCAAAATTATAGTATTGTAAAGTCTAAAATCGTGTGCTTCCATGCGACAACAGCGCCGCGTCCTGCGGCTCGTATTTCATACAGCATTCACTCATTCATTCATTCATGTTTACATTCTGGTACTTAGAGTTCGCGCCACGAAAGAAGTCCCGCGAAAAATGTTTAATTAAACTTTCACGGGACTTCTTTCGCGACACGGACTCTAAGACTTTGCATTACACATCAAATCAATTTCCTAGTCCACTGCTGCTCTTATTTAATGTATTTATCACAACTAGGGCGCACAGCAGCAATGCATGATTTATCGAATTTCTAATTTCTGATGAGCACGGGCATATTTTGTGTCTCGCTCACGCGTATAAGTCAGAAAGAGAAAGGATTTGCCTGCGTCCGACTTGTTTTAGCTTACTGTCGCTAATGCGCATGCGCGAGTTACCGAAATAGCGATATATGGCGCGGGAGTAACCAATAAGTGCGATAAAGACAAAGTATATTGAAATGAACAATAATTACGGGTATTGGCTAGCTATTGAAAAAGGGTATGCCGATGGAGATCGGCCTATAGTGACTATTGCAATGGAGTAAGGTTGAAGTTTGAATAAATAAAATGCTATTTATTTTGCATTTGTTTAAAACTTTGGTACAAAATTATGATGTTTGGCAGGCCTTACGTAAAAATACCTATACTAAACTAAGTAAAAGTAGATCGAGATGAGAGTGCGGATTTGTAATTTTGTAAATTTCTGAAAGGGAAGCCGATGGGAATCGGCATGTATGAACCCTTCGCCACTGATAGGTATGTATATACTTACAAATTACTATACTTAAATCTACTTAGGCGAAGACTGGGATTAATAATAGGCGAGCAGTCATAGGCTGATGTGCCCATATCTAAGCTGATGTTCGTGTAAAGTTCATAAAAAGTTCACTTTCATAATCAAAAATAAAAAGTACACTTGTCCATAGTCACTAGTTTATAACTTTTCAACCGCTTGTCAAGTCTGTTTTTGAAAATATTAACAGATGGCGCGTTAATCAGTTCCTGCGGGAGTTTGTTCCACAGGGACATTATTTAATAGATGATAACCAACATTAGTGTTGGATCTCCAATGAGCCAGTTGCACGTAATTTTATGACTTGCACGATATACATCAATGGGTCTAAAGATGGCAGGAAGGTCTGGACAGTTGTATTTATGCAAGAGGATTTTATAAGTTTCAATAAGACCACCACGGTTACGTCGGTTGTGTAGAGATGGCTGTCCAAGGATTTTCAGTCTTTCTTCGTATGCCTTCTCCGTAAGGCAGTTTTGTCGCTTTTCTTTGAATACTTTCAAGTAGATTGATGTCCTTAGAGAAGTAGGGGTTCCAGAATTGGAAACCATATTCAAGCAGGGCGTAGGGGCTCTCCCCCTAAGTGTGCGCCCTGGACAAGTTACGTAAACCTACATAATAAGTGATACCGCTACTTTTAACAGTGATTATTACTACAACAATACTCATCCATCTTTGTTCCAAAAACAAACTATATTAAAATATGATCGCTGCATGTTACGTAATCTGCGATAAATTGAAAGGAAATCGAATCAAGTGTTCGCCTGATCATAAGAGCCCTTAAAGTGGCTAAGTTCTGGGCTGCGACATTACAGAATACGCCATCGACATTTAGAAAACCCCTGAAACGAGGCAGTAACATAAGCTTTTTGCTTCTAGGGCGCCAATTCCTTCATAAACGTCCAATCCGAGATGCCGACTACAGAACTGAAGATGGAAGATACATCTGTTGCCACTGCGAGAACATTTATCGACTTCAAGACAGTCTAAAACGCCATATACGGGTCAAGCATTTTGGTATAAACAAACAAAACTGCCCGCATTGTGACCTAGGATTTGACCACGAAGCACCTCTAACTGTGCACAAGTTGCAGGCGCATGACATCGATGACAGGAAAAAATGCAATGCTTGCGATCGCACATTCAACTCAGAAGCCCAACTAAACAATCACATGCAGATCTTTCACAAGTTAGGCAAGAAGTTTAAATGCAACGACTGTGAATTTGAATCTTATAGCAATAGTAGTTTTCGCAATCATAAAATCTGTCACAAAGCCGAGAAAAAATTCCGATGTAGACACTGCGGAAAATCTTTCAAGAGAAAAACAACTTTGGCATTTCATGAGAGGATACATACAAAAGACAAGAGAAAAGTTTGCAAAGAGTGCAAAAAAGCTTTTGTTCAGAAAGCCAGCCTCAATTACCATATGACCAAATACCATCCGGAGGTTAAATTCTAACATTTGCGGAAACATCATATCCCTGTATGGAATTTATTCTTAAAGAAAATATGTCACCTAACCGTAATCTGCAAAATACCCTCATTTTACTTGATATTTGAAAACATAAAAACTGTTTAATTTGTACCTTTCTTTTGAATGGTGTTTTATCTTATTTTATTTCATGTATTTTTTTATGCGATCGCCTAATGCTTTGCCTGTAATGTTTGTATATATATTTTTTGAATAAATAAGATACAAAAGGAAACCTGTTTATTCTTTTACGATTTCCGAAAATATGTCTGTTTTTTAATTCACATGAAATAATGAAAATACTCTTTATATCCATCGAGGTAATATGTACTAGCGTACTAGAGGAGGCACCGCAACTTCACTTTTTGTAACACGCGTTAGAGCGCATGCTCTCTAGCTCGCTCAGTTTGAGCCACGGAGGACAATAACCAGTGGAGAACGCATGCGGGGGCGACCGCACTCACTTGATGTATGCTTTATAAGGCTGACGCATCAAAATTTTGATTAGTCGGGTTGAGACTGTGCGAAAGAACGGACGTTCCGCGCTTCGTTTTTTGGCGTATAAACGTAATCAAGAATGCCTTCCTGTGCAGTGAAATGGTGTGGAAAGCGTAATACAACATCAAGTTCCGCAAAAGACGGGATAACATTTCATAGGTAAACATTTTTATGCTTGATTCTTTCAAAATTTCATTTTAATGAAAAATAATTCCATATTTATAATTTCTGATGCGCTCCCGTTGATGTCTTTCATTGCTATCCCTTTCTAACGCACGGGTGTGTCCATACGTAGGCTGGCTCTTTCTTCGTATTAGTGCTATACCACTGTTCTCAGAAGTATAAAATGATTTTATCGATAATTCTGGGATCGTCATAAAAGAATTATGTTAATGTACGTACTTAACAACTTACCTACAATGTATATTATATGAATGAATGCATTCGGGGTATATGGAGTGGCGCGGACGCATTCCCCCCGCGCCAAAACTTCGTGTTTCATTATTATAAATAAAAGATCTTGCGCTAGTCGAATATCAATTTGTAACATACATACATACATATATCACGCCTTTATCCCTTGCGGGGTAGGCAGAGCGTTAATGGCCAATGGTAAGAATACGGCCACTATCGCCGCGTATGACATTTTTGATGTTTGTTTTCTAAGGTTGTTTCAGAAAATATGTGTATCACATCACTATAGTGACAGGTTGTCAGCCTATCGCCTAAAAATACACCAACACTCTCGAGTCAATTTGTAACTATTTCATTTGTTATGAAATCAGAACAAAATATCAATAGGTAGGTCAATATATCATCTTGTCATGTCCGTCTGTCTGTCTGCTGACCAGCATCGTCTCGCCAACCAGCCCTACCATCCAAAATGATCGTAACAGGTCGTTTCCAATTCGGTACAATTATTTCAATACATACCCTAAAATTACAATGTAAGTAGGAGCTTATTATTTTTTTTTATACATATATCGCTATATTAATATTAGCATGCACATGTTTCAATAAATTTTCTTACACATAATATGAGTAAACTTATTAAACGGTGATATAAAATATCGATATAATTTTACATATTTATTTTTCCCATCTCTACAAAATATGCGGTCATTGCGAAAGCCAATTGCGTCTAGCGATAATTACCTCTCCCCCCGCAAAAACCAGTGAGCTTGGTTTTGAACAAAATCGTACCGACGCGTTCTCCACTGGTTACTCTCCTCCGTGGTTTGAGCCCACCGCTTGCCGCGACGTCACGTGTCAGTGCTAGTATCAAAATGCCTGGCTGTATACTAAGATACTGCTCAAACAGTTCGAGAACCACAAGCAAAGCCCAAGGAGTAACATTTCATGTGTAAGTTATCTAATTTTATCAGTAAACCATGCATCGGAATATTATTTTCATAATTTTGTAAAAAATCACCGCGCGCTCGGAAGCGGCGGCCATATTACGGCGAAAATCATAGATTAACAACATTACAGTATGTACAGACGTGACACTTCAGATGAGTCATTTTAATGAAAAACAGTCAATATGCTAGGAAATGTTATTGTAGTATAGTATTGTAAATATTTATACTTTTAACTGACTACGCAAAGTAAAAATGAGGTTCAACTTAATAAATATTTACGTTCTTGCTGTTTATTTTTATTTGAACTTGTAAAAAAGAGAGGCGTGGATTAAATTTGTACAAAAAGATCTAATTTTTTAAATAAATTTTCTCTATCATTATCCTACTAATCTAATCCTACTGACAGTGTCAAGTAGACGAATTGCACAAATTGTCGCATCTGCGCGCATTACTCGTTATCTATGACTTTCACCGCGGCTCCCGCGCCTCCCGCGCGGGCCCCGCCGCAAGGTCGCGCGCAATGCTTTCATTGGGAATAGCTACTCCAGTACTTTAGTACATATTACCTCGATGTTTATATCAGAAACTTTTAACACAAAAATGTTGAGTATAAATGTTTATAGGTAGGTAGGTAATTGATCTCGAGTTGAGGTAACGTTGTTGGACGGCTTCTAACCAGATGGAATAGACCGATGACTTGAGTGCGGGTGATAGCTACTGGATGGCGAAAGCGGGAGATTGTTCATTGTGGCGTCCGTCAGTGGATTGCTATAGGCTGATGTGATGATGATAAAGTAAAAATGCTAGATTTACTATCAGACTGATCGTCGGATACCGTGAGTGTGCCGGTCTAGTCTAGTGTATAATTTTTAGAAACAATCAAATTATTAAGACAAGATATGGGTAGTAGAAGATCTAGTCGCCCACACCCCAGGTGTGTTCCCGTTGTCCCCTAGATCCGTGTCCCCGTTGTCCCCTAGATCCGTGTCCCCGAAAAAAGTGGAGCAAGGTTTGGCAGGGTGGGGCAAGATGTAGCACAGTAAGACTTGTTGGATGGTCAATTTTTTTTCTTACTATTACCTACTAGTGGCTTGCCCCAACGCCTGCGCCCGCTGCAACTCATGTTCCCGGCAAGTATTATACATAAAAACCTTCCTCTTGAATCACTCTATCTAATATAGAAAACTGCAACAAAATCCGTTGTGTTATTCTCAAGATCTAAGCATATATACATACAGACAGACGCGAAAAGCTACTTTTCTTTATACTTTGTAGTGTAGTGATTAGCTATAGCGTTATTATTATTACTGTATCCCTGTTTAACCACCGGGGTCGTATATTTTGGACTGCACAGTTCAGCCCCTATATTCTAAATAGATAAATTTTTATCAAAGAAATTGAATTATCGCTACTAAGAAGCATAATAGGTATAGCATTATCGTGGATGCTGTTCACATCACGAGTTTTAATCAATAGAGGCACATTTTTTTTTGACGAGCGAAGTGGTTATATCGTTAATGCAATTGGGAACAAACATTTCTGCATAATTCTTGGATTAAGGCAGTCGGGAACAAACTTTTCTGCATATTTGTTGGATTAAAGCAGTCGGGAACAAAAAATTCTGCATCTTTGTTGGATTAAGACAGTCGGAAACAAAAATTTCTGCATAATTGTTGGATTAAGGCAGTCGGGAACAAACATTTCTGCATAATTTGTTGGATTAAGGCAGTCGGGAACAAAAATTTCTGCATAATTGTTGGATTACGGCAGTCGGGAACAAACATTTCTGCATGTTCGTTAAATTAAGGAAGTCTGGAACAAACATTTCTGCATATTCGTTAAATTAAGGCAGCCTGGAACAAACTAAAAGTGTCCCTCTTTAAGTGGATTAAGTTGAGAAAACCTTTATAATAAGAAGAATATTACGCGTACACATTATTATGCGCATAAATAAAGGAAACTAATGCAATAAATTAAACCTGATACCCCCTTCCCCATTCCATCTCCGGGGATCGAGGCGCCGACTGGGGTTCCACCCTTATGTTGTAGATATGTTACAGTCAAAACTCATAGCCGGTCAAAACCACTTTTGACTGCTCAAATCAGTCAATATTGGTTTTGACCGATGTCGTTAGTCAAAACCAGTTTTGACTGATTTTGGCAGTCAAAAGTGGTATTGACCAATGCTCTTGGTCAAAAGTAGTTTTGACTGACTTAAAGTTCAGACTATCAGTCAAAACTCATAAATAGGCTGCTCTTTTCGTCTATTGTCTCGGGGCCGGTTGGGGGCGCACTGTGCCCGCTCTTCTGTTCCGTACTTCACGGCGCAGTACGGGGCAGTCGAGTTAGTTGGCCGGGTGTGCTCCTCCACAGTTTGGCCGGCTGCTCACAGGGGCGCTTGCAGTCCCGGGCGCGTGATCACCGCCGTAGGTGACACGTGCCAGCTTGAGGTGGGAGTGCCTACTGTTGTGCCGGAACTGCTGGCAGCGGTGGCATTGTAGAGTGCCTCTCTTACCACGCCATCCCTTGATCTTTACGCCGGGCATGTTCATCAGCTCTGTGATGTTGTAGGTGCCCGAGGTGAGGTTTGGCGTGCGGATGAGCTGTGCTGAGCTGTGCACTCTGGGCTCTGGGAGCCTTGATGGGGCGCACGTCGTCCACCTCGTAGCCCAGGGTGATCAGCTCCTTCTTGATGTCCTCCGTGTCACTGTCCACGGGGAGGCCTCTGATAGCGACCATCAACGGCGGCTCCTTCGGCGGTGCGTAAGCGAGTCAGGATATTCCGGTTCCGGAGCCCTCCAGCGCGCTTAGATAGCGCTGGTACACACGGAATTTCTGCTCGCTTTTCGCCAGAAATCGAAACCCTGTGGGCCAATAGGGCCGCACGTTTGACGCATTGCCGAGCTCCTCTCTCAGCTTGCCAAATTGGTGGCCCCATTCAGGAAGCAGATCGACCGCTATCGGCGGGGGCCTTTCCATGCACCCCGTCAGCTTCGTAGGCGTAGGCGTGGGTACAGGTGTCGTCTTCTTGCCCGCGTCCTGATTGGGCAGGGGCGGTATCGGGCGGGTGACGCGCGGTTTCAGCGTCGGAGGCGGCGTCAGCGCAGACGTGTAGGAGCGCGGTAATAGCGATGGAGCAGCGAAGCTCGACGGCGACGGCGACGGGCTGTCCAGCAAGGGCATGGACAGCGGAGATCCCGACGTGGGTGGAGCCAGAAGTGATGAGGTACTTGCACGGTGGCGGCAGGGTTCGAACGGACGAACACCCGTGTTCGCGGCGCGGAGCCCTACGCGACGACCGAGGGTATTCACATTCGACCTATGTTCCTTGGGGAAAGTTGATCAGTTTCATGGACTGGTTTACCCGTAGAAATATTAGCCATTGATAGTTTTAGATCCTGTATGTATACGTTAAACTATTTATGAGTTTTGACTGATAGTCTGAACTTTAAGTCAGTCAAAACTACTTTTGACCAAGAGCGTTGGTCAATACCACGTTTGACTGCCAAAATCATTTTGACTAACGACATCGGTCAAAACCAATATTGACTGATTTGAGCAGTCAAAAGTGGTTTTGACCGGCTATGAGTTTTGACTGTAACAGATATACCTCTAATGCGCACTAAGCGTTTCGCTTCAACTTTTATCATGCGTACGGCTAAAGTGTGGAATTCCCTGTCGGCGGATCTTTTTCCGGAACAATATAATTTGGGCCTTTTTAAGGCAAGAGTGAATAGGCATTATCTAGGCAAGCATGTACCATCTTCGTCTGCATCTCCACTTACCACCAGGTGAGATGGCAGACAAATGCGGGCCTATTAAAAAAAAAACTAACATAGCGGCGCGAGATACATGTGACCAATTAAATTGCGAGCTGTTGATTTTACCGCCTTACTTCGTAATATTGTAGGCTGGTTTCAGAGCGGCGCGTCTCAGCAGCGCTGCCCAGGCGCGCGCTGCTCGGGCGCGCGCCTGGGCAGCGCGTTCGCTGTGAAACGACATTCAGACGCGCGCGCTTCGTTGTGGTGTACGGTCGAGTGCAGAGAATCATTATGCCAGCAAACGTAATCACTATATTAGGTATATACGTTATATGGAAAAGAGTGCAACAACGACGTCTTAAAAGATTGCAAGTCGACGCTACTGGCAATCGAAGGAAATCCGACCGCGGCGCGGCCGAGACGCGGCCCAAGACGCGTCACTATGAAACGCTACATACAATCTAGTGTAATGCGAGGCGCGCGCGGCTGGGCAGCGCTGCCGAGACGCGTCGCTCTGAAACCAGCCGTAATTCTTCTGAAAATACGTTTCTAAAATACGTTTATTTGTGAACCGGCAATATTTTGACTATATTTCGACGGATTGTAACTGACAAAATGGTCGTAATGACTGGCAGGTCAATTGAGCTACTTTTGAAAACGATATTTTGTATGAAAATACGAAGACATGACGTCATATCTCTGTAGTTTGTCTGGCGTCAAAGCACTTTTATGTTATTTTTCTGTTTACTAATTCAAATTTTAAACATTTTGTAAAACTATAAATGGAGTAAGCAGTATTTTTGAACAATAATTTTAAGCATATTACTTTCGTATTTAATTAATGACCCAGCCATCTAACGAATTTATTGTACTCTAGCGAGATATGTGTGATGCGTTGCTGGAAATTATTTATACAAATATTTTTATAACAATAATATATTCGTTGCAGGCGCACGGTCAAACTCTTCTTTGATATCGAGCTCGCCGCCTCCCCAACCAGAAGACGACCATCAAAAGGGAAACAAGAGAGGACCTCCACGCCTGCCCCGCCAGGCAATACAAACCATGAAGGCCTGGTTGGCGCAACACGTCGATGTAAGATATTGCTCAACGGGCTCTCATCGGTCGTCACACAACCATGTCAGAAGCCTGCTACTTGTAGAAGGCGGTTGAAAAGTTCTGACACTAGGGTTCATCGGGTGGTTGGACGAGTCGGTGTCCTACACGAAAAGAAGAACGGGCTCTTTCTCTCTTTTCGTGTGGGACACCGAGTCGTCCAACCCGATGAACCCTAATGTCAGAATTTTTCAACGTACTACAAGTAGCAGGCTCCTGACATGGTCGTGTAACGACCGCCGTCTAAGTAATCATAGGCTGGTTTCAGAGCGGCGCGTCTCAGCAGCGCTGCCCAGGCGCGCGCGGCTCGGGCGCGCGCCTGGGCAGCGCGTTCGCTGTGAAACGACATTCAGACGCGCGCGCTTCGTTGTGGTGTACGGTCGAGTGCAGAGAATCATTATGCCAGCAAACGTAATCACTATATTAGCTATATACGTTATATGGAAAAGAGTGCAACAACGACGTCTTAAAAGATTGCAAGTCGACGCTACTGGCAATCGAAGGAGATCCGACCGCGGCGTGGCCGAGACGCGGCCCAAGACGCGTCACTATGAAACGCTACATACAATCTTGTGTAATGCGAGGCGCGCGCGGCTGGGCAGCGCTGCCGAGACGCGTCGCTCTGAAACCAGCCATAGACAGGAACCGGAACCTACGAATTAACGTGTCATCCGAAACACGGAACAATCTTGCTTACGGACAATCGGGTGGTTCAGCCGCAATGTCCTGACCAGACTGGGAACAAATTCACAAAGTGATAAATATCAATTTTGTAAGTGAGCCACCGAGAATCGGACCCGGAACCTTCTGAGTCAGAGGCAGTCGCATTACCGCTGCGCAACATCGGGCTCAACGGGCTGATTTTCTAACTTTCATTGGCAGTCAAGGCCCCGGTAACTCAGTTGATAGATCGGTGGTATAGCCTAGTAAAAATAAGAAGTCTTTAACTGATATGTAATCATACCTGCCTCAACTATAAAATTAAAATATTTAATATGGCAATTATATTGTGAACTAAGTTTAGTGCAGAATGTTGCATAGAACGACATAGAAAAATATTGATATAAAAGAGTAACACAGTTATCTTACCTACGAGTATTACCGTCTAAAATTCCGATTTTCTTGTGCCAATGACTCGAGAATTTATAGAAGACGACCGATGTGGCGCAGTGGTAGTGCGACTGCCTTTGACGCAGAAGGTCCCGGGTTCGATTCTCGGTGGGTCACTCACAAAGTTGATATTTATCACTTTGTGGATTTGTTCCCAGTCTGGTTAGGACATTGCGGGCTGAACCACCCGATTGTCCGTAAGTAAGATGGTTCCGTGTTTCGGATGGCACGTTAAGCCGTAGGTCCCGGTTGCTGTCTATGATCACTTAAACAGCGGTCGTTACACAACCATGTCAGAAGCCTGCTACATGTAGAAGGCGGTTGAAAAATTCTGACACTAGGGTTCATCGGGTCGTTGGACGACTCGGTGTCCCACACGAAAAGAAGAAGACTGATATGTAGGTAAAAAATTATAATAAGGATTTTTCCCGGCAAGTACTATACACAAAAACATTCCTCTTGAATCACTTTATCTATTTAAAAAAACTGCATCAAATTCCGTTTTGCAGTTTTAGAGACTTGAGCAAACACAGAGACATAGTTTACTCGTACAGATAAAGTTACGATCCCGAATTGGCAACACTATTGTTTGTCTCTATCAAAATATATGACATATGAGCGGGATGTCAACAATAATGTTGCCGTTTCGGGATACATACATATAATACATATAACACGCCTTTATCCCTTGCGGGGTAGGCAGAGCGTTAGCGGCCGTAAGAAAACGGTCGCTATCGCCACGTCTGACATTTTTGAGGATTGTTTTCCAAGGTTGTTCCAGAAAACATGTGTATCACTATAGTGACAGGTTGTCAGCCTGTCGCCTAAAAATTGTAATACACCAATACCCTCGAGTCCCTTAGTCGCCTCTTACGACACCCGCGGGAAGGATATGGGGTGATGCTATTCTAAGCCGGCATCACACGGCAAAGCCGGCATCACACGTTTCGGGATTGTTTCTTTAAAAAATCAATTTATACAAGCTTTGCTTAGTTTGGGGCTAGATGGCGTTGTGTGAATTGTCCAGGATATTTATTTATTAGGCTTGTTTATCTCGCAGCACCCCTATCCCAGTGAAGCCGAGAAGGAGGAACTAGCGGTTAAAACCCATCTGACCCTTGTACAAGTCAACAATTGGTTCATAAATGCGAGACGCCGCATCCTGCCGATATTAGAAGGCGACGACCACTCTGATAATGGTGAGTTGACATGTCACAAATTATAAACAATGCTAGATTTTTATCTCGAAAGATTACAATACATACATATACAGGGCATTAGGGACAGCGTCCCGAATACTGATAGTGTGCAAGCAGACCATGAAACTGAACAACTTTCCCCTAGGAACATATGTCAGAAAACGACAAAAAAAATTCGACCTCCCAAACAAATTCGCGATCAGCTGACTGCATTTACTATGGGAAGTAAAATTTTTTTGACGTTTTCTGACATATGTTCCTAGGGGAAAGTTGTTCAGTTTCATGGTCTGCTTGCACCATATCAGTATTCGGGACGCTGTTCCTTACACCCCGTATACACAAATCACGCCTTTATCCCTGACCGGGTAGGAAGAGCGCTAACGGCAGTAATATTACTGTCGTGATCGCCACGTCTGACAAGTGCTTGAGGGTCGTTTTAGATAAGTCGTGTATCACTTATAGTGATAGGTTGTTAGTCTGTAGTCTAAAATTGCAATACACATGAAACCCTCCAGTCCCTTAGTCGCCTCTTACGACACCCGCGGGAAGGATGGGGGGTGATGCTATTCTAATCCAGGATCACCAAATTGTAGCAGAATAACCAAATAAATACTGTTTTCCTTCTAGAACTAGCTCGAACACCGGTCGAGGGCACCGACTACCGTTTCGAAGGCGAAAACTGCGTCTGCTGCCACTGCGGCAAAGTGTACCTCCGCTTCGGCAGCAGCGAAATCTTGAACCACGTCAAATGGGAGCACTTCATGATCCCACGCTATACCTGCCAGGAATGCGGCTTAGGGTTCATGAAGGAATCGCCTCTCGTAAGCCACAGATACCAGGATCATAACATCGACGAAAGAAAGAGATGCCCGGAATGCGATGGCTTCTTTAACACGAAACCACTCCTTGAGTACCACATGAGAACCATACATCTGTTGACCAAGAAGTTGAAATGCGAATATTGTGAGTTTGAAACGTACAGCAAGAAGAAAATGAAAGCACACAACTCGAATCACAAAGACGAAAAGAATTATGCTTGCAAACATTGTGGTAAAGCGTTCAGAATGCGAAAGACACTGAAACAGCACGAATACATACATTCTAGAGAAAAGAAGATAGTTTGTACGGAGTGCGGTAAAGGATTTGCCCAACGGGGTAGTATTACTTACCATATGGCTAAGTATCACCCGGGAGTGAAATTTTGATACGATTTAGAAAAATAACTGAATGTTCAGATGACTAAATCAAACAAATATGAAATACATAGGCAAATCTTTGGTCGGGCGCATGCTCACACAAAGTTAGGGGCATGCATGTAGGTATCCAGGCATATCTGGCGTCTTAGAGAAAAAACAAGTTAAAACAGGGTGTAAAAAAAATTGCTGCAAATATTTTCAGGACTGAACCAGCCATTGAAACTGAACAACTTTCCCCAAGGAACATAGGTCGAAATATTAAAAAAAATTTTGGACCTCCCATACAAAATTACGAACCAACTAAGTCAATTTGTGTGGGAGGTCCAAAAAAAATTCTCATTTTTCGACCTATGCCTATGTTCCTTGGGGAAAGTTGTTCAGTTTCATTGGCTGATTCACCCCTTTAAATATTTGCAGCAATTTTTTTTACACCCTGTATAAACTCCAAAACTCAAACTTGACGATCAACTTTTAATTACCATAAATAAGCATTTAACTATAACCGTAAACTATACTCCATAAAATTTAGCTTGATACTTGTGACATCTGTCAGTTTTGGGCAAATGTTATGACATAAAGTCCATTTTCCCTTGTTTACTTCTCTTCTAGTATGGATCTGTCAAATGTCACAGGTATCAAGCTGTTTTTTTCATCAAGTTTCGATTTACCTAAGGCATTTGACTAAGCTATACTACAACTTGAGACTCGAATTGGTCAAATTAATTGCTGTCGAATGGAGTACTTAATATAACTTTCAAAAACAAACTAAATTCAATTTATACAAGCACAGCAATCATAGTTAGGTACAAGTCTGTACGTTTTTGTTTAGTGGAGTACCTTAAGGTAGTGATCTAGGCCTCAAACTATTTTTATTGTACATAAATTTACATTAGATTTTCATATAAAATATACAATTTTAGGATTAAACATAATTTTCGATGAAGCCTATTCAACCTCATGTAGTGATTTTGGTAGTATGCTATAGTTTGTAAAAAGCTAGATAGCTGTGACGTTTGTGACCTTGGAGAAAATGCTATGACATAGGGTCCATTTTCCAACTAAACAAAGGAAAATTGACCTTATTTCATAGCATTTGCTCCAAGGTCACAAACGTCACAGGTATCAAGCTAAATTTTACCAACTATAGTACACGTGTACCTGGGTGGGTAGTAAATAGCACTATTGCTCTAGCACTATACGTACATAGTTTAGTCTTTGTTCTATATAAGGTAAGGTTACATTTAATTATGTACATTGTTTTTAGTGTGTTCTACTCATAGTACTTTGCTCAGCACTATTGAAATCAGAAGGGGAAAGATGTTGGGACACCTGATACGACATGACCAGCTATTCGTATTCAAACCAATTATTGAAGGAAAGAGAGGGAGAGGCAGGCCAAGAAGAAGTTATTTAGATCAAGTGAAGGAAATAATAATGGCCATAACGTATAGGGAGGTCAAGGAGAAGACGGAGGATCTGAAACATCTGGCGGATGCTCCACCTACAAGAGCAATGAACTCTTAAATATAAGAAGAAGACTCATAGTACTGAACAACTGTTGTATGAAACATATTTTTGAAATATGAATAAATTATAGATTTGATCTTTCATACGAAGTGACTGGTCGGCAGGTACATTTTATATAGGAGGGCCAATTTCTTTTTTAATATAACGAAAAAAACATTCAAGCAAATGTAATAATTATGTGGAAATAAGTATTGTATTATAGTTCAGTTTTATGAGTAGAACCCCTTAAAATATTTGTACAGTCAAATGGGGGAAAATGGGACTAACGGGTAACTTGGGACATGGTCGACACCAGCATCTATGAACCAGCTATAAGCCTATAACGTTATAACTGGTTGATAAATGTAGAGTCTAAAGTTTTCAACCAGTTACAACGTTATAGCTGGTTCATAGATGCTGGTGTCGACCATGTCCTAAGTTACCCGCTAGTCTCATTTTCCCCCAATGTAACCATATAATGTATGTGTGTATACAGGAATAATTTTTAGTTACACAGTACGAAAACTCTATTGGGTCATTCTACTCATCAATATGTACAATTTTACTAACTATACAGGGTGTAAGAGACGGTGTAACGAAAACTTTGCAGGCGAGCTCAGACCATGAAACTGAACAACTTTTTTTATGAGGGCTATGTTGGGAAACGATAAAAAGTTTTCGACCTCCCATACAAAATTCCCGATCAGCTGAGTGACTTTGTATGGGATGGGAACTCGAAAAAAGTTTTCGTTTCACAACATAGCCGCGATAGAAAAAGTTGTTCAATTTCGTGGTCTGAGCGCGCCTGCAAAGTTTTCGTTACACCGTCTTTTACACCCTGTATGACATACTTGCGATAATAAATATGTATTATCATACTTTTTTGTGGAATCACCATTCACAATTTGCGTAGCAACTAAAAACCCCTGTGAGTGCAAGTACTTACTTATAATAAGTTATTCTAATGTTCCGATATAAGCCAATTTGTAAGTGTATAAGTACGGTATGTAATGTACCCAATGTATATATATAAACGTATATATAAAAAATAAAATGTGCGTCGTAGCATAACTTAAACGCCAAGAGGGTAGGTCCTTTCATTTCTTAAATCTTTCTCCTATTTACATAACCTATTATTGAATTTCCTTGATAAAAAATTGGGCACCAATCTGCAGTTGGATTTATATACGATATAAAAGAAAAATATTTCTGGTGTCAAAAATTATTCAGTTCTTTTGGAGTATAAGTCTAAGAAATATAATTTGAGCCGATTCTACTAATATGGCTGGTTTCAGAGCGGCGCGTCTCAGCAGCGCTGCCCAGGCGCGCGCGGCTCGGGCGCGCCTGGGCAGCGCGTTCGCTGTGAAACGACATTCAGACGCGCGCGCTTCGTTGTGGTGTTCGGTCGAGTGCAGAGAATCATTATGCCAGCAAACGTAATCACTATATTAGCTATATACGTTATATGGAAAAGAGTGCGACAACGACGTCTTAAAAGATTGCAAGTCGACGCTACTGGCAATCGAAGGAGATCCGACCGCGGCGCGGCCGAGACGCGGCCCAAGACGCGTCACTATGAAACGCTACATACAATCTAGTGTAATGCGAGGCGCGCGCGGCTGGGCAGCGCTGCCGAGACGCGTCGCTCTGAAACCAGCCTAAGACACATCAAGGCGAATCGGCTCAAATTACATTTCCTAAACTATACCAGTACAACGGTACTTTAAGGCCTCAGTCTCGGGTTTTGCGGGCAGCGGCGACGGGGCGCTCGCAATATTTTAGGAAGTCCGGTATTTTCTTCTACTTATCGAATCAACGGCATTGCGATCAAATCTTGAAGTATGTCTTGATCAATAAAATTTCTTATTACCTATAGTATGCATCTTTTATTTCCATCAATACAGAAAGAAATAGGGTGATGCTATTCTAAGTCGGCATCAACTCGGTAAGAATTCAGAGTAAAAAATACTTTGATTTCTTACCGAGTTGATGCCGACTTAGAATAGCATCACCCTATTTCTCAAAAAATACTTATAACTTTTACAGTTACCTCCTATAGTATTGAATTCAAGCCCACAGATTCTAAGTTGGTGACATGATCGCGGCTTCAAATTGTGGTCATAAATAGCTATTTTTATTTCCCGCCCCAAGAAGTATGTGCTATATTATGTCGCAGAGATTTAGTCAAAGACGTGTTTTAATGTAATTTCGCTAGTGAAATTACAATAACGACAGGTTCGTATAATTTCACGGGCTTATTTCAATGATATTGTGATTTCACTAGACCGCAAAAGTGATTATTATAATAAATTTACATACACATACATACATACATATATCACGCCTTTATCCCTTGCGGGGTAGGCAAAACGTTAACGGCCGTAAAAATACGGCCACTATCGCCACGACTGACATTTTTGAGGATTGTTTTCCAAGGTTGTTTCAGAAAACATGTGTATCACTATAGTGACAGGTTGTCAGCCTGTCGCCTAAAAATTGTAATACACCAATACTCTCGAATCCCTTAGTCGCCTCTTACGACACCCGCAGGAAGAATATGGGGTGATGCTATTCTAAGCCGGCATCACACGGCACTATAATAAATTTAGGTTTATTATGTATGAGTTATGTTTGTGGAGGGAGCCCCGCGTGATTTGATTGGTCAATAGAGTTAATCAGTCGCCAAGTCGCCATTTACTCAGTTGGTAATAAAAGCGGACCAATCGGCGGCGATCGGTCTGATAATCTAAAGGCTTTCTCAAACCAGTGCTATTGTCAATAAATCACTGCCTTACAATTTCACTGTATCGGTCTAGTGAAATTATAATGCCACTGAAACTAGCCCGTTAAATTGCAAGAATGCAAACGATTTACAATAAAACGGTGCAATTATAATGGCTGTAGTGAAATTTCAATATCATGGATTTTTTAAATATTCCTGTAACATATATACCTACACTGGGCAACCGGCAACAGTAGAGCAGAAAAGTTATGAGTACCTATACTAAACGAAAAATATACTCCCACCAAAAAACTGTAAAAGAAACAATATTAGTAGCCCGACTGTAATGTAATATTAATTATTGATACGCTGCTTCTTTGCAACTAGCTTCAAAACAAAATCACTCTGTTGCAAAAGGGCAAAATATCTAGCTGGCAAACAAGTAGGTGCGTTTGGTTGCAACAGTTCTGACATTTCAGCCGTAGTAATGCGCTTTCTACTAGTGGTCAATATGCAAAAACATAACGTAGCTTACCCATGCTCTGTATACACATGTGCGTTTTACATGTTGCAACATGCGACAAAAGCGCAAGTTAAAAGCAGCGCCACCTGTCACCAAATAGCCCGCGAATAATTTTTTTTAGTTGCAGACATTTAAGTAGATTTTATGTTGTATAACTGCAGTTTCTCCGTAGCTGTAAGACTTCGTTTAGGGGCCAAAACAAACGAAAGTCATCGTTGTCAATGTGTGGAGATGGTAAACCAATTAGGTCACCATGGTCTTTCCTGCCAGAAAAGTGCAGGCCGCATCTCACGCCATCCCACCCTGAATGACATCGTCAGAAGGGCGCTGGGTACAGCCAACGTACCCGCTGTACTGGAGCCAAGCGGAGTATCACGAACCGATGGCAAGCGCCCCGACGGCATGTCTTTAGTACCATGGAAGAATGGAAAAAGCCTGGTATAGGATGCGGCCTGCACCGATACCCTGTCTCCTTCTCATATAGGCGCAACCTATGTGCGAGCAGGTGCAGCTGCTATACTTTAAAACAGCGGAAGTACTCAAGCCTGGGATAGGTATTAATGTTTGTTCCCCTAGCATTTGAGACTATGGGTCCTTGGGGCCCATTGGCTGAAGACTTCATGGGGCGACTCATCGAGGCAACGGGATGCTGACAGCTATTTCTATTCTATTCTATTTTGAAATATGGCATTCACATCTACATCTAGAGACGTATTTTGACAATCTCGAAGTACATGTTGCTACGTAGAAGTAACAACAAGTGGCGGACCCATTTCAGAAGGTTATTATTTTTTGGTTAATTTCCGGTTTACATGATTAAAGTGTGAGGTGCGCGCGCACAGGTTAAGGTGGGGGAGACGAGTTGAGACGACTAGCCCCGCGCCGCAGTGACTTGATACAAAACTACTGACACAACGTGACTCGGTCCCTACAGTATACAAATCTTGCAAAAAAGAAACTGGGTTGAGTAAAAGGCAAGATAATCAATAATTTTATTGTTAAGTAGCTATACTAATTATTTCAAAGATGTTCTTGGTTAGCAAAGAAGCTGGGTTAGAATTTTATACAAAATTATAGCAGATGTTAAAATAAAACTCTTTAAGGACTAAAAATTATGCCTTTATTAGGTAGCCGCCCCAATTTTTACTAACAATAATAACGAGGTCATTTTGTGTTATCAATCTATGGCCGAAACAATCAAATAAAGTTTTGAAAGTTGTGTGAAGTTATACCATTGGGGGGGGGGGGAGGGGGGCTTGTTCAAAGCTCACAAACAAACTAACAATAATTTGAACAAAAGCACGATATAGAGTCCGCGCCGCCAAAGATGTACCGCGAAAAAAAGGGAACTTTTAAAGTTCCCTTATGGACGTCAGATTATGGGTCATTGAAACTTTTTTCGCGGTACTTCTTTCGCGGCGCGGTCTCTAGCACGGATGACGAAATGGCGGCATATTTCAGTTTTGGCAGAGATTACAGTATTACGCGACAAATCGTTCCATCGGTTCATTTTATTAAAATGTTACTTTAAAGTAAGTAAGCTGATGTTTTTAAAGCACAAGCTTATACAACTGGGTTTGAATCTGTAATACGAACATTTAATTAAGGTACGAGTGTAGATAAAAAAAGTTTTCCATCTGTGTGTAAAGTATGGGTAGTTAAATTAGAAGAGTGTGCGAATTTTTTATCGCAAATTTTACAAGCATAATGGCTTTTCACCAGTATGTACTTTGAGATGTCTAGTTAAAGTCCTAGAATCCGCAAATTTTTTGTCGCACATTTTACAAGCATATGGCTTTTCACCAGTGTGTACTTTGAGATGGCTAGTTAAAGTACCAGAGTGCGCGAATTTTTTGTCGCAAATTTTACAAGCATATGGCTTTTCACCAGTGTGTACTTTAGCATGGCTAGTTAAATTAGAAGAGAGTGCGAATTTTTTATCGCAAATTTTACAAGCATATGGCTTTTCACCAGTGTGTACTTTGAGATGGGTAGTTAAATGGGTAGATCGCGCAAATTTTTTGTCGCACATTTTACAAGCATATGGCTTTTCACCAGTGTGTACTCTAAAATGTCTAGTTAAAGTCCTAGAATCCGCAAATTTTTTGTCGCACATTTTACAAGCATATGGCTTTTCACCAGTGTGTACTTTAGCATGGCTAGTTAAATTAGAAGAGAGTGCGAATTTTTTATCGCAAATTTTACAAGCATGTGGCTTTTCACCAGTGTGTACTTTGAGATGGCTATTTAAAGTACCAGAGTGCGCGAATTTTTTGTCGCAAATTTTACATGCATATGGCTTTTCACCAGTGTGAACTCTGGTATGTATCTTTAAAGCGCTCGAACTGCTAAACTTCTTTGTATCGCAAATGCCACAGGCGTACTTTCCAGGTACGTTTGTGTGCTGTTCTTTATGTATTTTCAGATTACTAAGATGTGCAAAACTTTTCCCACACTCGCCACAAACATACGGTTTTTCTCCTGTGTGCGTTCTAGTATGAATTTTTAAATGACTAACACGCTTGAATACTTTATCGCAAATATCACACTGTATGTTTGGTTTAATATTATTATTTTTTATTGGTTTATTCATGTGTGTCACAATATGATTTTTCAAATTATGTTGGGTTTTGCATTTTTTATCACAAATGTCACACGCAAAAGGTTTTTCATCGCCTAAAACTCTGTTCTTCTCAAAACGATAATGATGGTAATGATGGGAACACAATGAACTTTTGTTTGTGAATTTCTTTCCGCATATAACATATGCGGAAAGAAATGCATGCATGAGGTTTTTCACCGGTATGTTGTCTGATATGATTATTCAAATTACCACTTTCACTAAATTTTTTGCCGCATACTTTGCAATCGTAAGGTTTGGCACCAGTGTGAATCCTGATGTGTTTTCTCAAACCAGCATTACGGGCAAATTGTTTATCACAAATGTCACAAATAAAAGGCTTTTCTCCAGTATGTGTTCTTAAATTTCAGTTGCAATCGAAGTCCCGATGCAGTCGGACGTAATCATATTCGTCGGCTGTATCGACGCAACAAATTGCAAATAAGCACTTTTTATTTGTAATTATCGCTATGGCGCTATCTAAGCGTAGTGATACTGTCGTGGTCGACGAGCTGTTGGCGTTCGTGCAGAACAAGCTGGATGTGATGGACGTGGTCAGCCTCGAGCAGATCTGCCTCACCAGCTACTCCGACGTCGACATCTACAAGGCCATGGTTCACCTGAATGAAACTGCCGCCCCCAAGCATGTGCGTCTCACCATGCGCAACAAGGAGGACAGCGGCAAGAAGAACATCCGGGACATTTTTCGAGTGTTCCAGAGTGAAGATCCCGACGACGTCCCGACGTACGTAGCACGAGACCTTAACAAGCTGCCGCCAGTGACTTTTGACCATGTCGACGTCACCACGTTGCTAAAGGACATCGTGCTACTAAAATCTGACATCAAGGATTTGAAGCAAAAGTGGGAGACTGCTGAGCACGTGAGTGCCGAGCTGCGACGCGAGTTAACCTCATTACGTGGCCAAAACGCCACGTCAGCGACTCCGTCCGCCGCGTGCGCAAACATGCAGCGCGGCGCCGCCGTGCAACATGAAACCGCACCGGTCAGCGATTCCACGCCGCATCCAACAACTCAACAACAGCCCGACAAACTGCGGGTCAGCGACCCCGCAGCTGACAGGAAGAGCGACAATATCACACTGCCGCCTTCACCGTCCCGCCCCAAGCCTACGCTGCATCCCGATGCTACTCCCTTTGTACCCGGGAAGCAAAAGGAGGTGCCGCCGCAGAAGACTCGCCGCCCTCGCCGCAAGAGACAGCCTGCGCCTCCTGTCGCACAGGGGGGGAAGCAGAAGGCTGGCCAGACGGCTAAAGACAACGTCGTGTCTAAAGCGATTGTAGATGAGGAAGGTTTCACCCTGGCAGAATCCAGGAAGCGTCGACTTCGTCGCAACCGTAATAAACGCGGCACAGTAACTGCAGCCTCAACAACTCTTAAGGCTGCCGAACCCATCGCACAGCTGTATGTGTCCCGCTTGGACTGCAATACGACAGCGGGGGACGTCAAGCAGCACGTGCAACAGATGTGCAATCTTCATCGGGATCTTCTACGGATCCCCGCTGGATTGATGGTGGAAATCCGACAGCTAGACTCTAAAATTTCTACCAATTTTAAGTCTTTTGTTATGTCGGTTCCCCAAAAACATGTGTGGGGGTTCCTGCGAGAAGATTTCTGGCCACAGGGTGTCGTATTCAGGCGCTATCGACCCCCCGTGTATCGTGAGTCGCCGTCGCGAAAAGTGCCGATATAGTATTGTAGTCACGTAATTGTAGTCTATTTATGGTATTTGTGTTAGTTTTAAGTGATATTGTATCGTATTATTTTATTTTATATGGGCCTTGTTGCCTGAAATAAAAGGATTTATTATTTATTATTATTAAATGATTTACGAAGATTTTTCTTGTAATAGTAATATAAGGACACGAGGCACATTTAAAACTTTTTGAAGCAGAGTGAGCTTTCATGTGACATTTTAACACACTTGTGCTAACTGTTGAATACGTGCATATAGTGCATTGGTATTTATTATCCATTAATAAGGGTAAATCTTGCGCTATACTCGTATTAGCTCGACTTAAATCGTTTTTCTTGTGGTCATCGTTCTTTTTGAACACATGTAATCTATACGGTTTTTCACTTGTCCCTGTTTTCTTTTTCTCGTTGCCATTCTTGGTGTGCAATGAGTCCATGTGTTCGACTGTAAACAAAATAAAGTGATCAATCTTAGTATGGATTAGTTACAGTTAGGACTTCATTTGAAGGTTAGACCTAGGCGATAGGTACTATATTAAAATACCGGAAAAAAGTTTTGTTGTTATCAGAAAATGAAAAGTTGTTGTGAAGAAAACATTATGTTATAAAACTTATGATAAATAAGATTGATGGGAAGTTAGATTACATTAATGACAAAAAAGGCATGCACATCTGAAGCAGCGCGGCACAAGAAACGCGTACTCATTTTTAATACCAAAATTGATCATCTTACTAGCCTATCTTCAAGTGTAGGTACATAGATGGCGCTAAGCTAAACTGAAAAAGTGTATTTACAAGAATATATATTTCATATAGTTCTTGACAATCACACTAACATTTCAACTTAGCTCAACGCCGTCTTGAAAGAATTTATAAAAAGGGACGAAAACTGACAGACAGAAAAGTAGGTATCTAGATTTACTCATATGCATTACAAATTTATTCATTGTGAATCTACTTATGAATTTACTTGGATATAAAAGTATTGAAGTTTGAAGTTGTTTTACTGGATGCTCCATGTTTCTTTGAATTAATCTTTGAAGTTGGTGGTGACGGAAAAAACTATAAAAGTCTAGCACTAGCGCCGCTCAGTAAAAAAAATACACATACATACATACATACACAAATCACGTTTTTATACCTTGCGGGGTAGGCAGAGCGTTAACGATAGCAAAATTACGGTCATATTCGCCACGTCTCTGACAAGTATTGAGGGCCTTTTCAGAAAAAAAATATGGCCTGAATACAATGGATTGGGAAGCCAAATTAGCCACAAAAGTTTTTTTTTAAATCAATAAAACCTTGTTAAAATTTTGTGTTTTAGTTATATGTATCCCAAAAATTATAAGAGTAGGCACTTGATGAAACACGGCCAGAACGACGCTAGATGAGTGCTGGCTCTTGGATCATCATTCTTTTTCCTCGCCTTAAACGATCCTAGATTTTTCGAGTTTCCATACAAAGTCAGTCAGCTGATCGGAAATTTTGTATGGAAGGTTGAAATGTTCATCAACACAGCCCCCATAGAAAAAGTTGTTCAGTTTCATAGTCTGATCGCGCATGCAAAGTTTTAGTTACACCGTCCCTTATACCCTGTATATCCATATATCACGTCTTTATCCCTTGTGGGGTAGACAGAGCGTCCACAGCCGTAAAAATACGGTCGCTATCGCCACGTCTGACAAAATATTGAGGGCTCTTTCAGATGATTCGCTGTATCACTGTAGTGACACGTTGTCAGCCTGTCGCCTAAAGTTGTGGTACACATTAACCACTCGAATCCCTTAGTCGTCTCTTACGACACCCACGGAAAAGAAATGGGGTGTTTTTTTTTTGTTATATGTTTTAAGTTTTGCCGTGTGATGCCGGCTTAGAATAGCACCACCCCGTATCCTATCCGTGGGTGTCGTAATAGGCGACTGAAGGACTTGAGGGTTTCAGGTATATTACAACTTTTAGGTGACAGTCTGATAATCTATCACTAAAGTGAGACACAAATTATCTCAAACGGACCTCTATATTTGTCGGACGTGGCGGTAGCGACCGTATTTTTACGACAGTGAACGCTCTGCCTAACCCGTAAGGGATAGAGGCGTGATATATGTATGTATGTTTTAAGTTGGGCTGTCTTCAAAATGTGCGAATAAACAAACAATCTGTAAATGGCGGTCGATTGTCATGGTTTCTCTCTCCCACAGAGCTCTTATATATTAAATCTTATATATTGACTGACCCGATGGCGCAGTGTATAGTACTCCACCGGCCGTCGGTTCTGACAACAACAGATGTGACCAGCCGACTGCCATTCCAGTTTGCTACTCTTTCGGACTATATCCATTACTTTAGTCTTTTTGCGGATAGTCTCATTCCGAACCGCCTGACCATTAGCGAGGTCCGTAGCATAGACTTTTCCGTAGCTCTCTGAGTAACATGTAGCAGTTGGGTTAGGTTAGGTTAGGTTAGGTTAGAATGTTACCAGTTATACCACAAAATAAAAACTATGCCGTGTGATGCCGGCTTAGAATAGCATCACCCCACATCCTTCCCGTGGGTGTCGTAAGAGGCGACTAAGGGACTCGAGAGTATTGGTGTATTACAATTTTTAGGCGACAGGCTGACAACCTGTCACTATAGTGACACACATGTTTTCTGGAACAACCTTAGAAAACAATACTCAAAAATGTCAGACGTGGCGATAGCGACCGTATTCTTACGGCTGTTAACGCTCTGCCTACCCCGCAAGGGATAAAGGTGTGATATGTATGTAAAAACTGGCTCGCGCCATAGTTATACTGTCAGTTTCCACGTCTCCGCCCCGTAACTACGTCATGACTGGTAAGACGCACTGATCGAACGCCTTGGTCATGAGGCAAACAAAAACGAATTTGAGGCAATATTTGACAACTGTCAAAAGCATGTTAATTCTATAACTTTTGGGATTATTGCCATACAAAAAAAAAAACTTTTGAGTTTTTTTTCTCGAGATGTCCTTTAGTATGGCTTTGACAGCTGTAAAATAGGGCCTATTCGGGCGGCGATACTTTACAAGTAATATTCTGGATCGTTATCGTGAAATATTTTTTGTTACCTTTCACATAATAATACCAATTTATCAGAAAGGACTCAACCCTCCTTTTTTTAAAATAGAAGAGACACGCTTATCAAAACTGCATTTTTTTTTAAAAGATACACTGTAAACATATTTTGTCATTGATATACAACAGAATAAAAAACCACGAATGCGATTATCCTGGAGAATACCAATCCAAACTTCAAAACCTCATAACTCAAAAGTGACCTGATGTGGCTTGAGTCCTTTCTGCGAAACGACGTCCAACTTATTGTAGTATTTACCAGTCTTAGCATTTGAAGTTCTACACACATCCTTGATGAATTTCTTCAATACGGAGTTTGGGAGACGAGTCAGCTTCACTTGCAAATATCCTGCCTTCACTTGCAAATCTGTTTGATCCACTTGCAAATCTACTCCCTGCACTTGCAAACCCACTCTCTTCACTTGCAAATCTGCTGCCTTCACTTGCAAATCTGCTGCCTTCACTTGCAAGCCCACTCTCTTAACTTGCAAATCTGCTGCCTCAACTGGCAGATGTGCTTCCTCCACTTGCAAATCTGTTTGATCCACTTGCAAATCTACTCCCTGCACTTGCAAACTTGCTGCTGGTTTCAAATTTCTTTCTGCCCCAGTCACTGAAACCTCATCATTTTCATCATCTGGCTCTATTTTTTCCTGCAATAAACCGCCGTGATAAATGTATGTATGTAATAAATACCAAAATTAGAGATAAAATCTTATAGAACTGACAATGAAACCTATGTACAAATTATTGTAACTACATAGTATAAAGCAAAGTCGCTTTTCGCGTCTGTCTGTATGTATGTTTGCTTGAATCTTTAAAACTACACAACAGATTTTAATGCAGGTTTTTTTTAATGGATAGAGTAATTCAAGAGGAAGGGATTTCAATTTCGATAAGGAATTTCAAGGGATAAAGGCGTGATATACGAGGGGAGGTCAAAAAGTTCGCGGAATGACAAGGAAGAAGGGTGAAATTAAACATGAAATTATTTTTCCTTTTCAATATATTCTCCCTTAACTCGAATAGATTTATGGGATCTATCAAATAACTTATTAATACCGTCTAAAAAAAATTGTTTATCTTGTGCGTCAAAATAAGCCGAAATCGCTGACTTAACCTCATCATCGTCGTTAAATTTTCTTCCACGCAGCTCTTTTTTCATCTTTGGAAATAAATAATAGTCGCTGGGGGCCAGGTCTGGACTGTAGGGTGGATGGCGCAGTAGTTCAAAACCACATCGGTGAATGGCAGCGGTCGCAACACGACTGGTGTGCACGGGCGCGTTGTCATGCAAAAGCAGCACTCCTTTGGTCAGTTTTCCTCTCCTTTTTTCTTTAATCGCTTCCTTCAATCGATCTAACAAGGAAGCGTAGTACTCTCCCGTTATGGAAAGGCCACGATCTTTATAATCCACCAGAAGAATGCCTTCAGAATCCCAAAATATTGTCGCCATGATCTTTCCGGCCGATTGAGACACCTTAAACTTCTTAGGAGGGGGAGTGCCCTTTTTCTGCCATTGCATTGACTCTTGCTTTGACTCAGGTTCATAATGATGAACCCAAGTTTCATCCCCAGTCACAATACGGGACATAATTTCTTCCTTTTGATCTCCACAGCGGTCCAAAAACTCGCGGCAACAGTCGACGCGCTCTCGCTTTTGAAACGGCGTGAGCATTCTCGGGACCCATCTTGCGCAGACTTTACTCATACCAAGATGTTGATGAAGGATATTCAAAATGGTAGTTTCTGATACACCAACTAATGCTGCAAGCTGTTTCTTCTTCAAACGGCCATCCTCCAATACAAGTTTCTCAACTTTATCGATGATTTCCGGCGTGGTGGCCTCGATCGGCCGCCCAGAACGGGGATCGTCTTCAATTGACTCCCTTCCTTGCTTGAAAAGATTATGCCACTTGTAAATCATAGTTTTTCCAGGAGCAGAGTCCCCGTAAACAGATAACATATCTTGAAAAACAGTTTGCGGCGTTTTTCCCTGTTTGGTGAGGAACTTTATGACGGCGCGATGTTCAATTTTTTCCATACTGCCAACTTTCTTCCCGATTCACTTGTTTAATCGTTGATAACTCAAAGACTAGTGACCCAATTAGGCTAAAACTTGGTATTTATAGTAATAATGAGTTACTCAATTAGCGAGTACCTGGACAAGCATCCCTACCCCCGCCAACCCCTCCATTCCGCGAACTTTTTGACCTCCCCTCGTATGTATGTAAGTATGTATGTACGATTCACACAGCACAATCTAGCCCTAAACTAAGCAAAACTTGTACTATGGGTAATGGTAATGGTAAATCGGGCTATTTTCCGCAACTCGACGTCTGCATGCGCCTATTTTGCGTAAAGGGTGGGGGCTCCCTACTCAAGCCATCCTATTTCCCCAAGGAAGCCCAGTAACCCTTCCAAATCACTGAGTACCTCGGGGATTGACCTCGGGTTTCCGAGGTATTTTGCCTGGTATGCTGCCACCTCTTTGCAGTGTAACACCACATGGGCGGCTGTTTCTTCTTCTTCCATACATGCCCTACATAAGGGGCTGTCAGTAACACCTATGACTGAGAGGTGCTTGTTGAAGTGACCGTGTACTATGGGAACTAGATATCTCTATTTAATGCTAAATTTTAAACTATTTATTGAAAAGCAAGAAAGAAAGAAAATAAATTTATTTCGGTCAACTCAACACAACAACAAAGGAAAATTTTTAAACAACTAATTATACTGAAAACGGACCTCACTCAGCATATGCGGCAGACAGCAGTAGCCATCTACAGCGCTATTGCATGTGTTTGTTTATATAATAATAATAATATTATATGAATGTTTATACTATTCATAAAAAAGCACATAAAATAACAGGAGCTTTTATTTCTGACAAAAAAAAAAAATATATTGATATTAAATTATTGTTTGTGATTAAATGTAGGATTAAATAGATATTATTCATTAACATTTTGTTTTATTTAATTTCTTCCTCTGTGTCAGATACCTAGCTTTTTGGTATGGGCCTCTCTCTTTTCTAGCACCTTTTTATTCCTTCCTATTTGTAGTTATGATTCTTGCGGGTTCGGAATCAAAATTTTTGTATGAGTAGGTAAGAAATAAAACACATACAAACATCACGCCTTGATCCCTTGCGGGGCAGGCAGAGCGTTAACAGCTATTAAAAATATGGTTGCTATTGCCACATCTGAAAAATATTTTTCAGATGTCTTGTGTATCATTGTAGTGACAGGTGGTCAGCCTGTCGCCTAAAATTCTGACACACATGACACCCTCTAGTCCCTTAGTCGCCTCTTACGACACTCGGGAAAACAATAGAGTGATGCTATTCTAAGCCGGCATCACACGGCATCAAATCGGTAAGAAATCTGAGTAAAAAATACTTACAACTTTCACAGTCCCCTCCAATGGTATTGAATTCAAGCCCGGAGATTCTAAGAGTGTTGAAGACATGATCGCAGCTTCTAGTTGTGGTCATAAATGGCTATAATATTATAATAAAATATGTATAATTTTTATTTCCCGCCCCGAAAAGTATGTGTATTATATGCACACTGCTGTAACCGGCAATAGTAGGGCAGAAAAGACAAAGAATACCTATACTAAACGAAAAATATACTCTAACCAAAAGAAACAATAACTAGTAATAGCCTGACTGTAATGTAATATCAATTATCGCTACGCTGCTTCTTTGCAACACTTGCAACAACAAGCTTCAAAAACACTTGCCTGTCTGCAAAAGTGCAAAATATCGAGACAAACTCAGGAGACAAACAAGTGGTTGCGTTTGGTTGCAACAGTTCTGACATTTCAGCCGCAGTACTGCGCTTTCAACTAGTGGTCAATATGCAAAAACATAACGTAGCATCCTCATGTTCTGTATACACATGTGCGTTTTACATGTTGCAGCCTTGCAGCATGCGACAAAAACGTAAGTTAAAAGTGCGCGCTTATAGCGTCACCTGTCATCGAGTAGCTAGAACTTTTTTATGCTTAGGACCGGCGCACATCTAGCGCTATACGGCGCACTGACAAAAAAATTTAATTAAAATAAATTCGAAGATGGCTGTACAGTACTTCGAGAAGAAAAGTTAAAAGTTTTTCACCGATTGCTCAAATAAGGGTCAATTCACACCGAGATGCGACGCGACGCGACGATACTCAAAGAGGCCAATGATGTAGCGCTACGCCGCGCGTCGTCGCGAGACGTATCGCAACGTCGCGATGCGCATCTTAAAATCGTAGCAGGACGACGCCTCACTGTACCGGCGATGCCCCGCTGCGTCACGATACGTCGCGCTACGCCGCGAGGCGCAGCGCTGCGTGGTGCAACGTAATCTGAATTCTCACAAATGTAATGTGTATCTTTTCGTGTAGTGAATAAAGTATATTCTGAGTCGCTCTATGAAAAATGTGCGCGCAGCGTCGCGTCGCGTCGCGTCTCGGTGTGAACTGACCCTAAAAGAGGTTATTATAGCTTTTCCAGAAAGAAAAGAAATTAAATAAAATGGAACTAAAAATTTCGTATAAAAAATTGTTGCCATAGTTAAGCGTTATCTGTCAGATTTGGCAGATCGCGACGAAAGTGGCGCCCTCATTTTTAATCTACTTAGTGCTTGATCTATATAGCTAAGGACATTAAGACAGGCAAAAAAACTGAAGCAATAACTTTATTATTATATACATAGGTATTTACAAATTATCAAATACAAGGTGTAGTTAGATACTATACAACAAATAAACAAAGCCTGGCTTCTTTGTGTGGAACTGATACATTATTCACTACATAACTATTGCTTATAAAATAATAATAAATAAATAAAATCAAATGTTTTAACCTTTTCCCGAAATCTAAAATTTTCTAGAGTCTGTAAAATATAGAATGATCCCAGTGACGTTTGTGACCTTGGAGCAAATACTACGACATAAGGTCTACTTTCCTTTGTTTACAAGGATTATTCTATATTTTACAGACTACAGGTACTATATATGAAAAACAAATATGGTCTACTATGGTCTACTAATATGAAAAAAAAATATGGTCCTCCCATATAAATTGACTTAGTCAGTCGGTAATTTTGTATGGGCGGGCCTTATTTTTTCATTATTCGACCCATGTTCCTTGGGGAAAGTTGTTCAGTTTCTTGAGCTGGTTCATCCCTTGAAAGGGAAGCATCAATCTTCCAATCACCCTATTTATAATTTTTAGCTGTTTGGAGAATGTAAAGTTTTGGAATACAGCTACACATTTCCCTGGGCAAGCTTCTCCAAGAATCCTTGAGAACACCGCACAGATTGCTGGTAGCATTTCTCAAAACCTGCCGCGTCGCTGTCCTGTTAACAATTTTAAAATAATTCTAATTGAACTAGTTCATGGAACTGAAAAACTTAGAATTAGAAATATTAGATCGCAGTTTTATATCTTATCTAGCCTGCGTTATCCCACTGCTGGGCAAAGAAAGGCGTCCCTCTTCTCTCTCCATCTATTCCTGTCCTGGGCCACAGTTTTGTGTAAGGTGTAAAAATATTAGCTGCAAATATTTAACCTTTTGCACGCCAGAGTTTTTTTACGTCGGCACACCCCCGACGCCAAGCATAGAAAAATGTGAAGATGGTAAAAACTTATCGGCAAGCAGCCCGGTGTCTTAAACAAGACAGAATTTAAGTTATAAAAATAGGTAAATTTGGACTACTTTAGTCGTCAGTGGCGTCGTATGTACGCGAGCGTTTAGCAACTATAGTGGTCATTGGCGTTCAAAAGGTTAAAGGGGGTGAACCAGCCCATGAAACTGAAAAACTTTCCTCCAGAAACATCGGTCAAAATATGAAAAAAATTTTTTGGACCTCCCGTACGAATTGCCTTGGTCGCTCGGTAATTTTGTATGAGAAGTCCAACATTTTGTGCCGTGTGATGCCGGCTTAGAATAGCATCACCCCTTTTCTTCCCGCGGGTGTTGTAAAAGGCAACTATGGGACTCGAGGGTTTCATGTGTGTTACAATTTTAGGCGACAGGCTGACAACCTGTCACTACAGTGATACATGAATCATCTAAAAGGGCCCTCAATACTTGTTAGACGTGGCGATGAAGACCGTAATTTTACGATCGTTAACGCTCTGCCTACCCCGTAAGGGACAAAGGCGTGATTTATGTATGTAGGTCCAACATTTCTTTTCATATTTCTACCTTGGGGAAAGTTGTTCAGTTTTATGGGCTGGTTTACCCTTTAAAATATTTGCATCTATCTTTTTTACACCCTGTATTTTTAATCTTAAGATGAAATGTTTGTTTTTAAATAAATGTGTAAGATTAGAATATTAATTGAATATTATAAAATATTAAAATTTCAATGAAAATGTTTGTTTAGAAAAACATTGAGGACTCTTTCAGATGATTTGCTGTATCACTATAGTGACAGGTTGTCAGCCTGTCGCCTGAAGTTGTACAAATAAGCCCTTGAGTCCCTTAGTTGCCTCTTACAACACCCACGGGAAAGAAATGGGGTGATGCTAGTCTAAGCCATTGCGGGCTGAACCACCCGATTGTCCGTAAGAAAGATGGTTCCGTGTTTCGGATGGCACGTTAAGCCGTGGGTCCCGGTTGCTGTCTATGATTACTTAGGCGGCAGTCGTTACATAACCATGTCAGAAGCCTGCTACTTAGAGTAGGCAGTAGGTTGTTGAAAAGTTCTGATACTAGAGTTCACTGGGTCATAAGACGAGTCATGTCCCACACAAAAAGAGAGAGATTCTAAGCCAGCATCAAAATAACCATAACTCTGTATACTCACATAGTAGGGGTCTCTGATGATCCGGTCTCCCTGAGGGTCGAAGTCTCCGAATAGCAGCAGCTTGGCCTTGCACCCCTGCGGGGCTCGCTTGGCCAAGTCTCGCATGTTCTCATTGTCCATGCCGAAGATAAAGTCATAATAGTTGAAGTCTGCTTTCGTTATCTAATAGAGGGGAAAATAGAAAATAATAATAATTTTGTTTATACACATAAGGTGTAAAAATATTAGCAGCAAATATTTTAAGGGGTTAATCAGCCCAAACCTGTACAACTTTCAGAAAGAAACATAGGTTGAAATATGAAAAAAAGTATTTAAATATTACCCATAAAAATATTTGCAGCTAATACCTATTTTTATACCCGGTATAATGTTTTGTAAAAATTAATGATTTATTTTTGTATTTAAAATACACATACATACACAAGTCATGCCTATATCCTTAAGGGGTAGGCAGAGTGTTATCAACCAAACTGTATTCTTGCAAATAAATTTTCTGTTTTCTTTTTCAAATGGCTTCACATCTCTTTATGATATAGGATGATCCCTGTTACATTTCTGACCTTGAAGCAAATTCTATGACATAAGGTCTATTGTCCTAGTAAGCAAAGGAAGGTGGACCTTGTGTCACAGCATTTGCTCCAAAGTCACAAATGTCACAGGGATCATCCTATATTTTACAGACTATAGTACAACTTTGCTTACTTGTCTAGCTGTGTTTGTGTAGGGAACATTATGTTTCTTCATAGTGTCCAGTGCCCTCCAATCTGGGGGGTTTCCAACATGCCAGGAGCCTATGGCAGCACTGTCGATCTCCCATTGGTCCGCCAGGCCTGCGTCTGATACGGTCTTCTGAAAAACTCCCTCAGCTATAGGGGAGCGGCAGATGTTACCTAAAAAAATATTATTTTATTATTATTTTTAATAATAATTTGAATTATAGGCAAAATAGAAGTTGATTAGGCTGTTACTACAACCAAAAAGCTATACTACATACTTTAATGGAACAGGCCTTTTCTGAGGTCAAATCAGGGAGAACCTCCTTATCGCTTCAAAGCATGAGAAGCAACTTAGATTATAGAATTGTTATTAATCCGATCTGAATGAATACCTGTCCGTGTAATTACCTAAGCAAATAAAGAGTGCTTTTTTCTTTTCAGAAGACATATTTTTCGTACTGATAATGAATATTTAATAAATCTTAAAGAAAGTCGGCCACCGGTGCACAAAATACAAGTAAATACCAAAATGTCAAATTCGCTTTTTTAGAAACAAATAGGTACGTGAAGTAATTTTAAAAAGAGACAACGCTATCATTGCTTTTCTTTGTCTACCACAGTAAAAAATCAAGAACAGCACCGCATAAGCACATTAGTCAGTACAGCGAACATACAGACATAAAGAGTAAGATAGTGATTAGAGTGAGATAGTGCTGCAAAGCTAGGGCCAATGATTGCGCCACTGCCGCGAACGATTTCACCTTGACTTACAAACTTATTTTATTTCAAGGTTTGCATAGTTTGGTTTACGTTAAGATCGAACATTTTGTTTTTCAATGCCATATTCTGATTAAAAAAAGAAAACAATTGTGAGTTAATTGCAGATGATGTGTATTCATGCATAATTCAAACAGTAAGGTATCTATTTAAAATGGTTCGTGACAGTCGAATTTACACTATGGGTCGACGAGCCGGCGAACAAGTAAGTTACAGTCGAATAAAAACAAGAATCAAACAAAGGAGGTTTGTTGGCTTTGCAGCATTAGTCAGTACTGCCAACATACAGACTTTAGTAGAGCGCTTGGGGTTTAGCTACACTAGTGCGATTTGAAAATGTCACACCACAAGAAGCGCACAGCGCCATCTATTATCCAGTAGCGAAAGCTTTCACTAACAAAGGGATGTGCCGATACACGAAATCGAGAATCGAGTCAATCGATACCAAAATTGTGTTGTGTAAAACAGCAAAAAAAAAATGGAATGGTGGGAATTTCGCTCGCTATAGTAATTAAAACCTTTTGTGATTATACCTAACATTTGAGTAAAGTTAGTAAAACTATTGCTTTTTAAAGTTTATGCCTAAGATATTCCGTGACCAGATTTAAATTACTTTAAAGCTATGTTCATATTTTTCGATTGTGAATGAAAATTGTTGCCGCCTTATAGCGCAAAATGAACCCTTTCTTTTCTAGCATTAAAAAAAACATTGTCAAACCAAATCACTACGCCAAACGTCAAAATCCTAAAAATCTGTGTACTGTGTGAATTTGGTTTGTGATTTTCCTTCCTATAAGACTCCTATTAGAATTAGAAATTCAGTTTTTCCTAATGACTCCAGATGCCACATGCCGCTGTTGCCTGCTGCGGCCCCCAGAGAAAGATCTAAAGACGCCGTATTCGGTTGTGAACAGAACTGAAATATATGCGGACATGCTGAAGGAATGCTTTGAAATTCATGTAAATATGGCATATACACACCGGTTCAGTTCATGAGGAGGATCATGAGTCATTATACAATCGGGAGAAAGGAGCGCCAAAGTGCCCCACACATTAGTATACATCTCATCAGAGTTTTCATCAAAACACGAAACCTATAAAACTATTTCTTAACATTTTGTTTAAGATTCGTAAACCTCGTTTGTCTTTGCCCATCAGCCTACACTGTCTGTGTAAGCTGATAATAAATAATATAAACCTCATATTACACACTATACCAGACATTTATTCCAAAATAAAGACTTTTTGAATAATGTGATTCATACAAAACATAAACTTGCAAGGTGCCCCAGATTTTTTGATGACAATTATATTTTTATATTGTGACTGAATAATGGGATGCAACATTTCAAGCCTTGGTCAGAGTACACTTTAAAAGAAGAAGCATGTTGCTTCTGGGATGCGTTCAGAACACCCTCTTTTATACACTTTATAGCCCAGCCAACAGTAGACCTGATTTCGACAACAGAAAAAGGGGAGGGGAAAACAAGAATTATCTGAAGATGCCCTCAATACTTGTCAGACGTGGCAATAACGACCATAACTTTACGATCATTAACGCTCTGCCTACCCCGCAAGGGATAAAGGCGTGATTTGTGTGTGTGTGTGCGTGTGTGTGTGTTTGTGAAAAAGGGGAGTTTTTGTCCACATAATTTCTTTACTAAAACAATCATTTTTTCTATAATTCTAGTTAACATTTGGCACAGAAGACAGTGGTGTATGCGAGTTGTGTATAACCCGGCTGCGGGATGCATGTGACTTCAAACGGCAAGTGCTGCGCTGTCAGAAGGAGATCCAGTTCAAGATTGAAGAGCTTGTCAAAGGTATGCTGTTAGCTTCGTAACCCCTCTACTCTTTCTCTCTCTTCCTGTGGGACACTGAGTCGTCCAACGACCCACGTAACCCTAGTATCAGAATTTTTTTAACACCTTCGAAAAGTAGAAGGCTTCTGACATGGTTGTGTAATGACCACCGTTTAAGTAATCATAGACAGTAACCGAGAGCTACGGCATAATATGCCATCCGAACTATCTTACTTACTGACAATCGGGTGGTTCGCAATGTCCTAACCAGACTGGGAACAAACTCACAAAGTGATAAACATCAACTTTGTTTTTTAAGCCGTTTCATAGGCTGATTCACCCCTTAAAATATTTGAAGTTAATATTTTTACACATTAGTATAATCTTATATGAATGTAATCTTATCTATACCTAGTTGTATTGTAACACAGTTGTAAAATTCTGACACTAGGGTTCATCGGGTCGTTGGACGATTCGGTGTCCCACACGAAAAGAAGAAGAAGTTGTATTGTACTATCTGTGTATGTCTGTACCAATTTTCTCATAAGAATTACATTTTTTTTTGTCTTTTTCAGATGAAGCTCTTGCCAAAGTTAAACAGGAACCAGACGACACTGCGTTCATGGGTAAGTCACTACATAGTATAAAGCGAAATAGCTTTTTACGTCTGTATATATGGTTGTTTGCTTAAATCATTTAAACTACAACGGATTTTGATGCAGTTTTTTTAGTAGATGAGATATTATTATTCACTTGTTCTGTAGGAGAGGTTCTTATAGATAGCCAATTAAACCACCAGATAGATTTGAACTGATTAGTTTGTATTGTCCGAAACTGCAACAATTGGCTTATAATTTTATTAAGCGACCGTCACCTGCATCTATTTTCTAGTGACTGGCGAGTTAGAGAGCTGACACACTAAAAAAGCTTAGGCCTGTATTTATAAACCGCACTCAACTCTGAGATCAATCTTGAGTGCGACTTTTGAAATGTTGTTGGTATTGAATGACATTTGTCAAAATCGCTCTTGAGATCGATCTCAAGAGTTGAGAGTGATTTACAGATACAGATACAGATTCTTTATTGTTAACAGTTGTTACATGTCAAATTTCAAATGTATAAAATTATTATAATATAAAAGTGTATAAATTATTAATTCATTAAATAATAAAAAATGAAATAAAAATGATTCTATATAAAACAATTACAAAATGTAGTCAAATATGCTACATTACTTAACTAGCATCTACTGGACGCACTGGTTTGCCTAGGAGCTCGTCAATGTCGTAGAATTGCTCCTCAAGGAGCCACATTCTGAGGCGATTCTTAAAGGCATGTAGGGAAGTTGCACTTGTTGCCTGCTCCGGTAGACGGTTGTAAATAGACGGACCTAGCACGCACACAAAGTTTGCTGACTTGGCTAATCTGTGGGGAATCGAACGCAACCTACTACTGTACCTCGTTACGCGAGTCCGGCCATCGCCCATCCTCCCGAATATATTCAAGTTTTCGTGCGTAAATACTGCAACCTGATAAATAAGTATACTCGGTAGTGTTAGTATTTTAAACTGGGTGAAATATGGCCTGGCAGACTCATCGTCCGGGACTCGAGCCATCGCCCGCACAGCTCGCTTCTGCATGCTCGAATTTATAAATACAGACTTTACAATGCAGAATTGAATCAGGGTTCTTGTCCCTCACCTGGCGCCACGGAAGACCAGCGTTACATGCAGCTCACCACTGCTTGTAACTTATGCTGAGTGGTGACCCTTTTTAGTTACATAAGTACGGACACAAAAACTACGTATTTTAATTTTAGAAACTTTTTAAGAGTGTAACTAAAATAAACGTATTTTCTTTCTTTTTTTCTTTCTACATACTTGCAGAAATGAAACAGGAGCTGTCAGATTTCGACGACCAGTTCCAAGACGAGGATGACATCAAACTGGCGGAAATGCTCGGCCTCAATGGCGTCGGCGTCACTGTCAAACGTATGAAGGGGGACAAGAAGAAGAAACGACTGGTATTGGGAGACAAAACTACCAGTGAGTATCACAAGTATCCTGGTTCGATTCTCGGTGGGTCACTGACAAAGTTGATATTTATCACTTTATGAATTTGTTATGCCGGCTTAGAATAGCATCACCCCACATCCATCCCGTAGGTGTCGTAAGAGGCAACTAAGGGACTCCAGAGTATTGGAGTATTACAATTTTTAGGCGACAGGCTGACAACCTGCCACTATAGTGATACACATGTTTTCTGAAACAACCTTGGAAATCAATCCTCAAAAATGTCAGACGTGGCGATAGCGACCTTATTCTTACGGACGTTAACGCTCTGCCTACCCCGCAAGCAGGGGCGTGCGGTCCATAAAGGCATAAAAGCACTGCTTACCCTGCGATTTTCAGAACAACACTTTATCGTAAAATGGAACGCAATTACTGCTACGCGCCACTATTGGCTGAATATCTCTCAAGTACGAAATGTCAATCAAAGAAAATGGACTCGCCCGCTGTTTCGCGCCACTATTCGTTGAATCGAAATGTCAATCAGAGAAAGTGGACTCGCCCGCTTGCTTAAAGTATAAATGTGTGAAACCAACGTAACTACATTGACATTATAGGTGTGACCTTTCCACACACACAAGTGTTGCAATTGTGAAGTAAGTAGTTTTTTGTGTGGCGGAGTATGAAAGCTCCAAAGGCAGTACCTACCTTAGCAACATTTCAACTACAAAAGCAAACGAATTTTAAAAAGCAAATCACCATAGTCATCCGCTCGCAAAATGTGCGTGGTGCGTGGGGGGTTTTAGTGCGTATCCGATGTTCGTGTATTTATAAATTGTAAATGTCGGAGTAGAACCGAATGATTGGAGAAGGTGGTCGAATGTCTTCAGGGTCGACATTGTCCTCGGGGTTGTTTCTAGACATTGTCAAGAAAAACCAGCAGAAAGTTGGTAATAATAATTTAATCAGCATTAATTAATTAATAATTAGACGCTATAACAATTATTATAATGATTCAGGCGTGAACCGTATCACAATTAGGATGTGGTCGGAACGGAAGCCTCGCTGAGAATGAGCCGGTACGTCCCTGCGCCGGCTTATAAAGGCCGACCGCTCCGTCCCCACCCGCCTGAGTCACGGAGTGGTGCGATGACGTAGCGTTGCAGGTGTGCGGTGGCGCGATGACAATTCATTGCGCGTTATTTCTCATCCCTTACGCCGACATAAATAACCTCTATTATTTGATGCTTTTTGTTTACTAATTGTTTACGTTATTATTTAAATTGTAGTAAAATTTAGTGTGTATGGTACTGTTTGAAATAAGTTTAAACAGGTGACATGATTGTGTTTACAAAAAGGGCACCAGTTTTAGTAAAAAGTTTTATCATAATGTGATCTGTGTGCGAGAGAAGCAGAGAAGGATGTGTACCCGATTTGGAAATGACACTCACAAGAAAGGTACGTTTGCAAATTGGCTCGCGATGTTTTGTGAATAAGGTACCAATATAGTTAGATCATTTTGTTTGCTTAATAAGCAAACAAAATGACGTTTGTTTCGTGTGACGTTTGTTTCGTTTCCGAAACACCTTCAAAATACCTACATAAAAAAAATCGAAAGCACCTTTGTTTTACCTACTGCCTACCTAGTGATGAAACCCTGTGCACGCCACTGCCCGCAAGGGATAAAGGCGTGATATATGTATGTATGTATGTATGTCTGTTTGTATGTAATACGTCAAAGATGGCGTTGTATGCCGCCATATAGTTAGTTGGAAAAACTGGGCTTAGGAGTTTTATATTCCACAGACTAATAACTACATATAATCTCTGATTATTTACAGGTCGAAAACACAAGAAACTCACAAGTCTAAAGCTCTGCCCGGCGCCCTACAGAGGGAGCCTCAAGATCGTCAACCTCAGCGAAAACAAAAAACACAAACAAAACATCGAAAACATACTCAAATACTCCAACTGCACCCCGTTTTCGACCAAAACCTTATCCGGCATTATATGCGCGTATTGTAGGGACGTACTTCCAGATATAAATAATTTAAGAAAACATATACAAGACACGCATAAAAATTCCGAATTTATAGAAAAATTTCGAGACAAAAATAATGTTTCCATTAAAATTGATATAACTGATTTACAATGCAGTCTTTGTGAAGAAAAATGCGATGTTATAACGAGTTTAAAAAAACATTTAACGGAGAAACACGATATAAAATTCCATTCAGACGTTCATGATTATATTTTAGAATTCAAACTGAGCGACGGCGAAATGCTAAATTGCGCGCTATGTTATTCCACTTTTGAAACTTTCAAAATGTTACTACAACATATGAACGGTCATTACAGAAATTATATTTGCGAAAGTTGCGACCTAGGTTTCATCAATAAACACAGATTGAAAAACCACCAAAGAACGCACGAAACCGGCGATTACCAGTGCGCTTTTTGCGAAAAGAAATTCACTACTAAAGTCAGACTTATGTGCCACGAAAAATACACACACAATACGAACGCTAGATACACCACGAACTGTCCAAATTGCAATAAAAGTTTTAACAGTTACTATCAAAGAAATCGACACATGTATACCGAGCACAACACCGTAGCCGCTACTTACAAATGCAATATTTGCGAAAAAAACTTCATATTAAAATCCAAACTCACGTCCCACATAAAAAAAGTCCATCTCATGGAGAGAAATCACATTTGTCCCGAATGCGGTCAAGGCTTTTTTATAAAACAATCCTTAGACGAACATATGATTCGGCATAACGGAGAGAGAGTCTTCAAATGTACGGTATGTCTCAAGGCGTATGCGAGAAAGAAAACTCTACGAGAACACATGCGTATACATAATAATGACAGACGCTTCAAATGCGGCGTATGTGGTTTAGCGTTCGTACAAAAATGTAGTCTTAAAAGTCATATGCTGTCAAATCACGGTATTACTCTAGCCGAATTCGAACACGCGACGTCGAAAGAGCTGCAAAGTCCGACGTCTGATAATTCTGTGCCGTTCAATCTGATTTCTGTGGATACGGCATAAAAGGTTGTGTTATTCAAGCTATTTTTACTTAGACCAAATATTATAGAAGACGTAGCTGCGGAAAAAACAATGATGCTTGTAAAAGTGGGTACTCTTGCAAGATACTCGCTTAGAACTTTCACCTGTGCCCTCTATAATAATCACACTACACGCTGGAAGTGTAGAGATAAAATTCTAAGTACATTGCGTAGTTTGTATAATAATTGGATTTTGGACTGTCCCGACGGCGTAGCGGATAGTATCTCTGCCTTCTACGCCGAGGATCGTGGGTTCGATCCCCACCGGACACAAATATCTGTTAAGTCAATTTTCAAATATTTGTGTCGAGTCTGGGTGTTTTCTATGTATAATATGTATTTATTTATAAAAAAAAGTATGTAAGTAGAAGTATATATATAAGCTTTTATAATGGCTAACAGACTACGTAATGTACAATGAATTGTTCCTGAAAATTTGAGTTTAGTAAATATCATTCAAAATTAATGCCGAACCTATTTGATTGTCAACTGTAGATACAGAAAGCGAGAGTTGTAATAGTTACAGCTGTTCGCGTATTGCCCTTCTGCAACTACTATAGTAAGTAATCAAAACTGGGTCGCTGGACGACTCGGTTTCCCACACGAAAAAAAAGTGAACAATTTATACTTCTCATCAGAGAAAACGAGACACTTTCGTTTTTATGATTTGATAAAACATTTTGACAATTTGACAGTTTGACAATTTCGATATCAGAGATTTATTCCAAAATAAACACACTTTTTAAATAATCTGATTTAAACCTGAACATAAATTTGCAAGGTATCCCGAATTTTTTGATGGGAAATGTATATTAAAATCACGATTTAGACGCGGATTTTTTTTATTTGTAGCAAGACCCTTAGCATTTGTTTTTATCAATAAGCATTTTTATTCAATACTAGTAGGCCACCCCGCGCCTGCACTCGCTGCAACTCATTTTCCCGTGGGTATAAAAAATGTTTTCCCGGCAAGTACATAAAACTTTCCTCTTGAATACTCTATCTATTAAAAAAACCAGCATCAAAATCTGTTGTGTAGTTTTAAAGATTTAAGCATACATAGGTACAGACAGACGTGAAAAGCGACTTTGCTTTATACTATGTGGTGATTATAATTAGGTATTCAAATGTTTCATTGGTTTGTTCGCGATGCTCTATCTTCTATAGTATTTGGTCTTAGTTCTATTGTTAATATACAGGGTGTAAAAAAAAATAGCTGCAAATATTTTAAGGGGTGAATCAGCCAATTAAACTGAACAACTTTCCCCAAGGAACAAAGGTCGAAACATGAAAAAAAAATTGGACCTATACAAAATTAGTTTATCAACCGACCAAGTCAATATGTATGGGAGGTACAAAAATGTTTTTTAGGGAAAGTTGTTCGGTTTGATGGACTGGTTCACCCCTTGAAATATATGCAGCTAATATTTTTACCACTTATATAACATGGGTGATCTTCTTCTTCTTTTCGTGTGGGACACCGAGTCGTCCAACGACCCGATGAACCCTAGTGTCAGAATTTTTCAACCGCCTTCTATAAGCAGCAGGCTTCTGACATGGTTGTGTAACGACCGCCGTCTAAGTGATCATAGACAGCAACCGGGACCTACGGCTTAACGTGCCATCCGAAACACGGAACCATCTTACTTACGGACAATCGGGTGGTTCAGCCCGCAATGTCCTAACCAGACTGGGAACAAATTCACAAAGTAATAAATACTTTGTGAGTGACCCACCGAGAATCGAACCCGGAACCTTCTGCGTCAAAGGCAGTCGCACTACCACTGCGCCACTTCGGTCGTATGGGTGATGTACGATATACATATTTAACTAATTTATAATTTTAGATGTAAGTTGTCTACTGAAACTTCACTTGAACCCGAGACCTCGGCTAATGGCTGCCGTGTCACTGTTTCAAGACGCTATTGCCCAGTCGTTGAGCAGCGGCACGGATGGTTGAGGTTGTGGGTTCGATGTTTAAAGAAATTAAGTCTTTTGTTTGGTGTGTCCCCAGTGCCGCATTCCCAGTTACTGGGGACAACGGGAATTCGCTAGTTTCCTGGATCATAAAAAAAAATATAAAAGTTGTACGCATAGTACTATTGTCCAAAAATACTACGGACTTCATTCATAATTTTTCGATATATTCAAAGTTTGAATTAATAAAACAAAAATAATATAAAAGTAAGTGTTTTGACGCCACCCAAAGACTTACTTACTTACTTTTTCAAACAAAATACCGTTTTAGATCGTTTTATAAAGTATCTCATTTGAATTGTCAGGAATCAAGCTGTTTTTAATAAAATAACGAAAAATACTTCCAGTTGTCCCCAGTGAGCGTGTCATACACATAAAATGACGTTCAATCAAACTTTATATACCTATATCGGATACATATCATAAATATCCAATATTTTGATATTTATAATGAATATCGGATGTTTACAAACCCTGGTTTAATTTCTATATTACTACCGTATTGCCGATACACGATCACTGGGGACAACGGTTGTTTGTTATTTTATTAAATTTCCGTTGCCCCCAGTCACTGGGGACACTAGGAACACACCTTTGTGCAATAAAGTGGTTTTACTTACTTAAATACTTACCTTTTGTATGTGAACAAAACTAAAAATTGTCTGAAATACACTTCTCATAAAAAAAACCGGGACAACTTGCAAGTTTATCTTTTGTATCACACACATTTTTTTGAAGTGTGTTTATTTTGTAATAGATGTTTCGCGTCTGTATATATTTATGTAATAAGTATGTTTGCTTAAATCTCTATATAACTACATAACGGATTTTGATGCAGTTTTTTAAAAATAGATAAAGTGATTCAAGAGGATGGTTTATATGTATAATTCTTGCCGGGAAAACAATTGGTTCCTACGGGAAAATGCGTTACAGCGGGCGGAGCCACTACGCTGAATAAAATTACGTTTAAAATTTAGATGAAAATGTACGTAACAAAGTCAAAATAGATTTTTATAGGTTTCGTGTTTTATTAAATCACAAAAATGAAAGTATCTCGATTTCTCTGATGAGAAGTATACAGGGTGTAAAAATATTAGCTGCAAATATTTAAATGGGTGAATCAGCCCATGAAACTGAACAACTTTCCTCAAGGAACATAGGTCGAAATATGAAAAAATAATTTGGACCTCCCATACAAAGTGTAGCAGTCGCTCGGCGTATGGGAGTTTTACATATTGTATATTTCCAAATATTTTTTTCATACTTCGACCTATGTTTCTTGGGGAAAGTTGTTTAGTTTCATGGGCTGATTCACCCCTTAGAATATTTGCAGCAATTTTTTTTACACTCTGTATAACTTGAACAACTGTGTATGGAGTTCATATTTTAAACCAACATATTTTGACCCGTGTCCTAATACCTAGTGTTTACAAGGTAGGGCTTATCGAGTTGTTCGTCGATCCCAAACGAAAGAAACTACAGGTTGATTTTATTTTATACAATTTTATTTTTATATTTATTTGATGGATATTGTCTGATGGCTACGAAAATAGATACTATCATTGGTATGGGTACTAAAGATACCTACGTATTGGTTTTATTATTTATTTTAAGTTATATAGGTACTTACTTACGGCAATAAATATTTATTTATAATCATAATCATATTGTTATTCAACCCTAAGAAAAAAAATAAATAAAAGGTGAATTGTTAAATTTTTAATCTCTGTTTTTTTAGAGAGTAAATTGACATTTTGGATTGCCATTTTTTTTCACATCTTAAATAGTGATGTGTCAGTACCGGTAACTTTAGTTGTCGAAATGGGATTTTTAAAATGTTTCTTTTCTTTTGTTTCCAGTAGATGGCGCTCGTGCGAATAATGTAAAAAGCTCAGCAGAGATTTTTCATAGATCGAGGTAATCGTTTTTTAGTGTTCATTGAAATTGAGAGAGTATTGGCATTAGTATTTAAGAAGTGCAAAGAAACTTGGCTGGCACAAAATGACAATTTAGTGTCAGTAAAGAAACAAGAGTATAGGACTGTAAGAAAACACACAAAATATTCTTAGCACTATAATTTGTCTCTTATCAATCATAACATTAAGTGGATAGGTACTTTTTATTTGATATTTATACATACAAGGTGTAAAAAAAAACTAAATATTTTCATTTTAGGTCGACATATGAAAAAGAAATCTGGACCTCCCATACAAAATGACCTACCTACGGGCCAAGTCAATTTGTATAGGAGATCAAAAAAAATTTGCCGAATTTCGACCTATGTTTCTTGGCGAAAGTTGTTCAGTTTCATGGTCTGGTTCACCCCATAAAATATTTGCAGCTAATATTTTGAAACCTTATACATATAGGTAACAGATTTTTTTAAGAAAAGGACCCCGAAAGGGCAACATAATTATTGACATCCCGCTCATATGTCATATATTTTGATAGGGAAACAAACAATAATGTTGCCATTTCGGGATCCTTTCTTTAAAAAATCTAGTAGGTACGAACTTACTTTCAAGCGATGAACCAGCCCATGAAACTGAACAACTTTCCCCAAGGAACACAGGTCAAAATATGAAAAAAATTTGAATCTCACATACATAATGAACCAACCGACTGAGTCAGTTTGTATGCGAGGTCCAAGTATTTTTTTTTATATTATTTGGAGAAAGTTGTTGTTTCATGGGCTGGTTCACCCCTTGAAAGGAAGTTAGCAATTTCCTAACAGCCTGTATTATGGTCACTCTAACTTAAAGATGCTCTAAGTTATTTCCGAACGAAAACTTTCTATCACTATCAGTTTCGGGGACGTAGCGTTTGGCCATGTTGAGAACATTCATGATCTCTATTTTAGCGAAATGTTTCTGATCTTCGTCGAGTTTCCGCAGCATCGGCAATAACATGTCGGTAAAGCACACGTCCTCGTCTGAAGACACGTTGTTGCCGCGTTTAGCGGGGGAGTTCAGGGGGTCTGCGAAGGTCTTGCGTGGCCCCGCCGAGGCAAACACTCTGGGCGCGTCTTGGTCGTTGCTCTCTTCGTCGGTCCAACCGGGAGCGCTCCTACGCTTCCTGCCGTCTTGCGGATTGGACGCTAAGAATGACAGTGCAGCGAAATGGACGTACGGTCTTTTCTTTTTCGCTCCGATTCGTTTTTGGAGCGCGAGTTCTTTTTTGAATGAGTCGCTGAGGTTCCGCCATTTCTTTAGTAGTTGCGCGCCTGTAATAATGGTAAAGAATGACATTGGTAAAATACTTGTTGCCTCAAAAATATTAAAAACAAACAACAATCGGAAAAAATAAAACGGCACAATGGAATTGAGTTTACTTCAAAGCCGTTGAAGACCAGAAGCATCAGTTTTCTGAAACGTTCCGTTTCCGGTTCCGTGCACGAAATTAAAAACAACTGGTCTAACCACACGTAGGTATTTAAATTTCTTTTACTTGATGTTTTTATAGTCCAAAATAAGTGTGAATTTTTGACGGTATGTGGGAATTGATAAGTACCTAAAGTAGAATGTGTGATACAAGCACAATAAGTAGCAGATTTTCGCGTTAAACGAAAGTTTCAGATAGATCAGTCCAATTAACAAAGAACAAGAAAACTTGGAGAAGGCGCTAGCAGAAGAGAATGCAGCGTACATAATCATCTATTAGTTACATTGATTTTCTAATTAGTTACCGGAGGACGTGATTGATTTCGCATGCAAAAGCCTTCCATTCGTTGAAATTTTTTACATGCCAATCGCATGTCTGATATGAAAATAAAATAAATACCTACGCTTGACGGTCGTGTTTTTTATAAATATTAGTGTCATATTATTCCATATACCTACATAGTTAACTTGATCAATAACACCAGGCTTAAAAAGATGTTTCGCTAAAAATGTTTTAGGGCAAATAAAAAACACGGAATATAACTAAAATTTGTTTATTAATTACTTAGCGTTCATTAATTAATTCAGTAAATTATAAATCGTTAAACTTAGGTTAGGTACTCTAAAGTTATTCCAAATTATTTGCGAACATAGCATATTTATTTTCATTGTCGTTTTCTGGAGCGTAACGTTTGGCCAAGTTGAGAACGTTCAAGATCTCCACTTTGGCGAAATGTTTCTGATCATCGTCAAGTTTCCGAAGCATCGGTACCAACATGTCCGAGAAACTTATGTCCTCGTCGAAGGGCATGTTCCCGCGCTTAACTGCAGGGTTTAGAGGATCGGCGAAAGACTTGCGTTGTGCTGCGTTGGAGACTCTTGATGCGTCTTGCTCGGTACTCTCCTCATCAGTCCACCCAGGATCGCTTCTGCGTTTCCTCTCTTCTGGCGGATTGGCTGCTAGAAACGAGAGCGCGGCGAAATGACGGTACGGTCTTTTCTTATTGGGTCCCAAACGTTTTCGTATTGAAAGTTCTCTCGTGAAATTGTCTTTCACGCTCCGCCATTTCTTTTGCAGTTGCAATCCTGTAAGTAAGATAAACAACGTGTTAAACACACGTTACTCGTCAAATATATGCGGCGGACGATGTTTCATTCAGCCCTCTTTGGAGGATTCGCGGCTCAACGTTAAGAGCGGTGTGATTGACACTGGCGGTATGGCAAATGTTATCCGTTATTATAAAAGTTTTCGAACGAAGAGAAGAAGGGACTTCCGTCCGACGACGACGCGTTTTGGCGATGCGTTATTACTTAATGTGCTGCATCTTTGTAATGATGTTAATTTACACGTGCTTTTCCTAAACACGTTCTTTTATTTTATCGTAGTAAATGGGACCATAAGTACCATACCTAAATATTAGAAAATAAAAAATAATAGGGAGGGAGTTCTGTCTCGCAAAAACGAACGCAAACTTTAGTGTGGTAAAACAAAAATGAATCCATCACCAAGAAAAAATATCACACATACCATACCTACCTATACATTGTGTAATACGCAAAACACGAATTTGACGAAACGAATCGCACATTTATGGTTACACTACTGTTAACGAAAAAACGGCGTAACATTTAGTCGCATCAAGCTATACTGAGTTACACAAGAGCGAATAAAACACACAGAATATAACTAAAATTTGTTTATTAATTACTTATATAGCGGTTATTAATTAATTCAGTAATTTATATATCGTTAAACTTAGGTTAGGTACTCTAAACTTATTCTAAATTATTTGCGAACATCGCATATTTATTTTCATTGTCATTTTCTGGAGCGTAGCGTTTGGCCAAGTTGAGTATGTTCAAGATCTCCACTTTGGCGAAATGTTTCTGATCATCGTCGAGTTTCCTGAGCATCGGTACCAACATGTCCGAGAAACTAATGTCCTCGTCGAAAGAAACGTTACTACGTTTGGCGGCAGAGTGTAGAGGTTCGGCGAAAGTCTTGTGTGGTGCTGCCGATGCCGAAGTGTCGGAGGCTCTTGGCGCGTCTTGGCTTTCTTCATCTGTCCGCCCTGGATCGCTTCTACGCGTCCTCGCATCGTACGGATTGGCCGCTAGAAACGAGAGCGCAGCAAAATGCACGTACGTTCTTTTCTTATTGGGTCCACTTCGTTTTCGCATTGCAAGTTCTCTCGTAAAGTTGTCTTTCAGGCTCCGCCATTTCTTTTGCAGTTGCAGACCTGTAAGTAAGATAAATAACGTGATAAACACACGTTACGTCAAAAGTATTACAAAATAAACAATAATTACAAAATAAAATGTATATTATGTAGAGTAAGAAATGTTAATATGCTCTCTCTATGTTGCTGTACCCTAACTAACAGGGTGTCATTTGTACCATCTTTGTATGTGAATTTGACTATGCAATAAAGAACTTGAACTTGAACTTAATTTGGGCTTCTGCTGGACGCAACGACGCCGGTTCAGTTCCGTCACGCAAAAATAAACGCAAACTTGGTGTTATAAACATAATAAATCCATCACCCACAAAAAATATCGCAAATACCACACCTACCTATACATTATGGTTATGTGTGAAACACTATTTTGACGAAGCGAACCGCACTGCTATGGCTATACACTGTTGTTCAACGATAAAACGACGTAACATACGAACGCTGCTATTTGCCAAACAATAAGCGACCTTAGTCGCATCAAGCTACACATAGCGTTGAAGGAAGGTACAATCCAACCGCACCGATTCTCAGTTTCGTATGTGAGCACCACGGTGGAACGCGTCGCTGCACAACTAAACGAAAAGGGATCCCTTCCGGCAAGTGTCATAACCAGTCGTCCAAAGAATACAGAAATGGTTGCACCATTCAGCATTCTAAGACAGTTGTTGTAAAGTCCATTATTGTTCGGTAACTTCTTTGTTCTTCCCACAACAACATTCGCGGCGCGGACCGATTCGAAAGAAAATCGCCGCCAAATTCAGGAAAATAATACAACTTATGATTAGACTATTGAAGGTCTCGCTACACTTTTGGAGTATTTGCAATAGCCGCATTGATCTAGTCGAGCGCTAGCGAAGCCTTCAATAATCTAAGAGCTTATGCTTACCTATTTGTTTTTTCTTGTTGTCCGATAATGCACTCCAATCATCAATGACATTCTCGCAGACTTCGTCCCACTTTTTGTATTTGACGATGCGGTCCTTGTAATCCCTGTGCGATTTATCCCATATTGGCGGTCGGTTTTGGACCTCTACGATCAGTGTGTCGATGTCTATTTCAATATCATTGCTGCTGTGAGCGTTTTCGCTGTCGGATCCGTTGGACGACATCCTCTCCCTGCGTTGAAGTCACAACTGACTGACGCGGCCGTGTATCGGTGCGCCGTGCGGCGGACGCGTAATGGCGGCCGTCCGTCAGAACAACGCCCAGGGTTACCAGATGCCGTACAGCTTTTCTCGTACGAGGATTGTTAAAAATCTCGTATTCATTTAAAAACTTCGTACAAGATACAATATTAAGGAAAATCTAACAAAATATATCACTGACTGGTCAAATGAGCTACTTTTTAAAACGATATTTTGTATGAAAATACGAAGAGATGACGTCACGCCTCTTTAGTTTTGGTGGCGTCAAAAATTAAAAAATTAAATTAAATTAAAATTAAAATACGTTTATTTCAGGCACAAGTCCAATATAAATAGTCACAGCGCAACATGTCAAAGAATTTACTTTCTTCTTCTTCAAAACACTTACTTTCTTCTTCTTTGCGTGTCGAGGCGAACAAAACCAATAATTTGCCACACTAATAATGGCATTTGAAGTGGCTGCCCAAAGGTCTTTTAGCGTGCAGGTGTCGGGGCACGCTGGGCAATTTAAGAGATGCGACATGCTCTCTGGGACAGCACCGCACGGGCACTGTTCGGAGTCGCTGTAGCCCCACCGACACAGATTCTCTTTGCAGCGACCAATTTTTATATTATTTTTCTGATTATTAATTCAAGCTATGAATATTTTGACAAACTGTAAATGGAGTTTGTAGTATTTTTTGACATTAATCCTAAGCGTAACTTTTTTGTATTTTATTAATGACCCAGTCATCTAGCGAATTTCTATAATTTTTCACAATACGAAAACACATTTCAAAGGCACACGACACAGTCGCTAAACTCCCAAAAAAAGAACATGTATAGCGAGTGAACTAAGCTCAGTATTTGCGAGAAGCCACATTGTGATATGCAACAAGTATTGCGTTGCGAGCGAAGCGAGTTCACTTTTTCACGAAAAAAGACAGGCTACGAACCGCTCCGTAATAAGTTATGCGAAATTGTATACCCATTTGGCTATTTATGGCTTATACAGGGTATAAGAGACGGTGTAATGAATTTTTTTTAGATCCCCCATACAAAATTCCCGACCCCAAAAAAATTTTTCGTTTCCCGCCATAGCCCCCATAGTAAAAGTTGTTCAGTTTCATGGTCTGATCACGCCTGCAAAGATTTCGTTATACCGTCTCTTACACCCTGTATAGTCATCATAGTTAAAAATCTCGTACAAAAGTAAACGAGATTTTAGTTTTTGTTGATTCGTACAAAGACTTAAAATTTCGTACGCGTAAGAGATTTTTCGTACGTCTGGTAGCCCTGATGACGCCGCTGCGGTTTTGTTTCCGCTCTACAGTGCGCAGCTGCGGGCTGTCACGCCATGTCACTGTCACGCTGAGTTGAAATGTGTCGGATGCAGGCAGGTTTTAGTAGACAGAGGTCGGTATACCTACTATAAGCCAGCAACATAAAAATGTTTAAACGTGCGTTGATGTAGTTTTATTTCGAGATCATTGTGCACAAATAGGTAACAACACTTTATTGCACAAAAATGAATAAGTACAAATAAGAGAAACATCTCAAATGCGTACCTATCTAAAGCTAAGGCTTAATCGTCAATAACGATATCTTCCATCTTCGATTCCATGGATAGTTACGACGACGTTATGATAGATAACTGATGAGCAAAACCACAGAATAAATAATAAGTAGGTTGGACGACTCGGTGTCCCACACGAAAAGAAGAAATATAGCTACTATAAAGCATAGGCAAGACATGAACATTTGAAATACCTACACATTTTTCTACTATTCTAAAAATAATAGTTTTGTGTGACTTATAAGTAGGTACGGGATGTACCTATAAGGGCAGCTTTCCGTATACCTACTCAAAGGGTAGATACACGCGTACCATGAAATTGGATAATTTTCCTCAAGGAACATAATTTATATGCCGTGTGATGCCGGCTTAGAATGGCATCACCCCACATCCTTCCCGCGGGTGTCGTAAGAGGCGACTAAGGGATTTGAGGGTATTGGTGTATTACAATTTTTAGGCGACAGGCTGACAACCTGTCACTATAGTGATACACATGATTTCTGAAACAACCTTGGAAAACAACCCTCAAAAAATGTCAGACGTGGCGATAGCGACCGTATTCTCACGTCCGTTAACGCTCTGCCTGCCTCGCAAGGAATAAAGGCGAGATATATGTATGTATGTAACATAATTTATATCAGGAAACGACGAAAATCGTCTGACATACAAAATCACGATAAGCTGACTGCATTTATTATAAGTATGTTTTTTTATATATAGGAAGTTGTTAAGTTTTATGGTCTGATTGCCATTGCACCCTTAGCCTATCACATAGATACCTATTTTGTACCTATGTAGCTGGTAATACTTACTTAGTTTTTAGTGTACACATGAAGACCCCCCCGCCTCTTACGACACACGGAAAATTAACTTTACTAAAATGTTAGCAAAAGGTTTTACAACAACATTAGGCTCAAAATTAGGCTCCTTTATTTCAAGACTCTCTGCATGGTTTGGCTGAAAAAACCGAATCGGAAAACGTGATGTCTGCGCCAGGCCATAAACGAATAAAACGAGAGTCGTTTGCATGTTACCAAGACACATTCAATTCAGAAAAACGAAAATAGCGTTTACTCTCTGCCTACCCCGCCGGGGATAAAGGCGCGATTTGTGTGTGTGTGTTTGATATCGAACTGACTCGATTGTAACCTCTTTGTAAGTCAAAAGCTTCCACTACCGGATAATTGATGGCGCTGTATGTACGCTACTTCTGATAAGGGAACTGCTTGCTCGGGAAGCCGGGGTCGCATACCCGTATACCACATCACAGTCCTCGATCAAAGGCTGAGATGAGTACCCCTGACTGAAATAAATCCTGCTTAACAAATAAAGTCTGTTTCGGCGAGAATGGCAACCCAATGTATAAGATATCAGGTGGAGGAAAAGGAAAACCAAAATGAATATCACAAGTGTTTATTTTGCACTGACCACTTTTCACAAAAAAATTGTTATCTTAACTATTTAACTAAATCCGAAAATACTTGTCGTCTCTTGGTGACGGTCCGATCACCACTGCTGGACCGATCAGCCGTCCGGCTGGACGTTTTGCCAGCAGTGGGGATAACGGAAACGAAGGCTACACGTAAACAACTACAACGAACACCGATTCGCAACTTTCAAAGTTTACATTTTACAGAATTAAAAATATTTAAAAGTAGTAAAAATTTGTAAACTGTATAAATATTAACTTTATCTTAAATACGCACACACATAATTATTTCTTATATTTGTAGAAATAACGGAGATCAACGTTTAATACAAGCAATTCTTACCAACATCGTTTAGCATCTTTTATACCGGAAATCACATTTGATAATTATCATATAGTTTGTAATAGTCTAAAGATGAAGAACTATGATTTCTAACATTCGGCCTTTCCTGACAATAAGTTTGTCCTCAAACTTCAGTAGTGAGATACATAAAAAATGGTGTAAACATTTTATACAAAATCTAGGTTTCTTATCAATTTATGGCATGACAAAATTTAATTTTTATATCTTAACATTTTTGTGTCATTCTAAGCAACACTATTTTCTATAATGCATAGCTAACAGATCTCTCAACACTGCTCTATTTTAAAATATTAACTCAAAATAGGTAATGGATAATTATGACAACGCTATTTTAACTTATAAATACTTATAATTCATTATAAAGTAGCTAGTGGATCTATCAACACTGCTCTACTTTACAATATAAACTCAAACTAGCCAGTGGATCTCTCAACACTGCTCTAGTTTATAAACCCCAATTCATTATAAAGTAGCTAGTGGATCTATCAATACTGCTCTACTTCACAATATAAACTCAAACTAGCCAGTGGATCTCTCAACACTGCTCTAGTTTATAAACACCAATTCATTATAAAGTAGCCAGTGGATCTATCAACCAGCACTGCTCTACTTCACAATATAAACTCAAACTAGCCAGTGGATCTCTCAACACTGCTTTAGTTTATAAACACCAATTCATTATAAAGTAGCCAGTGGATCTATCAACACTGCTCTACTTTACAATATAAACTCAAACTAGCCAGTGGATCTCTCAACACTGCTCTAGTTTATAAACACCAATTCATTATAAAGTAGCCAGTGGATCTATCAACCAGCACTGCTCTACTTTACAACATAAACTCAAACTAGCCAGTGGATCTATCAACACTGCTCTACTTTACAATATAAACTCAAACTAGCCAGTGGATCTCTCAACGCTGCTCTAGTTTATAAACACCAATTTATTTTAAAGTAGCTAGAGGATCTATCAACACTGCTCTACTTTATCACTAACTCAAACTAATCAGTGACTCTCGCAACACCGGTATACAAAATAACGCCTCTTTCCCGGAGGGCAAGTGAAGACCACATCCTTCCATTTATGTATTCCAATACCACTTTAGAGCACAATTCAGAGCTATCAAAAATCACCAAGCAAATTAAACAGATGAAATCAGAAACTCCACTATCGGAAACTATAAGCTACCACGACATACATCAGTTCACTGCAATCTACATCCTAATAACAGGATGCATGGTAGCGTCAGCAGTTTACGTGTACCGGTGCGTGCGTCGTCGTCGTCGTCTTAGCGGAAGCGTCAACTTTCAGTCGAAAGTTGAAAATCATCCAACACACACCGATGAGATCCCAAAACCGCTAACTCAACCTAGACGCGCGCACACGACTCTGACGTTAGCGCAAGAAAACATAGAATTGAAGACGCTTTCAAACACTACCTGCGCTGCGATCAAGCAAGACAGAGCGACGTCACCAATCATCAAAAGACCGATCATTAATGAATTTTAATAAGTCTAGCATAAGAACCTGACATGTAATTTTATAAGAATGACATGTATTTTAGTAAGTTAACCTCAGTTTAAGCATAAAGTTGCTTTTAATATTCAATTGCTATTTCACCTCATCTCATCTCATCTCATCTCATCTCACTCTCTTCTTCTCTCGCCCGGGAGCATGTACGGTCTGTACGCCGTACATCGGATTGCACTCTCAGCAATTTACTCCACATGGCGAGTATTAGGTCACTACTCGCCAGTCCGCGATAAGCACTCATTACGCGTGTACTCACTATCACCATTCTATTCTCTACGGCTAATTATCATCAATAAAGCCATCAATTGACCTTTAGAGTTTAGTTATATCAACAATATCAATGTGCGAGTAAATCAACCCGTACAGCTAGGATACCGACACGAAACACCCTTTCGCTTCTCTATCTTCTTCTGCAACATTCTTCAACCTTTCCATACACGCTCGTCGGTTTAAGATTCTCGTGACCTGACATTTTTTTTAGAACGTCCCAGATTTGATCTTAATATCATCTAAGTCTTCCTCTTCCAGCGTTCCCATGCACGCTCTCCGTACATACTTTCATCTCATTGTTAATCTTCGTTCATTCGGCCTCCCAACACAACCTAACCACCTATGAGTTCCTTTTCTATACTAGTTACTGCGTATTTTTATTTTTATTACAACCACGATCCCTTTTCACGCTATTCCTTATCCTGTCACTCAACTTTCTCAAATCATAATTCTTACAAGATTTCAAACAACAAATTTAAACTGTACAAATGTATCCTCAAACCCTTATAGACTTACGGCATCTAACTATGGTAAAATGATGTACACTCAAATCTAGAAATACTTCAAAGATTTCATAACAAGATATTGAGCCAAATAACTGGAGCTTCATGGTTTGTGACCAATAATAACATAACGACCTAAACATGACATCCGTAAAGGGAGAAATACAGAACAAAACTCAAGTCACCATCCAAATTAACTGGTAACAAATCTGATGATCTCAACGTCAAGCACACGTAGACTAAGGCATAACAGGCCCTGTGGTCTGTCTTGTGAACATCACTGGAAGTTTGCACGATACATTCAGACTACCTGCACACAAGTTGCTAAATGTCTAAAAAGTGACAGTTGCAAGAAAATGGAGTAAAATATATAGTCCTTAACGCTCTCATTTCTAACGGATTTATTATTTTTCTTCACTACTTCACTCTCATACACAAGTGTTGATATTTGGTACTACCAATATCAATAATAGTGATTTAATAATTTATATCTTCAAAATAATACCTAATCATATATATGTATATATTCTGGGTCGCTAGATTTATCACTTTCACTTAATATTCTTAATTATTATTATTTAGAATTTATCCACGTCTGCAATCTTCCGCCTATAACTTGCAGTAATCTAATTACGCCATGTTAGTGCCCGGTAACTTAATACCTACTTATAATTTTATGAGGATTTAACTACTTTAGACGATCTATTAAATTTAGGAAGTAACTTTTTGCTTTTACCAACATTACTAATACCAGGCACTGCTTGTTTTTTTTTTAAATATCCTAAGCACTTTGTTACAACCTTGCCCTTTGAAACACACCATTGGAATTTGACTGCATTAAATTTAAAAAACCAAAAGACATCTTCTAGAACTGATAACTGGTATAATAGAGGCTGTGAGATATCTAGTCTTCCCTGATTGGAATTTGATGAGAACCACTAATGAAGTCAAGGCTAGTTGTATATTCCCGTTTAGTAAATCTAATCTAATTGAATAGCTACAATAAAATAGGCCATTTCTACTCAAAAGACGAAAATTTATGAATTTGAATTTGGAACGTGAATATTTGTTGTTTTTCAAACGAAAATTTTCTCTGCAATACTAGTGAGTGTGAGTATCTGCTATTAGATTCATAATATATAGTATATTGTAGTACACACATAGTTAAAACTAAAAAGATATGTGTAAGATTTTATTTTTCCTTTAGCGCCATCCATGGCAAGCAACGGCCATCGACCAATGACCAAAAAGCTTCTCAATTTTATGTGATGAAATGAATGACGTTTATATATATAAAAAAAAGTCTATAACTTTATTCCCTTGCCACAAAAGTTTTTTTTTTTTTTTTTTTTTGGGTCTAACAATTTAGTGTTCAGAAGCATAAGCGATGTCCGATGGTTTTTCTAGCAGACCAAAATGATTGGGTTAGCATAGCATGAGTTCGACCCTTCTGCAATATCTTTGAACTGAAGCTAAAAACATCCATGTCCATTTTGCGTACAATGTCTCGTTCTACGTTACTCACTCGTCGTTGGTCAGGGTCCATTGACAACAGAACTGTGTGCATCTTTTAATTCGATTGTCATCTCGGTAACGTCTGTACTGCCTAACACTGATAAATTTTGAGTAAAACACTCTCTGTATTAACTACTTTAACAATATTCAGCTTACGTGCCGATGTAAGATTGGGGTTAACATTTTTCTGGTATTTTGTAATAGGCAGAGATCAAATGAATATAGAATCCTATTACAAGTAGTTTCTGTCTCATCATTGTGACTGCTAGATCATATCATATCTATCTTCTTTTAGATTTAAAGTTTCTTCAGTTAACTAGAATACATCTACTTTACATTCACCTTTATTCAACACGTAAACGCCTCGTATAGACACACACTACATATATACTCATGAACTTATAAACACAAAAATAAGAAATAAACATCTTAGACGCTCGTCTATTCTGCCCAACTCTAAATAGTCCACGATTGTACAAACTTATTTGATTGCTTTCATTTTTAAACAACGTTGCTCTGAACTAAGACAAGTACAAACCTACTGCCACTTAACTAAACTTAAATTGTCAAAAACCATAGCCTTGAACCTGCCCATGGTCACCAAATCGCCATTCAAAACTTAGAACAACACTACTTCGACAAAGATAGCTGCCTTGAATACTATAGTTGAGTGTGTATAGGTATATGGATGAAAAATCTGATATAGCACGTCACATGAAAGTAACTAAAGCTTCAAAAGATTACAAATTAATTTAGTTCACATACCTACCTCAGAACGGTTAATTCTATCCGACTTTGACTCCATTTTACTCTTTACTCTTTTTCTCGACGCATGGGATACGAATTTACAGAACTATCAACTAAACTTGGATTTATTCGTCTAAACCACTTATTGACCAACATTACGTAGGGAACTACCGTGATTTCTATCTATCTGTCATAGACCCAATGTATCCTCCAAAACGAGAATTTACCTGTATCGATTTTTGCAGGTAAGTTAATCATACCCAAAATCAACTTATCTATGCAAATTCCAACAACAACAAAAAAAAAAACAGTGCGAATAATGTTTACATCTTGATGACGAAGACACAAGCTCCCACTATGAACAAATAAAATTACGCGGCAGATTATCCACTCACCACAAACAAATCTTGTTTCTTTGTAATATATTCGGCTGCGGCGCCCGCACGGCAGGCAGGCTGCGGCGCCCACACGACAGGCAGGCTGCGACGCCTGCACGACAAGCAGGCTGCGACGCCCGCACGACAGGCAGGCTGCGACGCTCGCACGGCTTTAAGCGCCGAGGCCGCCGTACTGGTATTATCTTCCAACTGGACTAAGTTCTCATTTTCTTTGCACCTGTTAATTCGTCTTTATTCCACCAGTTATGACTGTCTCCACCGACGACGTCTAGGTCTTACGGTGGCTGTTCCCGCAGGCAGAACGTCTCTCGCGGCTCCAACATCTTGAGCGAGATTCACGCCAACGCGCGTACGATCCTTTGAGCGCGATCGCCGCGCACTCTGCCTTCTGTTTTCGCCTTGATCGGGATCGTTCATCAGGATAAGATGAGCTGTTGATACTGCGATGCCGTATACGTGGACATAACTTGCGTTCTCCTTTTTGATTCTTAGTTATGTGGGCGGTTTTCTTTGTTCCACTTCTGATATAAGATATCAGGTGGAGGAAAAGGAAAACCAAAATGAATATCACAAGTGTTTATTTTGCACTGACCACTTTTCACAAAAAAATTGTTATCTTAACTATTTAACTAAATCCGAAAATACTTGTCGTCTCTTGGTGACGGTCCGATCACCACTGCTGGACCGATCAGCCGTCCGGCTGGACGTTTTGCCAGCAGTGGGGATAACGGAAACGAAGGCTACACGTAAACAACTACAACGAACACCGATTCGCAACTTTCAAAGTTTACATTTTACAGAATTAAAAATATTTAAAAGTAGTAAAAATTTGTAAACTGTATAAATATTAACTTTATCTTAAATACGCACACACATAATTATTTCTTATATTTGTAGAAATAACGGAGATCAACGTTTAATACAAGCAATTCTTACCAACATCGTTTAGCATATTTTATACCGGAAATCACATTTGATAATTATCATATAGTTTGTAATAGTCTAAAGATGAAGAACTATGATTTCTAACAAATGCAGATATGCACAAGGGCTTGGCGGACTCGGCGACTCAGCAAGGCAATGTGGATGGCCTAGGGCGACGGTAGAGGGCGCGGGTAGTTACTGTCGGCCAGACACTGCGTCTGACCTCTCCTTCAGTCGTAGCGGTTTTCCGTTCCACTGAATCAAGGAGGGTGAGGACTAAGTGCGTGCGCCTGCGTTTGCGCGAACGTTTGCGCACCGAAATATATCCTGCGCAACTGACCGCTTCCGAATAATGGACTCCGATGACGCAAAGTCCTGTGGCGATGGGTTGAGGTAGAGAGGTCTGGCGTGGTGCAAGCTGGGCTTTGTCTGATTCCTGCACATGGGCGGTTCTAGGGGCGTGAGTACATGCCGTGGTCGCTTTTGCATTGCAAATCGGGACGACAATGCGAATTCGGCAGCACCTGGGATGACAAAGCAGCCCTTTTAAGGGAGGCACTGCTTTCCTCGCCCAGCCGAGGAGGGGGCTGGAAAAGGTGCCCTAAAAAAGTGCTCGTCCCTACCCGGAAGGTGGTAGTAACCACGGCTGCCACCGCATCACTTAACTCGTGGTCGACGAAACAGAAAAAATAAAAACAGCATGAAACCATCTATCATGACATTTGGCGCGTGGAACGTGAGAACTCTAATTGATCGAGATGGCAACTCCTGTCCTGAACGCAAAACCGCCATCGTAGCTCGAGAACTTCATCGCTATAACGTGGATGTGGCTGCGCTCAGCGAAACACACCTTGCTGATGAAGGAGAACTGATGGAAGATGGAGGTGGTTACACTTTCTTCTGGAAGGGTACCTCTGCATCCGAGCCTCGACGTTCAGGGGTAGGATTTGCCATCAAAAATCACCTAGTAAAGCGACTTCAAGAGTGTCCTGTTCACATCTCGGACCGCGTTACCACACTGCGCCTTCACCTGGATACAGACAATTACCTTAATGTCATCAGTGTCTATGCTCCAACGTTAGACAAGTCTGATGACATTAAGGACAAATTTTACGAGGAGCTAACTCAATGCCTTGATAGCATAAATGCCAGAGAGCAGATCTTATTGCTAGGCGATTTCAATGCCAGGGTTGGACGGGACTACGAGGCTTGGCCTGGAGTTCTGGGACGACATGGAGTTGGCAACATGAACAGCAATGGTCTGTTGCTGCTCGGTCTTTGTGCTCAGTACGATCTAGCGATATCGAACACTATGTTCAGACTTGCCGCTAAGCACAAGACAACGTGGATGCACCCGCGTTCCAAACACTGGCATTTGATCGACTTTTCTATTATTCTATCTATTATTCGGCAACGAGACATCGGTCAAGTTCAAGTCACCCGCGTCATGCGTGGTGCTCACTGTTGGACTGACCATCGACTAATTGTCACTAAGCTACGACTCCGCCTCCGTCAACCTCGCAGATCCACAGTGAAGAAGCCTGCGTTTTTAAACGTGGATAGGCTGAAAGATCGCGAGGTTAGGGTGAAATATGCTGAAGCCTTATCTGAAAAGCCGTCGCCAATAACTGAGACCGGTGATGTCAGTGCTGCTTGGGGAGCTTTGTCATGTCATCTCATAGAAGCCGCTTCTGCTACTTTGGGTACGAAAGACCGACGTAGTGAAGACTGGTTCGATGACAATAGCGAGGCTCTTAAAGCAGCATTCGACAAACATCGACAGCTCCTGCGACAGCATAATCGAAGAGGTGGAAGTGTTGCGGTGGTCAAAGAAAGTGACCAAGAATTACGCAGGCTGTCTCGACAAATAAAAGACAAGTGGTGGCAGGACAAGGCTTGTCAAATGCAGTGGCTCGCCGATACAAACCAGCTTGGTGAGTTTTACTGTGAAGTGCGTAAGCTGATTGGTGCTTCCTACCGTGCAAAAGTACCTTTAAGGTCTTTAGACGGTATGCACCTCCTGACCAGCAAGGAGGATGTACTTAAACGTTGGGCTGAGCATTTTCACAACTTGCTCAACGTAGATCGATCAGCTGATCTGCATCATATCAGTTTAATGCCTCAACTCCCGTTAGCCACGGAGCTGGACGAGCCCCTGTCATGCGACGAGGTTGTTACTGCCATCAGACAGCAGCATAATAACCGGGCGGTTGGCATTGACCTTATACCGGGTGAACTACTTAAATATGGTGGTACGGAGTTGCACACGTCGGTATGGAAACTTTTCGTTCGAATGTGGGAGGAGGAGAGGGTCCCTGAGGACTTCAAAGTTTCTCGCATTTGTGCCCTCTACAAGAACAAGGGTGACCGTTCTGACTGTAACTCTTATCGCGGTATTTCATTGCTGTCAGTCCCTGGAAAAGTCTTTGCCAGAGTTTTACTGAACCGCCTCAAAGATTTGTCGGAAAAAATTCTGCCCGAAACCCAGTTCGGCTTCCGACCTGACCGAGGTACATGTGAAGCTATTTTCTCGGTGCGTCAACTACAAGAAAAAAGTAGAGAACAAGGTCGCCAGTTGTACCTCTGCTTTGTTGATTTAGAGAAAGCATTCGACAGTGTGCCTCGCGAAGCTCTCTGGATGGTGCTAGGAAAGTTAGGGTGCACAGAAAAGTATGTGCGACTCCTAAGACTCCTGCATGACGACATGCAGTGCTGCGTCTCTGTAGACGGTGAACAGTCTGATTTCTTCCCCGTCACCTGTGGGGTGAAACAAGGGTGTGTTCTAGCGCCCACACTGTTCGCCTTGTACTTTGCAGTTGTAGTCAAAGAAGTCCTAAATACTGTTTCCCAAGGAGTCCGCATCCGTTTCCGCACAGATGGCAGTCTTTTTAACCTGGCTAGACTTAAGGCGCGCACTAAAGTCTCGTATGCATTGATTACTGAGATCATGTATGCTGATGACTTGTGCTTTCTTGCAGAATCCCCAGACGGCCTGCAACAGCTAATGTCCGTTTTTCACCAAGCATGCTGTAAATTCGGCCTGAAGATCAGTGTCAAAAAGACGGAAGTGATGTCCTTAGACTCGCATGGTCGCGAGACACTGGCGATTATGCTTGGTGAGGATATGCTGAAACAGGTTGATAAGTTTCGTTATCTGGGGAACACTATAACATCTAAGTGTAACCTTGATGCTGAGATCAACAGCAGAATCAGTGCTGCACCTGCAGCATTTGGGAAGTTGTGTTCCAAGGTTTTCTGCTCGCACGACCTAAAGCTAGCCACAAAAATCTCTGTATATATGGCGATTGTGCTGCCAAACCTTCTATACTCCTCCGAGACTTGGTGTGTGTATCGTCACCACATACGCACTCTGGATCGCTTCCACCTAAAATGCCTTCCCACCATCATGAAGATCAGATGGTCCGACCGAGTGCGCAATACCGAAGTTCTGAGACGAGCCAATGTTGGTGGCATTGAGGCCTATCTAATGCGTCGCCAGCTACGGTGGTGCGGTCATGTATCCCGGATGTCGGAGGAGAGAGTGGCGAAGCGCATCTTTTATTCTGAGCTAGAGGAGGGCAAGCGAAAGCATGGCGGACAACTCCTCAGATATAAAGATGTTCAGAAACGACACATGAAAAGATGCAACATTGAGCCCACTCAATGGGAGGGTCTGGCAGCACAGCGTCCCGAATGGCGCGGGATGGTTAAGAGGCAAGTCCGCGAGTTTGAGGAACAGCGTAAAGCAGACCTCGACGCTAAGCGCGATGAGCTGAAGGCCCGTCCATCCGTCGCCATTAACTATAATTATGTAAATGGCAAACTCACGTGTCCACTCTGTGCACGGGAGTTTACTGCCAAAATTGGCTACAATAGCCATCTCCGGGCGCATCAGCGCCGATCTGATTAGGAGTCAAAGTGGTCGCCATGGCCGAAATCGGTCGGAGAGATCATCAGATCACTTCTGATAAGACTGACTGCCATGCCAAATCACACCAGTGCAGCTTCACCCCAAGCGCTCAATTAATGTCCGTATGTTGGCAGTATTGAATAATGCTGCAAAGCAAACAAACTTTACTGAATTTTGGGCAGATTATGAGTCGGTCTTGGATTTAATGAATCTCTTTTTATGTTATCCTTTTCTTATTTCTTTCACGGTGATATTATTTCTTTAGGAGAAAATTCATGAATATCGCACATGCTTTACTTATTAATAGTTTTTTCCAAAATCTGAATATGAAATGAAACAAAAAAAAAATTTTTTTCTTTAGGTGACCCTGTCTTTGCAGCACTAACTGAATCAGAAAATGGCGGATCACCGGTCGTGAAGCGTCGCTGCTGCGTTTATATTTCCCATTTCTCTCTATAAATTAGCGTATTTCAATGTTTATGATAAGTTAGTGTAATATATCCATTATGGAGACACAAAAGAACAATGGTATGTGCCGGTGTTGTGCATCCGAAGGGACTTTTAAAGATGTGAAATCTTCGTACCAATGGATGGGCGAGGAAGAGATTTACGCAGACATGTTACGAGAATGCCTGGACATTGCTGTAAGTATTCTCTATAATGTTTATTTCTATCATATTTCCTGTTTGAATTGAGACGGATAATCGGTTCAAATGCGGTGTAAAATTGATTGAAGAATAGGTATGGTTAGTACAAAGTACATTGCACAAGATGTACGGCCGCCATTTTCTCTACACCAAGCGACGCGCAATGGACGCCTTCATTTTCTTTGTTTCTGTTTCGGTGGACGCTATGCTAGCAAGCGTTGATAACTAATAGTAACATACTTCTAGGCAATGCTAAATTTTAAGTTATATCGAATAACACTTCTGCCTTTCTCTTGTAAAACTGCCTAGAGATACCTACATAATTATACCTACGACGTGCCTGCCTGCCCAAGCTCTATTGATTGGGCAAGTTGAGATTTTTTACTTTGTAGCACCAACACACCTAGTAGGTATATGATAATGATAAGGTAGCCATGTCTTTAGCTTCCAATAACTGCTGTTGGTGATTTAAACAGTAATTGCTTCCATAATTTATAATGCTAGAGAAAAGATGCCTAAACTAAGTAGGTACTTCAAAAAAAAATTTATTGCACCCGAAATGGTAAACTCTTACCAAACTTACGAATGTATAGAAGAGAATTCTGTGAATAGAGTTTTTCTGTTTAGTTTTTGCATTTGCATACACACATATCATACCTTTATCCCCTGCAGGGTAGGCAGAGTGTTATGGCTGAAAAATATGGTTGTTATCGTCACGTCTGAAAAATAATGAGTCCTTTCCGATGATTTGTGTATTATTATAGATACAGGTTGTTAGCCTGTGACCCAAAGTTGTAATACATATTAAATTATGGTGAGTGGTGACCCTTTTTAGTTACATATAAAAACTATGTATTTTAATTTTAGAAACCTTAAAGTGTAACTAAAATAAACATTTTCTTTCATTCTTTCATATTAAACCCGCGAGTCCCTTAGTCGCCTCTTACTACACCTGCAGGAAAGAAATGGGGTGATGATATTTTAAGCCAGCATTACTCTGAACAAATTCACAATGTGATATAATTGATAAATATCAACTTTGTGAGTAACCCACCAAGAAACAAACTTGGAACCTTCTCGCATGTAATTACACTACCACTGCACCACATTTATCGTTAAGCCGAAGCTTTACGGCAATACGAATAGAAGTGCTTCTCTAACCAAGGAGTGTGCACATGACTCGTCAAAAAATAGTCAGATGAAAATGTTCAGCCTAAAACCTGCAGCAAATATTTTGAGTCAAAACAAATTATTGTCCTTGACAATCTATCTATCTATTTAACGTATTATCTTTTTAACGTAGCCGCTTTTGGCTATTAATATATTTCTGTTTCATATTTAGAAATTTAGCTAGGGTAGCCTAGGGCCTGACAAATTGTATATTTAGAATAGGAGCACTTCTGGGCAGGTTTCTGGGTGGTTTACTGTCCGGGGGTCTGGCTAACCATAAGCATGGAGCACAACATTTTCTCTTGGCATGAACTCGATGTTATTTTATTTACCACCTAACGTTACATGTTGTTTGGTTAGCTTGGCCAGCCCCGAGGCAGTGCTTTAGGGGCTAGTTTTAAGTTTTTAGTCCACCTGAGCCGCGTTTACACTAGGTTCATAAATTTTTTATTGTTAAAATTGTTAATTTTGACTATCAAAAAGATAAATGTAAAATTTACTACTTTGAATAAATAATTTGAGTTTGAGTTTGAGTTTGAATCCTTATCACACTTAGGTGAATTTCATATTTCCACCCAGCTCTCTGATGACGTAAGAGCAATTGACGCCAAATATTTGTATTCTTGTGTTGAATTTTTTCGGTTGAATTTTTCTTGACCTCATATATTCTGCACCTTAACCAAGCAATCTTGTTCACAGCTATGTGCGGACGTGACCGGCGAGGTGGAAGGCGGTATCTGCGAAGTATGCATCACGCAGCTGCGGAACGCTTCCAACTTCAAGAAGCAGGTACGGATATGAACAAAGTATAAAATGAAGGTGCTTGTGTATCTTCTGTCTTGGCTAACTTCTTCTAAACTGCGCCACAGAGTTTGATATGGTTTTTTAAGGGAGGAGGTTTTATAATCCAAGAAAAGTTGTCCAGTTTCATAAGTAGAATGTTTGTCACCCTTAAAATGTTTGTACTGAATTAAAATTGCAAATATTTTAAGGGGTAATCAGCCCATGAAACTAAACAACTTTCCCCAAGAAACATAGGTCGAAATATGAAAAAAAAAATTACCTCCCTACAAATTGACTAGGTCGGTTGGTAATTTTGTATGGGAGGTGCAAACATGTTTTCATATTTCGACCCATGTTCCTTGGGGAAACTTGTTCAGTTTCATGAGCTGGTTCAATATTTGCCGCTAATTTCTTTAGACTGTGTAGATAAATGTATTCATAGTATAGCTTTGAAGAGTGAATAATAGATTTTTCATTTATCAGGTACTACACACGGAGGAGCAATTCAAGCAACGGATACAGGACAAGCTGTTCAAAAGTAAGTATGATCTGCCCTTTTTTAACCATAAAATTTATTATGAGATGTTAACAGAAGATAATGGAATTTATGATAAGGATTGTACACCTATCCACATAAGCTCTAAGCGGAGTTGAGACGTGGCCGCTAACAATGGGCCTCATAAGAAGGCTCAAGGTCACTCAAAGGGCAATGGAAAGGGCTATGCTCGGAGTTTCTCTCCGCGATCGAATCAGAAATGAGGAAATCCGGAGAAGAACCAAAGCCACCGACATAGCTCGAAGGATTGCGCAACTCAAGTGGCAGTGGGCGGGGCATATTGCTCGTAGGACCGATGGCCGCTGGGGCCGGAAAGTTCTCGAGTGGCGGCCACGGACCGGTAGACGCAGCGTAGGTAGGCCTCCCACAAGGTGGACCGACGATCTGGTGAAGGTCGCGGGAAGCCGCTGGATGCGGGTGGCGCTGGACCGATCATCGTGGAGATCCTTGGGGGAGGCCTATGTCCTGCAGTGGACGTCTATCGGCTGAGACGACGACGACGACGACGACGTCTCTTTTTCGTAGTGCATGGTTAATTCACTGGGAATGTTACTGCCCCCATTCCCTGGATAATTATCTCCTAGTCGCTTTTTACGACACCCACGGGTAGACCTGGGTCCTAAGTCTAAATGAAAATTGTTTCAGTTGGATGTCGATTGGATCCCAGTTGGATGATATTGGTCATTTCGTAGTCTGTTTACAGTTTGAAGTATAGAAAAATCACAATGGTAATTGAATGACAGTTGAGTTTCGATGGCGTTACAATGACAAAAAATAGCCGACTTGGGGCCCTGGCGTGATATTCTAAGCAGGATTTTGCTGTCATTTAAAAAAGGCTTTCTTCTTGAATCTACATGAACATATGTTTAATCCTGCAGATGAGATCGTGAAAGTGGAACTGTCACCGCAACACGAAGAGGATTCCGATAATGACAATGTACTTGACAGCACACTAGATGACGACTACTCGGGGACAGGTTAGTCGGACACAATAATTACCACATCAGCCTAATAGCTGTCCACATAAAACATTTCAAATTCTGCTCCCGTAACCTATCGGCATAGTTTATGGTAAGCAGTGTGAACAAAAGTATAGGTTTAAAGATCATTTATTTCTCATTAAAGACAAAAACAATGTCACTTTCATGAGAACACAGAATGGTAGGTAAAAGTTACACTAAGATCATTCAATTTACACTGAGTTTACAATTTTATTTATACTAGAAATAAGACCATTCACATTTTAAAATTCAACTATCCTTTTTCATTCCTTTTTCTGTTTTTTGTTTCTATCCACATCCTCCAAGTTTGAGCTTGTTGCGTCCTCTTCCGCTTCCTGTTCCTCATAACAACTTCCACATCAACCTTATTTTCATCATTTGGGATGCGTTTTTTTTCAGTAGATATTAAATTAATAGAAAATGGACTACTTTTGTCGAAATAAAGTCGTCATTGGCTAGTATTAACAAACAGTCCGACTACTGCGTCAGCTGACATCAGGGGAACATCCAAATATTGATTTTATTTCTATCTGTATAAAGATTTATTCTCCTTCTGGTAGTGCCTATCCAACTAGTGAAGGTTGTCATTCAGCTCCGCATGTTTCCTTCTATCCTTCGCAAGGCGAAACAGTTCGGCAGCACTGGCGATTATTATCCATACCCATATGTTACGCAACCATGATTTCTTTCTGGGAAAGAAACCAATATTTATTGGGATTTATTAACACCGGCTCGCTCTAAACAGCGCTAGATTTTTAGCTAGGTAAAAACCAACTACCTCCTACCTAGATATCTAACATAATAATTATTAACTTGCAGAATTCGAAGTCCCCGTCAAGACCGAAGTGGAAGAGTCCAAGCCCAAAAAGCGTGGCAAAGCGCTGAAGGCGTCCACATCACGCGCCAAGAAACTCAAAAAGGAGGACGGCGAAAGCTCCAAACGTAAGTGCTAAGTTTTTGTATCGAGTGGGCGCGGCTGTGTGTATAACGAGGTTTAGGGACATTTAAAAGTATAAAAAAATCAACTCAAGATAAAAAAAATTGCCAAAATGCGAAACAAATGAAATTAAATCGAAATTTTCTTAAAAAAAACGTTAAAAGAAGTTTATTGATTACACAACGTTATGAATGTAGCAGATGAAAAACGGTTTTGAGATATTTTCAGTACATTTTTTTCTTGCAGGTTCGGTATTTCATATTTTTAAAGTTATCTATCACTATTCATTCCTATTGAAGTATAGATAGGTTAGGACATCTCTCATTAAATTAATTATCTTGATGATTTCATCGAAATAATTTGAATTTACCAGTGTTAAGGTGAACTATTCAAACTCTTGACCGAATTTTCTTACTTCGCGAAGTGAAGTGCTAAAATGTTCAAAAAGAAGAATATTACAATGTGAGTAAGTATATTTAAACATTAGATATTCCTTAGATAATTTGATTTACCTATTGTCAGAAGTGGGATTTTTTCCAATTCTACAAAAATTTAAAAAATGTCTTTAAAAAATCAAACTACAAAATAAATACTATTATTATAGTCACCTTAATATTTGGAGTTAAAATAAGCCCTCGTTTATACACAGTCCGTGAATCACTTTGGAAGGTATTGGAAAAGCTACACACAAAAAAAATCATCATAATCGCTAGCCATCTATCTATGTCTATTAACGATACTCTCAAGCTTACCCCTCAAGCCCCTGTATAAAACAGGACTCATATATCTTAGCCCCTAGAACCACTGTTTAAAACAGAACTCATTCATGAAACCCCTGCCTTAAACAGGACTCATACATCAAGCCCCTGTCTTAAACAGAACTCATTCATCAAGCCCCTGTCTTAAACAGGACTCATTCATCAAGCCCCTGTCTTAAACAGGACTCATTCATCAAGCCCCTGTCTTAAACAGGACTCATTCGTCAAGCCCCTACCTTAAGCAGGACTCATTCGTCAAGCCCCTACCTTAAGCAGGACTCATTCATCAAGCCCCTACCTTTAACAGGACTCGTTCATCTCAGCACCTCAAGCCCCTGCCATAACCAGGCCTCACTCATCAAGTCCCTGCCTTATACAGGACTCATTATTCATTTCAGCTTTTACCGCTAGACTAACATTAAATCTGTTTTTACATTGAGCCAAATAAGTATAAAATTTTTAAATTTGTAATTTTATTGAAAACAAATCAACATGAGTAAGCTTTTCTGATTCATTCCAATTAATCTTATTAGATGTATGTTTAGTTTTAGAACGGTATTGCAGAATTACTGTAGAGCAGTTTTACCAAGCATCTTATCGACACTAAACTTAATTATTTACTTGTCTTTTTCTTCGAGTTTGCAACACAAATCACGCCCTTATCCCTTGCGGGGTAGGCAGAGCGTTAACGATAGTAAAATTACGGTCGTTATCCCCACGTCTGACAAGTATTGAGGGCTCCTTCAGATGATTCGTGTATCACTGTAGTGACAGGTTGTCAGGCTGTCGCCTAAAGTTGTAATACGTTGTATGTAATACACATGTAACCCTGTAGTCCCTTAGTTGCCTCTTACAACACCCGCGGGAGGAATTGGGGTGATGCTATTCTATGCCATTATCACACGGCAGTCTTATGTAGTCTGGACTATAGAGTCAACGAACGCCCCAAAAATCCTGGTGTCAAAAGAGTTTTTAAACCGCCTCTAGTAAGCATCTGACATACATACATATATCACGCCTTTATCCCTTGCGAGGTAGGCAGAGCGTTAAACGGCCGCAAGAATACGGCCACTATCGCCACGTCTAATATTTTGGAGGATTGTTTTTCAAGGTTGTTTCAGAACACATGTGTATCACTATAGTGACAGTTGTCAGCCTATCGCCTAAAAATTGCAATACACCAATACTCTCGAGTCCCATAGTCGCCTTTTACGACACCCGCGGGAAGGATGTGGGGTGATGCTATTCTAAGCCGGCATCACACGGCATATCACTATTTCTGCCCGTGAATTTCGCAATAGGAGAATGACTAGCGTTTTCTGTTCCTTTCCTGCCTATCTCAAAAAGTATAGGAAAACATTCTCTAATCAGAGGGATTATTATTTGATAGAACAGGGGTTGGTCCTGAGAAGACCAACAGCCACTGCGACCTTTACAGATCTATTGTGGCAACCCTTTTCGCTTAAATGACCTCTTCAAGTCGGGCCATTCTGAGGAAGGCCACAACTTGTTTGGGGTCAAGATTACGGACCTCCACAGGGGCCAGTAAATGGCCACCCGTAGTTCGGCTCCTTGTTTGCACAAGTGCCTCACAGTCGCAGAGGACGTGTAGCGGTGTTTCATCAGGGGGATTGTACATACATACATGTCCAGCAGTGGACTATTTTCGTTGTTTCAGCTCCTGTTTAGTAGGCCTCTGATTTAATGTCCAGCTGTGGGTTAGCTGTTTCTCTGAAGTGTGACAGTATGTATACTGATGCTGAAATAGGAATAGGTCAGTAAGAGCTATGTGCCTGTCAGTGGAAGATATTAATTTTAGTACGTTTTTTAAAAGAGTTGGTATGTATGTCAACAATTACTTTTTTTATGGACTTCGACCCGGAGCCATAAATTTCAGTGGAAGAGATTAATTGTAGTACGTTTTTAAAAAGAGTCGGTATGTAAGTTTGTCAACAATTTCTTTTTTATGGAATCTATGACTTCGACCCCGGGTCCATTAAATCTACGACGAACGGCTTGGGGGAGCAAGGGCTCACTCGGAAATAATTGAACGGTCTTTCAAGCAACCAGCCCAATCACGCCCTTGGGGCGAGATTTTGCTTTGGAGTTGTTAGGGGAAGGAATCGAACTGAAGTTTGACCACAATAAAGGATTGTCCCTTATCGAAGTTTTTTATTCGTTTATGAATTTGAGTTAAAATAAAGTTGGTAAATAACGAAATAAAAACTTGGGCGTAACAATAAGTAGGTAAATGTAGAGGGCGTGTGCTTCTTATACGATTATTTGGTAGCGTCAAATTATATTTTTTTAACCACATTCGAAAGTTGTTAATTGAAAAAGAAAGATACGTACTATATATATATGTATATCCCTGGAGGGGTAGACAGCAGCGTCAACGACCATAAAATTACGGTCGTTATGGCCACGCCTGACAAATGTTTAAGGGTCGTTTCAGATAAGCCGTTCATCACTATAGGGTCAGCCTGTCTTCTAAAATTGCATTGCACATGAAACCCTCGAGTCCCTTACTCGGTTTCTACGACACCCAAAAGAAATGTGGTGATGCTATTCTAAGCCACACGGCATAAGAACGAGAGAAAGATACAGGGTTCGATTCCCTGTCTGTAAACAACTGCACATTTTTACTGGTAAGTCTTGTTTTAGGGTTCCGTAGTGTCGTTTTGGATGCTTGGATTATAATAAGTGTAAATATAGAAAACTATCGTTTTCATTTATTATGCCGAGTAACTTTGCAATACCAATATTTTTATCCTATTTTGCATGTGTTTTCAAATTTAAATGTGTGCTTTTATTATCTGTCTGTATCAATTTGACTAAGGTTGCCTTTGCAACTCTATAACTCTATGATCCAAATCATCTTTCTTACTATGTTGGTTTTTTAAACCACAAACTTTAAGCTGCGTTGTTTCTATTAACAGAAACAGTTTCAATCGAAATTGAATTTCTATTCTACCGTTTCGAAAATATCCGTACACTTGTGGATTCTAAAAATAACAATAATAGTACATATATCACGCCTTTATCCCTTGCGGGGCAGGCAGAGCGATAGTGGCCGTAAGAATACAGCCATGTCTGACATTTTTGAGGATTGTTTTCCAAGGTTGTTTCAGAAAACACGTGTATTACTATAGTGACAGGTTGTCAGCCTGTCGCCTAAAAATTGTAATACACCAATACTCTCGAGTCCCTTAGTCGTCTCTTACGACACCCGCGGGAAGGATGTGGGGTGATGCTATTGTAAGTCGGCATCACACGGCAAATGATAATAGTACTTGATTTAATGACTGACTCCTGCAAATACAAGAATTTAGCCATAATTGGCTACACTCATGATAATTTTGACTTACTGTATAATTCGGTATTTACCCAATCAATATATGGATTATTTTTTTTGTGTCTCATTGTGATAAAAGTTTGTTTGTGATGGAGATTTTGAAATACACGAAGAAAATAATAGACATTGTATTTCACAATGTAAAGTTGAAATACGAAGATTTGTCTGTCTATCGTAAAAGGTAAGTTGTTTGGACATTTTGTGTAGCTTGATGTTGTACGATTCACTAGTGTCACAATTTAAATGAAAATAAAAAAAAACTCGACTTTGAATCGAACCCGGGTAGTTTTCAGTTTCGTAGTAACCAAAGTCTTACTAGAATTAGAATCATATCGCGACTTGAAAACACATTTTATTCGAAACCATAAAAAAATCAGTGCCGTCTCGTCTTGTAGCGCCATTAATTTTGAAAATTATTATTCGTTATTATAGGTTTTAGCTTAAACGAAATACATACTCAATTAAAATAAAAACTTATAAAACTTGCGTATTTTAAATATCTTGAGGATTCGGCTTCTTGGACCCTCAACTACTTATGTCTAAGCTATAAAATATCACCATTCGTTCTGGGGCTGATTTAATGAGATCTGACTCCTGTTTTTGTTACATACACATACATACACAAATCACGCCTTTATCCCTTGTTGGGTAGGCAGAGCTTTAACGATAGTAAAATTAAAGTCGTTATCTCCACGTATGACAAGTGTTGAGGGCCCTTTCAGATGATTTGAGTATGACTGTAGTGGCAAGTAGCCAGCCTGTCGTCTATAATTCCCATGAAACCCTCAATTCTCTTTGTTGCCTTTTACAAGACCCGCGGGAAGAAATGGGGTGATGCTATTCTAAACCGGCATTATACTAGAAGAATAATTCTACTAGAAGAATAATTCAATGGATGTGTTTGTTCTATATTAGAACAAAAATTCAATGGACATGGAAACCACTTAAACCCAGCTCAAATCTTACTCCATTTGATACGAACCGTGATCATTAGCAGATTTAAAATTATCTGTACCTATCGCAATTAAAATCATCATTCTCCTTGCCTCATCCCGTTGTCTGTCGGGGTCGTCTACCTAACCTAGGGGATTTGACGTAAAAGAAAGTATATAATTGCCTGGTCGCCTAATAATCATCAGCTACTGTTGGCATCATTTCAATTATGATTATGATAAAGATATTTCTAAATTTGCCACAAAACACGGTTTGCTTCAAAGTGTCTAGATTTGCGCCACTAAAATTATCTAAGCAAACGTCAGACTGAACTTGGAGTTTTGAATCAGTAAAAGATAAAGATAAAAGATAAAAGGTTTTTATTTCCAAAAATATTTTACATAATTTGTGTTGAGATTTCCCAGTAAGTAGTCTATTTGACACTTGTGTTGGGAATATCTCGCACTTCCCATATCGGATACCTTATAATATAACACTTTTAAATAACTAACGTTTTAGTAATAAGTACAAAAATTTGATGGACGAAAAAACATCCTAGCTTATATTATAAATATCCAATAAATATATCGACGGGTTCCGGGCTATTTGTATTAACCGACAATTTTTGCGATATAGACTTTTATACATATTTGGAATCAGCGAATTTTTCTGCGTCGTTTGAGCTCGGTTTGGTGATGATCGGAGCAAAAAAATGTCGCTTAATACAACCGTATTTTTTGGGCCTATTTCGAAGTGCAATGTATGAACCGGCACAAAATATTGACAAATTTAAGGCTTGTGTACTTAAGCTCACTACCAAATGACCACACAGTCGTTTAAACCTTTTTGCCTGGAACAATAATTTACAGGGTGCATACGTTCAACCATTTAGCCTGACCTTATAAATATATAGAAATGTCGCTTAAAACAGTTAGCCTCTTAGTAAAATTCATGTCAAATGTCGCTTAATACAATAAGTCGAATAAACAAATGTAGTCATATTTTTAGCCATATTTAGCAGTTTAAGATGTGGTATTTAAATTTATTCGCTTAGGATTAAAATATGAATAACTTTTTGGTAAAAGCAAGTACTTAGAGCTAGTATTTTCAATTCTAGGTACTAGCTTGGAACATGTATTAATAAATCTAGGCGGTTGAGTCATTTAGCCTGGAACAAAAAACCATAACCTCAGGCGGTAAAATCATTTAGCCTGGAACAAAAACCCATTATCTCAGGCGGTTAAGTCATTTAGCCTGGAACAAAAAAATGAAAATTTTGGGTCACTTTGTATTAAGCGCCATATATTTTCGTTAAAAAGAGAAATATCAGAAAAAAATATTAATCAAATTATAGATAATGAGTAACAGGAACAGAAATTTTCTTTGTTGTGATAAAATAATGCGATTTGTTATAGTTATGATTTTTTTTCTGAAACTTTAAACTTTAAACTGCTCTGGTGTAAAGTTTCAAAAATGGCGGTTAATACAAATAGCCCGGAACCCCTCGATATATAAAATAATAAATAGTATGTTAATATATAATAATATGTAAAAAGTGTGTAAATAAAATAATATATGTATAATGTGTGTAAATAAATAGTTATAAAACATAAATTAAATAAATGTATGAATAAATACTGTAAGTGCGTATTAGTTTGTATATTATGAGTGAGTGTATGTAGTATTATCATTATCATTTGATTGTTTTATATTTTTCGTAGTTGCTTACTCGAGAGAAAAGATCGTCGTTACTAGGTTAGATAATTCTTCTTAACAAATCCTCAGTTTCATCATACGAGAGTGTTTTCAACCACTTTGTCAAAGTATTTTTACACGTGTAAGAAATCATGGGGTAAATGTTTATTTTTCCGTTTATTTTATTATATAGGTAACGTGATTGACAGGTATATTGTCTTTGAGCGAAAGTAGTGCGATTCGGGTTGGCTTTTATAACAATATCACGTCGTCTTTTACTTTGCTGCGTATTTTTATCATAAGGTAATGATTTATGGTAATTTAAAACAAGATTTAGAATATAAAGCCGCCTAACTGATAGCAAGTCGCTGATATTGTACAGGGTGTCCGTCGGGAACCTATACGGTTTGAAGTACATCACTTTAATAAGTGATCTCTGCGCACGTTCAAGCTCTATAAGTTTAGTTTTGCATGCACCACCCCACACCGGAATACAATATGTTATGACAGATTGTGCTAAAGCAATATAAATTTGATTACACAGTTTTTTACTTACTACATGTCTGAGTGATTTAAAGATCCAGATTAGTTTTCTTGTTCTGTTCATTATGAGCTCAAGATGTAAATGCCAGTTTAGACTTTGATCAATTATGACCCCCAAGTATTTAGTACTTTTAACTTTTTCTATTGGCGGACAATTACAAGCCTGTCGATCTGGCTCAAGACAGTCATGGATTTTTATTTCAAAATCTGGCTTGGGTTGAGATCTTATATTTGGCGAGAAGCAAATGTAGTTTGTTTTTTGAATGTTCAGAGTAAGAAGGTTATCTGTAAGCCAGGCAAATACTTTTTTCAGACCCAGAATTGCCTTCCTTTGTAGATATTTGATTTCGCTTTGGCAAGTCTCCCGACGAGTGGTCTAATCCATAGTAGTGTGATACAATTGGTTAGACAACTCGTGGCAGTCTGATGCATGCAAATCGGATTTCTAGTGATTCAAAAATATACTTCATTCGCCCAGATAGTGTCACGACAAGCGTAACTTGACCTTCATGCTCGATATACGCACCTCTGATAGTTACGCTGGTCGTGACACCATCTGACCGAATTGAGCTATAAGCCTTATGAGTTTTTCTGACCAACATCTTTTCTACGATTATATACGAACACCTTGTGACTTATAACCTTTTGAACTTTATATGCTTTTAACAGCTTTTAATAGTCCTTACCAAAACAGGATACCGCTTGGAAAACGCTATAAAAATGGAACGGACATTTTCATTATCTGTTGCAAACAGAGAGCGATGTACCAAAAGCGAAAGAGGCTAGCTAATAAGAAGATAGAAATAGATAAGAGAAGATCCAAAATGAAGATAATGAGATGAACGTTTCTTGTTATAGGAACGGAGGGCACCAAACGAAGGAAAAAGAAAAAAGGCGACGATAGCGCCACGCCCGAGCGGGTAGAACACAGGGTAAATCTAACCGCCATACTACAGTACTCTAACGCCAGCCCCTTCAGGGACAAAACACAAAAGGGATTCTCGTGTCTCTACTGCGCTAAGTACTTCAAGAACATCGATGATCTACGGACGCACACCGCGCAGCAATCCGAAAAGGACAAACTAAACACTATGATCGATTATAAACTCAGTTACAATCCCATTAAAGTTGACATCACTGATCTTAGATGCAACGTCTGCCATACAGGAATGAAAGACTTAAATGACCTGAAAGATCATCTAATCGAAACTCATAAGAAAGTCATTCATAAAAACATTAAAGATATAATCCTGCCTTTTCGCTTGGAAAACGGTACGAACTACACTTGCGTCATTTGCTCCTTAGTGCACATTTCTTTTAAGAATCTCTACCATCACATGAGTAGTCATTACAGGAACTACTGCTGCAAGAAGTGTGGCGCGGGTTACATCACGATTGCGGCCCTCAGAAAGCACGGTAAAACACACTTCCAAGGCCACTTCCCTTGCGATTACTGCGAGAAGTCATATACATCGTTGACGAAGAAACGTAACCACGAAAAGGGTGTCCACACTGGCGGTTGGTTGCGAAACAAATGTCCGCACTGTCCAGAAATCTTTGTCTCCTACTACGACAGAAGCGAACATATGGTCAAAATGCATAACGAAACCCCAGTAATATACCCTTGCAATGCTTGCAACAAGACTTACAAAAAGAAGTTCGAATTGAACAGGCATATTAAGCATCACCACTTACAACAAAAGAGCTACCTTTGCGATCAATGCAACGCGAAATTCTTCTCGAAACGCGGTCTAACCGATCACATATCGCGACACGAAGGCGGCGAAGTCTGCTCTTGCGAAGTATGCGGCAAGACTTTTGCAAGATTCAGGAACTTGAAAGAGCATATGAAAGTCCACGACGAAGATAAAAGATACCAGTGCGAAATCTGCAAAAAGACTTTCATGCAAAAGTGCAGCTTGAAGAGCCACGTACGCCTCCACCAGGACGACTTGGACATTTTCAAAGAGTTTGACGACGTAAAACACCTCATAGATAATAGAGACATGACGCTCAAACAGATTGCTGAGGAGAGTAGGAAGAGCAACTCGAATCCGTCGCCGCTGCCGCAGATACACCAACAACAACAAGAACAACAGCATCTACATCCTCAACAACACCCTCAACAACACCAGCAGGCCGTGATACATCATCAGCAATTGCAACAGCAGCAACAGATTCAACAACAGCACCCGCCCCCTTCTTATTAATGTTTTTCAGTTGCCATACCAATTTACAAAGTCATTCATTACAAGTACATTTAGAGATTGAAAATTTTGTACCAGCAGGATTTGAACACATTACTTAACAGTCAATTAATTAACAGATTTTTCTGCCGCTTCCTGTGGCAGAGGAGGTAAACACGCATAGCACACAACGATAATTTTACAACAATTTGACAACATACAAAATGGCAACTGTCAGTTTCATATAACGTGCTGGTCAAATGAGCAGTGAATACTGGCAGAGGGGTAAGCCCAGCTTTGCCATCTGAACTGTTGAATGCTCTAAGACACATTAATTTCGGCGTATCGAGTCGATTCTCTAACTACTGAGCTATTGTGTGTACCGTTTAATGCAACTATTCGAACAAAGTAGTAATTCCTTGCAGAATAAATTCAAATTGTAACGGATTTTTCAAACCGTTAACTTTTTTTTTTTCGAAAAAGTAAAGCAATAGTTGACAAAATGAATACTTTGTAAAAGTTCCAATTTTAACTGCTCTATAGTTATTAATTATTAGCGATTATTCCTAAACAAAATAAAGCGAAAAGCGAGTGACTAATCAAAAAAAGGTATCATGTTGACGCTAGATGTCATAGTCGGTATTTTGACATTCTGAGCTTGTGACGATTCGCACCTAAACCAATATAAAAATTGCATAAAAATACCCTTTAAAATGGCCATCATTATTTTTTAATTTAGTAATACTTGTTTTAGGTACTTTATCATTTGAAAATATCATTAAAAAACAAGTGATAAAAAATGTTTTAGTTAAAATCATACCACTACGATTCTACCATCATAACATAAATAATTGATTTGGATCAAATCTGTTGTATATAGAATTTAGAAACTAGATTATTCTTTTATGCTTATTTGTTTCAGTAAAATTACCATAAATTTTTGTGATTATTATGTTGTAATTATTGTAACAATGCTTACTACCTACGCAATCAAAATGTTTTAGTTTTTTTTTCGAAGTTGTAGCCAGAATTGCGACAAACTTTTAGTTACATTGTATTTGATTGATTTAAGAATTCGCTTGATGACTGGGTCATTAATAAAATAAAATACAAAAGCTGTATGCTTAAAACTATTGTTCAAAAATACCACTAACTCCATTTATATTTTTTCGAAATATTCAAATTTTTATTAATGGACTGAAAATAAATATTAAAGTAAGTGTTTTGACGCCATCGAAACTAGAGAGAAATGACGTCATCTCTTCGTATTTTCATACAAAATATAGTTTTAAAAAGTAGTTCATTTGACCTGCCGCAGTCATCATGCCTATTATCGTACAGTGTAGCTAGGTTTACTTTCTGTCAATGCCTTAGAAATAAATTTCTATACATTTTTATTTTAAATACGAGAAAATAGAATCGTAAACTTTATATTGTAAAACATCTGAGCCCTAAAACTATAAGACATTATTACGGGTTTTAACTCACGGTAGGGATATATCGAGCACCCAATATTTCGGCGATGTTGCAATCGCCATGATCACGGGTAAACCCGGGTTTACCCGTGATCAAATATTGGGTGCTCGATATATCCCTACCGTGAGTTAAAACCCGTAATAATGTCTTATAGTTTTAGTGTTAATAACCACGGAACCTTAAAATCTGAGCCCTAATTTTCTATTGTTATTTTCTTTAGTCATTGTTAGCGAAGCTTGTAACATTTTTCTGGTAGTACGTCTTGTACCCCCTAACCTACTTATTTGCTACATCAATAAATCTATGTTAAAAGAAATGTTTGGCAAAACATCGATACTGAAAATTTTTTTTTTTACTGCGTTCTGTCGAACCTACCTAAGTATATCTAAACTTTTTAACCTCAATATATGGGCCTATTTCCTAATTTTGCGTTATTTTAATTTGTTTAGTGAATTTAGTCTTAGGAAGTATAAAAGTAATATTGCGATTGGAATAGAGATGTGTGTTAAAATAAAATATTGTATTTCAATAACTTGCGTTTATTTTTTGCCGAAATAATTTTTTTACATTACCTACTCACAAATATGATAAAAACAAAATAATACTTGTGAATACTTTAAACTGTTACATTAGAAAACAATATATAGAGCGAAACAACACATACGTAATGTTTATAATATTACAGGAATTACGTTTCAAAGACGAATATTAATACATTCTCAAAAGACTAAATACTTAAAAAGTGGAGCTAAAGCTACCAAGTGGGAAAACTGGGAATTAATTGGCGCCAATTTATCCTTCCAATTTAGTTTCCTTACAAGTTGTGTGTGCTTAGACTGCTTAGAGAATAATTGAAAAGCGAACGACCTATCAAAGATTGTTTTTCTTTTATAGGCGAAGCGGGCACACGCAAAAGACAAAAACGGATTAAGGAGGAAATCGCCGCACAGCCCGTAGATAAGTTAGTTTATAAAGAGAAACATATACCGGAAATGAAGAAACAGTGGCACAATCTCACCACACTGCTAAAGTTCTCTAACGCGACCCCGTTTAAAGACCGCAATGATGCCGGATACATCTGCGCGTATTGCTTCAAAACATACCCTGACCCAAACGTCCTCCGCAGCCATACACACAACGATCACGACAAAGAGAAACCCACTTACAAAGCCGGTTCGGGAATGGCCAGCTTCGTAGCCTTTCTAGACGTAGTCGATCTAAAATGCTTACTGTGCGAAACACCAATGGAAACCATAAAGATTCTCATGGAACATCTAGTCACGGTGCACGAGAAGAAATTCTACTTGGACGTCACCGATTACTTCCAACCATTCAAACTGACCAACAACCAGCAAATCAATTGCTGTCTTTGTAACGAACCATTCCACAACATGAAACTGCTGATGCAGCACATGAACGTCCACTATAGGAACTTCATTTGCACTATATGCGGTGCGGGGTTCGTCAATAGCTTCCGACTGAACCGACACGAAACCACCCACGGCAAGAAGAAATCCAGCTATCCTTGCAAGATATGCGGATTGGTCTTCGCCGCAGAGTCCAAAAAGAAAGCACACGTCAACACTGAGCATAAAGGCATAGCTGGGGATAGCGTCTGCCAAATATGCAAAGCGAGGTTCAAGAACTACTACCAAAAGACTCGGCATATGTCCCAAGTGCATAACGTCGAGGGTATCAAATGTGATATGTGCGATAAACGATTCAATCTCAAGTCTAACTTAGTTCTACATATGCGCAGCGTTCACCTAAAAGAGCGTCCATACGAATGCTCCGTATGCTCCATGGGGTTCTTCATCAAACGGCACATGTTGGGCCATTACATGGCGACGCATACCAACGAGAGGCGGTTCAAATGTGAGGTGTGCGGGAAGGCGTACGCCACGCAGAACTCGAAGCGGAAACACATGAAGAAGAATCACGGGATATCGAAGAGTAACATGATTGTACAGGACTTGGCCAACAAAGGGAAAGTCCTTATATCTTAAAAGAAATTAACTTCAGTTTATCGCCTCGGCTACATAAAATTTGTATAGAATGTACTAGTCGGTTGAAGGAGCCGTATTCCAGATGATAGGAGGTGGTGCTGGTACTAAACGAAAGTGGCAGGTTCGACCCCTTTCTAAGGTAGAAAATGTTACATAATAAAAAATTTAAGAACCTCATCCACGTGAATCGTTTAGTCGAGAACATCAACACAGATTTTATAAGGAGCGAATAAAATACTTTCTTTAATTCGTACAACGTATGTATTTTATACCGCCTATTTATTTCGAACATTATTTTTAATCATAATCATATTAGTTTAGGAATTTACTATTGGTCTCAAGTGTAACGTGATGTATTTTTACTATATTATTATAGCTTGATTTATTTAAAACAACTTGGGTTTTTTTTAAGCAATTCCTGCCCCGCCAAAGTACCATAATAAACAAAATGAATTGAATCAGAAAAAACAAAATAAATACGGTCTATTAGGTATGTGTATTGTGTGCCCTATCATGAAAGACAATAATATTTATGTTAAGGAAGCTGAAATCACAGTTACACGTTAATATAGCAGAACAAACAGGAGAAGCGAAGATAACATTGATAACGTTTTATTTCTAGGTAAAACCGGCAGAAAGATGCCGAAGAAAGTGACCAAGACAGGTTTGAGGAAAGCTCGCAGCGCCGCCATGAAAACCGTGAGGGCGCATAAGAACAACCTGCTCCATATACTCATGTATTCTAATGCCAACCCTATCCGAAACAAAGACATGATAGTCGGCATACAATGCCATTACTGCAAAGTCACAACACAAACATCCGAAGAGCTTAAAACACATTTTGTCGCAGAGCACAGAAATGAAGAATTCATTCTATCAAAAATGAAGGAGTTTGTCAAAATTGTTTGGAAACTAGACATCACTGACTTACGATGTAACGTGTGTGCCTCCAGTGTGCCAAATATCACCGAATTGTTGGCTCATTTTCAAAAACAACATGATATGAAAGTCGAGCTGGATATTGAGGATATATACCTTCCTTTCAAGTTTGATACGCCCGAACTGCGTTGTGCGATTTGTAACGTTGAATTCGCCGTTTTCAAACATCTGCGGGAACATATGAACCAGCACTTCAAGAATTTTACTTGTGATGTGTGCGACACTGGATATGTCACCCACGAATTGCTCTATCGCCACAAACTCAGGCACAGAGTAGACCTAACAACTTGTTCATTTTGCGACAAAGTCTTCTCCAGCAAACATCGAGCAAACCTGCACATGAAGACCGTACATTTCAACACCAAAAGATACAAGTGTCCGGACTGCGACGAACGATTCCTGGAATTTAACATGAAGCTGCGTCACATGCATAAAGTTCACGGAAAAGGTTTGGAGTTATCGTGTCAGATATGTGACAAAGGTTTTGTGGCACCTCGTGCTTTGAGAATGCACGTGAGGCAGTTCCATATGTGCGAAAGAAGATTCTTATGCGCCGAATGCGGGAAAGGATTCTTCACTCGGAAACAGATGAACGAACATCAGCTGGCAGAAATGTGTGCTCAAGATAGTTGCGTTTGCGAAGTCTGCTTAGCAGTGTTCGTAGACGAATCAGATCTGCTAGAACATGTAAAGACACACGGGGACTTACAGTGTTTGTTCTGCACTAAGACTTTTGTAGACCATTCCGCATTAAAAAGTCATGTGCAGAAATTTCACTCTGATCTGCTTGAGTAATCTTGGTGATAATGTTTGTAAATCTATTGCATTTGTAATTATGATCGAAACAAATTAAAATTTTAAATCTAAAGAAATACTGAAATTATTCATTTCTACTAAGTTTACACACAAACATTTGAAACAGGCTCACACAAGTGTTTTCAATGGAAAGCCATGATACGGATATTGAAACAACAAAAATAAACTTAATTCAAAACTAATAACTATACCTGCGTATGCTTTCTTTTGTAGGTAAACCACAAAACACATGTCGAGAGCCTTTGCTCCAAGACAGGGTGAGACGATAAATGTACCAGATTATGATGCCTCCTTTAGACCCTGTAGTAAAATCACCAGAACTAAAAACAACACAAAGGATCTTATTAAGCAAACATCAAAAGCTAATAACAGTATTAACATAGCATAGAAAAAAAACCCACTTTCACCATAAAATCTGAAAACCCTATTCTACTCACTCCAGCTAAAGTCCAAGTACTTAGTGAAGAACCTGAAATTGTATATACTTTCGCCTCAAAATCTAAAAAGCCTAGTCCTGCCAAAATAGATCGTGTAGAAGATTCACGTCCACAAACATTAAAAAACTTCGCGACAACTTTACTGAAGTATTACAATCTTCGAATGCTACTCCAACTCCCAACCCAACAGTGGAGGTGTCAGCTACGTCTGCTGTTTTTGCCCGGAACAGTACGCCATACCACAGAATCTGATACAACACAGCCTCGACACGCACGACGATTTTGATCTATGCAATTTACATATACCTACTGCCAATCACACCTTCCGACTTAAAATTGACACCACCAATCTTAAATGCCAACTTTGTGACATTAGCATTGACGTTTTAGAAGATTTGTTTATTAATTGATGAGCACAAAATAAATATTCATCTAGACATCAGCAATCGTATAATTCCTTTCAAATTGGACGATGAGAAACTAAAATGCGCTATCTACTAAACTGCATATCACACCTTTAAAACACTTCAAGAACACATGAATACGCATTACAGGAACTATGTGTGTCATATGTGTCCCGCTGGTTTTATTACACGGCAAAAGCTAGCGGCTCACGTAAGATGGCATAAAGAAATGGCGGCAGAACCAAAATTCAAATGTTCATTTTGTCCCATAGCTTTTTCACAACAAGATTGCGTTTGAAAAAACTCACGCAGAAAGTTCATTCCAAACGTAACATCAAGTGCACCTACTGCAATGAGGAGTTCAGTCGTTATGAAACCCGTCTCAAACACTTAGCGAAAGTTCACGGAGTGCGTTTAGCAGAAAGGAAATGTAATGCGTGCGAAAAAAATATCGCATAAACATGTTTTAATCATTTAAGTACAAGCAGCTTATAAATTACCTATAGTAAACATAAGATTCAATCTTGACTCTTAAGCAAATAATTAACCTTACGACTAAATCGGCACATACTGTATTAGCACATAAAATAATACTTATTATGTTACTTATTTTATATTTGCCATGACAGAGCGTATAAAATAAAAGCATTAAGTAACTCGCATTTTCTTTATAGGTAACCCCCAAAACACTACATATCGAGAGCCTGTGGTACGTAAGTCCTTTGCTCCTAGACCAAACGAGACGATAAGTATACCAAATTTTGATGGCTCTTGTAGAGTTAACATCAGACTTCAGCGCAGGCCTCAAGTAGAAGTTGAGAGAAGTACATTTATGACAACGAAGGCAAAGAGAGTGCCTGGCCCTATTAACATAATATGGAAAGAACCTAAATATCTAAATACTTTCTCCTTTAAAAATTCTGCTCCTGACAAAGAAGTAAGATCAAAGATTGAAAAGTTTCGCGACAACGTTATGGAAGTACTACAATGTTCCAATGCAACGCCTATCAAAAGTGGAGGTCTCAGTTACGTCTGCTGCTTTTGTCCTAAACAGTTCGCCAATCCACAGGATCTGAAACAGCACAACCTCGAGAACCACGACGACACTGATCTATGCAGTCTCTTTATGTCCGCATTCTCGAACAGCTTTCAAGTTAAAGTTGACATCACCAACCTTAAATGCAAATTGTGTGACCTTAGCATTGAAGTTTTAGAAGATTTGTATAAACATTTAGTTGATGAGCACAACAGAAATATTCATTTAGACGTCAGCAATCGCATCATTCCATTCAAATTCGACAATGAGAACCTAAGCCTAAAATGCGCTATCTGCCAAATTGAATATCACACATTCAAAACACTTCAAGAACATATGAATGCGCATTACAGCAACTATGTGTGCCATATGTGTCCTGCTGGTTTTATTACACCGGCAAAGCTAGCGATTCACGTAAGGGCACATAAAGAAATGATGTCAGAACCAAAATTCAAATGTTCGCTCTGTACCAAAGCGTTCACAACAGCCTTGCGTTTGAAGACACACAACAAGGATGTTCATTCTAAACGTAACATCACGTGCACCTACTGCAATGAGGCGTTCGATAGTTATAAAATCCGCTTGAAACACTTGAAGGAAATTCACGGAGTGCGTGTCGCAGATAGAAAATGTCATGCCTGTGACAAGTCATTTTCAAATGCTTCCGGACTGACGGCTCATATTAAAAGGAACCATCTAATGGAGCGAAATTTTGAGTGCGTAGTGTGCGACCAAAAGTTTCACTCGAAAACAGAACTTGCTAACCACACGCTTATGCACACTGGGGACAAGGACTTCGAATGTGAATTCTGTAACAAGAGGTTCGGCAGGAAGAACACATTGAGAGAGCACATTCGTATTCACATGGACGACCGACGTTTCCAGTGCGATGTGTGTGAAATGAAGTTTGTTCAGAAATGTAGTTTGAAAGGGCACATGCTGAATAAGCACGGCAAACCATTGGAATGAAACTTTGTTTTATGGTCTTAAGATATTCAGATTTATAAGAATTTTAACGTGCTAAGTATATTAGTACTGTAAATGCTGTATTAGGTTTTGAATGTTAAGTTATTTTCAGTAGGGAATTATTATTTTATATTATTCCTGTAATAAAGTCTTTATCGTGTTAATTATTTGATTACTGTAATATTCCGCAGGGCGAGAGAAATGACAACACGTCCGTATCGTAAGCACCGTTTATTCGACTGACTTTAGTCTACCCACTACACTCCTCCACACATAGTTTTTAAATAACTTAACACTAATTCAAACTGATAATTGACAAATTTGTAGCAACGGTTTTAACCTAAATGACAATCTTAAATTTACACCTTATAATTAACACTTTTGAGGCGGCACTTCCTCACAGGCCGAGTTTGGGGCGATGACACGGTAGGTGAGGCAAATTGCCATTCTGGAGATGACGGGTCTTCTCTTGTACTAAAAGAATGAGGAGACTCTGTTTCTATAGGTACTGAAACTTGCTGGCGCGGCGACCCCGCCGCCCCCGGCGAGCCACCCGACTAGGGCTTGCATTCGAATATTCGAATAATTCGAATAGTAAACCAGATCGAATATTCGAAAACAAATTGGGAAAATTCGAATATTCGACCATAATCATAAACCTGTAATTATTTACAAAACTAAGCGGCATGGTATCAACACCCTTGCCGCTCCTTAACGGCAAATGACTCCGTAAAAAAAAATATACTTTCTCCGCGCGGTAACAAAATTTTGTTGAGTTTGTGAGTGTTTCAGTGTTTTTTACGGTGTCATTTCACTATTTAGAAAATAAACGTATGCTGTACTGCTGCTGCTTTATGCTTTTAGTGTAAGTAACACAATTTGACAAACCTTAAACTATAATTTACTGACTTTTTCTTTTCATTCACGATTCTAACTTAACCTCAAATAAAGAAACTTGTTTGTCGTCTATTTAGCTATAAATGCTATAATGCTACTGTTTTTTTAATATGAAACTATAATGCTAGTTATAATAGAAACAATGAATATGAACTGCACAATGCACATACATATTTTATCAAAACTGGCGCGCGGATGAGCTCAAGTTAGGATGGTCGTCATACAAACAACATAATGTTGACCAGTTAACTTGACCTCTCGTGCCAGATTGCTATTGCTATTACGCAAAAACAAATAAAAACATAAAATCAATAATAATTGTGACAGCAGTGAAATCAAACATCAAAAATTTGAAATAACCATCAAACTAAAAGTAATATCAAGAAACTGATAGATAAGATATATAATTAACTTTTTTTTTTTTTTTGGCGGTAGGTGTCAAAAAGTAAAGTAATAGCTCTCCCAAATATTTTAAATTATATATTCTTAAAGTACAAATTTTCTAATTATTATTTTACCAAACTTTAATTAAAAGTGCAACTCACCTGTGACAGTGTTTGTAGCTTTATGTAAGCTAAATAACTACCAAAAGTCACCACCTGCCAGCAATTCTAACAAGGTCACTTCAATATCACAATAACTTGAACCAGTCATCAACATTAATATGGCCCCCATAGATGACATCAAAGCCACCCAGGTGGAAATTGAAGCCAACATATTGAAGCGGATGACAGAGTTGGAGGGCCAGATCCAGAGTGCCAAAACATCCAACACTGTAGCGAAGGTAGCGGAGGAACTGCGGGTCTTCAGGGATCTCACATGGAATATACTGGGACTCCTTCGAAGACAGATTGCAGACTGTGCAAGACTGGTTGAGGACATGGAGACCAGGAAGAGGCGAAAGGTTCTAATCTTCATCGGGATCCCAGAATCTTCTGAAGAGAAGTGTCAAGATAAAATCATTGACTTGCTCACGAAGATTGTCAAGCCGGAGGATGTGCCTAAATCCTTTAAATCATGTCACCGGATTGGTCAGTCTGTTGATGGATCCATGCGTCCGATTTTGGTTCGATTCCATGATCTATCTATAAAATCCAAGGTGTGGAACAGCAAGAGTAAGTTGAAGACAACCAAAATCACTGTCAAAGAATTTTTGACCAGATCTAGGCAGGGAGTGTTCCAGAGGGCCAGACTACATTTCGGCATGACCAACACTTGGACGCAGGAGGGTGTCATCAATATTAAGACGCCAGACGGGAAGCGGCACAAGTTGACTTCTGTTGAAGAATTAGAGTCCCTCGTGAAGAAGTTTCCGGAAAGGGCCGCTGACCGAGCTAAGCGTACCCCTGTCGTCTAGTCCCCGGTACTGAAGACCTGATAAAACTGTGTTTGTCTAGGTATTTAAGTGTGTGTTGCTTTTTGGTTCTTTTGGTCCAATAATATAACGAAACTTGATTATATTGCATTCTCTGTAAGTTCCAGCTTCTCAACATCAGTTTATCATGTACCTAGCTTTATTTTGTGTGTACTTTCCTTTCACTATTTTATTGTTTGTTGGTATTTCCGCATAATTTTTATTTCAAATGTGAGGTTAGATCGGATCCCTTTACCTTGGTACGTCAAATGACTGTCAAGTTGTTTTTTTTTTATTTTTATGGCATGGTTACTAGTGTTTTTGGAAACGTTCCGTTTTACTTTTAATCTTTTTATGAAATTGTTCTTTTTGTTAAGTGCGCGAATTTTATGTTTCATTCATACTGTTCAGTGTTGTTTTTGGATCTATATTAATTTACCTACTGAACATGTTAGCTGGCGGGTGGTGTGGAAATGGAAGTTGAAACACCATCCAATTTGCAGGTTTTTCTTTTATTTACTTTCTTTTTTTACATCAATATTTTATTTTATTTTATTATTATATATCTTATTTATGACCTCATTCATATGACGAACATAGCAGATGAATATTTTTCCACGAGTGAAGACTCATTTTATTCTTGTGACAGTGACAGTACTGAGTCAAATACTATATGCGACTTTCTATGTCGAACTTTGCCATCCCATCGTAACAGATTCAATGTATGCCACATTAATGCCCAGAGCGTCCCATGTCATATTGATGATTTACTAGAATCTTTCTCCAAGTGTTGTGTGCATGTCGTTCTGGTGTCTGAAAGCTGGCTTAAGCCACATCTTCAATCAGCACAGTACAACTTACCAGGCTTTGTTTTAATTCGTAAGGATCGTGAGGAGAAGGGGAGTGGTGGAGTGGCTGTCTATCTGCGTAGCGATATCCCATACAAATTGATTGCCTCGTCTCGATCTGCATACTCAGCCTCAGCCGAATACATCGTCTTGGAAGTCACAATGTGTGGCTCACGAGCAATTATTGGTGTAGTATACTGTCCTCCCACGATAGATTACTTCTCAGATTTTGAAGCGTTGCTCGAGAGTTTTGCTGCTGACGGCACCAATCACATCATAATGGGGGATTTGAATACTGACCTGTTGGTAGATACCCCCCGTGCACGTCGCCTACGTAACATGATTGAGTCAGCCAGTCTTCATATTATGCCACTGTCAGCTACCCATCATAACAAAGATACGGAAGATACATGGCTTGACCTCATTATCACATCATCTCCTCACTTGATTTCTGGTTATGGCCAATATCCGGCGCCGTGTTTCTCCAAACATGATCTTTTGTATGCATCATATATACTGAAGGTGCCTAAGCCCAAACCTGAAATTAAGTTCGTGCGCAGCTTTAAACGGATTAATGTTGATCAGTTGCGGAGTGATGCGTCAAGCATTGACTGGAGCTGCTTAACAAGTGCGACAACAGTTGACGACAAAGTCAGAATTTTTAATGAAAACGTTCTGGGTCTCTACGATAAGCACGCTCCAATTCGTCGTGTGAGGATCAAAAGACCGAGCGCCCCATGGATGACTGATGGAATCCGCATGGCTATGAGACGCAGAGACAAAATGTTCCGAATATATAAGAAACATCGCACTGGCGAGAATTGGGATAGTTTCAAGCGTGCGCGAAACCGCTGTAATATGTGGGTTCGGGCCGCCAAACGGAAACATATACATGACAGCATCGCCTTATCTTCGCCTGCAAATATTTGGAAGTTTTTAGGAACCCTGGGCATAGGTAAAGTCCACGGAAGTGTCAACATCCCTAGTTCTTTCAATCCCAATGATGTTAACAGGCACTTTTTGTCGGTCTCAACACTGGACACTGTTATCAAGGACAGTACTCTAAAACACATTGCCGGTCTTAACCTTCCCAAAATTGATACTTTCCATTTTAAGGATGTTTCTGAGGCAGAGGTGCGTAAGGTGATAGTTGGTATCAAGTCCCATGCCACTGGATGTGACCAAATTAGTCGGCACATGATTGTCTCTGTAATCGATTTCATACTCGAGCCGCTTACTCACATCATAAATTTTTCTTTACGCTCAGGTTACTTTCCCACTCTCTGGCGTCAAGCATATGTTCGACCTCTTCCCAAAATTTCTGAGCCATCGCTTCTTAAACATCTACGGCCAATCTCCATATTACCGTTCCTGTCCAAAGTTTTGGAGGCATGTGTGCACAAACAACTTACTGGTCATGTCTTTTCGAACAATCTGCTGAGCCCTTACCAGTCAGGTTTTCGTCGTGGACATAGCACTACGTCTGCCCTGTTAAAAATAACTGAAGACATCAGAGCTGGGATGGATGCCACTAAGGTGACGGTTTTGGGTTTGGTGGATTTTTCAAACGCATTTAACGCAGTTGATCACGACATACTGATAGCCATTCTCAGCAATCTTAGAGTTTGTCCGACCGGCTTAAGTTGGCTTTCGTCCTATCTGCGTGGCCGGCGTCAGGCTGTGCGGATTGGGGACATGTTGTCGGACTGGTGTGATGTGAGTGCCGGGGTTCCGCAGGGTGGGATACTCTCTCCCTTGCTTTTCTCTATTTTTATCAATCTTATCACTGCGGATCTTCGGTGCTCCTACCATCTCTATGCTGACGATCTTCAAATTTATGCGCAGTCTGATGTCGGCAACGTTGATACGGCCATCCAAAGGGTCAATACGGATCTCGAGGCAATCAAGGTCTGGTCAGGGAGATTCGGCATTGAGGTAAATCCCACAAAGTGTCAGGCGATACTGGTCGGAAGCTCTCGACTCCTGGCGCGTATTATCCAAACTGACATGCCTGATATTATTTATGATGACAAAATCGTGCCTCTGAGTCCGAGTGTTCGAAATCTAGGACTTATCATGGATTCCTCTCTTAGCTGGATTCCACACATGGCTAGCGTTAGCCAACGTGTCACATGGTCGCTGCGTTCATTGTCTAGACTTAAAAACTTCTTACCAAGTAGCACTAAAATATTACTGGTCCAGTCGCTTGTCATTCCAATAATAGACTATGCCGATGTATGTTATGCGGACTTAAATGCAGATCTTCTGAACAAATTGGATAGACTGATGAATTGGTGTATTAGGTATGTGTTTGGTCTGCGCAAATTTGACCATGTTTCGGAGTACCGTAACAAGCTGAAGTGGCTCCCAATACGGCAGCGGCGGAATGTTCGGCTTCTCTGTGTTCTCTACACGATACTCAACGATCCCCATGCGCCTCCGTATTTGAAGAGGTTCTTCCAGTATCTTTGTGACACTCACGAACGCCAAACCCGCTCATCGCATAATCTCTTGTTAGCGCCCAAAATACACCGAACTGGTTTTCTTGGTGACTCCTTCTCGTCTCAGGCGGTTTCGTTATGGAACGAAATCCCCATCGAATTAAGGAAGGCCCCTAGTCGACAGGTCTTTAAGACCAAATTGCGTGAGCATTACTTGCGGTCGTTACTGTCATCTTAACAAAATAGAACCCCCGAATTGGGTAGGTATATTTGTCACTTGTCCCTTTTATTTATTTCAAAATTATATGAAGGTAGATCTGAAGTTTATTCATTTACATTTTCATAGTGCCGTATGTGAGGTAAATATATATATATATATTCTAATCTATATATTATATTATGTCTATATATTATATTCAGTATAAGTAATATTTATGTATTATTTAAGTGTATGTATAGGATTTATATATGTTATTTCATGAATATTAGTATTTAAGTGTTTTTGTTTTTTTTTTTTGCACCTGCCGTACATTTCCACATGCCCTAAGGTAGACTGGTAGATAATGCCATTGGCATTAAGTCCGCCCATGTACACATTTAGTGCATAAAGTTTAATAAATAAAAAAAAATAAAAAAAAAAAAATTAAATGACAATTCTGGTAACAGTGATTTGAAATCTAATCACTAAAATGGTAATTAAATGATCAAGTTCTTATTAAATAAGTCGCACCTTATTGCTTTTTTTTTCATTTCATTAAAAAATTATATCTTTTATCTATCAGCCTCTTGATATTTCTTTTGGTTTGATGTTTATTTCGAATTTCCGATGTTTGATGTCACTGCTGTCATAATTATTATTGATTTAATGTTTTATATTTGTTTTTGTGTTATTATGAAAGTTTAAGAGTTTATTTTAGATTTTAAATACTCAAAACTATAGATGATAGTCTCCTATTCATTTTTAAGCATATTTTTCGTGAAAATAAAGCAAATTTTTATTTAAATAACAAGCTTTTTCGTCTTTTCGAAATATTCGAATATTATTCGAATAATTCGAATAATCCCGAAAAAAAAATCGAATATTCGAATACTGAAATTTTCGAATATTTGCAAGCCCTACACCCGACCTCTCCGCCCCTGAATCATGTATCTACCCTAGAATCTGTGCTAGACTGTTGAACTTGAGGTGTGTTGTAAACAATTGACAAACGCCTATCGGAAGTACGCTTCCGCAATTGATCAATGTGACGATGAACCGATTGTCCGTCTTCGCCTAAAACTCTAAAATTACTGGGCCCATAACAATCAATCACTCGGCCCGGAACCCATTTTTCCCCTTTTAAATACTGCCTGTACCACACTTCATTGTCAACCTGTAATCCCCTGTGAACCCCGCCAGCTGCCTCCTTCTGATAATCTTGCTTCTTACCTACGTAAATTTCCCTATCTGGTTTTATCGTATCTAACCTAGTACGTATCCAATGACCTAACAATAGCATAGCTGGACTTTCCCCCGTCGTCGAATGCTCGACATTCCTATAATGCATTAAAAAGGTACATAGTGCCCTGTCCACATCCTGCTTACCCTGCACCGCCTTCTTAATTACTCTTTTAATGGTTCTCACGGCATTTTCCGCCAAACCATTTGAGGCCGGGTGGTACGGGGCTGTAAAAATATGCTCAATTCCATTACTTTTAGTAAAATATTCGAATTCTTTAGAAGCGAATTGCGGTCCGTTATCACTTACTATTTGTTTCGGTATTCCCCACCTACTGAACAGTTCCCATAATCTAACTATAAGACTAGAAGCTGATGTGCTAGATTCTTTGAAAACTTCTATCCATTTCGACATTGCATCGACCACGACGAGATAGGTATTGCCATGCAAGGGGCCTAAATAGTCCAAATGCAACCGACTCCACCTTTTTTCTGGCCACGGCCACATCCGTGGAACACTCCGGGCCGGCGCCTCCGCCTGGGCTGCACACACCTCACATGTACGACACATGCTCTCCACCGCCTCGTCCACTCCAGGCCACCACACGTAACTTCTAGCCAAAGCTTTAGATTTAACGATACCCATGTGTGGCTCATGTATCATGGTAAGTACTTTTTCTCTGCATTTCCCTGGCACTACAAGCCTGTGGCCCCACATAACGCACCCTAATTCCTCGTAAAGTTCTTCTTTCCTATTAAAGAATGGTTTTAAATTTGAAAATTCACATTGCACGGGCCATCCATCACGTAAGTAACTTAAAATTTTTGATAACTCTGGGTCGCGTGCTGTTAACCGTTTAATTTCTACACCATCTAACAACAACTCCTGTTGCACGAAGTGTAGGTATGTTTGTTCCGGTAGCATAGGAACCTGTTTCTTGCCCGACGCGATAGGTAGGCGCGACAATCCGTCCGCTCCGTTCTTATCTGTGCGCACAAATTCAATATCGAACGAGTAGGCAGACAATATAATCGCCCACCTCGTCATGCGACTCGCTACCATAGTAGGTATACCCTTATTCGGACCGAATATTGACACTAGCGGTTTGTGATCAGTGCGTAAAGTGAAATGCCTTCCGTATAAATATTGGTGAAATTTGTTCACACAAAATATGATAGCCAGCGCTTCCCTATGAATTTGAGAATAATTTTTCTCTGCTTCGGTCAAAGTTCGCGATATGTATGCAATGGGACGTTCCTGTTGGCCGTCCTCGCTGAACTGACTAAATACCCCCCCTATCCCGCGGGAACTGGCATCACATGTCAAATACAAATGTTTATTCGGTTCGTAATGAGCTAATACACGGGTACTGGTTAGCAACTTTTTAATTTCTATAAACGTATCCTGACACTCTTGTGACCAGACCCATGGGCTGTCCTTTTTTAATAAATTATACAACGGTACCAACTTATCACTCATGTTCCGAATAAACTTCCCGTAAAAGTTTAAAATACCTAAAAATGAACGCAACTCTGTAATGTTAGAAGGTCTAGGTATCCCTAAAATAGCTTCTATTTTATCCGGGTCCGTCTTAACCCCATTCTTACTCAATATGAATCCCAAATATTTAATTCCATCTACCAGAAACACACATTTGTTAGTTTTCAGTTTTAGGCCATTTTCATGCAACACACGGAAGACAGCTTCTAAAGCTAACAGATGTTCTTGTTTACACCTACCACCTATGATGACGTCATCCAAAAATACCTCCACATTCGGAATCCCCTTAAGCAAAGTACACATTATTCTTTGAAATATTCCCGGGCTCGATGATAAACCGTACACTAATCGATTATACCTATATAACCCTCGGTGCGTATTTATAACTGTGTATTGTTTTGAATCGTCCAGTTCTATCTGATTGTACGCTTGAGAATAGGTCTATTTTAGAAAAATATTGGGCTCCGCTCATGTTTACTAATAAGTCGTCAATACGGGGCAATGGATAGCGATCAACGTGTAATACTGGGTTTAAAGTACCTTTGTAGTCAGCACAGATTCTTAGGGATCCGTCGGATTTATTTACCGGTACCAGCGGCGAAGCCCAGTCGGATGACTCGACAGGCTCGATGATGCCGTCGCGCAGCATCTTGTTCAGTTCCTCATCCACACGCTCGCGTAGGGCATAGGGAACCGGTCTTGCCCGGTGAAATACTGGAATTGCCCCCTCCCGTACTCTGAGCGTAGCCTTGCCACCCGTGTACAGCCCCAAACCGCCACTGAATAGCTCTTTATACCTGGAAATCAAATCGTTATATCTTGAGATAAATTCTTTTGTTCAACCCGAATTTTATTACAAGCACATAAGCCTGGGGCTTTAATACCTAATTCTGCTATCCACTGTCTACCCAATAATGAGGTGGTACCGCCTTCAACGATAAATAGTTCTAATCGTTTACTTATTGAACCATCAAAAAAATTAAAAACTAGATCACTATTTTCCATTGGAATGTTACTGAAAAACCGTTCGTATGTGTCCTTGCTTATGCAAGATGCAGCCGTACCAGAGTCCACTTCCATAGGTATAACTATGTTTTGAACGTTAATTGGTAAACTCACCGCCGGGTAGTCGTTCAGACACAAATGGTGAAAATCTTCACGGTGCTGGTTGTCTTCTTCATCTTCTTCTCTCGCATCTCCGAAATACATTTTCGCCTGCACATTCCTCGCACGTCTTTGGCCGCTTCCGCCCGCTGGGCTAGCTTGCTCCCGGTCTGGACAAACCCGACGAAGATGACCGACTCCTCGGCACCAGCTACACACGTAGTCCCGGAAACGACACGTAGTTGTGTCGTGGTCCGGTGCTCCACAACCTGCGCACCGCTGGCGCCGTTCAGACCCCGGGCCGCTGCCACCGCTTGAGGCCCAGCCACGCCTAGCCGACACCGCTGACCAGCCGGCGCCGCGGCCACCCCGCGCGGCCGGCCGCCGCGCCCCGCTGCCCCTCCCACTGTTGCCGTGGAAAAGCGCGTGTGCCGCCTGAGTACCCTCTTCCGGAATCCTTTTAACTTCAACTGCAGCTGCATCCCGCTCCGCTGCTTCAAGTGATGTCGCTAATTTAACAGCTTCCACGTAGGTAACCGTGTCCTTTTCCGCAAACAAGCGTTGGCGTATGACGTCACTGTGCAATCCACATATGAACTGATCGCGAAGATTCTCGTTCAAATTCGTTCCGAACTTGCAATGACGGGCCATTTTTTTTAATTCAGCACAGTAGTCTGATAAATTTTCTTCCTTCGATTGCCTTCTTTGACGGAATCGATACCTCTCGGCGAGCACAGACGGTGAAGGTTCTAAGTGATTACGTAATAAATCTACCGCCTCTTTATATGTTAAATCCTTAGGTTTTTTTTGGATCGGCTAGATTTACTAGTAGCTCGTATGTCTCATCACCCACCAAAGCAATTAAGGTAGCCAATTTTAAGTCATCTTTGATTGTATTAGCCAAAAAGTACATATCGAGTCGGTCCACATATGACGACCACATGCCATTTTTAATGTCAAAACTTCCAACTTTTCCAACCGACATTGCACTTCGTCCACAGTTTCACCAGTCCGCAAAAGTCCAATATTCGCCAACCAAATCCGCAAACCACCTCGATCGCCACTGTAATATTCCGCAGGGCGAGAGAAATGACAACACGTCCGTATCGTAAGCACCGTTTATTCGACTGACTTTAGTCTACCCACTACAATTACATTATCTTAACTTTACCTTACTACTTTCGGCGACATTCAATATTACACGTTCGATACTTAGCATTTCAAAGCGTATTAAAGGAACTATTAAGTAACTCGAGTTTTCTTTATAGGTATTCATCAAATAACTCCAAAGAGCGAGCCCGTGAAAAGTAAGTTGCTTCCAACCAAACAAACCCTAAAAAGCGTTAAGACAAAGAAGAATACAATTATTCTTGAAAAGAAAACCGTTACAGATAGTCTTGAGAAAAAAACCATTAAAATCGTATGTAAACGAAAAGAAAAGATTAGTATCGCAGCTCGAGGTCTCTATCCTTTGATAAAATGGAAATCAGCGAATAATTTAGACAAGAAAGACTTAGACAAGCACCGTGAAAACATTCGGGAAGTTTTACTGTGCTCAAACGCGACGCCTATTCGAAAAGGAGGTATCACCTATAACTGTTGCTTCTGTAAAACTCAGTACAATAACCCCCAAGACCTAAAAGAACACAACCTAGTAAATCATGACGATAAAGAACGCAGCCTTTTTATGCAATCTGCTGAAATCTTCAATTATTTAGTGAAACTAGACGTCACCTCTTTAGTATGCAAATTGTGTGAGAAAAGCATTAACACCCTGGAGTACCTTTTAAGTCACTTGAAAAACGATCACAACAGAAGCATTTATATGGATATCGACAATCACATAATTCCATTCAATTTACCAGACGAGAAACTAAAATGCGCCGTTTGTCCTAAAGAGTTTCCAGCATTTAAAACACTGCAAGAGCATACGTGTACGCATTACAGAAATTTTATATGCGAGATTTGTACGGCCGCTTTTATTAATAAAGGAAAACTTACCGCTCACATGAGAATTCATAAAGAAGCTGTCACTAATGTTCTATTTAAATGCTCAGCATGTCCTAAATCATTCCCTTCCTCGGTACGACTGAATTACCATGTTAAAATGGTACATTCTAAACCTAAAGTTGCCTGTAGCTATTGCGACGAGACTTTTAATAATACCCAATTGCGGTTAAAGCATATGGTGGCAGAACACGGAGTCAAGATACGGCAGCGAAAATGTAACTTATGTGAAAGAACATTTAACACTGCAGGAAATTTGAGTAATCACATCAGGCGACATCATCTGCTAGAGCGCTCCCACGCTTGTCAACATTGTGACATGAAGTTTTTCTCTAAAAAAGAAGTCGATAACCACATGGTAACGCATACCGGCGTGAAAGACTTTGAGTGCTCGTATTGTCACAAGCGCTACGGGAGAAAGAAAACATTGGTCGAACACATGAAGATTCATAAGAATATCCGCCGTTTTGAGTGTAAACACTGCGGTATGAAGTTTGTGCAGAACTGCAGTTTGAAAGGGCATTTGCGATCTAAACATGGGGAGGAGGGGCATTTGCAATCTAAAAAGGAGGAAAATATACTCGGTAAATAGAAGATCAAATTGAGAAATGCAGGTGAATACTAATAACTGGAATTGATTCTAATATATTAAACTAACTGACTGATACAACTACCTAAAACTAATGTTTAGATGAACCACGATGTACCAATCAAACCCAAAAATTGTGGCTTTACCAGTATTTTTCGTATATAACTAAGATTCTTGCAATGTGCCAATGAAGGTGTGCCAGCATAAAAAATTACAGTTCATTACAGTGCAAAACTTTTAAATAACTAACTCTCTTGGCTCAGCGACCCAAAATAGATCTTCGCCTCCGAAACAAGCACTCGTCACCGATCTCGGTCGCAAAACTACAGTCGCTAAATAATGTGAATTTTCTTTATAGGTACACAGGATGAGTGCATCCAACGTAAGTCGTCACGTGTTAGGACACGTTGCAAACTAAACACTAAAACCAGTCTTCAGGACGAATCCGACGATCAAGTAGACAAACCAAAGGTAAAGGCGAAACGAAAGCGAACTGACAAAAGAGATAGTAAAACATTTAACATAACTTTATCAAGTAGAACCGAAAAATCAAGTAGAACTGAAGAGAAAGGAAATCGTCCTCTCATAGAATGGACTCTCCCGAAAAAAGAATCTGATGAAGAGGACGATACTGAGTATGGAAAACATCGTTGCAACATCAGAGAGGTTCTCCTTTGCTCTAATGCAACGCCAATAAGATCTGGAGGCCTTAGCTACAATTGCAGCTTTTGTTCGGAAAAATATTCCAACCCACAAGGTCTTAGGCAGCACAATTTGGACTCACATGGCGATGATGAGCGCGCCACGTTTAAGCAAAAGGCATCCAAAAGCGAATTTCTAGCTAAACTCGACATCACGTCTTTGGAATGCAAATTGTGCGGAAACAACATTGACCAACTAGATGCCCTGTTAAAACATTTAAAATATGAGCACAACAGAAGGATTCATATGGACATCGGTAATCAAATCATACCTTTCAAATTTCCAGATGATAAACTAAGATGTGCAATTTGCCAACTGGAGTTTCTCTCTTTCAAAAGGCTACAGATGCACATGCATACGCACTATAGAAACTATGTGTGTGGCTGCTCGGCTGGATTCATAAATTTAGCAACGTTTAATGCTCATATGGAAACTCACAAAGAAGCAATGTCTGAATTCAAATTGCAATGTTCTCTGTGCCCCAAATCGTTTCCCACTGAGTCTCGCTTGAATAACCACATGAAATATGTTCACACCAAACGAAACCATCACTGCTCTTTCTGTGGCGAAATATTCGATAGTTATAAATCTAGATCTATACATTTATCAGAAGTACATGGAGTTAAGATGCTTGAGCTACAATGCCAGATATGTCAGAAATCATTTAAGACATCCGGCGGTCACAATACACACGTGAGAAGGAACCATTTGATGGAGCGCGATCGTCAATGTCAACTTTGTGATATGAGATTTTTCGACCTAAAAGAGCTTGAAGATCACATGGTTACACATACAGGGTCAAGAAATTTCCAGTGTGACATCTGCCAAAAGCGTTACGGAAGAAAGAAAGCGTTGATTGAACATATGCGCATACATTTGAATGACCGCCGTTTTGTATGCATTTTTTGTGGATTGAAGTTTGTGCAGAAAATCAGCTTGAAAGGACATTTACGTTCTAAACATAGAGAACTTTTCGTTGAGAATCATTCCTCTGGTTTGCAAGAAGATGATATTTATTTTAAAATCGTATCTAAATAGAGATCACCTTGTACCTATCTTTACGATTCATTACTAAAACGTTAGCTTTACCCATAATATTATGTTTTGTTAAGAATATCATCCTAGTAATAAGTGTTTATGTTATGATTAAAACAATGTTCTCTAGTTAGTATCTATACTTTAATATATGGCTATTAATTAAATGAGTTGTTTTATTATTATGAACACCTAGCATTGATACAATACAATACACCATGCATACGTATCTTGCCTAGCTAGATTCTTGATAGCTCATTTTTACGTATTGTTCTATCAATCCTTTAACAGCCGCAAGGAATATAGATAGATTATGAACACAATTAATTATCTACAATCAACTAACTGTTCTAAATATTTTCAGAAATGCTCTTAAATATCTAAAATAATACAGTAAATCCAGCAAAAAAAGCAAGTGAGGAAAATCTTAGCCTATACAGAAGCTAAATAAATAACCCTGGATTGAAAACAGAGTAAAGCACTAGTATAAACCAGTTAATGGTACTTGATAACAATAAATAATTAAGTGTAGGTATGAAAAAAATACTAAGTACTATAAAAACTTTGCCTAATATAAAATTTTTAGTTAAGAAAAACCTAAAATAACACGTGGTTTTGTTCGTAGGTGAACAACGTGTGACAGGGAAAATGGATAGTGACAACGACAACTGGAAAGTTTCCATAGTGAAAACAAGTACCCGAAGTGAGGCACGTAATATACCGGTAGCAACTAGAATCCTTCACAATAAAAAACAAAGCGAAATAGCAAAACAAACAATAGACGCAATCAGAAAATTTACTAAGGGTCAATCGCTTCCATTCAAGACAGTACAGTTTAAACGATGCGAATCAGCAAAACAGATAAAAGACGTAATTAAAACACCGGGTCAATGGCTTCCATTCAACATAGCACAGTCTAAAATAACAACGATAAAGGAAAAGCATAATGCTAATATTAATGCAATACTCACTTATTCCAATGCAACCCCGATAAGAACACGTCTAGATACTGGCTATGCGTGTTCCTACTGTGATGCATCGTATCCTGACCCAGCAGATCTTAAAAAACATTGCGTAGAACATAGCAATCACACAGAACTTATAAAAAAAGTTAAAACTTCTAAAGCGCTCCTGAAGTTTGATATCACTGCCCTCCGCTGCAACGTTTGCCAGGAGACTACAGACTCATTAGAAATATTGATGCAGCATTTAAAAGACGCTCATGCCAAAACAGTGCACCTTGATGTTCACACCCAAATAGTTCCATTCAAATTCTGTAGCGATAAACTTCAGTGTCATATCTGCACCAGCTCATTTTCCAATTTTAAATTACTCTTGCAGCACATGAATAAACACTTCAAAAATTATGTTTGTGAGTTATGTGGCGCAGGCTTTCTTAACCAAATTTCTTTCAATAACCACAAAAAAATGACCCACAAAACCGGCGCTCACAAATGTCGTCGTTGTCCTAAAAAATTCGACACATTACAAGATAAAAAACTTCACGAACGCGACGAACACAGATTGGATTTGCGATACAAATGCGGTTACTGCACAGAAAAATTCCAGTCCCATAGGAACAAGGTTGCGCATTTGGCGGAACAACATGGTTGTCTGCCAACTACCCACAAGTGCAACGAGTGTGGTAAAGAATTCGAAGGGAAATTTCTTATGAACTCGCACGTAAGAAGAGTTCACATGATGGAGAAATCCCACGCGTGCGATTCCTGTGACATGTCCTTCTTCACCAAGGGGGAACTGGCCGACCACCTCGTGAAACATACCGGTGCCAGGCAGTTCAAATGCGACAAATGTTCGAAAACGTTTGGCAGAAAGAAAGCTTTACGCCAGCACATGAGGGTACATGAGAACGATCGTAGGTTTAAATGCGACCATTGCAACCAGCACTTCGTCCAGAAGCGTGACTGGAAAAGGCATATGCTTTCCGTGCATGGCGAGGACATTTAAGCAATACCCCGACTAAAACAGTGCATATTTTAGTTATCTTGTAATTTTACAATTATACTTGCTTTAATTTTCATATCTATGTACGAGTAGTTTAGTTAGTCCTAATTATATTTTATTACACTATTGTAGGATCACAGGATCGTAAGTCAATTTACTTAGGCAATAGCAAAGAAAAAAAAATCTTTTCATTGTTCTATGTATGTAATGGTTAACTTGATACTTTATTGACTGATTAAAAGAATAAACGTGTATTCTGAGTTGATTATTTCATTTTAATTGTATCACAATGCCTACGTTTCCTCCTCTTCTAGCTGCTTCAACCCTGAAATACATACTTCATCATCTTCTAAGGGTTTATTGAAAGGTTATCAAGCAGTTGATCAAACATTCCGATTGGTCATGCTAGAACAATTGAAGTTGATAGCGAGAAAATATGTAGGGCTTAGCGCTGAAGATACGAGTGATACCAATAGATGCGTGAATAACACTGAAATTTACAAATTAATCTACGATCACACAGGTATAATAGGCATATGATCAGGTCATATTTATTACATTATAGTTATACACACTGGACAATAAAAATAATTGGAAAAGAAACATGCACATAATCTAAGTGAGAGACTACTTTGTCCAAGGCCCGTCGTTAATTCAGAATTGTTTTCTTCGTAGGTGCACAAGACGAGATAGATATCGATAGTGATTCTACTGAAAACGAAGCGGACGCAACGAAAGAAGACGATGGCTTTGAGAAAGAGAACGAAATAGAATGGCTTAAGCACACTACAAATATTAAAGAGATCTTACTTTGTTCCAACGCTACCCTAATCGGATCTTACCGGCGTGGATTTTCATGTTGTTACTGCAATTGTAAATTTCTGTTTCCCCATGAACTTAAACAACACGTTATAAGCGAACACGACGATAAAATTAAAAGTAGGAAAATACCCAAAAGCCAACACAGGCTCGTCAAACTTGATATAACATCTTTGTTCTGTAAACTTTGCGATACTAAATTAGACTCTGTCAATGAACTTCTCAGTCATTTAGACTACATTCACAGTATTAAAACTTACCTAAACCAAGTCCAATTCATTATTCCGTTTAAAGCCGTCGTGAACGGTAATTTTAATTGCGTCAATTGTTCCGAAATATCTACATCTTTTTTGAATATGCTCGGTCATATGAATAAGCATTACAAAAATTTCAATTGTGAAATCTGCGATATGCCAAAAAGACAGCCTTATGTGTCATATTCAATCAGTTCATAACACTGATAAACAAAAAACAAAAACAACATGTAGCTATTGCCCAGAAATTTTTGAGAGTTACTATTACAAAGGCGTCCACGAAGAGAAAATGCATAACAAACTTTTACACAAATGTAATACTTGCGGCATATCACTGGCGAGAGCCGATATAAGAAAACACAAAAGAATCGTGCACGGTGCCAAGCTGTACAGAGTGAAATGTAGCGCTTGCGACAAAACATTTTCCACTAAAAATAGCTTAACGGGTCACGTGAAGACATATCATTTAATGCAAAAAAAGATTTTCCCATGTGAAATACCCGGATGCAACAAAACCTTTACAACCACCGTCAGGCATAGAACCCACATGTGGATTCATACTGGCGTTAAGAGATTCAAATGAGATTTGTGCGGAAAAAGCTGTACCACGAAAAGTAATATCGAAACGCATATGAAAATCCACACGGGCGATCGACAGTTTAAATGTGAGATATGCGGCCACGCTTGCGTACAGAAGATCACTCTAAAGTCACATGTGCAGACTAGGCATAATATTGGATAATGAATTTTAAATTTGCCTCAGGCTTAGTCACGTATTTTTCTTATTCTTCTACTTAGCACACCTTCTGTAATTGAACATATCTATCTATAGATAGATAAATGCACACACACACACATCACGCCTTCTTCATTGCAGCGGCTGTAAAAATACGGTCGTTTCTTTATCATCAGGTATGACAAATATTTGAGGGCAGTTTCAGAAAAAATGTACCTACCTATCAATAGTGCGACAAGTTGTTATCCGTTCGTCTTAAACTGTGATGTACATCATGCTCTTGAGTCTCTTGGTTGTCTCCTACGTCACTACTGTGTGAGAGAAATGGGATGATCCTATTTTAAGCCCGCATTACACCGTATATAGGAACGTTACTTGCTCGACAATAACTCGTAGGAAGAGCTAACTTACAAATGCTTTTTTCGTAGGTATGGGACGCACATGATCAATGCTGGTATAACCTAGCGAATATCAATGCATAGTAAAGTTCTAAAAATATTCAAATTTGTTATTAAGAAGACTTATACATACGTAGTCGGTCCCAAAGTTCTGTCACTGGCACATTATTTTTGAATTTAGAACACGAATTTGGAAAAGTTTTATTGCATTCCGTTTTTGAATGTTTGACAATTATTTTAAAACAATAAATGATCATTTGACGCGATTTTTCACGATGGAGTGGACTTTGAAAGAAAACCGAATAGCAGTTTTGGCGTTGCATCGCTGTGGGCACTCGCCGAGTACCATTTTTAAGTTGCTCAAAAAATTGAAAATAACGCTTAGGTTTGTGTATCGTACTATAAGTAGGTACAATGAAGTCTCTAGTGTTGAGGACAAAAAAAGAACTGGCCGGCCTCGCTCCGCAAGAACACCAGCAGTGATCAAAGCGATCAAGGAGCGCATACGAAGAAATCCTGTCCGAAAACAGAAACTTATGGCTTTGCAGATGAAGGTTAGTAGAAAAACAGTGAAAAAGGTTTTAAACGAAGACCTTAAGCTGCGAGCATACAAAAAAAAGAGTGGGCACTTACTTAATGCCCGTTTAAAAGAAATTAGACTCAAAAGATCCCGGGTGTTGTTAAAACGGTACGCGAAAAACCGGCACCGCGATATACTTTTTACAGACGAAAAAATTTTTGATATAGAAGAAAAGTATAATAAACAAAACGATAGAGTGTACGCTACCAGCTCTGAAGAAGCAGGAAACAAAGTTCCGCGGGTGCAACATGGGCATCATCCCTCTTCAGTCATGGTCTGGTTAGGAGTCTCCTACTATGGGCCAACTGAGGTTCATTTTTGCGAAAAGGGGGTCAAAACCAGTGCAAAAGTGTACCAAGAGACGGTTTTGGATCGGTACGTCAAAGACCTGCCCAACACACTATTTTCAGGACATCACTTTGTGTTCCAGCAGGATTCTGTGCCCGCTCACAAAGCCAAGACCACTCAAGCCTGGTTCGAACGTCAAAACATTGACTTTATAAGACACGAAGATTGGCCTTCCTCCAGTCCAGACCTTAATCCTCTGGACTATAAAATTTGGCAGGTCTTAGAGAGCAAGGTCTGTGCTAAGCCCCATAAAAATTTGGAGAGTCTGAAGTCAGCCATAGTTAAAGCAGTCGCTGAAATCGACATGGATATGGTGCGTGGTGCGATAGACGACTGGCCGCCGCGGTTGAAAGCCGTTATTAAAAGCAAGGGAGGTCATTTCGAATAGTTTTATGTTCTTTTGATTCTCCGATAATTGTATTTTTAATTGGTATATAAATTTTTAAAAACGGATTGGTACTTTTTATTTTATCAGTATTTTCATATATGACAGAACTTTGGGACCGACTACGTATATTGGTAAACATTTGTTGAATTTTTGTTTTAGTGTTGTTTTCTTGATGCTTCTTCTAATGTATCTAACCAACATTAGGCGTTTCTATTATTTGTTGCTAGCGTAAATAAAATAACTTTCCGAGTAGAATATTCCCTTTGGGTAAATACAATAAAAAAATTACTAACAAAATTGGATGTTTCATTAAATAAAAATAAAAAAATACGAATATACAGGCGAAGGAATAACGATAGAGTGTTGATCGTATTTGCGAGAAATTTTTAATCTTAATAACTAGCAAAAAAGCATTACACAGAAACAGTAAACCTTAACTCTGTATATACGTATGTAACCAAAAACTAATGAGATCACAGTATGATAAGACTGAAATAACAACTAGATATTGGATTTGAAATAGTACCTCTTGTTTTGAAGTCTTTTTACACTTTATCGATTAAGAATTACGATTTAATTTTAGGAGAATATTGAAAGTTTTGAACTGTATCTGTATCCATTTCAATCTTTCTATATTAAAAAAATAAATCTTAGTCTACTGTGGCCAGAGCATGAAAATCACACAATTCACCAAAGGATCAGCGAGTGACGCCCACATTCATCAATGTTTCTTTCTAAATTGCTTGTATTAACACTACATGCCCCGTAAGTCATATACGTGTGATAGATATCATGTACCTACATAATCAACAGAACAACGTGTGTACTTAGCTAGCCGCAAAAAGTTATACCTACGCAGAAAAAGGAATAACACTAATCTTTTCTTTATAGGTAAACTCAGCAATGAAGGTATGTCAAAACGCAAACGAGAACCCTCCATAAAACAGGAAGTACTTAACGAACAGATGTCAGAGAAAGTGAAGATGCGAGTTGAACGCGAGAAACACTATAACAACATTCGGCATGTCCTGGCATTTAGCAATGCGACAGCCATCAGGACGCAAAGTGACGGTTTCTACCTCTGTTGCTTCTGCAACGACATGTTCCCCGAACCAGCTGACCTCAAAGAGCACAATTTACAACAGCATTGTGGCGAGGACATAAAGAATGCCACATTTCTCAGAAGGACACATCTTAACAATCTACACGTCAAACTAGACATAACTGGTCTGGAGTGCAGTCTATGTAACGAAGGCTTCGAAAATATTGAACCACTAATGGAACATTTGAAAGAGATTCACGACAAAGCAATCCATACAGATATTAACCACAGACTTGTCCCTTTCAAATTTCAACCGGGCGCAGAAAAGGAGCTGTTGTCTTGTTTTATGTGTTTCAATGTCTTCAACAAACTGAAAACTCTTTTCAATCACATGAACACGCATTACAGAAACTTTATCTGCGATGTTTGCGATGCTGGTTTCGTTACTAAGACTATGGCTGTCGAACACGGCAACACGCACATAGCCGGAACATTTGAATGCCGTTTTTGTCCAGAAGTGTTTCCAACTCGCTTGAAGAGAACCAATCACGAGAGATTCAGGCACACTCATGCCGAAGGACTGAACGTTTGTCGTATATGCGAGAAAAGATTCAAATCCTACTTCCAAAAGGAATTGCATCTCAAAGATGTGCACGGTGTCGGAGCCAATGCCAAATGCCAGGCATGCGACAGAGTATTCAATTGTCAAAAGAAGCTGAGATACCACATTAGGGTACACCACTTAATGGATAGAAAGTATAAGTGTGAACTTTGTGACGCGGCGTTCTTCACGAGTTTAGAACTAACCGAACACAATGTGAAGCATACGGGCATCAAGCCTTACATATGCGACGTGTGCAATCGAGCGTACCCTCGGAAGAAATCCTTGTTGAGACACTTCAAAACTGCGCATATGACCGCCGATAATACGCAAGATAACTGGCAGATCAAATAAAGTACTTTTTGAAACGATATTTTTCTATGTCCAAACACTTACTTTTATTCTACTTTTCTGTTAATTAATTCAAACTTTGAATATTTCGAAAAACTACAAGTCTGTTGTCTGTATTATTGAAAAATGGTTTTAAAGTACAACTTTTGTATTTTATTAATGATCCAATCATCTACCGAGTTACTAGAATTAGTCGAAATACTGATCTAATAATTTATGTCCTTTACGTAAACTGTCTGTCTGTGTCTACTCATTGCACAACGTCTCATACGCTCCTTTCTCTTGATGTCTTTCGCGTAATCATGTCAAGGGAGAGTATTTGGTAAAATAATAAATCAAAGTCGCTATGAAATATTGGTATTTAGGAAAAAAGATCGTGTCTAGTTCTGTAGATGGATTCATGTACATAGATGCTATTTTATCGCTTGTTTTCCTTAATAGTTGATATCGTGGTTCTATAAATAAATGTTTCTTAATACTTACACCTGGTTTCTAATATTCCACTTTTTAAAAGATAACTATAACATACATTTTTACAAAATGTTTTAAGCAGTTCCATAATAAACTATGAAAAAAAAAGATTATTTCAAACATGCATGATACATCACATGTTTGCCTGGCCTCAAGTAGGTTACCTACCCTGTGCTATGGGAAGCCATTTGGGTTCTTACTTCTGTGATCTGACTTTTTATGGTCTACTTAATGTAATTTACATGTTCATCATCTATACATATAGTTTTGAAACAAGCATATCTCCCTACCTAATCCCAAATCTACTAAAAAAAAATAAAGTATACATGATATAGTAGTGAAAAATACGATACGACACGTTTAATATAGGCTAAAATACGTTATAATTATGGGTATCTTATCGAAACTGATGTGTAACAGTTAAAAATTTCCTTTATAGGTAACGCACAAGAAGCTATTGGGACAGTAAGTAATGTGATCAAAACAGAGGATGAAGAATTAGTCAAAGAAATATTAGAGTTCCAATACATTAAACCTGTCAAAAAGAAGAAATCAAAAACAGAACGTCTTAATAAATCATCTAGAGCAACGAAAGACAAATCTAAGTGTTTCGCTGAACAACGCAACTCGAAGACGAAAACTAGAATAAGAGAAGCTAAATCCAAAGGAGAAGATTTGGTTAAACTGAGAGCAGCTGTGCAGGAGATTCTTGAAAGTTCAAATGCTACGGCGCTTCGCGGTCACGGCGGTGTGGGCTACGCTTGCTGTTTCTGCGACGTACAGTGTCCCGATCCAGCTGAACTAAAAGCACACAACTTACAAAGTCATATAGAAGACATTCCAACATTCATGAAAGGAAAATATATCACCACATTCTACGCAAAAATGGATATCACGTCTTTGCAATGTAGATTGTGCAGTGAAAATATTCCTACAATCATACAATTAGTCGATCATCTAAATAATACACATGATAAAGATATTTTCGATGATATTAAAAAACGTATTTTCCCGTTCAAGTTTGATAGCAAAGAATTGTGTTGCTGTGAATGTGCTCGCACGTTTCGCGCATTCAAAGCTTTGCAAGAACACATGCATTCACACTATAAAAATTATGTCTGTGATATTTGCGGTGCAGGATTCATCATAAAAACTGCTTTAAGCGTCCACAGCGCGACACACGAAGCTGGGTCGTTTCAATGTGCGCATTGTCCAAAAGTATTAGATTCGATGTACAAAAAGAAACTGCACGAGAAGTTTGTACACGTATCCGATCTCAGATTCAAGTGTGCATTTTGCGATCAGAGGTTCAACAGGATCGGAGCTAAAGAGAAGCATCAATCTGAGGCTCATGGAGTCCCCAGCGTCGAGCATAAATGTCATTGCGGCAAGGTTTTTGGCAGCCGTTCATCCTTAGGGTCCCACATCAAGAGAAATCATTTATCGCAACGGATGCACCAATGCCCAGAATGTACAATGGAGTTTTTCAGTCTTTACGAGTTCAAGAATCACATGTTGAAACATACCGGTCAAAGGAACTTCAAATGTGAAGTTTGTCAAAAAGCGTTCGGTCGTCAGCATACATTAAAAGAGCACATGCGTATCCATCTGAATGATAGACGATTTAAATGCGCGCATTGCGGACAGGCATTCGTGCAGAAATGTAGTTGGAGGGGGCATATGCGCTCTAAACATGGCGAGATTGTCTGATCGTACGTGTATTTCTTTTAGGTAGAAAATTACTGTGTGTTTACCGTATTCCTCTCATTCTTACCGTCCTGCTAAACAATTTTTACTTTTCTTTCATAAATTATTATGAACAACTACTATTACGTAAGATATTCATTTGATCGAACTTTAAATAAAAACCTTATTATTGTCTAACTATGGAATGCGCGCTGTATTATACTGCTATATTTTACTTTCGGGTGAATGGTTAATATGGTTATCTTTCTGACAAAAAAATGTGTAACGGTCGAAAATTTCCTTTATAGGTAAGCCACAAGAAGATATTCGACCCCGATCAATGAAGCAACTGATCAGAATTGAAGATATCAAAGAAGAAAGCGATAAAGATATCTCGCATCCTGTAAAAGGTGCCTCTGCGAAACTGGTTTCTAAATTGAAGTCAGCGCCGAAACACCCAACTATTAGAAAGAAAAAGTCAATAGAAGAGTCAGATACATTGACTAGAAGGGACTACATGTATAGAATGCGTGAGGCGGTGAGAACGATTATAGAAAATTCTAATGCCACGACAATCCATTCCTGCGGCGGAGCCGGTTACGCATGCGCCTTTTGCAACGAACAATTCCCTGATCCCGCTGACCTGAAGTTGCATAATTCTCAGCACATACCTGAGTTGGACACATTTATGAAGCTTAAACACCAGTCCAATTTCTACGTCAAAATGGATATTACATCATTGCGATGTAACTTGTGCAGCACTGATATTCCAACTATTAGTCAGCTCGTTGATCATCTTAACAGTATTCACAATGAAAATATATTTGATGAAGTCAAGAAACGAATATTCCCCTTCAAGTTTGAAGGGAAGGAGTTCCGATGCTGTGAATGTCCGAGTACATACCACGCATTTAGACCTCTCCAAGAACACATGCACTCCCATTATAGTAATTTCTTTTGTAACATTTGTGGAGCCGGATTCATTATCAAGGGAGCGTTACGCGTGCATGAAACCACCCATGAAACTGGATCGTTCAAATGTGCACACTGTCCAAAATTCTTCGATTCCATGAATAAGAAAAGAATGCATGAAAAATGTGTCCACGTTTCTGACCTTAGGTTTAGATGCGCCTTTTGCGACCAAAGGTTTAACATGATACACACAAGGGACAAGCATCAAACTGCTGTTCACGGTACCGAAAGAGTTGAATACAAATGCCACGCTTGCGAGAAAGTTCTAGCTAACCGCTCGTCTTTGCACACGCACATAAAGAGGCATCATTTGTTGCAACGGCTACATCAATGTCCGGAATGTGACATGAAGTTTTTTAGCCCCAGTGAGCTTAGGAAGCATATGCCGAAGCATACCGGTCTTCGGGACTTCAAATGTGACGTCTGCCAAAAAGCATTCGGTCGGCAGAAAACGTTGAAAGAGCACATGCGTATACATTTGAATGACAGGCGATATAAATGCGAGCATTGCGGACAAGCGTTTGTGCAGAAATGCAGTTGGAGGGGGCACATGCGTACCAAACATGGTGAAATGGTTTAATCGAATATTGCATTTCATAATCTTCTTCTTCGTGTCAATGGTTGAAGTTTATCTTTTCCTGCCAGTACTTGGCGACGACAATGACATAATCAGTCGCCAAGTTCAGCTCTTCGTTACTACTACTTTACTCTCTATTTTACAATGTGAATATGAATCTTTCTTACCTTTACTTCCATGTCTCAACTTAAAGCAACGAATACGTAGCTTATTAATAAAATTTACATTAATTTTTTTCTTATAAAAGTGTTTGTTATATCATTATCACATTATTCTCGTATGTTCCGTTTGATCAAATCACAAAGATGCTATGCTATGTCTTGTAATATACCTAAGTTTGCTCAAGTTTTGTAATATACGATGTATAAGTTGTTAAATAATAACTAGCTATAATTAGTATGAAATATTTATCTGTGTACGACTTAAAAAATAAATTGTGTCTATATATCAACCTGTTGCAGTGCAGTGTATCTGTATGTTATCTTATTATTTAATTAGGAAAATAAATTATTTGAACTATTTACAGTTTTTTATTACTTATTCCAAATATAGAGATGCAAATCAATAAACGATAATCCACTATGATAAAAAGGCTTGTTATTTAGGGACTGTTGAAATATGGACCGATTCCGCTGAATAGGGATAGCGGTGGTGCCCGCGTGGTGTATGTGGGTTAGGTATAGCATTTCCACCACTAGTGGTATTTCTGATTCAGATTTGAACAGGGCTTTATGATTTCAATAAATTGGTGATACTGGTTTAGTTTTATACACAAATTTTTACGAAGGATTCATAATGTAAGATACTTTTAGGAAAGAATAAATGTGTTTGACAATAAATTACGACAACAAATCAAACGTTAGGTATAAAGCAATTGTAAAACCAGCCTAAAAACGAGAAGCAAATGGATAACAACTTTTTTTCTTCATGCAGGTAAACGACCAGAATTCAGTGAAATAGCAACTGAAAAAAAGGTAAAGTTTGAAGAAGTAACTGTTAAAATGGAAATCGGAGAAATTTCTGCACCGGTGGAGGTGAAAAGTTTGAATCCGAAAATTAATTTAGAATTGCTGAGTTGGCGAGTGGCCGTGAGGAGTTTGCTGGGCAGCTCCAACGCCACGGTGATACGAAACTACACCGATAAAGGCTATGGGTGCGGCTTCTGCCCTGAGCAGTTCCGAGATCCTGCTGAACTGAAAAAGCACAGCCACAACACACATAAAGCGGAAACATTCAAAGGCGATAGAGTTCAGGCACGATTCTTTGTGAAAATGGACACAACCGACTTAAAATGCAGTCTCTGCGAGGGACAATTCGCAACAATCGAACAAATCATCACACACCTCAACGAAAGTCACCACAAGAATGTTCTACCTGAAATCAAAAGTCTGATTATGCCATTCAAATTCGAAAATAACGAGCTGCGATGCTGTGAATGTTCAAAGATCTTCAACGCATTTCAAGCGTTACAAAACCACATGCATTCACATTACAGCAACTACATTTGTGACGTTTGCTCTGCTGGTTTTATTACACCAAAATCACTTCAAAATCATAAAAAAGCTCTACACTTGGCTGAGTCCATTAAATGTAATGGTTGCTCAAAAGTTTTTATCTCGCGTGAAAAAGCGAGACAGCATGAATTAAAAGTTCACAAAAAGGATAAACGATACCTAACAAGCATGTGCAGGTTATGCAACGAACGCTTTAAAACTTATGATTTAAAGAAAAAGCATTTGAAACAAGCACACGGAGTTGTCGTAGGCGCTAGCGCTGTTGCAGATCCGGAAAAATTCAAATGCCGTGCATGCGACAAATGTTTTTCTAAAAAGGCCAGTTTGCGTTACCATACGGAGAGATTCCATATGATGTTAAAAGAGCATAAGTGCTCGGATTGCGATAAAGAATTTTATACTTTAGCCGATTTAAAAGTTCACATGGTGAAACATAGCTCAGAGAGGAAGTACAGTTGCGACTCTTGTCCAAATATTAGATTTAAGACATCTAAAGACTTGAGCTTGCACATAAAGAGGCACCATTTGATGGAACGTCCGCATGCGTGCCCGGAATGCGACATGAAGTTTTTTAGACCTGGCGAGCTTAGAGCACATATGCCTACGCACACTGGTCTTCGAGAGTTCAAATGTGACGTTTGTCAGAAAGCATTCAGCCGACAGAAAGCGATATCGGAACACATGCGTATACATTTGAATGACAGGCGACATAAATGCGAGCATTGCGGACAAGCATTTGTGCATAAAAGCAGTTGGAGGGGGCACATGCGTTCTAAACATGGCGAGATTGTCTAAATCACATTCAATTTCTTTATTTCTTAGTAGGAATTGCAAGATTATATTTTAAGGAAATCATGTAAAGAAAAAAACTAATCAAAATGAATGTGAATCATGTTTCTTTCTTTAGAAATGCACTTTCTAATATTCTTATCTTTATTAGCCTATTCGTCTTACTGCTGGGCAAAGGCCTCTCTTTGCAATAAAAAGTAATAATAATATAGGAAAAAACACAGTAAATAATTCTAAACTCGTACTTCTTTTAGCTGTGGCTGTATTTCTTTGAAAGATGTTTTTAATACTTCTATCTATGTATGTTTCCTTAAAGAAAACTTTTTAAAACCGAAAAAAAGAGATCGAAGTTACACCCTTAAAACCAGAAAAAGAAAGAAGCAAATGGATAACACGTTTTTTTCTTCATGCAGGTAAACGACCAGAATTCAGTGTAATAGCAACTGAAACAGAGGTAAAGTTTGAAGAAGTAACTGTTAAAACGGAAATCGACGACGAAGTTGATGTACCGGTGAAAGTGAAAAGTGTGAACCAGAAAACTAATTTAGAATTGCTGAGTTGGCGACTGGCCGTGAGGAGTTTGCTGGGCAGCTCCAACGCCACAGTGATACGCAACTACACCGATAAAGGCTATGGGTGCGGCTTCTGTGCCGAGCAAATCCGAGACCCTGCTGAGCTGAAAAAACACAGCCAAGACATGCATAAAGCTGATACGTTCATAGGCGACAAAGTTCAGGCACGATTCTTTGTTAAAATGGACATAACTAACCTAAAATGCAACCTATGCGAGGAAAACTTTACTACAGCCGAACAAATCATCACGCATCTTAACGAAAGTCATCATAAAAATATTTTACCTGATATCAAGACACTAATTATGCCATTCAAATTCGAAGATAACGACCTGCGATGCTGTGAATGTTCAAGGATTTTTAACGCTTTTCAAGCGTTACAAAACCACATGCATTCACATTACAGCAACTACATTTGTGACGTTTGCTCTGCTGGCTTCATGACACCAAAATCACTTCAAAACCATAAGGGAGCATTGCACGTAGTCGACTCCGTTAAATGCAATTGCTGTTCAAAAGTTTTTATCTCTCGTAAAAAGGCGAGACATCATGAATTAAAAGTTCACAAACAGGATAAAAGATACTTGACGTGCATGTGCAGATTATGCAATGAACGATTTAAAACTTATGCTTTAAAGAGAAAGCATTTAGAAGAAGTACATGGTGTTGTCGTAGGTGTAGGCGCTGTCGTAGATCCGGAAAAATTCAAATGTCTTGCGTGCGACAAATGTTTTTCTAGAAAGGCCACATTACATGCCCATACGGAGAGATTCCACATGATGTTAAAACAGCACAAATGTACGGAATGCGACAAGGAGTTTTATTCTTTACCCGAACTGAGGGAGCACATGGTGAAGCATAGTTCAGAGAGGAAGTATAGCTGCGAAACTTGTCCGAACACTAAATTTAAAACAATTAGATCCTTAAGCTTGCATATTAGAAGGCATCATTTGATGGAACGTCGGCATGCGTGCCCCGATTGCGACTTGAAATTCTTTACTACCGGAGAACTTAAAACGCATTTGCCGACACATACTGGTCTGAGGATATTTAAGTGTGACATCTGCCACAAGGCATTCAGTAGACAGAAAACTCTGAGACAACACATGCCGATACATTTGAATGAAAGAAGGTTTAAATGTGATCATTGTGAACAAACGTTCGCGCAAAAAGTCTGCTGGAAAGGGCACATGCGTTCTAAACATGGCGAAAGAGTCTAATCGATTTGAGCTATTTTCTTCGTTTCGTTTGTAAAGTTTAGGAAATATAATTTGAGCCGATTCGACTATAACTGCTATAAACTATACATACTATATGGAACTTACTTGTATAGAGAATGGGTGTAGCGTATGTTTGAAATAAGAAGCACCTACATGAAATTTAGACCTATATGCAAAGTTTAGATATAGATACGTACGTAAATAAAACCATGAAATTTTTAAATACCTTTTAACTGTTCCTAAAATATCTCTTATGTACGTACGCTATCTAGACGATAGGGTACTTACATAAGAAGGCTTAAAATTTTATTCACATATCATTTACATAATGTGTACTTAGGTTACTTATAGTGAGTACTTAAATAAATACTTAAACGATTAAAATTGTTTCCTTCAAAACAACCACACCTTCTAATATTGATACCAAAACAACTATGGAAGATACAGCCATTTATCATTAGCACAACAGGATATGAATCTTACCTTATTCGGATTTGGAGATGCAGTAAAGTAATGGAATATAAAAAAATGCAAATATATTGAAAGCAATCAAGAATGGAAAAATAATTTGGATAACACATTTTTTTCTTCATACAGGTAAACGTCGAGAATTCCACGAAATGGCGTCTGACACAGTTAAGTTTGAGGAAGTAACTATCAAAACCGAAATCAAAGAAAAAGCAAAATCACCAGCAGTAAAAGATAAAGTAAAATCACCAGCAGTAAAAGAAAAAAGAGAGAACAAGAAAAAGAATTTAGAATTACAAAGTTGGCGAGCGGCTGTCCGGACCTTGCTGGCCAGCTGCAACGCTACAGCGATTCGGAACCACACCGATAAAGGTTACGGGTGCTGCTTCTGCCGCGAACAGTTCCCAGACCCTGCCGAGTTGAAAACGCACTGTGCCAATAACCACAAAGACGACATTTCCAAATTCAAAGGCGACAAGGAACAGGCAAAATTCTTTGTCAAAATGGACATAACCAACTTGAAATGTAATCTATGTGATGGCAGTTTTGCTACAATCGAGCAAATTGTTACACATCTAAATGAAATTCATAATATAGATATACTGCCTGATGTTATAAGACTGATAATCCCATTCAAATTCGATAATAGTGACTTGCGCTGCTGTGAATGCTTACACCCTTGCTACTCATTTACGCTTTTGCAAGCGCACATGCATTCCCATTACAGGAATTATATCTGCGACATTTGTTCTGCCGGGTTTGTTACATTAAAAGCACTTCAAGCTCACAGAACAACGCATGACACCGGATCTGCGAAATGCACTTACTGCTCTAAGGTCTTTGATTCGCAGAGAAAAGCGAAGAAGCACGAAACGTGTGTCCATACGGACGAAACACGTAGATCGGTGTGCAGATTTTGTGGAGAGCGCTTTAAAACTTATACTGCCAAACAAAAACACTTAAAAGAAGTGCACGGCGTAGTTCCAAATAGTGTAAAATGTCTTGCGTGTGACAAAATATTTCCCAGAAAAGATCTCTTAGTTTATCATACCAAAAAGTACCACCTGATGTTAAGGCCGCATAAGTGCACAGAATGTGACAGGGAATGTTTTACTGCATCGGATTTGGCCAGACACATGGTTATGCATTCTACGGAGAGAAAGTTTTGTTGTGAACTTTGTCCCAAGACTTTTCGTTTCAAGGTGGCTCTGGACCGTCATAGGAGGATACACACTAACGCACGTTTTAATTGTGAACATTGCAGTGGCAAATTTGCCACAAAGGCAAATATGGTTCGACACATGCGCAAGAAACACTAAGTGAGTAGGTACAGTGGTATCTATACTCTGCTGCATTAGCCAAGATCATGTTATTAGTCCAACTACAGGAACTTTTAAGATATTGCTCATGGATAATTATATTGGTTTGGCTGACAAACTCTGGCCTTTTCACCGACAAGTTAATATAGGTCTAAATATTGTTATTATCCTGCTTGTACCATCTTTTAAGTTACAAAATATTAACAAAGCTACAAAACATTGTAACCTCTGAACCTGATAGTTAAATTGATCTACCTACGTATTTGACCAAAATGTGTTGTTAAAATGTGTAAATAACATTTCGTCATTATTAACTTTAGTATGTATCAAAACTGTAAGTCAGAACTTAAGATACATAGTACTTAAATGTTACTTAATACCAATAAATAACACACTACTACGGGCACAAAAAAGGCTAAAAGCAATTTCGATAACACATTTTTTCTCTTTATAGGTAAACGTCGAGAATATGGTGAAAACGCATCTGAAAAAGAGGTTAAGTTTGAGGAAGTTGATGTAAAATTTGAATCTAAAGACAATGTAAACGCATGTGTACCGGTAAACAAGGAAAAAAAAATACCGAACGCAAATTTGGAATTGCAGAGTTGGCGAGTGGCCGTGAGAAGCGTGCTAGCCAGCTCCAACGCCACGGTGATACGGAACCACACTGACAAAGGCTATGGATGTTGCTTCTGCCGTGAGCAGTTCCTAGAGCCCGCCGAATTAAAAACACATTATGATAAACACACTGCTGACATCCCAAAATTCAAAGGCGTCAAGGAACAATCAAAATTCTTTGTCAAAATGGACATAACAAACTTAAAATGCAATTTTTGCGTACAAAACTTTAATACCATCGATGAAATCTTAACGCATCTAAACGAAATCCATAGTAAAAATATATTGCCTGAAGTTAAGACGCTAATTTTACCATTCAAATTTGATAGCAACGAGTTGCGATGTTGTGAATGCTCTCAGACTTTCCACACATTCCAAAATTTACAATCACACATGCATTCCCATTACAGTAATTATATTTGTGACGTTTGCTCTGCCGGTTTTGTGACTAAGAAATCGCTTCTAGTTCATAGAGCTTCGCACGAGACCGGCTCCGTCAAATGTAGTTATTGCTCAAAAGTCTTCGACTCCCAACATAAAGCCAAACAGCATGAGTCGTACGTCCACAAAGAGACTGTACCCAGATCCGTGTGCAGATTTTGCAACGAGCGCTTCAAAAGGTACACTGCCAAACAAAAGCATTTAGAAGAAGTACATGGCGTAGCACCAATGAGCTTCAAATGTCTTGCGTGTGACAAATTGTTTGCCAGAAAACATCTGCTGCATGCGCATACGAAGCGGTTCCATTTGATGCTGAGACCACATAAATGCATAGAATGTGGTATGGGATTCTTCTCCTCATCAGAGATGAACCAACACATGGTAAAGCATACTTTACAGAGAAAATACCATTGTCAGATCTGTCCCAAGTCGTTTTGCCATAGAGCAGCTCTGAACCGACACAGACGCATACATAACGACGATTTACGGTTCAAATGTGAGCACTGCGGGCACATGTTCGTCACGAAAACTAATTTGAAACGGCACATGTGTAAAAAACACAGTGAGTTAATGTGAAATTGTGCAACTTACAGAGAGGCGAGTATGGAAATTAGTTGCACATCGAGTGACCTTTTAACATGATTCCGAGTTTTAACAAAGATCAATATCAGTTTTCCGCTCACATAATTACATTATATAGCAAAAGATTAGTCATAATCTATCATCAAGTTCAAACAATAAACAAACGAAAAAATTTAAATGCAATTAAATAATGCATTTTTTTCTTCGTGCAGGTAAAGAACGAGCATGCACTGAAAAGACATCTGAAACTAAGATTGAGTTTGAGGAAGTAACTGTCAAAAATGAAATCAGGGCCGAAGTTGATGCACCGGTAGTCGTAAAAAGAAAGAAAAAGGTACCCGATAGAAATTTAGAACTGCAGAGCTGGCGAGTGGCCGTGAGAGATTTGCTGGCCAGCTCCAACGCCACGACGATACGGAATCACAACGATAAAGGTTATGGGTGCTCCTTCTGCCGCGAACAGTTCCAAGACCCTGCTGAACTGAAAACACACAGTTCTGATAAACATACGGCCGCGGAAATTGCCAAATACAAAGGCGTTAAGGAACAATCTAAATTCTTCGTAAAAATGGACATAACAAACTTGAAATGCAAATTATGCGAACAAAGTTACAACTCAATCGAACAAATCATAACGCACTTGAACGAAATTCATAGCAAAAATGTGTTAGTGGATATTAAGAAACGTATTTTACCATTCAAATTCGACAGTAACGCGCTTCGATGCTGCGAATGCTTACAGACTTTCCACGCATTTCATAAATTACAAGCTCACATGCATTCCCATTACAGCAACTTCATCTGTGACATTTGCTCTGCCGGTTTCGTTACTCTGAAAACACTTCTAGTGCACAGAGCTACACACGAGACCGCGTCTGTTAAGTGTAGTTATTGCCCAAAAGTCTTTGACTCCCAGAATAAAGCGAAACAGCATGAATCTGCTATCCACAAAAAGTGTGCTCCAAAATCTGTATGCAGGTTTTGCAATGAACGCTTCAAAACGTACAACGAAAAACAGAAACATTTGCAAAAGGTGCACGGTGTAGCCCCAATAAGTGTCAAATGCCCTGCGTGTGACAAGTGGTTTGCCGGGAAGCATTTGTTGCTTACACACACTAAGAGATTCCACTTGATGCTGAGGCCGCATAAATGTACCGAATGTGGCATGGGATTCTTCTCCTCCTCAGAGCTCAACGAGCATATGTCAAAGCATACTATGGAGAGAAAATACCGGTGTAAAATATGTCCTCAGACGTTCTATTACAGAGCAGCTCTGAGCCGACACAAACGTACACATTCCGATGATTTGCGATTCAAGTGTGACCACTGCAATCACACTTTCATCACAAAAAGTAACTTAAAACGACACATGTTTAAGAAACACTGTGAGTTTTTGTAATATAGGTAAGCACAGAAATGTTAGGATATAAACAGATAGTTTTCTATATGAAATTACTTTTTCTCCAACAACTTCTATCTTTTCTTCTGCTTCGACACGTTTTAGAAGCTTTTTTTTAACTATTATTCTGTTTTTGTTTTCTGATATATTATGCCTCAAAAAATGTTGTCTATATTATACCTCAACAAATTGTCAAATTGTGTGTGAGTTAAGATCTGGCTTTAGGTAAGACAATTGGTTTTTAAACTGTTATTCTTGCCTATATGATTTTGACTGCATTCTTAACATACATTCCTTTATAAGTACTTAAATTTTTCGTTAATGTGTGGAATTTACTAATATACCTACTTTATGATCAAAATATAATTTAATAATTTTATCTATACATGTAAAAAATTTTGTCGTCCTTATATAAGTTAACTTGTTATTTAAATTTTGGATGACAAATACCTTGCAAAGATCTGTAATGTGTTTTCTACTACAATTTGTTATCTGTATAATAGTAAAGTATAATAGTAAGTTAAGATCTGTTGTATTGTAATGTGATTTTCTGTAAATAAAGAAGTTCAATGTTATACTATTGTTTAATTCAATCGTTCCTACGATAGGTTTAAATATATACAGATAGTCTCGAAAAATCGCACTGAGTTAATTTGAAAACTCTTTACCTCTAACCTACCTATATCAAATATCGCATAAATTGGGTTTTGTTCCAAGCTGATGAAAATTTTGTCACTTTTTATGCACATTTACGAAAACTTGTAAAGAATAATGCTTCCTCATGTATACGACTGCGTAAATTTTTCTAAAACAACTAAGTATTAGAAAAAAATTGACGATTATGACGAAAGTTTAATTTAACCAAGTACGTTCCGAAGACCAAAGTTCAAGAAAATAATTAAGCAAATTATTGTAAACAATTTTATAAACCCACAACCACAAGTCCTAATTTAAGACGAATAAGAATAACACTAAATACTCGGCCTATGTATATCATGAAAACCATAACCTATTTTAATGGATGTTGCCAATTCTAAGCTGGAAAAATTCGAAACGAATAAAGAAAAAAATCATGAATACAAGTTACCTTTATGGTTTTTGAAATACCTTATGCCAAAGCGCACTACACTACACAACCATACACTTAAAAACAAAAAAAACTGAAACTAATTATAATCGTGAATGAACAAATTGAAATTTTATACTTTCACACTCACTCACATCAGCCTATAGCAGTCCACTGCTGGACATAAGGCACGATCACGTCATCGGTCCACCTTACCTTTACCTCTGCTGAACTTGTACCTACATAATTACTTACCAATTTATTTTTATTATGGAAAGCGGAAGTAGACAAAAAATCAAGATGGGCGAATAATGGATAACGCAAAGTTTTTCTTTATAGGTAAACGACGAGTCGCCGAAAAGACATCTAAAACAAAAGTTAAGTTTGAGGAAGTAAGTGTCAAAGAGGAAACCGATGAGGCAGTTGTCGCAAAAAATATAAAAAAGAAACTCAACGTGAATGCGAATGTAGAATTGCAATGTTGGCGAGTGGCCGTGAGGAGTTTGCTAGCTAGCTCGAACGCTACGGCGATTCGGAATCACAGCGATAAAGGCTATGGGTGCTGCTTCTGCCGCGAACAGTTCCAAGACCCTGCTGATCTGAAAACACACAATTCTGAAAAGCACACCGCTGACATCGCTAAATTCAAAGGGGTCAAAGAACAATCCAAATTCTTCGTTAAAATGGACATTACTAACTTAAAATGCAAAATCTGCGAGAGCGAATTCGCAACAATCGAACATCTAATTACGCATCTAAATGAACAACATAGCTTAGACATATTCCCTGATATCAAAAGATTGATTTTGCCATTTAAATTCGATAGTAAAGAGCTATGTTGCTGCGAGTGCTGGCAAACGTTCCACACATTCAAAGTCCTTCAGGAACACATGCATTCCCACTATAGCAATTACATCTGTGACGTTTGCTCATCCGGATTTGTTACTAGAAACTCTCTCATACTGCACAGAGCGTCACATGAAACAGGATCCTTCAAATGCACGTACTGCTCAAAAATCTTTGACTCTCAACAAAAAGCTAGAATGCACGAAACCAAAATGCACGAAAACGCTGCCCCGAAATGCGTTTGCAAGTTCTGCAACGAACGGTTCAAAGACTTTCGCAAAAAGCAGAAACATTTAGAACAAGTGCATGGTGTAGCCACCACGAGTTACAAGTGTAAGGCCTGCGACAAATCGTTTTCCTATAAGAACACTTTGCGTTACCACACGAAGAGGTATCATCTCATGCTAAGACCGCATAAATGCAAAGAGTGCGGTATGGATTTCTTCACTGCTTTCGAGTTGAGCCAGCATATGATAAAACATTCCCCGCGAAGCCATTACCGTTGCGATATCTGTCCTAAGACATTTTGTCGGAAACAGTCTCTGAAATGCCACAAGAGAATACACTCCGATGATATGCGTTTCAAGTGTGAACACTGCGGCCACTTGTTTGTAACCAAATGTAATTTGAAAAGGCACATGCTAAAGAAACACAGCTAGCTGCTGCGATAAGAATCCGGACCTCAAGTAAATTGTGAAGTTTATTCTCATTTATTTTCGTCAAATACATAAGTACAAAAACGTTCCATTAAAATATTACGTACTAGGTATAAACTACAAATAGATGTATAGTTGCCGTTTGATGTTAAAGTTAATAAATTATGTTAGCTACACTAAAATACTTGTTTTATTTATGTATATTAAAAGTATTCATTTATACCTCTGCAACAAAACAACCAATTGATGCCATTTTAGGTAGGTAAATAAATATTAACTTGTGCTACAAAAGACGATCTGTTCAAACGATTTAAGTATAGGTAATGAAATTACGGATAGTTTCAAGAGTGTAAACAAAAAATACGAAATAACATTGGTGCCCTTTTCTTTGTAGGTGTACGAGGAAAACTTACGAGAAAAAGACGGGCTTTGCAAACTGATATTGAAGACACAGCAATAAAGGCTGAATACTACGAACTACAACCGGAAAAGAGAGGAAAGAAAAGCAGCATAGACATGGCTAAATGCTTCTATGATTTGTACAGGCTAAGAACAGCCGTTCGTGAGATATTGACAAGTTCAAATGCAACAGTATTGCATGGGCACAGTGATAAAGGCTACGGTTGCAGCTTTTGCGGGCAATACTTCCTAAAACCGTACGATCTAAAGCAACACAATCTCCAACTTCACAGCAAAAACATAAAAACATTTCTCAAAGGCAAGGAACACTCCAAGTTTTTCGTCAAACTGGACATTACCGATCTACAGTGTAATATTTGTAACCAGGGCATTAGCAACATTGCAGAGATGATCGATCATTTAAATAGCGATCACAACAAGAAAATACACGTGGATGTGAAGAAAGTAATCTTCCCATTCACGTTTCACGGCAACGAGTTGCGCTGCTCGGATTGCATGGAATTATTTTACACATTCAAAGCCTTACATGAGCACATGCATTCTCATTACAGCAATTACATTTGCGAAGTCTGCTCAGCTGGTTTTGTGACGAAAAGTTCACTTCTGTTGCATTTGACATCTCATGGGACTGGATCCTTTCAGTGCTCGCGTTGTCCAAAAGTTTTCGATACACCGCAGAAGAAAAAGAATCACGAAGCGAAAGTACATGACGAGAAGGCTCCTAAAAATGTCTGTAGAATATGCAACGAACGTTTCAAAGAGTACTACGCTAAAGAAAAACATATAGCGGATGTTCACGGCATCAAAGCTGATTACAGATGTGAGGAATGTAATAAGACATATCACTGCAAAGCGCATCTACAAGGACACATCAAGAAGAATCACTTGATGATGCGTCCGCACAAATGTATGGAATGTGATATGAGTTTCTACACGTCCAATGACTTGAAGAAGCATATGCCAAAACACACGGGCTCGCGAGAATTTAAATGTACAGTATGTTCAAAGACTTACGCGAGAAAGACTACAATGAAACAGCACATGCGGGTCAAACACGGCGTGAACGAGTAAAAATGTGAAAGTGATCGCTTAGTATAATCTATCTTGTTAATAAAACGCATTAAAAATATTTAGGCACATAAGGCGACATTTTTTGAAATAGTATGCAAGATAGGAGCCATCAAATATTATTCCACTGTGAAATAGGTTCTATTTTTGCTAAATTTGGCGTGTGTGTACTTACGTTCGTAATAACTAGTGAAATTATTTATTGCCCTACAGTCTATCTACACAGTGAGTTTCTCATGATACCTGTTATTGGTCTAGAAAATAAAGTTGTACCTTAATTGTTATGATTTTATGCCTTGAGACGTGGATTTAAGTTATTTATTGAAAATAAAGGCCATACTTAACACTTGGAGTTTCTTTCCAAAGTCTCTTAAAAAATATGCTTTAAAAATAACATCAACAAATCCATCAATGGTGTGATGCACGGCCAACTCAGAGCCTTTAATGAATAGATATAAGACAAATTTATGCTGTTGTAGTTGAACATAAAAAATTCTTTACTCAAATTTTTTGTTTGCTTCATAATGAACGAACTGCGAGGAAAATTCAATAATACGTGTCGTTCTCTTTGTAGGTCCACCACTGGGACAAACCGGGGCAAGGATTGCACATGTCAAGATTGAGGCCGAGATGAGTTCGAACGAAGAGCTAAATATTGCAACACAGAAACTTAATAAACTTGGAAGTCTGAGTGTTGCAAGAATAAAAAAAATAAAACTAGAACCCATAGAATCTAAAGAAATAAACAACGACGAGGTTTCGACCTCCACAAATTTTTCAATGCAGCAATGTCGATTAGCTATTAGAAATATATTAGCCAATTCTAACGCAACTACGATTAGCCACCATACTGGAAAAGGGTACAAATGTTGCTTTTGCGTTAATCAGTACGCAGATCCTGCTGAGCTTAAACAACACAATTTAAATGTCCATGTAAATGATATCAACGGATTTTGTGAAAACGTGGACAGCAAGTCGAAATTATTTGTGAAATTAGATATCACTAAGCTGAATTGTAAGATGTGCCAGCAGGAAATCGATACTGTAGATCAACTAGTAGATCACCTAAATGAGGAGCATAAAATGAATGTTTTGGTTGAGATCAAAAAGTTTATATTTCCGTTCAAGTTTATCAATGATGAGCTGCGATGTGTTTTTTGCTCGAAATTATTTTACACATTCAAAGGTCTTCAATCCCACATGCATTCACATTACAAAAACTACACTTGCGATGGCTGTTTAGCAAGTTTCATCACGAGAACTGCTCTTACAAAACACAGAAGTAGACATAGTCTGTGTAATAGCAAAAGTAAATGTGATAAACTTGATACGGTAAAACCAATTGAGCGTAAAAATAGTAAGAGCGGAAATGATTTGGTTTGCCGTTGGGCCCGATGGCTACCGGGTGTACGAGAGATTTTATCAAACTCTAACGCAACAGTGATCCGTCACCGAGGAACAGTTTTCGACTGTGAATTTTGCTCTGAAAACTTCGTTCTGCCGTCCGATCTTAAACGACACAATCTCCAAATGCATACCAAAGACATCTGCCACTACGGCAAAGGTAATAGAAGGACACAGACTTTCGCAAAATTGGACATCACTGATCTGCATTGCAACTTATGCGATCTAGAGATATCTACCATCGCTGAACTCATAAAGCACCTTAACAGTGACCACGGCAAACATATACAACCGATCATCAAGAACTTCATATTTCCTTTCAAGTTGAACGGTGATGAGTTGCGGTGCTTTGATTGCTCTCAAAACTTCCACACGTTCAAAAGTCTAAAATCCCACATGCATTCACATTTTAACAACTATATTTGCAAGGTGTGCTCCGCTGGGTTTATTTCGAAACATGCCCTCTTGATGCACAGTAGATGTCATGAATTAGGGTCATTCAAGTGCGCGTATTGCACCAAAACGTTTGATCTTCTACGAGTTAAAAAATATCACGAGGAATATGTTCATTCAACTGGAAAACCGAAGAACGTGTGCAGAATTTGCAACGAACGCTTCAAGGATTATCGCCACAAGAAAATTCATTTAGTACGCGTCCACGGCGTAGGATCGTTGGATTTCAAATGTCAGTCTTGTGACAAAGTATTTTTAACAAGTAACGGGTTGCGGCACCATACTAAAAACTTCCATTTGATGATGCGGCCGCACCAGTGTTCGGAATGTAGTATGAGCTTCTACTCTGGGGCAATGCTCAGAAACCACATGTTGAAACACACGGGCAAAAGGGACTTTCAGTGTGACGTTTGCTTGAAGAGATATGCCAGGAAGACGACCCTAGTGGAGCATATGAGGATTCATTTGAACGACAGAAAGCATAAGTGTGAGATGTGTGGGCAGGCGTTCGTTCAGAAGTGTAGTTTGAAAGGACACATGCGGTCCAGACACGGGACACTGGATTAGTGTGAAGTAGATGATGAGTCTCAATACCACAGATAATAATATCCTCTTAAATGTAGACATGTTGTTCGCAGTATGTTACTAATTATTAAGTGAAGATAAATACTCATTTATTTACAAGGAATCAGGTAACATAGCCTACTTGTAGATTCTAGTGTAAATTCGTATGATTGACCTTATAGTAGTTTATGCAATCGTCATTTATATAGGGGTAATCAGAATGCGTGCGTCTTTTTTGTCATAGAATTAATTCTAGAGATTTGATGTTTTGATTACCTATGTAGTAGGTGTTAGTGTTAATTTAGCGAATTCTCTCATTTTGTTGTAAACGTTTTTGACATAAAATAAAGAATGTATTAAATAATTATGATGTCTTTCTTTTACAGAAGTGTGTTTTATTTTAATCAATTCTAAATTTGTTTGTTGTTTGGTACGTGCTTCAATATATTTACAAAGAAGCCTATTTACGACAGGAATTTATTTATCTATTAGAATTTAGAACCATATTTGGGCTAACTCGAAAGGTCATCTAAAACAAATAAGTAAAACAAAATAACTTAAAAAGATAATTTTAAATAGACAACTACTCAAAACTAATTTCTGTCATAACTGGAATTTAATATTAAACATCAATATTTAGAAAACGGTTTTTGAACCTAACGAAAATACCTGCAGTCAAAAATTCCTAACCCTAAGTCTCTTCAGCGAAAATAGGACAATTAAGATCGAACTTCACTTATGTAAGTTCCTTCGATCTTCTAATAGAATGCGAGAAGTGCCGGAAACAAAACTGAGGCTCAACTCAATGTGGGTAAGTTTTTTACCCTCTGTTAATGCTTTACCCTAACCGACTTTATTTTTTATATTTTTATCCCACTGGTGCTGCGATTCTACTAGGAACATAAAATTGTTATTGTTTACAATGACTAATTCATTTATTCAGTGAAAGTATTGTATTGTAACTGTCTGATATTCTAAAAGCATTCATTGTGAATCTACTTGGAAATAAATGATTGAATCTTGGATCTTGACGTCTGTCTTATAAGCTCTGCGATGAGTCAATGCGAAAAAAAATTATGCACTTTAATAGGTAAATTCTATATATAGAATGTGTTTCTGCTTTTCATAAATAAACTATTTTAACCGTGGCATACAGATACTTATAAAAAAAATCTCATCTTTGCATGAGATTCATCTTAGAGGATGCAGAACTGTTCATGTCGACCATTGTATACACAACTACGAGTATTATTATTCCCAGATATCATTTTAATGGCTATTTAGTAGAAGAAATGACATATAACCGAAGAATACTAACTATAGCTACTCACGCTATAAAACAATAGTACAAAGTAGGTACTAGGAGTTCTCATTTTTTTTACAAGCTCTTTGTAAAAGTGTTAAAATACTAATATATGACATTAGTTTCTTTGATAATGAAGTGTGAATCACGCAGGAGTAATACAATAATTTACGTATGGTTCTCTTTATTTATAGGTAATCAGCGGAAACCAGGACTCCAAGAGGTTACTGTAAAAATTGAGCCCATAGAGCAAACAGAAAATATTACTAACGAAATTCATACCGATTTCCCAGAAACTGTTACTAAACAACTTGAAAACAAAACAGAGTTCCAGGCAGGTAAAGAAAAGAAGACCAGCCAATTTACATACTGGCGTTCGTCCATGTGGCATATCCTTGATAATACGAATGCAACTGTCATTAGCCATCACACAGGCTCTGGGTACAAGTGTTGCTTCTGTCCAACAGAGTTCCTCACCCCGGCTCAGCTCAAACTGCACAACATCGAACTGCACCCCAAAGACATAAAAAAGTTTAAGAAGTTCGTGGAGAAAGCGAAATTCTTTGCGAATTTAGACATAACGGACCTACGATGCAAAATATGCGAGATGGAAATCGCAAATGTTGAACAACTAATAGATCATCTAACTAAGAATCATAAAAAGAAAATAGCCCCTAGTGTCAAGAATGTAATATTTCCTTACAAGTTCATGAGTGATGAAATACGTTGCTTCGACTGTTCCAAGTTGTTCAGAACATTTAAATCACTTCAAGAACATATGCATTCACATTATAGCAACTACATCTGTGAGGTGTGCTCCGCAGGATTTGTCAACAGACGTTGCCTCGACGCGCATATGGTAAAGCATAACGCAAAGCCAAACATCAATAGAGATCAGGAGCATCCAGATAAAGTGCCTGAAAAGAACAAATTGAGGAACATCTGCAGATTTTGCAACGAACGCTTCGCTGATCATCGCAACAAACTAAAGCACATGTTCGATGTTCACGGCGTAGGAGTTGCCGCGTACAAATGCCAGTTATGCGAAAAAGTCTTCAACAGCATCCGAGGCGTCACAGATCACACCAAAAACTTTCACTTGAACATGCGACCTCACAAATGTGGGGTCTGCGAGATGGCATTCTACAAAGGGTTCCAACTTAAGAATCATATGCTGAAACACACTCAGATAAAGGATCACGTGTGTGAAATATGCCACAAGAGGTACGGCAGAAAGTATACTTTGACAGAGCACATGCGAATACATACAAATGACAGGCGGCATGTGTGCAAAATCTGTGGATTGGCGTTTATTCAAATGTGCAGTCTGAAAAGCCACATGCGGTCGGTTCATGGTGAAGATTCTGTTTAAACCAATAGAAGGTTTTCGTTTTTGAGAATTTAGGAAAAACTAGTATTCCAAGAATTGTGTAGATGACGTTGAACAGACTATGTTACTAGGTTCCAAAATACTAAAAATAACGAAAGGTAGGAACGGTTGATTAAAATATAAAAGTTTTGGTTAATTAAAGGTTTATGGACTGTCAGCTTAGTAATGCCTTAAATTCTATTCCACCGTTGTTAATGTTTTTTTTTAAATATATCAGTAACAGTATCGATTATTATTTAGAATAATCTAAATGTTTTTTATTTTGTTTAATGGAGATTGTTATTTAATAACTTAATGAACTTTAGGCCGAAACAACTTGAATACTTTCACTAGGCTACGAACACATAGGACGTTTGTGCTTCAAGTCTACAAAAATAACACATCGTTTTACAATCCCATCGTTAGAATGTGTCGTAAATTTAATGAATTAGCCCAAATTGAACCGGATGTAGACATATTCGGTCAAAGTTTAGCAGGATTTAAGGCACTTATAAAGAAGAAGTTACACTAAATACCCTCAATATTAATTATTTCATGAATTTTAATTTAATAATATCTTAACTTGTTACTTAGCACGTTTCTATAAGTTTTTGTTAATAAGATGTTACCTTGATCATGCTGTGCACGCTGTTAGTGGGGTATGATCTAGATCAAAACTATGTACCTATCTTATTTTTTGATGCTGTGATTGTATCCTGTTTGTGTGCCTAATAAAATAAATAAATAAATAAAACAGCTTTTTTTTAGATATCTGAGTGTTTGTGATTAATTGCTAATAAAATGTTGACAGAAAGCAAATATTTTATTTTAAACTTCCTATGTGTTAAGCTAAGAAAAACATAAGCCAAGAATACAGGTGTAATCGTAACTCGTAGCCAATGTCTACGATGTAAACTCTACGATCTCTCGTAGCATCTGCTACGCCGCGTATAAAAGACATACACGCTCTGCTACGCCAAGCTATATAACAAAAAATTATGTACCTACGTCGATGACATTTTTGAGGAATCAACACTACTCTTAGAATAACCAGATTCTTTGGCAAACATATTTATAATAATCATTTCGAAGATTTTGCTTCTACTTTTAATTAGTGAGATTTTATTGTGAAGCAGAATATCGAGAAGAAAACTCATAGAAGACGACAACATACAAAAGATATTTTTAATATGAGGTACATCCTATATTTTATTATGTACAGGAAAACTCGACGATCTAATTTTTGTTGAAATCCGTTTAAAATGGTATGTTTTAAAAATGTTATTCATAAGTTAACGAAAATCAGAAATGTGGTTAATATCGAAATTTAAGTCCACTTCTCTTTCTTTATAGGTAAACCACAGACGCGCCGGCATGCTGAGAAACCGGAAGTAAGCCAAACCAAGCGTGTAAAAAAAGTGGTTCGAAATATAAAGAAAGAGAAAGTGACACCAGTCAAAATAGAAGAAATAATGAAACCTAAGTATGACGATTCACAAGCAGATCAAGAAATAAACGAGGAAAAAACAAAAAGTATCAAACTAGAAGCTAAAAGAAAACCACATCGTTGCACTATTAAACTTAGTCAAGATTTGGCAGAGAAAGTGCCGATAAAATTCGTAGCCTCCACGTCATTAGAAAAATACAGAGTTGCAGCTAGACTGATATTGACACATTCAAACGCCACCCCGATCAACAACCATACTGGATACCACTTCAGATGCTGCTTCTGTTCGGAAGAATTTCAAAAAGCCGCTGACCTAAAAGAACATACCTTACAACAACACCAAAAAGACATTCCTGATTTCAAAAAAGATACTAAAGAAAAAGCTTCATTTTTCGTTAAACTCGACATCACAAATCTTTCCTGCAATCATTGCAAGCAAAGCATGGCTAACGTCGAAGCACTAATAGACCATCTGAATCAAGAGCATGGGGAAAGAATCATGGACGGAATAAAGAAGCTAATATTCCCTTTTAAGTTTGATATCAACAGCGACGAACTTCGATGCTGCGAGTGCTCTCAGCTATTCGACACCTTTAAAGGACTACAATATCATATGCACAAACATAACAGCAACTTTTTCTGCGAAGAGTGCTTCGCTGGATTCGTCAACAAAACCTCTTTGAACATGCACAAGAGCTCGACGCACGCAACGGGATCATTCCAATGCTTCATCTGCGACAAAGTCTTCAAGAACAGCAGCATGAAACGCAGTCACGAAATATACGTTCACAACGCAGGCCCACCTAAACACGTATGCAGAATATGCAACGAGCGGTTCAAAGATAATAATCAGAAACTTAAACATATGCAAAGCGTGCACGGATTCGCCGCCAGCGAGTACAAATGCCAATCATGCGGAAATGTGTACGGATCGAGAAAGAATCTTTTGCAACACATTAATAACGTACATTCGGCGTCAGGGCCATTTCTGTGCAATGTATGCGATAAAAAGTTGCTTTCCAAATCTGCTCTCGCCAGGCATATTAAGCGACTCCATCCTCCATCCTGGGGCGAAAGACTACAATGAGGCTTATAAATTACGCCTAAAAACTGTTTGCAGTTGCAATCATAATTAGTGGATTAAATTGAACTGCACATGATCTTAGGGCCAGATTTGTTAAGTAAGCTAAATGTAGTCTATAACGAAACTCTCTTGGTTATATCTTACTTTGAAAATCGTTAAAAATAATCTCTCTTCTATAATCTGTTGTTTTGTTTTTCTCATAAACGGATGCAGACAAACTTACAACTAACAATTAACAAATTAAAAAAAACAAAGTTTGGTCGCATGCGTTCGTGGGGCTTTTTTCTCTCATATCTACATTGTGATACTAAGTAGATTTATATTAGTGCCTATATCGTCAGTTATTCAAGTAAGTACTTTTGTGCTATCATGTGATATGAATGAAGAGTCTATAAAAACAATTCTTTCAAGGTATACCGAAATCCAAAAACAAAAACACTATTATAGTTCTTGATTTAGCCCGTGGAAAAACCTGTCACATTAACAATCTTTATCAGATTATTCTTATTTTCAATTAGAAGATATTTTAAGCTTTTCCCTAGGATAATATAGTAATTTATATATCGTTCTCTTTCTAGGTTCAACAACATCACGGAAATCCGGCAAGCAACCGAAAATTAGGTTTGTTGAAAGCATATCAGATGACGCACCACTGAGCACTCTAGTTTCTGTAAAAAGAGAAAAACCGGACGATGATACTCTAAACAATGAAGGAAATACAGAAACTTTAAAAGAGGCACTGCCAAGATGCCGTATGGCTGTCAGAGAAATATTGTATAACTCAAACGCTACGCCGCTATTCATTAGAACCCCAAATGGATTCAAATGTTGGTTTTGCACCATCTTTTTACAAACCCCAGCAGACCTCAAGTCCCACATCAAAGAGCACCATACCGGAGATATAATTAATTTCAAAAAGAAAGATTCCGCGGCTAGATATTATGTGAAATTAGATATAACGCAACTGCACTGCAATATATGCAAGGAAGAAATAGATACTATTGAACAGTTAATAGACCATTTAAATAATATACACGATAAAAATGTATATTCTGATGTCAAAAAATACATATTCCCATTCAGATTTGACAATGAAGACATTGACGAATTCAGGTGTTGCTTGTGCTCAAAAATATTTATGTCTTTCAAAACGCTCCAAGCGCACATGCATTCCCATTACAAGAACTTCTTTTGCAACTTGTGTCCCGAAGCATTCGTCAATTATTATTCTCTTGAGCAACACAAAACTGCAGCTCATCCAAAATTTATCACCATCAAAAGTACGGCTGAAAGAAGTTCTAAAAGTGCGACCATCAAAAAAGAACCACGAGATACAAATAAAGAGGAAATAACCAATATTTTCAAGATGCCCGGGAAGTATTTGAACTTGATCATGAAGAGGATTATGACAAACTCGAACGCAACTCCTATACGCTACCACAATGGAAGTGACTTCATGTGTTCGTTCTGTTCAGAGCAGTTTCCGAACCCAGCCGCCCTGAAACTACACACCACACCAAGCCACATCAAAAGATACTTCAACAGATTCATGGACAAGATTATAAGCGCGAAATACTACGTCAAAATGGACATAACGTATCTGCAATGCAGTATTTGTTCGCAAGACGCGGCCAACATCGAACAGCTTATAGAACATCTCAATGAGGCTCATTTAGCAAATTCTAAGATACTGCCGGAGATCAGTAAACTGATATTTCCTTTTAAATTCCCCAATCACGAATTCAAATGCTGCATATGCTCTCATGTGTTTGATAATTTCAAAACACTGACGCAGCATATGCACGTCCATTACAGCAATTTTTACTGTAGCTACTGTGCAGCTGGATTTATCACCAAAACTTGTCTTTACGTACATGAAAGATCCCACCTGACAGGACCTTTCAAATGCACTCTATGCGAGCTAGAGTTCAATACTGAGGTCAAAAAGAAGCGTCACGAAGCCATAGCTCACGAAACTAAATACATAAAAAACAGGAACATTTGCAGGATCTGCAATACGCGCTTTTCGGACTATCATAAGAAATACAGGCACATGGTAATAGACCACGGTATGAAGTCGCTTGCACACAAATGCAAGAGCTGTGAGAAGGAGTTTGCAACGAAATGCGCAATGCTGGCTCATGTGAAACGGTTCCACCTGATGCTGAAGCCACATAAATGTACGATGTGCGAGATGGCTTTCTTCTCAACGGCTGAACTGACCAAACATATGAATAAGCATACAGGCTTGATGCCAAAGCGGTTCAAATGCGAACTTTGTCCGAAGGCGTTTATACGGATGTACACTTTGAAAGAGCACATGCGTTCGCATCTCAACGACAGGCGTTTCAAATGTCACATCTGCGGGCAGGCGTTTGTGCAGCGCTGCAGTTTGAAGAGTCACATGATGAACAAGCATGATGCTTTGTTCAATTCGTCTTCGGCTTCGTATCATCCTACTCCTTCCCCCTGCTGAGTACAGGCCTATATTTTACTTCGCCAAAACATTTTCTTAACTGAGTTTCAAAAGTTAGATACAAGTTGCTATTTATAGGTATTTGGTAAGTAGAAATATCAATTGATACTTCTTTCCAGAAATACAAATATTGTATTAGTAAGTATCTACTTGTATATAAGCCTAATGTTTGACGTAAGCATTAAGTACAGAAAGATTGTATAAAAAAAATATCAGTGTTGTTTTTTTTTTCTTTTATCAGCACAATGGTGGTGTGTAGGTTTTTTGTTGTTTGTTGAGTAATAATTTTATTGTTATCTGTATTTTCATTAATATGTTTTTAAAAACTGTTTACTTTAGAACCCGTTAAAATTATAACTATAAATTGAATAGTGTCAACAACCGCGACAGGTTAAAATTTAGTTAAAAATATTTCTCGAATATATGGGACTTACGCTTTTGGTTTCAAAAATCATTATTGCGTATCCAAATCATTTCATTATTTCGTAGTAATAATTGAACTTTAAAGTTTTGTGTAAAAAATAACACTAACGTATAGTCGGTATAAGTATGATTTTTTGAAGAGAAATATATTTTGTTTTTTGTGTTACGCTGACACATAATTATATAGATATTATTATTATTTATTTATTATTTATTTATTTTATTGTACAAAACAGTGTTTACACTTATAAACTAAAACAGTGTCCCACAAAACTGCACAAACAGTTTGACTGTAGGATCAAGCGATACTCGCTATATTGTTCGTTAGTTGTAGTAGAGGTTGTTTTTGATTAAATAAACGTAATGTTATTAAACATTTTTTTCTTTTACTAGTTGATCTAATCCTACTGTAAATTGTGTCTGTCAATTTTTTCTTTTTTACTATGACTAATCCATTTATTCTGTGATAGTATTGTGACATTCTAAAAGTATTATTTGTGAGTCTACTTGGAAATAAACGATCCAACTTAAACTTGTATCCTATAAAATAAAATAGACCCGATGGCTCCCCTGAAAAAAATAAAATTTAAGAAGGTACGCTTTGAAATATTTCAACCTAAGTCTATAAACTCAACAGAAAAAACAAATACTCATTTTATTCTTTTCATTGTAGGTAAACGAGGGGAAGTGTACATCAAAACCGAATTGGAAGATGAAGAGTTTGTTTTAGAAGCTATAGATGATTGTGAAGATGCAGTCAAACCAAGACGAGCTAAAGGAACGGTCTTAGAAAGACACAGGACCACAGTCAGAGAGATACTGCTGTGTTCCAACGCAACGCCCATACGAAGCAAAACTGGCATAGGGTACTCTTGCAGCTTCTGCGCACAACAGTTCCCTGACCCGAAAGACCTCAAAACGCATACCATTGAAACTCATAGCGTCGAAGAAAAAGCTAACTTTATGAAAGGAAAAGATTTGTCTAAATTCTACGTTAAAATGGACATAACGAAATTGAAATGCACTCTCTGTGATCTAGAAATAGCTACTGTTGAAGGAATTATGGATCATCTTAGCGAAGTTCATAAGAAAATTGTGTACAGTGAAGTCAAAAGCCAGATTTTGCCTTTTACGTTTGACGGAGAAGGCCTTAAATGTTTTGTTTGTAGGAATAGCGTTCATAACTTTAGAGTTCTAGTTGAGCATATGAACGTACATTATAGGAACTATATTTGCAAGGACTGTGACGCCGGTTTCGTCAGCCAGAGCATTCTGTTCCAGCATTTGAAGACTCATAAGATAGGGACGTTCAAATGTGATTACTGTACGAAAATATTCGAGACGCTGCTTAAGAAACGTGCACACGAGCGGGTCGTCCACACACACTCAAACGTCCTAAACAAATGCGGGTTTTGCTCGGAGACCTTCAAAGATTACTGGCAGCGGGAGAAGCATCTTGCCAGCGTCCACGGAATGGCCTCAGTCTACAAATGTCAAGCTTGCGACAAAACTTTCCAGCACCAGAAAGGTTTACGTATTCACACGAAACGCGACCACCTAATGGAGAGACCTCACGCATGCACACAATGCGAGATGAAGTTTTTTACAGGGAAAAAGCTTAAAGAGCATATGGTGAAACATACTGGACTCAGAGAGTTCCAATGTGAGGTGTGTTTGAAGTGTTACGGGCGGAAAAAGACCCTCAACCAACATATGAGGGTGCATGACGACTTCTGCAAGTTTAAGTGCAAGCATTGTGGCCAAGGGTTCGTTCATAGGACTAGTTATGTTGGGCATATGAGGTCGAAACATGGAGAGGTGAACTTATGAATACAAACTGTTTTTAGAAAAGTAATCAGTGACAGGAGAATCACTTATAGCCCGTATCTTGAAAATTACTGATCTATTTTGTTTGATGACATTTTGTTTAATATCGCACTTGCTCAGAACAACATATCAAAATAGGTATTTTAGTATTCTGATAATGTTTTGTTCTTGTACGTACATCCGTTTCTGTTGTTATTCATTACGTCCAGTCCATTGTATTTACCTGAATAAAATTACGTGGTTTTTAATTTAATTGATGTGTTTCATTGTTTTTCATGGATAAAAAGTAAATAGGCACTTAGCTACTTAATCCCATTTTTTATTGTTGGTGACTAATTCTAATAATAAGAGAACTAAAATTAGAATAAAAATCAAAAAGACAGTGATGACCAAAATATTATGACGACATAATTGAATTAAATCAAATCTTTGGCTCAGCGGCATATGTGGAGCAAAGCAGCTTGTATCGGCTGACCATTCCATTACGATCTTTGGCACTCAGGCATGAAAAAGAGTAGGTACGTTACAAATTATATCAAAACGTTATATTAGCAAAACATGGGTTGATGTAGTTAGACCATACGTAGACACACATACTTATCATTATGGAACGACAGAACATTGATAATTTTTTTTCCGCTCTCTTCTGCAACATGGCAATCTGTTTTACAACAATGAGCCACTTGTTTGGTCGAATACTATTCTTCCTGTGTTGGTGTTTAATTTTCAGAGACAGTCCAATGACCCATCTCTCAAACTGCTGTCAAATCAAATCCATGGATATAATATAAATAATTGACAAAATGTTCTAAAAAAATCATAGACAGAGAACGAAAACAACAAATCCGTGAAAAAACCGATACCTTCTTATTTCCTTTCTTTTAAGTTTGCATTTTAATACAAAGTTAGTTTTGAAACAATCATTTTCTTACATGTACAGAAGTGATCATCATTTAATTAATTCCGTAAGTTAACCCATGTCATTGAAGTAATTTGCATAAATAATTTTGATACCTATTAATATAATAATATAATTAATTAAACTATAATGTTATTGTATTTAAAAATAATAAAAAAATAGTGTTGTACCCCGAATGATCAAGCAATATGATTAAAAAATAGTGATTGAATCTTTTTGAAAATAATTTAGGTAATTTCAATTTGCGTTAATAAATTGGCCTAAAAGACAAATATATTACTTTGTTTGTAACAAACTAACTTCACATTTATTTCCTGTCTGACCAGACAACAATACGTTTTTGTTGTTATCCTCAGAGGATTAGAATTTATTTACCAGGTTCACCACAGCAGCGAAGTAAGTTGTAAAGTTTGTTTACCATATGGGTTAATGTTACAAGTCTTCTATTTGACCTACCTACCCATTTTCAAAAAACTGGCGGAGAAGGTAATGTGCTTATTATGCATATTTAATTACAAAATAACTACATTGAGGAATCATCTCCCAACAGTTCAATGAATAAAATGAATGCGTCAAACCACAACACTAGACTTATGCTTGCAACATTTTAAAAAAATAAGTCCGTCCTTAGCTGTCAGTTTAGTCTATCTGGATAAAAATTCTAGTTTAGGTTATGGTGGTTCTCACACCACACTTAACGCACAGCGGAGTGCTATTTTAAGACATCCATATACGTCAACGGGTAAATCTCTCAAACAACGCAAGTTCATCCGTTGGGGCTGCGTCAACGTCAGTTTTAGTGTGGGAAAATAGGGGAATTTGAATTTACCTTCGATCTGACAGATGCATGCATTACGAATGCGCACCTAAAATAGGTACACCAGACAGTTTTCTTTTGTTTACCAATATTTTATTTATTTTGTTTTTATTTAAAAGTCTATCCTTTCTCTTTTATTTTGTTTTCACAGTTTTATTTTGTTTACCAATGTTTTATTTATTATTTAATTGTTCTTTAAAAGTCTTTCCTTTCTCTTTACCAGACAGTTTTCTTTTGTTTACCAATATTTTATTTATTTTGTTTTTCTTTAAAAGTCTATCCTTTCTCTTTACCAGACAGTTTTATTTTCTTTACCAATGTTTTATTTATTATTTAATTTTTCTTTAAAAGTCTTTCCTTTCTCTTTACCAGACAGTTTTATTTTGTTTACCAATGTTCTGTTTATTATTTTATTTTTATTTAAAAGTGTTTCCTTTCTCTTTTGTCCGTAGGTGAGCCACATGTTGAGATCAAGAATTTAAAAGAAGATCCACAAGAACAAAACAACGCCTTAGAGCCAATGTTGATAATTGACGATGCCACTAACTCCTTAGACATGGCGGGTATCGAACTACCTAAAGAATCGGAAGCTTTGTTGAAAGTCAGATCGAATATCATTGAGGTCCTTAACAACTCTAACGCAACTCCTCTGAAAGGACATAATATAAATGGTTTCGACTGTTTTTATTGCAGAGACAAATTCAAGACTCCAGCACAGTTGAAAGACCACATTTTGTACAACCACGAGTCTATTAAAAGTGAATTTATCAAAAGAGTTTCTTCAGGGTCGCTACTAGCGAAGCTCGACACTACTGGCTTAAACTGCTTGCTGTGTGCTGAAAACATCGACTATTTAGAAGACTTTATCTTACACTTGAAAAACGTTCACAAGAGAAACATGTTTCTGGACGTAAAAAACCAAATTTTCCCGTTCAAATTCCTTACGAACGAATTCAAATGTTGTATCTGCTTCAAAGTGATTAATAATTTTAGAAACTTATGTATTCATATGAATGCGCATTACAATAATTACGTTTGTGAAATATGTAAAATGGGATTTGTAAACAGACATGGACTGGTGAACCACATGGCTGTCCATAAGCAGTATAACTGTACATATTGCCCGAAGAAATTCGATACGCAAAGAAAAGTGCTAACGCATGAAAGGACCGTCCATACGCGTCCTAACTATCTGAATAAATGTGCACAGTGCAACCATGGTTTCAGGAATCATGCTGACAAGGTGAAGCATGTTACATTAGTTCATGGATTGGGCAGTCTCAAAAATCTTTGTCAGAAATGCCCCAAGTCTTTCAGATCTGCAACCAGCCTTCTCACACACATGAAGACCGAGCATCCCATAAAAGCTAAGCGGCCTAAGTACCCTTGCTCAGATTGCGATCAGATATTCGTCAACCGCAAGGAATTGTACAAGCATTCTCTGGAACACTTTAAACTTGGCCAACCGCACTTTCAATGCGAAACATGTTCCAAATTGTTCAGAGAGTCTATCAGCCTCGAAAGACATATGAGATCTCATGAAAAAAGGAATTTTAATTGTGAACATTGCGGGCGAAGCTTCGTTCACAATCGCAGCCTGCGGAAACACAAATGCAAGGCTAAGTCAACGTTTCGTCGAGATCTACTAAAGGAGAAAAATTCGCAGAACGATAGGTCTCAGAATTTAGAGGAAGTTTTGCAACGAGAACAACACTTGAAGGATGCTGTTACAAGTGGCTTATCGCAGCCAAAACTTAGACGAAGAAGACGAGTTAAACGAGTAGCACAGAACAGAACTGACATGATGACTATTTACGGAGCTTCAATTCGGGTACGTTTGATAATTGTATCACATCACATCAGCCACAATGTACTCTCCACTAGGTACTAGTCAACAGTCCATTGCTGGACGTAGGCCTCTCCAGGGTACGCCACAAGACACAATCTCCCGCTTTCGCCATCCAGTCGCTACCAGCCGCTCTCTGTAAGTCATCGGTACGTCTGGCCGAAGGGCGTCCAACGGTACGCTTGCCAAGGCGTGCATAAGCATATCTCCAAAGGGTCGAAAAAAATTATTTCAGTTAAAGGTTTCATACATAATTACATTATTTCAACCCGACACCTAAACAAGAACAAGAAAGAACCTGAAAAAAATACTTAGTGGTAAAAAAAACGTCCTTCCCTTTTTTATTTAAATAGTGTTTTCTCATCTCTCATCATTTTTTTTCTACTTTTTTACAACTCTGCAAATACTTTAACTTACATTTTAAGTCGCTAATACATATTCCGAAATTTCATGTTTTTTAAATGAAAATTAACACAAAGAATTGTATATTCATAAGTTTTCAAGTGTCATATACACCGTATATACTTACATCTATATCGATCTACAAAAGTTACTAATTTGTAAGCTATTTATTAAAAATAAAAATAAAACATCATTATTAAAATATATTTCATTTTATTTCAGGTTCAACCAGGGCATCTAAACGACGCGACTCCTCATCAGATCAAATAAAACTGAAGAAAGGCAACTTTTCGTCTTTCATAGCCATCAAGCCGGCAAACGTGGAGAAAAAGAAACCGAAAAAGATAGAAAAGACGCCACCTGAACCAAACGTGAAGAAAAACATCTGTATCACAGAATTGGACCTACAGTTTGAAAACATAAACACCATTTTGCGTTGTTCAAACGCAACGCCTATTAGGGGTTACCAGGATAAAAAATACTCGTGCTCCTACTGCAAACATCAATACGAAAACCCGCGAACTTTAAAAAAACACTCCTTAGAATCCCACGCGAATGATTCCCCGTCATTTTTGGACATCAAAACTCTCTCAAGATTCATTGTCCATATGGACATAAGCTACCTCAAATGTACTCTATGCGATGACCGAATCTACCTCAACTTGCAAACTTTGGTTGAACATTTAAAATCGGAACATTACGAGAATTTTTACGTCGATATAAAAAATTACATCGTCCCATACAAATTCGTGGATGTAAGGTTGACGTGCGCAGAATGTGGTGTGCAATTTGACGATTTTTTGGATTTACAAAGTCATACTATAGGACACAGCAGGAATTATAAGTGCGAGTTTTGTGACACGTATTTTTTGAACCGAAGTATGGCTATCGAGCATAAAAAGATGGCACATAATGTTTCGCAAAAAATATGAAAGACTGATTATTCAAATCTAAAATGGCGGGTGAGGAGGTTACATCATTTTCTTAACTTGGCATTTAGCAATCTTGTCTTTTTTTCAAACTTGCCATTTGTATTTTTCTCAAGTGAAAATGCTTATACTTTGCCATGTTTTCAAGTCGACATAATGTGTTATAATGTGTAATTTTTTAAGTGTTAGTCCTTTTTAATTTGTAGTCTGTCATGTAACTAATTTACGGTTTTCTATACAGGATGCTAGGAAGAGTACTGACTTCCTTTCATTTTTTAACCAGCCAATGAAACTGAACAACTATCCCAAAGGAACATAGGTCGACATATGAAAAATTTTTTGGACCTCACAAAAAAAATGGAAAGATGTTAAGTTTCATGGGCCGGTTCATTCCTTGAAAGAAACGTAGTACTTTTTCTAACACCCTGTATTTGCCACTCAAGTCACTAAATGCACTGCCGCCGCCGCTCGATTTTGTATACGCCCCCTGGGGTGTAGTGTAGTGTAGCGTGACGGACGTAGCATCTTTCGTTGATGTTTTTTATACTCGCGCAGTACCTCGTAGAGTCTTCGTAGACATTAGCTACGAGCACAAGCTACGACCTACATATTTGGTTTGTTTTTTAATTAGACAGAGTAAATTGACATTACTGGGTTGCCAGTTTTTTCTTAAATAGAGATGTGACGATATCGGTTACCGGTGTTATCGAAGTGTGGAAATTGTTAATCTTTTCGTTTAGTTCTTAGTAGATGACACTCGTACGAATTCGAATTATGTAAAAGCAGTGATTTTTCATAGATAGGGTTTATAGTATTTTTATTATGCATTGAACTTTTCAGATGATCGGCAAATCACTATTTAAGAATTGTAAAAAAATGTCAGTTCAGTAATATCGAATTGCTCTCTCTCAATAAAAAAACTAAGTATAGGTTATAATAAGAAATTGTTTGATTGTTTAGTAATAAGTATCTAACTAAATAATAAACTATCTAAGTTTTGACTCACCTGTGTTTTTGTTTTCTTAAACCCTAATCAAATCTGCGCGTGTTAATCATCGATTCGGTACTTGACAGGGAAATTAATAAAATTCTATAGTTTACTAGTTTATCAATTAAAATAATAAACGTCTCTCGTAATAAACAAACATGCTATCCAGGGAAAATCTTTTATAGTTAATATCACTATATAGTATAAAGCAAAGACGCTTTTCGCGTCTGTATATATCTATGTTTGCATAAATCTTTAAAACTACACGTGGATTTTGATGCAGTTTCTTATAAAGACTCAAGAGGGCGGTTTTTAAGCATAATACTTGCCGAGAAATCATCTAATTCCCACGGAAAATTGCGTTACAGTGGGCGCAGCCGCTGGGCGGGCCGCTAGTTTTTCATATATAAACTACCCCAAATTATTGCCGTTTGATGATGGAATGAAACAGCATCAGCGCCTTGAAATGTTTTCATTACTTTACATCCTGATTTTATTCCCTAAAAGTCTATTTATCTAACGTATATTTATTTTTTCAGCACACCTTCGAAAAAGCAAGCGCAAATTAAAAAGAACAATCAAATCGACACAGATGCAAAGCGAAGACGATGAGCCATTAAAAGTTGACGGTAAAACGACCAAAGCCAAACTGAAGACGCAACGAGCAGTCAAACTAAAGAAAAAAACAAAGTTGAAGATTACACTGAAAGGACCAGAAGCCAGAGCGAAAGTGCACTTGAAAAAAGTGTCTGAACTGAACAGACACTTAGATAATATACGAAGTATACTATTGTCCTCAAATGCAACGCCTATACGTTGCCACGTCGGCATAGGATACAAGTGCTGCTATTGTCCACAACAGTATCCGGATCCTGCTGATCTCAAACAACATACATTGACTAGTCATGATGATGAGATGATCAAATCTTTCATGGAAGGAGCGGCAATGGTTCGCTACTTTGTGAAACTAGACGTAACCAGACTAAAATGTAAATTATGCGATAGTGCCATGAGCGATTTAGAAGAACTAGTCAACCACTTAGTATCAATACACGAGAAGACGTATTACTTTGATATTAAAAACCATATCATCCCGTTCAAATTCGAAACTGAATCTCTAAGATGTGCCATATGCGACAACGAATTCAACCATTTCAAAGTGCTATTAGAACACATGAACGTCCATTTTAAGAACCACGTTTGTGAGGTATGCGGCTGTGGGTTTGTCAGCAAACATACATTGCAATGTCACTCGTATAGACACAGGACTGGAGTGTTCAACTGCACACATTGCACGAAAGTCTTCGACACGAATATCAAGAAAAGGGACCATGAACGAGCGGTGCACGTCAAGGCGAGCAAGACGAATAAATGTAGATACTGCGGGGAGAAGTTCTCGGATTACAGAAAGAAGAAACTTCATGAGGTACGCATACCTATTATAATGATTAGATTAGATTCATTTATTACACATAATCAATAAATTCATAGATAAAGATAAATAGGTATTACAATAATGTTATCTCTTTTATAGGACCGTGGGTATAAACAAAAAAGTTCATACTTGGCTCCTGAACCGCGCCATCTATATTCACTTATGTACTACTCTTACTTAGAAAATGTGATATTCGAAAATCAACTATCGATATCCTCAATCCCAGCACTAATTTGTTTTGACAGCTTTACCATAGTGTACCTACTTCTCACTCTACTTCACTCTCCCTTCGCTCAAAGTGCCAGAAATATTTTAGAGTAAAAAGTTGCTAGGGCAGGGCAGCAGACTGGGACCCATTTAGATCGGGCCTTTCAGGCCGGAACGGGACGGAAGACCGTGTTTCTCGAAGTTAGCTACAAATTTTCTTTAGCTTTGAAAAGCACTTAGCAAAAAATAGCATTAAAGCCTTGAGGCCCGGGTCTCGAATTTTGCGGGCAGCGACAGCATCGTGCTCATCTTTTTTTGTTTTCTATGGAGTGCGCCGCTCGTTGCCCGCTCCCCCTCCCGCGCCGCTGTTTCTGAGAACCGGTCCACTCTCCACTGCCGCAAAATCTGAGACCGAACCGAGGCCTCAAAAATGGGGGCATTTGACATTTTTCTTTATTTTCAGGTGAAAGAGCACGGAGAGAAGCCGCTGATACTAAAATGCCAGGCGTGCGAGGAAACATTCAGTGATCAGACCCTGTTAACTGCTCACACCAAATCATTCCACTTGATGGAAAGAAGATCCAATCGATAGTGTTTTTTTCATGCCATCATCATTCATCATTCTCCTTGCCTTATCCCGATCTCGGTCGGGGTCGGCTACCTAACCTAGGGGATTTGACGTGGAACCAAGTTTTTACACAGAGCGACTGCCATCTGACCTCTGCAACCCGAAGGCTAACCTGTTTTTTTCATGCCATATTAGAACAAAAATAAATTGATTTATGCATAGCTTTACCACTTTGAATTCTTACTCTAATGTATTACCTACTAATTAAGTAATAGATTTGTAAGAGATCTACAAGCAAGAGATTTAAAAATTGACGTGGTCGACCGGTGCGTCGATAACTAAGTGAGTGGCAGCAAAAGTGGCAGTGGGACGGTACCCCGCCATCCATCTGCCCGGGTTCGATTTCCGGTCGACGACGCTTGTAAATTTTTTAATTTCTTATTTTCATTTATGAGAATAATATAAAGAAAACTCTGAAAATATACCTCTGCTCAGAACTCAAGTGCGACTTAAAAAAGAGAGTAAAAAATAACGCCTTCTCTTTGAATCACTTCCGCTTTCAACTTGCGATTCGAACATCTCAAGTCCACTCGAAAAAAACGCAAAGTTAAAACCGCACGAATACAGACAAGTCTATTAAAAAAACAAATTGTCACTGTCAAACAGTGTCAGCATCTGTGAATTATTTTTACGTTTTTGTGTACATTTGCAAGAAATTATGTGAATAAAACAAAGTAAAATGTCCGGTGAAACAAAAAATTTGGAGTTTGGTCGATGCCGGTGCTGTTTGAAGGAAGGCAATCACAAGGACATCGCAAAACCGTGCTACAGTGACGCAGATTCCGCTCCCGAAGTGTATCGTGAAATTTTAATGGAATGTTTCAACATTTCTGTAAGTTATTGAATGAATCTCACACCTATCTTTCCTTCCCGAAGTTTACTAATAATTTGATGCATTTTTCTGTGGGAATGAGGATATTTTTTGCCATAAAATACGGCTTAGATTTTGTAAGAGAGTACACTGTTCAATTACTTACATTTAGGTCAATTTTGATCTAGTTCACTCACTTTTTCTAAGTTTTGACAACTATTCATCTTAAACCTATGTTCTGGATTCATAACAATTACGAAATAATCATATTTTATGCTGGATTAGTTGAATATTTGCATATTTGATGTCTCTATGCATATGCAGCCATTTGCAGAGTACCCCAGATCCCCACTAACCCGGGCGAGCACTAGCTTCCCACTAAACCATTAGGGATAGTTTTTCATGGCTCCTGGGCCGAAAACAAATCCCCAACAAAAAAAAGATTCTTCCTCAACCTAACTCATTTATCATTTTTTTAAATACACTAAACTTGAATAAATAAACAGGAAAGAAAATAATATAAAAGTAAGTTTTTATAATAGCAACACTTCAATCCCACTTGCAGGTGTTGTAAAAAACAAGTAAGTGTGTTCCCTGTGAATGCAACATCTTACACTGTGCTCGCCAATGTAGTTATGGCAATACCTCCCAATAGGGGGAGAGACCCAAGTCCAGCAGTAGACCATTGTGGCTGTTAAGGTTTAAGGTATACCTACTGAGCAACACAACAACTTATATTTGCCAATTTTCAGCTATCAACAACTTATATTTTCTAATATTTAGCTATCAACAACTTATATTTTCAAATTTTCCAGCTATCAACAACTTATATTTTTAAATCTTTAATTATCAACAACTTATATTTTCCAATGTTCAGCTATCAACAACTTATATTTTCCAATTTTCAGTTATCAACAACTTATATTTTCCTATTTTCAGCTATCAACAACTTATATTTTCCAATTTTCAGCTATCAACAACTTATATTTTCCAATTTTCAGCTATCAACAAATGTGAAACTGACCAACCTGATCTGCTCGTCCTGCATAAATCAACTGAGAGAAGCGTCCGCATTCAAGAACATGGTCACAGAGTCTGAGCAGACGCTGCTCCGTGAGATCGCCAGTGATTGTGAGTATAGATGCATTTATGGAAATACTATGTAATAAAAGTAAAATAGAAGTTAAAGGTATGATATAATAATAATAATAATAATAAAGCCTTTTATTTCCAAGAGAAACTTAAATAACATGTTTTTTTTAAATGCTTAATTATGGTGTATTTGTTAGTGTGGTTAGTTTGTTCTTATTACCTAATAGTGTTAGTTATTTTTAGTATGGTGAGTTTCTTCTTGGATCCCTCTTTGGGTGAAGGCCTCCTCCAAATCTTGCCACTGCTCTCTGTTTTTGGCAGTTTCAAGCCATTTTTTGCTTGCTACATGACATATGTCATCTGCCCAGCATTTGTAGGGCCTGCCTACACTTCTCTTGACAGTTGGACCTGTCCAAGTGGTAGTTTGAATGGTCCATCTCTTGTCAGGAAGATGAGCTACATGTCCCGCCCACTTCCACTTCAATTTGAGGGCATGTGTGAGAGCGTCGGTGATTTTTGTCTTCTCTCTGATCTTTGTGTGTTTTATTTTATCAATTTTCCTAATTTTCGTCATGCTCCTCTCCATTGCTCGTTGTGTTGTTCTAATTTTATCTTTGACTTTTTTTGTATATACCCAGGTTTGGGATCCATATACCAGGCATGGTAGAAGGCAGGTATCGTGTATAATCTTTTTTATGGATATGCTGTAGTCTCCTTTGAGTATTTCTTTTAAAGCCCAGAAGGTATGATATACAGGCTGCAAAAAGAATTGTATGGGAGGTCCACAAATTTTCATATTTCGACCTATTTTTCTAGGGAAAGTTGTTCAGTTTCATGGGCCGACTCACCCCTTAAAATATTTGCAGCTCATTTTTTTACACCCTGTTTTACACATATGTTTTAGAAAAGAAAAGTAAGATAATAATGGAAATTAGTGAAGGATTGAACCGATCCATCAAATTGATAACCTTTTTTCAAGAAATATATCAAAGTATGAATTATGTTTAAATATAGCTTTTATTATATTTTGACATAGTTTTTTTTTAATACATAGAATGATTCAAGAGGAAGGTTTATGAATCGAATTGCCGGGAAACTAATTTCTACAGGAAAATGTGTTACAGCGAGTGCAGCCGCTAGGCACACCGCTAGTTACTGATAAGATCAAGCAAAAGCAACATGTTTTTTCTTCTTTTCAGATGCTCAAACACGTCTCAACCCTGAACTGAAGGTGGACTTCCATCACAATGTGACCGTAAAACTGGAGCCGCTGGAGCCGGAGACGGAGCCCCATGACTTGACCTTCGAGCAAATTGTGGTGAAGGTGGAGCCTCTCGATTTTGGGGACTGTGACGGTAAGTAATGCATACATACATACATACAACACGCCTCTATCCCTTGCAGGGTAAGCAGAGGATTGTTTTCCAAGGTTGTTCCAACTTCGTATGGTAACCAGCGTCATAACCGGTCACGGTCACTTCAACAAGAACCTCTCAGTCATAGGTGTTACTGACAGCCCCTTATGTAGGGCACGTATGGAGGAAGAGGAAACAGCCGCCCATGTGGTGTTACACTGCAAAGAGGTGGCAGCATACCGAGCAAAATACCTCGGAAACCCGAGGTCAATCCCCGAGGTACTCAGTGATTTGGTAGGGTTACTGGGCTTCCTTGAGGAAATAGGATGGCTCGAGTAGGGAGCCCCCACCCTTTACGCAAAATAGGCGCATGCAGACGTCGAGTTGCGGAAAACAGCCCGTTTTACCATTACCATTACCATTACCAAGGTTGTTTCAGAAAACATGTGTATCACTATTGTGACAGGTTCTCAGCCTGTCGCCTAAAAATTGTGATACACCAACACTCTCAAGTCCCTTAGTCGGCTCTTACGACACCCGCGGGAAGGATGTGGGGTTTTAAGTAGGCATCACACGGATGATAAGTAATGCAGGATATTTTCAAGGGTTTTTTATCCACAGGGAACACTGCTGCTCATTCATTCCCTGGATCCATCCCTTAGTCGCTGGCAGGTAGTCGTGTGTGTGTGTAGAAATGCCGTGTGATGCCGGCTTAGAATAGCATCACCCCATTTCTGCACGCAAGGCAACTAAGGGACTCGAGGGTTACATGTGTATTACAATTTTAGGCGACAGGCTGACAACCTGTCACTACAGTGATACACGAACCATCTGAAAGAGCCCGCAACATTTGTCAGACGTGGTGATAGCGACCGTTTTTACGGCCGTTAACGCTCTGCCTACCTCTCAAGGGAAAAAGGCGTGATATGTGTGTGTGTGTGTGTGTGTGTGTGTGTATAACTAGTAAGCTAAGTAAGCTAATGCGGCCTTATCGCTCATAGCGATCCCTCCCAGGCAACCTCTACCTTTACAGAGATAACTTAACTTTTTTGCTAATAGCAGTAATTTTAGTAGTGCCTAGTATGTATGTTTAGTAATAATATAAGGAGTAAAAAAATATTTTAAGGGGTATTGTATCCACAAGGAACAATGCCTTTTACGAGACAAGCAGGTTGAAATGGGGTAAGATTGTTGTTTGACGCTGTTGAATTGTGTCTCACAATTTTCTCTTTTTTACAATGAATATTTGTGAATTAATAATTATTTGAAAATGTTTGACTGTCAAAAGGTAAAATGTAAATTTTCTAATTCAATTAAATATATATTTTGAACTTGGAGCTGTTCTAAACCGGCACTATGCCGCAAATGGCTGTGATTGGTCGAATATCTGCCATTGTTAAAGTCAGTTACTTCTTATTTTTGTGTTTTTTTAAGTTTTCCTCCTTCTAAAATAATTACTTTGGTTCGGAATTGTTTACTGAGGTAAACAAGTCAAGCCCCCAAAGTGGTAGGCCCAGGGTCCAACAGTAGGCTGTTATGGTTGCTGAAGCTGAAATAAATGAATAAACAGATAAGAATTATATTAGAATTAAGAAAAGAATAAAAAAGAATTAAGAAAAAGAAAAAGAATTAAAAAATATATGAATTTAAAAAGAAAAGAAGATTTTTTTATATATATATTTTTTTGCTTTTCTAGATCCGCCGCCTCCCGTCGACCCTGAGATCCAGTACAGCGCAACACCAGGACATAACATGACTAACAACTCATTTCGGAACCCAAACAGCTTCAACATAACACAAACTAGATCGAAAACAAACTCTAAAAATGAGAAAAAACCCAATATTAACAAACTTTTAATAAAACGTGAAGGAAAAAACCAATACTCGTGTAGTAGTGGAAAGAGTTTGTTGAAGTCGTACTTGCAATCCACGCCGGTACCGCGGCCTTTCGTATGCGACGAGTGTTCGTACAGCGCTATCACGAAGGGACAACTAGAAAGACATATAAAAAGAAATCACTTAGAAAGGCCCTATGCTTGTGACTTGTGCAACAAAAAGTTTTATTTCAAAAGCAATTACTTAATTCACTGTAGAATTCACACCGGCGAAAAGCCTTTTACTTGTGAAGTTTGCAACCAGAAGTTCGCGCAGAGAAGTCATTTGAAATATCACGCGAGAATCCATTTGACTGAAAGGCCTTATGCTTGTGAGATTTGCGACCGAAGGTTTGCGCAGGAGAGTAACTTACACGACCATAATAGAATACACACGGGAGAAAAACCGTTCGAATGTAGAATGTGTAATAAAAAGTTTGCCCGAAGCAACACCTTAGCGAGACACGTCAGAACGCACAGAGACATAAAACCTTACGTTTGTGAGGTGTGTAATAAACGGTTTTCTCAAACGGGCCATTTGATACAACACACGCGGGTACATTCAGGCGAAAAGCCGTATTCTTGTAACTATTGCGATAAAAAGTTCGCCCGCAAAGGGCATTTGAGCGATCATTTCAAATCTCATACCGATATAAAGACTTACACTTGTCCGACCTGCCATGGGAAATTTAAAAGGCAAGGGGCCTTAAGTCGGCATATAAAGCGACACGAAAATAAACCCAATAAATGTAGAACTATAGAAATAGATATTAAACAGGAAAACTTAGATGACGAAACGAATATGGAAGGTTCAGAAGTTGGTGAGAATGAAAGCTCATTAGAAGCAGATGATATAGAGAATTTAAATGAGGACAACTCAGAAAGTTGTGAAAACGATCAGCAAGATAATTTGGAAGACAACTCAGAAAATGAAGAAAACTTAGATATAGGTATAAACGAACCAATAGTTGAGATAAATGAAGAAGTTTCAGGCGAATGATAGGTTTTGTCTATAAAACATTTAATTGGTCAATTTATTTGTATGTACTAGCAGCATATTAACCTATCCTTTGATAGATAAACGTAGGCCCGTATTAAAAGCCTCACTCAACTCTGAGATCGATCTTGAGTGCGATTTTGATATGTCATCAGTATTGCCTGACATATTATGTCAATATTGTTCTTGAGATCGATCTCATTTGAGTGCGGTTTATTACTGACACTGGCAGAATTACCCTTTATGGGTAGAAATCCATATTATTAAATAATAAATAAATACGGACCTTATGACTCGTTTTTCATACAGTTACTAATAATAACGAGTGCACGTTGATTGATTCCATGAATAGGTAGTTTCAATTGTATTGTGGTTCAACTTACATTAGTTGTATGTACAGTCGAATGCAGCTCTGGTTCCTAATCATTAGTAGTTTTCGTACTGATTAAAAAATAACCTTGAATAAGTGCGTACTCCAACTTTGAGGGCCTTACCACATTAAGTTCGACTAGCTTTTTTCCTATGTTCCATTTGTTCCCACAAAATCTGTCAACGGTAACAAATGGGAACAATTTGTTACATACATATATCACGCCTTTATCCCTTGCGGGGTAGGCAGAGCGTTAACGGCCGTAAAAATACGGCCGCTATCGCCACGTTTGACATTTTTGAGGATTGTTTTCCAAGGTTGTTTCAGAAAACATGTGTATCACTATAGTGACAGGTTGTCAGCCTGTCGCCTAAAAATTGTAATACACTAATACTCTCGAGTCCCTTAGTCGCCTCTTACGACACCCACGGGAAGGAAGTGGGGTGATGCTATTCTAAGCCAGCATCACACGGCATACAATTTGTTCCCACTCGCATTTGATATAAATTGCTCGTGCCACCGTCGGCGTGCAATAAGTTTAATGAAATTACATACATACAATCGGGCCCCTTGCCCTTTGGGGTAGGCAGAGACTATTTCCTTCCACTTGCTACGATCCTGGCATACTTCTTTCGCTTCTTCTACATTCATCAGTCTTTTCATGCACGCTCGTCGGCTTAGGGTACTTCTGATCTGACCTTTCTTCAATGAAACTATTTATTTAACAATTTTTTTATAAATAGGTAGAGCAGTGTACATCAAATTCGAGTGGGAAATTGTTCGTATCTTTCACTATAGTTTATAGTGACAGATTTTGAGGGGACAAATAAGAACATATGCTTTTTTTCTGTATTGTAGTGAAGATATGTATAGGGGGATATTTTTCAACACGCGTTTAACTTTTTTGTGGTAAGGCACTATACGTATATAAGATGTAAAAGAAACATAGGTCGAAATATGAAAAAAAATTTGGACCTCCCATATAATTGAGTTGGTCGGTCGGTAATTAAAAATCCATAGTCGCACTCTCTCTTTCACCCTAAGGTTGCCTGGTAGAGAATGCTACCTAGCATTAAGGCCGCCTGTTGTACTGTTTCCTTTGTTTGTGTTTTCTTCATGTTGTTAAATTTTGTGCAATAAAGAATTTTGTTATGTTATGTTATGTTAATTTTGTATGGGAGGCCCAAAATTTTCTTTTCATATTTCGACCTATGTTCTGTTGGGAAAATTATTCAGTTTCATAAGCTGGTTCGCCCCTTAAAATATTTGTAGTTAATTTTTTACACCCTGTACTTATAAGATTCGTCATTCGAGTTGTTAATACTTTGTATAAACAGTTAACATGATACAAGTAAAAATCTATTAATAAATTGTTATTATTCTGTTACTTAAATGTACAAATTATTAACCTATAGTCTGTAAAATATAGGATGACTCCTGTGACGTTTGTGACCTTGGAGCAAATGCTGTGATATAAGGTCCATTTTCCTAGTAAACAAAGCAAAATGGACCTTATGTCATAGAATTTCCTCCAAGGTCACAAACGTCACACGGATCATCCTATATTTTACATATTATAATAAAGTGTAAGGATAATGTAATGTAATTAATTCCAAATAAGATTGACAGTTTATCCCAATACTAGACACATTTTGTAAAAATAGTTTTACTTACTTGGTTCTGCTGCGATGTGGCGCAGTGGTAGTGCGACTGCCTTTGGCGCAGAAGGTTCCGGGTTCGATTCACGGTGGGTCACTCATAAAGTTGATATTTATCACTTTGTCAATTTGTTCCCAGTCTGGTTACGACATTTCGGGCTGAACCACCAGATTGTTCCGAAAGAATGATGAAGCCTGCTACTTGTAGAAGGCGGTTGCAAAATTCTGACACTGCGGTTCATTGAGTCGTTGGACGATTCGGTGTCCCACACGAAAATAAGAAGAAAATTAGTCAACAAATTAGGACAACAAATCATAGAGTTTTACACTACAATGTATAGATGATTTTGTCGTATGTGTATGTATAGTTCGACAACTTCGTGCGCGACCTTCCCGCGGGGTGGCAAACGGTAGGGGACCGAGGTAGGTGACGTATTTAGGGGGGTCTCCATTGAACGAGCAGCCTCATGCGGCGCAATGCGCGGTCGGTGTAGCCGGTTTTTCGCCCGAGCATGAGAATTTTAACATGCGCTGCTCAAGCGAAACACGTGCACGCTGCGCGCGGCAGTGAGCATCTGAGGGTGCTCGTTCAATAGAGACCCATCTTTTGACGAATAGATGCACGCGTTTCCCTTCCCCGCTACCCGCTGACATCTTGCCCTCCAACCGTCCTATCTGTGACTCCGTGGGACGGTCGCGCACGAAGTTCTTGGACTGGAGGACGATACTTGGAGTATTGTGTTCACGTATGTATCAGGTTGATACCGACTTATCCATTTTAATTGATGTAAATAAATGTATTTATTTCGAACTAAATTAAGTTTGTTTGATTTCATTGCCGAGATCCTCTTGAATTGGCTCGCATTTTACAGAGGCACTAGCGGCCTGCCCCAGCGGCTGTGCCCGCTGCAACTCATTTTTCCTTGGGAATAAGGATTTTTCCCGGCAAGTATTATACATAAAAACCTTCCTATTGAATCACTCTATCTATTAAAAAAACTGCATCAAAACCCGTTGTGTAGTTTTAAAGATTTAAGCAAACATACAGACAGAAGCGAAAAGCGACTTTGTTGATACCGTTTATACTATACAGTGATTTTTTAAATGGCGTCACATCTATTAAGTCGAGACGTATTTTGCCAATGTCATACCCAACAAACAAATTAAACTTATAAAATTAAGTCTATAAGATCTATACTCTTATACTTGTCATAAAATAGCATTAATAATGTCAATGTTCCTTATAATGGCACATTATAAGAAGATTTAGTTAATATTACCTTTACTCTTATAATTTGGCTGGTTAAACGTCAATAAATCCAAATTATATGGCTACTATAAGGGCTCGAAATGTGTTCTTCTTATAGAAGCTAACTACATTGCTTTTCAGCCTTATAATATTCAAAGATATATAAAGGCTTTTAATATGATAAATTATTCTTATAAAAGACATGCATAAGGTAATTATGATGCTTGTCAACTTATAGGAGCATTTGATAGGACGTCTATCCAGCAAACAAATTTTGACATTTTATATAATCTTTACAAGGATGAAAGCATTCCATATTCCCTTATACAGCGATTTTAAAAGAACTGTTCTCTTTATGGTTATATTAAAATGGTTTACATAACTAAGATTGCCATTTTGAAAGCTTAGCAGGTTGTGTGGATTTATTACGGAGTGGAATTTACATTAAAAAATGGATTCAAATAAAAAATAAATAAATTTAAAAATTAAAAACTTAAGTAGTACATAATGGGATTTTGTTCGTGTCAAAGGAACCCTAAAAATATGTTAAATGGCGATAACACAAAATGGCGATAGAATATAAGCAACAAATGTGGCCATAATAAGGTTTCCACTCTCATTGACCCCTTGTAGACAATGTGCTTATCGTTTTGCTCTTTTAATGGCACTGTATAGAACATGAGTAAATAATTTATTATGTTTTTAGCACTCAAAAAGCATAAATTCGAGGGCGGGTTGACACCACAACACACAGCGTACCACATTTTACCGTGAATTTGAATTCCCAGTTACTTTTCACTGTATATGAGCACACAAATCAGAAATATATTAACTACTTAAAATAATTATACTTACCGTTCTCTTTTCAGTTAAATCGTTCATGTACCTACTTTCCACGCCAAAACACTTGTTGCAGAATCATAAACAGACGGCTATAAGGGCCTACGGATTTTTAAGAGCCTTTGATTTGCCACAATGGGTTTAACTCCTTTGTATCGGATTATGATAAAACACATATAAGGGTGGTCGCCCTTATTAACGTTTTTCATATGATTTTTATATGTGTATTGGTTATATAGAAGTTATTTCTTTGCCATTACAAGTTTATCTTCCTTGTCCCTTGCCATAATATAACACGTATAAGGGGAAAAAAGCGATCAATAAGGTAACTATAAGGGGGGTACAAGGATATAACCTTTATAAATTGTGCCCAAACACACCCTTATTAGCGATAATACGGCTTGTATAAGTATATTATTTTTGGCTATATAAGCCACAATAAGAGCAACTTTTGTTTGTTGGGTAGTGACGTTCGCTCATTAAGTCAATTCTTTAAACAAGCGCAAATAACAAACAACATAAATAACTGTATTTTTATTCCAATTTTGGTTCCCTTAACTAAGTAAGGTTTGCTTTAATTTTTATGAGAAAAGATTTAATAATTATAGAATTTAATTTAATAATTTTTTAAATTTCAAAAAATAGTTGGGTTCATTTTTTAAATGAATTTATTTCATAAATAAAACATGTCAATATACAATAAAATTTATTTAATTTAACCCTCAATATACTCCATATGATGCGTTTTCATGTGCCCTTTCAAACTACATTTCTGAACGAACGCCTGCCCGCAGAGCGCGCACGCGAATCTCCGGTCGTTGTTGTGTATGCGCATGTGTTCCGTAAGCGTCTTCTTTCTCGCATACGCTTTGTTGCAAACCACGCATTCGAAAATCCTGTCCCCGTTGTGTTTTACCATGTGCACCTGTAAGTAAAACAGACTTACAGCGTTATTCAGGACGAAAAGATGTCTTTCTTTTTTTTCTTTAAAATATAATTTATTAAAATCGATAAAGATTAGGTCAATTTGGTCAATTTGATCGTCCTCTACCTAGTCCATGTCACGTCAATGTCTGTCGCGTCTGTCTGTCAAGGTCCACCAACCGGCCAGTAGAAAGAAGCCGCAGAAAAGAGTCTGCAACATCCTCACCCCCAGTATTGGAAACCAATACTCAGGGTCTGGCGCTGACTCAAGTCTGCAGAGCCTCGCTACTGGTTGTCGGTCCTGTCCTAGTCATGTCTCGTCAGCTACCCTAACAAGTCAGTCGCGTCCTGGGTAGGTCCTGGTCAGGGTACCTCAAAGTCGAGGCGCTCAGTCGTCAGCAGTCTCAGTTATGTCACCTACTGTCAGAGGTCAGGGCTATAAGCTTGTCATGCAGTGAGGCCATGTCAGGCCAGTCAGTAAGTAGGGCCATGTCAGGCCCGCCATGTAACTGAGCCCACTTCAGATGAAGGCTTTGGCCTGTCTTGCCATGCCTTACCCAGTTACATGACAGTCGTTGGGCGGCCGGTCGAGCCGGTCGGTCAGGTCAGCTCATGTCAGGTCAGTAAATAGTCAGTCAGGTCATCAATTCCGTCAGGTCATCAATTCCGTCCAGACCTTCAGGAGTCAGCCTGGTCATGCCCGTCGCGGTCAGTGTGGTCGGGCAAGCTGAGACTCCGTCCGGTCAAAGACGGAACCTATTCGTAGTTATTTGCGTGGCTTGGGGTGCCTCTTGTAAGTTCGGACGGCGGCTCGGCGCTTGGACGGCGGCTCGGCGCTTGGACGGCGGCTCGGCGCTTGGACGGCGGCTCGGCGCTTGGACGGCTTGACGCGGCGTCTGACCTGCTTGGCACGACGTTTGCACGACTTGGCGCGGCAGTTGCGCGGCCTTGCGCGGCGGTTGTGCGAACGGACGGCAGCGCGGCGCTTACGCGAACGTACAGCGCGGCGGCGTTTGCACGAACGCCGGAGTGGTCGTGCGGCCTCAATCTGGAATGAGTGGTCATTCGTCATACGCACACACCCTAAATCTGCGCACGTGATTATTCCGGTGGTAGCCTGTTCGGTCAGCACCTGCGGGTCTTCTAATTTGGGCTCGAATGGGTAGGCCGGTGAAGGCAAGGCTTCTTGCTCGTCTGTGCGGTCTCGCGTCAAAGTCCGACGGTCATTGAGCAGGCTGAGTTCCACACCCTGCGCTCCCTCACACAGGGCAGGCGAAGTCTGAAAACTCAATGTCCACTCTGCGGCTGGTTTGTCTGAGGCAGGCGGTGACGCAGAGTTATCGTACTTTACCTCGGCAGCACGTCTTAACTCTCTACGTGAAGAAGTTTTCCGCGAGCTGAGCCGTATGTCGTAAAGTCGAGGTCGAGTTTCAGCTGGTCCTCTATCAGTCTCATTTGAATCTCAGCTTCGGCTTCACTTCTCATGAGCTGTATTTTCTTTTCAATTAACGCCATGTCGATTTTAGCTTTTTGATGCAGTGCTTCCAAATTCAGCCGTCTTCTTAGAGCCGACGAGGATGCACTTTTCACCGAGCGGCACGAGATGTCGCCGTCGGCTTCTCTTTGTCGTGGTCGTGGACGTGGTTGGTCGTGGTCTTTGTCCGGTCTGGTAGTGCCCGTAGTAGCGGCGCCGCTAGTCGCTGCGGTACCGCTCCCGTCTGCAGGGACGCCGTTGTCGTGGACGCCTCCCGCTGCTGGCCCACCACCGTGCGATGTCGGTCGCGTTCGCATCGGTGGCGGTGTCATTGTCCTCCTTCGATTTAATTATATCCATAGGTTGGTGTCTTTCGCGAGATAGGACCACATGAAGAGACGAAAAGAAGTCTTTTTCACAATAAAAATTATATTTTTTATAAAATCAAATAAAGATTAGGTCAATTTGGTCAATTTGATCGTCCTCTACCTAGTCCATGTCACGTCAATGTCTGTCGCGTCTGTCTGTCAAGGTCCACCAACCGGCCAGTAGAAAGAAGCCGCAGAAAAGAGTCTGCAACAAGCGTTATGAGTAAAAGCGATCTCTTCTAGATAACCTTTGGGTGGAGAATGTCAAATGGAAAACAGAGCAGCCACAACAATCTTGGCAGGGCTGCTGTGGCCCATGCAACGAAACTACACGCTACAATTCTACAGGTGAAATTCGAGCTACATTGCGTAGCCGATGGGACATTATAAAACCAGGATTTTTGACCCGCTACGCAAGTCGTGATGTGTATGTATGTACCACGCTAGAAAAGCGGATTGGAGAGCGCAGTGAATTGATACGAGCACAAATAGGGTGATGCTATATAAATTATACACTAATGTTAAGACACCTACCTGTAACTCATTGTTGGTAAAACACGTATATGGACATACATCGCACTGAAAATCCTTCATTTCCAAATGGTCCCGTCTCATATGCCTCGATAGAGTGTATCTCCTGTTAAAAGTCCTGTCACAAACGTTACACCTGTACTTGAGAGCCGGCACTCCGTGTTTCGCTGTCATATGCCTCTGCCTTTTAAAGTAATCCGAGAATCTTTCCGGACACTTCTGACATTTGAAACGGTTTAACAGCTTATGGACTGTATTAACATGGTTTTTTAGCTTCAAGTGTGTTGTGAACACTTTTTGGCATTGCTCGCACGGGAAGCTGCCTTCGATATGCATACTTTTTATGTGGACTTTTAATCTGTATTTAGTAATGCAACCGGTGCCGCATTCTTTGCACACGTAGTTCCTGTAATGAGTGTTCATGTGTCTCTCTATAGCACCGAACGTTTCTAGACTGAAGCGACAGACTTGACACTCAAAAATGTTATCTTCGGATAACTTGAACGGTATAACTCTATCCGTGACTCCTTGTATGAATTCTTTCTTGTGAATTTTAGTCAAATGCTCTTTTAAATCGTTTATATTATCTATATTCTCGTTGCAAATCGAACACTTCAAGTTTGTAGTGTCAACGTAGACCACTAAACTTTCTGCACCGGACACTGACAATACTTTTCTTATATGACTTTTTTTATGCATCCTCAACTGGTGTTCTTTTAGCTTGTAAAGATTTTCTATCATTTGTCTGCAATAGAAGCATGGGTAGGCCGTCCTGGTTTTGCTTTTAAAAGGCGTTAAGTTGGAATTTTCCAAAAGTATCGCCATGTTTGTTATAAGAGCCTCTTTCTCTGTTATCAGTGGTTTTATTCGCTGCGGTTTTTCAGTTAGCAGGTTTCGGATTGTCTCCGTAAGGACAATTTTACCTGAAACAAACGAAATATAAACTTAGGATTGTGAACTTTCACACAAATCCTACTCTTATTTGTCAATCACTTTAAAAAAAACTTACAGTGCCATAGAACCTAAACTTTTACAACTTTTTACACAACAACAACGAAAACAATAATCAATCATCAAATAATGGTGCTGTACAAGACAGTACAAGTACTCTTAAAGCACTAGCTGAGCGGATACCTTTTTGTCACTCACTTTGTTTACTTTTTAATGACTAATGTATCGCTGTAACAAATAATCATTTTTCTTTCTTTCTAACTGAAATGTGTCTGTTAACGGCTGTCAAATCAAATCCGTTTTTCCACTCACCATCCAAGTCATCCAGACGCCTCGCAAACTCCAGGTACACTTCACGCAAGCACTGCCTTGTACCTATGTAAAAATAATTCTTAAATAAGACGCCTCCCGAGGCTAAGTGCTGCCTACATCACTTAAAATTAAGCTAGCGGTTCGGTAACGGTAATAACTAATAAAATTTTTGTTTCATTTTATTATTTACATATTGTTTTGCATGTGTTAATTTTATTTTACTTGCATGGTTTACTTATTGATGATTTACATGATATGTTTAATTTAATAGCGTACCTACTGTTGGCTAGTCGCCGAACTTGCGTCTTCCCCAAGGTTATAGCTGAAAATAAGCGATTTTGCTTTATAGCAAAATATGACGCTGAGATATAGCCTTTTTGCGCTGCTGCAGCATACATACATACTTAGTGTCGGGGCTTCGTCCCCATTTTGTTATCATAATTTATAGTACCTACCTTTTTGTAACAACAATTAATTATGTGTGTATGACTGTAGAACCAAATAAACATTTATTATATTCTAACGTGTTTGTAAAAAAAAAATGCGTTAAAATTGATATTCTACAAATAAGCTTCAGTATGTTCAGTATGTTCCCTTATGTTGTAGATACACCTCTGATCCGCACTAAGCGTTTCGCTTCAACTTTTATCATGCGTACGGCTAAAGAGTGGAATTCCCTGCCGGCGGATCTTTTTCCGGAACAATATAACTTGGGCCTTTTTAAGGCAAGAGTGAATAGGCATTATCTAGGCAAGCATGTACCATCTTCATCTGCATCTCCACTTACCACCAGGTGAGATGGCAGACAAATGCGGGCCTATTACATATTAAAAAAATCAGATAGACATAAATCGATCTAGCTAGGTTTTACTTCCCAAAAATATGAATGGCAGAAAAAGTCGAGCAATGCTCGGTAAACCAGGTACTGTACCTTTTAAGTTATCCAAATGCCTCGCAAACTGTGGGTAGATATCATTCAAGCCGGCTCTGGTAGGTAGTGAGCGTAATTTTCCGCTAAATCGTCGAAGTAGTTCAATTTCTCCATCTATGAGATCCTCATTATATGCAGTTTTCGGTTCCGTTTTTATCGAAGTGACTCTGAAAATGAAGAGAAAGTACATTATGGCAATAGCCAACAATAGACCAATTTCTGGTCGAGTAAAAATTGGAATGACGAGCCAAAATAATGAATGTATAATGCTTTTGTTCCATTTATGAGGAAACATCATAAATCCATATTTGAATCGTAATCACATTTTAACTCCTTTATTCTATACAGTTTGTTTCCGTGTGGCCGTGGTGCCGGCTTAGAATCGGCTACTTCCTAGATTACTAGACCTACCGAGATTACTCACCTTTTTATCTCCTTGCTCAATTTTAATGGTTTGGTCAATTTGGATGCTTCGCTACGGAAGTTTATCAGAGGTTCTGTGAAATAAAGAGAAATTTAAAATAATGAATAAAGGCACTTGTAAGCGAAACTACATGTAAAAAAATCAACAGCAAATATTTTAAGGGTGAACCAGCCCATGAAACTGAACAAGTTTCCCCAAGGAACATAGGTCGATATATAGAAAAAAATTTGGACCTCCCATACAAAATTAACCAACCAAGTTGATTTGTATAGATCCAAAAAAAAACACATATTTCGACCTAGGTTTCTTGGGAAAAGTTGTTCAGTTTCATGGACTGGTTCACCCCTTAAAATATTTGCAATTAATATTTTTACACCTTACATACAGAATTTTGTTGTATTTGCAAACTAATTACATGTTGGGTAAATGACTCTGACTAACATTTTTACTTTACTACTTACTGAACTTTAGTAAAATGAGCTACCTTTGTGTAGTATATATTGAAATATCATATTGTATTTCACTATTTTGTGTCATACACAAATACACAAATCACGCCTTTATCCCTTGCGGGGCAGGCAGAGCGTCAACGATCGCAAAATTACGGTCGTTATCGCCACGTCTGACAAAATACAGAGGGCCGCTTGAGATAATCTGTATATCACCATAGTGACAGGTTGTCAGCCTGTCGCCTAAAAGTTGTAATACACTTGAAACCCTCAAATCCCTTAGTCGCCTCTTACGACACCCACGGGTAGGAAATGGGGTGATGCTATTCTAAGCCGGCATCACACGGCATTTTGTGTCATTATTGAAATATCATATTGTATTTCACTATTTTGGATAGTGTGATTATTAATATCATAATAAATTACACTATTTTATGAATGTGGTTTGTAGTATTTTTGAACAATAGTTCAAGAATACAGACTGATTTTCATTATTTATATTAGCGGCCGATATTTACAGCGACTGCGCCCGCTGCCACAAATTTTCCCGAGGGAATGAGAAGTTATCCCGGCAAGTATTATACATAAAACCTTTCTTTTGAATCACTCTATTTATTGAAAAAAATTGCATTAAAATCCGTCGTATAGTTTTGAAGATTTAAGCATACATACAGACTGACGCAATAAGTGACTTTGTACTATGTAGTGATGATTTCTCAATCAAATACCAAATAACCTACCATCATCTTGAAGGTCCTCATTGTCATTATATTCCATGGAATCGACATATTCCTCCTTCATTTCCTCAAGATACTCCTCTTGCCAATTTTCTTCTTCTTCAAACTTGACCTCTGAATTGGTATAATTTGATAGTTCAGGAACTGAAATATGCAGTACATTAATACACAAATATACAGTTAAACACAGATATACAGTAATAATTATATAAATATACAGTAAAAATACAGATATACAGTACTAATTACACCAATGTACAGTAAAAATACACATATACAGCACATTATTAGTTAGTTCAGGAACAGAAGTATACAGTACAGGAGATGTAACATACTTTACGTAAACTAAGCTGTGACACCAAATTTTTTAGCAAACTTTTTCATTAAAATGTAGCTTAATAACTCTAAACAGTAATATTCTTAACAGAGTAAAAAAGCATCATAATTATAAAACAACTCACCATTAACAAAAATAGTGTCATTGCTGCCGATCTGACTGAGCAGCGTCTGTTCAGACTCGGCAACCATGATCTTGAAGGCGAGGGCATCATTCAGTTGCCGAATGCAGGGATCACAGATAAGTTTTGGTAGCTTTGTGTTTGTAGATAGCTGGAGAAATAAAGGGACATTTTTATAGTGACAATCTGTTACTACAGTGAAAAACCATTTTACTGAAATTGCCCCCGAATATTTGTCAGACCTGGTGATAACCGTGATTTTGAAGTCCGTAACACTCGACTAAAAAGTAAATTATCTAATCTGAGGTTCCTATTTACTCCACCAACAAGTGAGAACTGCCTGGATCTATGTAATCAATCTAAATTACTTACAGATAAATTAAAGCAATCCAAAATAACCTCGCGATACACGACACGAAGTCTGTTCCGCTCGCTGTAGTAAGTTTTCGTGATATCTTTGTGGTATCCGTTTTTTAGGCAACACCGGCATTGTCCGAAGACTTTATCAGGGTCTGTTGGTGCCATTTTATACACAATTTCGTTATAGAAAATCGTAAGAAAACAAACAATAAATTTGGCTAGCTTAAATTAGCAATGCTGCAAAGACAGAGTTCATGAATTGGACAGACGTCATTCAAAATATTCTGTCCATTATAAAACTAAAAATTCAATATTTGACGTAAATTTGTTACGGACTAGATTTAAAACTGTTGGTCTTATTTAGACTCAATCTTTATTAATATATGGTAATCGAAAATGGGAGGTTTTCATTTAAACTTTGTTGAAGAAAAATAAAAATTTTTGCTAATCAGTCTAAAATATCGTAGGTTTTGCAACATTGTTTCTGACAGATATTGGGCGAGTCTACACTGGTGCACTTTCAATTTGCGACATTCTGATGTACCTATTCTCCTTTTCAGTGACATCTATCACTTAGTCAAAGTTCTATTAGGGCCTGTTTTATAAAATTACAATTTCGTGAGGAAATAAATAAATTTTACTTGACATTAATTTATTTCACTGCTTATGTACCTATTATTTTACAAAATATCGCACAACATAATAAAATATCATATCATAACCGAAATTGAAATACATAAAGTATATAATAAATAAACGAGACATGTGATCACAAAGTTAATTGATATGTTAAGTATAAAAGTAAAAAAACATTGATAAATAATATTTAAAGAGTATAATCAGTTCTTGAAGTTGAACAACTTTCCCGCTAAAACCAGTATATATAAATATAATCCCAAACCTGGTGGCTTTGACACACTTAGTATAGAGAATTTATATATTTCGAAATATGTTATGTTACTCTGTATGTTGTATGTATGTTACTTTGGGAAAGTTGTCCACAGGCTGGTTGAGGTCTTGATTTAGAATAGAATACATTTATATCTGTATAAAATGTGTGTAATTATTTGTAAATTTTATATATGGCTTCTCTGACGTATAGACGTGTTACTGTATCCCTCCACGAAATTGAATTATTTTGGTAGTTTAAAGTTATAGAACATAATAATATTTACTATCACCGGAAGTGCAATTTAACGGACTATCGAGTGATAATTGATTTGTGACAATTTAACTAAAACTGTGAGTAATATTCAAGTATTAACTTTGAAAGTGCACCAGTTATAAAACTCTGTGTGGGTATCAGTGAACAATCACACGACAAAATCTAAACATCGCAACAACATAAAACTGGTTTCGCCGCACTGAGTGAGCAACTGTCTTCTAATTTCATCGCGCCTAGCACGGGCCGTTTGGCGAAGTTGGTTATTGCGCTGGGTCAGAAACGGGACTGCGCGACGACCAAAGATCGATCCTCACCGGCGGTAAAATATTTTTTATTTATAAAATATTTGTTTTGACGTTTACCAATAGTACATTTCTTCGGAACAATGGATGAACTTTGCATTGCTTGTGAGAATGATACATTACCGCCACCAGATCAAAGAGCCACCATTAAGTGTATGTTTTGTAGCCAAGATTACCATTTAAAATGTGTACATCTGAACGTTAACACTGGCGAACCCTGGAAGTGTTTGACGTGTGCCAACATTACTGAACGCAGACACAAAACTAACGATACGCCGGTCGGAAAATATGTAGCGGGCAACTTGGACGACTCGTCTTTACTATTATTTAATGAATCGCAGAGACTTAATACCTCTGTAAATTCTGAGGTGACACTGGATGGTATAGCGAGGATTTTCGACTCCAAGTTGATAGATTTTCGCCGATCATTATTGTCGGATATACAATGTTCAATTGAAAAGAAAGTTAATGCTGCTATACTAAAATTACAGTCTGAATTTTCCGAGACAACTGACTTTCTTCAAGCGAATCAAAAGGATCTCGATTTAAAGGTCGCCAACGCTCAATCGACGGTGAAAAATCTTGAAGAACAAAACATAAAATTGCAAACTGATTTGAGACTTATTCAACGCCGCTTGGAGTCTATTGAAAAAATATCCCGAAGCCATAACATTGAAATCCAGGCAGTACCAGAAAAGAAAAATGAAAATATCATAAACATAGTGAAAACACTATACGATACCGTTGGTCTTCCAATTACTAACGCCGAAATAAGCACCTGCCGTAGAGTAGCGAAGCTTCCAACAACTGCTACTAACCGACCGAGGAACATATTAGTAACCCTTCCGACGACGAGACATCGTGATACTCTGCTCTCCGCCGTTCGACGTTTCAATAAATCGAATGCTAAAGACCCCCTGCACTCACATCATCTTGGCGTAGAAGGTGAAAAACGCCAAATATTCGTGGTAGAACACTTATCCCCGGAATGCAAGGAATTACACGCGGAGACCAGGAAAGCAGCTAAAGGAAAATATAAATTTACATGGGTGAAATACGGCAATGTTTACGTAAGGAAAGATGAAAACTCGCCTGTGATTCATATTAAAAACAAAGAAACTCTTCTTAAAATATTGTAATTTTTGTCAACGTATTAATAGTTAACTTTGTTCATTTAGAGCATATATGTGGCCCTCATTTTCCATTTAATTATGTTAATTTATTATCAAAATGTTAATCGTATGCGTTCTAAAACACACGACTTTTATCTAAGCTTACTCAACAGTAATTACGATCTTATTTGTTTAACAGAAACCAACTTGGATGCAGGCTTTTATAATGAGGAAATGTTTGATGAGCGTTACAACGTTTTTCGCAGGGACAGACATGAATGTACATATGAAATGCGTAAGGGGGAGGGAGGTGGAGTTTTGATAGCAGTAAAAAAGAGTTTCTTTGTAGCCCGCCGTCCCTCATGGGATAGCGATTTTGAAGATCTTTGGATTACACTAATGCCCTCACAAAACAAGAACTCATGTATACATATTTGTGTCTGTTATCTCCCTCCATATCTAAAGAATGACGACATTGATAAGTACCTGACCCACTGTCAAAACATAGCTCTGAATACTGCTCCTTCTGGTCATTTTCTCATCATAGGTGATTTTAACATACCTGAATTTAAGTGGATAGGTCCTGCAAACGCAGATGGTTATGGCACTTTACCCACCGAGTTCAAAAGCAATAAAGCTAAACTATTAATAGAAACTATGTCACTATGCGAACTTGTACAATTTAATAATACTAAAAATTCTAATGACCATACGCTTGATCTTGTTTTATCTACATTTAACAACATATGCGTAGGTGAGGTTGATCCTCTAATAAAAAAAGACAAATACCATCCAAGTATTTGCATTACTCTTGATTGCTCCCACGTGAACACGAAAACAGCTAAGTCAAACCCTAACCTACTTAAACCAAATTTCTTTAAATGTGACTTTGCTAAACTGAAAGCACATCTGCAAAAAATTGATTGGTACGAATTATTACGTGGTGAAGATCCAGACTCAGCAGTAGAAACCCTTTACAGGGAGCTGAATGGTGCTATTCTTCTCTATACTCCATTAAAGAAGTGCGATAACCATCAGTATCCGTATTGGTATAGTTATCCTCTCAAGCGTTGTCTAGAAGAAAAGCTAAGGTATCATACATTGTATAAAAGACATGGTAACCCGAGAGACTACGATACATTTGATATGCTTAGATCTAGGAGCAAGGGAATGATAGAGGCCTGTTACAGTTCTCTGCGGAATGAGGTCGAAAATAGCTTATTGGATGATAATACAAAGGTTTTTTGGAAATACGTTAGTTACAAAAAGACTAATAAATCTCTACCTGAGTTAATGACTTTTGGTGATAGAACCGCATCATGTACCCGTAATATTTGTGAACTATTTTCGGAATACTTTTCCTCAGTTTATGAACCGGATGATCCAGGTAGCTCAAACTTTAGTATGCCAGATAGAAATCATCTCATAATCTCAGACATTCAGCTTATTAGAGACGACATACACAGACAAATTCGTAAACTCGACACATCAAAAGGCCCGGGACCAGATGGAATTCCTGCACTGTTGATAAAGGCATGTGGCGAGGAACTAAGCTTACCGCTTCTGATTATCTTTAATAAATCATTAAAAACTGGCGTATTTCCGAAACTCTGGAAAAATGCATATTTGATTCCGATTTTCAAGGCAGGTGATAAGACCAAGTGTGAGAACTATAGACCCATTAGTATTCTCTCATGTTTGGCTAAATTGTTTGAATCTTTAATATACGTGCATTTATATAATCATGTCAAACAGCGAATTACACATCTGCAGCATGGTTTCGTCTCTGGTCGATCAACCGTAAGTAATCTACTTATATATAAAAACTACATTTGCTCTGCTTTTGCTAAACAACATCAAGTTGACGCTATTTATACAGATTTTTCAAAAGCGTTTGATAAAGTTAATCATCGTCTTCTCTGTGCTAAGTTGTCAGCTTATGGAATACATGGTAGCTTGCTAAGATGGGTTGAATCTTACTTAACCAGGCGAAGTCAGATTGTTGCAATTAAAGGTTACCTTTCGGCGCCTGTTTTTGTCACTTCTGGGGTACCACAGGGGTCCCATTTGGGCCCATTATTTTTCATCATTTTCATTAACGATCTGGTAGACAATGTAATGAGTAACTGTTTACTATATGCTGATGATATGAAACTTTATCGGGTCGTTGCCGGGAATGATGACCACCATGCCCTTCAACGTGACATAAATAAGGTTTATGATTGGTGCACTATAAACAAAATGCATCTTAATATTGGTAAGTGTCATGTCATATCTTTCACGACAAAACGTACAGTCAAAATGTTTGATTACAATATAGATGGGCAGCCGCTTTCTAGAAAGGAGAACATAAAAGATCTGGGCGTAATTTTTGACTCCAAACTAACGTTTAAAACACATTTCGATCAAATAACAACGAAAGCTAGTCAAACTTCAGGATTCATACTGAGAATAACTAAAGGTCTTCGTAACCATCAATGCCTATTACATCTTTTCTACTCGCTGGTTAGGTCTGTTTTAGAATATGCCTCAGTAGTATGGTCACCTTTCTATAAGGTACATAGTGAAAATATTGAAAGAGTCCAACAATCGTTTCTGAGATCTATGTGTCGTAGATATGGTATTGCTCGGCAACTGGCCTCCTATGCTGATAGAGTAGCAAAATTTAAAGTTCAAGAATTGAATAAAAGACGTCAGTATATTGATCTCATATATTTGCACAATATTATTCATTCGAGAATAGACTGTCCTGAATTATTAGCCTTGATAAGCTTTAATGGTCGTATTCGTCAAAGAGTTCCCCGCATTTTTAGGCTAGATGTCTGCAAAAACAACACCTCCTTCTATAACCCTATTGTCAAAATGTGCCGCGAGTACGATGAGCTTAAGCATGGTAATGCAGAACTTGATTTATTTAATCCTAACGTCCACCAATATAAGAGATGTCTGCGTACATCTCTTCTTCTATAGTAGTAAGATATTATTTGTAAAACTTTTAGCCACAATATGTAACTCTCTAGTTAGAATTAAGCCTATATTTATCTAAAAATTTTGTCATGCTGTGTACACTCTTTTGGATAATAGTCTAGTTCATTACTTTTATAATGTGATTTAAAATATTATTGTCTATTGTCTGTTTGTGTGCCTTAATAAAATAAAAATAAAATAAAAAAATAAAAATCAGATCTGCCAGCACTATGGTCCAATAAAGCTTAGAACCCAATTTTTAGGTCCCATTTTTTCCTAAATTTTAATTAAATTAATAAGGCTTAAATATTTAGAATTTTAGGCAAAAATACACATCTAGTAGCTGTATATTTGGTGATTAATATAGGTACTTAATGATAATTTTGATAAGTTTTGTAAATTACACTGCGTGCTGCGTTCTTTTTGAAAAACTCGTTTTTTTTAAACCATACTACTATAGTACAAATAATTCTGCTTTTTATTTTATATTTTGATAATACTGCTAGCTAGGAAGTGAAGTTATAAGGTGCAAGTGAAATACGCTACCCAGTAATTTTTTCTGACACAATAATATAAAATAAACAAAAATCTTACAAGTTTATATGGACGATAGTGTTATGGTAAAGTTTTACTTACATTACACTTAGAGATGTGCTGAACCGATCTCAAATAAAGTGCGATGAAGGCAGAGAGATGATGATGAATATACATTAACATTACAGTTGGTAACAAATATTGCTCGTACATATTGCTGTTTTAGTGTTACGAGTGCGTCTATCATAGTGTGGCTCACAACAGCGGCAAATACTACGGTGATATTACCGATGAAACTGAAAAACATTCCCAAGGAATATAGTTAGGACGAAATCATCATCCCATCAGCCTATAGCAGTCCACTGCTGGACACAGGCCTCCCCCAGGATACGCCATAATGAACGATCAACCGCTTTCGCCATCCAGTCAGCCGCTCTCTTTAAGACATTGGTCTATCTGGCCACTTGCCAAGGCGAGGTCTCCACTCGAAAACCTGCTTACTCCATCGGCCACCGGCCTATAATTTTTTTTATTTCTTTTTTCGACTATTCCTTAGTGAAAACTGTTCTTCTAGGCTTTTTTGTTGTTATTTTGTTTCACAGGTAATTTCTCTATCTACCTCTATCGTGGCCCATATAATTTTACACTTATTTTAGTATTAATTACATAAATCACGACCTAGTCCTGTTAGCTCGCTGCAGCTAGGAATACGATCAGTGGTATGAAGGAGAAATGCAACGATGGAGCGCCTGGTGAGATATTGCAGGCGTCAGCGTCGTTGCAACTCTGCAGGCAGCCGTGGACGTATCTGGGAAAAATAAGGTTTGTACAATAATGCTTTTTTGGACTGATTGATGTCAATACTAGTCCTAATCAGGTGGCGCTTGTAGCACGTTTTCAAATTGAGGAATCATCTGTCAAGTTCTGTGCGCTATAACAAAAACAGGGCCCTATGTCTGCCAAATGAAAATCATTTTAGTTGGATGTCGATTACATCTCATTTGGATGATTTCGGTCATTTCATAGTCTGCTAACAGTTTAAAGTAAGTATAGAAAAATCACAATGGTAATTGAATGACAGTTGAGTTTCGATGGCGTTACAATAACAAAAAATAGCAGACTTGGGACCCTGGTTCTGATTTTTCCATCATTCGCGCGAACGCCATTTACTAGGAGCTAAATGATTAAAAAATTCACATTGAGCAATGTCACTCTTGTTGGCGGACTTCTCAAATCAAAAATCAAAAATCAAAAATATTTATTACTGTAACTTAAGTTTACATTTTAGTTAGTGGCTGGTGTCTCCTTTTAAGCTGAAGTTGCCTGTGTTAGGAGACACCGCTCTTCCTTAATCTAATCATAATTTGTTACACTAATAGGCCAAAACAACTTAATAACTAATATTTTAAAAGTAATTAAATGAAAGTAGCAATACAAGTGCGGTGTGCGTGCATATCCCCGTGATAATCAGTGTTAGTATTTGTGTGTGTGTGTGTGTGTGTGTGTGTGTGTGTGTGTGTGTGTGTGTGTGTGTGTGCCAGTGTGTTTGCGTTAAGCAATACAATTATTTAATTTTCGTCTAACAAATTTTCAATGTCCTCATAGCTTTTTTTTAATATCCAGTTTGTAATCGATCTCTTACTTTCATAATACGATATATTATAAATTTGTAGTTCCTTATGCAGTTTATTAAATAGAATGGCAGAACGCCTATCATACTGTCTTTTTGCGAAAGTAGACTTAGTACTAGGAACCTTGGCTACAATATCCTTACGTCGCTTGTTGACATTTACATTTGGGTCGAACGGAAGTGATTTATGTTTTCTGAGTACAGTGTTTAAGACATATAGCTTTCTGACAGAGAGTAACTGATAGGTACTGTACAATGCTTCCGTGGAGTATCTCATTTTCTTAAAATACATAATTTTAATTAAACAGCGCTGAGCGCGTTCGAGTTCTAAAAACCTGGTTTTAGCAGCACCACCCCAAATAGGTATGCAGTATGATATTACAGATTGCGCCAGCGAAATATATATGTCTTTTAAGATATCTCTACCAACGGGGTTTCGTGGGCCATTGACTCGTCCTGGTACCACGTACCTTAGGGTTTTGAATATCCAGTTTAACTTACGAAGTCTTTGTGTAACATAATCAAGCTGCGGATACCAAGAGAGTCTCTGGTCCACAATGACACCCAGATATTTGGTCTGTTTGACATTCTGGATTGTAGGACAGTTGCAATTATCTAAAATATTACAGCAGTGAATTTTTATTGGCATGTTTTCACATTGCTTGTCGTTATATTTGCTGAAACTAATGTAATTTGTTTTGTCAGTGTTTAATGTAAGAATATTATCACGTAACCATTTATCAATTTTCATTAAACCCCGTTCTGTTGCTCTCTTTACTCCCTCCCAAGACTCACCCGAGATAACAACTGCGGTATCATCGGCGTACGACAGAATCTTAGCGTTTTCCACTTTAAGATTACAAAGATCATTAATGTAAATGAGGAAAAGGGTGGGACCCAAAACGCTACCCTGTGGCACGCCGTATGATATATCTGCGTCATTACTTAGGTACGAGTCAATTTTAACTCTTTGTTTCCGCCTACATAAATAATCTTTAAACAAAAGAAGAGGTGTACCACGAACCCCAATTTTTTCGAGCTTGTGTGTAAGGATGGGGACGGAGACAGTATCGAAGGCCTTCCTAAGATCAATAAATACAGCCAAGCATTTATTAGATCTATCTAGCTGTTCAGTCACCAGCGAACTTAGCTCGTACACAGCATCCTCCGTAGATCTACCCTGTCTAAATCCAAACTGGAAAGGTGATAACAGGTTGAATTTATCAAGATAGTCAATTAATCTTTTATTTAATAGCTTTTCTACAAGTTTCGAGATCGCTGGGAGAACCGAAATAGGCCTGTAGTTACTGACATTGTCTCTGTCCCCTCCCTTATACACAGGTGTTATAACTGCACATTTTAAAGGCTCCGGGAAAATTCCTTGACTGAAGCATAAATTAACGAGGTGTGTTATGATTGGGACGGTAATTGGCTTAGACAGTATAAGAAAAGATGTTGGTACATTGTCCCAACCAGGAGCACTGTTAGGTTTTAGCATTGTCAGTATATTATTTACCTCTTCGTGATCAGTGGGAAGTAAGACTAGGGACTCAGTTTGTGAGGGTAAGTTTTGAAGGTATACGTCACGGTCATGCAAATTGGTGTCTATTTTTTGAGCAAGTTCTTTCCCTACATTGGCAAAAAATGAGTTAATGAAGTTAGCAGAATCTTTAGGGTGCGGTTTTAAATTAAGCAATTCTGAGTTGGTTCCGTTGACTTTACTAGTATAGGTTATCGTTTTGATTGATTTCCATAAAGTTTTATTATTTTTAATTGAATTTGTTATTAATTCTCTATCATATTTCCTCTTTGTCTTTTTTATTAATTTATTGCAGTAATTTCTGTATCTTGTGTAAGTAATTTTAAGTATATTATTGTGTGGATCACATTTAAATTCTTTTTGTAATTTGTTACGATTCCTTATGCAGCGCAGCAATCCCGGTATCATCCACGGCTTTAATATGCGGAATTTATTAGGGATGTTAGTAATCACAGTATTCTCATTGATGGTATTAGACAATGTATAAATAAGTTGGTCTAATACTGTATTAGGGTCATCACATAATAATAATTCTTCCAAATGTTTAGTTTTAAGATCCTCTAGGGCTTTTCCAAAATTAATCGTCTTTTTTGACTTAACTGAGATTGTGTTATGTTTTATTTTAGATATATTTAAGAAAATAGATTCATGATCCGTTACAGTTGTTTGCAGAACTGCAATGGATGCATGTAATTTAGTTTTATTTAATTTTAGCATAAAATGATCCAAACAGTTTATGCCTCTGGTTGGTAGAGTATGGCCAGCAAGTATACCATACAAAGAAAGTGTGTTTAAATAATTGAATCTATTTTTATACTCGTGGGACGGCTCAGAAGCTTTAGGCGCGATATTAATATTGATGTCACCTGTTAGAATTATACTTTTATTAGCAGAATTCAGACAGTCAAGGTGAAGGCTTAAGGAGTTCACAAAATTGTCGGCATTAGTGTATGAGGGTGATCTGTATATACCCATAATAATATTATTGAGAATATCTAGTTGAAGGCAGGATGCTTGGGATAATTTAACTTCTTTTACTTTGTGTCTCAATGTTTTTTTTACATATATCACTACCCCATCATTCTGATTCAGCTGACATGTCGTGGCATACACAATATAATTAGTTAACTGTGGTAATGGTTTTGCGGAGTCAAGCCGGCATTCTGTAAGCACCATCACATCCACCTCGAAATGTAAATTTGACAGAGTTAGCAAAAGGTCATTAAAGTTACTGTAAATGCTCCTAATATTTTGTGATATAATTGTAAAGTCGCTATTTTTAATATGAACATGTTTTTTTAGATCATCGACATCGCATTTAAAAGAACGAGCCATCTCCAATTTATCAATATCATTTAAAGTTTGTAATCTATCATTCATTATATAGGAAGTAATGAAGTAGATACATTTTGATATTTAAGGGTCGCGTGCAAAAATAAGTAAATATTCGTCTTGGTATTAAGCTATTGAGAGCGTAGTGTGTTAATGTATAAAATGAGTAGGCGTGTGTGTAAGGTGTGTAATACGTGTATTTTAAATGGCACACATTTTGAATTATCAAAAAGAAGCACGATAAATCACTGACAAAAGTGCCAAGGATTACAAATGAAGACATTTCATGGGCACAGAAAAGTCGGGAAACGGACAGACTTACGTCGGATAGTCAGTTCTCTTGTTCATTTGCTAATAAAAGTTGATGAGCTTGTCCTTCACTCTTTATCTGAATAATGTTGGATACCTCTGATTTCCTGACATAAACTTTGCCATAAGAGGTCCAGCAAAATTTATAGTTCTTTGATCGGGCAAGATCGCGGGCTAAAAAGTGAAGTCTAGCAGCTCTAGCAGTCAGATGTTCTGAGAGAAAGACTGGGGTATCCTCATTAGTTTTGAATCCTAGGTGTAAAGCGCGTAACTTGTTCTTATTCTTGATATTGAATGCCTTTGCCTTTTTAATAAAATCTGTCTTTAACAATACAGAGTTTGTTTCTACTACTATTGGAGTATTTTGTGAATTTTTCGAGTTCTTTCCACGCACCCGGTAGATATCCTTAATGTCTGATCTTGAGACTTCACAATCAATATTTTTTGAAAGGCATTGCACCATTTCAATCAACTCTTCCTTACTCTCCTTTTCCTTTCTCGGTACATTTTTTATTTCAAAATTAGTTTTCCGACTTTCTATCTGCAGATCTTCCACTTTATGCTCAAGTAGTAGAATGTATTCATTGTCTTCCTTCGCATGGGTTTCCAAAAGAGCGAGTCTATGGTCGAAATCTTCCTGCTGTGATCGTATAGAGGCAATGGATTCCTCAATATTTTGGTTTGATATCTGAATCGCGTGTAAAGTTTCCTTGATCTCAGAGATATCTGCCTTGTTAGATGTTGAGAAACAAGTTAACAGTTTCCTTATCTCTTCTTTAAACTCTTGGAATTGTGACTGAATGTCTGTTTCAAGGGGGCGTTGACGCTGTGTGACATAGTTTGGCGACGACTGGTCTTGAGGCGTTGGGTCACGGGACTGATCAGCCCCATCGGAGAGGCAAATTGACATATCATTACTATTTTGTCCCAATATATTAGCGTTCATACGGTCATCAGCCATAGTGCGTAAATAAATAGATTAGTCGACAATTGATCGCTCGTAGCAAATGCGTAGATTTCGTAGACGTGGGCCGTAGAAGTAGGTTTGTTGTTAAGATCTGCACTAAGTCGACTGGTTCGAATCAGATGCAGTGGGTACTCAACGGCAATATATCGATCTCTCTCTCAAAACCCCCGAGGGGAGACACCTTATGTCTTATTGGTGTATGTGCAAGAAGGAGGGACCGATTTTGTGATGATCCAAATTAATTAGAGACGTTGTAAAGTAAGTATCACTTACAAATGATAGGTCTTGCGTCGTTGGCCGAAAAAAGTGAAAGGCACTCAGGCGTCCAATCGTGCGAGACACCGATAGCTTGGTATATCTCCGTAAGCGAGAGGTCTTGAACACTGGTTATAGCTCCGATCAACACAAGAGACGTGCGCTCACTACCACGGCCGACGAGGAAGAGGACATAAAATTGTTGTTGTCATGAGGTATTAAACAATCATGGGTTTTGCGCCTTGATTTCGTGATCCAAAGGTAGCGTGCCGGATATAGTTTTTATTAAAACTTAAATAGGTTATCATTTTATTTAACCAGTTGAGGATAATCAGTGCATTTCCTGACCATTTTGTGTCTGTTTTCTCGGCCCTAAGTCTGCTAAATGAAAATCGTTTCAGTTGGATGCCGATTGGATCTCAGTTGGATGATTTCGGTCATTTCATAGTCTACTAACAGTTTAAAGTATAGAAAATGGCAATTGAATGGCAGTTGAGTTTCGATGGCGTTCTAATGACAAAAAAAGCAGACTTGGGGCCCTGAATTTATCTAATATAGTTAGTTTAGTGGTATATGTGGGTACCTGTCATTATAGTAGAACCGGCCGCAATGTGACATGCGTATGATTTCCGTATCCGTTGTGACAGTGCCTGAGTCCAGACCACAGCCGCGCACCGTGATCGACTCGCCCGTGTCGTCTGTGAACAAGTGTTGCAGTGTAGGGTTAAAGAAATAGGGCCTCAGAAATACACTTTTTGACAAATGACAAAAAAGTAAGTGCCTAAAGTATAAAGCAGAACGTGTGATCAGGCCCCTAGTCTGCTAAATGATAATTGTTTCAGTTAGATTTCGATCGGATCTTAGTTGGATGATTTCGGTCATTTCGTAGTCTGCTTACAGTTTGAAGTATAGAAAATCACAGTGGCAATAGAATGACAGTTGAGTTTCGATGGCGCTAGAATGACTTTGTTCCTGCGTCAACAAACTTGTAACCTGTAGTTTCGTAACATGAGGCACAGTTCATAGAGAGTTAACTATTCTCACCAAAAACGCCAGCGATCTTGATGCAACTAGTAGCAGGGAACAGGCCGTCTCTCCCCTTCCTGCCGCCCATACAGGGGGACTCGAGCATGGCCAAGGAGTGGTTGTTGTGGAACGGGTCGTCGCACGGCGGGAACTTGCCGTTCATGGACACGCACTTGAAACAGTCGATGCTTTCCACTGGAAAAGAACAGTGTTGGTTTTTTTTTAAATAATTACTTTACATTTACTTTAATAATTCAAACATTTTAATAATTCCATAAACAATTAAATAAAAACAAGTCAAAATAAAATAAAATAAATTCAACATAGTTTTCGTTAATTGAAATTATTTAATGTCATATACCTAGTGCTTTCGCGTTAGCGTGGCAATAGCGATCGTTGACACCACTACCACTGTACTCGTATTTTAGATAGCGATATATCGTTTTCCTCTGTAAATGTATACGATATGAATATCGCTTGAGTATAGGTGTACACGAATCTGAACTTGCCTTGTATCCCTGTACTCGGCGATAATCGTATCGTTTATATTTACTCAAGTAAACGATATATCGCTACCTTAAAATACGAGTACAGTGGTACTAAATGTCAATGATTGCTATTGCCATGCTAACTTGAATGCACTGTAGCATGTGTTAAGCCAAGTTACCCACTATCTGTGTGCCCAAAATTCATAAAAATCAGTTCAGTAGTTTTTGCGTGAAGGAGTAACAAACAAACACACAAACGTTCGCATTTATTATATAAGGTCGGATTCGATGTGCGATTTCATCTGTAAAACGCATTTGATCAAAGGTAAAACGTAGTTTTATGAAATAAGCCCTCGTATGTAAAATTGTTGACATTGAAGTGACATTTGACAAAAACTTACCTAATGACATTGAAGTGACATTTGACAAAAACTTACCTAATGACACTGAAACACTAAGCCCTAAAAGTGCTAAAACTGGTATTATGTTGAAAGCAGTCTTGATTTTTAATGTAGCCATTTCTTGAACACCTGCAAACAAATATTAACTGATCTTAAAGAGAGCATTCGTCTTCATCATCACAACGCCCAGGTCCCCAAGTCTGCTATTTTTTTTGTAACGCCATCGAAACTCAACTGTCATTCTATTGCCATTGTGATTTTCTATACTTCAAACTAGCAGACTGCAGATGACCTAAATCATCCAACTGAAATCCAATCGACATCCAACTGAAACGATTTTCATTTAGCAGACTTAGGGCCCAGGACGTAGGTACTTGGTGGTAATGGCAACATACGTAGAACTAGAAGGCGTAGAATCCTGGGGCGGTGTTTACAAGGACCGGATAGTCCACTGCGGAGGCGGCCACGTGGAAAAAGTTTTGACGCGTTTTCTAGTTTTTATGCATCGTATGTCCAAGACAGCCCATTTTATTAAGCCAACTTCAGCGCGTTCCTAGATGCGTCTGATCAGCGCAACGACCGACTTGTAAAGGGGCTATTTCATTACAATAGAATGTATGTATCCGATCTAACTCGTCGCAAATAACAACACAATACCACGACCCATGCCTATTAATAGATAAGTTACAGGCATTCCCGGTCAAATTCGTTGTATAGGCGGATCGCACACTTAACGCACGACAGAGCGCTAAAATATCGCAGCGGTCTGTCAGATACATACTAGAAACGTTACTTCCCATACTAAAACCGCACTCGACGGACGATCCTGCCTTGCGCTAGCGTTGCGTCGACAGGCGGTTGAGCGGTTTTAGTATGGGGATCTAGTATGGATGTGACAGGACAGACCGCTGCGATGTTTTAGCGCTCCCTCGTGCGTAGTGGGCACCTATTGTGCTGACTGGCGGATTGCCGGCGCATCCGGTGATCATTTAATTTTGGTTTATTGCTTCTGCTTTGAGTGTCGTCGTTTGATAGGAGTATGCGCGGTAAGCCAACTCGCTTTGCCTAGTCGCGTGTTTAGCCTACTTCAACGGTTCGCCACCTGCCTGCGCGATTAGAAAACTATCATGACGTACGTACAGTGAAAATTAAAACTTTTCCGATAAAAGCGATCTGTAAGAATTTGTACCTGTAAGTGTAGTTTGATAATATAGGGCCCTCGTATAACGAGTTATTTTTTTCATAGAATCCATCAAACGTAAAAAATATTTATATTCTCATATGTTTTTGTTCTGGTCTATGCCAAGGTTAGTTTATCTCGTCAAAGATTTGATGTGGATGAATGAGTGTTTATAATAAAGTGTGCTACATTTTACACATTGCATCAATTACTTGTAATAAAAAGTAAACTAGCCTTGAATGCTTCAATCAAATCTTACGTTATTCACCGTTCTTATGCCGTTTTCCCGTGTTATGCCGGACTAAAATAGCATCACCCCACTTCTTACCCGCGGGTGTCGTAAAAGGCGACGAAAATGGACTTGAGGATTTCTTGTAGGTATATTTTTAGGCGACAGGCTAACTTTTTTTCTGAAGCAGCTCTCAGATATTTGTCGGACGTGGCGACTGTGGCGAGTCGTAATTTTAAGGCCGTTGACATTCCACAAAGGAATCTAAGCTGAGGATATCTAAATTGGAAACACATCCGTGCCGATGCCGGCTTAGAACAACATCACCCCTTTCTTCCCGCGGGTGTTGTAAAAGGCAACTAAGGGTCTCGACTCGAAGTCTCGAGGGTTTTGCATGTGTATTACAATTTAAGGCGACAGGCTGACACTATACTACAGTGATACACAAATCATCTGAAAGGGCCCTCAATACTTGCCAGACGTGGCCATAACGACCGTAATTTTACGATCGTTACCGCTCTGCCTACCCCGCAGGGGATAAAGGCGTAATTTGTGTGCGTATGTATCAAAACACATCTACACGGCTAAATAAATACCAAACGCGTGAAACGCATAAAATACTTATAAATAGATTAATCAGGTAGTTTCAACTCTGATTTCAACTACAAGGACCTATGTAAATAAAATAACACTTACCTTCTCATATGAAGAAATCAATACTAAAACGATTACAACATTCAATCCAGTTTCGTTCCAGTTATTATCGTACAATACACACTTAAGTTTATTTACCTAATGAAAACTAGGTAAGATAGATTTCAGGAAATCATTTCTCGAAATAGTTGTGACAAGTAAAAGGTAATACTGTATGAAAAAAGGATTTAAAATTGCGTTTTAACTAGATTTTAACGTGTAAAATAGGTGCTAAGTATATGACTAAGGTTACCTACTGGTGAAAATATCGACTGACTGAACACACGCGAGCTTGTAAGATCCATGGGCGGGCGGAGGGGCGGGCGGCGCGATAGAGTTGCCAGACTTTGGAAATAATAGATTACGAATAGGTATTTGGTTTTTTCGGTATACCTTATATATAGTATACCTGCCAGTAGGTACCTATATAATTTCAAACGTTGGCGCGCCCGCCAATAGTATTAAGATGTGGCAGTATGAGGCGGACCAAGAAAGTTAGAGTTCGCGCCGCGAAAGAAGTCCCTCGAAATTCGTTTCAGTGACCCCTAATCTGAAGACCATAAAGGTCATTTCAACTTTTTTCGCGGGACTTCTTTCTTTTTGTCATTCCTTCAATAGGCAGTAGGAATAGTTGCTGACACCGCTTACTGAAACCACCAGTCAATGACCAATGTAAGTAGGTAGATGCTCATAACTTCATATTTAGGATCCATGATGCTCGTGTTATTTATTACGAAGGTAACACGTGTACCTTTGGCTTTTAAAACTGAGTTCAAAACCTGTATCAGCCAAGATAAAGCTACATAGACAGTCTTTCGATGACTCCGGGTCGGGTATCTGAAAGCAAAATAATCAATGAGACCTAGAAAAACGGCACTCGAGCCATCCCGCCAGTACAAGGCTACCTAACTACAAGGTGTATCCGAATAAAAACTATTTTATACTGCCCGACACTGTAGTGTAAATAAATAAATAAATATCCTGGACAATTCACACAGCGCCATCTAGCCCCAAACTAAACATAGCTTGTACTATGGGAACTATACTACAAATTTACTTTTTTTTTAGATAAATACATAGAAAAAACCTAGACTTGACACAAATATTTGAAAATTGACTTAACAAATATTTGTGTCCGGTAGGGATCAAACCTACGACCCTAGGCCTAGAAGGCAGTGCTATCCGTTACGCCATCAGGACATTATATGAATGATCGATTTAATATTAGTGTCAGGCAGTATAGTAGTTCACCATGTGTATCCGAACATGAAATTATTTTTGTAATGTTGTCAGCCATGGAATTTAAAGTAGTAACTATGCTACTATAAAAACTCACTTGCAAACCGCGAGTGATTTTGGCGTGAGTTGGCTAAGTGACTTATTTTTACTGGTGAATATTTTGTTTTGGACAACGATGCTCAGCAATCGTTACATCATCCTGCCCTGCCCCGACCCCTGATTTTATAATAAAATCTACATTACAATGCAGTACCTACATTGCTAGTTATCTGAGCTTATTGTTGACATTGTTGTAAGGCCATACAATAACCAGCACTGCCTGCTAAATGGGACCTTGTAGACAGAGAATTGAAAACAAAAGAGCCACCAAAAGACTAAATTGTACTTTAGACTACAAACTGAGCTACATACAAACTACCATGCAAATTACCTACTTAAGGTACATGAAACATTGGTACCACAGCGCTTTTGGTGTGGCTATGTTGGCATTGTTGGCAGCACTGCATGTTATTCTGGCAACTTCACGTCACTGCGCTCTCAAAACAAATACGTGCGCCGTGGGTCTTTGTTTATCTCGTCCATTTTCGGAAATTATCCTCACAATTTCTATTGAGAATCCACCTGGATTCTCACTAGAGTGATAAAAACATTGATTGAGAAGTTTTTGTGTGTATTTCCTTCGTATTTCGCGTTTGTCGTACGGTTTTCGCCGCCACAATGGAAGTCGAGGCGATTGCTTCCGACTCGGAAAACGTGGCGGTGAGCGATAACGAGAAGCCGGTCGCGGACGCCGGCGCGGCCGGGGACTCCGCGGGCTCGCACGCCGACCGTCTCCGCAAGAAAAACAAGAAATATGTCCGCTCCAACAGCAAGGATGGCATGAATCCTCCAACGCCTCTCCCTAAATATCGCAATTGGAAGAACAGCCGTCGCCCACGGAACGGGCATGGCCGCGGGCTGCCGAAGAAAGGTAAAGTTGCTATAAATAAATACAGCTGTTCTCTTCAATGAGATTGTTATTGGAAAATGCAATAAGAATGTTCTAGAAGAAATCCGGCGTGAATAGAGGCGCAGGTTGCATTGTTTACTACGCAGCTCCGGGCCACACCAGCCAGCATTATGTACCGTATTTCGAAGGTCACGCACTTTTTGCGCAGTTGATAAAAAAAATAAACGTGGTTTTAGCGGCATCGAATTATGGAATTAGGTGCTTTATGAGGCCGCTGTTACCGCACTAATGATTCTATGAGGCTTCGGGTTGAATGACTTGTTACGCAATATGTTGCTTGTAAACAACTTTCAAATAGGTATTATTACGAAGGTTAGGTGGGCGTACCTAAAGTAACTTACGTAGTAGTAGAATTTATGCTTGATTTACTGATTTTGGGGTATTTATTTTAGATTTTTATTATAGAGGGTGATCATAAATTATTTGTTTGGTCATCATTAGAACAGGTTTTTTTCACTCCACCGCCATTTAGCGCCAAAACATATGTGACCTTGAATCCAAGGTCAGGTTTGTTTTCATGGTTTATTTTTATTATTAGGTATTATTGCCGTGTGATGCTGGCTTAGAATAGCATCACCCCATTTCCTACCCGTGGGTGTCATAAGAGGCGACAGAGGGACTTGAGCCTTTCAAGTGTATTACAACTTTCAGGCGACAGTCTGACAACCTGTCACTATAGGGATACACGAATTATCTTAAACATTACTTTATTATCTTACCTCAATATTTGTCAGATGTGGGGACATCGACTGTATTTTTGCGGCCGTTAGCGCTCTGCCTACCCCGTAAGGGATAAAGGCGTGATATATGTTTGTATGTATGTACATATTCTGGGCAAGGAATTGGGGAATGATTGGGGAAGGAATTTAGGATGGTTCGAGTAGGGAGCCCCCACCCTTTACACAAAATAGGTGCATGCAGACGTCGAGTTGCGGAAAATAGCCCATTTTACCATTACCATTACCATGTATGTACATATAAAATCCATGACTTATTATTAGATTGTTATACCTAATTAACATTCATAATTTTAACAAAAGTTACCTGCAGATTTACAAATTTATTCAATTCTATTATAACTTGCAAATACTTGGAATTATTTTTTGTTGTCTGCAAATGGTAATTTTATATCATTACTGCTTGTTTTATTTGCAATAATTTGAATAAACAAATATTTATACATGTGTAGGTACCAGCCCTTGAATGATTTTTTTTCTGTGTACCCCACCCACGAGCCAATTCACTAGGATCAATCCTGACATTCTCATATTTTATTTATAGGGGTGTATAGTACGCGGCAAACTTCTTGAACATCGCGCGAGGTGGTGGGGGCAAGTGCCGTCACGCTCCGCACCACCAAAGTTTGGTCGGCAAAAGCGGGACGGCATTTGCCCCCACCACCTTGCGCGATGTTCAAGAAGTTTGCCGCGTACTGTACCAGCCTATGAATGTTTTTTTTCTCTATAGCCCACGTGTCCTGGGTTCTAATCCTGGTCTGTGTCAGTATTAAAAAAAACTTATATATATATATATATATATATTTATATATATATATATATATATTTTTTTTTTTTCATAAACCTTTACAATTACCTTGAGAAAACATCCAAAGATAGATAATTTCTATACAAGACTTTGGTTAAGCTGTTGGTTAAAGGTTGCAATAAGTATTCTATGGTTCCTAGTTCATCATCATCATCAAATTTAAGAGCTGAGCTCTTGTCTCTTCCTAGTTCAAGTCCTGATAAATTGAATAGGTAGCTGCTAGGTGTCGTGGCTTCCCACGTCTGTCTGTATGTATGCTTCTGCTTGTCAATTCAATGGCTCTCTTAATATTTACATACATACATACATACATATCACGCCTTTATCCCTTGCGGGGTAGGCAGAGCGTTAACGGCCGAAAGAGTACGGTCGCTATCGCCACGGCTGACATTTTCAGGATTGTTTCCCAATGTTGTTTCAGAAAACATGTGTATCACTTTAGTGACAGGTTGTCAGCCTGTCGCCTAAAAATTGTAATACACCAATACCCTCGAGTCCCTTAGTCGCCTCTTACGACACCCGCGGGAAGGATGTGGGGTGATGCTATTCTAAACCGGCATCACACGGCATATTTAATATTTTGCGTGACAAGAATTTGGCTACTCGAACCGCTTCTGTGGTATGTATGCTTAGAACTTTAAATATACACAACAGATATTGATGCAGTTTTTTGTAAGAGATAGAGTGATTCAAGAGGAAGATTTATACATACAATACTTGCCAGAATAGACCTATTCAAGAGGAGTGTTTAGTTTATATGTATATACTTGCTGAGAAAACAACTTATTCCCATGGGAAAATGAGTCACAGCAGGTGCAACTGCTGGGCAGGCTCCTAGTAAGTAAGAAGAATTTTGCTGATGACTTTAGCAATAAATAATACAATTTATTGGGATTTACTGCACTCGCAGTGCTATATTATTCTACAAATGAAAATATCACTTCTCATCAGAAAAATCAAGACTCTTTCGTTCTTTGTTTTGATAAAACATGAAACCTAACATGAAAGTAAACTATTTATAATTTGGGACATTTTCATTATGATTTTACTACACAATATCAGATTTAATCCAAATATACAGGGTGTAAAAAAATTAGCAGCAATAATTTTAAGGGGTGAATCAGCTAATGAAACTGAACAACTTTCCCCAAGAAACATAGGTCGAAATATGACAAAAGTTTTGGACTTCCCATACAAATACATACCAACCAACCAAGTCAATTTGCACAGGAGGTCCAAAAAAAAATTTCTCATTGCGTAATATGTTTGTTGGGGAAAAGTGTTCAGTTTCATGTACTAATGTGTCCCTTAAAATATTTGCAGCTAATATTTTTTACACCTTATACACTTAATAATGTAATTCGTATGAAACATAAACTTGCAAGGTGTCCCAGATGGTTCCCTATATATTCGCATAAAAATATTAGGCATAACATAGGTTGGCACAATATACATTGAACTAATGATACTTACGCATAAAAATAGTAGGCATAACACGTTAAGCATAATTTAATAACCTAACCTAACCTAATGTCTATAAAAATACTAACCTAACCTAACCTAACCTCTATAAAAAAATTGTTAGACCCAAATAAACTGATAATGCCAAGATAAATATTATGCGAAAAAATGATTATGACAAAGATATAATTGGGGAAAAATAATTATGCGTAACATGTTATGCCAAAACATATTAGTGGAAAAAATATTATGCTAACAAAAGGGATCCCGTCCCAGATTTTTTATAGTTCATTCAGTCAAATACTGTGGCAACGACCAGTGTAACTATCAATGCGCGCCCGTAGAGGCATGTATCGAGTATGAAGGTCAAGTTACCCTGGTCATGACACTATCTCAGCCATTGAAGTATACTATACATTCAAGGTTTTTATAGATAACAACTATCTCCTTTTATCTAAACCTGTTTCATTTATGGATAAAGATTGTGCTACCTGTGTTTAAAGCTAATGATAATACTATTTATAGATACAGCTACATGTCTTATCTAGCAAAAAATAAAATGAGATACCTATATGAAATACAAGGTGTTAGGTTAGGGACAGTCAACCGAAAACTGATAGGCGGCATCTATCCATCCTATGAAAATGAAAATTTTTCCTCTAGGAACATATTATGTCAGGAAACAGCAAAAAATTTTTGGCTTCCCATAGAAAATGCAGTCAGCTGATAGCAGTTTTGTATAGGTGGGTGTTTTTTTTTTGTTGTACTAGGGGAATCTTGTTCAATTTCTAAACTGGCATCACACCATGTCTATATAGCATTTGCCCGAAACTGACAGATGTCACAAGTATCAAACTATATTTTAAGCAATACAAGCAAGCTTGAATCAACCAGATTAAAAATTAACATCATACGTCGCACCACAGGTGGCGCCGGCGGCAAGGGCGTCTGGGGCGCCCCGGGCTCGGAACTCCTCGAGGAGGACGTTGAGGACATCAACGACCCGAACTACGACCCCGAGGCCGTCAGCAACGGCGATGTGGAGTTCAAGCAGGTCATCGTTGAAGCAGAGCCGGAGGAGATTATTGTAAGTAATCACGCCTGTAATCCTTGCGGGGTAGCCCTCTGGTGACCCCAATATAGTGAAGTGACCCCCCAACTGTGTTACTGACCCCAACTATGTATGACACTGACCCTAATAGTGATAATATAACCCCAATTCATGACAATGCAATCCCAAATATGACATTATGACCCTCAAATGTGACATTATTGTAAATAATCACACATTATTGCGGAGTAGGTAGAGCCGGACCTCAGTTGTAACAATGATCCCAACAGTGACTATCCACAATCGTGCCTGTGTCTCTTGAGGAGTAGGCAGAACCCACTACGACCCTGAAGTAAGTATGACCCTAAGTATGACTCACGGCTAGTAAGTAGTAAAATAAATAAATATCCCGGACAATTCACACAGCGCCATCTAGCCCCAAACTAACCAAAGCTAAGTATCACGCCTGTATTTGTTATGGAGTAGGTGGAGCGGGACTGCAGCTATGACACTCATCATGCCTACCTATCTAGCCTAGGGGATTTGATGTGGAACCAAGTTTTCTGCCATCTTACCTCTGCTACCCAATGGCTAACCTGGCCGGAATCCTAGGTCAAGTCACATTCAAATATTATATGACACTATGACTCCCAAATGTGACATTATTTGTAAATAATCACACCTGTAAACAGCGGAGTAGGCAGACCGAGACCACAATTAGCATATAGTTACTCCCAAATTATTTGTGACAGGTTGTCAGCCTGTCACTTAAGTTGTAATACACCAGAAAGTCCTGATACATTTAAGTACCTCAGTCGCCTCTTACGACACCCACGAGTAAGATATGGGTGATGCTATTCTTAGCCGGCATCACATGGCAATTGTATCGAACATCACTACAAGCAGAGTCGCTTTTGTGTCTGTCTGTATGTTTGCTTAAATCTTCAAAACTACACAACGGATTTTGATGCAATTTTCATAGATAGAGTGATTCAAGAGGAAGGTTTTTATGTATGATACTTGCCGGAAAAACATCTGACTCCCACGGGAAAATGAGTTGCAGCGGACGCAGCCGCTGGGAGAGCCGCTAGTATCCTAATCATTTTGTTCAAATTGATAATTTTAATTTAGTCATATAGTTTTGTGGTATCATCATACATATTGCAACAATTTTATTCAAACTGATAATTTATTTGAACGACACATGCTTGCTGAGTTGATAAAGCATTATGTATGTAAATATTTTGCACGAATAAACGAGGCCTCGGCGTGTAGGTCAGGCTTACTTTTATTATGTAATCTTGTGTTATTTTTATATTTATGTTATACAGGCTGTAAAAAAAAATGCTGCAAATATTTTAAGAGGTGAACCAGCCCATGAAACTGAACAACTTTCCCCAAGGAACATAGTTCGAAATATGAAAAAAAATTTGAACCTACCACACAAAATGTAGCGACGGGCGAGTCAACTGTATGGGAGGCCCAAAAATTTTTTAAAATATTTCGCCTTATGTTTCTAGGGGAAAGTTGTTCAGTTTCTTGGGCTGGTTCTACCCTTACAATATTTGCAACAAATTTTCTTACACCCTGTTTAATGTGGTAAACATGTACATACAGCATACAACGATACAGCAGCATGCAGTGAAATCTGACAGAAGGGTAAGCCCAGCTTTGACATCTCCTTGGGGTGAATGCTCTAGGGCCTCTGAATATAAACAGCAAAACGTGGCAGTAAGCCAGATATTGTGGTTAATTTTATCTGATTAGTCATACTTGATAAGACTTTTGTTTACAAATTATTCTTTTGTTGTGAAGGGTGTGAAAAAAAATAGCTGCAAACATTTTAAAAGGTGAACCAGTCCATGAAACTGAACAATTTTCCCCAAGAAACATAGCTCGAAATACGAGAAATTTTTGAAACCGTCCCATTCAAAATTACCAACCGACCAAGTCAATTTATATGGGAAGTCCAAAAATTTTTCTCGTATTTTGACCTGTTTCTTGGGGAAAGCTTCAGGTTCATGGTCTGATTCACCCCTTAAAATATTTGCAGCTAATATTCTTAGACCTCATATATCGAGTCTACTAACGACCCGATGAACCGTGTTTACAAACCGACCAGACTTCTGGCATGGTTATGTAATGAACAAGCTAAGTTAAATGGACAATCAAAGACAAAACTGAGTGCAAGTAGGTACCTTCCGGAGCACGGAAGCAATGCAATTGCATGTATGTATGTAGCCAATTTTCCAAACAAAAACGCATCAGGAATCAGGACCCAGACTCCAGACCGCCGACTAAGTTTTCTTCTCATGGGCACGAACAGTGACTGTCAAACGTGCCCTCCAAAGCACGAAACTTATCTAAAACTTTAACCATAAAACTATCATTAAACACTATTTATTTTTATCGAATTAATCCGGCCTATTTGATAAGTTTGTTTTGAACAAGTACAATTTTGATAACAATGATTATAAGTGAAATTCTCGTTTCCTGCGTATAATTTATAACGAAATAGAAATTAACGTTTATTTTAACTTTAGTTTAGAGCCGTGTGATGCCGGCTTAGAATAGCATCACCCCACATCCTTCCCACGGGTGTCGTAAGAGCCGACTAAGGGACTCGAGGGTATTGGTGTATTACAATTTTTAGGCGACAGGCTGACAACCTGTCACTATAGTGATACACATGTTTTTTGGAACAACCTTGGAAATCAATCCTCAAGGGTGTCAGACGTGGCGATAGCGACCGTATTCTTATGGTCGTTAACGCTCTGCCTACCCCGCAAGGGATAAAGGCGTGATATATGTATGTATGTTTAACTTTAGTACTTATCCTTCTTAACGACAATTATGACTTGTCTGTAGCAACCCTCAAACATTTTGTCAGACGTGGCGATAACGGCCGTAATTTTAAGGACGTTAACGCTCTGCCTACCCCACCAGGGATATAGGCGTGATTTGTGTATTATGATCCCCAAGAGGGAGAAATGGTTAAAAAAAACGTGGTTAATGAATGGCCCCTTATGTATCCACGAGAATCACCATATATCACGCCTATATAACTGTCCCGATGGCGTAGCTGATAGTATCCCTGCCTTCTACGCCGAGGGTCGTGGGTTCGATCCCCAACGGACACAAATATTTGTTAAGTAAAATTTTTAAATATTTGTGTTGAATCTGGGTGTTTTCTATGTATAATATGTATTTATTTACAAAAAAAAGTATATAAGGAATAATATCAGCTATTTAGTTCCCATAGTACAAGCTTTGCTTAGTTTGGGGCTAGATGGCGCTGTGTGAATTGTCCAAGATATTTATTTTTATTATTTTGTTTTATTTATATCCCTTGCGGGCTAGGCAGAGCGTAAACGACCGTAAAACAGTCATTTACGTCACGTCTGAATTTGTGAATAGTATTCTATTCTATGTACATGGAAATAAAAGCTTTTTGATTTTTTTTGACATGGGCCGATGCTATTCTAAGCCGGCATCACACGGCAACGTGGACTCGAGACCAATGTGACCGGGGGTCATTGACCCGGCGCCGACGCATCGCTGTCTGCATGTGCAATGCGCATTGAATAATAAAATAGTCGCCATGATACTGATTTATTGACAGGACATCTTGGGTACCCCTGTCACTCTTTTACGTACATATATCACGCTTTTATCCCTTACAGGGTAGGCAGAGCGCTAACGGCCGCAAAAGTACGGTCGCTGTCGCCACGTCTGACAAATATAGAGAAGGTGACAGGTTGTCAGCCTGTCGCCTAAAAGTTGTAATACACCTGAAACCCTCAAGTCCCTCAGTCGCCTCTTACGACACCCACGGGTAGGAAATGGGGTGATGCTATTCTACGCCGCATCACACGGCATCACTCTTTTCAGTACTTATACAGGGTAATAAAAAAATAAGGAAGAAAGGAATAAGGGACTCGAGAGTATTGGTGTATTACAATTTGTAGGCGACAGACCGACAACCTGTCACTATAGTGATACACATGTTTTCTGAAACAACCTTAGAAAACAATCCTCTAAAATGTCAGACGTGGCGATAGCGACAGTATTCTTATGGCCGTTAACGCTCTGCCTACCCCGCAAGGGATAAAGGCGTGATGTATGTATGTATGTATAAAAAAAATTGCTGCAAGTATTTTAAGGGGTGAATCAGCCCTTGAAACTGAACAATTTTCCCCTAGGAACATAGGTCGAAATGTGAAAAAAAGAATTGAACCTCTTATAAAGATGACTCGCTCGGCTGCGACATTTTTTATGGGAGGTCCAAAAATTTCTTTCATATTTCGACCTATGTTTCTTGGGGAAAGTTGTTCAGTTTCATGGACTGGTCCACCCCTTAAAATATTTGCAGCTAATATTTTTACACCTTATATTCGGTATGTATTGACCACAACAAATTAAAATCTATTTGCAAATACATATACCCATACACAAATCACGCTTTTATCTCTCGCGGGGTAGGCGGAGGTTATTTGAAAACTATTTATGAAAATAGCTATAGGTCAATGCCCTACCCGCACGATATCCTATTAACATTATAAATGTAAAAGCTTGTTTGTTACTCCTTCACTCTAAAATTACTGAACCGATTTTCATTAAATTTAGCACACAGATAGAGGGTAACTTGGATAAACAGATAGGACAGTTGTTATCCCGAAAAATCGACTTCCACGCGGGCGGAGCCGCAGGCGCCCGCTAGTAGTGAATAAGCTACAAATAACCATACAAACAACAATGACACAGTGACTGTATTTCTGTTGACGACTTGCCTCTGAGAAAGCTATTCTTAGTTCGATTCCCATCGTGTTTACAAACAGATTACTTTGATTGTTATCAGTTTGGTTGAGATAATGTTGGCTGAATCCACCAGATTGTTTTATAGATAACGTTAGTTAGTTCTTAGAGGAGATTATGCTCTTCAACAATAAATATTGTTGTTTTAAAAGTAACAACGCCATCTATTGGGGTGTAAAAAAACAAAAAGCGAGCGGGTTCGGTCCACCAGGTGGTGGTTATTATTGATGTTTAGGGGACTGACAACCTGTCACAATATTGACACTAATGATATGAAACGGCCCTCAATATTTCGTCAGACATGATTTATTTTATTTCGATTACGGCCGTTATTGCTTTGCCTACCCCGCAAGTATAAAGGCGTGATATACAGGGTCTAAGGGACGGTGTAACGAAAACATTGCAGGCGTGCTCAGACCCTGAAACTGAACATATTTTTTTATATGGGGGCTATGTTGGGAAACGAAAAAAATTTTTCGACCTTCCTTACAAAATTCCCAATCAGCTGAGTGACTTTTCATGGGAACTCGAAAAATTTTTTCGTTTTCGTTACACCGTCACTTACACCCCGTGTGTATAGTTTTTAAATATATTAAAGTATTGATGTTTAGGGAACTGACAACCTGACACAATAATGACACTAATGATCTGAAATGGCCACCAATATTTCGTTAGACATGACGATAGAGATAACGGCCGCTATCGCTGTGCCTACCCCGTACGTGTAAAGGCGTGATATACAGGGTGGTTAAAAAAATTGCTGCAAATACTTTAAGGGGTGAATCAGCTCATGAAACTGAAAAACTTTCCCTAAGGAACACAGCTCGAAATATGAGAAAATATTTTGGACCTCAGATACAAATTGACTTTGTCAGTTTGTTCAAAAATTTTTTTTTATAGTTTGACACCCCATAAAGGTAGTTTTATTGATATTTTTGATTGATATTTTTGATTGAACCTGTTACCTCTTGTTCCAGCGCAAATCCGAACCGGTGATCCTCGAGTACTTCGAGCATGGCGATACCGACGCGGCCGCCGAGGAGTTCTTGGAATTCGTTACCGCCAAAAGAAGCCACTTGGTGAGTGCCCAATACAGCTTTGGGTCGTTTGTAGACTCTTTACTCACATTCCATGATGAATTGTAATTTATTTGCTTAAAACATGGTATAAAAGATGGTACACAACATATTCTTGTTCCACTCATACTAATTACATACATACATACATACATATATCACGCCTTTATCCCTTGCGGGGTAGGCAGAGCGTTAAAAACCGCAAAAATACGGTCGCTATCGCCACGTCTGACAAATATTGAGGGCCGGTTAAGATAATTTGTGTATCACTATATAGTGACAGGTTGTCAGCCTGTCGCCTAAAAGTTGTAATAAGTACACGTAAAACCCTCGAGTCCCTTAGTCGCCTCTTACGACACCCACGTGGAAGAAATGGGGTGATGCTATTCGAAGCCGGCATCATACGGCTTATACTAATTAGCATGCAAATTTCATAAAGTCAGTATCTTAATTTGTGTCTAGACTGGTGACGACTTTGCGGGCTGAACCACCCGATTTTCCGTAAGAAAGTTGGTTCCGTGTTTCGGATGGCACGCGAAGCTGTAGGTTTTGCTGATATTAATGATTAATTTACCTACTCAGAAGCCTGCTATTGAAAAAGGCGGTTGAAAAATTCTGACACTAGGGCTCATTGGGCCGTTGGCCGACTCGATGTCCCACACGAGAAGAGTGAAGAGATTTGTATCGTAACATTGCTTCGCAGTAGCCTTACGAGTGACTTGCGGCGAAGAGAAGAGAAGATGGTGCAAGAATTTCTGCGTCCAGATCGCCCAAGCAATCTCATACGTCGCGTGCTGCGGTCGGTCTCTCTTTCTGTCATTTCGTGTGGGACACCGAGTCGTCCAACGACCCGATAAACTCTAGTGTCAGAATTTTTCAACCGCCTTCTACAAGTAGCTGGCTTCTGACATGGTTGTGTAACGACCGCCGTCTAGGTGATTATAGACAGCAACCGGGACCTGCGGTCGGTATGGACGTGCCTCGCCTGAGCTGAGCCACCGAGGCACATCCACATGTCTATGAATATTATATTTTTTTCTTCTGCCGTGTGATGCCGGCTCTGCCGTGTGATGCCGGCTTAGAATAGCATCACCCTACGTCCTTTCCGTGGGTGTCGTAAGAGGCGACTAAGGGACTCGAGAGTTGGTGTATTACAATTTTTAGTCGACAGGCTGACAACCTGCCACTATAGTGATACACATGTTTTCTGAAACACCCTTTGAAAACAATACTCAAAAATGTCAGACGTGCCGATAGCGACCATATTCTTATGGCTGTTAACGCTCTGCCTACCCCGCAAGGGATAAAGGCGTGATATATGTGTGTATGTAATTTTTTCTTCTATTTCAGGTCTGCGAAACCATTGTAGAGATTGCTTTGGAGCATAAGTCATCGCACTGCGAGATGGCGTCCGTTCTGATCTCAGACCTCTACGGGAGAGTGTTCTCAGCTAAGGACATCGGATACGGTAAATACAGACACAGCTCACGCCTACACGCCTTGCGGGGTAGGCAGACATAAGAATGGCGTCCGTTCTTTTCTTGACCTCTATGGGAAAGTGTTATCAGCTAAGGACATCGGATACGGTAAATACAGACACAGCTCACGCCTACACGCCTTGCGGGGTAGGCAGACATAAGGCGTTGCACTGCAAAATGGAGCCAGTTCTGATCTCAGACCTCTCAGGACATCGGATACGATAACTATTCATTCTCCTTGCCTTATCCCTTTCTCTGTCGGGGTCGGGTACCTAACCTAGGGGATTCGACGTGGAACCAAGTTTCTACACAGAGCGACTGCCATCTGACCTCTGCAACCCGAAGGCTGACCTGGCCCGAAATCCCTGATATTTTTTAGACCTCCCTACAAATTGACTTGGTTGATCGGTAATTTTGTATGGGAGGTCAAAAAGCTTCTTTTTCTCGTATTTCAACCCAAGTTTCATGGAGAAAAAGTTCAGTTCAGTCCTGAAAACATTTGCAGCTAATATTTTTACACCCTGTCTATATAGGGTGCATTTTTATTAGTGGCGGATCCGTTATGGGTGTGTTCTGCCAATGAAACTGAACAACTTTCCCAAAGGAACATAGGTCGAAATATGAAGAAAAAATCCCATACTTTAAAAACAGCTGACCGCAAAGTTGAATGACCGGATGAACGCACTTTGGCACAGTGAGGCGCATCCTTGGCCTTGACGCGGCGGCCTAGTTTAGGTAGCCTAGGTTGTTCAGTTTCATTGACAGAACACACCCTTAATGGATCCGCCATTAATAAAAATGCACCCTATACAGGGTGTCCCTGTTAAAGTGGTCCAAAGAAAAAAATTAAATTCTGGACTACCAATCTAGAATATTGCATTTTCAGATAAATAAAAAATTTTGGATACTCCATACAAAAGATTTATCAGTCAGCATTGTTGGTATAGGTCCAAAATTTTTTCTTCGAATATTTAAAAACAATATTCCAGATTGGTAACTAAGTGTGTATAGAATCTAGATTATTTCTTAGGACCACAGAGGGGACATCCTGTATCAAGTTAGTATTCTTTGTTTATCTGTTCCAGCGTTCGACCGCCTCCTGGAGAAGCTGCCCGACCTAATGTTGGACACGCCGGAAGCCCCCGTGTTATTGTCCAACTTCATAGCGCGCTGTGTGGCCGACGACTGCCTGCCCCCCAAGTTCGTGCAGATGAGGACGCAGGCGGACCTCAACCCACCCGCCAAGTGAGTCCAAATGACGATATATGTATAAGAAAATCACATTTTCAGAAATTTGTACATACTGTCACATTCAATCTATACGCTTTATCATTAATTTATACGCTCAATCATTAATTTATAGTCTCTATCATTAATTTACACGCTCTATAATTAATTTATACGCTCAAACATTAATTTACACGCTCAAACATTAATTTACACGCTTTATCATTAATTTACGCGCTCTTTCATTAATTCACACGCTCAAACATTAATATAGACGCTCAGACATTAATTTACAGGCTCAAACATTAATTTACATGCTCTCGCATTAATTTACACGCTCTTGCAACAATACAGACGCTCTTGCATTAATTAACACCCTCTCGCAACAATACAGACGCTCTCGCATTAATTAACACGCTCTCGCAACAATACAGACGCTCTTGCATTAATTAACACCCTCTCGCAACAATACAGACGCTCTTGCATTAATTAACACGCTCTCGCAACAATACAGACGCTCTCGCATTAATTAACACGCTCTCGCAACAATACAGACGCTCTTGCGTTAATTAACACGCTCTCGCAACAATACAGACGCTCTCGCATTAATTAACACGCTCTCGCAACAATACAGACGCTCTCCCATTAATTAACACGCTCTCGCAACAATACAGACGCTCTCGCATTAATAAACACCCTCTCGCAACAATACAGACGCTCTCGCATTAATTAACACGCTCTGACAACAATACAGACGCTCTCGCATTAATTAACACCCTCTCGCAACAATACAGACGCTCTCGCATTAATTAACACCCTCTCGCAACAATACAGACGCTCTCGCATTAATTAACACGCTCTCGCAACAATACAGACGCTCTCGCATTAATTAACACGCTCTCGCAACAATACAGACGCTCTCCCATTAATTAACACGCTCTCGCAACAATTCAGACGCTCTCGCATTAATTAACACCCTCTCGCAACAATACAGACGCTCTCGCATTAATTAACACCCTCTCGCAACAATACAGACGCTCTCGCATTAATTAACACGCTCTCGCAACAATACAGACGCTCTTGCATTAATTAACACGCTCTCGCAACAATTCAGACGCGCTCGCGTTAATTAACACGCTCTCGCAACAATACAGACGCTCTCGCATTAATTAACACGCTCTCGCAACAATACAGACGCTCTTGCATTAATTAACACGCTCTCGCAACAAAACAGACGCTCTTGCATTAATTAACACGCTCTCGCAACAATACAGACGCTCTCGCATTAATTAACACCCTCTCGCAACAATACAGACGCTCTCGCATTAATTAACACGCTCTCGCAACAATACAGACGCTCTTGCATTAATTAACACGCTCTCGCAACAATTCAGACGCGCTCGCGTTAATTAACACGCTCTCGCAACAATACAGACGCTCTCGCATTAATTAACACCCTCTCGCAATAATACAGACGCTCTCGCATTAATTAACACCCTCTCGCAATAATACAGACGCTCTTGCATTAATTAACACGCTCTCGCAACAATTCAGACGCGCTCGCGTTAATTAACACGCTCTCGCAACAATACAGACGCACTCGCATTAATTTACACGCTCTCGCAACAATACAGACGCTCTCGCATTAATTAACACGCTCTCGCAACAATACAGACGCTCTCGCATTAATTTACACGCTCTCGCAACAAAACAGACGCTCTCGCATTAATTAACACGCTCTCGCAACACGACAGACGCTCTCGCAACAATTCAGACGCTCTCGCATTAATTAACACCCTCTCGCAATAATACAGACGCTCTTGCATTAATTAACACCCTCTCGCAATAATACAGACGCTCTTGCATTAATTAACACGCTCTCGCAACAATTCAGACGCGCTCGCGTTAATTAACACGCTCTCGCAACAATACAGACGCTCTCGCAACAATACAGACGCTCTCGCATTACTTTACACGCTCTCGCAACAATACAGACGCTCTCGCATTAATTAACACGCTCTCGCAACACGACAGACGCTCTCGCATTAATTAACACCCTCTCGCAATAATACAGACGCTCTTGCATTAATTAACACGCTCTCGCAACAATTCAGACGCACTCGCGTTAATTAACACGCTCTCGCAACAATACAGACGCTCTCGCATTTAACACGCTCTCGCAACAATACAGACGCTCTCGCATTAATTAACACCCTCTCGCAATAATACAGACGCTCTTGCATTAATTAACACGCTCTCGCAACAATTCAGACTCGCTCGCGTTAATTAACACGCTCTCGCAACAATACAGACGCTCTCGCATTTAACACGCTCTCGCAACAATACAGACGCTCTCGCATTAATTAACACCCTCTCGCAATAATACAGACGCTCTTGCATAAATTAACACGCTCTCGCAACAATACAGACGCTCTTGCATTAATTAACACGCTCTCGCAACAATTCAGACGCGCTCGCGTTAATTAACACGCTCTCGCAACAATACAGACGCTCTTGCAACAATACAGACGCTCTCGCATTAATTTACATGCTCTCGCAACTGACCTCGTCTCTAGGGCATGCAATATCGGAAGGTTTTCAATTCCGATATTGAGTTCCGATATCAGATCTCAATATCGGAATTCCGGTATTAATATCGGAATTGCACATAAAATTAAGTTTCACGCGTTTTTTATCAGTTACGCGCAAGTATATTATTTATTACTTTGGATTATAACCTAGGGATATATTTTGGTATATAAAGAAAAAAAAAGACAGTTTATAGATCGAATCGTTTATAATATGGAACTTAGAAGCACAAAATCACATATTTCTCGTTACTATTATCAATAATTATTAAACTTTCTTAAGATCAACATTAATACACTTTTTATAACATCAAAGTAGGCAAGCAAAATCAACAATAATAAAAAAAACAATTATCAGAGATATAAAAAATAGCGGCTGAATGCCTCAAAATTATTTTTTAAATACACGTTTTTATTGATAGTGCGTTCTTAAAAACAACAAGGCATCTAGCATTTTGTGTGACAGTGAACTTCTTATTTTATTACAAATCCTTAAAGATCAATTTCACCAGACGGAAGCATAGAAGTTTTCTTTTTTTTGCATTTCTCTATTTCTTTCTGAAATTCTTGCTTCAGTGTCAGCTTCTTTGCAGTAAATCTTTGTACATTCTTGGATCACCAGTACGAACTTGTACACTTTCTACTTCAAATCTACCTATCTTCTAATCTATTGATGACTCGTCATATTCATCATCTTCGTCACTTTCTGAGTTTGAGTGGTTAAGGAATTCGATTTCATGCTGAAAAGACGGTTCGGGTAGAGCTTCATCAGAAGTCGTTGGCTCGGTTTTGTACAATGTATCGATGACAGCAAGCTGAATTCCGTGGGCGAGGCATAATTTGATGGTGGCCAGAGATGTAAGAACCCATTTTTTTTCATGACGACTCGGTGTCCAAAACGAAAAGAGAAAGAGATAACACACACAAGTACGGATAACCTGCGCTCGTGAGATGAAAAGAATGTAACGGGCGTCAAGAGAACATAATAATAATAACCACAGTCTTTTACAAAGTATATTCCAGGTGTTTTCAAATAAAGTTTTCTCAATCCGATATTACGATATTTGATCACTTAGTATCGGAATCGTAATATCGGAACTTTTGCTCCGGGATTCCGATATTACGATATTCCGAGATTCCGATATTCATGCCCTACTCGTCTCGTCCTCTCAATATTACTCGACCAGAAATTGGTCCATTTTTGACTACTGCCATAATTACTATTAACTACATACATATATCACGCCTTTATCCCTTGCGGGGTAGGCAGAGCGTTAACGGCCGTAAGAATACGGTCGCTATCGCCATCGGCTGACAATCTGTCACTATAGTGATACGCATGTTTTCTGAAACAACTTTGGAAAACAATCCTCAAAAATGTCAGACGTGGCAATAGCGATCGTATTTTAACGGCCGTTATTGCTCTGCCTACCCTGCAAGGGATAAAGGCGTGATATATGTATGTATGTAAGTCGAATTTTTTTTGTTGTCTTAAGGGAAAATTGTTCCAGTATTCGAAAAGGCTGTCCCTTACGCCGTGTTACCACACTCATAAGATTACGCGCTCTTCGAAAAAAAACTTATTATATTTGTTGTTTCAGACAAGCCATCCACCGCGCTGACACGTTGCTGTCGATGAAGCAGGGGCTCGTGCGGCTGGACAACATCTGGGGAGTGGGCGGCGGCATCAGGTAACCGTGGTTATATACAGACAAGCCATCCACCGCGCTGACACGTTGCTGTCGATGAAGCAGGGGCTCGTGCGGCTGGACAACATCTGAGGAGTGGGCGGCGGCATCAGGTAACCGTGGCTATATACAGACAAGCCATCCACCGCGCTGACACGTTGCTGTCGATGAAGCAGGGGCTCGTGCGGCTGGACAACATCTGGGGAGTGGGCGGCGGCATCAGGTAACCGTGGTTACATACAGACAAGCCATCCACCGCGCTGACACGTTGCTGTCGATGAAGCAGGGGCTCGTGCGGCTGGACAACATCTGGGGAGTGGGCGGCGGCATCAGGTAACCGTGGTAACATACAGACAAGCCATCCACCGCGCTGACACGTTGCTGTCGATGAAGCAGGGGCTCGTGCGGCTGGACAACATCTGGGGAGTGGGCGGCGGCATCAGGTAACCGTGGTAACATACAGACAAGCCATCCACCGCGCTGACACGTTGCTGTCGATGAAGCAGGGGCTCGTGCGGCTGGACAACATCTGGGGAGTGGGCGGCGGCATCAGGTAACCGTGGTAACATACAGACAAGCCATCCACCGCGCTGACACGTTGCTGTCGATGAAGCAGGGGCTCGTGCGGCTGGACAACATCTGGGGAGTGGGCGGCGGCATCAGGTAACCGTGGTTACATACAGACAAGCCATCCACCGCGCTGACACGTTGCTGTCGATGAAGCAGGGGCTCGTGCGGCTGGACAACATCTGGGGAGTGGGCGGCGGCATCAGGTAACCGTGGTTATATACAGACAAGCCATCCACCGCGCTGACACGTTGCTGTCGATGAAGCAGGGGCTCGTGCGGCTGGACAACATCTGGGGAGTGGGCGGCGGCATCAGGTAACCGTGGTTATATACAGACAAGCCATCCACCGCGCTGACACGTTGCTGTCGATGAAGCAGGGGCTCGTGCGGCTGGACAACATCTGGGGAGTGGGCGGCGGCATCAGGTAACCGTGGTAACATACAGACAAGCCATCCACCGCGCTGACACGTTGCTGTCGATGAAGCAGGGGCTCGTGCGGCTGGACAACATCTGGGGAGTGGGCGGCGGCATCAGGTAACCGTGGTTACATACAGACAAGCCATCCACCGCGCTGACACGTTGCTGTCGATGAAGCAGGGGCTCGTGCGGCTGGACAACATCTGGGGAGTGGGCGGCGGCATCAGGTAACCGTGGTTATATACAGACAAGCCATCCACCGCGCTGACACGTTGCTGTCGATGAAGCAGGGGCTCGTGCGGCTGGACAACATCTGGGGAGTGGGCGGCGGCATCAGGTAACCGTGGTTATATACAGACAAGCCATCCACCGCGCTGACACGTTGCTGTCGATGAAGCAGGGGCTCGTGCGGCTGGACAACATCTGGGGAGTGGGCGGCGGCATCAGGTAACCGTGGTTACATACAGACAAGCCATCCACCGCGCTGACACGTTGCTGTCGATGAAGCAGGGGCTCGTGCGGCTGGACAACATCTGGGGAGTGGGCGGCGGCATCAGGTAACCGTGGCTATATACAGACAAGCCATCCACCGCGCTGACACGTTGCTGTCGATGAAGCAGGGGCTCGTGCGGCTGGACAACATCTGGGGAGTGGGCGGCGGCATCAGGTAACCGTGGTTACATACAGACAAGCCATCCACCGCGCTGACACGTTGCTATCGATGAAGCAGGGGCTCGTGCGGCTGGACAACATCTGGGGAGTGGGCGGCGGCATCAGGTAACCGTGGCTATATACAGACAAGCCATCCACCGCGCTGACACGTTGCTGTCGATGAAGCAGGGGCTCGTGCGGCTGGACAACATCTGGGGAGTGGGCGGCGGCATCAGGTAACCGTGGCTATATACAGACAAGCCATCCACCGCGCTGACACGTTGCTGTCGATGAAGCAGGGGCTCGTGCGGCTGGACAACATCTGGGGAGTGGGCGGCGGCATCAGGTAACCGTGGCTATATACAGACAAGCCATCCACCGCGCTGACACGTTGCTGTCGATGAAGCAGGGGCTCGTGCGGCTGGACAACATCTGGGGAGTGGGCGGCGGCATCAGGTAACCGTGGTTATATACAGACAAGCCATCCACCGCGCTGACACGTTGCTGTCGATGAAGCAGGGGCTCGTGCGGCTGGACAACATCTGGGGAGTGGGCGGCGGCATCAGGTAACCGTGGCTATATACAGACAAGCCATCCACCGCGCTGACACGTTGCTGTCGATGAAGCAGGGGCTCGTGCGGCTGGACAACATCTGGGGAGTGGGCGGCGGCATCAGGTAACCGTGGCTATATACAGACAAGCCATCCACCGCGCTGACACGTTGCTGTCGATGAAGCAGGGGCTCGTGCGGCTGGACAACATCTGGGGAGTGGGCGGCGGCATCAGGTAACCGTGGTTATATACAGACAAGCCATCCACCGCGCTGACACGTTGCTGTCGATGAAGCAGGGGCTCGTGCGGCTGGACAACATCTGGGGAGTGGGCGGCGGCATCAGGTAACCGTGGTTACATACAGACAAGCCATCCACCGCGCTGACACGTTGCTGTCGATGAAGCAGGGGCTCGTGCGGCTGGACAACATCTGGGGAGTGGGCGGCGGCATCAGGTAACCGTGGTTATATACAGACAAGCCATCCACCGCGCTGACACGTTGCTGTCGATGAAGCAGGGGCTCGTGCGGCTGGACAACATCTGGGGAGTGGGCGGCGGCATCAGGTAACCGTGGTTACATACAGACAAGCCATCCACCGCGCTGACACGTTGCTGTCGATGAAGCAGGGGCTCGTGCGGCTGGACAACATCTGGGGAGTGGGCGGCGGCATCAGGTAACCGTGGTTACATACAGACAAGCCATCCACCGCGTATATATGTATGTAATAAAGGCGTGATATATGTATGTATGTACACGACGATTTCCTGAAGACCATAATAGAAGTAAAGGGACAAAGGAAAAAGAGTTCGAAGTAGACCCCGACGAAACTATTTCGAACAAGTTTAAACATTGCCCCCCTCCCATACAAATTGCCTTGGTCAGGTCAGCCGGTACATTTTGTATGAGAGGTCCAAAATTTTTTTGTCATATTTCGACCTATGTTCCTGGGGAAAAGTTGTTCAGTTTCATGGGCTGGTAACACCTTATAAAAACCACTTTGCCATGTAATGCCAGCTTAGAATAGCATCACCCCATTTTTTTTCCGTGGGCGTTGTAAAAGGCAACTAAGGGACTCGAGGGTTTCATGTGTATTACAATTTTAGGTGACAGGCTGACAACCTGTTGCAGTGATACGTGTACCATTAAAAAGGGCCCTCAATACTTGTCAGACGTGGCGATAACGACCGTATTCTTACGGCCGTTAACGCTCTACCTATCCCGCAAGGGATAAAGGCGTGATATATATATCTATCTATGTATTTCCTTCCAGGCCGGTGAAGTGGCTGATCCGTCAGATCCAGCTGCTCCTCAAGGAGTACCTGACTTCCGGAGACCTGGCTGAGGCTGAACGCTGCGTCAGGGAGCTGGAGGTGCCGCATTTCCACCACGAGCTGGTTTATGAGGTAAACGTGGCCAAAAAAAAACGATCTCTTCACGACAAAACATTCAGTCGCAAAATGTCCAATTCGCAAAATGTCCAGTACTTAGAAAAATGTACAAATACTTACATATTTTTAAAAATATTCTACTGATAAGGTGTAAAAATTTTAACGGGTGAATCAGCCCATGAATCTGTATTACTTTCCTTAAGGAACATAGGTCGAAAAATGAAAAAAATATTTTGGACAACAAACAAATTGATGTTTTCCCCATACAAATTGACATAGTCGGTTGGTATTTTTTTTTCATATTTCGACCTATGTTCCTTGGGTTAAGTTGTTCAGTTTCATGGGCTGATTCACCTCTTATAATGTTTGCAGCTAATATTTTTAAACCCTCTATTTTGACTTTTACTTCTAGCCGTCATGTTCTTTAACTAGGGTTGTCATATTGCCAAAAACAAAAATAAAACATGTTCTTTCTCCTCAGACGGTCCTGCTAGCGGTGGAGACGATCAACTCCTCAGTGGAGGAGCAGCTCTGCAACCTGCTGTACGAGCTGCGCCGCTCGCTCATAGTCAGCCCCGACCAGATGGACAGGGTATGTGCTCATTCCATACATTTTCACATAAGTGCGCGAATTAACCCAAGGGACTAAAAGTGATTTGAATTTGGAACAATAATATTTTCAGATGCTTAAACTTTACTTTGCGCTATTTATAGCAAGCAATTGCCATTGACCATACAGCCTCTGAATTTTCTTGTTATTATATCAAAGAAACGTATTATGTTGTTTTTGTAAAAATTTGATGTCTGTAACGCAATTTATTAATATTAAGTGAACTGTAAATGTAAAATAAACTGTGAAGAAACGATAATTAATGTACAACAGCAAGGTATTTGTTGTTTTTCTCATAGAGGGGGATAAAAAGTAGTATATATAACTCGGGCGTAAAGTTATTCATCCTCGGGAGACGAACATTGAATACCGCCCTTTACTCAAGATTTTACTCTAGAATTCTTCGTTCCGCTCGTGATTCAAAATAATGCCCTCGCCTTCAATATATCATTTTAATCCCTTGTCAGAAAAACTACTATTATTTTGTTAAGTTTTCATTTATTTATTTTATTGCCTTTTGCTCCAAAAATTTTAACTCTCTTACTAAACATGGGTTGGCTGGAAGAGATCTCTTAGAGATTAAGCTCGCCTTTGCTACAATTTTTAAAATGTATTTTTCTGTTTTTTGAATGCAATAAAGAATTTATGTAGGGTGTCTGGAAAAGTACTGACTTCCTGTCAAGGGGTGAACCAGCCCATGAAACTGAACAACTTTCCCTAAGGAACATAAGTTGAACAATGAAAAAAAATTATGTATGGGTGGTCCAATTTTTTTCTTATTTCGACTTATGTTCCTTGGGAAAATTTGTTCAGTTTCATGGTCTGGTTCACCCCTTGAAAGGAAGTCCGTACTTTTACTAACATCCTGTATAGGTTGACAAACAAACAAACACAAATCACGCCTTTATCCCTAGCGGGGTAGGCAGAGCGTTAACGATCGCAAAATTACGGTCGCTATCGCCACGTCTGACAAGTATTGAGGGCCTTTTTAGATGATTCGTGTATCACTTAAGTGATAGGTTGTCAGCCTGTCGCCTAAAATTGTGATACACATGTAACCCTCGAGTCCCTTAGTTGCCTTTTACAACACCCGCGGGAAGAAATGGGGTGATGCTATTCTAAGCCGGCATCACACGGCATTGTATAGGTTGAATGCTCAAAAATTTGCAATAATTTAAATAAGCCCCGATCACCCTCATCATACATATACAACGTGTAAATGAGCAAAACCTCAGACACACTCAAGTAGCCCATGAAACTGAACAACTTACCCCAAGGAACTTAGGTCGTAATATGAAAGAAATTTTTGGAGCTCCCATACAAAATGTAGCAGTCGAGCGAGTCAACTGTATGGGAGGTCGAAATTTTTTTTCATATTTCGACCTATGTTTCTTGGGGAAATTTGTTCAGTTTCATGGGCCGATTCACCCCTTAAAATATTTGCAGCGAAATTTTTTACACCCAGTATAGGTTGAATGCAATAATTTGAATTCCCTTATCCCTTATCCTAACGCCAAAAGAGGGGTTGGAAGACCCATGCTGCGTTTCAAAGATTGCGCCAAGCGGGATATGGCTGCGTTTGACATCGACCATCAAAGCTGGGAGAAGCTTGCTGAGGATAGGGACGAATGGCGAAAGCGTGTATATGATGGGCGTAAGTCTCACGACGACGCCTGGTTCTCTGGTCTCGCCAACAAAAGGCAAAAACGACACCTAAACATGCATGTTCCAGTCTATAATACCACCTTCACTTGTAGAGCGTGCGGAAAGTCATGCCGCTCCCGCATTGGCTTATATAGCCACGAAAAGTCTTGCCTCAGACACTGATTAAATCGTCTGTCACAGACGTGTGAGGCCAATGAATGAAATATCCCCACATTGTTCCAGGGTTTCCTCCGCGTGTTAGAAGACATGAGCGACATAGTGCTGGACGTGCCACTCGCCTACATCATGCTGGACAGGTTCCTGGAGCGGTGCGCCGGCAAGTTCAAGCTGGGAGACCATGTCCTGAAGCGGGTGCCGACCAGGTCAGTGTTACAGTGATGCCAGGCGGACAGCATCACCCCACTCGCCTACATCATGCTGGACAGGTTCCTGGAGCGGTGCGCCGGCAAGTTCAAGCTGGGAGACCATGTCCTGAAGCGGGTGCCGACCAGGTCAGTGTTACAGTGATGCCAGGTGGACAGCATCACCCCACTCGCCTACATCATGCTGGACAGGTTCCTGGAGCGGTGCGCCGGCAAGTTCAAGCTGGGAGACCATGTCCTGAAGCGGGTGCCGACCAGGTCAGTGTTACAGTGATGCCAGGTGGACAGCATCACCCCACTCGCCTACATCATGCTGGGAGACCATGTCCTGAAGCGGGTGCCGACCAGGTCAGTGTTACAGTGATGCCAGGTGGACAGCATCACCCCACTCGCCTACATCATGCTGGGAGACCATGTCCTGAAGCGGGTGCCGATCAGGTCAGTGTTACAGTGATGCCAGGTGGACAGCATCACCCCACTCGCCTACATCATGCTGGACAGGTTCCTGGAGCGGTGCGCCGGCAAGTTCAAGCTGGGAGACCATGTCCTGAAGCGGGTGCCGACCAGGTCAGTGTTACAGTGATGCCAGGCGGACAGCATCACCCCACTCGCCTACATCATGCTGGACAGGTTCCTGGAGCGGTGCGCCGGCAAGTTCAAGCTGGGAGACCATGTCCTGAAGCGGGTGCCGACCAGGTCAGTGTTACAGTGATGCCAGGCGGACAGCATCACCCCACTCGCCTACATCATGCTGGACAGGTTCCTGGAGCGGTGCGCCGGCAAGTTCAAGCTGGGAGACCATGTCCTGAAGCGGGTGCCGACCAGGTCAGTGTTACAGTGATGCCAGGCGGACAGCATCACCCCGCTCGCCTACATCATGTTGGACAGGTTCCTGGAGCGGTGCGCCGGCAAGTTCAAGCTGGGAGACCATGTCCTGAAGCGGGTGCCGACCAGGTCAGTGTTACAGTGATGCCAGGCGGACAGCATCACCCCACTCGCCTACATCATGCTGGACAGGTTCCTGGAGCGGTGCGCCGGCAAGTTCAAGCTGGGAGACCATGTCCTGAAGCGGGTGCCGACCAGGTCAGTGTTACAGTGATGCCAGGCGGACAGCATCACCCCACTCGCCTACATCATGCTGGGAGACCATGTCCTGAAGCGGGTGCCGACCAGGTCAGTGTTACAGTGATGCCAGGCGGACAGCATCACCCCACTGGCCTACATCATGCTGGGAGACCATGTCCTGAAGCGGGTGCCGACCAGGTCAGTGTTACAGTGATGCCAGGCGGACAGCATCACCCCACTCGCCTACATCATGCTGGGAGACCATGTCCTGAAGCGGGTGCCGACCAGGTCAGTGTTACAGTGATGCCAGGCGGACAGCATCACCCCACTCGCCTACATCATGCTGGGAGACCATGTCCTGAAGCGGGTGCCGACTAGGTCAGTGTTATACATACACACAACACGCCTCTATCCCTTGCGGGGTGGGCAGCTGATAACGGCCGTATAGATACGGTTGCTATCGCCACGTCTGACAAACATTGAGGGCCCTTTCAGGTGCCTGGTTGTCAGCCTGTCGCCCAAATTTGTAGTACACATGAAACACTCGAGTGCTTTAGTCGCCTATATTACCGTGTGATGCCGGCTTAGAATAGCATCACCCCACATCCTTCCCGCGGGTGTCGTAAGAGGCGACTAAAGGACTCGAGGGTATTGGTGTATTACAATTTTTAGGCGACAGGCTGACAACCTGTCACTATAGTTATACACATGTTTTCTGAAACAACCTTGGAAAACAATCCTAAAAATGTCAGCCGTGGCGATAGCGACCGTATTCTTTCGGCCGCTAACGCTCTGCCTACCCCGCAAGGGATAAAGGCGGGATGTATGTATGTATGTATGTATGTATGTTTAGTCGCCTCTTACGACACTTGTGGGATATAAATAGAGTGATGCTATTCTAAGCCGTCATTCCAATTGATGCATGTAATTTTTCCAATTTCTTATTTTATATAAAACACTTTTTTACACTAGTTCCAATATTTTAACAATTAAATTGCTATTAAAACGATTTAGTCCATTGAATAAAAAGTTCTAGAGTGCGAGAGTTAGTAACGTAAGATGTTTCTTCGGAAACATATCAAGAGTCCCTAGGTAATAAACATACTAAAACCCCGGGACACTAGGAGGAGCCCCGGAGTGGGGGGAGGGGGGGAAAGGGTCCATTTTTTCATTTTTCGCTTAAATCTCAAAAACGGTACATGTTAGAGAAAAACGTTCAAGGAAAAGTTGAAAGGCCATAAAATTATCTACAAGTTATACCTAAATCACTTTTTCCTATATCCTACCGTTTCTGAGTTACACGCATTAAAAAATGATTTTGGCTCAAACAATTTTCCCATACTACATACCCATGTTTATCACATCAATCGATCAAAAAATATTTCTTTCTTCCATAAAACTCAAATGTGCAACTTGTGACCGGTACTGATAGATTGCTCTTGATTAGGTCTATCATTGGTAAAAAAAACACATTCCTCCATTGAAGCCTTTAGGAGGCATTGATTGTCAAAATATTTTATTAGGCTAGTTACTCCACTTGACCACTCCACACCAAATTCAATTCCCCCTAAACGCCTCCATTTTGGAATCTGGTTTTTTTATCAGCGATAGACCTAATTATGAGCAATCTATCGGTACCGGTCACAAGTTGCACTTTTGAGTTTTTTGGAAGAAAAAAATAAATAGTTCAAATTCAGTAACTCAAACTACCCTAATATAATATTTTGACAATCGATTCCTCCTAAAGGCTTCCATGGAGAAATGTGCTTTTTTTACCAATGATAGACCTAATTAAGAGCAATCTATCAGTACCGGTCACAAGTTGCACTTTTGAGCTTTTTGGAAGAAAAAAAATAAAATGTTCAGGTATAGTAACTACCCTTATAAAATTCAATTTCCCCTAAACGCCTCCATGGTGGAATCTAGTATTTTTATCAATGATAGACCTAATTATGAGCAATCTATCGGTACCGGTCACAAGATGCACTTTTGAGTTTTTTTGGAAGAAAACAATAAATAGTTCAAGTTCAGTAACTAAAACTACCCTAATATAATATTTTGACAATCGATTCCTCCTAAAGGCTTCCATGGAGGAATGTGTTTATTTTACCAATCATAAACCTAATCAAGAGCAATCTATCAGTACCGGTCACAAGTTGCACATTTGAGTTTTATGGAAGAAAGAAATATTTTTTGATCGATTGATGTGATAAACATAGGTATGTAGTATGGAAAAATTGTTTCAGCCAAAATCATTTTTTAATGCGTGTAACTCAGAAACGGTAGGATATAGGAAAAAGTGATTTAGGTATAACTTGTAGATAATTTTATGGCCTTTCAACTTTTCCTTGAACGTTTTTCTCTAACATGTACCGTTTTTGAGATTTAAGCGAAAAATGAAAAAATGGACCCTTTCCCCCCCTCCCCCCACTCCGGGGCTCCTCCTAGTGTCCGGGGTTTTAGTATGTTTATTACCTAGGGTCTCTTGACATGTTTCCGAAGAAACATCTTACGTTACTAACTCACGCACTCTAGACCCCCTTTGGAGGTACTCATTCAATGGACTAATTAGTATTTAGAGCAATTGCTATTTAGTATTAAAAAAGTTTTCTATTGACTAAAATACTATTGAGTTCCATCAAGAAATCGCAACACAAAATGAAAATCCTATTTTATCATCACACGGCATCCCAATCGACGCTTATCATTTCTTCAATTTATTATTTTTATTTACATACATACATACACAAATCACGCCTATATCCCTGGTGGGGTAGGCAGAGCGTTAACGACAGTAAAATTACGGCCGTTACGTCACGCCTGACAATGTTTGAGGGTCGTTTCAGATAAGTCGTGTATCACTATAGTGACATGTTGTCAGCCTGTCGCCTAAAAGTTGTAATACACCTTAAACCCTCAAGTCCCTCAGTCGCTTTTCACGACACCCACGGGTAAGAAATGGGGTGATGCTATTCTAAGCCGGCATCACACGGCATTTTTATTTATATCTTGTTGTTTTTCTCACAGGGGCCGTAAGCGCTTCGTCTCCGAGGGCGACGGCGGACACATCAAGGACCACGCCCTCAAACTGCGCGAGTGAACGTGTGCATTCACACACTACACACACACACACAGACACACTAACACACACACACACGCTCGTGGGGTGCACACAATATGCGACGAAAATATTTGAAGCTATAATGTGCAGCAAATATGAGGTGTAAAATAATTAGCTGCAAATATTTTACGAGGTGAACCAGCTCGTGAAACTGAACAACTTTCCAAAAGAAACATAGGTCGAAATATGATAAAAAATATATATTGGACCGATCAAGCCAATTTGTAAAAAAAAACTCGTATTTCGAACTATGATTCTTGGAGAAAGTTGTTCAGTTTCGTGGGCTGATTCACCTCATAAAATGTTTGCAGCTATTATTTTTACCCCTTATATTTCGCGTCAAAAGATGTGCGTGACAATTAGCAATAGGCCGAACATAGGTTTCGCCGAAACGGAATATTCGGTGAAAAGTTTGCTGAACTGAATTTTCGGCCGAATAATTAATGTCCATATAAAAAACAATATTCAAACAATTTAAGAAAACATTATTCGGCAAATTCACAGAATATTTGGCCGAAACTGAATATTCTCGAAGTCCGAACATGCCGAATACCGAACATAAATCGAATGCCGAATATTCGGCCCATCTCTAGTGACTATACAGGGTGTAAAAATATTAGCTGCAAATATTTTAAGGGGTGAACCAGCCCATGATACTGTACGACTTTCCCCAAGGAACATAGGTCGAAATATGGAAAATAATTTTTGACCTCCCATACAACATTTACGATCAACCAAGTCAGCTTGCATGGGAGGTCCAAAAAATTTCTCATATTTTGACTTATGTTTCTTGGAGAAAGTCATTCAGTTTCATGGACTGATTCTCCCCTTAAAATATTTGCAGCTAATATTTTTACACCTTATATATCTGTCCTTGTCACACTTAGGTGCAATAGATATCTCCATCCCGCTCTCATATGAATATTGTGCGCACCACACACACACATACACGGAAGTGCCGTTTGGTCACGGTCGCAATTCGTCACACGCACTCAAACATGACAATTTAGGCAAAATGAACAGGTGTTTTTTTATTTTACCAATAATTTAACTTGGAAGTCAGTTAATTTACCATTCTTTGAAGTCTGATCTACACATACAGGATGTAAGGGACAGGCCTCCGAATTCTGATAAGGTGCTTGCAGACCATGAAACTGAACAACTTTCCCCTAGGAACATAACACAGGAAATGACAAAAAAATTCGTTCTCTCATTCAAAATCGCGATCAGCCGGACTGTATTTACTGAGAAACAATTTTTTTTGTTGTTTCCTGACATATGTTCTACGGGGAAAGTTGTTCAGTTTCATAATCTGCATGTACTCTTGTCGGTATTCGGAAGACTGTCATTTACACCCGTTATTTTTTTTTTTCACTTAAAATCAATAAAATAATAAATAAAATAAATAAATTTAACAATAATGATGAAATGTTCTATATCATGCTTTTGTAGACGTGCCAACTTAGCCTAAATCAGGATAACTGTCAAAAAATGACAGCTAATCCGGCAGTCTATGGTGGCGTACAACACCATCTAGCGAATTAATTAGTTTGTCCAAAAAAGTTGATTCAGACATTATTAGTAATATTGGCAAATCCAATAAATATGCAAATGTATCGTATATTCAAATATTTTTACTGAAACGGCTCCTTATTTAATAATAATAATAAACTCGTTTATTTCGGGTAAACGTTCATTTAATTAATATTATTTTTAGATCAATTTTTATTTCAAATTTCAATCACTAATTTCCAATTCAAGTAGATTTACCAACTAAACTATTTTAACTTATATCAAGCTTTTTGTTCGTTATCTATGACCAAATACAACTGTGACGTAACGCGATACTGACCAAACCGCATTGTGACTATTCGCTACTCCCGCCGCGCCGCGCCGACCGCTGGACTCAACTGAACAACTTTCATGACACGAGCTAAATAAATTAAAAAAAAAGTTGTTCAGTTATAATAAACTAATAAAATATTTACCGAGCAGTAAATAATTTACACTCTGTTTAGTATCTACTATTAATAATAAAAATATTACATTTGTAAGTTTGTGTATGTAATCGACTTCTATAACTGATTACACTTAACGTTTTGCAACGTTTAGAATTTCGACACATTAGACGCCTATTTTGACATTTTGACGTTTGTTTCACTTTTGACTAACGTAGCATACGTCTAAAGACGTAAAAGGTTTAAAAAACAACTGCAAATATTTTAAGCGCTGAACAACTTTCCCCAAGGAACGAAAAAAAAGGTCGAAAAAAATTTGGACCTCGCATACAAATTGACGGCAGGCTGGTAAATGTATGAGAGACCCAAATTTTTTTGGGGAAAGTTGTTCAGTTTCATGGGACTGGTTCGCGGCTTAAAATATTTGCAGCTAATATTTTTACACCTATGGACGCTTACTTTGACTTATTTCGGACATGATTTTCTAACATAGCGTACGAATATATTTTATTGTGCAGACGGCAATAATGCATTTTTTTTGTGCATCAGGCAGCAGGTTAAGTAGGTACGTACCAAATTTAAGATCTGGGTTTAAGAAGATACCCTAGCTGGGCATTTTTCATACAGGGTGTAAAAAATTTGCTGCAAATATTTTAAGGGGTGAACCAGCCCATGAAACTGAACAACTTACCCCAAGAAACATAGGTAGAAATATGAAAAAAATTTGGACATCCCATACAAAATTACTAACCAATCTAGTTAATTTGTATGGGAGGTACAGAAAAATTTCTTACATTTCGACTTATGTGTCTTAGGGAAAGTTGTTCAGTTTCATGAGCTGATTCATCCCTTAAAATATTTGCAGCTAACAATTTTACACCTTATAAATGTGTTCTCCTGTTTTCTTCCCATACCTCTATATCTATAACTTTTTTAAATTAGGACTTACTAATCGCGTGCCCCTATTACTTTCTTTTTTTTTCGTAAAATTATTACCAGAAGAAAATATGGGCAATTTTTTTATCCTCATATTTTCTTTTAGTAACTATTTTGCGAAAAAAGCAAATAATATGGTCATGCCTTTAGTAGGCCTTTAAGTTAATAAAAAAAAGAATTATATAGCTCTACAGGCATTCGTCAGGAAGAAAACAGGGGTATATGTTTATACATACATACATACATAAATCACGCCTTTATCCCTAGCGGGGTAGGCAGAGCGTTAACGGTCGCAAATTTACGGTCGTTATCGCCACGTCTGACAAGTATTGAGGGCCTTTCCAGATGATTCGTGTATCACTGTAGTGACAGGTTGTCAGCCTGTCGCCTAAAATTGTGATACACATGAAACCGTCGAGTCCCTTAGTTGCCTTTTACAACACCCGCGGGAAGAAATGGGGTGATGCTATTCTAAGCCGGCATCACACGGCAATATTTATAAAGGGTCATTTTTAGTCAGTGCACACGCTCTGTAGGGTGTTTCTACTCATGATTCTGAACAACTTTTACTATGGGGCCACCTGCAAAATCGAAAAAAATTGGGTGTTCCATATATGCCGAGTAGGTATATATTTTTCTATGGGACACTAAATTTTTTTTGCTATTTAGCAAGTGGCTTAGTAAAAGTTGTTCAGAATCATGAGTAGAAACACCCTACAAAGTTTGGGTACTGAAAAAAAATAACCCTGTTTAAAAATGCCCTAATAGGTATCATCTTAATTTTTGACCTACAATCCATATTTGAAGCTATCTTACTAGACAATCTTCTTTTTCAATCAAAAGTACTTTTGGATTTGTTGCATTATGTACACGAAAATAGTAAGGACTAGTTATTTTTTTTTCTGTTTAGACCTTAAAATTCTTCAAAACGTACAAAATCTAGTACAAGATAAGGCTTATTCCATACAAAATAAGCTGTAATAATGATTATTTGATATTTTGTAGTGAAACGCATCCTTATTTTCCTTTTTTTTTGTATGATAATACCCATACAAAATGTGCGACGGTATGGCTGTATGAGGCGGCGAGTATATTTTTAAGTAGTGTGAAAATATCACACGATTTTTTTATAGTTATAATTTTTTTTAACTAACTTGCCTTGTAACATGTTTTGTCTATGTGAATGAGAAATTTTCAGCATTTTCTTTGGGAAGTGTGTGATTTTTCAATAATTTGGTGCCTGAAAAATTATGTTAGGTTAAGTCTCAGAGTAAGGTATGTCTAAGAGAGAACTCTATGAACCACTAGAGTGAAGCCATGTTAAACTCGTCGCAATCAGACATGGCGCGCGTTTAAACAAAACTACCGCAAGATCTAAAAAGTAAGGTGTGTAGTCATATCATCCATTCAGAATACATGAAAATTCAAAATACATGAAAATACATTTACATCAATTTGGCAGCTGAAACATCGGTTTTGTTGCAATGGCCTCATTTTAGACTCCTTTCCGGTACATCTGGACAACTATAGTTTAGATTTAAGTTTTTTTTTTAGATTCAAATTGAACCAGTATCTTCATAAGTTTTGTGCATTTAGTTAGGAGAATTAGTAACTTCCCTTCAAGGGGTGAACCAGCGGAACATAAGGCGAAATATGAAAAAAATATAGACCCCATCCAAATGTACCAACCGACTGAGTCAATTTGTATGTGAGGTCCATTAACTTTTTTCATATTTCGACCTATGTTCCTTGAGAAAAGTTGTTCAGTTTCATGGACTGGTTAATCCTTTGTAAGGAAGTTACTACTTTTCATAACACCCTGCATTTAAAGATGGCCAATTCTTATCGCTACGAGTTTTACACGACCTCACCCTGCTTGCTCGTAGAAATCCCTCTTGAAACATTACTTTGCTCTGAGTGTAAGGGTAATGTTGATGTATTTTTATAAATAGGACTGAATCTTTTTTTAAATAAAATTATACTTCTAAACGACTAGTCGGTAATGTTTAGGTTTTAGAAATTAAAATAACCAAATAAAATAATAAAAAGACAAATTGCGTTGTATGTAATCATTTTTAGAAGTCCTATTTATAAGGATACACTTTCCTTGTAATAATGGTATATTATGTACCTAGCGTGTAATGATATAAATTGCTGTGTTTTCAAAATTCCGGTCTCTTGTCAGCGTTTGAAAGGGGTATTTTTTTCTATACTTTCGATGTTAGAATACTCCGCGTTAGGGTTCAATCACACTGAGATGCGACGCGATGAATAAAAATTTCAAAATGAGGCACAGTCGCATCTGCAGTAAGCGTTTTCCTTCCCCTTATGTTTTGATATTAACTTCCTTTCAAGGGATGAACGAGCCCATAAAACTGAACAACTTTTCCCAAGGAACGTAGGTCGAAATTTGAAAAAAAAAAAACGGACTTTACATACAAACTTACCCAGTCGGTTGGTACATTTTGTATGGGAGGTCCAAGGATTTCTTTCGTATTTCGACCTATGTTTTTTCAGAAAGTTGTTCAGTTCCATGGACTGGTTTGTCTCTTTAAAATAAGTTAGTATTTTTCCTAACAGCCTGTATAGAGCACAGGTCGAGACGCGAAGCATCTCCGTCATTTGACCCTAATTAACCTATTCACCCCCACCTTCACCGCGCGCCAAAACCGGCGTCCACCCACGCAAAATTCACTGTACACGCGCGTCAAGTGCGCGAGGGCAAGATAAGAAACTTCACTTCGATGTTTTTTATTTGTTTACTCTACTCTATGGCCAGTTTCCCGTTATTTTTTACACCTAACTTCACACCGATCCTACCCGTGCCAGACAAAAAGGAATGTGTGCCGTATTTCGTGAGATATAAGACCGTAAGTCGAGTGCGATGTTGCTGGTATTACGTAGATACCAGGGAAGATAGAGGGCACAAACGTGCTGGTATAACGTAGATACCAGGGTGGCGTGGAGGTTAAGGAACTTCAAAATTTGCTTTATTTGTCTTTTACTATAAAATAATTCGCCAAGAAAAATACAATGATCGATTTGACAAGAGACCTATATGAATTGCCATTTAAAATTTAACAGTGCATTTTAATTTTTTTATTATTTTTAAATCTAGAGCGTAAGTTGTATTTTTTATTGCATTTTAAGGCTCGTACACAATAGGCGAAGTCCAAAATATAAAATGTCGCGAAAAGTCAGCATATATGCCAAATCTATAAGGAAAGATTTGTCTATGAGGAAATATGCCTTGTATTTTCGTGTGACATGGAGTCGACGAACGACCCGAAATACCCTAGTGTGCACGAGTCTTAAGCTCGCCGGAATGTCAAATGCGAGTGTACATAAGAACTTGAGGCAAATTATATTGAATAAAATAGAAGATGTTCACATTTTTCTGTCTTTGATTTGCGCAACTTGCGGGGTAAGCAGAGAGTTAACGTCAGTAAATACGCACCGCCACGTCTGATAAATATTGAGGGGAATTTGAGATAATTTGTGTATCACTATAGTGACGGTTAAAAGCCTGTCGCCTAAAATTGCAATACATGTGAAACCCTCTAGTCCCATTGTCGCATCTTGCGACACCCACGGGAAAGAAATGGGGTAATGCTATTCTAAGCCGGTATCACACGGCAATCTTTTCTTTGCATAAGTACCTAGGTACCTATTTTACCCTCCTAATTAATTAGCAGTCTCAAAACGTTTTGAATCAAAAAGTCTAAGGCTGGTTTCAGAGCGGCGCGTCTCAGCAGCGCTGCCCAGGCGCGCGCGGCTCGGGCGCGCGCCTGGGCAGCGCGTTCGCTGTGAAACGACATTCAGACGCGCGCGCTTCGTTGTGGTGTACGGTCGAGTGAAGAGAATCATTATGCCAGCAAACGTAATCACTATATTAGCTATATACGTTATATGGAAAAGAGTGCAACAACGACGTCTTAAAAGATTGCAAGTCGACGCTGCTGGCAATCGAAGAAGATCCGACAGCGGCGCGGCCGAGACGCGGCCCAAGACGCGTCACTATGAAACGCTACATACAATCTAGTGTAATGCGAGGCGCGCGCGGCTGGGCAGCGCTGCCGAGACGCGTCGCTCTGAAACCAGCCTAATTCGCAAAAGAATTTGAAATAGACTACTAGGTGCAAAACACGAATAAAACATACGCAAATCACGCCTTTATCCCTAGCGGGGTAGGCAGAGCGTTAATTACCATAAAATTACGATCGTTATCGCCACGTCTGACAAATATTTGAGGGTCATTTCAGGCAAATTATGTATCACTATAGTGACAGGTTGCCAGCCGGTCGCCTAAAATTACAATACATGAGAAACCCTCTAGTCCCATTGTCGCTTCTTGCGACACCCACACGGGAAAGAAGTGGGGTGATGCTATTTTAAGCCGGCGAAACACAAATAAAACAAATGTAATATTATTGTCGTTGTAATATATTTATACAACTAATAATAATTCAACATCATTACCATGTAATACTAGGCCAATTCCTACATCTCTACAAGACAAACATTCTATTAAATTATACAGGGTGTAAAAATAATAGCTGCAAATATTTTAAGGGGTAGACCAGCCCATGAAACTGAACAACTTTCCCCATGGAACATAGGACGAAATATGAAAAAAAAATCGACCTTCCATAGAAAATTAGCAACCAAGTCAATTTGTATAGGAGGTAATTTTTTTTTTCATATTTCGATCTATGTTTCTTGGGGAAAGTTGTTCAGGTCCATGGGCTGATTCACCCCTTAAAATATTTGCAGCTAATATATTTACACCTTTTATTTATTATTATACCTATATCTATTTCCAATTATACTATAATTTCAGTTTTACAACATTTTACAGAGATTATACTGAAAAATGTCATAAAATCGACTTTAAAATGTAGCTTCATACTTGTGACGTTTGGCAGATCCAAATCGAAAAGACACACATATCACGCCTTTATCCCTTGCGGGGTAGGCAGAGCGTTAACGGCCGTAAGAACACGATCGCTATTGCCACGTCTGACGAATATTGAGGGCCCTTTTAGATGATTCGTGTATCACTGTAGTGACAGGTTGTCAGCCTGTCGCTGAAAGTTGTAATACACATGAAACTGAGTCCCTTAATCGCTTTTTACGACACCTTCGGGAAGGAAATGGGGTGATGCTTTTCTAAGCCGGCATCAGACGGAATCTAAAAGAGAACATAAGAGAAGTAAACAAAGGAAAATGGACCTTATGTATAGCATTTTCCCGAAACTGACAGACGTCAACGGTATCAAGCTTATAAAGTAGACCTAAATTTTTTTCTGTATAATCCACAGTAAATATTGACAGATGATTTTGATGGTCAAATATAGAGGCCGTTTTGCACTGCGCTCGCCAATCCGCATGGACTGAAAACTTAAAATTTACATAAGTTTATTGGCCATCTAATCAAAACACGTACACTAAAACATTTGGACCTTCCATACATTATTAAATTTTTCCATACATTATTTGGATCATCCATACAAAACATGTCAGCCTGCCGAGAAATTTTGTATGGAAAGACAATATTATTATTCTCTTAGAGCATTCACTCTATGGAGGTGGTAAACACTCAATTACCCAACTATTATTCAATTATTTTTCTGCCACTTTTTGCGGGAGGGGAGGTAAATACGTACAGCACCCAACGATAATTTTAGAACAACTTGACACACATACATACATATATCACGCCTTTATCCCTTGCGGGGTAGGATTGTTTTCCAAGGTTGTTTCAGAAAACATGTGTATCACTATAGTGACAGGTTGTCAGCCTGTCGCCTAAAAAATTTAATACACTAATACTCTCGAGTCCCTTAGTCGCCTCTTACGACACCCGTGGGAAGGATGTGGGGTGATGCTATTCTAAACCGGCATTACACGGCATCCACAACTTGACAAACACATACAAAATGGCAACTGTCAGTTTCATATCGCGTGCTGGGCAAATGGGCAGTGAATTCTAGAGGGGTAAGCCAAGCCCTGTTGCCATCTCCTTAGTGTGAATGCTCCATTACACTTCATGTTTCGACCTACGTTACGAAGATTCCGGAGCGAAACGTAACTAGCGCCCTCATCACTAAAAAATCACTTGATTGAAGTTCAGGGCTCTAAGTCTGCTAAATGAAAATCGTTTCAGTTGGATGTCGATTGGATCTCAGCTGGGTGATTTTTGAAGTATGGAAAATCACAATGGCAATTGAATGACAGTTGAGTTTCGATGGCGTTACAATGACAAAAAATAGCAGACTTAGGACCCAGAAAAGATACCTACCTTTAACGTATTTCGAAAAAGTCGTATTAGTAACAAAAAATATAACTACTTATTACTGGTACAATTTACGTTATATTGGGCTCCTGGTTATTTACATTTCAAAGTAAGTTTTTTGAAGAAACTAACTTACACAGACAAACAGAAAGTTATTCAGACTATAGTCTATAAAATATAGCTTGATACTACTGATGTTTGTGACCTTGGAGCAAATGCTATGATATAAGGTCCATATTCCTAGTAAACAAATGAAAATGGACCTTATGTCATAGCATATTTTCCAAGGTCACAAACGTTGTGTGTATCAAGCTAATCTTACAAAGTATAACAGCGTACAGTGCCATCTTTCGGATAAATCTCTTCAAAAACTTCCCATACTTTCTACACGTTGGTTTGATACACTTTGATTACATTTTAAGATTAAATGTCTGAAAAAATATTTAATTTATATTGAAACAATAACGATTCATTTTATACTAAAAAAACGAGTAATCTCTAAAGACTAGTAAATTAAGTACTTGACGTTCATTGAAATAAAGAACTACAAAAAAAATTATCTACAAAATATAAATTATAGGAACTCACGATTATTACAAAAAAATAATAACTATACAACAGATTTGATTCATTTTCAAATGCTAAATAATATAATCACATCAGATAAGCGATCTGTAAATGGCGGCGGTTGCCTAAGTATGAGGGAGAAAGCATGAACGCCTGGTATATACAAGAGCCTCAGAGAGAGAGAGAAAGCATGCTAATCGGCCGCCATTTTCAAATAGTTTCTTTTATCGGACGGGTTTATCAGATCTTTTCTTCAATTCGTCATGTTATTCGTTTACGTAAAACAAGATTTTCACATACGTTATAAATAGCCTCTTTTTCCTATGGGAATCATAGTTTTCCTTTGGTAAGCACATACCATTCTAAACATTGAATACCATTTTTTTTAAAACACTTTAAATTTTCTAGCGCAAGCACGACTTGTATCTGCGACGTTCGCTATTAGTACTAACGTCGTCTCTACCGTCTGGGCTACCGCAGCCCAATCGCTGCCTACGAAATTATGCAAAATCTTAATGCCTATACCGCTAGAAAGTCGCACGAAAAAAAGTGCAAGTTTTCTCAAATTCCAAACTTTTCTCTTTCTCAAATCATCATGCTCCTTGCCTTAACCCTTTCTCTGTCGGGGTCGGCTACCTAACCTAGGAGATTTGACGTGGAGCCAAGTTTTTACACAGAGCGACTGCCATCTGACTTCTGCGAACCGAAGGCTAACCTGGCCCGAATCCTAGGTTGAGTCACATTCAAATATCATCAGAATTCTAATTTTATTCATCATGATGTTTTTCCTTCACCATAAGAACAGTCGGTAAATGTACGTGTGTAAAACACATTAGTACATAGCGGGGATCGAACCCGAGTCTCACGATTGTAAGACCGGTGGCCTTACCATTTAGCCACCGACGCTGCTTTCCTTTTCTTTCTCAAATCTTTTCCAGAAAACAAAGAAACTCACTTTGTCTTTGCTTTGGGGCATCCATAGTATATATCATAGTATTATATCATTAATACTGGTACGGTATTATTACCTGTAAGGTGTCAGAATGGAAAGAATGAATTTTGTGACCACTGGGGCGATTTATCTTAATTTAGATTTTAATTTAGAATTTCACGAATGTTCTTTAAAAAAAACATGTATTAAACGCTTTTTCATTTTTCAATAGGAGGTTTTCTTTTGAGAATTAAAAAAAAACTAGTATACCAAGAACTCGATAGATAACGTTGAACTGACTATGTTACAGATTCCAGTGTACGTAGATTCCAAAGTTTTTCCAGTGTAAATTAAAAAAAAAACATTGCAACACTTACTGACAGTCTGGCTATGCACTGACACTTTCATTCCAAATGAGTCTGAGTCTAAGTTTAAAATAAAAAAAACGGTAACATACCAAGCACAGCGCCATCTATCCAGCGACTAGAATAATAATAATAAAAAAAAAAGAAAATTCCCTATTACCTTATCATGGAAAAATGATTGATATACTCGTTTATCAACTGTTTAAACTTTTTCGTGTTAGATAACTGGCTGGTCAAATGAGCTGATTTTTAAAACGATATTTTGTGTGAAAATACTGATAGATGACGTCATGTCTCGCTATTTTGGATGGCGTGAACACTTACTATTATAAGATATTTCTGTTTAATAATTCAATCCTATATTTCGAAAACTATAAATGGATTCTGTAGTATATTTGGACAATAGTTTTGCGTACAACTTTTGTATTTTAATAATGACCCGGTCATCTAGCGAATTTTAAGTTTGAAGAGTTTGCCCTGTATTTGGTTTTCATTTTTCTATGAAGGACAAAATTACGTTCACTACTTTAACGTTATTAAGTATAAATCTAAGATATAAGTTAAGGAAGGAATTAATTTTAGACTATTTGGCTTTTACACGTTTTAACACTAATAGAGAGGGGCATGTGAAGAATAAGAACAATTGAAATCCAATAAAAAGTACTGATTAAAAATAAAATTATTAAGAAATATTATTTTACTATAAAAGTAAAATTGATATTTTACTACAAAAGTAAAACTGTACGTTTACTACAAAAGATATTTTTTTTCGAGTATTATTCGAGTTATTTTTGTAGCAATTAATATTCTTTAAGATTGTAAATTATTATATAGAAAAAATTATCTACATCTTCTACGAAGATTGTTTTGATTATTACTGATTATTTTGCTAAATAAAGGGACAGCCCTTCGCCTACTGATGATATTCTGACCATAAAACTGAACAACTATCCACTAGATACTTATTTCAGGAAACGTATTTTTTTACTGCCTATAATAAGCAGTAGAGCGTGATTTTTCGTCCGATCGTTTTTTGACATATGATTCTAGGGAAAAGTTGTTCAGTTTCATCTCGTTGCACTTTATCAGTATTCGGAGGGCTGTCCTTAACCTGTTTTTTTATATTTCAAATCCAATATGGAGTACACTGGTAGCAGAGATTATGATAATTTATGTACTAAAAATTTTGTAGCTATTAAGTTTTTGTTTTTCCTAAAAAAGGCACGAAGTTGCTATTATTTTGTTCCGTTTATATTATAGAAAACAAATTTTAATTGTTTGAATGTAGAAGAATATTTTATTGTATAATTTACGCGGTATATAAAATGATTTTTTTCCTATTAGTTTCGCAGTTATTTTCTAAAATTCAATCTAGTGGGTAAGGTTGACTAAGGAGAAACAGTATACCAAAATGGAACGATCGGAAAAGTGTACCAATTAGGAAAGCGGACAAAAATATCAAAGTGGACTAACTGGGAAAGTGGACCAGAGGGTATTGAGAAAGCGGACCAAAGTGGACCTATCTGTTAATTACCGTACACAAATACACACAAATCACGCCTGAATCCCTGGCGGGGTAGGCAGAGCGTTAACGACAGTAAAATTACCGTCGTTATGTACCAATTATGAATTATTTTGTCGGAAAATCAACCTTATGTCTTCGCATGTGGAGTAGTTGGTCTCCACATCATCAGGCCCTGTTAGGACGAGTCAGGGGGATTTCAGCAGCTTTTCCTGGAAACAAAATTATTTGTTCAGTAGAATTTTTGTCATGAATTTAATACCTACTACGGGATATACAAATATTTATTTAATATAGGAAATTGTAAAAGGAGTGATTTCGACCTATGCTCCTTGGGGAAAGTTGTTCAGTTTCATGGGCTGGTTCACCTCTTAAAATATGTGCAGCTATTTTTTTTACAACCTGTATTAAAGAAAACAAAATCCGAGCTCCGAATCCAAATTTATCGCGTCAGCTGGCCGCTATATTGAGGCACAGACTACTAGCAGCAGTGTTACCTAACTTATAATTAATTAATTTCACTGATTGCGTTTGGTTGTTACTGTTAGCAATTAAGTTGACTGAATAAATGAATTGAATTGAAACCCACCTGTTCGTCAATCCTGGTGACGTACGCGTCGCTATGCCGCGGCGCGTTGGGGGACGCGATCGTCGCTCTGGTTAGCGGCGACGCAGACACTGGCGTCGAACCTGCGCCCGTCACTACCAACTGAGCCACCCACCTGTTCGTCAATCCTGATGACGTACGCGTCGCTATGCCGCGGCGCGTTGGGGGACGCGATCGTCGCTCTGGTTAGCGGCGACGCAGACACTGGCGTCGAACCTGCGCCCGTCACTACCAACTGAGCCACCCACCTGTTCGTCAATCCTGGTGACGTACGCGTCGCTATGCCGCGGCGCGTTGGGGGACGCGATCGTCGCTCTGGTTAGCGGCGACGCAGACACTGGCGTCGAACCTGCGCCCGTCACTACCGACTGAGCCACCCACCTGTTCGTCAATCCTGGTGACGTACGCGTCGCTATGCCGCGGCGCGTTGGGGGACGCTATCGTCGCTCTGGTTAGCGGCGACGCAGACACTGGCGTCGAACCTGCGCCCGTCACTACCGACTGAGCCACCCACCTGTTCGTCAATCCTGGTGACGTACGCGTCGCTATGCCGCGGCGCGTTGGGGGACGCGATCGTCGCTCTGGTTAGCGGCGACGCAGACACTGGCGTCGAACCTGCGCCCGTCACTACCAACTGAGCCACCCACCTGTTCGTCAATCCTGGTGACGTACGCGTCGCTATGCCGCGGCGCGTTGGGGGACGCGATCGTCGCTCTGGTTAGCGGCGACGCAGACACTGGCGTCGAACCTGCGCCCGTCACTACCAACTGAGCCACCCACCTGTTCGTCAATCCTGGTGACGTACGCGTCGCTATGCCGCGGCGCGTTGGGGGACGCGATCGTCGCTCTGGTTAGCGGCGACGCAGACACTGGCGTCGAACCTGCGCCCGTCACTACCAACTGAGCCACCCACCTGTTCGTCAATCCTGGTGACGTACGCGTCGCTATGCCGCGGCGCGTTGGGGGACGCGATCGTCGCTCTGGTTAGCGGCGACGCAGACACTGGCGTCGAACCTGCGCCCGTCACTACCAACTGAGCCACCCACCTGTTCGTCAATCCTGGTGACGTACGCGTCGCTATGCCGCGGCGCGTTGGGGGACGCGATCGTCGCTCTGGTTAGCGGCGACGCAGACACTGGCGTCGAACCTGCGCCCGTCACTACCAACTGAGCCACCCACCTGTTCGTCAATCCTGGTGACGTACGCGTCGCTATGCCGCGGCGCGTTGGGGGACGCGATCGTCGCTCTGGTTAGCGGCGACGCAGACACGGGCGTCGAACCTGCGGCCGTCACTACCGACTGAGCCACCCACCTGTTCGTCAATCCTGGTGACGTACGCATCGCTATGCCGCGGCGCGTTGGGGGACGCGAATGTCGCTCTGGTTAGCGGCGACGCAGACACTGGCGTCGAACCTGCGCCCGTCACTACCGACTGAGCCACCCACCTGTTCGTCAATCCTGGTGACGTACGCATCGCTATGCCGCGGCGCGTTGGGGGACGCGAATGTCGCTCTGGTTAGCGGCGACGCAGACACTGGCGTCGAACCTGCGCCCGTCACTACCGACTGAGCCACCCACCTGTTCGTCAATCCTGGTGACGTACGCATCGCTATGCCGCGGCGCGTTGGGGGACGCGAATGTCGCTCTGGTTAGCGGCGACGCAGACACTGGCGTCAAACCTGCGCCCGTCACTACCGCCTGAGCCACCCACCTATTCATCAATCCTGGTGACGTACGCATCGCTATGCCGCGGCGCGTTGGGGGACGCGAATGTCGCTCTGGTTAGCGGCGACGCAGACACTGGCGTCGAACCTGCGCCCGTCACTACCGACTGAGCCACCCACCTGTTCGTCAATCCTGGTGACGTACGCATCGCTATGCCGCGGCGCGTTGGGGGACGCGAATGTCGCTCTGGTTAGCGGCGACGCAGACACTGGCGTCGAACCTGCGGCCGTCACTACCGACTGAGCCACCCACCTGTTCGTCAATCCTGGTGACGTACGCATCGCTATGCCGCGGCGCGTTGGGGGACGCGAATGTCGCTCTGGTTAGCGGCGACGCAGACACTGGCGTCGAACCTGCGCCCGTCACTACCGACTGAGCCACCTACCTGTTCGTCAATCCTGGTGACGTACGCGTCGCTATGCCGCGGCGCGTTGGGGGACGCGAACGTCGCTCTGGTCAGCGGCGACGCAGACACTGGTAGCGCGTTGTTGATACAGTTATTCACGTTGTTCGGGGCCGCTGGGGATACCTGCACATAATACAAGTACATTTATTATACAAGTACATATTAACCGCACTCACAGTGCTATATTATTCTCATAAATGAAAATAAGAAAACGAAAAATTGATAAGACAAGGGAATCGAATTCGGGCCGCGTAGGGTACTGAGAGCAGTGCCTGAGAGCAGTGGGCCGGTACCCCACGCGGCTACCGGTTTGATTCCCGGTCAACGCTTGTAAATTTTTCGATTTCTTATTTTCGTTTACAAGTACATTTATTGATAAAGTGGTGTATTTTTAAGAGCGTCGTTGGCCAAGTGGTTAGGGCACCGGTCTTACAATCGTAAGGCCCAATTTCGCTATTATCTCGTTCTCTGTCGGGGTCGGCTACCTAACCTAGGAGATTTATCGTGGAACCAAGACATTACACAAAGCGACTGCCATCTGTCCTCTGAAAACGAAGTATATAAGCTATACAGGGTGTAAAAAAATTTGCTGCAAATATTTTAAGGGGTGAATCAGCCCATGAAACTGAACAACCTTCCCGAAGGAACATAGGTCAAAATATGAAAAAAAAATTTTGGACCTACCATACAGTTGACTTGCTCGGCTGCTACATTTTGTATGGGAGATCCAATTTTTTTTTCATATTTCGACCTATGATTCTTGGGGAAAGTTGTTCAGTTTCATGGGCTGTTTCACCCCTTAAAGTATTTGCAGCAAATTTTTTTACACCATAGTATATAACACCTCACCTGTCTCGAAGGCGTCTTGTGTTCACCGCTGATACTGATATCCTCATCTACCGACTGTAACAACTGTGGACAATATTAACACGTTAGATAATATTGCCAGTAGGTTAAAGAAAAAACAACATATCTGAAAATGGGTAAAGGAATCAAGGAAATGTTGAGATTGACAGGCAAGGAATGGATATGGGATAAGACGGGAAAGGTCTCCGCTGATTTATTTTCTGCATCTAGAGCCCTATTTTTGAACTTTCGCATGCGAAAGTTTGGTTTGTGCTTGTATCAGATGTTCTACTACTCAAATCCATTCAGGCATTTCACTCATGCGCTAAGAATTTCGAGTTGAAACGAGTAGTTAGACCAGTCGTTGCAGAGTTTCGTGAAAGATTTCAAAAATGTAGCTGTCGTTCTATTATTATCGTCCACACCTAAGGAATCGAGAGAAAGGCGACGTAAAAACTTTCCCACTTTTGTATACTCATCAATTCAATATAAAATCTGACTACGAACCAAAAGTACGCAATGAAAACAAACCAACTACAAATTAACGAAGAAATCTCACATTCACGTCTGATCTTTCATCTCCAAAAGCCTCAGTATCTTCGTCAGCTGTTTCGATACTTCTTCCTCCCTCTGTATTCTGCTTTGCTCTAGACGTAATCTCTCCTTTTGCCAGTCTTTGTCTATTTTACACTCTTTGTAATCCGATATATCATCTCTTTTACTCTCGGCAAATTCTGTTCCTACTTTAATCGTTGATTTTTCATTATCTTTGTAATTTATGCTTAGAAGATGTCCTTCTTTTTTATTATTTTTCTGATTTACGCAACTTACACCGGGAAAGTTTTCTACAGCTGTTTTAGAATCGGTTGCATTGCTAATATCTTCGCAATTCACTAGTTGATATACTTTATGCTTTGCGTGGTCAATATCTACTACATTTTTGTCTTTTATTTCGAACTTCTTGGTATCTTCTGAGCTTACGACATGTAATCTGCAGTCAGCCATTTTAGAATCAGTTGTATGTAAAGATGCACTGTCTTTTTCTTTGAAATCGACTATTGTGTCGTTATTAGTCCTTATAAGTATATCTACTACATTTCTTCCCTTTACGCCTTCTTTGCAATCTACAAAATTATCATCAGCTGGTTTAGACTCGTTTGCATTGGATATCTCTCTGACATTTGTTATTTCATTTCTTTTTGACTCTGTATAATCCATATCTATTACGTTTTTTACTCTTTCGCTCTCTGCACTATCTATGGCACTTACGTCACGCAAGATAGTTTTAGTTTTAGAGGTAACAGAACTAAAAGTTAATAATTCTTCATTATTAGTTTCAGATTTTTTCTTTAAAATATTTTGTTGAAGATAAGTAGAAATCTCTTTTATATTAGCATCTGCAGCTTTATCAACAATACAATCTATTCCATCATTATCATTTTTGATTTCGTTTTCGTTATACATTGGATTACTCGATTCTATGTTCTGATTACCATCTTTAACAAATATGATATTTTCTTGAATACTTTTACTTGGATAAGTAGTATCCGATTTGTAATCTTTCATAGCCTCAGCGTTTAGATCATTTTCATATTTTATATCATTAGCATCAACAGGTTTTACATCAACTCGTACATTTAAATGTACAAAAACATCATCTACATTACTGTTTCTTTCAAATACTTCTGTAAGTTTATCGGTATCTTCTTTAATTTCTTTAAAATATATATTATTTTTATCAAAGTCATCGTAACTGCAATGTTTCGGAGGTGATACCGGATGGAATGTAAGTAAAGACGTGTCAGTGTGGAAAGTAGCTTTTTTCTTCTTATTGCAACTGTGTTCGATATCTATAGAGGATGAAGTAAAATATAAATATAACTTGTTATGCTTGTGATTAAATTTAAGGCTCTTTTGTTAGCACAGAATTCAATAAAAACATACAGCAAAAAATCATACTTTTTCTTACGCAGGGCGAGCGGGGTATATTTTTGGTTTCTTATATCAAATTTGAGCATTGTAGCATCGAAAACTTTATTTTTTTATTACTTCAGAAGAGAAGAGGTATTAGGTATGTAGATTATTACTTTCGTAACATACCTAATTTCATTTACCTAAGATAGAGGGATTTTAAGTCTTGGTTTAGGAGATGGTCAAGCCACACAACTATTTTATATAAGTGTACCTATATGTAATTAAGTTTATTAAATAAAAAAATATCTTTATACGGTTCCAATATTATATAGAAAACACCTAACGAACTAAAAGCCCTGATTGTAAGTAAGTTTTATAGTAACTAACCGCGGTGTCCAAAATCGTTCTTCCCCAACACTGATTTGTTCATATGCATCCAGAAATTGTTGCGCATGCATTCCGCGCAATGGAACGCGTCCACTTCCGGTATATCCGGCCGTAGTGAGCTTCCGCAACATTCTACAGATAGCATAATATAAAAACTTAAAATATATTATCTTGAATTTTAAATCTAATGCCCGTACATGGGCTAGCACTGTCCTCATTAACAAACGGATTACCTATCTTGTATCTTCTAAGTGTACTATTTACCAACTACTGTACTGGTATTAGATATGAGCGCCGCGCCGGCGCGCCGCCGCCGCCGCAGATTTTCCCGCGCCGCCGCCGCCACGAAATGGCAACGGCGCGCCGAGGGAGCGAGACATAAGTGTCCCATCTCGCTCGGCGCACTGTTGCCATTCGCGCGAATATGTTTAGTTACTTGTCGCGTGCTCTTTGCTATGTTGAGACGTGATATGCGCTTGTTTACTCAAGATGGCTTCAACAATACCCACTTTAGAAAGGAATTTGGACATCTCCAAAGTGAAAATTGAAAAAGTTACTGTGACTGTGTTAGCAAAATTAAAAACGAAGCACAGCTACTGTTGGAACTTTTTTGGAAACCTGAATGTGGAAATAGACGGAAAGAAGAGAACAGTGTTAGGTGATCAGGTGTTCTGTGAAGAATGTTTAAAAACTGCAAAAGAGAAGGACTGCAATTTATTGTTTCTGCAATTGATCGTAGAAATTTTATGTTCTGAAAGCCAGCCAACCATAAATTTGTCATTGGTTTTTAAATCAGAGCTCAAAAGACTGTTACAAGAAGTCGGTGACGCTGAACCTGTGCCTGTAACGTTGCTGAAAAATAATATGATTTTTAAATTGGAACACCGCTTCCCGTCAAACGACCTCGTAGTTACGGCATCATTATTAGACTGTCGTTTCCATTCAATTCAAGAAATTGACCAATATATGGAAACCCGCAATAACACCAAAGTCGCATTCTTGTCGAATATGGCACAAAAATACATTCGTAATACAGAGATATCTACAGAGCAGCCTAGCACCAGCACGCCTTCAACATCTACGACGCAAGCAGGACCGAGCTCTGCTTCTAGTTTCTTAGCAAATTTGGCGCGCAGACATAGTAGTCAACCAGACAACGAAAGCGTCATTGAAAACGAGTGCTGGAAGTACTTTAGCGTGGCTACCGCTGCAAATTTAGAGCCATACAATGAAGACCTGCTATGTTATTGGAAAGACAGGAAAACATATTTTCCAATTTTGACAGCACTTGCTCGTGCAATATTACTGACCCCAGCGACGAGTACCCCTAGCGAAAGGGTCTTCTCTGTTGCAGGTCAAGTATTAACAGCAAGGCGGTCACGATTAAATCCTTTGAGGGTCAATCGCATTATATTTATACACGATAATTATCATTATTGTAAAAACAGGGTTTCTTAATGTTTTATCTTGTTATGAATAAGTAGTATTTAATTCTGTGATTTGATTAAGTTCGTAATATAAATCAAAACTAGTCGATTCCTTCCTTTTTACTTGTTTAGTTCCTAAAGAGATATTAGTGATCTTGCATGAATATCAGCGAGCCAAATTAGGGATGGCTTCAGCAGTAGTCTCATTTAAGTTCCTATCTTTTTTATACGTTACATTTAATTTACGTTAGATATAATATATCTTTTGTTGATGATTCTTTTAAATATTTTAAAATATGATTGTTACTATTTTTTATATTTTAACTATAACTAAATTTATGTTCCACAGACCTGATTTATTAGTTGATTTTGCATGGTTTCGTCAGTGAGACTGAAATATTTTTTAGTCATTTTAATAAAAAACATGACTCTAAAGTTGAAATTTACATTGTTGTTACAACTTATTGTTTTGATACCGTTGATTTTTTTTATTTCATAGACCAAGTATAATGTTTAGTTAAGTTCTTATATATATTTTATTGAAATAAATATTTTCATTCATAAATTCGGTAATTTTAATTTTTATCTGTTATTTAAAATGCCTAAAAACAGAAAGATGAAATTTTTGTAAAAAAAAAAGAACAAATTTATTCGCGCCGCGATGACGCCGCCGCCGCCGACCCCAAACAGTCGGCGCGCCGCCGCCGACCTTTTACCCATCGGCGCTCATATCTAACTGGTATAGACTTAATACTAAAATGTCAATACAAACTGTTTGTTCCTACACATTGTGATGTATCTAAGGTGGTCACTGAATATTTTTTTTCTTAATCTTATTCAATGTGTCTTGCGTCTAGAGATGGGTATTGGGTTGAAACTAGGGCTTGCAAATATTCGAAAATTTCACTATTCGAATATTCGATTTTTTTTTCGGGATTATTCGAACTATTCGAATAATATTCGAATATTTCGAAAAAACAAAAAAGCTTGTTATTTAAATAGAAATTTGCTTTATTTTCACGAAAAATATGCTTAAAAATGAATAGGAGACTATCATCTATAGTTTTGAGTATTTAAAATCTAAAATAAACTCTTAAACTTTCATAATAACACAAAAACAAATATAAAACATTAAATCAATAATAATTATGACAGCAGTGAAATCAAAAATCGGAAATTAGAAATAAACATCAAACCAAAAGAAATATCAAGAGGCTGATAGATAAAAGATATAATTTTTTAATGAAATGAAAAAAAAGCAATAAGGTGCGACTTATTTAATAATAATTTGATCATTTAATTACCATTTTAGTGATTAGATTTCAAATCACTGTTACCAGAATTGTCATATATATCTCTTATCTATCAGTTTCTTGATATTACTTTTAGTTTGATGGTTATTTCAAATTTTTGATGTTTGATTTCACTGCTGTCACAATTATTATTGATTTTATGTTTTTATTTGTTTTTGCGTAATAGCAAAACAAAATCAAATTTAAAAACGAAACAAAATATCCATAATAAATTCTCGAATAGTATTTTAATGTAAGGTTTGTAAAATTGTGTTACTTACACTAAAAGCATAAAGCAGCAGCAGTACAGCATACGTTTATTTTCTAAATAGTGAAATGACACCGTAAAAAACACTCACAAACTCAACAAAATTTTGTTACCGCGCGGAGAAAGTAATTTTTTTTAAGGGGACATTTGCCGTTAAGGAAGCGGCAAGGGTGTTGATACCATGCCGCTTAGTTTTGTAAATAATTACAGGTTTATGATTATGGTCGAATATTCGAATTTTCCCAATTTGTTATCGAATATTCGATCTGGTTTACTATTCGAATTATTCGAATATTCGAATGCAAGCCCTAGTTGAAACCCATTCCACCCATCTGGGTTAAAACCCAAATCACCCAGTTTTAACCCATTAAAACCTTTGTGGGTGACCACAACCTGGTCACCACAGTGATACACGAATCATCAGAAAATGCCCTCAATATTTGTCAGACATGGCAATTTTTATGGCTGTTAACGCTTTGCCTACCCCGCAAGGGAACAAAGGCATGATATGTGGATGCATGAATTACATACCTAACTACAATTACTAACTATTGTATCACCTTGCACCCACTTTCCCACTTGAAACGGCTTCCTCGTCACTATAACGTCAGTGAACGACACGTCCGTTTGTCTGACGTCACTAGGCGTACGCCTGACGACGTTGGGCGTGGTGGGCCAGCTGCTCGCGTTTTGTTTGGTGGTACGTCGGGTCGGCGAACGACCCAGAGATGGGGATGGCACTTGTAGTAACTCGATCACGTGGCCGTGGCTGTCCTTCTAGTGAGACCGATTTGACAGGTGTCAGATCAGTAAATTTTAAACTAGAAGCGATTGTTTACACTATTCATAGTTATAACACGACTTTTTAAATAAAGGGTCCCGATAGGGCCACATTATTGTTGACATCCCGCTCATATGTCAAAATATTTTGATAGAGAGAAAAACAATAATGTTGCCAATATTAATCTCATCGGTATAACCCGTTAAAATCATAACTATAAATAGATGTCAGATATTCTAGATATTACCGCTACTGTTAAATATGACACCCTTCTTTTTAGTTTTACTTAAATGTGGGTTTCATCACGATGTTTTTCCTTCACCGTGGTGGATTTTCCCATATTTGACTTATAGGAGGTTTAACCTAGTTTTAGTCATTAGGGTGCGTCTCCATTGAAGCGGGTTTGCGCTAAGCTGAGCGCGGCATGAATTGACCAATCATGAGCCCCCAAATCCTCGAATCCCCGCCCCGCTTCAGTGGAGACGCACCCTTACAGTTAGGTCACCCTAGCATGCTCAACTTGACAACCGTCAAAGTCATAATTGAAGAGTTCAAAACGAAGAAATATTTACTTTGTGTGATAAAATTTTCATGAATATAAATCTGTAAAATTGGACTTTTCAAAAAATCCCTGCTGTATAAGATACAAATATTGACAGAACTAACTCAATCTTGGTCCAGTTTACTATCTACCTACAGAATCAAAAATCAAATGTAACTACAGTAACATTACTACAAAAAAAATTAACCTTATAATCAGTAGAAGTAGACGTAGAACACAGATCATCTTTAGTGGAGGTTTTGGAGGGGGATTTCCCCATTTGGCTTATAGGCGGGAGGTTTACACTGGACGAGGTTCTTAGGCGCTGGAAGGGAGGGGGGTGTTAGGTTAGAAGACCAGCGTTATTTGAGCTCCACAGCAGTACGCAAGCGTACATACTTGGAGGTCAAGTAAAGCTGGTTGTAAATTAATATTTGGCGAGGTTCTTGAGCGCTGAAACGGTAAGATGTAGGGTATAGTATAGGTAAGTATTTAGGAATAGGATTCATACAACAAAATGGCAAAATAAAAAAGTAAGAAATTTATAAAATCTATTGGCTCGAATTACAATGGCGAATACAGAGCGAAGTTACGCTCGTTTCGCTAGCAATATGAACTGTATTTATTGTCTGTTTGTATTATACAGGGTGTACAAAAAATAACTGCAAATATTTTAAGGGGTGAATCAGCACATGAAACTTAACAACTTTCCCTAAGGAACATAGGTAGAAATATGAAAAAAAAATTTGACCTCCTATACACTTGACTCGCACTGCTGCTACATTTTTTATGGGAGGTCCAAAATTTTTTTCATTTTTCGACCTATGTTTCTTGGGGAAAGTTGTTCAGTTACATTGGCAGATTCACCCATTAAAATATTTGCAGCTAATATTTTTACATCTTGTATTAAACTGTTGCCAAATGTCGTACTCGCTTCGCTCGCAAGCATCTTGTGTTTACTATCGTTTGGACACTGCGTCACCCGATTGTCTGTTAAAAGATGGTTCCGAAGGTCCCGGTTGCTGTCTATGATTACTTAGACGGCGGTCGTTACACAACCATGTCAGAGGCCTGCTACTTGTAGAAGACTGTTGAAGAATTATCACATGGGTTCATTGGGGCGTTGAACGACTTGGTGTCCCATACGAAAAGAGAGAGGTTGCGTCATTTCAATCTAGAAATGAGTTTTCACGTAAGTAAAAAAATGCCAGAATTCTAAGGGATGTAATTTAAAAGCTGATACCGACTTTAGTCAAATTACTATAGAGTTTTTTTTTAATTGTTTCCTGTAAATTGGTCCTAACTTAAGGACTTACCTTATCGACTTCTGTGTCGAATTGTTCGTTCGTGATAGTAGCGCCTTTGGACAGCGCGCCTTTTTCCATCAGTGTGGCGCGTTTCGCCGCTAAGTACAGAGACCTGAAATTTAATATTGACATAATTTGTAAACAGTGTAAAAAAAAAAATAGTTTCATCTCAGGTTAACTGGTTATTAAAAAAAGGGAAACAGAAAAAAGTGTTTTTACACTGTATAAGGTGTAAAAATATTAGCTGCATATATTTTAAGGGGTGGACCAGCCCATGAAACTGAACAACTTTCCCCAAGAAACATAGGTCGAAATATGAAAACTTGGTAATTTTGTGTTTGGACCAATTTTTTTTAATATTTCGACCTATATTCCTCGGGGAAAGTTGTTCAGTTTCATGGGTTGGTTCACCCCTTAAAATATTTGCAGCAATTTTTTTTACGCCCTGTAATTTTTCTACACAAAATGTAATAATAAAGAATTTAACCCGTATTTATATCTCTCTCAAATCTGAGGTCTATCTCGATAGCAATATAGGTAATTATTGTGCACGTCTCATCCGCCTTTCGCCCAATGCCATTTCTCTCCTGTAGGTCTGCTGTAAGAAATTTCTTTTTTAGAGATAAGCAGTGCCTGTTGTGTCCATTTTATTTATGTTTTGTCCTGTAAAATTTCTTGTGTACAATAAATGGTAAAATAAAATAAATAATAAATAAATATTGAGATGTCGTTAGTACTACTGACATTTGTGAAGATCTCAGAGTTGAGGTATGTAAATACGGGCCTTAATCTTCTGTAGAGCCTTTACATGTGATGCTCAATTAGAATAGCATCACTCCATATAACTGCCCGCCTACCCCAGACTGGTCTCCACCTGAATTGAATTGGAAGTTGTATATATGCGTTGCGCGGTGAACACTTCAATACCGTGTTTCAGGCCCATTGTTCTGTCACGTGGCGCCATCTATCGGATATATTGAGAATTTCTGTTGCTTGCTTGCGTGAACCACTTGAGTGAGCTTCGTGTTGTAGCCACCAGAGGTCGCTACAAACTTACCGTTTCACTGTAAGATAGTAGACTTCGGTAATAGCCCGAACAGAGTAGTCCGGTACAAAAGTGTATCGCAGTATGGTGTCCAAGTTAATGTTTTGTAGAGAGCCTTGGGCGGATGGTGTGGGCGACTCCGCTGAAACAAAATCGAATTAAATTATTACTGTAAGAAAAATTACACACTATTTAAAAAAGGGTTTGCAGGCATAATCAGACTATGTAACTGAACAAGGAAAAAAAATATTACATAGAAAATCTGTCACTGACCGAGATTTGTGCATGAAAAAAAAACTAAAAGTTGTTCAGTTTCATGGTTTGAATATGCGCTCTAAGTTTACGGTACACCGTCCCTAACACCTCGATTTTTCACGATGAGCTGACAATCTGTCAGTATCTGAATGAATAAAATGATAAAAACGACTTTCTACGGCCGTTGACGCTTTGTCTACTCTGTAAGACACAAAAGCGTGATTTTGTACTCACCGACTCCGACGTTTTGTGTCAAAGCCTGTACACCAAAGTATGTGAATGGTCCAGCCTCAAACACTAAGTTCTCCCGACCCACTGTCACTTCTACGCGACCTTCTAATATTAGGACGAAATAGTCCACCTGGAATGAAATAAAGGATTGGTTAGTTTAGATTTTGCCCCGTGGTGCCGGCTTAGAATAGCATCACCCTATTTCTGCCTGTGGGTGTCGTAAAAAAGATGATGAAGATCTAGGGAATTTTTTTTTTTCGTGTGGGACACCGAGTCGTCCAACGACCCGATGAACCCTAGTGTCAGAATTTTTCAACCGCCTTCTACATGTATCAGGCTTCTGACATGGTTGTGTAACGACCGCCGTCTAAGTGATCATAGACAGCAACCGGGACCTACGGCTTAACGTGCCATCCGAAACACGGAACCATCTTACTTACGGACAATCGGGTGGTTCAGCCCGCAATGTCCTAACCAGACTGGGAACAAATTCACACAGTGATAAATATCAACTTTGTGAGTGACCCACCGAGAATCGAACCCGGGACCTTCTGCGTCAAAGGCAGTCGCACTACCACTGCGCCACATCGGTCGTCAATCTAGGGAATGGGCAGTAGCCAGTAGCGTTTCCTTTGAATTAAATATCTTGTTTATACGAGTGACTCCAATGATTGTTTATGCATGATAATGTTTAAAGATTGTATTGGTTTTTGACGACCGATGTGGCGCAGTGGTAGTGCGACTGCCTTTGACGCAGAAGGTTCCGGGTTCGATTCCCGGTGGGTCACTCACAAAGTTGATATTTATCTCTTTGTGAATTTGTTCCCAGTCTGGTTAGGACATTGCGGGCTGAACCACCCGATTGTCCGTAAGTAAGATGGTTCCGTGTTTCGGATGGCACGTTAAGCCGTAGGTCCCGGTTGCTGTCTATGATCACTTAGACGGCGGTCGTTACACAACCATGTCAAAAGCCTGCTACTTGTAGAAGGCGGTTGAAAAATTCTGACACTAGGGTTCATCGGGTCGTTGGACGACTCGGTGTCCCACACGAAAAGAAAGAAAGATTGGTTTTCATTAGTCTAATTGGTAAATCGGTCTGGTAGGGTTTATTTAATAAATAAATAATAAATAAATAAATAAATATCTTGGACAATTCACACAGCGCCATCTAGCCCCAAACTAAGCAAAGCTTGTACTATGGGAACTAAATAGCTGATATTAATACATATATACTTTTCTTTTTTTTGTAAATAAATACATATTATACATAGAAAACACCCAGACTCAACACAAATATTTGAAAATTGACTTAACAAACATTTGTGTCCGGTGGGGATCGAACCCACGCACGACCCTCGGCGTAGAAGGCAGGGGTAGTATCCGCTACGCCATCGGGACAGTCAATATCTTGTTTATACGAGTGATTTCAATGATTGTTTATGCATGATAATGTTTAAAGATTGTATTGGTTTTCATTAGTCCAATTGGTAAATCTGTCTGGTAGAGTTTATTTGGTTGGTTTATATGTTGTTTAGTCATTTGGTTGGTTGGTATATCGACTCGAGGGCTTCATGTGTGTTACAATTTCAGGCGACAGGCTGGCAACCTGTCACTACAGTGATACATGAATATCATCTAAAAGGGCCCTCAATACTTGTCAGACGTGGCGATGAAGACCGTAATTTTACGATCGTTTTCGCTCTGCCTACCCCGTAAGGGACAAAGGCGTGATTTATGTATGTATGTATGAATGTATGTATATCGATTACTGTCTAATTGATAAATATACCTAATTATATGTCTAATTGATATATATATATTGCCGTGTGATGCCGGCATAGAATAGCATCACCCCAAATCCTTCCCGCGGGTGTCGTAAGAGGCGACTAAGGGACTCGAGAGTATTGGTGTATTACAATTTTTAGGCGACAGGCTGACAACCTGTCACTATAGTGATACATATGTTTTCTGAAACAACCTTGGAAAACAATCCTAAAAATGTCAGACGTGGCGATAGCGACTGTATTCTTGCGGCCGTTAACGCTCTGCCTGCCCCGCCAGGGATAAAGGCGTGATGTATGTATGTATGTATGTATGTATCTATATCAATTACTCTCTAATTGATAAATATACAGGGTATAAAAATATTAGCTGCAAATATCTTATGAGGTGAACCAATTCATGAAACTGAACAAATATCCGCAAGGACCATAGGTCAAACTATTAAAAAAAAAATTTGACCTACCAAGTCAATTTGTATGGGAGGTCCAAAATTTTTTCTCATATTTCGACTTATGGTTGTTGGGAAAGTTGTTCAGTTTCATGGGCTGATTCATACCTTAAAATATTTGTAGCTAATATTTTGACATCTTGTATATTTTTTAAAGTATTTTTCTACTTACCGGTTTCCCTTGCTGGTACACATAAGTGGTCGGTTCCTTCTTACTCTTCCCTTTCACCTTGATGTATTGAATCACATCTTGCTTCAACAATCTTCTTAGCACTGTCTCTGATACTGTATCGGGCCGGAACGCGTCCACACCTGGGAACAATATTGGTTAAGAATGAAAAGGAATTATGCTAATCGTTTTAGGACATTTTCTACACCAGTTTCATAATGTTCTTCTTATCGTGTCGATGGCAAATTTAAATTTAATGTGCCCAAATGTTCTTTTTAAAAATTCTATATAATTTGTAAAATAATCTGCTTTAAAAGCATCCAGCCTCTAAAAATTATTTTCCTCCACAAAACCTGCACTTTAATAATATATTTGATGAATGTAGATAGAATGTAGCAACCTTTATTGATGAATGTAGCAGCGTTATCGTAGAATGTAGCAGCGTTATCCTAGAATGTAGCAGCGTTTATTGATGAAAGTAGCAGCGTTTATTGATAAATGTAACGGCGTTTATTGATGAATGTAGCAACGTTATCGTAGAATGTAGCAGCGTTATCCTAGAATGTAGCAGCGTTTATTGATGAAAGTAGCAGCGTTTATTGATAAATGTAACGGCGTTTATTGATGAATGTAGCAACGTTTATTGATTAATGTAGCAGCGTTATCGTAGAATGTAGCAGCGTTATCCTAGAATGTAGCAACGTTTATTGATGAAAGTAGCAGCGTTTATTGATAAATGTAACGGCGTTTATTGATGAATGTAGCAACGTTTATTGATGAAAGTAGCAGCGTTATCGTAGAATGTAGCAGCGTTATCCTAGAATGTAGCAACGTTTATTGATGAAAGTAGCAGCGTTTATTGATAAATGTAACGGCGTTTATTGATGAATGTAGCAACGTTTATTGATGAAAGTAGCAGCGTTATCGTAGAATGTAGCAGCGTTATCCTAGAATGTAGCAACGTTTATTGATGAAAGTAGCAGCGTTTATTGATAAATGTAACGGCGTTTATTGATGAATGTAGCAACGTTTATTGATTAATGTAGCAGCGTTTATTGATGAATGTAGCAGCGTTTATTGATGAATGTAGCAACGTTTATTGATGAATGTAGCAGCGTTTATTGATGAATGTAGCAGCGTTTATTCTTGTACGTTTTATATAATATTAGACATAAGTTTTTGGCTTATAAAATACTTACTTGTGCTAAGGAACTGGAAGGTGGCGAGCGTTAGTTGCGGCGATATATGGATGCGTTGGTTCTCGTGTCGCTCGGCGAATGCTGTGAAGTCTTGTAGCTTGTTGGCAGGTTTGTTTCGACGCCGTTTCGTGCGATTGTCCACTGTAAATTAAATGGTTGCTGTAGCAATGGTTGATATTGCCGTGTGATGCCGGCTTAGAATAGCATCACCCCATTTCTCCTTGCGGGTGTTGTAAGAGACAACTAAGGGATTTGAGGGTTTCATGTGTATTACAACTTTAGGCGACAGGCTGACAATCTGTCACTACACACCAGTCATCTGAAAAGGCCCCCAATACTTGTATCACGTAGCGATATCGACCGTAATTTTACGGTCGTTAGCGCTCTGTATATATTCAATAATGAACGGATCCCGAAATAGCTATATTATTGTAGACATCCCGCTGTCACATATTTTGATAGAGAAACAAACAATACGTTGCTATTTCGATATCCTTTCTTTATCTGAACGAGGTATAACATATTTTTTTACTTTAAAGATGGCGGCAGTAGGGGGGTTAAATTGGGTTGGGTCGGTTTTGTTATTTATTTATTTTCGTTTAGTTAGTTGGTTCTTTATATTATGTTTTTAGTACTCACAAAAAAAATCAGTTTCGTCTACAATGTATAATTTCATCAATAAAATTTTCTAAAGTGACAAGTCCAATAGTTTTGTAGAAGCGATCAGCCTCGCTCTATGACAGCTGTCAAATCAAGCATTATTACTTACTGAATACGTCCGTTTCATCCACAATTTCTGACTGTATCATTTCTTCTATAACATCTTCTACAGTGACAAGTCCAATAGTTTTGTAGAAGCGATCAGCTTCGCTCTATGACAGCTGTCAAATCAAGCATTATTACTTACTGAATACGTCCGTTTCATCCACGATCTCGGACTGTATCATTTCTTCAATAACATCTTCTAGAGTGACCAGTCCAATAGTTTCGTAGAAGGGATCGCCTTCTCCTTCAGAATTGATACGGTGTACGAACGCCATGTGCCCCTTGTGACCTGTAAAAAATAAAATTAATTAATAGGACAAGGTGTTAGAAAAAGAGTTTCTTTAAAGGTGTTAAAAAGAGAACCGAATTACTACTTACTACGTAGTCGGTCCCAAAGTTCTGTCACTGGCATATTATTTTTGAATTTAGAACACGGATTTGGAAAAGTTTTATTGCATTCCGTTTTTGAATGTTTAACAATTATTTTAAAACAATAAATAATCATTTGGCGCGATTTTTCACGATGGAGTGGACTTTGAAAGAAAACCGAATAGCAGTTTTGGCGTTGCGTCGCTGTGGGCACTCGCCGAGTACCATTTTCAAGTTGCTCAAAAAATTGAAAATAACGCTTAGGTTTGGGTATCGTACTATAACTAGGTACACTGAAGTCTCTAGTGTTGAGGACAAGAAAAGAACTGGCCGGCCTCGCTCCGCCAGAACACCAGCAGTGATCAAAGCGATCAAGGAGCGCATACGAAGAAATCCTGTCCGAAAACAGAAACTTATGGCTTTGCAGATGAAGGTTAGTAGATAAACAGTCAAAAAGGTTTTAAACGAAGACCTTAAGCTGCGAGCATACAAAAAAAAGAGTGGGCACTTACTTAATGCCCGTTAAAAAGAAATTAGACTCAAAAGATCTCGGGTGTTGTTAAAACGGTACGCGAAAAACCGGCACCGCGATATACTTTTTACAGACGAAAAAATTTTTGATATAGAAGAAAAGTATAATAAACAAAACGATAGAGTGTACGCTACCATCTCTGAAGAAGCAGGAAACAAAGTTCCGCGGGTGCAACATGGGCATCATCCCTCTTCAGTCATGGTCTGGTTAGGAGTCTCCTACTATGGGCCAACTGAGGTTCATATTTGCGAAAAGGGGGTCAAAACCAGCGCATAAGTGTACCAAGAGACGGTTTTGGATCGGTACGTCAAAGACCTGCCCAACACACTATTTTCAGGACATCACTTTGTATTCCAGCAGGATTCTGCGCCCGCTCACAAAGCCAGGGCCACTCAAGCCTGGTTTGAACGTCAAAACATTGAGTTTATAAGACACGAAGATTGGCCTTCCTCCAGTCCGGACCTTAATCCTCTGGACTATAAAATTTGGCAGGTCTTAGAGAGCAAGGTCTGTGCTAAGCCCCATAAAAATTTGGAGAGTCTGAAGTCAGCCATAGTTAAAGCAGTCGCTGAAATCGACATGGATATGGTGCGTGCTGCGATAGACGACTGGCCGCCGCGGTTGAAGGCCGTTGTTAAAAGCAAGGGAGGTCATTTCGAATAGTTTTATGTTATTTTGATTCTTCGATGATTGTATTTTTAATTGATATATAAATTTTTAAAAACGGATTGGTACTTTTTATTTTATCAGTATTTTCATATATGACAGAACTTTGGGACCGACTACGTACAAGATTGTTTAGTTAAAGTTTTTTTAAATTATTTTAATCTAGGCTACATGCGCCCCAACCATACTGTGAAGCGTCAGTAAAACAAGCTACATTCGATGTGCATTGCGTAGGCAGTTAGCCATTATCACCCTATTATTAATTTTATAACCCCATAAAACTTTGCAATGTATTGAGAATTTTACCAGTAGGCTTGTAGTCTGTAGTTTGATAATACTGGGTACTGTGGTGGACTGTTATGACTATGATTAGTGAATTCGTTCTTACCGTCATGAAACTGACAAAAATATCATTGAAATATCATCCAATGTCCTCACATACAAAATTGCAAGGATTGTGTGGGTAAAGGGGATCGCGACCGCAATGCAGACCCAGATTGGCGAGCACAGTGTAAAGTGTCTAATCGTTAACTGCTTGAACACGACATCCCACTTGACATATCTGAACACAAAGTTGCAAGAATTCTGGTAATATTGACAGATTGGCGAGCGCTGTGCAGATCACTTACCGTCTTTAAACTGCTTGAACATGACGTCCAACGTGACATCCTCGAACACAAAGTTGCAAGGATTCTGGTAATATTGACAGAGGGTCCTCAATGGCGTGTTGTCGTCAGGGTCTACAAAAGCGAGGTCCTGAAATAGAAGTAGAATGTTTATTATGGAACTGAGAAAATATGAGACTTACTACAGTGCAGCAAAAAAGAGTAGAAATTAAATAAAATGAAACTAAAAATAATTTTGTATGAAAAGTTGTTGCCATATTTATGCGTTATCTGTCAGATTTGACAGATTGCGAAGAAAGTGGCGCCCTCATTTTTTGTCTACTCTTTTTCGCTGGACTGTACATAAAGGCTTATTCAAAGCATTCATACACAAAATCACAATCACGGATTTTCCCTTCTGAAATAGTTTAATGTTTAACAAGTACAGCGATGACAGTTTATACAAACATATTTGTATAGTATTGAACTATATTCGGCGATAAGTTTGCTCAGGTGAGGTCAAAATTCAAATCCTACTGTTGTTTGTTTTTCACATATTCCTTTTACATACCTAATTAAAACACTATTTCAATTACCTTAATGAATAAAACGGTAATTATGTTTCCACGGCTGCCTTCGTAGACGGGAATACGGGAGAAGCCTGGGGAAGAAAAAAAGGCATCAATAGACAACCCAAAATATAGTAGCTTTTTGCATTATTCTCTAAAGGGTGTAAAAAAATAGTTGCAAATATTTTAAGGGGTGAACCAGCCCAAGAAACTGAGCAACTATCCCAAGAAACATAGGTCGAATTATGAAAACATACATAATTACCAACCGACCAAGTCAATTTGTATGGGAGGTCCAAAAAAATATTTCGACCTATGTTTCTTGGGGAAAGTTGTTCAGTTTCATGGGCTGATTCATCCCCAAAAAAGATCTGCAGCAACTTTTTTTACATCTTATATAATCCCAATGCAATTTTTCAATGTAAACAAGCCACACAAGGAACAACTATGTGAACCAGTTCGATCAAGTTACAGTCTAGTATTCAGTTGTGTGGAGCCGGCTTAGATTAGCATCACCCCATTCCTAACCGTGGGTGTCGTAAAAGGCGACTAAGGAATGAATCCATGGAAGAGACAGCATCGCTCCCTGTGAATATCTAAAATTTCTTGCACTACGCTCGCCAAGCGTGGTGAGTGCCTATGGCCTACCAATTGGGGGAGGCACATGTCCAGCAGTGGACTTTCATGGCTGACGAAGAAGATTCAGTCTACTGTATAATCCCAATGTTTTACGACGACCGATGTGGCGCAGTGGTAGCGCGACTGCCTTTGACGCAGAAGGTTCCGGGTTCGATTCTCGGTGGGTCACTCACAAAGTTGATATTTATCACTTTGTGAATTTGTGCCCAGTCTGGTTAGGACATTGCGGGCTGAACCACCCGATTGTCCGTAAGTAAGATGGTTCCGTGTTTCGGATGGCACGTTAAGCTGTGGGTCCCGGTTGCTGTCTATGATCACTTAGACGGCGGTCGTTACACAACCATGTCAGAAGCCTGCTACTTGTAGAAGGCGGTTGAAAAATTCTGACAAAAAAAACAACGTAAACAAACCACGCCAACTATGTGAACCAGTTCGATCAAGTTACAGTCTACTATTCAGTTGGCACGCGCGCCGCTAATATGTCATAGTCATAACAATCTCGATGACTATTATAGAACAGTTCCAAATATAACAACAACGTCCTAACTCGACGGTTCTCCCCTCTCTGTCTTTTCGAGTGGGACACTGAGTCGTCTAACGGCCCGATGAATGGTGTAAGAATTTTTCAACCGCCTTCTACAAGTAGCAGGGCTCATACATTTCTATTTTCACACAAAATACCGTTTTAGAACGTTTTAAAAAGTAGCTCTTTTGACCTGCCAGTATGTAAAGTCTTTCGTATTTTCTGAAAAATGACACAAGGTCAAATATTGGCCAGAAATAATACTAGTTTGAACTGGCTAGCAGATTTTTTGCTGAAGCTCGACTTAAAATATGAAAACACGCGTAATTATTAAAAAACAAAAACCCAACTGCGGTAATTTCAGAGTAACATTTTGTGATTTAACTCGAGAAAGATGGGGGATCTTAACATCTGATGCCGGGGTCCGTTGGGTCGTTGGACGATGCACAAAAAGAAGAAGGATTTATGATATTTTAATATTTCCAGTGTCACTCGCGTTACTGATACGAATCTAACGACACCTCATTATGCATATTCACTTCGCCGTTTGGACTGTAGCCCGTAAAAAAAATGTAGCATAACTATGTCAGTACATGGATGCATAATTTCGCAGGCAACGATTCAGCCGCGATAACCCCAGTTGAAAAGGAGTCGCCAGTAACAATGAAGAAAGTCACAGGTTCAGTTTTGTAATCGTCCACATGCATACACTTTTAACTTTTGTGTAAAATTTCCTTTTGTGTGCAAAAAAAGTATTCTTATCGTATCTTCTTATCTCTTGAAAACAGAATCCTTCTGCCTAGACAGTCGGGTAACAAATGATTTATTTGCAATAAAAAATATAGAAGGTGAGTATTTATATGAGACTTCTCCAGTCGCTGGAAGTGTTCCAAAATTTTACGAAACACGTTTTGTGAATAGTCTATATCTGTCGCAGACACGATTATATCTCATTCGCTTAAATAGATAGTGTCGCGACCAGCGTAACTTGACCTCAATGCCCGATACACGCACGTACGGGCGCGTACTGACAGTTACGCTGGTCGTGACACTATGTAAGCGAATGACTTATATTATGCGACTTCCACGTAACATAGTTAGTCCTACCTTTCAAACATTATTGACTATCACAGTAACTTATTGAGTCTTTTTGTATTTCTGTCTGTCTGTCATAAACATCACTAACTGTTGTAAACAATGAAACTAATTTAAATGCGGTTTCTTTAAACAGATGAGAGTGGTTCAAGAAGGTTTATATGTATAATACATGCCGGGCAAAACGTCTTATTCCCACGGGAAAAGGGTTCTGCTTATCGGGCCGCTAGTAATGAGGATTTTTTGAGCTGAGAGCAACACTTCTCGGAATCAGGTGGCACTATTTCAGAATAAGGGATCATCTTTCAAGTACAGTGTACAATAAAGAAAACTATTACCCCTACTTATTGGAATAAAAATAAGAAATGTTTCAAGAAAGAGATAGAGAGAGAGAGAGAGAGAGAGAGAGAGAGAGAGGCGACACTTTCTTAAAATGTCACCTACCAGATTTGACGATTTCGCTCATGGTTTCAAAGTCGAGCACGGAATTGATGGGCAGCATGAAGACGTCTTCTAGCTTCGTCATCACATCGGAGACCGTCTTCTTGCGAAGCTCTTGGACTTCTCAAGTCGTTAGTTTAAGAAGGCCTAATATCTTTGCACAGTAGTCCCACACGAAAGAGAAAGAGAGAGAGAGAGAGATGTAATTTTATAAGGTCCTTTTTTTGATATAAGGTCCAGTTCGTTATCCTAATACGTCAGTTTCCAAAAAAAAAAACTTACAATTTCTTTTTCAATGGTTTCCTAAAACGCAATTTTCTTAAAAGACTATTTATTACTTTGCTTTATGTAATTTTTCCTAAAAGATTTTTAAACGGTGTTTTGCTATCTCTCTCTCTCTCTCTCTCTCTCTCTCTCTCTCTCTCTCTCTCTCTCTCTCTCTCTCTCTCTCTCCTCTCTCTCTTTTCGTGTGGTCGTGTGGGACACTGAGTCGTCCAACGACCCGATGAACCCTAGCGTCAGCGTTTTGCTATAATAGTGTTTTTTCTTTTCACTTACCAGACTTGACGATTTCGCTTATGGTTTCGAAGTCGAGCACGGAATTGATGGGCAGCATAAATACGTCTTCCAGTTTCGTCATCACATCGAAGACCGTCATCTTGAGGCTTTAAATCTCTTTATAGTAAATAAACTTGACATTTTCATAAAATTGCACTTAAGTCACTTTAGGATATTAATGTCACTTAAGGACACAAGATGTCATATTAGGACACTAAATTGCACCTTAAAACACTTCAAAACAAATATTGACTTAAGCGCACCAAATGTCACCTTTGACAGAACGCTTATACTTACGCTGTTTGTTGACTAAGTGAAGAATAAATAATAAATGTCACTCACCAGACTTGACGATTTCGCTCATGGTTTCAAAGTCGAGCACGGAATTGATGGGCAGCATGAACACGTCTTCTAGCTTCGTCATCACATCGGAGACCGTCTTCTTGCGTAGCTCCAGCGCTCCAGATATGATGTTGACCTCGTCTTTGTCCAAGTCGTTGACGTCTGTTGTTACCTGTGGCAGAATTGTTGGTAAATGAGAACGTATGTCATGGGGTGAGACATCCTTAATAAAGGAAATTAGTTTAAAAAAAACAATAGATGGCGATACGTGTAGCAAATGTAACTTAAGAGTTTGAAATAAAGGCAAATTTACAAAAACAAAGTATTGGAAAATTTTAAATACATTATTTAGGATGTTTAGAGACGGAAAATACGCGAAATTATTCAAATTTTTCCAATATTTTTAATACCAATGACGTCAATACGAAGTATCCAATAAATAACCTAGATGTCGCTAGCAACGCACGAGCTGAGAAGACATATCAAATAGCCTGCCAATAACCATCTTAGGGCAATCGAATTCCCTCTATGACGTTAGGTATCTGTACTACTCTAGTAGTATTATATTATCTGTGCTTATGTTATGATTATATTGATTCGATTTCTATGAGTAATCAAACTTCGTATTAATAGGGCATTGTCTTAAAACTAATAAATACTTCTTATTAATCATTTCAATATTCTGAAGGACGTTGGTAAACGAGATAAATAGGAAATCTTTGTAAAATTTAAGGTGTAAAAATATTAGCTGCAAATATTTTAAGGGATGAATCAGCCCATGAAGCTGACCAACTTTCCCATACAAAATGTAGCAGCCGAGCGAGTCCACTGTATGGGAGGTCCAAATTTTTTTTTCATATTTCGACCTATGTTCCTTGGGGAAAGTTGTTCAGTTTCATGGGCTGATTCACCCCTTTGAATATTTGCAGCTAATATTTTTACACCCTGTATATTTTCAAACATTAGCAGACGCATGAAAATGATCAATAGGTGTGGATTGCCGTGAACACTTCGATACCGCGTTTCAGGCACTTCACTCTTACGCATTCTTGTTTTAAGCGCCATCTTGAGGTTGCATCGAGAACTTCTATAACTATTTTCAAACGATGTTAGTGCTGCTGGTTACTAAAGGTTACCTTTCTTTGCGTGTGGGACACAGAGTCGTCCAACGACCCAATGAACTTACCCTGACTAATTCCTTTAGGCGTTCCCAGTTGTAGACATTCCCGATCTCTTCTCCTAGCAAGTAGTCGAGCACTTTGCTTATAGGTGTAATAATATACCAAGAAAGAACATATTTTAATACCGTGTTTCAGGCACTGCGCTCTAACGCTTTTATGTTATTAGCGCCATCTCGAGGCTGCCTCGAGAACTTCTATGCTGTTATACTTTATAAAATATAGCTTGATACCTTTGATGTTTGACAGACCCATATTAACGAGAAGAAAACATAGGAAAATGGACCTTATGTCATTTGCCCGGAGCTGTCAAACGTCAAAGGTATCAAGAGAAATTTTATACAGTACAGTGCTGCTGGTTCACATAGGATATACCACTTACCCTGACTAATTCCTTTAGACGTTCCCTGTTGTAGACGTTCCCGATCTCTTCTCCTAGCAAGTAGTCGAGCACTTTGCTTACAGGATACGCCAGCGGTGCTGTAAGCGCCATTACTGCCTGTGGAAGAAAGACAAGTATACTTTATTACTACTGCCTACAACTTATTTTTTATTTTAAGATAAAAGTTGTATAACACGTTTAAATAAAGAGACAATGTGTATGAAGCGGCAGTTACAATTGTGTGAGAGAGACAGAACCATCGCCTGGTATACGCGAGAGCTTCAGTGCTTAGTTGGTTAGGTAAGTGTAAGAAATACTTCTGGTAGAAACTATACGTATTTTTGGTAGAATCTTTAGGTAGGTTTGATAAATCTTTAGGTAGGTTTGGTAGAATCATTAGGTAAGTTTGGTAGAACCTTTAGGTAGGTTTGGTAGAATCATTAGGTAAGTTTGGTAGAACCTTTAGGTAGGTTTGGTAAAAGCTTTAGGTAGGTTTGGTAGAATCTTTAGGTAGGCTTGGTAGTTTTTGTCGGTTATAATATAGTGGGAGCGTTTTTGTCACTTGTTTATGTAGATTTAGCTTCAAATTGTTTCTTTTGGTAGTTTTGTTACCCACCTTAGTGATGACAATACTCTTTGCTCCCACCATCAGGCCATGCCTGGAACAGATCGCTTGAGGCGTGATTTCTCCCAACATCACAATAGCTAATGTTGAGAATATGACAGCGAATAGCCCGGACGTTAGATCGTCTAGTAGTATAGTGAATGTTGAGTTTACTGCCACGTTTCCTGTCGGAATAAAGTTAGTCTAAGTATAATGTAGTCAGTATAAAATTAACATACACACAAATATTTATGTAAAAAAGAATTTATGTAATTTTCTGTAAATTAGAATAGACATAAAGCTATTATACTTTTAGTATAAGGCAATCTGGCAACTTTCAGCGTTGTACTTTGCCAGTTATTAAAACTTGTATCTATGGCGGCGTACAGCGACATCTGTCGGATCAGTTTCCATAATCGTCAATGATCTATATTATCTATGCACTTGACATGATGCTGCTGCAACAGTTTTGACACTCATTGAATATCGCCCTTGTGTGTTGACAGGCCAGGAAAGTAAATACGAGAGTACGTGTAACTAAATTGAAAATCGCCATTGTGGCGCTGGTAGTCAAGGAAAGCAACGTACGAGAGGAAGTGTAACTAACGTAGATGGCGCTTCAAAGTTAGGCACAAAACTAGCTGTCATTTGTATGGAGCAACACATCCAATGCGTAGATAATATTAGTCGGTGCTTATCGTCAATTATTCTATATATATTCTTTATTGTGTACAATTATAATTAAATGTGAACTTAGAAACTAGATTACAATAGGTGAACTTATCTCTTTAAAGAGATCTCTTCCAGTCAACCTATACAGTGGAATTAGATATAAGAATGTAGACGGGAACAAGACCGCACACACATACCATAACATATGAATACACAAATAAATATTATATACGTACTACACAAATAACTACCTAACATACCTATATACATACTTATATATATATATATATATTCTTATGACAATGTATATTATTTTGCCACTGCTTCGTAAAATGGTAATGTACTAAACTAAGGTAACAAAAAACCATTACTCACCCAACAAAATACTGCACAGCAGATAATTCCCGTGATCCCTCACCGGCATTATCGCTCTCGCATACTTCCGTTCCTGCTCCGTCCCTGTATTGGCTATAATCTTCAACTCCGTCCTATCTAAGGACATCAGCCCTAGATTCAGCCCAGAAAACAACGCCGAAAACATTAGACATATGGAAATTAGTATCAAAGTTGCCCATAGAGGTAGTAACTTGTTTTGTGTAGCGATGGTTTTGAAGGGTTCAGTGCCTTGATGGAAGTACTTGGATTCGTCCTGAAAAGGGTCTTTTACGGTGGCGTCGACGTTTTTAGCGCATATGTATAGTTTCTTAGCGTGGACCGGCTCGGGAGCCTTTATTTCGAATACAGCGCTGTGTTTTGTTACGGAGTCTGGTTTTACCTGAAAAGTAAAAAGATATTGCGAATGTCACAATATCACACACGAAAAGAGATATCTATACTTTGTAAAATTTAGCTTCATACCTGTGACGTTTGTGACCTTGGAGCAAATGCTATGGCATAAGGTCTATCTTACTTTGTTTACTAGTACAATGGTGATATAGCTTTTGTTCCAAGAGCACCCACGTCACAGATATCTTCAAGCTATATTGTATAAACGTTAAACTGTATTTTTTTGAGAGATAGTAAATTGACATTTTTGGTTGCCATTGCCATAGTGATCTCTAGACTTGGCTTGGCCAGAAAGAGTAGATATTAAATAAAACGGAACTAAAAAATTTGTATATAAAAATTGTTGCCATGTTTAAGCGTTATCTGTCAGATTTAACAGATCGCGAAGAAAGTGGCGCGCTCATTTTTTATCTACTCTTTATGGTCAAGCTTTAATAGTGAATCATCTGTCAAGTTCAGCGCATAATAAAAAAATACTATTATGCTGATCTATGGAAAATCACTGCTCACTGAGCTTTTACAACATTCGCACGACCGTCATCTACTAGGAACTAAAAGGAAAAGATTTAAAAAAAAAACCATTTCGATGACAACAGTTACCGGTACTGGCACATCACTATTTAAGATTTGCTTAACAAATGGCAACCCATAATGTCAATTTACTACCTCAAAAAAAAAAACAATGTAATACTGACCAAATACTCCGCACTCTTCACCAGGAACTTGCAAGGTTCGCCGTAGTTTTTTACTTCATCTGTGAACGCTATCATGGTTCTTGTAGTCAAATTCTCGCCGAATATTCTGGAAAGTTTAAGGCTTATTTATTGTTCTTAAAGTAACAAATGTAGAAGACTCTTTTAGAAAGTAAAGTTAAAAGGATATGTATCCAGGGAATTTGGCCTTTTTGGCCAGGGAATTTTGGGAAAGTTAAAAGGATATGTATCCAGGGAATTGACCGCAGCGTTCCCTGTGAATTAAACATCTTGCTCACCAATCCGCCTGCCAAGCGTGGTGTGTATGGCACCCTCAATTTGGAGTAGACCCATGTCCATCTGACTGTTGTTGCTTGTGAAGAATTATACGCGTCTTAGGCCCGGGTCTCGGGTTTTGCGGGTAGCGGGGCGGCAGCGGCGGCGGCGTGCTCGCCTTTTTTTCTAGGGAGTGCGCCGTTTGATTCCCGCTTCCGCGTTGCTGTGCCCGAGAACCGATTCATTTAAATGTATGCAAAAGCCGCACCGCTGCCCGCAAAACTCGAGACCGGGGCCTAAGACGCGTATAATTCTTCACAAGCAACAACAGTCAGATGGACATGGGTCTACTCCAATTTGAGGGTGCCATACACACCACGCCTGGCAGGCGGATTGGCGAGCAAGATGTTTAATTCACAGGGAACGCTGCGGCCAATTCCCTGGATACATATCCTTTAGTCACATTTTACGACATCTACGGTTAGTATTCGGTTGTGGACTGGGTCATTAGTAAAATATAAAAGCTGTACGCTTAAAGGTATTGTCCCAAAATACTACGGACTTATTCACAATTTTTCAAAATATTCTAAGTTTGAATTAATAAACAGAAAAATTACATAAGAGTTAGTTTTTTGACGCCATCCAAAATAGCAATAGAATGACGTCATACATTCCTATTTTCATACAAAAGACCGTTTTAAAAGTTAGTCCATTTGACCTGCCAGTCCACAACTCTATTGAGGTGATGCTATTCTAAGCCGGCATCACACGGCAGCACTAACTTGTCTTACCTTAGAGTGACACCAGTGTGCGCCAAAACCGTCGGTATTCCTCCTTCAAGCACAGGCTCCTTTTCAGCTTCCTCTATCCTCAAACCTTCGATAGATATCATCTTGTCATTGTTTGTGACAGCGTCACTTTGGCTCACTTCTCTTTTGCTGGGAGATTTTGAGTCTTCTTTGCTTTTTGTAGATTTCGTTTCATCTTCTTTTACAGAAACATTATTCGGAATAACTTCTCTTTTGCTAGTAATTTTAGCATCTTCTTTACTTATAATTTCCGATCCATCTTCTTTTACATAATTTTGACCAACTTCTCTTTTGCTGGGAGATTCAGCATCATTGTGGTTTTCATCAAAATAAGGACTTTTTATAGTTTTCGTTTCATCTTTTTTTATAGGAACTTCACTGGGATTCACTTCTCTTTTACTACGTGGTTTTATCAAAGAATCTTCATGGTTTTCTTTACTTTTCATAGGTTTGATTACATTTTCTAAATGTATTCTAGAGTTGAGTATATCTTGTGCTGTGAAAAGATCATCTGAGGCGTTGGTTGAACGCTTTTTTCTAAAATCCTCTTCATCAAAATCTAACTCGCTATCTGATTCGATAGTCTCGATTTCAAAGTATTGTGTGTTATTAGTATCACTACTAAATACTTTGTCGTATTCATTAGTTTCTACATTTTCTTTACTAATATCTTCTTGATCTGTATTACGTTTTCTTCTAGTAGAAAACACTGCATTTTCATTCCAACTCTCATAGGCCTCTTTACCGTCTATCTTAAACTTATCATTTGGTTTACCTTTATCATTATCACTATAAACATTATTATCAATTTCGTAATTATTATATTTTCTATTATCATCTATATCTTTGTTAATATCTTCGAGGGGTATGTACTTATCCTTAATTAGTATTTCTATGTCTTTTACCTCGTGAGGGAGGGGTTTAGCGTTCGGATCATTGTTGACATCGGTATCGTGATGTAGATCGAACGCTGGTGTAGAGTCTAGGATGTTATGTGTTGATGGTAGATCTTCTTTGCTGTGGACAAGAGAAAAAATATTTATAACAATGTTCCGACACTGTAATGTGTTTGACGCGTGCTTTTTATTCAGAAGAAAAATGAAAATAATCTCTATCGTAATTTAAATAAGATCTACATTGGTTTGGTCGGTAATCGGCTTGCACAGATACCGTAGCCGTCTCAATCCTATTTTTGACAAATTTTAAAACAGCGCGCCAAAAGATACTAGATAGGCGCGCCGTTACTGATATTTACAAACAAAAAAATATATAAACTGTTTCAAACATTCACGGCACTATTGCCGTGTGATGCCGGCTTAGAATAGTATCACCCCACATCCTTCCCGCGGGTGTCGTAAGAGGCGACTTAGGGACTCGAGGGTATTGGTGTATTACAATTTTTAGGCGACAGGCTGACAACCTGTCACTATAATGATACACATGTTTTCTGGAACAACCTTGGAAAACAATCCTCAAAAATGTCAGACGTGGCGATAGCGACCGTATTCTTACGGCCGTTAACGCTCTGCCTACCCCGCAAGGGATAAAGGCGTGATATATGTATGTATGTATGTACGGCACTCTTAATAACTGAAATAGTAATAAAATAAGTATTTTTCTTGAAAGCAATGCTTGCTTCAAACATTACACGACCTTTACAGCTGTTAGTTTATACAAATGTTTATCATCAGCGTCACGCATCAAAGAGTCTACTTTCGCTACTACACTATTTTGGTATTAGTATTTTTGGAGATATATAAACTAGATAGATTGCCGTGTGATGCCGGTATAGAATAGCATCACTCCAGTTCTTCCCGTGGGTGTTGTAAGAACCAACTAAGGGACTCGAGGGTTTCATGTGTGTTAGCACGTATTACAACTCTAGGCGACAGGCTGACAACCTGTCACTACACTGATACACGAATCATCTGAAGGGGCCCTCAATACTTGTCAGACGTGGCAATAACGTCCGTAATTTTACGACCATTAACGCTCTGCCTAACCTGCAAGGGATAAAGACGTGATTTGTGTGTTTTGTGTAAACTAGAAAATAGAAGAGAGACTATAACAGAACATTTGGTACGAAACAAAGTTTTTTTTTCGGTATTCCTATTTTTGGAGATTTTATGAACTAAAAACACAAGAGGGAAAAAAATAGATCATTTTGATATGACACGAAGATTTTTTGACTTGACAATGTCTTAATTCGATGGAGTCGGCTGGCTGCATGAAAAAACATTACTCATGCGGCGTTACCTCGCCTTTTACCTGTGACGCGCTACCTCTAAGGCGTTCCATTTAAGGTTGTATTGAAAAATGCAACCATTCCATTCCACATTTTCTTGTGTATAACATTGTCACGTTCAACTATCGTCAGTAAACTGACTTTACAGACAACCGTTTTTTAAATCTTAATAGAGTGCCGTGTGATGCCAGCTTAGAACAGCATCACCACAATTTTTTTACGCGGATGACGTCGTAAAAGGTGACTGAGGGACTCGAGGGTGTCATATGGCAACGCTCACGGGAAAGAAATGGGGCGATGCTATTTTAAACCTACACACATTCACATATTCTGTTCGTCACACACTTTGTACGCAGACTTCTAAATACCTACATACATACATACATACATATATCACGCCTTTATCCCTTGCGGGGTAGGCAGAGCGTTAACGGCCGTAAAAATAAGGCCACTATCGCCACGTCTGACATTTTTGAGGATTGTTTTCCAAGGTTGTTTCAGAAAACATGTGTGTGTATCACTATAGTGACAGGTTGTCAGCCTGTCGCCTAAAAATTGTAATACACCAATACTCTCGAGTCTCTAAATACCTACTTTGTTCTAATGCGATGCATAATAGAAATAACTTGGCCTTCATAGGAAAATGTCGAATTTCCAAAGGTATCGGCCTTGTGACGTCATAGTTACGCCCGTCAAGTAGGGTTGGGTAGGGCTGTGTTGTGATCACAGGTGCAACCTTTTATTTATTTAACAATTTATTGTACCCAAGAAAATTTGTAATAATACAAAACTAAAGGAAAAATGGTGCGACGGTACTGCTACCTTTGGTACCTGCTGCTTTGGTACATTTCTTCTAGTCTAACCAAAACAGTCCACAGCTGGTCATGGTCATGTCCCTCAAAGTAATAAATTTTACTTTTATATTTTTGTTCGTTAAAATCAAACAATGTAGGACTTTTTTCTATTTCTTATAACAATTTGAAGAACCTAATGTAAACTAGGCTCAAGTGGACTAAAACATTAAAACTAGCTCCTAACGCACTGCCTCGGGCTGGGCATGGCCCTCCCCCTTTGGGCGTCTGCCAAACTCACCACGTTTGGCTCGCGGATTGGCGAGCGCAGTGCAAGGTATTGCACCTAGATATTCACAGGGGACGCTGGTGCCAGTTCCATGGATTAATTCTATGGTCGCATTACACGATACCCACGGGACAATTGGGGTGATGCTAGCCGGCATCACACGGCTACAGCACAGCAGTAATCTGGGCCCCAAGTCTGCCATTTTTTTGTAATTTTAGCGCCATCGAAACTCAACCGCCATTCCATTGTCAATGTGATTTTCTACACTTCAAACCGTTAGCAGACTACGAAACTACTAAAATTATCCAACTGAGATCCAATCGACATCCAACTGACACGATTTTTATTTAGCAGATTTAGGGCCTGCAAAGTTTTTTGTTTTTTTAAAGAGCTATTCCTTAAAGTAGGTTTTCGTGTGACAGACAACCCTGATGAAAGTTTAGCTACTGGAGCTGAACTAACCGGATTTTACATGGTGACGTCACAAGTCTACTACTGTTCGACCAAGCATTCTTTTTTATGGATATTTCATTGATGTACTCGAGCGATGATAAGTGGTTTTCCCGTCTGGTGTCGGCATAAAATAGCATCACCTCATTCTAGTGCGTGTCGTTAAAAGCTAAAGTATATGGCCTTTCAAATAGGCCATATTTTACAGCTGTCAAAGGCAAACCTATACTAAAAGACATGTCAACAAAGAAAAATAGACTATATATCATAGCATCAACACGATTTTGAACGCTGTCAAATATGGCCAATTTGAACGGCCATACTTTAGTAAGAGATAAATTCACCCAGAGAATCATCTTGCAGCGTTCCCTGTGAATGAAAGGTCTTGCATTGCGCTCGACAATCCGCTTGCTAGGCGTATTGAGTATGGCAATACCACTTCGAACAGGTAATCCTCATATTCAGCAATGGCATTCTGTAGCTTTACTAATATTATTCTCCTTGCGTTCTCCCGTTCCCTGTCGGGGTCGGCTACCTAACCTAGGGGATTTGACGTGGAACCAAGTTTTTACACAGATCGACTGCAATCTGACCTCTGCAACCCGAAGGCTAACCTGGCCGGTGTAGCTGTAGTAATAGTTAACTGATAATGAATCCCGATTTTAGCTGTCGTAGTTTTGGCAAACATACTTCGCTAATATATCTAAGCGAAGTGTATTTATTAGTGAATAGAGTTTTTTGTTCAAAGTACCTACGAGTACGAACAATGAACTGAACTGTACTGATCCTATTAGCGTACCTTGCGAGCCTCCTATACAAAAAGCAGTAGCGCAAAACAAAAAAGTGCGTGAAACCAAGGTTAATATATACCTATAAGTTGTTCAGTTTCACGGGCTTGTTCATCCCATACAGTCAAGAAAAGTTATCATTCATTCTCATTGCCTTATCCGGTTTCTCTGTCGGGGTCGGCAACCTAACCTAGGGGATTTGACGTCGAATCAAGTTTTTGCACAGAGCGACTGCCATCTGACCATTGCAACCCGAAGGCTAACCTGGCCCGAGTCCTGGCTTAAGTCACATTTAAATCATCTGAATTAAAATTTTATTTAAATGTGGGTTTCATCACGATGTTAATCCTTCACTGTAAAAGCAGTCGGTAAATGTAAGTACGCGAGTAAAAACACATTGGTACATAGCGGGGATCAAACTCGGGTCACACGATTGTAAGACCGGTGGTGTCCTAACCACTTGTCCACCGACGCTTCTCATTGCTTCCCATTGTAATTTAATTATTTTAATAGAAAAACAAACTATTCAGTGGTCTCTAGCCGTTTACGGCTAGTGTACGAAAACTATTCAATTAAGTTTAGTGTTTTGATCACGCGAGACCACTTTGCTAAAGTATTATTGCTGTCAGGGTAGAAGTTACGCTTCTACGGGATGTAAGAGAAAAATTTCGACATACATACATCCATCCATAGGTTGTATGGGAGAATTTCAATCGTTTTCAGCGTTATTTCGTTCGTTGTATGATCGTTTTCAGCGATAACGCCGCCTTTACGCATTTTTAATTTATATTTTCCTGTTATGTGTATGTGCTTTGAAAGTGCAATCTAGTGTTCAGAAAATATAATTATAATAAATAGAGGGAGCGTCGATGGTCAAGTGGTTTGGACACCGGTCTTACAATCGTGACACCTGAGTTCGTTCTCCTCCATCATGTACCAATGTGTTTTTACTCACGTACATTTACTGAATGTTCTTACGGTGAAGGAAATCATCGTGATGAAACCCACATTCAAATAAAATCAAATTAATTTAGACGATATTTGAATGTGACTTGACCTAGGATTCGGGCCAGGATAGTCGTCGGGTTGCAGAGGTGAGATGGCAGTCGCTCTGTGTAAACACTTGGTTCCACGTCAAATCTCCTAGGTTAGGTAGCCGACCCCGACAGAGAAACGGGATAAGGCAAGGAGAATGAGATGTCAGATAAACCGTGTACTTACTACCATAGTGACAGTTTGTCACCTTATCGCCTTAAATTGTAATACACATGCGTCAGTCACGTTTATTCATTCATAAAAACTATGTAGTTACGTTCTGAGAAAAGTAAAATTAAGTCCATCCCACGTATTCCCTGACGTAATTATTGCCACGTATACGTAGTATCCACGCCACGTAGATAGACGGTCATTCGGTCACGCGAACTAATAATAACGTTACTAAATATTATACCAACTCTAAAAATAAAATGGCGACTGAAATGATCAGCTGAGTCCCGCTTCATTGAAATTTGAAATATAGTAAAGTACCAGTCCGCCCAGCGATAGCACACAATTCTGTTCGTTTTCCCGTGGGAACAAGACATTTTCCCGGTATGTATCATCACAACATAGTATAAAGCAAAGTCGCTTTCCGCGTCAGGAGCTCAATTTCTGAATTGTACGTTTCCGGTTCCGTGCACGAAAGTCCAAAACGACCAGTCTAAACACGCGTTTTTAAATATCTTTTACTTGGCGTTTTTATAGTCAAAAATAAGTGTGAATTTTTGAGGGTATGTGGGAATCGATATGTAAAGTAGAACGTGAGATGCAAGCATAACATGTGGCAGAATTTCGTATGATAACTAAAGCGTACGTTTCAAAAATAGAGCCCCCGGTCCTGTGTCTGTATGTATGCTTAGACCTTACAACTACGCAACAGATTTTGAAGTCGTTTTTTCTAATAGATAGAGTGACTCAAGAGGAAGGTTTATGCTAGTACGATATAAACCCTGGAAGACGATAATCGTAAAAATCACATTACTTGTCAGTTTTATTTATCGTAACAATATTTTTATCGTGTCTTGAAAAAGATTAAATTGCTTCCGTATTCGTAAAAGTATCTGGCTCTATTTTTACTAAAACGCCATTTTCCTCAAAAATAGGCTATTTGACAATGCAAATATTTATTAATATTATTAATAGCCAGACATGTCCCACTGCAGGGCAAAGGCCTCCCTCTCCTTCTTCCGCTTTTCTCTATCCTGAGCCATCTCCATCCAATGCAAATAACTTATTTAAAAATGGACCCGCCGTCAAACAACGTGTAAAAATAGGAACTACAATTTTTTGACGATTAATATGCCTAAAACCTTCTCCTAAGTCTGACAAACACTTTTCTGCAAACTGCATCAAAATCGGTTCATCGATTCTTCGGGTTGCAGAGGTGAGATGAAGATGGCAGTCGCTCTGTGTGAAAACTTGGTTCCACGTCAAATCCCCTAGGTTAGGTAGCCGACCCCGACAGAGAACGGGATAAGGCAAGGAGAATGAGTAGGCTAGGTTGTTATGGAGTATTATTCCTGCGATCAATATATAAAGTCAGACACGATGGCGTCAGTCTGGAAGACGGTGACATTCTGCGTCGCAGTGACCCTTTTAAAAAGGCCATCATGGAAAAATCTTACTCAACATACCTACATACTAATACACAATGCCGTCTGAAGCCGGCTTAGAATAACATCACCCCACGTCCTTCCCGCGGGTGTCGTAAGAGGCGACTAAGGGACTCGAGAGTTATGGTGTATTACAATCTTTAGGCGACAGGCTGACAATCTGTCACTATAGTGATACACATGTTTTCTGATACTACCTTGGACAACAATCCTCAAAAATGTCAGACGTAACCGTAAAAACCGTATTCTTACGGCCGTTAACGCTCTGCCTACCCCGCAAGGGATAAAGGCGTGATATATGTATGTATGTATGTAACATACATACACGTACCATGTCTTCATCTCTTGCGGGGTAGGCAGAGCCACCCGCAAAATACGGTCATTAGCGCCGCGTCTGACAATCATTCGAGGGCTGACTTAGAAAAAATGTATAGCACTGTACTACAGAACGTTAAAGGCCGTAAAAATAAGGTCGCTATCGCCACGTCAGTCAAATATTGACGCCCCTTTCAGATGATTTGTGTAGCACTGTAATACACATGAAACGAAGGTGGTAGACTGACAACCTGTCACTATGGTGATCCACTTTTACGGCTATTTACGTATTTGGGCTAGATATATGTATGTATGATCATTACGAAATCGGAAATGTCCGAAAACCAAATCCCATAGTAAAATTCCTTAGTTTCTCTTGAAAAGTCAAATACTACTACTACAGCTACAAAAGTCCACTGCTGGACATGAGCCTCCCCCTATTGGTGGTATTTCCCATACTCACCACGCTTAGCAAGCGGATTGGCGAGCGCAGTGCAAGGTGTATAAAAATTTATAGGGAACGCTGCGGCCCATTGCCTAGATTCATCCCTTAGTCGCGTTTTACGACAACTATGGTTTGGATCGTAGCAAGTGGGAGGAAATAGTTTCTGCCTACCCCAACGGGAAATAGGCGTGATTTATGAATGTATGTATTCATGGTTTGAAATGGAGTGATGCTATTCTAAACCGGCATCACACGTCTAGTCATATATCACGCCTGTTTTCGTACGTCGATGGCAAAAATAGGTCACGTCTTGTAAACGACCTTGACATAACGAGATCGATGGTCGTGTGCGTATTTGTTTGCTGCCGTGTGATCTTTCTTTTCGAGTGGGAGAATGAGTCGTCCAACGACCTGATGAACCGTGGTTACAGTATTAAGAGTGCCTACTAACAGCTGACATGGTTGTGTAACAGCGGTCGTTATCATAGACTAGGTTCATAAAATTGTTATTGTTAAAATTGTTAATTCCTGACCATCAAAAAGCGAAATGTAAAATTTACTACTTTGAATAAATAATTTGAGTTTGAGTTTTGAGTTTGAGTTTGAGACAGCAACCGGGGCCTACGGCTTAACGTGTCGTCCGAAGCACGGAACTACCTTTCTTACGGATTGCCAAGTAATTTAGCCTTTAATGTCCTAACCAGTCAAATTTGCAAAGTGATAAATATCAACTTTGTGAGTGCCCCGTGCGATACCGGCTTAGAATAGCATCATAATTTTCGCGGGTGTCGTAGAAGGCGACTTAGGGACTCGAGGGTTTCACGGCTATTACAATTTTAGGCGACAGGCTGACAACCTTTCACTATCTATTTTTTACGATCCCTCAAATTTTTGACAGACCTAGCTATTGCGTTGCGACCGTATTTTTACGGCCGTTGATGCTCTGCCTACCCCACAAGGCGTTCTATGTGTTTGTAAGCGTGCATTTAAAAAAATCACTTAAATTTCGTCTTTCTTTTCCCCTTCATGCAGTCTGCAACTAAATAAACTCTTGTGTACAAAATACTAACGGCCAGCTCAGCGACTGCGTACTCATTTTCCCGTGGGAATTAGTAGTTTCCTCTGCGTGTATACATACAAACCTTCCCCTTGAATCGTTCTATCCATTAAAAAAACTGCATCAAAATGCGTCGTGTAGTTTTAAAGATCTCAGCATACATACATCACTACATAGTATAAAGCTAATTTTCTTTTCGCATCTGTATGCATTAATATATGTTTGCTTAAATCTTAAAAACTACACAACAGATTTTGATGCAGTTTTTTAATAGATAGAATGATTCAAGAGGAAAGTTTTTATGTATAATACTAGCCGGGAAACAGCTCATTCCCACGGGAAAATGAGTTGCAGCGGGCGCAGCCGCTATATACATAATATGACACATAGGGACAGACGCGAAAAGCGACTTTGCTTTATACTCGTACTTTGTAGTGATGTTGAACTGAAAACCTCGTCCACAAAACAAATATTGGCAAGTTGCCATCTACCGGACTAAATACACAAATCACGCCTATATCCCTGGCGGGGTAGGCAGAGCGTTAAACCCGAGTAGTCGTTGTTTACGACACCCGCGGAAAAGGAATGGGGTGATGCTATTTTAAGCCGGCATCACATGGTGTATACGGTAGCGGAACTCTTTTTTACCACATTCTGATTCTTGCTTACCACAACTTTTTAACAGACTTAAAAAAAAAGGTTCTCAGTTTGACCTGTAGTTATGTTTGTATGTATGTATGTCTGTGACTATCACACGTTTGGCTGAACCGATTTTGATGCGGTTTTCAGCAAAGTATTTATCGGACTTAGGAGAAGGTACATTAACCAACATAAAAAATGGAGATTCGGACCGTTCATCGGTTTTTAAGGCAGGCACTACCCTTTTAAAAAAGTTTTCGATTTGTGTGTTACTGCATAGTCATATGACGTAGGCGGTTCCTGGATACTACAACCTAGATTGTGTTGATAGTAGTGATGTAACGAATATTCGCATTCGCATATATTCGCATGATTCGTATCGCATGTTTTTGTCCTATGATACAAATTGTTAATTGCGAATAGGAGCACTTTTGAGCAGGTTTTTGGGTGGTTTTCCTGTTCAGGAGTTCCGGCTGATTTACAAGTCACATGTAAATATATATATTTTTTAATATTTACTTTAATTTTGACTTCATACATTGACGGTGGTGGTGTAAGTTACATGCTGTGTGGTCAGCCTGGCCGGCCCTGAGGCAGTGCCTTTTTTATCCCACTCGTGCCGCGTTTCTACTAGGAACATAAAATTGTTATAAAAAAGAGAAAATTGTGTCTGACAATTTTCTCTTTTTTACAATGACTAATTTATTTTTTTGTGACAGTATTGTATTGTAAATTTTTGACTTTCTGAAAGCATTCGTTGTGAATCTACTTGGAAATAAACGATTGAAATTTGAATTTGAAATTTGAACATTCGCATTCGTATTCGCAAAAATCTTGCGAATATTTTGCGAATGTGTATGTCCATATAATCAGGTTCGTAGATTTTTGTTTACCGCCTGTAAGTGTAAATAAATAACCGATATTTTTTTTACCTAAAATGGGTTTATAAGTGTTTGTTCATATCATCACGGCAATTTCCGGAATTAATGTGCGATATCATAGTAACAGACAATAACGTGCGGGTCGTGCGGCCTATCAGCGACCATATTTTAGCCACAGATATACGGCGCTACATTAAAAATTAAACATTCGTATTTGCATTCGCATTCGCGAATATGGGCCTCAGATATTCGCATCCGCGAATGCTTAAAATTGAACATTCGTTACATCACTAGTTGTAGCTGGGCACTTGAAACTAAGTGCGTGATACGTAATATTAGGGGTTGCCCAGCGGTTTCACCTGTTGCTGGAGTATTCCATGAAAATGTCGCGTACGTGACGCTCATAATGCTCATATTTCCATGTAAGATATATTTCATGAATAAGTGCGTCTCCACCGGGCGAGCAGCTTCAGATGCTCACCACCGCGAGCGGCATGCGTGCGTGCCGCGGTCGGTGTGGACGCGTTTCGCGTGAGGTAGCGCATGCTCAATTGTGCGTTCATGCTCGGGCGAAACACATCCACAACAACGGCCGCGCGGCTGAGGGTGCTCGTCCGGTGTAGACGCACCTAATACCGAATTGATATAAACTTAAAACAAACAAGCATTTTGTCTGTTTTATGTTAAGTGTGATTTTTTACTCTTATCTCAATTTGGTCATGACGTAGTAAACTAACCTTGTTTATGGATTATTGATTAATCATTCCATCCATACCGGGTGTTAGGGACAGCGTCCCGAATACTAATAGGGTGCAAGCAGACCATGAAACTGAACAACTTTCCCCTAGGAATATATGTCAGGAAACGACAAAAAAATTTCAACCTCCCATACAAAATCATGTTCAGCTGAATGCATTTACTATGGGAAGCCAAAAATTTTTTGACTTTTCCTGACATATGTTCCTAGGGGAAAGTTGTTTGGTTTCATGGTCTGCTTGCACCCTATCAGTATTTGGGACGCTGTCCCTAACACTTCGTATATCTTGTTTACTGCTGTTGTACTATAGATCAGATTTCACTCTCTTACCCTGTTGTCAGAATTTTTTAACCCCCTGCTACAAATAGGAGGACTCTGACATGGTAAGTAACAATCACCCTCTAAGTTATCAAAGACAGCAACCGGGACCTACTGCTTAACATGCCTTCAAAAACATGGAACCATCTTTCTTACGGATTAAGGTACTTACTATTTATCTATGTACATTTAAAGATTGACTAGAAAGTGTGACTTTGCATTATTATATGTATGTGTCGATGTGATTTATTGTATTTAATATTTGATGGAAAATTATATTTAAATGTTTAATAGGTAGATATTGTTATTTGATGTAAAAAAAAATGCATGCTAATTTAAATTGGCTGAATAGTGCGGACTGTGTATGCTATAATTAACAACTCGATTTTAAACCCTATTCAATGCAATGCAGTAAACATATTGCATTTTAAACTGATGAATTAAATGTTCTAACCAGTGTGCATGTTGAGAGCATTGTAAATTATATTGTTAAGATTCTGTGCTGAAATCACTTCAAGATTCAATTGTTTATTTCGAAGTAGATTCACAATACAATACTGTCACTGAATAAATGAATTAGTGGGTCATTGTAAATAATAACAATTTTATGTTCCTAATAGAATCGCGGACGAGTGGGATAATAATATAAAAAATAAATAAAGGCTTATTTTCCTTGTAATACTCTTCCCTGTAAACTATTATTGGATGCCATAGTGACTAATAATTGTATTATTTTTCGTAAAAGACAATGTAGAGACAGCCATTGCTGAATATCTGCCTCTGATAGTTGACTGCCATGCCACGTGTGATACTGGCTTAGAATAGCATCACCCCAATTCTTCTCTTGTGTCATAAAAGTTGGCTAAGGGATAAATCCAGGGAATGTAGATTGTTGAGTGGACTATAAATGGTGTTATATAATTAAAACCTAAAAAACGAATCCATAAAAATGTTGTAGGTATAAAGACAAAAGGCATCGGTAAAAAAAAACTGAATTTGAGTTGAGAATCAACAAACTATACAAATAATTAAAAATCTACTGGAAATATTTTAAGGTGTAAACCAGTCTATGAAACTGAACCAGAGTACAGTCCTACCTAAACAGTAATTACTACCATTTATTTTTTATATTTTGGAATTGAATATAAATTCTCTGGATGATCAATCATTGATCAGTGGCTACTGAGCAAGTAAGGGCATTTTATTTCCTTTTACAGCGATCTTACAGGCGTAGTTACTATGCTTTTTATTTTATTATATAAAAAATATAATAGTATTGCACAAAAACTTACGATTGATTTTTAGCTTCGCGGTACGTAGAAACAGCATCAGTTTTCGGCTCCAAAAACAGGTCTGCACCTTGGTGCACCCATTTTCCACCGAAAGGGCTGCTCGTCTTCTCATACTGACGAAGACAGAAGAAGGTTTTCCCTTCTTTGTGAGGTATGAGAACTTCCACCTGGGTATCCCACTGGTCCGTGTTAATTTCACGTAACTCGTAATCGGGGCTTATCACATCGCAACCACCACCTCTAGAGTCTTCCACGGGAGTCAGTCTCCAGGAATAATGCCCCAAAAACTCGCCACCGTGCACGTTTAGTAAATATTTACAACTACCACTATCACAATTTCTTTCGCTCACTTTGATAGACACTATCCAGGGATCTACTGGGCTCTGTGGCTCGGATAACACTTGTAAAATTAAACAAATAATTCCACCACAAGTCCGTAATACACTATAATCCGATGCCATATTTTTAAGTCGCAAATTCGAAAAGAAAACAAGGAAACCGTACCCGTATAGCTATAACGACATATTTTTCTCGACTGACAGTTCGGCGCGAAGTTGCTGCCGGCCGTACCGGAACTGCGGAATATTTGCACGAAAGATGGTTTTGTCACTTCCGTTGGTCTGGCAACACTCGTATGATAAAAAGAGAAAGAGCTTTCTTTAGAAAGAGAAGGCGCTATCACGAAATGTCACAAAATTATTTGAGTCTGCCTTCCCTTTCTGTCTCATAGCGCTATCTCTTTCTTACAAAAGTCCGTAATGTTTTAACCTTTCCCTGAATAACCGATATCAATACTAATAACCGGTAAAATAACAGCTACTTGTACGTGCTGAATGTGTATCCGAACGTTTGGAGCAGTATTTTTTTTTATCCGCGATGTCTTGCCAGAAGGTTACTTTAGTAACCTTTTAGGTGATTTTTAACTGCTTTAGGTTACTTCGAGGTTACACGACTCAAAAGGTTACATTTAGGTGATTTTTTTGAATTTGCGTACAAAATACTTACTAAACTTTAAATACTTTTTAAAATTCCCGCTAATGGTTTGGATTGTACCAAATTATTATCTGTGGCAGGGCAGTGGTGCATTCACAATCGAATCAATCAAACATACCTTTCTCTTTCACACCAATGCATAAATCAAGCGTCCGACTTACTCGCCCGGGCCCTGTCAATCGGATTCGTTCGTATCCTTTCGGTCGATTCGTGACTCGCGAATTTGTCGCCAGCCAAACGAAAAGTAGGTAGTAGCACAGAATACTAACTAGCAAGGAACATAATACTAACCTAGCGCTAACTAGTAAGTAGTAGGCAGTAGGCAAGTTTTTTCTTTCTTTCTCTTCGTCAACGTCAGTCAGACAGATTGTTTGTTTACGATACGAAGTTTTTAAGTTTGAGGTTGAACTGAGGTTTAACTTGTGTGATTGTGTTTGCGTTTTGAGCTGAAAACTTGGTAAGTGAACCTACTAAGTTATAATAATCAGTGCATACTAACTAACCAATAACGACGTTTGTAAGTAATACTAATACGTTTGAGAATTTCAATTGCCTGGATCACCTTGATGTTTTGTTGTGTTGTGGTAGTAGGTCCACGAAAGCGAAGAGATACCTACATTGTAGACTAATTATGAAGGGCTTAATTGTGTAATCTATATACTCTAAGCATAACTGAAATAAATTTCAGTTGGTTTGGCTTTGGCTTCCCATCCCATCCATCCCAGTTTCTCAAAATAACGCCGGCTAACCACGGTGCGTGTGTATGTGTGCTGCGTGTGTAGGTATTTGTTTGTGTGTTCTTTCTAACGTTCTTAGTTGATTAAGCTGCATGATTTTATCAGTCGGTATGATATCTGCAGGAAAGGTTCTTATGTCGTATAATTTTTATTTTGTTTGTAAATTACATCTTTTGTCTTTATTTACAGGTGTTATATAAGAAGGAAAAACAATTTAAATACAAAGAAGCAACTTTTACATGACCTATTATTTTGTAAGTTAATTTTTTTAAGCTTTTGGTCATCAAAAATGCAAATGGTTACTTTTCTTCCGAAAAGGTTACATTTTTTTACGTTTCAGGTAACTTTTGAGAAGACCTCGCTGGCAACACTGAAAATTTTGTAAACAAATATTTTGGGTTCATCCGTAAGATTGTCGTAATATTTTTATTGAAAAATACATGGAAGACATGGATTCTGTGACTAAACTCAACGTAAACAGCGTAAACGTATGCCGCTGCTGTCTCGCCGATGGTTGTTACAAGGATATTCATACAGAATATTACTATTCTGGTCAAAGGGAAGTTTATGAAGAAATGCTTAAAAACACTTTTGATATTCAGGTAAATGGGACGCTTATATTAAATAAAATGTTTGAATTAAGACGGCAAACTTAAAAGTGTCGTCCGAAGACCCGATAAACCCTGGTGACTGGTGTCAGAGTTTTTCAACCACATACTACAAGTAGCAGGATCTGACCGCCATCTAAAGTAATCATAACGTGAAACACTTCAAAGAATTGATTAAAACTCTTCAAGCTATTTCATTCATAGAGGAATGTTTTTCAGGCCTTAACCTTTTGCACGCCAGAGTTTTTTTACCTCGGCACACCCCCGACGCCAAGCATAGAAAAATGTGAAGATGGTAAAAACTTATCGGCAAGCAGCCCGGTGTCTTAAACAAGACAGAATTTAAGTTATAAAAATAGGTAAATTTGGACTACTTTAGTCGTCAGTGGCGTCGTATGTACGCGAGCGTTTAGCAACTATAGTGGTCATTGGCGTTCAAAAGGTTAAACTGACTTGACTGGACTTGTTGTTGATCCATATCTAAAATTGCTAATTTCTTGCCTTCCAGATACCATATACCAAAAATGGCAGTGGCCAGCTACAAAACACAAAGTATTTGATTTGTGATAACTGTACCACTATACTCCGGGAGGCTTGCCGGTTTAAAAATACAGTCAAACAGAGCATGGAGGTTATTGCAAAGATTCTTGATAAACAAACAAATACTAAAGGTAGTTTGATAATTAATAAAATTAACTGGGCTGTGTGATACCGGCTTAGAATAGCATCACCCCATATCCTTCCTGCGGGTGTTGTATGAGGCGATTAAGGGACTCGAGAGTTCAATGTGTATTACTATTTTTGACAATGGCTGACTTGTCAATGAAGTGATACACCATTTTTCCTAATTCAACCCTCAAATGGTCATATTTTTATGGTTGTGAGTTGTGAAAGCTCAGCCTAACCTACAAGCGATAAAGGCGTGATATTCATAAAGTCCTGTATCTGTTCTTGTGTGCAATAAATTGTTGAATATAAAATCAATACATACTATAAAGTGAAGCTACTGCTTCTTGTTTCTGTATGACTAATGTAATGGAAATTTCAGAATGCACCATCCAAGATTGTGAATTGAAAGTAGAAGAAATTAAAGATGAAGATTTAGTTGATACAGACAAAACATATGATGATAAAATCTACCATGATGATAATGATGACTGTGGTAGGAATGGTAAAATACTTTAAAAATTGCACTAAAATAAGTACTTTACATTGTTGCTGTACTATGGAGCATTGGAGCTGCGCGCGTTTTAATCCTGTAGCATCCAGCAGGAACATTTTTTCGGGATAACAACTATTCTATGTATTAATCCAAGTTATCCTCTATCTGTGTGCCAAATTTAATGAAATTCAGTTCAGCAGTTATTGCGGGAAGGAGTAACAAACAAATAAACATACAAACTTTCGCATTTATAATATTAGTAGCATTTGTAACTGAGACTTGTTTTCTTACAGAACCAATACTTAAAATGGAGAGGAAGAAAAGTACTGTAAAGAAAAAAGATGGTCTAAATAAGAAGAATCGAGAAAAAGGTGAATACTATTTTATTTGCATTTATATAAAGAATATGACGAAATATTTTGTCCAGGATATTTATTTATTTATTCATATTCAAATGGGTGAACCAGCCCAGATAGAGACCCTTTTCTTTCCGAAGAGTGGCTTTCGATAAGTAACTAAAACAACAACAGTTAATGTCGATGGACAGCTTGAATCAATTAGCAAACAGATTAATTCTCTACAAATACAGCTAAGCGCCACTCTTAAAGAACTCAGCTATTATGGAGTCATAAAATATCAAGACTGCGATCAAGAGGAAGAGGATGATTTGACGATGACGATTGATGAAGAAAACGACATTGAATATGACGATAATAAAGAAGAGTACGATAGGTGGACGACAATCGATGAAGATTTTGACACGACTATTTTTGATAGTTATGAGGAAGAACCGCTTGAAGATAGAAGTAAACTTTGCGTTTTGAGTACTATTAAGCATTTAAAACTTTTGTCGCTTATAGAAAATAGTTTTGGAGATGATTTTCAATTTTGCCACTATCTAAAACCTAATGAAGGCATATTGGGTTTGTTAAACGGAATTGATCTCTTGGTACGAAATTTCACATTCAATGATTATTGTGTGATCATTATTGGAGAAAATGACTTCAATAGTACATGTAATTATAATTATTTAATAAATTACATTACGGATAAACTGAGCAGATTAAGTCACACTAATTTTGTGTTGTGCTTACCTACTCGCAAATCAGGCAATTACTTTAGAATGTATAACTCTAGAATTGAACTCTTTAACAAAAATCTATTTTTGATGAATGATGACTTCAAATTCACATACATTGTAGACCCAAATCAATGCCTAGACGACCGTAACATGTTTCATAAACACACTGGTGCTATAAATTTTAATGGAATGCGATGTTTGTTCGATCTAATATCTATTCAAATTAATAGGATTAAAACATTTTTTCGTGAAGAAAGTTATGAATAATAGCTATGCACCAGAAATAGATACTTCAACCAAACCAGATAGTAATGTTTTTCTAACAAAATATTGTAACAAAGCTAAGAAAGTAACTCTGAACTTGTTACACCAGAATGTGTGCGGAATTTCCTCAAAACTAAATCAGTTAGAATTGTATTTAGAAAGCCTTGATACCCAACCGGACTATGTTTGCATAACGGAACATTTTTTGAACAAATTTTCTATAGAATTCTTACATTTAACGAATTATAAACTCGCAACGTACTATGCAAGGACCAGAAAAATTAGAGGTGGTGCACTAATTTTAGCTAAAAAATCTAGGAAATATGAAGAAATTAAAAATTGTAAAAAACTTTCAACAATGGACAGTTTTGAATTTTGTGGGATAAAAGACTTGGAGACTGGCACACTTATATTTTGTTGTTATCAAAATGGACTATATTTTGATACTTTCCTTGATAAGTTAGAGTATGCCTTGGGGACTTTTTGCGATAAAAGAGTGGTAATCTTAGGTGACTTTAATGTAAATGTAATTGCAGATTCTAAAATGAAATCTGAATTTGTTTCCGTATTGTCTTCATATAACTTTAGATATTTAATTGATGAAATTACTTTCATTAGAAACGGAAATGAGTCAGGTATAGATAATATACTGACTAATATTTCAGAGGGAGCTGTGTGTAGTACTGAAGTTGATCATAATGGACTAGCGGATGGCCATGCAGCAGTGTCTTCTAGTTTGTCTGTTGATTGTCAATCTCTGGAGAAGTGGAAGGAAAACGTTGTGTATATAGAACGAAGAGTCTTTAACAGTAGGACTAAAGATATGTTTAGACGAAATATAATGGGCACAAATTGGCAAAGTTTAGGCATAAATGGTTTCATAAGAAGTTTTTCAGAGAACTTCAAAAAGGTATTCAAGAAGAGGAAGAAAAAAGTTAGGCGAAATAGGGTTGGAAAACTAAACTGGTTATCTAAGGGTATTAAGACATCTAGTCAAATGAAACGGGTTTTGTGTAATCTTAATAGCTCCTATAATGATCCTAGCTTGCTCTCCTATAAAACTAAGTATTTTAAAATTTACAGACAGGTGCTTGTAACGGCAAGAGCTAATGCAGTTCAGTATGGTATTAACAGAGAAAAGTATAAGTCTAGAGGCATATGGAAGGTTGTTAACAGTATTAGCACCACAAATTCCAGTACTAAAGATAAGTCGTTTACACTAAGAATAAATAATAGGCTAATAACGGAACCAACTGAGATTGCTAACATTTTCTCAGGTGTATTTAATAAAAATCTGTCAACGAAAATTGAGAACCAGCGCCAAGCTTTAAGGCTGCTTGCACAAAACACTGTTAGGGTGTCGAATAATATGGAATTTCATAGGGTCTCATCGCATGAGGTGGTGAAAATAGTGAGACTGTGTGAAAATAAAACTTCGAGTGGATATGATGATATTCCGATATCTATATTTAAGGATAACATTGACATTTTGGCAGGTCCCTTGGCAAATTTTTTTAACGATTGCATTGATGAGGGTCAGTTCCCAGAACAACTCAAAATTGCTAAAATCCTACCTATACATAAAAAGGGATCAGAACTTGATCCTCAGAATTATAGGCCAATTTCACTTTTGCCAACATTATCAAAAATTTTTGAAAAAATTATTAAGAATAGACTGCTAAGTCATTTACGGATCAACAAAATTTTACACCCCCGTCAATTTGGATATCGGAATGGTATAGGCACTACCGAAGCAATGGATACGTTACTGAATGACATTACGACTAAAATCAATGAGAAACTTAAAGTAGCAGGCTTGTTTCTTGACTTAAGCTCTGCTTTTGATCTCGTTGATCACGCACTTTTGATTAAAAAACTTGAACATTACGGAGTCCGAGGTAAGGTTCTGCAATTACTAGAGTCTTATATGAGTAATAGAAAACAGTTCGTTGAATTGAAACAACTAGGACCTGATGGCTCAGAAAACATTGGCACTTCTAAACAAGTCAACTTGAACAGGGGCGTTCCTCAGGGATCCATATTGGGACCCACATTTTTTATAATTTTCTTAAATGACATTTTAAACTATGTAAGCAACGTGGTACCTGGAGTGCAGCCAGTTATTTTTGCGGATGACACAAATGCAGTAATTGCAAAGAATACTCTAGAGGAGCTTGAGAAAATCACAAATGACACCTTGACAGCTTTTCATGCTTGGTTTGAGACCAACAATCTAAAAATCAATACTCAAAAAACTTGTGCAATTCTTTTTAAAACTACAGTCAAGAATAAAGCGACTATGCACTTGCAGTTGTGTGATAAAAAAGTTGATTTGGTTCGTAGCATCAGATTTCTGGGTGTCTACGTCGATGACTTGCTAAATTGGAAGGAAGAACTTAATGTTATAGAGGGCTCGATCAGTTCGGCTTGCTATGCTCTGAGAATCTTACGGGACGTGCTGAAAACTGACCAACTAAAATCTGTATATTATGCTTTAATTGAATCCCGGTTGCGCTATAGTATAAAAAATTGGGGAAACGGTTACAGCTATAACATTGAGAAAGCTTTTAAAATTCAAAAAAGAGCTATACGGACTATTGCCAGAATCCCTCCCTGGGAATCGTGTCGCGATTATTTTCGGAAATTTGAGATTTTAACTGTGCCTAGTTTATATATTATGGTATTGTTATCGGACATATTCAAACACAGACACAAATATGAAACTGAGCAAGAGATGAAAACACGGTTAAGTACTCGAAGACAAGACCTACACAATTTGATACGCCCTAACTTACAGGTAGTCAAACATAGTCCGCAATATCAAGCAGTAGTAATATTTAATAAGTTACCAAATGAATTAAAGAAAATTGAAAGCTATTCTTTATTTAAGAGAAAACTTAAGTCGTTACTCTTAGATAAAAATTTATATAATATTAATGAATTGTAATTTAATTTCATTCTATGATTAATTTTACACTGACGTAGTTTAAATTGTGTGTTAATTTCTGAATATGTTATGTAGTAAGAGCTTGCTTTTGTAAAAATTAATGTGATTACTGACAATTATTTTTAACTTATTATTGTTATTTTTATAAGAATGTAATGTATTTTAACCTATGTCGACATTGATGTAAAATTTTTATTCAATTATGTAATATTTAAGTTCGCACACAGTGTAACTGTTTTAGAACAATAAATGATGATGATGATTTCTTTACACCACTCTTGCCCAAACCAGACAATATAAATTACTTTGTTATAATTTAGGAAATATAATTTGAGCCGATTTGACTATGAAACGTCAAGGCGAATCGGGTAAAGTTATATTTCCTAAACTAGCTTGAAAGTAATTATTTTTTCACATAAAACAATATTCAATTTTATTAAATTGCTTATTTTGCCCAACTCGGTGGGTAAACGTCGAATTTAACTCGTGGCTTACTTTGCCTCTCTTAGTAGGTAAAATCGATTTTTACCCACTAGCTTACTTTGGCTCACTCAGTAGGTAAAATCAATTTTTACCCACTGGCACAGAATAAATAATAGTACTAGCGTCCACTGGCTTTCTTTGACCCACACAGTAGACGAAACTGAATTTTACCCACTGGGTGGGGCAAAGTAATCCAGAAGAACTTTCAATAAATTTTATGTTCATTCTCTAGTTCGCGATTCAATTGCAAAACTCTGACCACAACTAAACTGTGTTATCTTGTTGACTTTCAGACAAAACGGAAAAGGACTGGCTGAAAATAACTGAGCGGCGCGGCAACGGACCACTGCTACGCGAAAACTCCATTAAATTACTATCCAATTCAACTATTTGCGTGTTTCAGTGGAACAAGAGCAGATATCGATGTTTTTGCTGCATGGAGCCCTTTTCCGACATGAATCTTCTTAGAGACCATACAAATAGCGCTCATACTCTAGAAAACATAAATAAGAAAATAATTTTACAACAAAATAGATTGGTAAAAGTCGAGGTGTCGATAATTTACTGTAAAATTTGTGGGACGCAGCTGGATAGTTTGAACTGTTTAAAAAATCATCTTAAAACTCACGAAATAAAGTTCGAATTAGACGAAGACCTGTTAGTACCGTTCAAAATTAATTCAGACCTGCAATGTCAGATTTGTAACCAAAAATTCGCTATGTTCCGATTATTAAACATTCACATGAACAAACATTATCAGAAACAAGTTTGTCATATATGTGGCGCTGCATTTTCCAATTTAGTCTTTCTAAATTTGCATAAAAGCAGATCGCATCGACCGTTATCTTGCAAACAGTGCAATTTGAATTTCGATGATAAATCCGAAAAGAGAGAACACGATATTTCCGTACACAATAAAAAAACCGAAAGAAAATTAAGATTTCCGTGTCCGTTTTGCGAACAAAGATTCTATCAAGAAAACTTACGTGTTCAACACTTAGTCGAAAAACACGGAATGCCCAAACCAGAACACAAATGTACGCTGTGCTCTAAAGTGTTTATAACACGCAGTTTGTGTAATAATCACGTGAAAAAAGTGCATTTAAAGGAGAAAAATCGGGAATGTGATATTTGTCATCACGTGTTCTATACGAAATCTGACGTAGCGCGACATAAAGTGACACATACGGGAGATAAGAAGTACTCCTGTACATTATGTAACAATATGTTCTCGACTAAGGATTCCCTGAGAAGACATTTGAAGAGAGCTCATGTTGGCTCGTAGTTTCGGAAGGTACGTAATGATGACTTACTTACTTACTTACTCCTGTGGCTCAGGGACCCGAAGTGGGTCTTGGCCTCCGACACGAGTTTCCACACGTAATGGTGACAATTCAATAATTTCTCTTTATAATAGTCCATCTCTTCTTTGTCGTCCCTATGAAACTAAAATATGCTTTTCACCTGTCCATCTCAAAGAGCAGTTTTGCTGCGTAAGTCCAGTGGGCTAAAGTATGTTCATACTTTGTCACACTCCACTTTTTGATGAACTTGTGCTTAAAAAAGTTTGCGAAGAGTATGAAATAAAATCTAGTTTAAAATTTAATACGGGATACAAAAAGGTTTTATGTGTATACCAGTGGGCTAAAGTATGTTTATACTTTGTTCCACTCCAGTTTTTTATGTACTTGTGCTTAAAAAAGTTTGCGAGGAGTATGAAATAAAATCTAGTGAAAAATTAAATACGGGAGACAAAAAGTTTGTATGTGTAAACCAGTGGCCTAAAGTATGTTTAAACTTTGTCCCACTCCACTTTTTGATGAACTTGTGCTAAAAGTTTGCGAATAATATAAAATAAAATCTAGTCAGATAACCTGGAGAGAAACTTGATAAATAAAATACTAATATTACTAGGTATAGTTTTTTATTGTTTACGATAAAATACTAATTTTAATTGACTGCAATCAAATAAAATGGCATATTTTGAGTATAATATGAATTTAAATAGCCACTAGTATAAACTTAATTCTATACATTTTGTACATTAAATGATGGTAAAAAAAGAAACTGAGTTTTTTCTGAATAACTATAAAAATAAACAAAACTTCCAGTGTAAACTAATACAAAAATAGCTTTTCCAATTCTGCCCAAAACGAAACGCAAAAAATATGGCGGCAAGTATTGTACTCGTTCACAACGAACTGAGTACTTTGGAATAGTTTAAAAAAATAAACGATTTAATATTTTTTTGAATGTTGTACTGGATTTGAAGTTAGGAAAAGTACAGCCGCGTACACAAACCGACTACTTTGGAAAAGATTTTTTCGAATTTAATATTTTTTCTTATCTTGTACTGGATTTCGAAATTAGGAAAAGTACAGTCGCGTTCACAACAGACCGACTACTTTGGAATATTTTTTTAGGTTTTTTTTCTAATCTACCTATCACTATCACGAAGGGGTTTAGACATCCATGCCCATGAGTTTCTTGTCGAAAATGAACTCTCCGAGGGATGCGTGGCGGTCCATCATCTTCTTCAGCGTGGAACTCTTGCCAGCAAGGTCGCGTTGGCCCTTGTATTGCTCCTCCAGGAACTCGCCGGTCAGGTAGTCGACAAGCTGTAAAAATGTTTTTTTTTTATTAATTTGATTTTAGAATTCTATGATGGTTATATAACGACCGCCGTCTTGATAATAATAAACGGCAACCGGGACTGATAGATAAACGTGCCCTCCGAAAAAGTTTCTTTTCGGACAATTGGTTGTTCAGCTGCAATACCCTAACCAAACCGAGAATAAATTCACAAATTGATTAATATGACTAAATTTTAACGGGTAAACTAGAGAAATGCATGTGGTTGCTATAGTTTGTCAAATTTAATTTAATCGGATCTTATGTCACAGCATTTGCTCCAAGGTCACAAACGTCACAGGCATCAAGCTAAAATTTACAAACTATATGGGCAAACATATCTGTCTGTCTACTATAATTTTTCTGCGATTTTGTGGAACACAAATTAATAGAACTCATAGTAATATGAATTCATTGGTAAGAAAGATCCCGTCAAATGATTAATATGATTGCCTACCCCGCATGGGATAAGCACGGGAAATATCATCTTTTGGTGCAAGAAACTTACGTGGTAGTCGTTGAACTCAGGGTCGCTCTCGCAGGCGGCGATCACGTTGCGGATGCTGTTGGTCACCTCGGTCTCCATCTTCAGCGCGTGCTGCAGAGCGTCCACTCCACTCTCCCAGGTCTTGCGGGGTGGCGGCTATGAATTATAATAAGGAAACGTTAGAGTAGTATTTTTTTAGCTAACCTTTAGGTGTATACAGGGTGTAAGGGACGGTGTAACGAAAACTTTGCAGGCTTGATCAGACCATGAAACTGAAGAACTTTTTCTATGGGAGCTATGTTGGGAAACGAAAATATTTCCAAACAAAGTCAGTCAGTTGATCGGGAATTTAGTATGGAAGGCCGAAAAATTTTTCACGTTTCGCAACATACTAAAAACATATTGATAAGTTTTCGGTACACCGTCACTTACACCCTGTATAGTGATGAGCTAAACTGAAAAGTCTACTTCCTAGGATGCACAAATCACGCCTTTATCCCTTGCGGGGTAGGCAGAGCGTTAACGATCGCAAAATTACGGTCGTTATCACCACATCTGACTACTTCCTAGGAAATATGTTTAATCTAGTTGAATAAGTGAACTATGAATAGTGGGATACAGGCACTATCAGTTGCTACAACTGCCTGCCTGATAAAATATAATAATAATAATATCAATACAACTCAAATGTCAAAATTATAACTTTAAATGTAACAAAACTGTCCTTTATTGGCGCTTAAATAAGTATAACTTTAAGATAAATTTGAAATTTCGCAGTCACACAAGTAATAAGAACCCCGTTTTGATATACTATTGCCTATATGATTATGTATATTATTATTGATGAGACTCAAGCCTCGAAAATAAAATTCCAAATTATATGGGCGTCCTCGTTTGGTAAACCAAACAAGTAGTTTATTATTTTGGTACAATATTATTTACGGCACTGTTTTTTCATCAACCTTGTCATTGTTTGTGCTGTAAAATCTGATCAAAAATAGCTCTCCAGAAGGCAAAGAAAACTTGTGGTATGTAGTGGATGGACAGGTCTAAAATTATGACGACTATCATTTAGTTGCCGTGTGATGCCGGCTTCCAATAGCATCATCCCATTTCTTCCCTGTGGGTGTCGTAAGAGGCGACTAAGGGACTCAAGGGTTTCACTTTCATTACAACTTTGAGGCGACAGGCTGACAACCTGTCACTATAGTGATACAAAACCGGCCCTCAATATTTGTCAGACGTGGCGATAGCGACCGTCGTTAACGCTCTGCCTTCCCCGCAAGGGATAGAGGCGTGATATATGTATGTATAATTTAGATGCTTACCCTGACAGCAATCAAGGAGGACACGTCGGAAGTCAGCTCTCCTCTCATCAAGAGGTATTCAATCAGTTTGGTGGCGTGCTCGCGTTCCTCAGAACCGGCGTCGAAGAACAGCTGAGCGAAACCGGGGCGGTTAATCTGTCAGAAAGATAAAATTGAAATATTTATTGAAGAAATAATGTTTTTATATCAAGTAAGCTAGTTAGAAAAAGCCCAAAATCGAAATGTCTGGAGGAAATTTGTTGAAGCCCTATGCTCCACGAGGAGTTAAAGGATCAATCTTGAAGAGAGAGATAGAGCAATAGAAAAATCTTACCCCATCTCTGGAGAAGTGTGCTCCCATGGCGAGGTACTGCAGCGACGCTCCAACCTCCATCTGGATCTGCTGGCGCATGGCCTGCCGGCACCGGCCGTGCATCGACACCCATTCCGTCGGGATCGTCACCGGCTTTACAGAGCCTGGGGGCAAAGAATAGTTGATATTAGCTGGTGCTGCAAGAGCGTAGATAGATAGATAGATAAACCTTTATTGCTTACAACAAACACAATATTAAAACACAAAACGGCACAATATACTACCAACCTCTTCTTTTTTAGCGTACCTACTTCTTCTTCTTTAGTATCGATGACTCAAATATACTTTGACCAAAAAGTGACCACGACTACGGCACCGTCAGTGCAAAGTCTATGGTGACGTATAACGCCATCTTGCGGATCATTTCTTCACAAATTTGACGTTGAATTTGCAGGCGGAAATCGTTTGATTTATCTGTTTGACTGTACCATGGGGTCTCATTCCTTACTAAAGGAAATTAGTACAGAAAAAAATCAATAGATGGCGATACGGGTAGCGAATGTAACTTAGAGTCTGTACTACTCTAGTAGTATTATATTATCTGTGACTGTACCAACTTGGCGGCCGTTTTGCTTATTTCAATAATTTGACTGATGACTAAAAATCGGATTCTTATTTTTTACTTATTATTATTATTATTTATTGATTTAATATATCAACTAAAATATTACTTTATATCTTGAATTAAGTTCCCACGCTAAACAGAAACGCCTTACTTTACTCAAATTCAATGTTTATCAACAACGATACGCGTAGGTAGGAGTAAGTATGGTTGGAAAGTTAAATCCTTACAAACCTAAATTCAACCTTAAAAAGGTACCTACTTATTATTTTAGGCAGTGTCTTACCTAACCTACTTACACAAATTAAGTATTGGCGCATCAAAATAAAATAAATTCTCTATTTTGTGCTACTTAACCTATTTCTTATGTACTGTCAAGCACAAAAGTTTTAAGTAGGTAACCATAGGTTCGGTAGGTATAGTAGTTATGAGGATTTTCGGGCTGACAGCAATTGGGGTGACGCTGTTAATATTTGCAGTTAGAGGAATTATCTACCAAGCACCGTGACTCTTTTTTGAAAAATTGCTGCTGAGCTTTTAAAAACCGCTTTCATTTGCAGCCAGTGCCACCTACTACGAACTAAACGAACAGATTGAAAATTTTCCATCTTTGCTTAGTAGGTATTTAATATTTTTGTATCATCATTTTATTTAAGTGACTTTTAAGCTAAGATAGGATGTAATCTTCAATTTAAATCCTGGCATCGTGCCTAATATAAATCTGATTTTTATCATAAGCCCATATAAACACGACTTAGTATGTTCTTACGTGCTTACTGCTAATTGTTTGATAATGGTAGATTATTGATACTTACATTGATATTGGTTGATAACACGTGTGCGATAGTTGCAACAATGTTCTTTATATGTTATTTACAGAAGCAATCTCTAGTAGGTATTTATAATATTAACAACCAAACGAAACCAGAACAATGTCATCAAATTATATGCAATTTTAAATAATTAAGCATATCCGTGACGTATATGTGATGATTTACAATTCTATTATTTCACACACGCTGTACACACGCTCCGTGCCTGGCGGTTTTGAAGTAAATAATAATTTAGGTTATAAAATATCTTTTTGTTGCATTATATAGGAAATATATAAAAACAATTTCTCTAATGTTTTATTCTCTTCCTTTAAAATATTTTCCATATCGTTTTGATTTGGTACTTAGATATATTTATTTCATATTATCGATTTTATGATTAAAAAGACCAAGTTAAAATAACAGCTGGTCGTTTGCCTAGACAGGTTGTTTGCCTTACAGTAAGTTTACATTGCAGTGGTTTTAGCTAGCCACAACATAAATTGCATAGTATTATTATGGTTTAAGTAGGTGTCCATCCATTCTGCATTTTATCTTTCTCCATAGACCTTATAGTACAGCAGTTCTATCATGTTCTATTATTTATTCTGAGCTTATAGAATAGATAGACCGAAGATGCGTGACCTTAGCTTCGCTGAATTTATTTGCGATTGTTAAGTTTGAGGAAGCTAAAAAACTGACTAACTTAGGCTGGTTTCAGAGCGACGCGTCTCGGCAGCGCTGCCCAGCCGCGCGCGCCTCGCATTACACTAGATTGTATGTAGCGTTTCATAGTGACGCGTCTTGGGCCGCGTCTCGGCCGCGCCGCGGTCGGATCTCCTTCGATTGCCAGTAGCATCGACTTGCAATCTTTTAAGACGTCGTTGTTGCACTCTTTTCCATATAACGTATATAGCTAATATAGTGATTACGTTTGCTGGCATAATGGTTCTCTGCACTCGACCGTACACCACAACGAAGCGCGCGCGTCTCAATGTCGTTTCACAGCGAACGCGCTGCCCAGGCGCGCGCCCGAGCCGCGCGCGTCTGGGCAGCGCTGCTGAGACGCGCCGCTCTGAAACCAGCCTTACTTACCTATCTGATATAAACCAAGGATAGTTTTTTAAATAGTTCAGCAGTAGAATTCCTTTCTAGTTCCTCGATATACATTGAAGTAAAAAGTTTTGTTCATATAGATTTATGATTCATCTCATAAATTTCATTTTACATATTCAGTTTTATTAAAACTTTATCTTTTTTAACACTTGATTTTAAGGTTCCGTGGTTATTATCACTAAAACTATAAGACATTATAACGGGTTTTAACTCACGGTAGGGATATATCGAGTACCCAGTTTACCCGTGATCATGGCGATTGCAACATCGCCGAAATATTGGGTGCTCGATATATCCCTACCGTGAGTTAAAACCCGTTATAATGTCTTATAGTTTTATCTTATTTTATTATGACAATGAATTTTTATCAAGAAAATTATCGTGTTAAAGATTGATCGATCTTTGTTGTTTTCCAGACATTTAGAGATTTCGCAACTTATCAGCCTGTCATCATGTTCATTGTTGCTGCCAACAGGCTTAGTTTTGTTTATACCTATTTTTATAGGTATAAATCTTGATCTCGCTGTATTTTCTACGAGATAACAGGATGTTAGTCTATCACTATCAATCATCCAATGACCTATGCTGTAGATATGCTCCAAACGCAACGTATGTAAATATCTGAGTATCTATGTACATCGAAGCACGTACGTTTTTATCTAAGTCATTCAACGTGTCTAGCGTTTATCTAAGGAAACGAATGATGGCACTTGAAAGTTTCATGTTTATCTTATTTCTCTGGGCAACAATATTTATAATGCGTTGGAGAATAGTCCGTTAGAGTACGTAATGGTACACATAATATATATATTTGAAATGTCCTTGACTAGATGAAGAGTAATTTAGCTAATTTTTATTTAAGTATTAGAATGTATTAAATGTTAACTTACACGAAAATACTTAACCTATATACGATACGTCATACGTTTAAACAAACATTAACAATGCCTACCTACAATCGTATGAACTGTTAACCTTCGCGATTGGGTTTAAACATTTTAGGAAATTTGTCAGAAACAGACAAACATTACTTTATTACTTCCTAAATCCTAATAATATATATTTTTAATTTGCAGTGCCTGAAGAATATTTATAAACATAATTTGATACGAAAAGTTATTGTTATCAATTGATCATTATTACCATTATTTTCGTATTTTGTCAGCTGAAAACTAAATTGGAATTTAAGCACACACTTGTTCATAGTCACGTGTAACACGTTTTTATACGAGTCATATTTAGTAACAATACAATGATGAGATGACATACATACATATAACACGCCTTTATCCCTTGCGGGTTAGGCAGAGCGTTAACGGCCGTAAGAATACGGTCACTATCGCCATGCCTGACATTTTAGAGGATTGTTTTCTAAGGTTGTTTCAGAAAACGTGTATCACTATAGTGACAGGTTGTCAGCCTGTCGCCTAAAAATTGTAATACACTAACACTCTCGTCCGTCCTTCTCGTCCCTTAGTCGCCTCTTACGACACCCGCGGGAAGGATGTGGGGTGATGCTATTCTAAGCCAGCATCACACGGCAAAGATGATGTGAGATGACACATCAAAGTATTTATTATTGCAATTTTATTTCAGGTGTCCCAATTCTACGATTCTGGTAAGGCTTTTGTAAATACCATTCGTATATTGTATTATATTTTTATTTTATGCATGACCAAAAATTGCTCGGCTTATTCTGCCGTTCAGTCAGAGTGATTTATTGAGTGATTTGCAGTTTGGAAAATAAAACTAGAGAAAAATAGCTAATCTATACGAATTTTCACGCAAATCGTTGAAACCGTTTGATCCCGTTTATAGCATGACACAGGCTTTTGTTTGTGCACTTCGCGTTTAGATATTGATTGGCCATTTCAGTTTTAACAAGTCAAAGAAATAATGTTTGTCTTTCTAGTTATCGGAAATTATCAGGCTGATGTCTAAAACAGCTGAAAATTACAACAGCATTGCAAATTAATGGATTCTGTCTCATAATCATGACATGACGTGACTTCTGAAAAATAAAAGTCTAAAAAAGATCTAGACATTCTTTAAAACGAAGTGAAAGACCACTGCGATATAGGTACTTAAAATATTATGTTCCTAGGTAACATATTTACTTGTGTAATAGTAAATTATAATGTAAAACATGTAAAATGGAGGGTATAGTCTGAGAAATATAATTTGAGCCGATTCGGCTTAGCGTCTTCTTTGTGGGGAGCACAATAGAACAAAAGACTTCCACAATAGAAAACAATCGTTTAGAAATAACATTCATCGGGTCAAGTTATATTTGCTGATAACTCATTTTCTTAAATACACACAACTAAATAATTATTATTGTGTGTGTGTGTGTTACATTGTTAACCGCCCCAGATAAGGAGGAATTTAATAGAATTGGTCTTATGCGTCCTTACATTTATTCAGAAAAACATTTCAAATCCACTTTTTTACATGACTGTACTTATTTTTGTACAGTTTTAAAATAAATAGGTTAAGTTGGGAGAAAACAACAAAACACAAAGGAGTTATTGTATTTTGATACTTAAGCCAATAACGCGTAAGATGAAAATCGATTTGTGTCACAGTGAAAATAACAATGACAAAATGTAGCTAGAGAGTCTTTTGAAATTATCATCCTTGAAGAAATGGCCTTTGAACCTTACTTTATAAAGCTACCTTAGTTTTGAATAAAATAAAGAATTGAATACTCACATTGTGTAGCAAATGCCTGCGAGCAAATCGCTAGGAGGGCCGTCAGGGCGAACAGGATAACCTTCATTTTTCTACAATTACGATCACAGATAATTTGACGAATAAAACTTGTGACAAATAGGCTCAGTGAGACGTATAGAAGTAGTCAAACCTTTACACACACTGGCGCAGAAGGCGACTTATCAGTTGCAATATTACTCGGACTCTTCGACTCAATCGCTCGAATTATACAAAAATAATGAACTGCGCAGCGATAATACCATCTCGTGTTGACAAGTGCTTCGAGAATGACACACCGAGCGCGAGCAGGATGGAAAATTGTACCGATACCGTAGAGGTTTCGTGTTGCGAACCGCTAATGGAATTTTTCCTTCCAGTTTATCTTGGTTATTCAACTACTTTCTAGTGCTAAAAACACTAAAATGACATGAAATGGGAAACAAACCGAAATTTCTAGAGAAGTGGAGCCCCAGAGCTGTAATCATCCAAAAATAAATTAAAAGAAGTTTCTCGAAACACAAAACCTCAACATAGGGCATGGTACGATCTTGTGGGGCCGCAGTGCGGGGCAGGGAGACAGTGATACCATAGCGAGCGAATTATGACAATTTTGCTCAAAATTGTAGTGACACAAATTAATAACCTCGAGATTTTACTTCACATTTAGACATGCACCTTAAAAACAATGGTTTAATATTACCAATTCACTAATTTAAACCTATACATTGTTTACGAACAGAGCATTCTAGCTCATTCTGTCTAAAACTAAGTAAAATTATGGCAACCCTCTAGCAATAAAGTAACCAACTTCAGATGATGATTAATTTTATTTATCACTGAGTATTCGAGCCGTACCAATCGCTATACGGAGAAATCGCAATAATATTGTTTTGTCCCGTGTGAGGACGTCTTATCATAACGATCTAGTCTTTGTGTCGTCAGCTCGCCTTCTGCGCCAGTGTGTGTAAAGGCATCACTTTCGACGAACATACTTTGTGTTTTATTCAACTGTTTAATTTTTCCTTTGCGTCGTACATATTGGTGAGTAACCTTGTTTTTGCATTGGGATGTTTCAACACGGCTGTTTAAAGTGACAACGGCAATTTCCTTTGTTTTCAATTTTTATTTCAATCGCGACTAGGAAGAATCATTATCATCGTTGTAAGTGTAACCTCATTTTCTTCTTAATGCATTTTAATTTTTATAATAAGTAGAGAACACCCAAGTTCTTTATTTTACTTAATTTTTGTTGAATAATTGGTTGGTACCATAATTAAAGTGTCAAAACAGAAATAAGCTGTGGGTGCTTTATTATTGCCGTACTAGGCAGGACGACGTCTCTATTTTTGTGACATTTGTGGCATATATTCTGTGGTTAAATAAAATAGCACTTTTGTGCTCGACTGTACTATATAGGTACAATCTACTAATATTTTTATTAAACTGTTAACTTTGATTTGATGCTAATCGTACGTAGGTAAGTAATCTTGTATGTAATAAAATAAATGTATTAAAAGATTTACAAATCAGACCATCTTTTGTCCTGATAAAAAAAACACGATCGAATAACAGAAAAAGATAATAGGTAGGTAGATAGCTAGATACAATCAATCACGAAATAACAGATGTTTGGTTTGGGCTTAGATATAAATCTTTAGTTAGATTTATCTTTAGCACCTAAGTACCTACCGTTTCTTATTTTAATTTAGATACCTACCTACTGCATTGATATGCCCTTCTGAAAATGATTGCAAGTTGGGTCAGATAGATTACCTATTTGTCCTTCTTACGAGTAGACCGTAGATAGGTAGAGAGAGACTACAAAAAGCTAAATATGAGGGTCGAGTTCCATAATATAGTAAGTGTAGGTAGGTACCTACCTACCTACCTACTACTACTACTTGTACCTACGTAGCCCAACAGTCACTTAAATACGTATTTATAAACCGCACTCAACTCTGAGATCGATCTTAAGTGCGACTTTGAGATGCAGTTAGTATTGACTGACATTTGTCAAAATCGCTCTTGAGATCGATCTCAGAGTTGAGTGCGATTTATTATGTATATCCCGGCCTCTAGTTAAGTAGTATTATAATATCTGTGGCCAGTCTGATACTCTGGGCAAGGAAGCTGCCAGCTCTGCGGTCGCCTGATGATAATATTTTCTTATAATAACATTTTCTTACAGATTAGTGAGCAACTATGAAGCTGTTTTTGGCATTATCCTGCTTGCTGGCGGGCGCGTTCGCCGCAGACACCTGCTACAAGGATGTCAACATGGACTGCTCGCAGGCCTCCTCTGCTTTAGGTAAGCTGTTTAAATTAAAAATATACAGGAGCCGAACGCCTAAAGGACTTTACGCAACCAGAATCAATTCTGTGACCTTTGTATTTCATGCGGAAGTTCTGGGTCTCAAGTCTGCTACTTTTTGTCATTGTAACGCCATCGAACCTCGTCATTCAATTGCCATTGTGAATTTTCTAAACTTTAAACTTTTAGCAGACTACGAAATGACCGAAATCATCCAACTGAGATCCAATCGACATCCAACTGAAACGATTTTTGTTTAAAAGAGTTAGGGCCCAGAATCAATTCTATGAACTTTGTATTTCGTGCGGAAGTTCTGATTATACTAATTCCTTGTGAAGCGAAACAATCGCCAAACTGTACGTACGTTATGAGAAATAGTATTTGAGGTTGAATTAAATTTGAAAGCATCGTTCGATTCAAATGTACGATAACTAAGCTAAGAAATATTTTTAATTATACAATGATAACAGTAGCAAACATCGAGTTTCGAAAATAACGACTGTTTCTGTATCTAAATTGTAGGAAATACGCTGGAAAGTTAGGAAAAATAATACCACGTCTATAGTAATAGCAGTGATTTAATGAACTGACTTTTACAGTGACTACATTAGGTATCAAAAAACATAGATAAAAAGGATGCAAGCTCCAGCCAGTTGTCGACATAAACCTTTTTTTGTAATTTAGGTCTCCCCCGCTGTAACGCGCTGTACGGCGAGTACACGCGCAACAACGTGGCCGGCGAGCTCCAGGCCTACGCCAACCTCCACCTGGAGCGCTCCTACCAGTACCTGCTCACGTCTGCGTACTTCAACAACTACCAGACCAACAGAGCCGGCTTCGGGAAACTGTTCAGGAAGCTCTCTGATGACGCCTGGCAGAAGACCATTGAACTTATCAAGCATGTCACTATGAGAGGTAAGTTTCACGATTTTTTTTTTCGTGTGGGTCACCGAGTTGTTTAACGACCCAATGAACCCTAATATCAAAACTTTTCCGTGTGGTGCCGGCTTAAAATACCATCACCCCAACCCATGGGTGTCGTAAAAGGCGACTAAGGGATGAAACCAGGGAATGTGAAGCAGCGTCCTCTGAGAATATCTACAATATCTGGCACTTCGCTCGCCAATCCACCTGCCAAGCGTGGTGAGTATGGCAATACCATTTGGGGGGGAGGACCATGCCTAGCAGTGGACTGTTGTGGCTGTAGAAGAAGAAACTTTTAGAGGGTGATCTAAAACGAACGAACAACTTTACCCAAAGAAAACAGGCTGGCATATGAAGAAAAATTGGACCTCTCATACAAACTCACACACTTGTTCACTTTCTGATTCATTTTTTTTTAATTTTTTCGGTCCAAATTTTGTTGTTTCATACTTAGGCCTATAATCCTTGTGATTTCGTTTTCGCTTAAAATATTTTGACTCACTCTTAAAGTATTTGCACTTAAAAATACCTTACCTTCTTTGCCAGGTGACGTGATGGACTTCGCGCGCCGCTCCCCGCACGACGCGGCCGACCGCAACTTCACCGTCGAGCTGAACGAGCTGGAGTCCCTCGCCAAAGCCCTGGACACGCAGAAGGAGATCGCCGAGCGCGCCTTCCACATCCACAAGGAGGCCACCAAGAACAGCGAGAAACTTCACGACCCGGAGGTACGTATCACTGGATCATGTCCCAGTTTTTTAAAACGATATTTTGTATGAAAATACTGATAGATGACGTCATATCTCGCTATTTTGGATTGCGTCAAAACAATTACTTTTATTATATTTTTGTTTATTAAGTAATTCAAATTTTGAATATTCTCAAAATCTATTAATAGAGTCAGTAGTATTTTTGGACAATAGTTTTAAGCGTACAGTTTTTGTAATTTGAACCAGTCATCTAGCGAATTGTGTAGCGCAACATGCAGCCTCCATATCTCAAATATGTATTTATATTACATATTTGAGATATGGAGGCTTATGTATTATTCCCCGTATTATTTTATTGAATATTCACAACTATTTATTTACTCTTCAGATCACCCACTACCTCGAGGAGGAGTTCATCGAAGACCACGCCAAGACCATCAGGAACCTGGCCGGCCACACCACCGACCTCAAGAAATTCATCACAGCCAACAACGGCCAGGACCTCTCCCTCGCCCTCTACCTGTTCGACGAATACTTGCAGAAAGTCGTCTAAATATTAGTAAACTATTAAAAAAAATATATTAGTTGCCATTCTGAAATCTATACTCAGTAGTGTAAAAATTACCATTTGGTAGCATTTGTTTGTTCCTGGCAACACTTGTGTTGGGAGGATATACAGTCGAGTGGGATTCCAAGTATTCCAACCTTACATGAAAATGGCGATTTTTGTACAAAAATAGGCTGTAAAAATTGCAAAAGTGTGATTCTACTATTAGATTTAATTTAAACATGTATATTGTAAGTATAATGTCAATTCGTTTGTAGGAAGTATCGTATTTTCCAGTTTATTTCAAATAAATATTTTTCATTTACCCGCCTATTTGTATTTTCGTTTTGAAATATTTTTCCGCCCTCACCAGTATGTATCAAACAACAAAACGGATTTTGTTGATACAAGCACGAGGACACACAAAAAATCAAACTCGTGAAAAACTCCTGGGCCCTAAGTCTGCTAAATGAAAATCGTTTCAGTTGGATGTCGATTGGATGATTGTAATCTGCTAACAGTTATTATTATTATTTATTGAAAAAGGAACAGTTTGAAGTATAGAAAAATCACAATGGCAATTGAATGACAGTTGAGTTTCGATGGCGTTCCAATGACAAAAATTAGTATGCTTGGGGCCCTGATTGATAACCCACCCTCCTTCTTTGTTTAGATCGGTCAATACACACACACATATCGCGCCTATATCCGTTCCGGGGAAGGCAGAGCGCTGACGGCGGTTGATAAACCCGAAAAGAAAACAATGTCATATTTCTGTTATGTTTAGGATGATAGTTTGTGAAAAATCAATCAATAGGTAGGTAGGTATATTTTTCCAGTGAGCTGGAAAACTGACGCGGGTAGGTTGTATGTATCAGGTATTGATAAGAAGAGGAATTTACACCTACCTGCTTGTACCTCAATCAACCCGTGAAACTCTACAACTTTCCCCAAGTAAAAGGTCAAAATATGAGAATTTTTTAGACCTCCCGATACGAATTCACTTGGTCGGTCGATAATTTTGTATGGGAGGCCCAACATTTTTTTCGTATATCTGTGTTCCTAGAGGAAAGTTGAAGCAATTTTTTTCACTACCTGTATGACGAAATATCAAAATGATCGACGCCTCACATTGATTATCTCGTACGTGCGTTAGAACAAATAAGTGCCTAACTACGTGCACCAGTCGGCATACAGATAAAACCAGATTACAAATTGAGTTGAACCTCAATTTTTATCAAATATCGCTAAGTGTGTAGGGCACACACTCTGGTTAACCCGTTTAAAAAAATGGCCTACTCGGTGCTGGGTGTTGCAAAACCGATAGCGGGTAGGTAGGTATTCTACAAACCGTTGCTGTCTATGATTACTTAGACGGCGGTCGTTACACAATCATTTTAGAAGCCTGCTACTTGAAGAGGCGGTACTAGTCAATGGTACTACTGACCCTAGGGGAAATTCTGATACTAGGGTTCATTGGGTCGTTCGACGATTCAGCGTCCCACACGAAAGAGAGAGAGGTCGTTTAGGGTTTAAGGCCCCGCGGCTTAAACCGTAGATAATTTTCTAAGAAGATTCAGTAATCAGTAGTGTAATCATTTATTTATTGTTTCATGGGTTTACAAGGCGCTATTCTACACATATCGTCCCTGGTTCCATTTGTCCCCACAAAATCTGTCACTAGTGACAAATGGAAATAAAAATTCCCATTTGTCACACCAATTTGTCCCCACTCGCTCATTTGATTTACACTGGTCTGCCCGTTAACATTTTAGCACTGTAGCACTATAAAATTACAAACCATAAATTTAACACACCGCTAATCTATCTATTAAAGTGGTACTGTTTAAATGTAAATAATTTCATTGAACTTATGGCGCGCCGACGATGGCGCGAGCAATGTACATCAAAAGCGAGTGGGGACAAATTTGTTTCGGGAATTTTTATTCCCATGTGTCACTAGTGACAGATTTTGTAGGGACAAATGGGAACATACGATATTGTCCCGTACATGGACCCCGGCATGGCGCTACAGTATTTCTTAAATATGTGTATAATATTTATGCATCCAACACTCAAATTTATGTTATATTATTAATTAAAATTAATATCACGTCATTTAACTAATATTAAACTTATCCTACTTTAAATGTTATACAATGTGTAACTTTAAGTGTGCAAAACAATTTTAAATTGAATTAACCTAAATCAACAAAAAATAAAAGAAAATTTTATGTTAAAGATATTTTTTGCACGGATTTCGTTGCAATTTCGGCCGTTTCTTATGTCTGCGCCGACGCTCTGATAACAGATAAAGAGTCGGTAGGTAAGTATAACTGCGCTACGCCGTTTAGCGGTTGTGCATGGGTTGGATTGACTTATTATTAAGCAATAAATAGACATGGCAATTGTAATAAAAGTTTCAATCAATTCAGCTCGTGATTCTGAACAATCTATTTTCAGGTTTTGCGCATTTAAACTTATACAATAAAAGTACTATAACCAGGTACCCAGTTTCCAGTCTTTTTTGGAACCAAGGTCCGGTTCTAACAAAGTGGTTCAGTTCCGCCCTAATGGGCACATCAGCCTATGGCTGCTCGCCTATTTATATTATTTAATAATAATAACAATAGTAAATTTTGCCGCTGTTGTTCGGTTAATTCTTGTTGACTATCAATATCGTCGTTCAACCTTTGCCCTGAACGAGACGAGGATGTAGTTGAAGCTTCTAGACCACTACTGGGTTTAGCCAAGTTAGCAGCTTGGCGTTGTCTGTTCCTTCGTTCTCTTTCGTTCTTTGCTTTTCGTGCAGCGGCCGCCTGGGCAGCAGTTCTGGTAGCAGCGAGTCGCTGTCTGTACTCGCGTTGTATTTGTGCCCTCGTCTTTTTTGGACCAACAGTTTTCGGTTTTGCAAATGGCGCCGCAGAGGATGACGCAACAGTTTCTTGAGCGTCAGGAGGGAGTGGTACATTTGGATTGGCATCGTCAGGTTGATCTGCACTGGTGGTAGATTGTTGCGCGTGTTTTAGTTGACTTCTAGTTTGGACATTGTTCGACTCTTCCCCTGGAGATGAGGATGTAGTTGTCGCTTCTACAGAACCACTGGCTTTAGCTAACTTAGCAGCTTGGCGTAACCTGTTCCTGCGTTGTCTTTCGTTTTTGGCTTCTCGCGCGGCAGCTAACTGCTCAGGGGTTCTAGATGCTGCAAGGCGCTGTCTGTACTCACGTTGTTTTTGCGCTTTCGTTTTCCGAGTTGAAGTGGGGAATATTATCTCAGGCGTTGCTATAGTAGATGGTTCAGTAACTTTAACCTCTATCGGTAGGACCTCCATCGAAGGTAGTGGTTCATTTGGGACATCTTCTGGTTTCTCAGGTTGTTTTTCAATGGTTCTGCAAAATTAATCGAAAAATTAGATTGGCTTTAGTGTCCCGCGGCATTGATAGAGAGTCAAAGGGAAAAGTGGGTGGCCCATGTCAGCAGTGACTGTTGTTTTGTTCCCATTTGCCAGTCAAAATTGATTCCCAATTGTCACTAGAGAGAGAAAAATCGGAATAATTTGTCCCCACTCGCATTTGATTTACACTGTTCGCGCCATTATCGGCGCGCCATACGTTATATTAAATTATTTACATTTAAACAGGCATAAATTTAACACACCACTAAACTATAGTATCTATTAAATTATAGTGATGTACAGTGTTTAAATGTAAATAATTTCATTGAACTTATGGCGTGCTGACGATAGCGCGAGCAATGTACATCAAATGCGAGTGGGGACAAAATTGTTCCCATTTGTCTCTATTTCAAATGGGAATTTTCAAGTTTCATGGAATCTGTCACTAGTGACAGATCTTGTGGGGACAAATGGGAAGAAAGGGACTGTTGTGGCTGTTAATGTATAACAATTATGTTATCTGACACCTTATTTATTTATTTCTTTCAAAGTAGTAATTTTTTCTTTTTGTACTTATTTGAAACTCAGTCACGGTAAAAAAGAGAAAAATGTAGGACACATTTTTTTATTTCTTATAACAATTTTATGAACCTAGTGTAAACGCGGCTCACCCTTGGTCCCAATCACTGTCCTCCGATGGCATCTCAGTGATTTCGCACAGCGGCTCCAGGTACCCTCCAGCTATATCCAAATTGTCATCGGTACATTCCGGTTCTGTGGCTGGTTCTGTTTTTGTGGCTCCAATGAGCGTCTCTGGTATTTGGTTATTAGTTTCTACTATTGCGTCGGCCATTGTGCTTATTTTTATAGAAATAAATCACCTGAAAAGTAATAAAAAGATTGGAGATGAAGGCCTAAAAAGTTGGCTGGATGGACAGCATAAAAGACGACATGAACAAATGCGTAAATGAGGATATGACTGTGAAGAGATAAATAGAAGAAGATGACATGTTGATGATAAAAAGATACTAAAATATCTACACAGGCTGAAGTCTAATAGAAAAAACTGTGGATTTTCATAAAAAGAACCCGGAGACCGTGCAAGTTTATGTTTCATACCAATGACATATTTTTAAAAAAATTTTAATATCTGATGTTATGAGTAAGTAAAATTAAGTTTATAGAGCCCGCTCAGTGGCTGCGCCCGCGGTGACGCATTTTCCTATCGGAATAAGATGTTTTCCTGGCAAGTATTATAATATAATATAATACATAAAAACCTTCCTCTTGAACCACTCGTATCTATTAAAGAACACAACATCAAAATCTCTTGTGTAGTTTGCAAGTATGATTTCAGATAATTTGTGTATCACTGTAGTGAAAAATTGTCAGACTGTCGCCTAAAAATTGTAATACACCAATACTCTCCAGTCCCTTAGTCGCCTCTTACGACACCCGCGGGACGGGGTGATGTTATTCTAAGCTTGTATCACACGGAAAATTTATATCAGGTTTTTTATACGGTGTTATATTAAATGCCGATGAGTATACTCTGATAAATTTATCTATCTAGAAGACAATAAACGCTTACAAAAAAGGAAAGTGGGTACAGTATAAGGTCACTTACTACGTTATGCTACTAAACTTCGAAATTATTAGTCAAGTACCTTGTGAGTATCCACGAAAAAGTCACATGAGATCTTAGCTAGTTTTTGGAAATGCTTGTCCTTTCATAATTTCACGATTTTTCAGCTGAATTACAATAAAATTACTAGAAAACTATACCCATGGGGCCCAAAACAACACAAAAAAGAGAAATGTGTCACTGTCATACAATTTTCTCGTACGGAAACGTTCGGATACACATACACATACTAGTAGCTGTTACATAATCGGTTATTAATATTAATACCGGTAATTCAGGAAAAGGCACGTCACTATAGGAACTTTGTTAGAAAAGGACAAAGCACAGAAAAGGACAAAGGACAGAAAAAAAGAAATAACAAGAAACTTTTATTTTCGTGATAGTGCTTTCTTTTTCACACGATGTTTTGTTTCATTTCCTCTCAACTCAAATGACAGTGACATTTCTTTTTGTGTTGTTTTTATTATTAGTGATCTGTGGTTGTTTTGGGCCCCACATTGGTGTCAGCTATTTTATTGTAAAATTCAGCAAAAAAATTGTGAAATTATGAAAGAATAGTATTTTCAAATACTAGCTAAGATTTTATATGACTTTTTCGTGGATATTTACTAGGTACTTGACTAATAAATACGAAGTTTAGTCGCAAAACGTAAGTGACCTCACTGTACTTTTTTTACTTCACTTTTGTAAGCGGTTTTTGTCTTATGCTGTGTGATGCCGGCTTAGCATCACCCCATTTCTTTCCCGTTGGTATCATAGAAACTCTAGGGATTCATGTGTATTGCAATTTTAGGCGATATGCTGATGTGATGCAGAAGTTGATATGCAAGCTTATCTGAAAAACCCTCAAACATTTGTCAGATGTGGCGAAAACTTCTTTCTTTATTTATTTATCATTTTATTTCATTTCAGGTATTATATTACAAAAAAAACAATGGCTGACACAGTTGTAGAAAAAAATAACCCAGTACCAAAAACAGTTGGAGCCACAAATACAGAATCAGAATGTACAGGTGATGATTCAGAAGTGGCCGGAGGGAACTTGGAGCCGCTGTGTGAAATAATTGAAATATCATCGGAAGATAGTGATTGTGACCAAGGAAGAGCCGTCAGGTAACATAGCATTTTCGGGTCCTGATAACTTACTACTATTACACGAACCATACTTTCTGACACAATATTACGACGCACCTTTTTCCATGTAAACGGAAAAAGTTGGACATAAAATACTCCCTGAACCATCAGATTCTTGACAAAGAAATCAAAGAAGGCCAGTGACTGTTCGTTTCATTTATAGCTTGGTTTTTTTTAAAAGGTTTTTATAGTAATCCAAATATATTTTTAATAAGCTCTAATATGTATTTATTTTTGTATTTGTTATCTTATTATCTTCTTTTCGCCATTGTGTCGCTCGCTTTTAAGGGTCACCCCTTAAAAGTCATGAAAATAAACAACTTTCCCCAGGAACATAAGTCGAAAAACGAAAATAAAATATGCACCAACCGACCAAGTCAATTAGTATGAGAAGTCCAAAAATTTTCTTAATTCAACCTGTTTCTCAGGAAAAGTTGTTCAGTTTCATGGACTGATTCACCCCTTAAAATATTTGCATCAATTTTTTTTACACCCTATGGAGCCCTTTGCCCTGCAGTGGGACGACAGTGGCTAATAATAATAATATCTATCAATAAAATTGCAGGAGGTACCGTCGCAGGACAGCACCGAAGATCAGACAGTGTGACCAGTGTGAAAAAAGCTTCAAAACCAACGCCGAACTCGAGAAACACATGCGCACGCACACCGGCGAGAAACCGTACATGTGCACTTATTGTGGCAACACTTACTCTCAACCAGGTACACTTTATTCCTATTTATTCTCATAGTTAAGATCATCTATCACTACATAGATTTATTCCAGAGGAGAGTTTAATGAATTTTACTTGACTAGCGGCTGCGTCCGCTGCAATTAATTTTCCCGCGGGAATAACATGTATTCCCGGCAAGCGGCAAGTATTATACATAAAAACCTTCCTCTTCAATCACTCTATCTATTAAAAAAACCTGCATCAAAATCCGTTGTGTAGTTTAAAAGTTCTATTTAAGCAAACATACATACAGACGCAAAAAGCGACGTTGCTTTATACCATGTAGTGATGGGAAAAATACCTTATTCCCACAGGAAAAGGAGTTACAGCGGGTGCAACTGTTAGGCAATATTTTAGGAAACAGTTTTTACTTCCCATTGTGAGACAGTCAGATGTGCCCCATTTTTCGAAGCTATTACAAGTCTACAGGTGAAATTCGATGTATATTGCGTAGCGAGTCAAAATCCGATTTTATAATGTCCCCCACCCGCTACGCAATGTACATTGAATTTCCCCTGTAGACTTGTAGCCTGTAGTTTCGTTGCATGGGGCACTGATCGTAATTTTGTCGTTGTTGTTTTGCGTAACGTTCTGCCTACCTCGCAAGGGATAAACACGTGATATATGTATCTAAAGACAATATGCTTGTTCACAGGCCACCTAGCAACGCACATACTCAAACACCAAGGCATAAAAAACTTCCAATGCGACGAGTGCGCGTCAAAATTCTACCGCAAAAGCGAACTCGACCGTCATATCAAAGTGCATACAGGCGAGAAGCCTTATCCTTGCGAGCTATGCCCTAAGGCATTTACTCAGAAGAATAACTTAGTTGTACATATGAAAATGCATCTGGGAGATAGGCCGCATGAGTGTAGTGTGTGTAAGAAGAAATTTATAACGAGAAGTAAAATGAATCAGCATATGAAAAAGCATGATAAGATCAAGAAACAGGATGGGATGTATCTCGAGGATTTAATTGATTAGGTGTTTTGGTTATAAATTGCTGCAAATATTTTAAGGGGTGAACCAGCCCATGAAACTGAACAACATTCTCCTAGAAACAAATATGAAAAAAGTTGTGAATGTAGCAGCCGACAAGTGAACTGTATGGGAGGTCTAGTTTTTTTTTATATTTCGACCTGTGTTCCTTGGGGAAAGTTGTTCAGTTACATGGGCTTATTTACCCCTTAAATTGTTTTACATCCTGTATGCCGTGTGGTGCCGGCTTAGAATAGCATCGCTCCATTTCTACCCGCGGGTGTTGTAAAGGCGACTGGATGAATCTGATAACTAAAGGGATGAGGCAGCAGCGTCCCCAGTGATTCATTCATTCATATATCACGCCTTTATCCCTTACGGGGTAGGCAGAGCGTTAACGGCCGCAAAAATACGATCGCCATCGCCACGTCTGACAAATATAGAGGGCCGTTTGAGATAATTTGTGTATCACTATAGTGACAGGTTGTCAGCCTGTCGCCTAAAAGTTGTAATACACCTGAAACCCTCAATTCCCTCAGTCGCCTCCTACGACACCCACGGGTAGGAAATGGGGTGATGCTATTCTAAGCCGGCATCACACATCCCAGTGATTATCTACAGTATCTCGCCAATCCGCCAGCCAAGCGTGGTGAGAATGGAAATATTTCATATTTGATTGGGGGAGGACCATGTCCAGCAGTGGACAGTTGTGGCTGTAATAGCAGAAGGTGTGGTACTTAGTATTTTTGTTATACATACATACATATATCACGCCTTTATCCCATGCGGGGTGGGCAGAGCGTTAACGGCCGTAAGAATAGGGTCGCTATCGCCACGTCTGACATTTTTGAGCATTGTTTTCCAAGGTTGTTTCAGAAAACATGTGTATTACTATAGTGACAGGTTGTCAGCTTGTCGCCTAAAATTGTAATACACCAATACTCTCGAGTCCCTTAGTCGCCTTTTACGACACCCGCGGGAAGGATGTGGGGTTATGCTATTCTAAGCCGGCATCACACGGCATTTTTGTTATCATGAATGTAATTAAGAAAAAAAAGTGGCGGCCGAGAATTGAACGCGAGACTATGGTGTATTGCCCCTCTGCTCTGCCAGCTGAGCTGTCTGACATCTGACTCGATGATCGTCTCGAAGCGACGATTTTGCGACATCTAGAATGACACATTTTTTTTAAAGAAAGGATCCCGAAAGAGCAACATTTTTTTTTTCTTTTTTTTTTTAATTCTGGCAATGTCAAAGTAGTCAGGTCGTCGGTAAGGTTAGAGTGATGTAAAGTTAAGTGGCATTACGCCGAGGGAGAGTCCACAACACAGTGATCCTAGTCTGACGACTAGGGGCTGTGTTGCGCAAAATTATGTAGTACAAAAAACTCGATAGTAAAATTTTCTGCACCACGTGGAGACCGCTCGTCACTATTGCACAATGCCGAATATATGCATTAATTACAATTTCCTATTTAATGAACACTTTCAGAATAGTTTGTTGCTTAATACACTATCAGAATTATTCACCAAACACTCAAATGAACAAGAAATATCAAATTATAACCAACACACGACCCGCCATGATGGAATACCAACGAGCGACCCCCAGCAACATTATTGTTGAGATCCCGCTCATGTAATAATAAAAAAGAAAAAAAAATGTCACATTTTGATAGAGAGACAAACAATAATGTTGCCAATTCGGGATCCTTTCTTTAAAAAAAAGTGTTATAGGAAGTTGTTTTAACTTAATTTTCTATTTTCATTCTCTCTTTTCGTGTGGGTCACCGAGTCATCCAACGACCCAGTGAACCCTAGTCTATTTTATTTATGAGAATTATTAGTGCTTTTCTAAGTAATGTATTAAAAATATTATTTCCACCTAAAGATTATGTATTATTTTGAATTTATCACTTTGATAATAGATGGCGTTGGTCGATTCGCCGATATTTTGTATTGCCCTAGCAACAATTTATTATTATTATTAATTAAGTTATTAGGACGACGGGTAAAAATTAATGATCTCTGTACAGTGTAAAATTGTTTACATTTTAATAAAATATTTGCTCAATAAAATGTTCTTTTAATTATATCCTATAAAAATATTTCCCTTTTTTTTCTAGTAGGTTACTTACTACAGTATCGGCGCTCGATTATGCCATATTTGGCAGCTGTCAAAATCATATTGATGCTATGCGTAAGGTCTGTTTTAGTTTAGTTTTTTTTTTCTCATTGTATTCAGGCGGAGAACAAAAAAATAAAACTAAAGTTATAATTACAAACTTAAGTTTATTGAATAAAATACATTTTACAAAAGTTCATAATTTTTCCCTATCTATAAAAAACACCGTTACTTAAAATAAAAATTTCCTATCACTTCTCGCTCGTTTTCATCAGCCCGTTGGTGCGATGACATTTTCCGGGTCTCAATGGATGAGATTGGCACAGGGCCGTGAGGAGTGGCGCAACGGAGAAGAGGCCTATGCCCTGCAGAGGGTGGATGTAGGGTTGATGATGATGATGATCACTTTTCACCATCATCAAGACTTAGCTTCACTGGTTTCCGTAATCTTGAAGACCTTGTCAATTTTTTTTCGTCTTCCACCAGTTTCCCAGGGCTGGTTGCCCTTTTGAGACTCCTCTTATCTTTCAGGGATTTTAATGACCCTGTTTCAACTTTTTTGGCTGCCTTTGGGATACAAGTATTGGATTTTAGGTTTTCTTTGTCCGTAAGTTTGTCTTTTTTGTCTATAGTTTTGACTTGTTTGTCTATAGATTTGACTTCGTTGATTTGAGTATTGATTTCTTTGTCTGAAGTTTTGACTTCTTTGTCTATAGTTTTGACTTCTTTGTTTATAGTTTTGACTTCTTTGTCTGTAGTTTTGACATCTTTGTCTTTCTTGTCCGTGTTTTTGGCTTCAGCTTTGGGAGTGGCAAATTCACTCTCTAAGTTCTTAACTATGCCATGTCTTAGGCTTTTTTTACTGTACGTTTTTAGTGTCGACATCGGCGTAAAGAATTGGTCGCCCGGTGTGTCGACTGGCGTGAAAAACTCACTGTTCGCGTCTTTAGGTTTCGGAGTGGCGAACTCAAAAACTGAAGTATTTTCGTCCTTCGAAGTTTGAGTAACGAGTATGTCCGGTTTTTTTCTACTCCTGGCTTTCGGAGTAGGCGTCATCGTCTCGAGAACAGGTTTGGCTGTTACAGGAACTGGTATTTTGAATTCTGTTCTTTTCGATGTACGTTTCTTAGTAGTTTCGAAGTCGTCGGAACTGTTTTCGTCGAAGTTGAGTTTTATGACTCTGCGTTTAGTATTTGGTATTTCGTCGTTAGGTACTTTTAGTATTGGTATTTTTGGTGGATTTTTCGCTTTATCTTCTGGAGTTTTTATCAATTCGATAGTTTTAGTTGGTGATAGTTTGAGATTTTCAAAATCTGCCTCAAGATTAATATCAGAATTCTGTTTGCAGGTTTGTTTTTGTATGTGAGCCGAAGACGTCATTAAATTTAGGATTTCGTTTCTCAAATACGGATCAATGTAATCATTGTCTTGTAGTATCTCGTGTATTGATACTATTCGTTCATCCGCGATCTTATAATTTCCTTGCGAGAGCTCAAAAAATGCTGATTCGATCAACGCTCTTATTTGAACTTCAACAAATTCGTCATTGTAGATCTTTTTAACGATATCTTGCAAATATTTCTCACATTTCTCTACTTTCCTTAGTTTTTCTTGCAAGATTTGAAGGCATTTGAGAGTGCCTTCGAAGTAGTTTTTGGCGATATCGACCTCTTTTGCCCTGAAATACATCGATGCTTCAAGTGTAGCCGATTTGGCCGTCAAAATGAAACTATAAGGATTATCACACGCGTAACAATTGCAATGTACGCCATGTTTTAAAAACACAGGTACTTTAAACCCTGGTACATCTAAAGTAGGACTAGTTTGCCCAATATTCACTTGTGATTTTTTAAATGTCATATTTTCAAGCATAGTTTCGAGTTCTTGCTTCGGAGTGAATAGTTGGTGAGCTTTCGCCTCCGGAGTGGGTACGATGGGCTGGGAGGTCGTCAGTTCGATTCCCAGAATGTATTTGAGGTGGTTGTCGATTTGTACCTGTTAAAAATACATATTAATTGCAATGTAGATATGAGAAAGAGTACAGTTGACTGCAGAACCCATACAGATAAAGAAACGATCTGTAAATGGCGGCGGTTACCTTAGTGTGAGGGAGAAAGCTTGAACACCTGGTATATGCAAGAGCGTCAGTGGAAGAGAGAAAGCATGACAAATGCCCGCCATTTACAGATCGCTTCTTTATCTGTACGGGTTCTACGAGTAAATGGTCCCAAAGGGAAAGGGTTACAAATAAAAGGACAAGGTAGCTGGACTGAGGATAAGTAGAGAAAGTTGATAGTTAGAGGGAAAGTTGACCAAGAGCAAAAGTAGACAAAAAGATGGAATCTTGTAATAAACTATTCGTTCATATTGTTATTTTTTAACTAATGTTGTTTTGTGTTTTGTAATCAGTAAAAAAGTGGAGCAGAGAAAGTGGACTAAGAGAGGGTGTGGACCAAGAGAGAAAGTGGACCAAGAGCGAAAGTGGATCAAGAGAGAAAGTGGGCTAAGAGAGGATGTGGACCAAGAGAGAAAGTTGACCTAGAGAGAAAGTTGACCTAGAGAGAAAGAGGACCAAGTAAGAAAGTGGACCAAGAGAGAAAGCTGACAAAGAGAGAAATGGGCTAAAAGAGAAAATACTCACCGAAGCATTTTGAGTATGAGCCGGATCTGTAACAGTCTCAATCAACATCGCCTGTCCAATAGCTGTGGCAGCTGTCAAAGTGGCCCCAGCGCAACTCTTGGCTCGTCGCCATATGTGCAAGTTTCTGGCGGCGGTTGCAGCGGTGAGGCCGGTGCGCGTGATGTGTAGTTTGAGGTGAAGCGCGCGGCGACGGCGGATGTGCCATTTTGTTGCTGGAATATAGTGTTAGGATCAGTACACAAAATTTTAAACTATCGCTGTTGATTACACTATTAGCTGGGTCTCTATTGAACGAGTAGCCTCAGATGCTCACTGCCGCGCGTAGCATGCGGCGCAAAGCGCGGTCGGTGTGGACGGTTTTTCGCCCGAGCATGAGAATTTAACATGCGCTGTTCAGGCAAAACACGTCCACACCGACGACCGCGCATTGCGCCGCATGCTGCGTGCGGCAGTGAGATTCTGAGGCTGCTCGTTCAATGGAGCTTCAGCTAATCGTAGTTATGATTTTCACTGGTTCTTTCAGACGAATTTACTTTTGTTTGAGTTTACAAAATTTATTCGTCGGTAAGAACCCGTTAAAATCATAACTATGAATCAGTACTAAGTTCCTTTTAAGGGGTGTACCTGCCCTTGAAACTGAACAACTTTCCCAAAGGATAGTAATTGGAAAAATAAAATGAAAATTGACCTGTTTATTTTTCGAGCCAGGATTTTCTATATTTGATAGTTCATCATAATAAAGAAACGGTCGGAATACATTAAAATATATCTTCAGGAATAAATAAATCCTATAATAATACTGCTTACCATTGTTGCCAACCGCCAGGTAATGCCTGTGCGCGCCAATGACCGAAGACAGTCCACTGGGGCAGCTACTGTCCTTGCACACTGTCACTTGCGCTTCCAGTAACTTGCCTGGAATATAAAGAAGATTCGTTTCTAACTAGTACCAACTAACGAACACAGCAAGTTCAGTAAAAGCTTGTAAAAAAATAACTTGCCTATAGCCAAGTCTAAGTTAAGTTCTGGCTTCTTTTTGTAGTAACTGAGTAACTTCGCTTGTATGGCTTGTGTGATCTTAGCAGCGGTGCCAAAGGAGTTGGTCTTGGTGTAGTATCGCTGAAAGAAAAATATAGAGATGTTGAACTGAGTTAATGTGGCCCAAGAGAGAAAGCGGAGCAAGAGGGAAAGTGTACCAAGAGGAAAAGTGGGCCCAGTCAGAGGTGTACTGGCCCAGATGGAAAAGTGGCCCAATGGAAAAGGTTGACTAAAGGAAAACTTGACTAAAAGAAAAGTTGACTAAGAGAAAAAGTGGACCAAAAGTGATGATGTGATACTTACAGCACATTCTCCCAAAAACATTAGTGCTGACTCCGCGGTTTCGTCGCAATTCAGCAGTTCAGCGCAATATTTACTTCCTTTAGCTATAATCTGTGTAATTTCGTCCGAATTTTTGTTCGCGTAGTGGATTATTGCGCTCGCGTTTGTGATGTAGGATAATCTGAAAATAAAATATAATTTGATGTAAATAATAAACATTTCTTTCTACTCGAAGTACGTCTATTTAGTAGTGGCTATGTGAAACGAAAAATAGTAAAAACAACAGTAACAGCAGCAAAAGTAACGGCTGTACATACCTATTATGTATGGTCTTTACCACAAAAAGAGTAAGACGCGCGTTAAACGCGTTTTTTATAAATTTATTATTTAAAGACGCGTTCAACTTATTATGTTCTGCGATGTGACAGCATATGTGAGCTAGTTGTTATCTGTACAGTTTTACTATGAGAACTTGCAGAAAGAGACAGAACGTGTAAAAGTGCTACAAGTGTAAAAGAGAGGGGCATACATACTTGTCCTGTATATGTTCAGCTATATGACAGCATATATGAGCTAGTTGTAGGGCAGATGATATTTTGTACAGATGTAGTAATTGTGGCACGAAAACTTGTGCCGTTTGCAGCGCCATCTGGAGACTGGTTGTTGGTACTGCGAAATCGAAGTTAAAATCATTTCGTGCTTGCCAATATTTCTGTATTAACATACATAGAGATGTTTTGAATAGATTCGGTTTGCGGACGGATTTTCCCCACCAAAACATAGAGCAGTCACGATAGTGTCACCTAGGGTATATCTTCAAATAGATTAGTCGATTCCAATACTAGACAACGCTAATAGCTCATTTGGTTTTATCTACCAATTTTTTATATGAACTTTCATTATGTTTTTATTGTTTTTTTTTAAGTATTAATACAGTAATGACACTAACCTGTGTGTATTTCTTTCAAAAGATCGGTCCACACTTCCACAGCGCTGGTAGCACATTTGGTAGCGTCGTGTTCTTGCGATAAAGTGCGTCGAGATACGAATTGGTCAGGGTCCATACTCTGGAAGTAATGCATAAAAATGACGTTTTATTCCTTGGTTATAATCACTGAAATAATGAAACACAGCACTCACTGTCTGATTTGTGTAAGTGCTAGATATTTAGTCGAATTTACAATCGCACCAAATTTACTAGTATCCATATAAAAATCTAATGATTTGACTACTTACAAAAAAGTAATTATCGATCTCCGTGTGATGCCGGCTTAGAATAGCATCACCCCACATCCTTCCCGTGGGTGTCGTAAGAGGCGACTAAGGGACTCGAGAGTATTGGTGTATTACAATTTTTAGGCGACAGGCTGACAACCTGTCACTATAGTGATACACATGTTTTCCGAAACAACCTTAGAAAACAATACTCGACAATGTCAGACGTGGCGATAGCGACCGTATTCTTACGGCTGTTAACGCTCTGCCTACCCCGCAAGGGATAAAGGCGTGATATATGTATGTATGTATGTAATTATCGATCTCTTGATATTTGTTTCTCTACTATGTTTGTCTACTATTTTAGCCGTTCTATAGCTGTACTATAATTTCAGGCCATACCAAGAGATTGAAAATATCGGGACTATAGCTAGGACTCCAAAGTTTTCTATCAAAATAGAAGTCATTATATTTATTCGTAAATTAGTTAAGTTTTATTGCCGTGTGATGCCGGCTTAGAATAGCATCACCCCATTTCTTCCCGCGGGTGTTGTAAAAGGCAACTAAGGGACTCGAGGGTTTCATGTGTATCACAATTTTAGACGACAGGCTGACAACCTGTCACTACAGTGATACACGAATCATCTAAAAAGGCCCTCAATACTTGTCAGACGTGGCGATAGCGACCGTAATTTTGCGATCGTTAACGCTCTGCCTACCCCGCTAGGGATGAAGGCGTGATTTGTGTACGTATGTGTAGTTAAGTTGTACCGGCTCAGCAGGCTTCCATCCGAAGTCCGCCGCAGCTTTAGTGAGATCAAACTCCGCTTTCAGGAACAGTAGAGTCGCGTGGAACACCTTGCTCTCTGCAGTCTTTGGCGGCGAGCCTTCGAGAGTCTGAATTATGGAATAGGATTAACGTTAGGCGTATTTATGGAGTTTTTTTTTTTAGTATAATGAATGTATAGTGAATTTATAGCGACATTTTTAAATAATTTAAGTAGTGGCTGTTGTACCAGTGTTTTTTGTGCCATGTATTTTTATATATACTTGTGTATTATATATATATAATTGTTAAATAAATGTATAAGAGATAGAAACAATGATATCTAATATAAGATGTATAATAGTTCTTTTATTTGAATAAATACAGAAAATCAACTCTCCATACAAATAAAGCGTATCAAATGGATCAGCGCCATTTAGACTTATAAATCTACGCTTTTTATGTAGTGTAGGACACACAATCGACGTACAACCCAACCAGGGTCCTAAGTCTGCTAAATGAAAACCGTTTCTGTTGGATGTCGATTGGATCTCAGTTGGATGATTTTTGTAGGTTCATAGCCTGCTAACAGTTTGAAGTATTGAAAATCACAATGACAGTAGAATGACAGTTGAGCTTCGATGGCGTTACAATGACAAAAAAATAGCAGACTTGGGGTCCCGTCCTTACCTGAAGCAAATCAGCTACAATTTCAGTGAGATGTTCGTTGTGTACACTCCTGACCACCGTGGGTGTAGCGAGGATCACGTCTTGTAGAGTTTGCTGGATGGCTTCATCGGTCACTGAAAAATAAGGATTAAGGAGGAAATGTTGAAAAAACAAAGAATGTGACTTAACCAAGGATTCGGGCCAAGTTAGCCTTCGGGTTGCAGAGGTCAGATAGCAGTCGCTCTGTGTAAAAGCTTGGTTCCACGTCAAATCCCCTAGGTTAGGTAGCCGACCCCGACAGAGAACGGGATAATGATTGAAAAAACAATAGCACATTAATCACGCGGAAAGAAAGGAACCGCTTACTAACGAGGGTGTAGTTTACATGCGAGTTTGTAATCGGCCTTCCTTTAGTTAGATACACACAAAATATAAGGTGTACAACTAATACAAGAGGTGGGCAAATATGTACAAATTGACTTGGTTGGTTTGACTGGTGCATTTTGTATGAGAGCTCCAAAAAAAATTTTAATTTTTCGACCAATGTGTCTTGGGGAAAGTTGTTCAGTTTGATAGGCTGATTCACCTCTCAAAATATTCGCAAATGTGGATAGTTGTGCAATAGCAAAACTTATCTACCTCACCCAATATTTTACAATCGAAGATACGCTTCCCTGAGAAACTTACCTACCAACCACGGAATGTCATGTTGTGTAAGATCGTGTAATGTTTTCCACACGCCCGCTATGGGGAGCACCGCCGGCCATAGCTTGGCATACATTTGGAATTCGTGGTTTAGTAGGGTGCTGTAACAAAAACTCTATGTGAGATATACACATATTACATGATTTTATCCTTTGCAGGGTAAGCAGAGTATAAAGAGTCTTAAAAGCGATCGTTATCTTAATGTCTGGCTGGCTATTAAATTTGTGTCATTAGCTGGGTCTCCATTGAACGAGCAGCCTCAGATGCTCACTGCCGCGCGCAGCATGCGGCGCAATGCGCGGTCGGTGTGGACGTGTTTTCGTCCGAGCATGAGAATTTTAACATGCGCTGCTCAGGCGAAAAACGTGGAGACCCAGCTATTCATAGAGAAAATTCTATGATTATTATGTTAGTATGTTTCCGAATCTCAACATGGACCTCGTCCTTTGAGGCATGTATTATAATGATGTATATTGCAATAGACAGTTCATCGGAACGTTGGACGACTGTGTTCGACACGAAAAGAGAAAAAGACGTAATTGTTATATGCAGTCGCTTAGTCGCGTCTTATAATAATCGCAAGGATATAATAGTGTAATGGCATTACACAAAATTAAAAATTACCTAAACTTCAAATTGCAGAAGAACGGTTTCAAGTTCCCGTATCTCTTCCTTTCAACAGCGTCCGCACAAGCGTCCACCACGGTCATCATCTGGGTTTCTTCCAGCTCCGTGTCCGATTGAGACTCATCGTCCTTGGATTTGAGGACTTTAGCCTTGATGTCCATTACTAGGGACATGTGTTTCTGGGTTTGCAAGCCTGGAAGGTGATTTATGTATGGGATAGATTATTCAAGAAACTTTAGGATCTTTAAGGAAATATATTCAGCAATTTATATTTCCTAAATAGAAAATTATACATGATGGGATTCAAACCTATGGATATTGGCATACCGTAACCATGAGCTAGTGTTCTAACACACACACCACGCCTTGAGGGGTGGGCAGAGCGTTAACAGCCATAAAAATACGGTCGCTATCGCGCGGTGGTGCTATTTTACGCCGGCATCACGCGGCATGTATACGACATTCTAACCGAACTTAAAAAAGAGGTCTAATAGTCCAGCAGTGGCCTAGTATAGGCTCAAAATTAGTTATCCTAACTTACCATCAGGATAGGCAAAAACTAGACTCAAATATGCGTCTAGTAAACCTGAGTCATACTGCTTACAGTCCAACTCACAGATACTCTTATTATACAACGCTCGGCTGATATTTTTCAAATCGCCTTCATCTTTGAAATGTACGATTTCATTCTTCAAGTATAGTTCAAACAGTTTTAACGAATATTCAAAGTTCTGTGACTTGTTAAGCGAGATCGCAGTATTGTGTATGTCGGATTGCAGTTTCTTGTAGCATTTGAGGTAATTTGTACAACCTTGCTTGCATAAGTCGTCTAGAATCTCATATTGACGTAATATTATAGACCAGTATAACGGTAGGATTTTAGTTATGCTCAAATTTGCTTGTAACGGAACGGTTATGAAGTTTTTGGACAAAAATCCCAGTCTTAAAGCGTCGTGTAGCCCAGATTTGACTGAACAGTTTTCGCATTTAAGTATTTGGTCACAGTTTTTTAGTTTGTCCATTAGAAACTCCATCAGTTTCAAGCAAGCTATTTGAATAGTTTCAGAAATTGGCTTCTTTAGGCTTACGTCAATGTAAAGTCTCAAAAATTGACTGATATACGGATATGTTGCGTTAATAGCTTTTGTGTAGCAGAGTTTTTCAGTGGTTTCACAAAAAGTCACAAAGTTTGACAATATAGTTTCTACGTAACTCAGACTATGGTTTTCATAAAAAACTGAGCAGAAACCATTGAGATAAACTGTTTGTAAGCAATGCAACAAATCTTGCTCGTGTCCAAGAATTGATATGCATGTTTGAACCGCTGTAGTCATAACGTTATCTTCAAAATGACTTTTCGAGTTATTCTCGGCTACGACATATAAACAGTCGTTCAATATCATGTAAATGTCAAACAATTCTCTGCTTGGTAGCTTTTTAAAGTATTTCAAATCGGGTTTTGATTGCAGCTCCTCAAATATTTTTACAAATGTTTCATTCAGATTTTTTGCACCCAAATCGGTGAATAGCAGGTGAAGTTTTTTCAACAAAAATGTGATTATAGTTGAAATAAACTGGACAGTGTTGTAGATTCTTATAACTTTCACGACATCATCTGTAAATTTCTGTAACAGCGTAATTATGTTTCTTTTCTGGCTTTTCAGCTTTTCAATGAATATTATTCTGTCGGCTAATATGTTCCAGTATGTCTTGCAGTACTCCGGTATAAGTTGGTCCGCTTGAAACGGCATGCTCGACAATTTCAATATTAGTTCTGGAGGTGCTGATGAATTCTGAAAGAAAGAAGAAGATAAGAAGAAGGAAGAAGAGAAGGAGAGACATTTAATGTTAAAAAATTTTTTAGTGTGCAGAATTTCTTAACTTTAGAAAAACTAAATTTGTATGTATATAAGTAAATTCGGCTGATAATTATTAAAGGGGTTAATCAATGTTATTGAATTAGTGGGGTAGAGTATAACCCCATGGTATTGTTTAGGAAAAATCGTAATTTGATTAACATCTTAGACCAACAGTTTTTTTATTGGTATGAACACACATATAATCATCCCTTGTGAGGGAAATGCAGAGATTTCACAGCTATAAAAATACAGTTACTATTGCCACATCTGATAAATATGATGAGGGCCTTTTCAGATGATTTGTATATCATTGTAGTGACAGGTTGTCAGCTTGTTGCCTAAAGTTGTAATACAAATAAAATCCTTGAGGCCCGTACTCCAAGTGAAATGACAAGTTTTGACAAGAGTATGCCAACAATGACGATCGGAGGATTGCAAACTGAAAAGGTACCTGTCTAGTGACATGCTTGTGTATATGGTAAATGCATGCCAGCCGCTTGGTCTCGTCCGGAGGGCTCTGGGTTCGAGTCTCGCGCGCGCACTCTACGCTGAGGGCCACCAGCGCCTTCAGGTCCACCGCCGCACGCCATGACGGCACTTTCTCTAGGTTTCTGTAAGCGAAAAACACAAGGCATAGTAGATAAAGATGGACTATGAATTACTGTTAGAGCAAAGACTTGGGTTGTAATCTCATTTGTTAGCAAAGACTTGGGTTGTAATCTCATTTGTTGTCATGTCACTGGCTACAGTTAGAGAAGGTACATCAAGTAACGTTTGAATTGACTTTTTGAGTCGAGAGATTGAGTCGTGTCACTTGCGTCTTGCTTGGGTGTAGAAATGTGATGTCAATCGTAATTGTATATTTTTCGGAAATATTATCTCGATAGTTTCAAATACTGTGCATTTTATTTTAGAATATTAATTTATACAGTGCCTGTTCAGAGGAACAGTCACACTGAATGAGAATATTGAGATAGCTTGTGCAAATGGAGATAGAGTGCATGGAGTAGGAGTGGGTAATGTAGTTAATGGAGATACAGGTATTACATTTAGAGATGTGATGTATGTACCTGAGTTAGCAGCAAATCTACTGAGTGTAAGTACGATCGCAAGCAGAGGACGCGTGCTCGTATTTGATAAAGTAGGCTTTAAGATTTTGAAAGCGGAAGGATGTAAGGTCAGTGGTGACGTCACGCATGAAGGCCCTGTGGAGAATGGTGTTTACAAAATTCAATACTGTTTACAGGAGGTGGCATTAGCAACAACCGCTTCGAATGCTGACCAATTAATACTGTGGCATAGACGTTTGGGTCACCTTGGGGTTAGAAACCTTACATTACTTAAGAATAAGATGGCGAAAGGGGTAAGTTTTATTAACACTACTTCTAGTCTAGAGTGCGAAGCATGTGTTATGGGTAAGCAAAGCAAACAACCCTTCAAGAAAACCGGTGCTACGAGGGCAAAGGGTATCTTGGAGTTGGTCCACAGTGACGTGTGTGGACCTATGAGTCAGAAATCGTACGGAGGTTATCGATACTATATCACTTTTATAGATGACTTCACACGAAAAACCTTCGTGTACTTCCTAAGAAGCAAAGGAGAAGTCTTTGAGAGGTTTGCCGAATTTGTGAAACTTACGGAGCGCCAAACAGGGAAAAAGCTGAAAATAATCCGATCCGATAATGGCAAGGAGTATGTCAACAAGCGGATGGATGAGTTCTGCAAAGCAAGAGGGATACGTCATCAACTGACCGTAGAGTACACCCCTGAACAGAATGGTGTAGCGGAGCGCGCTAACAGAACCATTACGGAAAAAGCCAGAACTATGCTTGAAGAAGCAGGCCTTACCAGAAGGGCATGGGCTGAAGCAGTCAACACTGCAGTATTTTTGAAAAACAGATCGCCCACGATAGCGGTAAAAGAGGTGACGCCGGAAGAGGCGTGGACTGGAAGGAAGATAGACCTGAGCTTCCTGAGAGTATTCGGATGCAAGGCCTACCTTCACGTTCCTGATGCAAAACGCAAGAAACTTGATCCAAAGAGCAAACAGCTCATCCATGTTGGATATTGCGAGGAAACAAAAGGATACCGCTTGCTAGATCCAACATCTGGAGAACTGCATAAGGGCAGAGATGTCGTGTTTTTCGAAAATCAGTTTTATGGGAGCAAAGAAGAAGCACCCACAGAGCAAGCTGTTTCTCTAACAGATCCCGTGTTTCCATTTGAGGACTCAAGAGGAATGAGCCGTGATGATGGAGCCATGAACGCCAGCGACCAAGAAGGATGGAGTACCCTTGAAGAGAGCGAAGCTAGTGTTTCTGGAACCAGAGAGGTAGCTCCTAATGACGATGAGTGGGAATGCCCGGAGGAAGGACCTGTTACAGAGACCCAAGGAACAGAAGAAAACGAAACAGCTGACAGTGGAAGGAGATACCCACTATGAGATAGAAAGTTCAGAATGTTTCCAGATTGTGTGACCTATAAAGCGACACACAATGCCACAGGAGATCCCTTAACTGTGGAGGAGGCTCTATCGAGACCAGATAGTGCGAAATGGAAAGTAGCCATTGAGGAGGAGCTTAGTGCACTCAGAAAGAATAAAACGTGGATTTTGACAAAGCGACCGCAATCGTGCAACGTCGTTGATTCGAAATGGTTATTTCGAATCAAAGAAGAGGGGGGAAATAAGAAGAGATACAAGGCACGATTAGTTGCAAGGGGCTTTAGTCAAAGATACGGTGAAGACTACGATGAAACTTATTCGCCGGTAGTAAGGCACAGCTCGCTCCGACTACTGCTAGCATTAGCGGCTAAGTGTAACCTTAATGTAGACCAGATGGACGTTAAAACTGCGTTCTTGAACGGAGAACTCAAGGAGACGGTTTATATGAAGCAACCAGAGGGTTTTGAGGAGAAGGGAGAAGACTATGTCTGCCTCCTAAAACGCTCTCTATACGGCTTGAAGCAAGCACCACGAGCGTGGAATAAGAAGTTAAACGACGCTTTGATTGATCTGAAGTTCAGGAGATCTAAAAATGAACCTTGCGTTATACCACTAAAAACGACTGAGGCATTAGATTCTTCACCTTCAATTTCATCTTCCTTGCTTAAACAAAATGTAGATGCTTGCAATTCAGAATTTAAATTTACTCCTGTGAGTCCCCAGTGTATTTTAAAAACTTTTAAGGACATAAAAGTTAAGAGCACCGAAGATTTATGGGGAATGTCAGTTAAAGTTTGTAAGTCAATGATTGATATATTGGCACCATACTTGGCAGATATTTTCAATAAATGTATTGAACATGGCATCTTTCCCGATTTAATGAAAGATAGCAAGGTAGTTCCGCTCTTTAAAGCTGGCGACAAACAAGATCCCAGTAATTATAGGCCTGTATCTATTCTGCCAGTACTCAGCAAAGTCTTTGAAAAGATCATACTCAATCAAATGCTGTCCCATTTTAATAGCAACAACTTGTTACACAACCAGCAATTCGGTTTTACAAAGGGACGTAGTACCACAGATGCTGGTGTTGCTCTGGTCAAACATGTACTTAACGCTTGGGAAGAATCAAAGGACGCCATTGGTGTTTTTTGTGATCTTTCCAAGGCATTTGATTGCGTAGATCATGAAACTTTATTGGTAAAATTAGAACACTACGGTATTCGAAACGCAGCTCTGAAATTTCTGAATTCGTATTTAGATAATAGAACGCAAAAGGTACAAGTAAACGGCACCAAATCACAGGGATCTAGTGTTGAAATTGGTGTACCGCAAGGTTCTATATTAGGTCCATTTTTATTTTTAATTTACATTAATGATTTGCCTTACATGGTAGAGAATTTGTCCAAAATTGTTTTATTTGCTGATGACACATCCCTTATATTTAAGGTTGATAGACGAGCGCATAATTATGACGAAGTAAATCACACTCTTGGGCAAATTCATACTTGGTTTACTGCAAACAATTTAGTTCTAAATGCGAAAAAAACTAAATGTGTATTATTCACTTTGCCAAATGTAGTACATTCTTTGAATAACTATGTTGCACTTAATAATGAAAAATTGGAGTTTAGTACCAGCACAGTTTTCTTAGGGATTACTCTTGACTCAAAGCTCCAATGGGGCCCTCATATTACATCTTTATCGGGTAGATTAAGCTCAGCTGCCTATGCGGTACGTAAAATTAGAGAAATTACAGATGTTGCAACTGCACGACTTGTTTACTTTAGTTATTTTCACAGCATTATGTCCTATGGAATTTTGCTGTGGGGCCGCGCCGCTGATATTGAAACAATATTTATTCTTCAAAAAAGGGCTATTAGAGCAATTTATAAACTTGGCAGTCGTGATTCTCTCAGAGAACTGTTTAAGGAAATTAATATTATGACTGTGCCGTGTCAATATATTAATGAAAATATCATGTATGTCAGAAAGAATATTCATACGTTCACAAGAAATCATGAAAGACATAATCGTAATATAAGGAGTAAAAATAAATTAGATCAACCCACGTATAGACTAGCTAAAGTAAGGACTTCATTTGAAGGTTTAAGTATACGATACTATAACAAAATACCGGAAAATAGCGTTGCCGAACTATCGATAGTAAAACTATCGATAGTTTTCCTATCGAAACCCCTATACAATCGATAGGCCAATCGATAGTATCGATAGTATCGATTGTTCAGAATGAGGCAATACTATCGGTCAGCTTCGATAGTATCGATACTATCGATAGTATCGAAGCTGACAATCGAAAAAACAATCGATAGTATCGATAGTATCGAAGCTGACAATCGAAAAAACAATCGATAGTATCGATAGTTTTGGTCTATCGATAGTCGGCCGATGAGCGATAGTATCGTTCAGTCAGGTATGGATTATTTATTTTACATACATATAATTATCATGACTTTATCTCTTGTGGGGTAGACAGAGCGTTCACGGTCGTAAAATTACTCAGTAAAGCGACAGTAATCATTGCTGTCGCTTGCTATCGCCGCGTCTGAGGGCCGTTTCAGTTATTCGCGTATCACTAAAGTGACAGGTTGTCAGCCTGTCGCCTAAAATTGCAATACACATGAAACCCATGGGAATGAAATAGGATGATGCTATTCTTAGCCGGCATCCCACGGCTAATGGGTTAATTATTGTATATGGATTATTTTAAAAGATTTTTTAATATTTAATAATTAAAGTAAATTCATTTAGCCATAGTATTTAGCAATGAATGAATTAGTTATACAATTAGATACATAAAAATACACCTATAGTTTTAAAGGCATTTGCACACTAGATGCGTGCGCCTGCGTCTGCGTGCGTGCGGGAAAAAAATAGTATGGATATGACAGGAGAATGAAATCGACGCATCACGTGATGTATCACAATAGATACCTACGCATCACCTGTCATGTCAAGTTGTAGCGACCTCTGGTGGCTACAACATGAAGCTCACTCAAGTGGTTCACATGCATACAAGACGCAACAGGAGTTCTCAACATATCGGAGAGATGGCGCCACGTGACAGAACAATGGGCCTGAAACGCGATATCGAAGTGTTCACCGCGCAACGCAATACGCATATATACAACTTCCAATCCAATCCAGGTGGACCCGTCGGTCCCCTGGCCACAACACCCGGCCAGGCGGGTAGCTTCCCTTTTCCCTACACCACCTGGATTCATCCTGTCACCCGCCATAAAGTAATAAAACAAAAATTGTACAAGAAAGGCTATTATGAAATATCTGATTATATGCAGGATAAATCTCCATGGGAGTAGTTTTAAATGTATAAAGTTGACTTTAAATGACGAAACAGGTAGAATTATCTACTTTATATATATTATAACGTATTGTATTTTATGTTTATTTCAGCATAGCCATTTTCGGCTATTAATTTTTTATTATTATTTTTTTAACTTAGCTAGGGTAGCTTAGGGCATGAGCAATTGTATTTAGAATATATATTTAGAATATTTATAATATATACTGAAACGGCCCTCAGACGTGGCGATAGCAAGCGACAGTAATGATTACTGTCGCTTTACTGAGTAATTTTACGGCCGTGAACGCTCTGTCTACCCCACAAGAGATAAAGCCATGATAATTATATGTATGTAAAATAATCCATACCTGCCTGAACGATACTATCGCTCATCGGCCGACTATCGATAGACCAAAACTATCGATACTATCGATACTATCGATTGTTTTTTCGATTGTCAGCTTCGATACTATCGATTGTTTTTTCGATTGTCAGCTTCGATACTATCGATAGTATCGATACTATCGATAGTATCGATACTATCGAAGCTGACCGATAGTATTGCCTCATTCTGAACAATCGATAGTATCGATAGTATCGATACTATCGATTAAAAATCGATAGTTCTTACTATCGAAAAACTATCGATAGACTATCGATTGTCTATCGATAGTCCACTATCGAGCGGCAACGCTACCGGAAAATATATTAAGTTTATCTGAAAGTAAATTTAAATCTATTTTTAAGAGAACATTATGTTATAAAGCTTATTATAAGTTAGATGATTATGTTAATGACAAGGAGGCATGGTCCTCTGAAATTCCAGCGCAGCACAAGAAACATGCAGTCATTTTTAATACCAGATCGGGACGTGCATGGAATTTACAATTGGCATAATTAGTAAGGAAGACGAAACAGTTAGAATTATCTACTGTAATACTTTTATTTTATTTTAGCGTAGCCATCTTTTGGGCTAATAATATATATACAGGGTGTAACGGAAAGGGGGTATCAAGCCGAAGTGAAAATTAACTATACCTTTCGTAGATCAGTTATGCAAAATTTCAATCCAATATACCCAACTTTGTAACACATTGAAAAAAAAATCCAGCATACGATTTTAAAGTATTTGCATGTAAACAAATGTGGCACAACACTATTGAGGTCACTGATCTTTATTTCATTCCCATAGCACTATCACTAGCACCGCCCATTACACTTTCTACGCGTCCTGGGCGCCTGGTACCTGACGCTCGCACTTTATTCGCATTATAGCACTGCGCGGGAGGCGCGGGGAAGCGCGGGTCGCGGGCCGCGGCGGCATCTTCAAAGGTGTCGGCGCGGCGGCGGCGGCGGCGCACAAAGTGATCTGCGGCGGCGCGTGGCTATGTCACACGCGGCAGATAGCAGGAATCAGCTCCTGCGTCCTGGTCCTGCGAAGTGATAAGGGTGCTGTCCAGATTCGTGGAACATTCTCGACACTTGTATGTGGTTCGCAGCCCCCAACACCTCGGCACCACGTTGCGTGCTGGTCCGCGGGTTCTCTTCGAAGTGCTCCAGTACGGCTTCTTCAAAATTCGGATCTCGGGTCGTAGTGCGGCCAGACGCAGTTGTCGCGTGAAACGAACCCGTCGAATACAGACGATTCACCATGCGCCTTAAGCACCGCAATAAAGGCAGATGCCTTGCTTCAGCAGCTCGTCTTCCTTCAAAGAATCGCTCACGAGAGAGCTCCCGTGCTGCACTCAAGTTGCCGTGAGTGGCACCGACGCACAGAATCATCTCATAATATTCTGCATTACTCAAAGACGTGACGCACGACACAGATTATTTTAACTTTACAATTAGGTACACTAGTTTACGCCGCAGCAGATGAACTAAAGAAACTTAAGGACCTAGGTGTTGCCAGAACGGTCTAGACGATTTAAAAAAATAGTTTGTCATTTTCACATATTTTTTACCTATTTAATATTAACCGTATTACAACGGCCGCAAACGCTCTGACTACCCCGCAAGGTCGTGATATGTGTATGTGTATGTATGGTAATTTTATCGAAATTCACATACCTAAACACCATTAAGTACATACGCCACACAAAATTTTTGTTCTGCCATATGTCACAGAATTAGACAACAATTATGAACAAAAAAAAATACGCATTTTGCTCCAATACTAAAGTACTGGCAACTCATTTGGTCCTGCCTACCAGCCCCCACCAACTAGTCCCGAAAGAAAGTGACCGCAGGGATTCCCGCTCCCGGTAGGGCTGTCACATTTACTGATACTTGCAAAATAAATCAAAAGTTACGTGATTCATTTTAGAATAACCTTTAATGATTATTAATATGTCAGTCTCTCTCTTCGTGTGGGACACCAAGTCGTCCAACAACCCAATAAACTCTAGTGTCAGAATTTTTCAACTGCCTTCTACAAGTAGCAGACTTCTAACGTGGTGGTTGTGTAAGGACTGCCGTCTAAGTAATCATAGATAGCAACCGAGACCTACACGGTTTAGGCCCAAAACTCGCTCACGCGCGAGCGGCGAATTCGACAAACCGCGGCGCGGGCACGTGCCTGTTTACCCGTACGTACACGATGACACCCTTGCCATATTACAGCTACTATGCGCCTTATAAATTCGGACTGATAATAAAGGGGGGGCTGTCAAACCGCCGCGCGGGAATCCGCGTAAGGGAGCGTTTAGCCTTAACTTGCCATCCAAAACACGGACCCATCTTTCTTACGGAAAATCGAGTGGTTCTAATCGCAATGTCCTAAACTGAGAACAAATTCACAAAGTGATAATTGAACCCGAAGCTTGCTGCGTCACAGGCAGTCGTGCTAAGTACCATTGCGCCACATCGGTCAACGAACACTTCAGTAAAATAGTTGGCATTTATTCAAAACGTTTGGCGTAAAAATTACGCTGGATCCCGAGTTTATCAAAGATGAACAACTACCCATCGAATATCCAATATCTGAAATAATACATAGGTACTTTGTTAGTCATTGTGGGATATTATTGTGTGATACACATGTTTTCTGAAACAACCTTGGAAAACAATCCTCAAAAATGTCAGACGTGGCGATAGCGACCGTATTCTTACGGCCGTTAACGCTCTGCCTACCCCGCAAGGGATAAAGGCGTGATATGTGTATGTATGTATGATAAGGGCATAATAGGCTGGATAATATGATTTTTTTAAATTATTGGAATCCGTGCTTCGGAAGACACGTTAATGATTGCAATCTACTATCTGATAAGTAGTACGTATCGAGTTAAATGCCTGAGGATAGTCAAAGAAGTGCGTTTCGAAACAAAAATTTATCATAATTTGCGGGCAATCAGATTCTTTCCGTGCCTGTAATATCGAACTACCTAGTTTGCTTTACCTAAGGAACACACTGGTTATTGAATCCTTATCCTTCCCATCAAGAAGGAACCAAGCGTTGTGATGATAAAAAATAAAATACCCATCATTATTTTAAGGAAAATCATTAAACGCTATCGTTTAGGTTTTTTGACACCCCTAGCCCCTACCTAAGGGATGGTACCACTATGGTCGGCCATTTTAGTGGTTGATCCTTATTGGTTATTGATTTGATGTTATTATTATTATTGGACAACGGGCGGGGCCAATAAATTAGGGTTAAATTTTGAAATTGATACATGACACAGCTTTGACCTCTTTCATACTTATGTACTCCTGGTACTGCCAATCGGATTTTCAGTCTAATAATTTATTTCCTAGGGGTATTTGTGTAGAAATCGACCGTGGAATGGAATAATGCGTGCCGAATTTTATTTCAAGTGATGTAGTGTATTATTAAATTTATGCGTGCACGCATTCATCTATCGATTATGAAACCCGTGAGTTTTGATACTTACGAGCGCGAACGATTTAAAAAATACGATTTTCGGTAGCGTTGAATAATATTCAAGTAAGGATCACGGATTCAATCCCTTAGGCCTCAGTCTCGAATTTTGCGGGCAGCAGCGGGGCGGCAGCGGCAGAATCTTTTGCATACATTCAAATGGACCGGTACGGAAACAACAGCGGCGCGGGAGTGGGCAATGAGCGGCGCACTCCCTAGAAAAAAAAGCGACCCGAGAGGCCGCTGCCCGCAATATCCGAGACCGGGGCCTTAGACGGTTGGACAATGGCCCCCTTATCAGGAGCGTTTGCCATATTCACCGGGCTTGAAAAGTGGGTTGGCAAGCGCATCACAATTACATTTACCGGTCACGCTGCTGTCGTTTTCCTGAACGCTCAGTCTTATTGCACTCTATGGGTAATTCTAATCCGGAACCCTTTCTATGAAATACAAATACGCACTTGTAGGATAACTAGACCACGCCCTTTTAGGGTTCATTTTGTTGCAGACAATTTAAAGAAATCTACAGTTACTTTCTTTTAAAAAATTCATGATTTATTGAAAAAAAAAATGTAAATGATATTGTTTCTCGATTATCGCGTGAGGCAGCGTAATTTTTTATTATCTGTCACGACATTTCCCCTACAAATACAAAATAAAACAATAGGCCGAGTTGGTATCCGGAACCAAATGTGATTTATTAGATTACCAGGAGCACAGGTCGAAGAAAAGGAGGTGGGAACTATTTCGAAAGAGGTGGTCTGAGGTGGTTGACCCCAAAACAGCTGATAGCTCACTAGTGTTGTGCAAAGTCAAATTTTGTAACATCTGGACCTGGATTTCAATAAGGTTTTGTTCATTAAAACGTCAACTTAGAAGTTTAAGATTTTGCTATTTTGTTCTTAGTCAATACCAGAGTTGGTGCACTTCGGCTTGATACCCCCTTTCCGTTACACGCTGTATATTTATAAAACTTAGCTAGGGTAGCTTAGGGCCTATTCTATAGGTACAAATTGTAAATTGAGATTAGGAGCACTTCTGAGCAGGTTTTTGGGTGGTTTTCCTGTTCAGGGGGTCCGGCAGATTAGCATGTAACAAGCCCCGGGGCAGTGCCTTTATTATTATTTTTATTTATTTATTTTTTCCCACTCGTCCGCGATTCTATTAGGAACTTAAAATTGTTATTGTTTACAATGACTCATTCATTTATTCAGTGACATTATTGTATTGTAATTCTCTGACATTCTAAAAGTATTCATTGTGAATCTACTTGGAAATAAACGATTGAATCTTGAATCTTGAATCATGAGATCACATGAGAAAGCTGTCGTCATACTGGCCGTATATGTAGATGACATGCTCATATTTTGGAACGACGCAGAGGAAATGAAAAGAGTAAAAAAGGATCTCATGACGAAGTTCGAGATGAAGGATCTTGGACAAGCGGATATTATTCTGGGGATGCGGATCAAACAGAACGACGCTACGATAACTGTAGATCAGGAAAAGTATGTGGACAAGATCTTGAAGACATTTGGCATGGAGGATTGCAAACCTACATCAACTCCTTCAGTCGTAGGCCAAAAGTTAGAAAAACCAGGACCAGAACACAAGCCGGATCCGTCCATTCCCTACCAGAATTTGATCGGCTCACTGATGTATCTAGCGGTCTGCACGAGGCCAGACATAGCATACACGGTGAATGCGTTGAGCCAGTTTAACAGTTGCTATACGGAGGAACATTGGGCAGCTGCTAAACGAATTTTAAGATACCTTAAGGGTACAAAGACTTTAGGGCTAAGGTATACTAAGGACTCTAAAGAGACGAGTAAACAGGTTTTGCAGATGCAAGTCATGCATCTTCTTATGACAGAAGGTCATATTCGGGCTTTGTCTTCCTATGGAAAGGAGGAGCCATTTGCTGGGAGAGCAAGAAGCAAAGAACAATTGCTCTTTCGACTGCAGAAGCGGAATATGTGGCTATGTCAGAGGCAATATTCCTCAGAAGATTTGTGGCAGAGGTCACCAGCGAGGTTGAGGCTACAATTAAAATTCGTAGCGACAGCCAGTCTGCTATAGCCATAGCGCAGAACCCAGTTCACCACCAGCGCACAAAACATATAGATGTGCGTCACCACTTTGTGAGAGAGGCAGTTGAAGATGGACATGTGGAACTTGAATATGTGGAGACATTGAGAATGGTTGCAGATGTACTGACAAAAGGACTGCTGAGAGGGAAGCATGAGTGGTGTGTGCAGAGCATGGGTGTTGTGAGTGTGTAGGGTGTAGAGCAGAGTGATGAATGGCCAGTAGAGTGCAATAATGAGATTAAGGAGGAGTGTTAGAGCAAAGACTTGGGTTGTAATCTCATTTGTTAGCAAAGACTTGGGTTGTAATCTCATTTGTTGTCATGTCACTGGCTACAGTTAGAGAAGGTACATCAAGTAACGTTTGAATTGACTTAGAGTCGTGTCACTTGCGTCTTGCTTGGGTGTAGAAATGTGATGTCAATCGTAATTGTATATTTTTCGGAAATATTATCTCGATAGTTTCAAATACTGTGCATTTTATTTTAGAATATTAATTTATACAGTGCCTGTTCAGAGGAACAGTCACAATTACACTGTTCTGAACTGCCTACTTTACCTGCATAACACGCAAAGGACATTCAAAGAGAACGGTCCACGGTCTTTTGCCGCTAATTTCGCCGAAATATCCTTGTAATCCTGAAAAACACTGTCCAAATCGGTCAAGTCAGATTTTGACCCGTCTGCTTTGAGTTTCGCTAAGAAAACATTCGCCTCCATCGTAGAAGTTTGTCTACAGAACACGATAGTACTTTATTGATATCAAATCCATGAAAATATAATTAATTTTACAATAAAAACAACCAGATTTTTGAATCATCGAACCAGCCGTTATTTATAAACTGTCAGAAGTTCGCCTTATTTGATCTTTTAAAATATTTATTGAAAAGTGCGAGGGAGACAACGCTCGCGCTTCATTAGCTACATATCATCCTCTTCTCTTTTTAATTCGAGCTGAATCTAAAGTCAAAAAGCACATTGCATTATGCACAACGAAACGCAAAATTCGTTCAGAAATATCAATGATATCAATGACACGTTGCGTTATCAATATTTTCGTTGGCATTTTCGGACGAAAACTTCAAAATTTTCAGCAGACCTTGGAAGAAAATTCGCAATAACATTTAGATTTTGGCTGTGAAACACCTATGGTCCTGAAAATGCCTCTAATACGTTCCGCTAGCTTTAATTTATTTACTGAAATATTAATCAGGATCGCCCTCTTCTCTGCGTTTTGGTAAGTTCGAAAACTAAATGCAACACTAACATATTTTATTAGTTTCATCAATGAAATTCTGAGTAAATTTATCTGTTTATGATTTAAAAATGTATGTTTTACTGAACATTAGCTGCAAACTATTTCTAGTGCATGAAAAATTAAGTTTTACCCTGAAAATTTGATTGCAAATTGAAGCTTGCTATTTGGTTACTTACTATGAATTTTTTGACAATTTCTGTGCTATTTTAAGACATCTCTGGATATTCTACAGATGAACACAATATTTTTCTAGTGTATAACAAACACAATATCAGAAAAATATTGAAGGCAATAATTTTATTAATGAATAGGGAATGGAATCCAAAACTTTTCAGTCGAAAAATCAGGGCCCCAACCCAAGTCAGTCATAGTATAGTTTTCGGGGCGGTAAAGTCTGCTATTTTTTGTCAATGGTTGTCATCGACATCCAACTAAAACAATTTTAATTTGGCAGACTTAGGGCCCAGTATAACCATCTAAAAATCAGTTGTCATAAATTTACCAAGCTTGTAGCTAGATATTTCAGTGAAAATGGTTTATATACATTTATTTTCTCCCGCAGTTACATGGAAACAATGACACCGTTCATCCGTATAATCCCCACCGCTTCCCTCGAGTCTGAATACAAGTACCCTCGCCACGAATCATACGTCCCCGGTGGAGTCCTGTGGTCTGTGGTACTAGCTGTACCGTGTTTGCTGTCTTTGCTTGCCTGGGCGGGGTGTAATGACTGCAACGATGCACTAGAAGTGAGTAACACTATAGGTTATTAATTTAATTTATTTATTAAATCTCAATACAAACCACTCTTAGGTTTAATGGCACCAAGTATTGTATAAAATATAGATTTAAGAAATGAAAGAAATAAATATATAAATAAATAATTGTAATGGGTTTTCCCAATTACAGTATTTTTTGTTTAATTTAATATTTTGTACTCAAAAAAGTTAGACACAATTGAAATTGTGTAAAAAAAACTTCATACAAAAAACATTAGAGATATGCAGGGTGTAAAAAAATAGCTGCAAATAAGGATGAACTAGCCCATGAAACTGAACAACTTTACCCAAGGAACATAGGTCGAAATATGAAAAAAAAAACATTACAACCCCCAACAGTTTACTAGCTCAGCTGCTAGATTTTGTATAGGAGGTCCAAAAATTTTTCCAACCTATGTTTCTTAGAGCAAGTTGTTTAGTTTCATGGTTTCATGAGCTGGTTCACCTCTTCAAAGGAAGTCAGTCGACCGATGTGGCGCAGTGGTAGTGCGACTGCCTCTGACGCAGACGGTCCTGGGTTCGATTCTCGGTGGGTCACTCACAAAGTTGATATTTATCACTTTGTGAATTTGTTCCCAGTCTGGTTAGGACATTGCGGGCTGAACCACCCGATTGTCCGTAAGTAAGATGGTTCCGTGTTTCGGAGAGCACGTTAAGCCGTAGGTCCCGGTTGCTGTCTATGATCACTTAGACGGCGGTCGTTACACAACCATGTCAGAAGCCTACTACTTGTAGAAGGCGGTTGAAAAATTCTGACACTAGGGTTCATCGGGTCGTTGGACGACTTGGTGTCCCAAACGAAAAGAAGAAGTACTTTTTCTATCACGCTGTATAGAGGTATGTTAATTATTTCAGATTCTACTGGCGTGGTCACTGGCATTGGGAATAAATGGTTGCATCACAGATACTGTCAAATTAATAGCAGGTAAAATATTGCTGTGTGATTCCGGCTACCGACGGCCACGACCCTACCCGTGGGTGTCGGAAGAGGCGGCTAAGGGACTCGAAAGTATTGGTGTATTACAGTTTTTAGGCGACAGGCTGACAATCTGTCACTATAGTGATACACATGTTTTCTGGAACAACCTTGGAAATCAATCCTCAAAAATGTCGGACGTGATGATGGCGACCGTATTCTTACGGCTGTTGACGCTCTGCCTTCCCCGCGAGGGATAAAGGCGTGATATATGTATGTATGTATTTTCAAGAAAATCGTTGGAGCCGTTTCCGAGATCCCGAAAATATATTTATGCCATTCTTGCTCGTTTAAAGGTATTAGAATTAGATTCATCACGGAGAAAAAAAAAATTGTGCCGCTAGCTACTGCGCGCGCATGACATCTCTGGTCTGTGATATACATTCAAAATAGTTTTTTGGAAATACATAATTTGGGGGTAAAAAAAAATTGCCGCAAATATAAAAACCGACAAAGTCAATTCGTATGGGAGGTCCAAAAAATTTTCTCATACTTCGACCTGTGGCCTATGCAACGAAACTACAGGCCACAATTCTACAGGTGAAATTCGATGTACATTACGTAGTCGGTGGGACATTATAAAACCAGGATTTTTGACACTGTACATCGAATTTCACCTGTAGAATGGGCCACTTTTTTTTTGTTCGTTAATTTCCTAATAGGTGGCGCCCAGGGATGAGGGAAATGCTTAGTATGGATTTCCCATAAGTAGGGGTAATGAAATTGCGTTAAAAATTGTATTTTATTTTAATATTTTGTAGACATATGTTTTAATTTAGGATAATCAACTCATAATTTATAAAACTGCTTACTTTCCGTACCTCATATCGAAAATATACGCCAGTAAACTTACTTTTGAAGGACTTGCGATTTAGAAAGCGGCAACATTATTGTTTATGGTATTCATGCATGATGGTGCAAGTTGTTATTATTAAGGTTATTATCTGTCCTTCTCCTTCCTGTCTGTCTTCAGTTCAGTCATCGCTTGTCCCAGCTTGTCCGCCCATCAGTCGAGATCGTTTTTACGTACTGCTGTAAGCCTGACAACGTTGACTACCTACCGAGAACTCATCATTACCTATTGAATAACTTTAGGAAGAAAGTTACCAAACAAAACCACAACACAACAAAGTTTTTGTTTTGACGTCACGGGCGTCTCGGCTCATAGATAATACCGTAGTTTTTTTTTGTCAATTGACAGCTTTTCCTCAGTTTAGGAGCGCCATCTAGTTCCACCCAAGGAAGCTACCAGTCCAAAAAATCCTCATTGTAAATTGTAGTTTCGAAAAACGAGGCACTGTTCCTTGGCGAAAGTTGTTTTGTTTCATGGGCTGATTCACCCCTTAAAATATTTGCAGCTAATATTTTTATACCTTATCTAATTTATGCTAATTTACTCGAAATTCGACATGTATCTTTGGTTATTAGTTATTACAATGAAACATGTTTTTTTTTGTGATGGTCTAATCGTTTTTGGCTCCGGGGCCATCAAAACTACGCCTGTCGGCTTGGTGGGGAACGCGTGCTCACCCGGAAATAGTTGATTGGTTGTTCAAACAACCAGCCCAATCACGCTTAAACATGATGTGAGTTGTAAAAGTCTGGCATATTATCGTTTTATAGTGCTATTGTGCTAACTTTTGTGTATTACCAGTCTTAGATAAAATCCCCTTAAACTACGTAGAATTTGATAAGCTTTTGTTTTGTGTAACCTGGGCGCCAAGTCTGCTAAATGAAAATCGTTTCAGTTGGATGTCGATTGGATTGGATCTCAGTTGGATGATTTCGGTCATTTCGTAGTCTGCTAACAGTTTGAAGTATAGAAAAATCACAACGGGAATTGAATGACAGTTGAGTGTCGATGGCGTTACAATGACAAAAAATAGCAGACTTGGGGCCCTGCACTAGTAGGCAGAGCGTTAACGGCCGTAAGAATACGGTCGCTATCGCCACGTCTGACATTTTTGAGTATTGTTTTCTAAGGTTGTTTCAGAAAACATGTGTATCACTATAGTGACAGGTTGTCAGCTTGTCGCCTAAAAAATGTAATACACCAATACTCTAGTGATGCTATTCTAAGCCGGCATCACAGGCGATCTGGACGCAAGGAATTAAAATACATACATACACAAATCACGCCTATATACCTACCGGGCTAAGCAGAGCGTTATCGCCACGTTTTACAAATGTTTGAGTCGTTTCAGATAAGTGTATCACTATAGTGACAGGTTGTCAGCCTGTCGCCTAATATTGCAATACACATGAAACCCTCGAGTCCTTTAGTCGGCTTCTACGACACCCACGGGAAAGAAATGGGGTCATGCTATTCTAAGCCGGCATCACACGGCGGCTAATAAAAATAAAAAGAGTAAAAAAATGTTCAAAGCAGTTATCAATACATTTTATTTAAAACAGGCAGACCACGACCAGACTTCTTCTACCGTTGCTTCCCTGACGGCGTACCGACAGTGGATCTCATAGATGCGACCACGGGTGCTCTCAAGTGTACGGGAGACGAACACGACATTATGGAGGGAAGAAAATCTTTTCCCAGCGGACACAGCAGTTGTAAGTACAATAATCTAAATCATTACCATAGTTTTTGATATTTTTAAAAATATTGGAGCCCCATTTTTTTTGCCGTGTGTTGCCGGCTTAGAATAGCATCATCCCATTTCCTACCCGTGGGTGTCGTAAGAGGCGACTAAGGGACTTGAGGGTTTCAGGTGTATTACAACTTTTAGGCGACAGGCTGACAACCTGTCACTATAGTGATACACAAATTATCTCAAACGGCCCTCTATATTTTGTCAGACGTGGCGATAGCGAACGTATTTTTACGGCCGTTAACGCCCTGCCTACCCCGTAAGGGATAAAGGCGTGATATATGTATGTATGTATGTATTTTTTACGGTCGTTAACGCTCAGCCTACCCAGAAAGGGATACAGACCTTTTACCTCACGAGCGTGGGCTAGCCTTACTTGTGTGTGTTATCTCTGTCTCTTTTCGTTTTGGATACCGAGTCGTCCAATGATAAGGGAGAGAGATAACACACACAAGTATGGCCAACTCGCGTTCGTGAGATAAAAAGACTGTATATGTATGAAAACCCTTTACTAGATATGTACACATTTAATCATAGCAACACATTTACGTCTTATAGATAAGACACCACCCAAAGGTGTACCATTCGTTTGAGGCCACCTAGCTGCAATCTCACTATAACAGTGGCGCTGCATTAAAAGAGCAGCCTCAGATGCTCACTGCCGCGCGCAGCATGCGGCGCAATGCGCGGTCTGTGTGGACGGTTTTTCGCCCGAGCATGAGAATTTTAGCATGCGCTGCTCAGGCGAAACACGTTCTCACCGACCGCGCAATGCGCCGCATGCTGCGCGTGGCAGTGAGTATCTGAGACTGCTCGTTCAACGGAGACCTTGCTATTGTAACAACATTTATCTTTCAGTATCATTCTGTTCTCTCGGCGTGGCCTCCGCGTGGCTGTGCGGCCGCCTGGGCGTGCTGTCGCGGCGGCGAGGCAGCGGGGCGCGCACGCTCGCTTGCCTCGCGCCGCTCGTTGGAGCCGCCTGCATTGCCCTGTCGCGCTCGTGCGACTACCACCATCATTGGCAAGGTATGTTACATGTAACAACACGAACAGACTAATCAAACAGCCCAACCAAACATACCACACAAACAGACCAACAAAACATACTAACAGCCCAACAGAACAGACCTACCAAACATACCACACAAACAGACCAACAAAACATACTAACAGACCAACAGAACAGACCTACCAAACATACCACACAAACAGACCAACAAAACATACTAACAGACCAACAGAACAGACCTACCAAACATACCACACAAACAGACCAACAAAACATACTAACAGACCAACAGAACAGACCTACCAAACATACCACACAAACAGACCAACAAAACATACTAACAGACCAACAGAACAGACCTACCAAACATAGCACACAAACAGACCAACAAAACATACTAACAGACCAACAGAACAGACCTACCAAACATACCACACAAACAGACCAACAAAACATACAAACAGACCAACAGAACAGACCTACCAAACATACCACACAAACAGACCAACAAAACATACTAACAGACCAACAGAACAGACCTACCAAACATACCACACAAACAGACCAACAAAACATACAAACAGACCAACAGAACAGACCTACCAAACATACCACCCAAACAGACCAACAAAACATACTAACAGACCAACAGAACAGACCTACCAAACATACCACACAAACAGACCAACAAAACATACTAACAGACCAACAGAACAGACCTACCAAACATACCACACAAACAGACCAACAAAACATACCACACAAACAGACCAACAAAACATACTAACAGACCAACAGAACAGACCTACCAAACATACCACACAAACAGACCAACAAAACATACTAACAGACCAACAGAACAGACCTACCAAACATACCACACAAACAGACCAACAAAACATACTAACAGACCAACAGAACAGACCTACCAAACATACCACACAAACAGACCAACAAAACATACTAACAGACCAACAGAACAGACCTACCAAACATACCACACAAACAGACCAACACAACATACTAACAGACCAACAGAACAGACCTACCAAACATACCACACAAACAGACCAACAAAACATACTAACAGACCAACAGAACAGACCTACCAAACATACCACACAAACAGACCAACAAAACATACCACACAAACAGACCAACAAAACATACTAACAGACCAACAGAACAGACCTACCAAACATACCACACAAACAGACCAACAAAACATACTAACAGACCAACAGAACAGACCTACCAAACATACCACACAAACAGACCAACAGAACATACTAACAGACCAACAGAACAGACCTACCAAACATACCACACAAACAGACCAACAAAACATACTAACAGACCAACAGAACAGACCTACCAAACATACCACACAAACAGACCAACAAAACATACAAACAGACCAACAGAACAGACCTACCAAACATACCACCCAAACAGACCAACAAAACATACTAACAGACCAACAGAACAGACCTACCAAACATACCACACAAACAGACCAACAAAACATACTAACAGACCAACAGAACAGACCTACCAAACATACCACACAAACAGACCAACAAAACATACTAACAGACCAACAGAACAGACCTACCAAACATACCACACAAACTGAATTATCAAACATACTAACATTACTAACCAAACAGACTTATCAATATTGCTATAATCATGACGCTTGGCAGGCGTATTTATAAACCGCGCTCAACCGTGAGATCGATCTTGAGTGCGACTTTGAGATGTTGTTAGTATTGACTGTCATTTTTCAAAATCGCTCTTGAGTTCGATCTCAAGCTGAGTGCGATTTATAAATACGGATCGTAGATATCCACAGGTAATTCTGCCGCCCATTCCCTGATTTCATCCCATACCCGCTTTTTACGACACCCATGAAATGGCGTGATGATATTCGAAGCCCGCATTACACGACAAAGGCGGGTTGCTCAACTTCTATTAAATAGGTGTGTCCACTCGCGCCTGCCTCGCGAGCTTACTGCCTCATGCAGCTGGCTGAGCTCCCGGCTGCCTCGGGCGAGACACATCCACACCGATTTTGTGCGAAGCGTGCCTATCGAGGCGGTGAGCACGCGAGGCACGCAATGAACATTCGACATCTCTTCTTACAGACATATTAGTTGGCTCTTTGCTCGGCTTCACGACGGCCATATTTTGCTATCGACAGTACTACAATCCCCTTTCTTCCGACCTAGCCGGGGTTCCTTACATAGTATCAAACGTGGCTATGGCTAAGTACGCCAACGGTGTGCACGAGACCAGCCCTAGCAAAGAAAGAGAGGAGAATACACCGCTGCTCAATGGGAGGAAAGAGGACAAATGGATTTAGAAAAGCTTCCCTGGCGCGGATATACACGTATGAAATGGAATTTGATGCTGCATTTATTAGATTTTTTAAACGCAGTGGCCTCAGGGCGCCAGAAATCGAAATACGTCACTGTTAAAACGTAAAACGTTCCGTCGTAGATTTTTATATTGGATGTTATTTACTAAATTATATTTATATTAGTCTTTAAGGTAAATTATAGTGAGATATCATTTTTTAAATAATGTAACTATAACTATATTTAGTAATGTAAATGAAAGTCATTTAAAATGAGATATTTGACGTTGTGAAAATGCATTCCAATCACGGATTACAAGATTCGACCCAGAAACTTTATTATTATTACATATTGTGATTACGGATCTTATTTATGTATTATGTATTTTAAGATTAGATCTTGATTTATACAAAGAATTATAGAAATTATAGTGCAGATGATAACAAAGTATAATTAAAACCTAGCAGAAGAATTAGAAAGTAATAGAAAGGTACTATCAAGTTACTCGTATAAAATGATAAAAATATCCTGGTCATCTGAAAATCTATTATGTATAACCAGTACAGTCTGATCCATTATACTTGTTGTATGTATCTATAAGTAACCAGAGTTACAAGTACTAGTAACTATTGATGGTGCCTAATTTATTTTATTTATATAAAAGGGAAATCATTCCATGTGTGATATTTTGCAGGTTTTATTTATTTTATAGACAGCCATATTAATGTAACAGGTACAAACAAACATTTATTTAAATTATTATATTTTATGATTATGTTATGTTATGTTATGGACACACAAAGAAGAATAATAAGCTATTGTCAGTAGCAGTAGCGGTACGTGGTGGAGGCTGACCTGTGCGATCTTTCTATCAGAAATTCGCTAGTTTCCTGGGTCATTACATTAATAAAATAATAAAGTTGTATGCTTAAAACTATTGTCCAAAAATACTACGGACTATTTGCAATATTCAAAGTTTGTGCCGTGTGATGCCGGCTTAAAATAACATCACCCCATTTCTTTCCCATGGGTGTCGTAAAAACCGACTAAGGGACTAGAGGGTTTCATGTGTATTGCAATTTTAGGCGACAGGCCGACAACCTGTCACTATAGTAATGCAATGCAGGGCTTATCTAAAACGAACGACGCTCAAACTTTTGTCAGACGTGGCGATAATGACCGTAACTCTACCGCGCCAGGGATATAGGCGTGATATGTGTGTGTGTCCAAAGTTTGATTAAATAAACAGAAAAATAGTATAAAAGTATTTAGACGCCACCCAAATACTTACGGCGTGACGTCATAATTTCTGTAGCTCATTTGACCTATTAGGAATGTAGCTTATTAACAGGAGATCGCGCAGGACAGGGATCAGTGGAGAGGGCCCGTTTCGGAGGCCAAGATCCTCTTTGTGAGTCAGCGGAGTTAGTTAGTTTTTCAGGTAGCTCATCGACCATTTAAGCGAACGAGGACGTCCACACAGCCTCAGTGGACACAGTTTTTGTTTTGTTATTGTAAAGCATAATTACTTATAATATGAATTACTTATATTTGTCTACCAGTGTAAAAAGAAGATATACATACGCATAGTTCTTAAAGATTACAATTTGTTTTGCGAAATGCTGGTTTTGTTAGAATAGAAAGTATGTGTTATTGAAACTAATTTATTTCGATATAAGCCGCAATTAGCTGCGTCTAGACCGCCCGAACAGCCTCGCGTGCTAGACGCCTCGCGCGTCCTATTCATATTCGGCCCCATCTGGAGGTATTATATATATATATATATGACGCGCCTCTGAGATGTAATTTTATCGACGCCGTTTAGCACGCGCCCGAGCAAGAAGATGCGCTGCCTCAGGCGAAACACATTCACACCGACCGCGGCATGCGCCGCTACCGCGCGAAGCGGTGAGCATCTGAGGCTGCTCGCCCGGTGGAGACGCACCTATTAAGTAAGATTTTATGAATTCCTGTTTCATATTAGTTATGTTAGATTAGGGGTCGTACATAAATTGCGTAATATAAAATTTACCTACGTTGTAGCGTAACATAACACCCCACGCGAAGACAGATATTTTTTGTAATCATGTACTTAATAATTACCTACAAAACAGGGTTTTCATTTTTAACATGTTTTATATTACCTTTAACAGGCTGTGCTTATATTTTTGCGTTATAATTATTTATTGCGTTATAAATTTTTTTGTTTAAATGTTGAATGCATTTTTATTAATTTGTTGTTAGGTTTAATACAGGGTGTAACTCTGCGTATAGGTTGCAGTTAGGTTGATATGCTGCTAATATTGTGTATATCTTGATGTTTTTAAAGCAAGGATCCCGAATTAGCAACATCAAAATATATGCCATATGAGTTGAAATTCGATGTACATTGCGTAGCCGGTGGGACATCAGTATATAGTATTCAGTTTATTTCATAAATTTAAAATTTACATGTCAAAATCTGTTAATTTGTAAATACATTATTAGATTTTACAATATTACATTAGTAAATACATAAATAAATACATTATTAGATTTAGGCATATTATTTGACAGTAACCTTAGATTTGAATCACATGTTTTGAATCTCGTAAAAAATAGCATGTACCGACTGAAAGTACTGTACAAAGTCCGTGATCTTCTTAGTGAAAAAGTTCGAATGACTTTATGCGAATCACTGGTTTTATCGAGACTTAACTATGGCGACATAGTCTTCGGGCCAAGACTATTAGAAAAATCAAAACGCCTCCTGCAACGAGTTCAAAATGCATGTTGTCGGTTCTGCTATAAAGTACCACCACGCAGCCATATTTCTCCATATCTGAATGAGGCTGGTATGCTAAATATGAAGTCCCGTAGACAGCTTCATCTAGCGAGTCTTATGTTTGACGTCATGCAATTTGGGATACCCGAATACTTGCGCAGTAAACTTAAGTTTTCACCTTTCTATGATAGGTATCTTGCTAGAAGTACACGTGCTCCCCTTGCTGGTCATTTGCATCGGACTGTCGCTTTCGAGGGTAGTTTTCGGTTTCAGGCAACCAAGTGCTGGAACGACATTCCACCGCCAATAAGAAGTATTTGCTACAAGGGTTCATTTAAAAATCACTATAAAAAACATTTGTTAAATGTTACCAAACTGCAGATTCCGGATGGTTGTCTGGAATGGCGAAAATACACTGCACTACTATTAGAATGAGATATTTATTTACACTAGTAACATCAAATAAACATGTATGTAGCGACATCTGTTGTACAAATATTGTTACTTATTATCTATGGTATAACCGAATAAATTCCTTCTGTCATCGGATGCGTAACAAAGAGAACGTCGTTTTATTAGGTTATGGGCCCAGTATGCCCTATAGTTAATTTAAATTGTTTTAATTAGCTGGATTAGGCACGGGAGTAAAAATAAACAGTGCTGAAAGTGAAAATTAACAGAAATGGCGTCGAACTCATTTTTGGCTAGTGTACCCAAGTTAAAAGGGCGCGAGAACTACCATGAGTGGGCTTTTGCAGCGGAGAATATGCTAGTTTTGGAGGGCATGCTGTCATGCATCAAGGAAGAAAAAGATGCTACTCCATTAACAGGACAGGCAGCAGCCACGGCAGCCGCCGAGGACGCAAAAGCGAAAGCCAAGTTAATTTTGACCGTTGACCCGTCACTGTACGTACACATCAGAGAAGCCTCAAGTGCCCAAGATTTGTGGCAGAAATTGCAAGCAATGTTCGATGATTCTGGTTTTGCAAGAAAAATAAGTCTATTACGTAATCTTAACTCGATTCGTTTAGATACTTGCAATTCAATGACTACCTACATCACGCAACTTATTGAGACTGCCCAGAAATTATCAGGAACAGGATTTAAAGTGGACGACGAGTGGATTGGCTGTTTAATGCTGGCAGGATTACCAGAAAAATATTTCCCAATGATAATGGCGATAGAACATTCTGGAATCGCCATTACATCAGATGTTGTGAAGACAAAGCTAATTGATTTAGCAGGTAACGATTCCGAAGCCGGGAGCGCATTTCTCAGCAGAGGTCAGCACAGTCGACGTTTTTCTCATGTTGGCAATAGTAACGGCAACATCAAGAAAAATGACAGATCAAGTCATCATGGCGGCGGATTGTATATGTCTCAGACGAACGCAAACAAACCCGACAAGAGTCATATTACGTGCCATCGGTGTGGAAACACAGGCCATTATAAAAATCAGTGTAGTGTACAGAAGAATACACAACAAAACAAGAAGACACACGCGTTTTCCGCAGTTTTCCTAAACGGAAATTATAGTAAAGAGGATTTTTACTTAGATAGCGGCGCGAGTTGTCACATGACGACAGATGTAAACAAAGTGCAAAATGCAAGTTTTTCGCCAAGTGTGAGCGAGATTATGGCAGCAAATGGAAGTTCCATGGCAGTACAGTGCTCGGGCGATGTGCAAATAGTGACTATCACTCCAGATTGCAAGTTTGAGGTTACTTTGAAAGACTGTTTATGTGTACCTAACCTCGCAACGAACTTGATATCAATGAGTCAACTACACAAATCAGGAAACAGAGTGAGGTTTTTACCTGATCGTTGCAATGTTTACAATCGAAACAAAGAATTAGTGGCTGTGGCGTTCGAGACAGATGGCGTTTACAAATTGGACATTGAGAGATCACAATGTTTGTTTACACCTTCATCAGAGGTCAGTAGTGAAATATGGCACAGAAGATTAGGCCATTTGAACATAAACGACCAGGAAAAGATGAAGAATGGAGCAGTAACGGGTATATCATACAAAGATAAGTCAGTGATCAACAAGGGGACTTGCACCGTGTGTTGTGAAGGGAAGCAGTTTCGATCACCTTTTGGGCAGACAGGGACGAGAAGCAGCCAGCCTCTAGATACCGTCCATGCTGATGTCTGTGGACCAATGGAGGCAAACTCGATCGGCGGAGCAAGGTATTTCCTCATATTTGTTGATGACTTTACACGTATGGTATTTGTTTACTTTCTCAAAGCAAAAAGTGAAGTATTCAAGTATTTTAAGGAATTTAAATCTATGGTAGAAAACCAGCAAGACAGAAAAATCAAAATATTCAGGACTGATAATGGTTTAGAGTTTTGTAGTACAGAATTTGAGAACTACTTAAAAGAAGCAGGCATTATTCACCAAAAAACTAATGCCTACACCCCAGAGCAGAATGGTTTGAGTGAGCGAACTAACAGAACCATTGTTGAGCGAGCTCGGTGCTTATTATTTGATGCAGGATTAGATAAGATGTTTTGGGCAGAAGCGACAAATACTGCTGTCTATCTTAAGAATAGGTCCTGTGCATCAGGTTTAGATAATAAAACTCCGTATGAGCTCTGGCATTATAAGAAACCAGATTTAAGCCATGTCAGAATATTTGGTAGTCAAGTGATGGTGCATATTCCTAAGGAGAAGCGGCTTAAGTGGGATACTAAGTCGAAAAAGTACATTCTAGTTGGTTTTTCGGAGAACGTTAAAGGCTACAGAATCTATGATCCCGTGAAGAGATGTGTCACAACTAGCAGAGATGTAGTTATCCAGGAGAACACAAAGAGAAACTGTACAAATGATTCAGTTGTTACAGTTTCAGTTGGGGATAGTGTTCAGGATAGTGTCCAAACAGATGAGTCAGAGACAGGCAGAGTAATTAAGAGTAGAGAGGAAGAGATAAAAGAAGAAGGTCTAGATATTTCTTCAGAATCTGAGTACCTTAATGCCGAGACTGATTTGGATTCTACATTACAGCAAAGTGAAGATGTAGAGGATGATGAGCCAGGATTACCGGAACCACCAGAACCAGTATCAGCACCAGATGAAGCAGCACCACAGTCACCAGGACCGCAAGATCCATTAGTCAAACGAGTGAGGAAGCAGCCAGAGCGGTATGGGTTTTCAAATCTATGCACGTCGAGTCCAGAAGTCAGCAGTGATCCCAGCAGTATTTGCGAGGCTCTGGAGAGTCCAGACCGTGACAGCTGGATCGAGGCGATGAGGGACGAGTTGCAAGCATTCGAGGACAATGATGCGTGGGTACCAGTGGATGCGTTACCTTCGGATAAGACTCTAGTGCAGTGCAAGTGGGTGTTTAAAAAGAAAGTCAATAGTGATAACAGTGTGCGGTATAGAGCGCGGTTAGTGGCAAAAGGTTTCACGCAGAGACCAGGAATTGACTATGAAGAGACTTTTTCACCTGTAGTCAGACATTCTACACTAAAACTGTTATTTGCACTGTCTGTACAGTTAAATTTAGATATCACTCATCTAGATGTGAAAACAGCTTTTTTAAATGGTTATCTCAAAGAAGACATTTATATGGTTCAGCCTGACATAAATTGTGACAAAAAGAAAAAGGTTATTGTAAAATTAAACAAAGCAATTTATGGGTTGAAACAGTCATCTAGGTCTTGGTATGAGAGAGTTGAGCAATGTTTATGTGAGCTAGGTTTCAAAAAGAGTAAATTAGAGCCATGTATTTTCACAAAGATAAATGATGAAGTTAAAATAATTATTGCATTGTATGTTGATGATTTCTTTGTATTTTCTAGCTGCAATAATAAAATAGAGACTGAAAATGTAATTTCTGTGTTGAGTTCTAACTTCAAGATAAAGAATTTAGGACAGGTTCAACAATGTTTAGGTATGAGAGTCAGAATTGATAGAAAATCTAATGTTGTTACTTTAGATCAGGAACAGTATGTAGAGCAATTGCTTGAGAAATTTAATATGTCAAATTGTAAAGTTGCTAGTACTCCAATGGAATGTAAACTTGATATTGATAAGTCTGAAACTTGTGATGATAGTATTCCATACCAACAGTTGATTGGAAGTCTTATGTACTTGTCAGTTCTCACTAGACCAGATATATCTTATTCTGTAAGCTTTCTCAGCCAATTTAATAAATGTCATACTAATGTACATTGGAACTATGCGAAGAGAATTCTTAGATATTTAAAGAAAACTAAGCATTATTGTTTGAAGTATGTAAAGGGGAAAGCTGAACTAGTTGGTTATGTTGACAGTGACTGGGCAAGTAATATTATTGATCGTAGATCTTATACTGGATACTGCTTTGTAATGTCAGGTTCAGCTATCTCCTGGGAGAGTAGAAAGCAAAGGACGGTAGCGATGTCCAGCATGGAGGCTGAGTACATGTCAATAGCAGAGGCATGTAAAGAAGCAATTTATTTGAGATCTTTGCTATATGAACTGACTGGTAACTTATGTACTGTGCGATTATGTAATGATAGTCAGAGTGCACAGAAGTTGGTGGCAAATTATGCTTGTAATAGAAAGAGTAAACATATTGATATTCGTTATCATTTTATCAAAGATGTTGTTAAAGATAAAATAGTTAATTTGGAATATTTGCCAACAACTGCTATGCCAGCTGATGTACTGACTAAAGCTTTGATTCCCATGAAGCATTATAAGTGTATAAAGGGATTAGGGGTTAGTCAGATGGAGATGGTAGAGCATTAAAATAAAAATTGTTATTAATTTTGTAGAGATGTTTCGTTTATTTGCTGTAGTTGGGGTGTTAGAATGAGATATTTATTTACACTAGTAACATCAAATAAACATGTATGTAGCGACATCTGTTGTACAAATATTGTTACTTATTATCTATGGTATAACCGAATAAATTCCTTCTGTCATCGGATGCGTAACAAAGAGAACGTCGTTTTATTAAATAACCGTCACAGTTTAAAAAGCTAAAAGATACTTGAGTAGGCACACAACACTTACTGTAAAATGCACACACTGTTCTGGGTATTATTTCTTTTTTATTAATTCTTTTTTTTTTCTATGTATCGGGAGTTTATTTTTACACTACCCGATTACAAACATTTATTTTCTGCTCGGTTTTGTTTCCCGCTTTAACTCGCGGGCGACGGCTGAAAACCAGTGTTGCCTCCTGGCTAAATACACTGAGCTTTAGCCCTTTCACATCACTGCAGCACACATGTTTGTGTGGGATGAACTAAAATGTATTTTAATTTTATAATTTTATATTCCCTTACAAATGTTAAATGTGTGTGATGCAGGAATATGAATAAAGCATTTATCTATCTATCTATCTATCTAGATTTTACAATATTACATCTTCAATAATTGTAGGTACCGAGGTCCTTGAATAAGTTATATTATAACAATAAATTAGGTAGTCACATGACTACTTTACATACATTACATACATACATATATATCACGCCTTTATCCCTTGCGGGGTAGGCAGAGCGCTAACAGCCGTAAGAATACGGCCGCTATCGCCACTTCTGACATTTTTGAGAATTTTTTTCCACGGATGTTTGAGAAAACATGTGTATTACTATAGTGACAGGTTGTCAGCCTGTCGCCTAAAAATTGTAATACACCAATACTCTCGAGTCCCTTAGTCGCCTCTAACGACACCCACGGGAAGGATGTGGGGTGATGCTATTCTAAGCCGGCATCACACGGCAAAACTACTTTGTATGTTTTATATCTTGGTTAACAATTTGTCGGACACCCACAACATAGTCGCTAGCGTTATAGCACGCATCATCGAATTTCACCTGTAGAATTGTAGCCTGTAGTTTCAAAAAACAAGGCACTGGTTTTATAAAGTCCCACTGTCTACGCAATGTACATCGAATTTTACCTGTAGACTGTAGTTTCATTGCCTGGGTTTCAGATGTACATTTTTTTACATTACATTTTGTACTGTGAATGCAGATCTGCGAGGTGCAAAGTTGTTAGAATAATTAACATTCTCAGTATTTTAAAATGAAAACTGTACAGTGAATTTATTTACGAGTCTGTTACAGTCAAATGGGGGAAAATTAGACTAGCAAGTAACTTGGGACATGGTCGACACCAGCATCTATGAACCAGCTATAAGCCTATAACGTTATAACTGGTTGATAAATGTAGAGTCAGTTACAACGAATAGCTGGTTCATAGATGCTGGTCTCGACCATGTCACAGGTTAGCCGCTAGACTCATTTTCCCTCATTTGACAATTAAAAAGTAATCGTTTAAATAATAATTATACGTGTATTACATACGTAATAGAAATTCATGTTTTATACAATATGTGACCCACAACAGGGATCAATATTTTACAGGGCGAAATAACCTATCAAACTGAACAAATTTTCCCAAGAAAAACAATTGGCGCTCCCATATAAAATGTACTTATGAGCCTGTAAAATATAGGATGATCCCTGTGACGTTTGTGACCTTGAAGCAAAATAATGCTATGACATAAGGTCCACTTTCCATTGTTTACTAGGAAAATGGACCTTATATCATAGCATTTGCTCTAAGGTCACAAACGTCACAAGGAACATCCTATATTTTACAGGCTCTAAAATATTTGTCCCTGTCGCGGGTGTACACTATATATGTAGTTGAAATAGGTATAATTAAAAATGGAAATATTTTATGCGATTGATGTGAAACATTATAAATGTATATTTTAAATTAAAATTATTATTGCAAATTAAAGCATTTTGAAAAGTAACGACTTGTATCATTTGGTAAACGCATGGTCTCGATTCTAAAAACACCTCTGGCTTTCTCAAAGTGTACCCTAAAGGATTTGCCTATGCGCTCACCGCATAATTCGATGTACATTACGTAGCGGGTCAGAAATCCTGATTTTATAATGTCCCACCCGCTACGCAATGTACACGAATTTCACCTGTAGACTTGTAGCCTGTAGTTTCGTTGCATGGGGCACTGCACAACTGCACATATCACTAAGGCTGGTTTCAGAGCGACGCGTCTCGGCAGCGCTGCCCAGCCGCGCGCGCCTCGCATTAGACTATAGATTGTATGTAGCGTTTCATAGTGACGCGTCTTGGGCCGCGTCTCGGTCGGATCTCCTTCGATTGCCAGTAGCGTCGACTTGCAATCTTTTAAGACGTCGTTGTTGCACTCTTTTCCATATAACGTATATAGCTAATATAGTGATTACGTTTGCTGGCATAATGATTCTCTGCACTCGACCGTACACCACAACGAAGCGCGCGCGTCTGAATGTCGTTTCACAGCGAACGCGCTGCCCAGGCGCGCGCCCGAGCCGCGCGCGCCTGGGCAGCGCTGCTGAGACGCGCCGCTCTGAAACCAGCCTAATAGGTATATACAAGGTGTAACTTTAAATGCGCGAAACCTCAGACACCGTCACAGCCCATGAAGCTGAAAAACTTTCCCCAAGAAACATAGTTCGAAATGCGAGAAAAATATTTCTACCTCTCATACAAATTGACTTCTGGTCTGGACTGGTCGATCGGTAATTTTGTATGGGAGGCCAAAATTTTATTTTCATATTTCGAACTGTCTCTTGAGGAAAGTTGTTCAGTTTCATGGGCTGATTAACGGCACAAACTATATAGGGATAATAACGGTGTCTGAGGTCTTGCGCATTTAAAGTTACACCTTGTATGTCCAAGCGATCAGTGCGATGGTTGACCGCTTGGCATTACCCCCATGCGCGTAGAGTTCGCGCCGCGAAAAATAAATAAATGACCCTTATGGATGTCAGATTAAGGGACATTGAAACGTTTTTCGCGGGACTTCTTTAGCGGCGCGGACTCTACTAATACACGCGACGCAGCGTTGGCCGTCATTTATTATAGTGAGCCCCACTGCAGGGCAAAGGCCTCCCTCTTTCAAGGCCCTTATGCTGAAGTTTGTAAAATATAGGATGATCCCTGTGACGTTTGTGACCTTGGATATAGGATGAGTCCTGTCACAAACGTCACAGGGCTCATCCTATATTTGACAAACTATAAAATCTCGGTTATTTGGTTTAGTTAGTTGAGTCAAAATGAAATAAATTCAAAGTGGTACGGTAAGTTGCGGAAGATATTCATTTATTACAATTTATGAATCAATAATAAAAAAAAAACTACAGAAACACATTAACTAAGATCACCAAGTCATGACTATATCTAGAAATTACAATATTTATTACAAAATTATCTAAGCTTATCCAGGATTATAAATTTTTATAAAAATAAATGGAATTTAAATGAATTGTTATTTACACTTAAATGCAGAATGGTTTTATTATATTAGACATCAGTGTCTTTGAGACAAATTATAAAGGCGATTTTTTAAATATTTTATAAAATACCTGGAAAAACATCAACTTACTTAAGCTACAATACTTATATTAAAAATGCAAAAATTCTTATAAAAACTAGTGACTTTAGGTGAATTAAATCCGTAGTTAAATTAACAGCATAGTATCAAATTTTTGAAAATCTTGCGATATTTTACCACCGCAGGCTTGGATTCGATCCAGCTACTTTCGCCATTATAAATAGCGTCGCCTCTTCTATTTGGGCTGAGGGCAAAATTACAGCCAGCGAAGTAATACAAGTGTATCTTGGGAACTTGTAGCATAGTATGCAACTGTAATTTAATTACATTATGGTCAGCAGTAATGTAATGCAGTTATTAAATTAGGCTCTAGGTTCAAATTTTCTCTTTTATGATAATCAGTATAGTGTGTGGATTTCATTTTACAAATCATAAAAATTTAAGTACAAATCAATGATCACAAATCACAACAACTTACTCAAATTAAATGTAACAAAGCTATACATAAACAAATAAAGCAGTTCTTAAGCATTTCTTTTGTTTTAACTTAATTTATCGTAACAAAATTTACCACATAAGCCGTTGAGGTTCAGCAAAATCTTTCCACATTATTTCCTTATTGAAAAACATTTGGAATGTAGCAATATTGATGAAGATGAACCACAAAAATTCAGATAAAATCATAGCTAACGTCGGCCTCACAAATCTAAGTCTCAAAATTATGTATGGTATCAAGAAATAACGGACTTCAATCATACTCTGCAGGCACAGGGATACAAACAGGCATATTGAGTATACTAGTAAAAATGAAATACAATTTTGGTCCTTCAAATTCGCATACATATTGAAAAGTAGAAAAATATACACTGGGACAGAAGCGTACCTAGCAAAATCATATTTGCCATACCAGCGGTTCCATATGTAGAATGTATAATGTCTGTTGTCTGCCAACAAATATGGATGAACTACGGTATTATAATGTACTATCGCCAAAAACAACAAAGAAAGAATGATAACTTTGAGTTTATTTCCAAGAATTAGCTTCAAAGTTGTAGGTACTTGTTTCAGAACATAGGGCAATCCGAAAACTCCGTAAAATATAAGAAAATAGAATAATTGTGGAATGTGTAGAGTAGCTTCATGAGCCTTTTTGTCCCCAACAACAACAGATCCGTTCCAAATAACAAAAGCAATGAAGGAAATTAATATTGTTGAATGCATTAGTAAAATTACCCAGTCGTGACCTGTCAGGAATTTGAAAAATGTCGTAAAGCAAGTTGACAAGTGATATTTTAAAGCGACATACACATCAGAGAGGCTATAGTATCTTTTCAATTTAGAATTGTCTACGTCTTTAGCTATGATAGATTCTTTACGCAAGTTCATGTTATTCAAATATTGGTTACCGAATACTCGAGAACTCTTGATAAGAATGTCAAGAGCTTTGTGACCGAGAACCATGGCTATCCATACTATGTTTGTCTGCCTCATGAACACACTAAGGAACCCAAAGAGAAGTATCGACAATTTATAAGTGTTTGTGAAGCATAATCGAGAAAATGCTAACAAAAATAAAACTGACAGAGTATCAGTGTAATAGACATGAGAATAAAAGTATAATGGAGGTAATATAGCTAAGTTTAAAGCTTGCAACACAGTTTTCAAAGCAGTATCGCCATATACAAACTTAATTATTGACGAAAACAATATGAAATTAATTGTAGAGGCAATGAGATTGATAAACCTTAGATTGTAAGTGTTACACTCGAAGTAAGACCCTAGAAATGTTGCCGTAACGAAGTATAAGCCTGGAAGAGTTGTGATTTTAGGATCCCAGTGGGTAAAGTTTCTTTGGCAAAATTGCAGTCCTTGTGGTATGTGAAATAGCTCATCTATGACTATATCAATTGAATCGTACACTTTTTCGAAAATACATTTAGAGGCGACGAAGTAGGTGGCCAAGGTGATCAGCAGCAGGACGTTGAATACTGTAGAATTCCTCATCATTGCAACCAAACGATGAATACTCTGAAAAATAACATAACCTCATTAGTCAATACAAATCAACAAATATCCAATAAGAACGTTCAATTTGTAGTTTTCTATAGATATTTATATGTGTTTTATAGTGTATGAGATATCAATAATTCCATTTTGAACAGAGAAATTAGGGAAACAACAAGAAAAACTCGATAACACTACTTACCAGATAACAATTTTCAATTTTTATTAATGTTTGGCATTTAAAGTGCGTTTACTTCCTCTTGGTGTGTAGAAACAACTGTATAATAGTTAACTGACTTTGTTTCTATTTGAATTCACGCATAAACACATTAATTAATGAGGAAAACTGATTCTGAAAAGCCGCTGACCGAAATTCGTGGCGGTATTTTTTTACAACAGAAGACAAATTTGACAGAAACTAGTCGACTAGCAAAGGCAAAACGCAAAATTTATGGCCAGACTACGTAAAAACTGCAAACTAAAAAAAACGTTATTTTAATCTTAAAAAAAAAAATGTTTTACAAAGATTGGATGTAAATAGTATGTGTATACATTTAATATTAATAATAATATTAATAATCTGAAATCCCCAGCAATGACAATTGTTACTTTTACTTAGTTTAGTTTCTTCTTAGTTTTGTTAATGTAAATATTGTAAATATGTACCTACCCAATACTTGTAATTTTTTGTAAATAAAAAGTTAATTTATAGTTACTGGCAACACAATCGACCTGCAGAAAGAGAACACTAGAGAAAGAAAGAGAAAACATTATTACGAAATATCTGTCAAATAGAAAGAGAATCTGAAAAGAAAGAAAAAGCACTATCACGAAACTCAGTCACGAAATCAGAGGTTGTTGGTTGGTCTAGCTAGGGTGCCTTAATCGATGCCATTTACCGGTAATAACTGATACAGTGGTGTGTTGTGTATCCGAACGCTGAGCCGTCATCGAACATTTGATTTGGCATTTGGCAAGAAAGGCTAGTCAAAATCTGTGTGTTGGCTCATGTAATTTCCTAGTTAGATATTCACAAATTAATTACGTACGGCCAACAATGACACTATAATTTCAATCGCCCATTAGCATTAGTAAAAATAGTCGTCACGGACACCAGATCCGTGCGCCAGAGTCAGTTCCCTTAGTGGTTATATCACTATGAGAAGTGTTGATAAAAAGTAAAGCTATTTATAAGGAAATCTTATATGGAAATAGTTAAAATGGAAGTCCGCGAGGCAGGCGACGGCGCCGCGTCCGGGGAGATAATCAGGACTCCGCCGAAGAAGTATACATGGGCGGAAGTCCGCCAGGCGGTGCACGATTTGCGCAAAGAGCTATCGTCGTTATCCACCATGGTGCCTATGGCTATATCGTTTAGAAAGCTGGCCAATGGAAAGACGAGGATATATTTCCTGAGGACTCCGCAGAACGGTTGGGAGATCACCCTGCTATATACTGACGTGTCCCCTTCAAACCAAGCTAATAGCGCAAGGTTAGTGACCCATAAACAATAAGAGCAAATCAGCTGATTGGTAGTAGGTACCCTACCTATGTTATTATTGTTGCCAACTTGTAAGTTTAATGTAAACAAACATTGTCACTTTGTTTTCTCCTTATTTGTATATAAAATTTTATGAATATGGATGTGAACTATAACAAAGAAGTTCACAGAAAAAGAAATAAATTGTTTTGAATTATGTGTGCTAAAGGAGACATATTCTATAACTTTTAGATATTCATAGTACCTAATAAATACTAATTTTCTAGACCATAAAAAAGTTCTTTATTGAAGCTAGAATAAATATGTAACATAATAATAACTTTAAAAGATTAATTTCTACATCAACAGTAAACAATATTAAGACTTATAACCTTGTATCCAATAAAAAGAAAAACAAATGCTTTTACACCTTACCTAGATAGATATATCCAATCACATTTACAGATTAGAATGGAAGCCCCTGATTGAATCCAACGTAGCTCTCGGAGTGACCTCCGGCAAGTGGTCCCGGGAGGAGCAACTCCTCTGGGAGCGGCAGCGTGTAGCCGCATGGGGCATAGCCTCGTATGAATTACATCAAGCAACTGGCAGGGTGCTGTTCCCGTGTGCCTCGTCTCTGTTTGTGGCCGAGGAGACTCCAGCACAGGTTAGTTAATGGTCCACAATCTTAAACACAAAATGTGCGAAGCAAGCCCAACTTTTCAGTGTTGCTATTATAATTCTGATGGAAGTTGCATTTCTACAAGGAACATACAATCAACAACAATTTCAATTACAATTTTACAATGACTAATAAGTTTAAAGTTTATTTAATGACAGTATTGTATTGTAAATTTAAAAGCATTCATTGTGAATCTACGTGAAAATAAACAATCGAAATCTTGATGAAAAACTACGTAATAGGGAAAGAACATGCAGTTTCTCACCTCTTGATGTACCTACATATTTGGTACATGCCATGCTTTCCCTTCCAAATGGCTCACTGTTAGTCCACTTTAGATTGTCTTTATAACTAACATATGCACGGTCCTTATCACACTACACAGTACACACAAACTTTTAATTGTTGCACTAGTTGCACTAGTGCACCAAGAAATGGGTGAAAGGGCTAACCGTGCCAACAATGTGATTATTTATAATATTGAAGAATCACCTAGCGATGACTCTGAAGAAAGAAGGGAGCATGATAAAAAAGAATGTATAAAAGTGATTGATAGTGTCACCAACAAAATAGAGTGTAGCCGGGTAAAGGTGTTTCGTTTAGGCGCACCTAGATCTGACCGTAAGGACCCACGGCCTATCAAAGTTGTTTTAAACAGCAAAAGAGATGCGGTGGAGTTACTTCGCAATAGATCCAAGCTGGCGAACCCGTCCTCGGTTGTAGCTGACCTGACACCTATGCAAAGAGAATATATGAAGCATCTTCGGGAGGAATTAGACAAACGCATCACTAATGGGGAGACAGACATCACAATTAAATATGTCCGAGGCCACCCACAAATTGTGAAGAAGCCAAAAAACCATTAATTCTCCCACAAACCAATCCGTCTACATCTAAAAATCAAACTACCTTAGCTTGTAATACAATTAATAAATCACTACCAATTTATACAATAACTATTTTTTATACCAATATTCAATCTATCACTTCTAAAATGGACCTATTCATCGCAAGAATTAGTTATGAGAAGCCTACCTTCATAATTCTAACTGAAACCTGGTTAAAACCTGAAATCCCAGACTCTATGGTGAAAATTCCCGGATATGACTTATTTAGGGATGACAGAATATCTAAAAGAAGTGGTGGAGTGGCTATATATGCCACAAACAAATCAAATTATGTCACATGTAAGTTGAATAACAATTATAACAAGAAAAAAGAAGCATGGGAGTGTCTGTGGCTAGACGTGAAAATTGGAAATACCAAGGTTTTGTTAAGTGGTGTTTACAGAGGTCATAACTCGACCGTGGAACAAGACAACATTCTACTCGAGGAATTAAAACTCGCATCTGAAACACAAACAGTTGTCATAATGGGTGACTTTAACTATACTAATGTAAAATGGCCCTTGCTTAACTGTGGATACCTCACACCGAGAGAAGATAACTTTGTACAGTGGTTCAACAGCAGTAACTTTGAGCAATTGGTGGACAAGCATACTCGGTATAGGGATGGTAACCAACCATCAACTCTGGACTTGATTCTAACCAATGATGATGCTCTGATTGCCCACGTTAACCACCAAGCACCAATTGGTAAAAGTGACCATACCTGCCTTCTGTCTACAATGGAAATCGAAGCTGTGAATCACAGCACCGCGTCTGTCCCAAAATGGAATTATCAAAAAGCTGATTATGACAAAATTTGTAAAATGCTACTCAATGTGTTCCGTGGGGAAATAGAATTTTTGGACTGTGTTGAGAAACAATATGAAGTTTTTCTCAGGGAAATAAATCGAGCTACTCTCTTACATGTACCACGCATCAAAATAGACAATACAAAAATTACGAATAAGCCATGGGTATCAAAAGACATAAAGACACTTTCGGAACAAAAACTACATCTCTGGAATAGGTACATGATAACCGGATTAGATGAAACATACAAGGAGTACAGAAGACTGAATAACAGGCTAACTAACTGGAGCAAGACATCGCGCACAAAATTTGAACAGAACCTTATAGATGCTGGACCTAAGAAATTCTATTCTTACATCAGCCAACAGTTGGCATCAAAAATAAGCGTACCACGTGTGCTACGCAACAAAGAAGGAAATTTGGTTACTGATGCCTTTGATATTGCAGAAGCCTTTGCTGATCAGTTTGAAGACGTGTTCCAAAAAGAACCACAAACACCGCTACCTGTTCTTGATCCGACTTTCAGAATAGAGGAAAGTATTACAGAAATTGAATTTACAACCGATAAGATCCAGAAATCACTCAATGAGATTAAATCGGACTCAGCTCCTGGACCTGACAACCTACCTGCAGGATTTCTCCAAAAATGTGATCTTGCCAATACATTAGCCACGATAATGCAGAAATCTTACGACAATGGTTTATTGCCGTCACAATGGAAAACTGCAACAGTAACTCCAATTTTTAAAAAAGGCAGCAAACTAGTCCCAGCTAATTATAGGCCCATAAGCCTGACAAGTGTAGCCTGCAAGGTCATGGAAAAGATAATAGTTAAACATATCCGGCAATTTCTATCAAGACACAAAATAATTGGAAATCAGCAACATGGCTTTTGCCCTCACCGATCAACGGTGTCAAACCTGTTGTCATGCCTATCATCATGGACCCACAGTTTTAACACGAGAGATCCAGTTGATGTTATTTATTTAGACTACGAAAAAGCCTTTGATAAAGTTCCGATTACAAGACTTCTACAAAAACTGGATTGTATCGGTATACGCGGCAAACTACTCAAATGGATCGAGGCCTTTCTACGTGACAGAAACTTTCGAGTTAGAGTCGGTGATGTCTTATCCGAGGAACGTTCCATCCAGAGTGGGGTACCACAAGGCTCGGTCTTGGGCCCAGTTTTATTCATCATCTTCACATTTGACCTGCCACGTGGCCTCCAATGCAACGTTAGTATGTTCGCCGATGATACCAAAATTTTTGCAAACCCTTTGGTCGACTACGATAAACTCCAGAAAGACTTGGACACAATCGCTAACTGGTCTAAAGAATGGTTAATTAACCTAAACACAGTAAAATGCAATGTCTTGCATATTGGATGCCGAAATCCACACTTGACCTACAAGTTAGGTGGCACTGATTTGAGGGAAACGGCAACTCAAGTAGACCTAGGCGTTATCATATCTGAAAACCTGAAATGGGAACATCATGTGGCATCAATATCCAAGAAAGCCAAGAGTCTGATCTACCTCATCAGAAAAGCATTTGGTATCCTGACCCCAGAAATGATGATCAAAATACACAAAACTTATGTAAGACCTATACTGGAATACGCCTTTCAAATCTGGAGCCCATATTTCGTCAAGGATATTGACCTGCTTGAGAAAGTCCAACGTAGCTTTACTAAAGTACCAAGGCAACTTAAAAACCGAAGTTACGAAGAGAGACTACAGCTACTGAAACTTACTTCCCTAAAAGAGCGAAGGGAACGTGGAGACTTGATCGAGACTTTTAAAATTCTAAATGGGCACTACGATCTAGACAACCTTGATGAAATATTCGAATATGACAAGAACACCCGACTGCGAGGCCATCATCTCAAATTAAAGGCGCAAAGATCTTACAACAACCCACACAAACACTTTCTGAGTAACCGAGTGGTAAAATCGTGGAATGCCCTGCCTGAAAGCGTAATTTCAGCAACCAGCATAAATGCATTCAAAAACAGACTAGACGAACATAAAAAACAGTGTCGTGGCAAATCAAAAAACTAAACATAAATAACTAAAGTGAACTATAGTGCTATACATATATAGTGACGAACTTGAACAGTGAACAGGATACAGGCGTTATCAGTTGTTTCAACTGCCTGCCTGTTTAATAAATAATAATAATAATAAAAAAATAATAGTTTTAATGACACATAGGCATGTGTGTGTATGTGTTATTTTTGGTCTCTTTACTGTTTTGTTCTTCTTCTTTTTGTGTGGGACATTGAGTGGTCCAACGACCCGATGAACCCTAGTCTCAGAATTTTTCAACTGCCTTCTACAAGTAGCAGGCTTTTGACATGGTTGTGTATCGACTGCCGTCTAAGTGATCATAGACAGCAACCGGGACCTATGGCTTAACGTGCCATCCGAAACACGGAACTTACTTACATACAATCGGGTTCAGCCCGCAATGTCCTAACCGGACTGGGAACAAACTTACAAAGTGATAAATATCAACCCACCGAGAATTTAAGGCAGTTGCACTACCATTGTGCCACATTGGTCGTACCAATGTTTTGTTATAACCTTCTTACTCTCTACTTTTCAGCCGCCACCCCTGATCCCCCGTTCCCTGGACACGGGCGGCGGCGCTCCGCTCACGCCCGCGATGTGCCCCTCCGCGCCTGATCTCGTGGCTCATACAGCTAAAGGGGACATCTGGCTATGTGGGGGCGGCTTGCGGAGGCCTACGCGGCTCACGTACGCGTGTAAGGGACGGGAGCCCGAGAGGTGAGTGTTTTGGAGCTAATATGTAAATGAGTTTGAATATCATATTTTTTGTGACATTCGCACGCGGAATTCTCCCACCAATAATATTTGTATCACATGTTATACTTAACTTATTCATTTACTTGTACCATAAACTTGCGGAGATTTATTCCTGAAATCACTGTTTCCGAAATAAAGCTCCATTTCGCTCAATAGCATTTCAAATAAAATAAGTATGTTTAACATATTTCTTATTGGGTCGTTGGATGACTCGGTATCCCACACGAAAAGAGATATCTTGCATCTATTTTCTTCAAATCTTAGGACTTAGCTGTGGTTGAATACTTTATTCATTAATAATAAGTTGCCTGGAAGATATTGCTACTGGAGTAATAAGGCCGACTGCCAATAATAAGGCCGCCCATTGTACAATTTTTGTATTTTATTGTTATCTTTAATATGTTGGTCATTTGTGCAATAAAGCATATATTGTATAGTATTAATTGTATACATACATACATACATATATCACGCCTTTATCCCTTACGGGGTTGGCAGAGCGTTAATCATTTGAGTATCACTTTAGTACGACCGATGTGGCGCAATGGTAGTACGACTGCCTTTGACGCAGAAGGTTCCGGGTTCGATTCTCGGTGGGTCACTCACAAAGTTGATATTTATCACTTTGCGAATTTGTTCCCAGTCTGGTTAGGACATTGCGGGCTGAATTGCGGGCAATATTGAATTTCTGTTGTTTTCCAGGTTAGCAGATGACCCCAGACAGGCGGGCGTGCCGTGTTACGTCACTCAGGAGGAATTCTCCCGCTACACCGGCTTCTGGTGGCAACCCAAGTCTGAGGGTCCGTACTTAAAAATAAAAAAAAAATTAAAAACCATTTATTTCAGACAATGTCCATAGTCAATGTCCAATGTCCACTTAGTTTAGTATTTCTTGGTATTATTCAGTTTCTAGGATTTCATAGTCTAGTAGAAATAGTCAAATGAATTTTATAAAATAAACATTTCAATGGCGGGTGGCGTGAATGCCTTTGCCCTGCAGTGGAACATCGAACATTTAATTGTAAACTTTTCTATCTGTAGTTACTATGAAAACTATAACGAAAATCGTAGCACTTAGACTTTAAAAAATTTCAAAACAGTACCAAATATGTCAAGGTAAAATGATTGTTGTGTTAAAAATTTTATCCTCCCGTACAAAATATACCCCTACCAGCTTTTAAGGGAGGGTTATTTTTTATTTTATTTTCCGATCTCTGTTTCTTGAGGAATGTTGTTCAGTTCCGTAAACTGTTCCATCCCATAAAATATTTGCAGTAGATTTTTTATATGAAAAAGTTTATATAAAAATTGGTGCAAGCTTTGCTTAGTTTAGAGCTAGATGACGCTAATTTATTTATATCATATTTTCCAGACGACGTGTACCGGCTAGTTTATGAAGAAGTGGACGAGAGCGATGTGAAAGTGTTCAGCTTCCCCTCCAGCCAGACCAGCAGCGGGGACGTCGAGGAGTTCAGGTGATTATAAAAAAAAAATATTACCGTAATCTGTGTCATTAAAAAAAGTTTGATGTCACTGGTTCATATCCGGCTCGAAGGACCAATGTTTCGATGCCAGCTGGAGAACGGTGGACTGTAGGTTGAATTGTATAGCCGCTGTTGTCGAAATATCTAGGTCTACTTGAAGAGATTTCTTTTTAGAAATAAGCTGACCTGTTGTGTATTGTTCTCAATGTTACGTCCTTTGTGTTTTATTGTGTACAATAAATGGTTAAATAAATAAATAAATATTGCCCAAAACTACAGAAGTGAAACTGAAAGCTCGTCAATACGCATGTTTTGTTGCGAGGTCGCTTTGAGTATAACTACACGACCATAGAGTAGTATACAATGTTGATATAAAAAGCAAACACATACAAGACATTCTGCCTGGGTATTTAATGTTAGGCTATATCCTAACCCGTAGTTAAATTAAAGCCTAGGCATTCGGCGTCGGCATTATGGCGTCTCAAAGGCGCGTCAAAAACACGTCCAGTCGTCCACATGTGGACTAATTCGCCTCACTCGAGCATGCGCCGCATTTCGCCCACGGCAGTACGCATCTGAGGCTGCTCGGGCTGTATGCAGCTAATGACAATTCAAAAACCAATTTTGACTTTTAAGTCCCTGTATCTCCGAAACTGTACGCTTTACTACTTTTTTATCAGAAGACATTTGGTTCGTATTTTTGTGCTTAATCAATTTGCTACATGACTGGGTCATTAAAAAAACTCCAAAGTAGTATGCTTAAAACTTAGTCCAAAAATACAACTTACTCTATTTAAAGTTTATTGAAATATTCAAAGTTTGAATTAATAAACAGAAAAATAATATAAAAGTAAGTGTTTTGACGCCAGCCAAACTAGAGAAACATGACGTCATTTCTTCGTATTTTCATACAAAATATCGTTTTAAAAGTAAGTCATTTGACTAACCAGTCATCATGCCTGTTGCGATATATTTCTACATACATACATACATATATCACGCCTTTATCCCTTGCGGGGTAGGCAGAGCGTTAACGGCCGTAAAAATACGGTCGCTATCGCCACGTCTGACATTTTTGAGGATTGTTTTCCAAGGTTGTTTCAGAAAACATGTGTATTACTATAGTGACAGGTTGTCAGCTTGTCGCCTAAAAATTGCCGTGAAATATTATTTTTTTAAGATCATTGGTATGCAGAGTTCCATATATAGCAGAGTTGTGTTTCATTGTTTATTTATTATAAGGTTCCAGAGATGCCGTGTGATGCCGGCTTAGAATAGCATCACCCCACATCCTTCCCCCGGGTCTCGTAAGAGGCGACCAAGGGACTCGAGAGAATTGGTATATTAAATTTTTTAGGAAACAGGCTGACAACCTGTCACTATATAGTGATACACACGTTTTCTGTCATCGTCATCGAAAATGTCAGACGTGGTGATAGCGGCCGTATTCTTATGGCCGTTAACGCTCTGCCTACCCCGCAAGGGACAAAGGTGTGATATATGTATGTATGTATGCCGTGTGATGCTGGCTTAGAATAGCATCTCCCCATCTCTGCATCTAAGCACATCCTTCCCGCGGGTATCGTAAGAGGCGACTAAGGGACTTGAGAGTATTGGTGTATTACAATTTTTAGGCGACAGGCTGACAACCTGTCACTTTAGTGAAACAAATGTTTTCTGAAACAACCTTGGAAAACAATCCTCAAAAATGTCAGACGTAGTGATAGCGGCCGTATTCTTATGGCCGTTAGCGCTCTGCCTACCCCGCGAGGGATAAAGGCGTGATATATGTATGTGTGTACATGTTCCAGAGATGTGTTTAATTTTTTTGTTTGTTCCCCAGGTTCCCGCGGGCGGGCACTCCCAACGCCAAGTCCATTCTACGTCTGGTCACCTTCAGACTGCAGAAAGCGTCGCCCACAGTTCTGGACTATTATCAAGAGGGCGCTTCAGATACTCAGTGTGAGTATTTATGTAAAAGGCATAATATATTAGCTGCAAATACTTTAAGGGGTGAACCAGCCCATGAAACTAAACAACTTTCCCCTAGAAACATGTGGAAATTTTGGACCTCCCATACAAATTGACTTGGTCGGTCAGTAATTTTCTATGGGAGGGCCAAATTTTTTTTTTCATATTTCGATCTATGTTTCTAGGGGAAAGTTGTTCAGTTTCATAGGCTGGTTCACCCGTTAAAGTACTTGCAGCTAATTTTTTACGCCCTGTATAAGGCATAATATATTCACGAATATTCTGAAGAGGCCCTTAAATACTTGTCAGACGTGGCGTTAACGATCGTAATTTTACGATCGTTAATGCTTTTCCTAACCCGCAAGGGATAAAGGCGTGATTTGTGTATGTATGTAAACTATTGATAACATTGTGTATATAAAATAAGGCATAAGAATTTTCGTGAAAAACTATTATCAAATAACAGTCGCTAGCGCATTTTAATGCCCCCCGTTATTTGACAGTTTCAAACCTAAATATTTTTGCGAAATGTATATGAATGTGATATCAAGTAGTTAAAAAGTTCTATAAGTTCACAGTGCGTGACAGCCCTTCCCTCTCAGTGTTCAAGAAGAGAGTAGAAGAGCACTATCTTTCAGTATCAAAATAGTTCGTATCTGTCATATTTATGTATATATACCTACTATAATATGCATAGTTGTATTATATGTAGTATATGAGTATAATTATGTAAATTTAATATTTTAGTGTATGTATTATTTTTAAATTTTGCATTTAAAATTTAATATTGTGCACGATCATCAGCCTCACCTAATGCGATCTCTCTACCGAAGGACTGCTGGAAGAGATTTCTTTTTAGAAATAAGTAGTACCTGTTGTGATTTTTATGTAAATGTTATTGTCCTGTGTTTCCTCTTGTGTACAATAAACAGTTAAATAAATAAAATTTGTTGTTCAGTTTCAGATAACACGAAAAACTGCATGGAAGTGACCGACATCCGATGGCTGGACCTCCGACAACCACTTAAGGAGACCTTCCCCTGGTTTGAATACTTAGCAAGAGTTGGATGGACGCCTTGTGGAGAATAGTGAGTTGTAACATAACATATCATACCACACCGGAACATAACATAACATGACATAACGTAACATAACATATTACATTCAATGGTTGAACTTGCGATAAACAGTTATAAAGATTTTCTCCTGGTTTGAATATTTAGCAAGGGTTGGATGGACGCCTTGTGGAGAATAGGTAGTTGTAACATAACATATAATATAACCTAACATATCATACCACACCGGAACATAACATAACATAACATGACATAGCATATTACATCCGATGGTTAAACTTACGAAAACCACTTAAGGAAACCTTTCCTTGGTTTGAGTACTTAGCGAGAGTTGGATGGACGCCTTGTGGAGATTAGTGAGTTGTAACATAACATATCATATAACCTAGCATATTATACCACACCGGAACATAACATAACATGATATAGCATATTACATCCGATGGTTAGACTTACGACAACCACTTAAGGAGACCTTCCCCTGGTTTGAACATTTACCAAGAGTTGGATGTCTTGTGGAGAATAGTGAGTTGTAACATTATATAACATAACACAACACTGTACGACTAGATACAACACGCCACAACGTAATGTATTCATATTTTTCATACTTCATTTATTGCATGTCACAAGTAAATTATTATACAAGTTGGTAGTAATAAATATCCAGTACATATGTGGCACAACACAACATGACATACCCTAATAGAATATAACATAACATAACATAACATAACATAACATAACCTAACCTAACATAAGATATTACATACGATGGTTGAACTTACGACAACCATTTAAGGAGACCTTCCCCTGGTTTGAATACTTAGCAAGAGTTGGATGGACGCCCCGTGGAGAGTAGTCAGTTGTAACATAACATATCATGCCACACCGGAACATAACATAACATAACATATTACATCTGGTCGAACTTATGATTACCCTTTCAGGAGATGTTTCCATGATTTGAATTATTAGCGCGGGTTGGATGGACTGGAATGGACGCCGTGTGAAGAAGAGGGAGTTATCAAGCCAATTCGCTAGTTGACTGGTCATTAATAAAATACATAAGTACGCTTAAAACTATTGTCCAAAAATACTACAGACTGAATTCATAAATTTTGCGCAATATTCAAAGTTTGAACTTATTAATAAACAGAAAAATAATACAAAAAGTGTTTAGACGCCATCTAAAATAGCGCAATTTGACGACATACTTTCAGTATTTTCATACAAAATATCGTTTTAAGAAGTAGCTCATTTGACCTCAGTCTGCTGTCAGTCATGTAGCCAATTCTTTATAGATTACATACATACATAAATCACGCCTTCATCCCTTACGGGGTAGGCAGAGCGTTAACGGCCGTAAAAATACGATCGCTATCGCCACGTCTGACAAATATAAAGGGCCGTTTGAGATAATTTGTGTACCACAATAGTGACAGGTTGTCAGCCTGTCGCCTAAAAGTTGTAATACACCTGAAACCCTCAAGTCCCTCAGTCGCCTCTTACGACACCCGCGGGAAGGATATGGGGTGATGCTATTCTAAGCCGGCATCACACGGCAAATAAAGATTATACAGATTATATAGATTATAGATTTATACAATAAATTTTCTAATATCTTCTATTTCAGCGTATGGGTGCAGATATTGGACAGGAAACAGCAACGATTAGAACTCTCCCTCATCCCTTATAAGGCCTTCAGCGTTCCTATCAGTTATAGTAGCGCTCCTACCAATAATATGGAATACGAATTACCACACTGCGAAGAGGTGAGTGTGTAAACTATGTTTGACCTTGACCTTGACCTTCACTTAAAGGTCAAAGTCAAATATGACAGTTAAAATCAAAGCTTTATAGGGCCTTACCACAAAGAGCTTCTTTGTTTGACATTGACCCTCAAGGTCACTTAAGGGTCAAATTCAGATATTGGACAGAAAACAGCAACGATTAGAACTATCCCTCACCCCTTATAAGGCCTTCAGCGTTCCTATCAGTTATAGTAACGCTCCTACCAATAATATGGAATACGAATTACCACACTGCGAAGAGGTGAGTGTGTTACCTAGGTTTGAACTTAACCTGTCAAGGTCACTTAAAGGTCAAAGTAGAGGTCAAGCAATATAATATTTAATGTCAGTTTACAAATAATATAGAACAATAATAGGCTATTTGACTGATTTTGGAAAACAGTTGTAAATAATTCTGTAAAGCATAATAAACACACTACATTAATATTTCCGTAGAACGTGCAGTATTTTCAACAAAAATTTATGTTAAAGTTTAAATTATGAAATTGGCGCTCAAAACGCTGTCTTTGTAATGGCGGACGCCATATGATTCGAGTGACGTCACATGCTAGTAAACAAGGCAACAACAAGGTGCAGAAGCTTCGATCTTTCGCGTTTTTCTTATTTATCTGTGAATTTATAGGACAAAATGTCTTATAAATGGTGTGTAGTACCACAATGTAAAACAATTCATTACGAAATCCAGAAAAAGTGTTTATTTCAGTTCCAATGAATGCTAAAAGACGAAATAAGTGATCCTACAAGTATTTCATCGCATACAAATGTGTTTATGTGCAAAGATTGTCTTGCAGATATGTAAAACAAAAGCAAGGACAGTGACTTAAAGAGATTTAGTACATCATTGTTTATTCACAAGTGACCAAAGCAAGTGACAACATAACCTAAAATGCGATTTTGCAAAACTTGTACACAAAGTGCTAAATGCTATATAGTTCTGATTATATAATTTCTTATGTACTTACACAGCTGTTTTAACGTTTTTTAGTTCTGGAGCATAATAATCTGCTTTATTTTTGAAGAATAATGCGACCATAAACAGATCTACTTCGGGAAGTTTCTGTTGTCGGCTTGCACAAAATGTTCGTCCATAATGAAGTTAAAAACTATTAATAATGTCACTGACTCAATAAAAAGATCTCAAATTAACTCGAGAATAAACAAATCAATGGTAAAACTAGGTAAATAGTAGTAAATACACACAACGTAACACAGGGTATGGCGGCGTTTACTAGCGTGTGACGTCACCAAAGTTAGAACCAATCACAGGGCGTTCCTGTCGTTTAGAAATATTCAAAAATATTTCAATTTTGTATACGTAAAATATGAAAAAAATATGCATATTTTAGTACTAATTTCTGTTAAAAACGCTTTATTACACTGCAATTTACTAGGATGGCCACAATTCGTCGCATATTTTCATTAGTGTCAAATAGCCTATTAGCACATTTTGGCGAGTTAAGCAAAGTCACTTGAAGGTCAAAGTCAAATATGAGAGTCGAATCCAAACAATATAATGTTTGAATGACAAAAGTAACGGTTCTACGAACAATTTGTTAAAAAGCAAAATAATTGTGTCGAGGTCAGCTACAAAGGTCAAAGTCAAGGTCAAAATATTACCTTACTATTAGGATCTTACCACAAATGGCGTCTGTCTAGGTTTGATCTTAACCTTTTAATGTGTATTTTAAGGTTGAACGCCACTACGAACAATATACCTGCCAGAATCTAATAAATTTTCTTTTAAATCTGCTAAGATCCGGAAATAAAAAAAAGAATAAATATGCTAAATATGGTCACTCCGGCAACAATCCGGCCGATGCGAGGCGCACGCTTCGGCTAGGTGTACGTTCACCTTTATTATTTTATTTTATTATAATATTATTATTTTACCGTTTTACCATATACACCAATTATTTTTTTACTTACTATATTTTTAGTGTTTTTGTTTGAATTTGTATTCTACTATTGTAAAACTTTGACATTGTATGTACATACATACATATATCACGCCTTTATCCCTTGTGGGGTAGGCAGAGCGATAGTGGCCGTAAGAATACAGCCACTATCGCCACGTCTGACATTTTGAGGATTGTTTTCCAAGGTTGTTTCAGGAAACATGTGTATTACTATAGTGACAGGTTGTCAGCCTGTCGCCTAAAAATTGTAATACACCAATACTCTTGAGTCCCTTAGTCGCCTCTTACGACACCCACGGGAAGGATGCGGGGTGATGCTATTCTAAGCCGGCATCACACAGCACATTGTATGTACTTTTTATTATTTGTCGATCGCATTATCCTCTGACATTTTTATTGAGTTTTAGCGGCTACTGACTAACTGTAACTATGAATTATATATTCGCTACACACTATAAAGTCGCTTTTCGCGTCTGCCTACATAAAAACTTAAGTCTTCAAAATGACCAAACGGTTTTTTACTAGATGGAGTGATTCAAGACGAAGGTTTATATGTATAATACTGGCCAGGAATAGAATAGAATAGCATCAGCCCAATACTTCAGGTGTTGTAAGAGGCAACTAAGGGACTCGAGGGTTTCGTGTATATTACTACGTATTACAACTTTAGGCGACAGGCTGATACTACAGTCTTTCTTTCTTTTCGTGTGGGACACCGAATCGTCCAACGACCCGATGAACCCTAGTGTCAGAATTTTTCAACCGCCTTCTACAAGTAGCAGGCTTCTGACATGGTTGTGTAACGACCGCCGTCTAAGTGATCATAGACAGCAACTACAGTGATACACGAATCATCTGAAGGGGCCCTCAATACTTGTCAAACGTGGCGATAACGACCGTAATTTTAATTTTACGATCGTTAACGCTCTGCCTACCCCGCAAGAAGATAAAGGCGTGATTTGTCTATGTCTATACTTGCCAGGAAAACAACTAATTTCCACGGGAAAATCAGTCACAAACCTCTAGATGTGCCGATGGTATGCAATAAATTAATCTAATGTAATGTTTCTACCCACAGCCGATCCAAGTGCTGGTAACAGAAACGGCTCCCGATGCGTGGATCAATGTTCACGACATCATACACTTCTTCCCGCGTTCGATTCCCGACCGGATATCGTTCATATGGGCTTCTGGTGAGTAATCACGCCTCTGTTCTCTACGGGGTAAGCAGATATTGACTGAAACGGCTCCCGATGCGTGGATCAATGTTCACGACATCATACACTTCTTCCCGCGTTCGATTCCCGACCGGATATCGTTCATATGGGCTTCTGGTGAGTAATCACGCCTCTGTTCTCTACGGGGTAAGCAGATATTGACTGAAACGGCTCCCGACGCGTGGATCAATGTACACGACATCATACACTTCTTCCCGCGTTCGATTCCCGACCGGATATCGTTCATATGGGCTTCTGGTGAGTAATCGCGCCTCTGTTCTTTACGGGGTAAGCATAAAGGCTTCTTTTAATACCTTTTTTCACTCTCGTAATGAAAGAAAGAGAAGTGCAAAATTAGAACTTCCTTCTTTTTTACCGGACGCTGTTGATTGCTCGTTTATTTTTGTTTTTAAACGACTTAAAAAAAGGAGGTAACTATAGTCTGTAAAATATAGAATGATCCCTGTGACGTTTGCGAACAAAGAAGAAAGGAAATTATGTCATAGCATTTGCTCCAAGGTCACAAACGTCACAGGGATCATCCTATATTTTACAGACTATAGTTTGACCTGTATATATGTATGTTTGTCCGCGGTTATCTCGCGTTTGGCTGAACCGATTTTGATGCGGTTTGCAGAAAAAAAATTGTTGACTTTACTGTAGGTTTTAGGTATATTAACCGACAAAAAATTGAGTTTCGCACTTGTACACGTTCCTTGAAGTCTTTTTAAAAGTTTTTATAATCCATTTTGCCGTGTGATGCCGGCTTAGAATAGCATCACCCTACATCGTTCCCGCGGGTGTCGTAAGCGGCGACTAAGGGACTTGAGGGTATTGGCGTATTACAATTTTTAGGCGACAGGCTGACAACCTGCCACTATAGTGGTACACATGTTTCCTGGAACAACCTTGGAAAACAATCCTCAAAATTGTCAGACGTGGCGATAGCGACCGCATCCTTACGGCTGTTAACGTTCTGCCTACCCCGCAAGGGATAAAGGCGTGATATATGTATGTATGTATGTATTATGTCGGATTAACTGCTTTCTTTTTAAGTGTAAATAATATTTTATATTTCAGAGGAGACCGGCCATCTCCACCTGTACCTAATTACCTGTCATCTACAGAAACAAAGGAATACGCCTGCATGTAAGTACTAAGAAAATTGCATTGTCAGCACTAATAGCAAAGGTCCCAAGTTAGGACTGACACACGACATCGGCAGAAAGTGCAAGGTTTATTATGCATTTTTTAGGATATTATTATTTTTTTCTCTACCTGTAAATATGAACTTGTGCAATTTTAAAATATCTGTCATTTTTTGCCGCTGTCAGTTCTAACTTGGCATCTTTTTGTCCCGTTTTTTCTAAAGTGTAGGAGGTACAATTTTACTACATAATATCTTAAAAACCCTTTGGTGGGTAATGGACAGATCCAATTTTGGACATTATGGTCTACTTTGGACAGATTCTTTGAAATCCTCCAACAAACCCAACGTATAATTTTTCAATGAAACAATTTTGTTTCCTTTTGTTTGAAACAGTTTTGTGGCACTGGCGTGCCACCACAAACCAATGAAAGATGATGTTATGACTTGAAATATCTTATAGGGTTTTTTCTAACTTTCGTACTCCGTTGTAACTTCACATGTGCACTTTGTTACATACCGAGCACTACATTAAAGTCATTAATTACTAACTAGTCACATACAGATCACTGGATTCTTATATGTTTCTTTTGATCCTCGTTGTTCGCTGATTTTATGGCGACTGGGTCAAAAAAACAGAAAAATGTGTGACGACATTCCAATTTCCAATTTGAAATGATTCGTGAAAGGACAAGTGGTTTATGAAGGATGTGGACACAGAGGTTCTACTCTGCTACAGTTTTGTTTGTATCCTGTTGTTTATTTTAGTGAGTTGTGTCACAATAATTTTAAAACATGCCAAAAAAATTTCCAGCCGTATCAGAAATGCTGTCAGCTGACGATTCTGACGCTGTCGGTCCCAACGTGATCACCAAAGAGCCTCTCACCGCCGGGGAATGGGAAGTCATGGCGAGGAAGATATGGGTAAGACAGACACACACGCACGCACACACACACACACACACACACACACACACACACACACACACACTCACGCACACGCAGACACACACACACACACACATACACACACACACATACACACGCACGCACGCACGCAGGCTAACAATATTATTGAAATAGATTACTTATAGCTGCGTCTACAGGTGCTGATCGGTGTGGACGTGCCTCACCTGAGGCAGCTGAGTGCTCAGTTGCATGTCTCTGCTGGCGTAGACGCAACTATATTTGTAGAAAAGAGTCTTCTTTATAACAATTTCTAGAATAAACGTGACTCATTCCTAATCATAGTTATGATTTTTGTTGGAGTTTGTATGGACGCCAACCTTATTGATATTCCATAGTCTTTTTTCTTATGTGTCAAGTCATGTTTATGTCGTGCGGGTGCAAAATTCTTAATTTTTCTTAATCACAAAATATATAAATAATCCTAAAGCCAAGTCCTATTTTATTTTCAACAGGTTATGGGCCCAGCCATACCTGAACAGTAAATAAATAAATTTTCCAAAAATAAGTTGCAAAGTAAAATTTTCATAACCTAATTTTTTTTTCGGTCTCAGTAAAACTAAATTTGTAGGGCTTAGGTTCTCTTTTTCAGTTATTGGAACCGTTTAAAATGGGAACTAACATGTTTTCGATCCCGAAATTAACGGGAAGGGAAAATTTTACATCTTGGAAATTTGCGATGGAGGCTTATTTGCAGCACGAAGAGTTGTGGTCGATTGTAGCCGGTGCGTCCGAAGATACCACGGAAAATACTAAGCGGACGGTCGAGGACGCCAAAAAGGACGTGAAGGCGAAGGCCAAACTGATTCTCATGATCGATCCACAGCTATACATTCACGTGCAAGATGCGAAATCGTCTCATGAGGTATGGGAAAATTTAAATAAAGCGTTTGAAGACTCCGGGCTATTGAGAAAAGTAGGATTATTGAAAGATTTGATTAATACGACTCTAGAAACCTGCACGAGCATAGAAGAATACGTAAACAAGATTATGTCGGCAGCACACAAACTGAGAAATATAAAGTTTGATGTGAACGACGAATGGCTCGGGACACTGATGCTAGCCGGCCTGCCGGACGAATACAGGCCCATGATTATGGGGATTGAAAGTTCAGGGGTTACGATTAGTGCAGATCTGATAAAGACCAAGTTACTTCAAGAGGTAAATAAATCTAACACATCAACCGCTGCTTTCTTTACAAACTCTAAGAGCACTCCCCATAATAAGAAAAATAACTACCAGCAACCGACTACCTCTAATGGCCCCCGGTGTTTTACATGCAACAAGTATGGGCACCTGAGCAAGTATTGCTGGTACCGTAAGGATAAGAAAGAAGATGACAAAGACAAGGGGTATGTGGCAGCGTTTCCAGCAGCACAAATTAATGATTCAGAGAATTGGTACGTAGATTCGGGGGCCACCATGCATATGACAATGCACCGGGACTGGCTCGAGAATGAAGTCGCACCTCCGGTGAACACTGTTCGCATAGGTGACGACAAAAGACTGAATGTGGAATGTTGTGGAAATGTCACAATTCGTGTGCCTGTTGGAAATGGAGAACATGTAAAGATAAAAATAAAAGATGTACTGTACGTGCCGCTACTGTCAACAAATTTATTGTCCGTGAGTACAATCTTTAAAAATAAGAGTTGGGTGGACTTTCATCCAACTGGTTGCCACCTTCTGAATGCAAAAAAGAAAAAAGTGGCCGAAGCAGAGCTTGTGGGTGGTGTGTATCGGTTAATAAGCAAAACGGAAGCCTGCACCACATCAACTAAGTGTGAAACAAAGAAAGTACTTCAGACACCTGAGAATAAGAAAATACTACCGTGTCCTACTAAAGTGCGTGAACCTATGTTGAATAGATCAAGTTTAGACTCGTCACGCAAATCTGCAATAGAGCGAAATTTAGTCCTACAAGAAGTTGAGAAAGTAACGAAATTAAAAAGGATGAAGAACAGAAAAACTAAAAAAGAAAGAAAGAAAAATGGCTTTAACCTCGTTAAAAGAGAAGGAGATAAGGAAGAGCAGAAAGTAAACTACTCAAGCATTATGAAGACTGATAATGGGAAGTATAGCAACCCTGACAGTAAAAGTTCAAGATGGTTTTCTAGAAGGCCAACAGTGCGATTTAGTAAGAATAATATGGTCGCAGATGCCTTAACCAAGGGCCTGCCTCCTAAGAAGCATGAGGCCTTTGCAGAAACTATGGGTTTGCGTCCAAGGGGGCATGTTGGAGTTTGTATGGACGCCAACCTTATTGATATACCATAGTTTTTTATTTCTTATGTGTCAAGTCATGTTTATGTCGTGCGGGTGCAAAATTCTTAATCACAAAATATATAAATAATCCTAAAGCCAAGTCCTATTTTATTTTCAACAATTTTAACGGGTTCTTACCTACGAATTTACATACGTGCATATATCACGCCTTTATCCCTTGCGTGGTAGGCAGAGCGTTAAAGGCCGTAAGAATACGGTCGCTATCGCCACGTCTGACATTTTTGAGGATTGTTTTCCAAGGTTGTTTCAGAAAACATGTGAATCACTATAGTGACAGGTTGCCAGCCTGTCGCCTAAAAATTGTAATACACCAATACCCTCGAGTCCCTTAGTCGCCTCTTACGACACCCGCGGGAAGGATGTGGGGTGATGCTATTCTAAGCCGGCACCACACGGCAATAATAATGTGCATGTATAAACGCGACTAATTCCTCAGGTAGACGAAAGCAGACAGCTGGTGTACTTCGTAGGGCTCCGCGAGACGCCCCTGGAGCGCCACCTGTACGTGGCCAGCCTGAACCCGCCGCGGCCGCACCAGGTCACGCTGCTGACCACCGCTGGACACTCGTGCACCGTGGACATTGACGATGTGAGTAAAAAAACGACGACGTTAAAGGCACCCAGAATGCACTAGCTGCGTCTATACCGCCGATTTTTGGACGTGCCTTATAAAAATCAATTACTTACATACATACATACACATATCACGCCCTTATCCCTTGCGGGGTAGGCAGAGCGCCACCAGCCGTAAGAATACGGTCGCTATCGCCACGTCAGACATTTTTAAGGATTGTTTTCCAAGGCTGTTTCAGAAAACATGTGTATCACTATAGTGACAGGTTGTCAGCCTGTCGCCTAAAAATTGTAATACACTAATACTCTCGAGAATCTATTACTTACCCCTATTTAATGGTATTTTAATGCGTCAAGTGCCTTATTATTAAAATTAGATTTTATGCAATTTAATTTTATACAATTTTGGCTATCTATTTCCATAAAATATAGGAATCTTTATTCTTAGTTTAGGAATCAGAAGTCGCTAAATTATTTTGTACCGTTGTACCTATTTGTAATAAAGTTTTTTATTTATTCTTAATTTATTTTCTTCGGAAAACTTACAGCCTAAAACATAGCTTACTTAAATAATAAACAAATGGGCATTGACAAAAATGTCGTCTATAGGTTGAAAAAACAAAAAAATATATAAATAAAAATAAAAATAAAAATTCTTTATTTCAGGGTACTAGCCCCATATTTGTTGGTAACATGTGGTAACACAAAAACAATGGCAACCTTATTAGCTACAATTTGTAATTTTAAAATGGACAGGTCGTTTGTAAAATTATAAAAGTTATAAATTATGTTTGCACTGTATTACATAACTTAATGCATTAAATCATTACAAAATTACAAACACTTGTACAAAAAAATATCTTTATAATCTAAAAATATTTTTTGTTTCTTCAACCTATAGGCGAAAACTATTAAGTTAAAAGGGTTATTTAATAAAGAATTATCTTATGTTAATAAATTAGGCGGTTGAAAAATTCTGACACCAGGGTTCATCGGGTCGTTGGACGACTCGGCGTCCCACACGAAAAGATCTTAATATATTTAAAAAAAGTTTTTTTTTGCCACTAGGATTGTACAACAGCAGTCATAACTACCTCCAACATCAGCACAGTGCCGTCGACACGAGTGTTCCGCATCACGCACAGCGCTGGCACAGCCCTAGTCGCGCAAGGAACCCTAATGGAGAGAAGAGATTCAGGTTAGAACTAGGGATGTACCACAGCAGTGATAAGTCAGAGTGTTCCGCATCACGCACAGCGCTGGCACAGCCCTAGTCGCGCAAGGAACCCTAATGGAGAGAAGAGATTCAGGTTAGAACTAGGGATGTACCACAGCAGTGATAAGTCAGAGTGTTCCGCATCACGCACAGCGCTGGCACAGCCCTAGTCGCGCAAGGAACCCTAATGGAGAGAAGAGATTCAGGTTAGAACTAGGGATGTACCACAGCAGTGATAAGTCAGAGTGTTCCGCATCACGCACAGCGCTGGCACAGCCCTAGTCGCGCAAGGAACCCTAATGGAGAGAAGAGATTCAGGTTAGAACTAGGGATGTACCACAGCAGTGATAAGTCAGAGTGTTCCGCATCACGCACAGCGCTGGCACAGCCCTAGTCGCGCAAGGAACCCTAATGGAGAGAAGAGATTCAGGTTAGAACTAGGGATGTACCACAGCAGTGATAAGTCAGAGTGTTCCGCATCACGCACAGCGCTGGCACAGCCCTAGTCGCGCAAGGAACCCTAATGGAGAGAAGGGATTCAGGTTAGAACTAGGGATGTACCACAGCAGTGATAAGTCAGAGTGTTCCGCATCACGCACAGCGCTGGCACAGCCCTAGTCGCGCAAGGAACCCTAATGGAGAGAAGAGATTCAGGTTAGAACTAGGGATGTACCACAGCAGTGATATCGACACGAGTGTTCCGCATCACGCACAGCGCTGGCACAGCCCTAGTCGCGCAAGGAACCCTAATGGAGAGAAGAGATTCAGGTTAGAACTAGGGATGTACCACAGCAGTGATAAGTCAGAGTGTTCCGCATCACGCACAGCGCTGGCACAGCCCTAGTCGCGCAAGGAACCCTAATGGAGAGAAGGGATTCAGGTTAGAACTAGGGATGTACCACAGCAGTGATAAGTCAGAGTGTTCCGCATCACGCACAGCGCTGGCACAGCCCTAGTCGCGCAAGGAACCCTAATGGAGAGAAGAGATTCAGGTTAGAACTAGGGATGTACCACAGCAGTGATATCGACACGAGTGTTCCGCATCACGCACAGCGCTGGCACAGCCCTAGTCGCGCAAGGAACCCTAATGGAGAGAAGAGATTCAGGTTAGAACTAGGGATGTACCACAGCAGTGATAAGTCAGAGTATTCCGCATCACGCACAGCGCTGGCACAGCCCTAGTCGCGCAAGGAACCCTAATGGAGAGAAGAGATTCAGGTTAGAACTAGGGATGTACCACAGCAGTGATATCGAGTGTTCCGCATCACGCACAGCGCTGGCACAGCACTAGTCGCGCAAGGAACCCTAATGGAGAGAAGAGATTCAGGTTAGAACTAGGGATGTACCATAGCAGTGATATCGAGTGTTCCGCATCACGCACAGCGCTGGCACAGCCCTAGTCGCGCAAGGAACCCTAATGGAGAGAAGAGATTCAGGTTAGAACTAGGGATGTACCACAGCAGTGATAAGTCAGAGTGTTCCGCATCACGCACAGCGCTGGCACAGCCCTAGTCGCGCAAGGAACCCTAATGGAGAGAAGAGATTCAGGTTAGAACTAGGGATGTACCACAGCAGTGATATCGACACGAGTGTTCCGCATCACGCACAGCGCTGGCACAGCCCTAGTCGCGCAAGGAACCCTAATGGAGAGAAGAGATTCAGGTTAGAACTAGGGATGTACCACAGCAGTGATAAGTCAGAGTGTTCCGCATCACGCACAGCGCTGGCACAGCCCTAGTCGCGCAAGGAACCCTAATGGAGAGAAGAGATTCAGGTTAGAACTAGGGATGTACCACAGCAGTGATAAGTCAGAGTGTTCCGCATCACGCACAGCGCTGGCACAGCCCTAGTCGCGCAAGGAACCCTAATGGAGAGAAGAGATTCAGGTTAGAACTAGGGGTGTACCACAGCAGTGATAAGTCAGAGTGTTCCGCATCACGCACAGCGCTGGCACAGCCCTAGTCGCGCAAGGAACCCTAATGGAGAGAAGAGATTCAGGTTAGAACTAGGGATGTACCACAGCAGTGATATCGACACGAGTGTTCCGCATCACGCACAGCGCTGGCACAGCCCTAGTCGCGCAAGGAACCCTAATGGAGAGAAGAGATTCAGGTTAGAACTAGGGATTTACCACAGCAGTGATAAGTCAGAGTGTTCCGCATCACGCACAGCGCTGGCACAGCCCTAGTCGCGCAAGGAACCCTAATGGAGAGAAGAGATTCAGGTTAGAACTAGGGATGTACCACAGCAGTGATAAGTCAGAGTGTTCCGCATCACGCACAGCGCTGGCACAGCCCTAGTCGCGCAAGGAACCCTAATGGAGAGAAGAGATTCAGGTTAGAACTAGGGATGTACCACAGCAGTGATTCAAATATGTTTTTTTTGGACCTCCCATACAAAGTTACCCACCGACGAAGTAAATTTGTTTGGAGGCCAAATTTTTTTTTCATATTTCGACCTATGTTCCTTGGGGAAAGTTGTTCAGTTTCATGGGCTGATTCGCCCCTAAAAATAATTGCAGCTAATATTTTTACACCTTATATAGGCTGATGTAATGTGATAATTAATGAATGATTTGTTGTTTTTAGATTCGTCAGATACCCGCAGTTTCAACGGCTCATGGGATTCGCGGTCAGGCGACACCGATGACGACTGTACCGGATCTAGCATACTTGTTAAAGGTGAGTATCTCGTGTGATGCTGGCTTAGAATAGCATCACCCTATAATCTATAAAATATAGGATGATCCTTGTGACGTTTGGGACCTTGGAGCAAATTCTATGACATAAGGTCCATTTTCCTAGTAAACAAAGGAAATGTACCTTATGTCGTAGCATTGGTTCCAAGGTCACAAACGTCACAGGGATCATCGTATATTTTACATACTGTAGTCGATTTTAACGACATAAAACTACTTTTGAAACAGCGGAAGTACTCAAGTCTGGGGGAGGTATTCATGTTTGTTCCCCTAGCATTTGAGACTATGGGTCCTTGGGGCCCATTGGCTAAAGACTTTATAAAAGATCTTTCGGGGCGTCTCATCGAGGCAACGGGAGATCCAAAGGCTGGCAGCTATTTAGGCCAAAGAATTAGCCTGGCAATTCAAAGAGGCAATGCTGCCAGTCTTTTGGGAACCTTGCCTCGGTGTGCCGCCCTAGGAGAAATATTTTACTTGTAAGTTTTGTTGATGTATAATATTGTTGTTATATTCTTTTGAAATAAAAAGGTAAAGTATATAAAAAAAACTACTTTTTGTATGAAAATATATATACTGCTCATCAGAGAAATCGAGACACTTTCGATTTTTATAATCTGATAAAACACGAAACTTGTAAAAACTATTTCGAATTTGCAACATTTTCACTTAAAGATTTTGTATTCTAACTATTTATTAAACGACATCAGAGATTTATTCCAAAATAAACACACTCTTTAACCGACTTCAAAAAGAGGAGGTTCTCAGTTTGACCTGTATGAATATTTGTCTGCTATCATCTCGCGTTTGGATGAACTGTTTTTTTTTTCGGTTCGATTCGATTCGGTTTTCAGAAAAGTACTTGTCAGACTTAGGAAAAGATTTTTATGCATTTTACGCACTTTTTACGTCTGTTGAAGTGGGTTCTCCTTTAAAAAAGATATTACACCTGTTTTGTTTTATATTTCCAGAAAAATCCCTATTCGCCTTAGACATCCCGCCGGCGCAAGTGTTCTGCACTCGCCTATCTTGCGGACTACCTGCTTATTGCACGCTGTGGAGCGCCAGGGGCGGAGCCCGAGCCCCCACGGTGCTACATGTGTACGGAGGGCCTGAAGTGCAGCTAGTCACTAATACCTATAAGGTTCGTAGTCTGTCTATTTGTCTCTTAGTCTGTCTGTCTGTTTGTCTGCCTGTTTATCTGTCTGTGTGTCTGTCTATTTGTCTGTCTGTCTGTGCATTCGCCTGTTTATCTGTGTAGCTGTCTGTCGATCTGTCTATTTGTATTTATTATTTATTTACTATTTATTGTACAGGCAACAGGCACTGCCTATCTCTAAAAAAGAAATTTCTTACAGCAGACCTAGAGGAGAGAAATGGCATTTGTCTATCTGTCTGTATATCTGTCTGTCTGTTTGTCTGTACATATATATGTCTGTTTAGTTGGCATGTCTGTCTATTTTGTCAGTCTTGTCTATTTGGTATGTTTATCTGTCTATTTGTCTGTCTGCTTGTATTTCTTTTTGTCTGTCTGTCTGCCTGTCTTTCTGTCAAATAATGTACCATTTTCAATTATCTTCGTTCATTAATTTTTAATTATTATTGAATTAAGTTTAAATATTAAATTTAATGGAATTATTGAAAAAAATATTGGTCAATAAAGGCTATTATTATTATTTTATGTAAGTTAGTACTTTCTCCCTTTTGGGGGTTTTTATTTCAATTTCAATGACGCGGATTGTAAACCAAGGGTCATCAAAACTATCCTAGGGGTTAGCTGAATCAATTTCAACGTCAGTTGAAAGGAATTTGCATACTATCCGGCATGTATTTGATAAAGCTGCTATTTGCATAGTACGTGTTTGGCGGAAGATCTAAAATTTTAATACTATTGTGGAGATGTCCCGGAATGACGCCTGTAGTGGAAAGAACCAATGGTACTACAAAAACTTGAGGTTCCAGATTCGCAAAACTTCTTTTTTTAGTTCAGTGTATTTGTCATTTTTTTCGGTAATGGATTTTAGGATGTTGTGAGTGTTTGGCACTGTTACATCAATAAGGTACGCAGTTTTATTAGTTTTTTGGATGAGAATGATATCAGGCCTATTGAAATGTATTGTTCTATCCGTTAGCACAGCGCGATCATAGTATAATTTTGTGGAAGAGTTTCCTAAAACGGGACTGGGAGTATACTGATAATATAGTGTTGTATGGTTTTCTGTGATAAGTTTGTATTTATGTGCTAGCTTTTGGTGGATATAATGGGTTATTTGGTTATGACGATGGGTGTAATCAGTTTGGGCTAAACTTAAACAAGCTCCTATTATATGCTGTATTGTTTCGGATTATCCATGGCATTTTCTATATGCCATGGATAACTAAAGATTGATTAAATATATGTTTTTTATAATTTCTTGCGCTAATAATATGATCTTGTGTGGCTACAGCAAACCCTTCCATCTCCGGAAATAAATAGCCTAACTTAAGCAATTTGTTGGATGCATCCTTATTTTTATGACTCTGCCCAAGATATAAATATTATCATAATTCATTTTTATTAGTATCATCATGAATTATCTGTTTGCAGGGCATTCGTCAACTGCGCATGCACATGCTAGCGGCGCGCGGCTTCAACGTGGTCACCGTCGACTCGCGAGGCTCCAAACACAGGGGCAGGGCGTGGGAGGCCGCCATACGGGGCAAGCTGGGGCAGGTCGAGTTGGATGACCAGGTAATCATATCATTGTTCATCATTCTCCTTGCCTTATCCCGTTCTCTGTCGGGGTCGGCTACCTAGCCTAGGGGCTTTGACGTGGAACCAAGTTTCTATACAGAGCGACTGCCATCTGACCTCTGCAACCCGAAGGCTACCTGGCCCGAATCCTAGGTTAAGTCACATTCAAATATCATCTAAATTCAAATTTTATTCGAATGTGGGTTTCATCACGATGTTTTTCCTTCACCGTAAGAGTAGTCGGTAAGTGTATGTGAGTAAAAACACATTGGTACATGGCGGGACTCGAACTAGAATCTCACGATTGTAAGATCGGTGTCCAACCACTTGGCCACCGACGGACTGGGTGATGATATTGTAAGCAATGTGTACCAGGCCGCCATACTGCGACGGGGCAAGCTGGGGCAGGTTGAGTTGGATGACCAGGTATTTATCATCATCACATCAGCCTATAGCTTAACTTTAACTTGTAATGCTATAAAAATTAGTAGCACAATCCTGTCTATGTATGATTTACTTAATAAAGTAACCTATCAAAGTACCAGAAATATCTTAATGATTAGGTAAAGTAGACAGCTATATCATACCGATGCGTCTTGTACTGATTGGGGGGTCTAGTACAATAGCAATTGAAGGGGCTCCAAATTAGAGGGAAACTGGGACAAGTGGAGTTTGATCATCAGGTATTTATTTGAAATCCAAAGAGGATTTTTTGGACTGACAGCAACTCTAGCCGAAACTAGGTGGCGCTGTTGGCGTTTTTTTCAATTTGAGGGATCATCTATCAAGTTCAGTACACAAAAAATCTATTATACTTATCTATGGAAAATAGCTGCAGAGCTTACACCATTCGCACGAGCTGCGCCTCCTACTAGAAAATAAACAAAATAAAAAAAATATATAATAAATAAATAAATAGAAGGGATTAAAATTTTCCCATTATTGTATATTTAAATGTATTATATATGTAATGTAATAAATAATTAAATAAAGTATGCGTGTGCTTCACAAAAGATTTTCTTTACAGGTAGAAGTGTTACAATGGCTGGCTAAGGAGACCGGCTGTATAGACATGGAACGAATAGCCATACACGGCTGGAGTTACGGTAAGTTATTTATACAGTAAAAAACCGAGGTTACGTACAATTCGCTAGTTTCCTGGGTTATTAACAAAATATAAGGGTTGTAGCTTAAAACTATTGTTTAGAAATAATACGGACTTTTTTTTTTTTCGAAATATTCTAAGTTTGAATTAATAAACACAAAAATAATTTAAATGTAAGTGTTTTGACGCCGCCCAAATACTTACGGCGTGACGTCATACTTTCAGGTTTTCATACAAGATACCGCTTTAGATCATTTTAAAAAGCTCATTTGACCTGTCAGGACTATAGCCTATTTTTACCCGACTACAGCAAAACAAAAAGGACGGTTATGATCTCCTTTGATTCAGTCGAAATGAAGTTTCGTCAGTGATCTTTTCACAACCATGTCAGAAGCCTGCTACTTGTAGAAGGCGGTTAAAAAATTCTGAGACTAGGGTTCATTGGGTCGTTGGATGACTCGGTGTCCCACACGAAAAGAGAGTTTCATTGAAGTAGTATAGTAAAATAATCGTGTATATTTTTCCAGGTGGTTACCTATCGCTGCTAGGTCTAGCGACCAGACCGAACGTGTTCAAAGTGTGTGTCGCGGGCGCGCCCGTCACCTGCTGGCGACTTTACGACACCGCTTATACTGAAAGGTAACATAACATTAACATATTTTAACCTAACATAATATAACACAACATTGCATACACAATAAAGAATTCTGTTATGATATTTTAGGTTATGTTGTGTTATATTACGTTAGGTTATGTTATGATAGGTTATGCTATGTTATGTATATTACTAAGTTTTTGTTAAAAAGTTAATACACACGAAACAAGCGGAAAACTTTCACGCTACCGATGGGACTGGAACCCACGTCTTTTGACTTGCCGGGTCAGTCGTAAGTAGTCAAGTAACGAAAAATATATGAACGGAAAAAGGGGATAGAGCCAACCGTGGTGTAGCGGTTGACACGTCTGATCCGGCAAGTCAGCAGATGTGGGTTCAAATCCCATCGGTGGTGTGAATTTTTTCTACTTGTTTCGTTTGTATTAACTTTGTGACAAAAAGTTAGTTAAAGTTAGTCACGTACATAACATAGCATAACCTATCATAACATAATCTAACGTCCTATACCACAACATAACCTAAGTGTACATCTACAAGTGTCTTATATATCAGAATATTTTATAGTTTGTGCAAATTAGTATATAAACATTAGATATGTAAGATGTTGATGTTCCTTTATTAAATAAATAAAAAAATAACATAACAATAGTAGATTACGTACTGAGGTATGTAAGCTATCTATAACAACCGAGGTTTTTTAACGCCCGAGCGGAGCGAGGGCGGTACCTTTCCGAGGTTGTTATTGATGTTACATCCGTGGTACGTATACTGCTTTACATATCGAATAAAAAGTGAGTAAAATAAAGCGATAAATACAAGAAAACGATCCATAAATGATGATTGTATCATCGTCTGCTATTGAAATTGCACCACTAAACTTTTTTTCTATGATTGAAAAATATTGAATTAATATGAAAGAAAAGTATCCTAACATAAAGTAGACATTTTTCTGATCGTAGAGATATTAGTCATTTTTACTTTTTTCATTGTAATATTGAGTAATAATTCGACAAACTCATTTATTGAGGTTATAAAAATACAGATTAAAAATATAATTCCTGCGTTCAAGCAACACAATTCGTAGCGGCCAGTTCGAAATTTAAAATCGTATACAACCATTGGATGCAACTAAGGATACGAATGCAACTCCTATTAAAAAGAAGAAGAAATTGATTTTAACTTAATTGCCGCGATTCTATTGGTTCTTTTTCTAGTTCCATATTTAAAATTACTTACAGGCTTAGTTTTAAAACCTCGCCTGTAAGTTGAACTTACAGGTCGTGTTTTTTGTCAGTAATGACCTACTTTCAGAGCATGAGATATGTAAAATTCTTTATTAAACAAAATGGACTAGTGGACGTGGTTATAAGATAAATGGCCGAAAAGGAAAGCTATAATCCGGTACATTATCTGTCCGTAGGTATATGGGTGCGCCGTCACGCGCGCCGCACGCGTACACGCGCGCCAGCGTGTTAGCGCACGCGCCCTTCTTCCCCGACCAGTAAGTACCAAAAATTATTGGACCTCCCATACAAATATACTAGCTGACTGAGTCAGGTTGTATAATCATCATCATCAAACGAGCAACTTTTGTCTGTCTCCTGCTAATGATATGCCGTGTGATGCCGGCTAGAATAGCATCACCCCACATCCTTCCCACGGGTGTCGTAAGAGGCGAGTAAGAGAGGGTATTAGTGTATTACAATTTTTAGGCGACAGGCTGACAACCTTTCACTATAGTGATACACATGATTTCTGAAACAACCTTAGAAAAAAACCCTCAAGAATGTCAGACGTGGCAGTTGTGGCCGTATTCTTAACGCTCTGCATACTCCGCAAGGGATAAAGGCGTGATATATTAATGTATGTATGAATGTATGTTCCTGCTAATGTTTTGACCTCTTGGTACGACACGACGTGAGCCTTTTCTTTTATTTAAGTGAAGAATGTACTTCTTGGTCTTCCTCTTCTCCCTTCGACTTTCCCCTCAATGATGTTCTTAATAAATTCGTTATGTCGTTGTATGTGAGGTCCAACATATTTTTATAAATTTCAACCTATGTTTCTTGGGGAAAGTTCTTCAGTTGCATGGGCTGGTTCTACTCATAAAATATTTGCAGTTTTATTTTACACTATATAATGTACTGTGTATACAGGGTGTTAGGGACAGCGTCCCAAATACTGATAGGATGCAAGCAGACCATGAAACTGAACAACTTTCCCCTAGGAATATATGTCAGGAAACGACAAAAAACTTCGACCTCCCATACAAAATCGAGATCAGCTGACTGCATTTACTATAGAAAACCAAAATTTTTTTGTCGTTTCCTGACATATGTTCCTAGAGGAAAATTATTCAGTTACATGGTCTGCTTGCACCCTATCAGTATTCGGGACGCTGTCCCTTACACGCTGTATTATTGACTGTATTGTGAAGTAAAAATGAAGTACTTGTTTCCCAGGGAAGGCAGACTATTGATAATCCACGGGCTAGCGGATGAGAACGTGCACTTCTGCCATACAGCAGCTCTGTTAGCGGAACTAGTGCGTCTGGGGAAACCGCACCGCGTACAGGTAATAGTAGATTACGTACTTAGGCATGTAACCAATCAATAACAACCGAGGTACCTTTCCGAGGTTGTTATTGATGTTACATCCGTGGTACGTATACTGCTTTACATATCGAATGAAAAGTGAGTAAAATAAAGCGATAAATACAAGAAAACGATCCATAAAAGATGATTGTATCGGCTGGTATTCAAATTGCACTACTAAAGTATTTTTTCTATGATTGAAAAATATAGAATTAATATGAAAGAAAAGTATCCTACCATAAAGTAGACATTTTTCTGATCGTAGGGATATTAGTCATTTTTACTTTTGTTATTGTAATATTGAGTAATAATTAATAATATAAATATAATTAATTAATAATAATAATATAATAATAATAATATAATTCCTGCGTTCAAGCAACACAATTCATAGCGGCCAGTTCGAAATTTAAAAAATTTGATGCAGCTCCTATTAAAAATAAGAAGAAATTGATTTTAACTTTTTAATTGTCGCGATTCTATTGGTTCTTTTTCTAGTTCCATATTTAAAATTACTTACAGGCTTAGTTTTAAAACCTCGCCTGTAAGTTGAACTTACAGGTCGTGTTTTTTGTCAGTAATGACCTACTTTCAGAGCATGAGATATGTAAACATTTTGATTCAAGATTCAATCGTTTATTTCCTTAGTAGATTCACTTTGAATGCTTTTAGAATGTCATAGAGTTAAATTACAATACTGTCACTGAATAAATGAATTAGTCATTGTAAACAATAACAATTTTATGTTCCTAATAGAATCGCGGCACGAGCGGGATAAAAAAAATAAAAAAATAAAGGCACTGCCTCGGGGCTCAAGACGTCAAGAAGTTTTTTTGAAGTTACGTTTAATTAATTTAATATTGGTTAAATGTGTGTGACTATCAATATTGTAAATCACCGATTTTTATGACCATATTTAGTGCAAATCCTTTTATTCTTTTACTTTCTTGAACTGTGCCATAATCGTATCCAACAATTTGGTATGGAGCTTAGCACACTAAACCAAGTGACATTTAAAACAAATTAAAAACCCGATCTAATTCTACCGAAGAATGTTTACCGCATATTGTTTGAACAATGTTCACATATTGTTTGAACAATGTTAATCTCATTTCGTTTGAACAATGTTTATTGTTTACCGCATATTGTTTGAACAATGTTTATCTCATTTCGTTTGAACAATGTTTACCTCATGTTATTTGAACAATGTTCACTGCATAGTGTTTCAACAATGTTCAGCGCACATTGTTTGAACAATGTTCAGCGCACATTGTTTGAACAATGTTCACCGCATATTGTTTGAACAATGTTCACCTCCTGTTTTAACAATGTTCACATATTGTTTGGACAATGTTCACCTCCTGTTTTAACAATGTTCACATATTGTTTGAACAATGTTAACCTCATACTGTTAAAACAATGTTGACCTCAAATTGTTTGAACAATGTTCACCTCATATTGTTTGAACAATGTTCGCATATTGTTTGAACAATGTTCACCTCACATTGTTTAAACAATGTTTATTATTAACCCTTAATTCCGTTGTTTCTTTATAGGTATATCCTGGTGAGCGTCACTCTCTCCGCGCGATGCACGCCGCCAAGCACTACGAGACTACGTTGCTGCACTTTTTACACGAAAACCTATAATACACCTCGTATTGACAGTATACAGGGTGTAAAATAATCATCTGCTGATATGTTAAGGGGTGAACCAGCCCATGAAACTGAACAACTTTCCCCAAGAAACATAGGTCGAATTATGAAGAAAAATTTTTGGACCTCCCGTACAACAAATTGATTTGGTCAGTTGGTAATTTTGTATGGGAGGTCCAAAAGTTTCTTTCATATTTCGACCTATGTTTCTTGGGGAAAGTTATTTAGTTCTATGGGCTGGTTCACCCCTTAAAATATTTGCAGCTAATATTTTTACACCTTATATAGTATTGGCAAAATAAATTTTAATACTCTTTAGGATCATTGACACGACGAAGAATTATTATAGACCTTTCACACTATTATATATAGTATAAAGCAAAGGTTTTTTTTCGCGTCTGTCTCTATGTCTGTATGCTTAAATTATTAAAACTACACAACGCATTTTGATGCACTTTTTAAAAATAGATGGTGATTCAAGAGGAAGGTTTGTATCCATAGTACATAACGGGAAAATATGTTATTCCTACGGGAAAACGATTAGGTAACAGCGGGTGCAACCGCTGGGCAGACCGATACTACTAAACAGGGTGTTAGGAAAATTACTATGTCCCTTTCAAGGGATAAACCAGTTCATGAAACTGAACAACCTCAAGAAACATAGGTTAAAATGTGAATAAAAATTTGGACCTCTTCTTCTTCTTTTCGTGTGGGATACCAAGTCGTTCAACGACCCGATGAACCTTAGTGTCAGAATTTTTCAACCGCCTTCTACAAGTAGCAGGCTTCTGACATGGTTGTGTAACGACCGCCGTCTAAGTGATCATAGACAGCAACCGGGACCTACGGCTTAACGTGCTATCCGAAACACGGAACCATCTTACTTACGGACAATCGGGTGGTTCAGCCCGCAATGTCCTAACCAGACTGGGAACAATTTCACAAAGTGATAAATGTCAACTTTGTGAGTGACCCACCGAGAATCGAACCCGGGACCTTCTGCGTCAAAGGCAGTCGCACTACCACTGCGCCACATCGGTCGTCAATTTGGACCTCTCATACAACCTGACTCGGTCGGCTGGTAGGTACATTTTGTAATGGGAGGTACAAATTCTTATTTTCATATTTTCCTTGGGGAAAAGTTGTTCAGTTTCATGGGCTGGTTCATCCTTGGAAAGCAAGTTAGTGCTTTTCCTAATACCTAATAAATTGTTTGAATGTTGGTTTGTTTGTATACCTATTATAGTCTGTAAAATATAGGATGATCCCTGGGACGTTTGTGACCTTCGAGCAAATGTTTCCTTTGTTTACTAGGAAAATGGACCTTATGCCATAGCATTTGCTCCAAGGTCACAAACGTCCGAGGGATCATCCTATATTTTACAGACTATGGGTATAAAAATCTTGTCATGCTAGGTCAAATCTATACATTAAAAAATAAATATTTTAAAATTTATCCTATGCTAAGTAAGTAAGTGCCGTGTGATGCCGGCGTAGAATAGCATCACCCCATATCCTTCCCGCGGGTGTCTTAACACGCGATTAAGGGACTCGAGAGTATTGGTGTATTACAATTTTTAGGCGACAGGCTGACAACCTGTCACTATAGTGATACACATGTTTTCTGAAACAACCTTTGAAAACAATCCTCAAAAATGTCAGACGTGGCGATAGTGGCCGTATTTTTACGGCCGTTAACGCTCTGCCTACCCCGCAAGGGATAAAGGCGTGATATATGTGTGTATGTGCTATTCTAAGCCGGCACCACACGGCTCAGATGTTTACTTATTGCAAAATAGTTTGATACAATATTATGACTTGTTTTGCGTCAGTAATTTGGTTAAAACACTGATTTGCTAACTCTTATATAGCTGGGAGCTTTTGCCTAGTTTCACGAAACAAATAAATTAAAAAAAATACCTTTGAAAATTTTTGTTTAGTTTGACTTTCTTGTCAAGAACTAAAGTCTGTTTTTTTTATTGATAGAAAATTGACATTACTGTGTTGCCAGTTTTTGGCAAATCTTAAATAGTGATGTGCTAATCATCTGCCAAGTTCAGTACATAATAAAAAAAAACTTTTACCCATATCCATTGAAAATCACTGCTGAGCAGGAGCGACGTCTACTAGGAAATAAACGAAAAGATAAAAATATACATACATACATATATCACGCCTTTATCCCTTGCGGGGTAGGCAGAGCGTTAACAGCCGTAAGAATACGGTCGCTATTGCCATGTCTGACGTTTTTGGGGGTTGCTTTCCAAGGTTGTTTCAAAAAACGTGTATCACTTAGTGACAGGTTGTCAGCCCGTCGCCTAAAAATTGTAATACACCAATACTCTCGAGTCCCTTAGTCGCCTCTTACGACACCCACGGGAAGGATGTGGGGTGATGCTATTCTAAGCCGGCATCACACGGCAAATAAATTATCCTATTTGATAAATTGTCACTACACTATTTAACATATGCAAATCTGGGTATCCAGTAATTTCAATTTACTGTCTCTCAATAAAAACAGAATTTTTACCTACGAAATATTGAATAGGTATTTTTATATACCTAGTTATTGAGAGTTTTAATTTTTTTACCACGCTACGCTTAAAATAGAGGGTGTTACGAAAAATAGTGCAAAACCTTCCATGAAACTAGACAACTTAGAAAAAATCTATTAAAATGTATAAAATGCGAAACATTGTATAAACTTGAATCTTTTAAAGAAACGATCCTGTAAGGGCAACATTATTGTTGACATCCCGCTGTCATATATTTTGATAGGCTGGTTTCAGAGCGACGCGTCTCGGCAACGCTGCCCAGCCGCGCGCGCCTCGCATTACACTAGATTGTATGTAGCGTTTCATAGTGACGCGTCTTGGGCCGCGTCTCGGCCGCGCCGCGGTCGGATCTCCTTCGATTGCCAGTAGCGCCGACTTGCAATCTTTTAAGACGTCGTTGTTGCACTCTTTTCCATATAACGTATATAGCTAATATAGTGATTACGTTTGCTGGCATAATGATTCTCTGCACTCGACCGTACACCACAACGAAGCGCGCGCGTCTGAATGTCGTTTCACAGCGAACGCGCTGCCCAGCCGCGCGCGCCTCGCATTACACTAGATTGTATGTAGCGTTTCATAGTGACGCGTCTTGGGCCGCGTCTCGGCCGCGCCGCGGTCGGATCTCCTTCGATTGCCAGTAGCGTCGACTTGCAATCTTTTAAGACGTCGTTGTTGCACTCTTTTCCATATAACGTATATAGCTAATATAGTGATTACGTTTGCTGGCATAATGATTCTCTGCACTCGACCGTACACCACAACGAAGCGCGCGCGTCTGAATGTCGTTTCACAGCGAACGCGCTGCCCAGCCGCGCGCGCCTCGCATTACACTAGATTGTATGTAGCGTTTCATAGTGACGCGTCTTGGGCCGCGTCTCGGCCGCGCCGCGGTCGGATCTCCTTCGATTGCCAGTAGCGTCGACTTGCAATCTTTTAAGACGTCGTTGTTGCACTCTTTTCCATATAACGTATATAGCTAATATAGTGATTACGTTTGCTGGCATAATGATTCTCTGCACTCGACCGTACACCACAACGAAGCGCGCGCGTCTGAATGTCGTTTCACAGCGAACGCGCTGCCCAGGCGCTGCTGAGACGCGCCGCTCTGAAACCAGCCTTGTTGACATCCCGCTTTCATATATTTTGATATAGAGACAAACAATAATCTTGCCAATTCGGGATCCTTTCTTTATCTATACGAGGTATATTACAAAAGTTGTTCAGTTTCTTGAGCTAATTAAACACTAAAGTTAGCGCTATATCCGTATACATTTCGTTTTACCTGTCAAAGTATATACGTACCTATGTATTGTAAATATATTTTTGTTATGAGACACGAAATAAATGCATTAAATAGTAATTAGCTTGTTTTTTTATTAATTCTGTACATCGCTAATTCTCATCATTCTCCTAGCTTGCCTTATCCCGTTCTCTGTCGGGGTCGGCTACCTGACCTAGGGGATTTGACGTGGAACCATGTTTCTACACAGAGCGACTGCCATCTGACCTCTGCAACCCTGGTGCGAATCCTAGGACAAGCCACATTCAAATATCATCAGAATTAAAATTTTAATGAAATAAAGGTTCATTACGATGTTTTTTTTCCTTCACCGTAAGAGCAGTCGCTATATGTATGTGAGTAAAAACATATTGGTACATGGCGGGGATCGAACTCGGGTTTTACGATTGTAAGGCCTGTGTCCTAACCACTTAGCCACCGTCGCTCATAGTCGTCCTGAACCCTCTCATTTTTGTTTTGCAAACGAATAATTTGCGAAAGAGAGGATTCTCTACAATCATTTTTTTGCTTCGTTGACATTTTGCAACTTTGGCGATATGCTTTTAACATTTTTCGCATGTGACATTTTACGCATTAAACAATTGCGATTTTTCGGTGACATTTTGAGATATTAGACAAATATTTAATATTGCGATTTATAAAGGTTCCATAACGCTCCAATCGAATGTAACTAGTAAAAAACTACACCTCGACAAGCATAGTAAACAGGGTTAAAAATGGGGCGATGCTATTCTATACTGGCATCCCACTGCACAATATTGAAATGGTAACTTAGATGGCTGTCGTAGGTGGTTGATAAACACTGACACCGGAGTTCGTCGGGTCGTTAAACTACTTCGTGTCCCACACGAAAAGAAAGAAAAGAGAATAAAAAAATTCAACTTGATTGCAGAATAAACTTTTATTCATATATCTTTGATAACAATACTTTGATATTTATCTTAACGCGCATACAAATGTGCAAAAATTGTTGAAAATATTTTAAGGGATAATAATATGAAACTGAACAAGTTTCTCCCAGATCCCAATAATATTTTTAGGGAAAAGTTGTCTGGGCTGGTCATATCTTGAAATATTTTCAATTATTTTAAGCAGTCAACCACATACCTACAACATTTATTATTATATGATACACAATTATACAACACAACTCTACATCGTGTTTTGGAGAAAATGCATTAAATAAAACACATTGTTCGTACTGAACAACTTTCACTATGGTACATTGTTTATTTATTATTTCTTTCAAAGTAGTAATTTTTATTTTTTTTGATCAGTCATTGTAAAAAAGAGACAAATGTAGGACACATATTTCTATTTCTTATAACAATTTTTGGAGAGTGTAAACAATACTAGAAAATGAAGTGGCAGTGGGCTGGTCACATCTGTCTAGGAACCGATGGCCGGTGGAAGGCGCGGGTTCTCGAGTGGAGACCACGCCTCGGCAAGCGTAGCGTTGAACGCCCCCTGGCCGCGTTAGTACAAACCGGACTACAGCACATACAGGGGACTGGAACATTAAATTTTGCTACAAAGGCGACTACAACACAGACATCATCGATTAATGATCAATGCGATGTTAACGATTGTGATTGTTATTATTTTAAAGATTACCTAATGATGTTTTAATGTTAAATTATAGTTTAATGATATTTAAATGATGAATAACCAATCATAATGAATGAATAATTAATGAAATGATAAATGATAATTTTAATGATTAATCACACTTAAATGATTAACGACATTTTAATGATAAATTATATTTCTAATGTTTAATGAAATTTTAATGATGTATAGTAGAGTATGGGTGTCTGTGTTGTAGTCGGGTTTGTATTTACGTCCCCCGTCCAGATGGACCGATGACTAGAGAGCGGCTGGTAGCGACTGGATGGCGAAAGCGGGAGATCGTTCATTGTGACGGACCCTGGTCGAGGCCTATGTCCAGCAGTGGACTGCTATAGGCTGATGTGGTGAGAAAATATAACAATATTTTCAACCTCTCTTGCAAAATTCACAATCAGCTGACTTTGTATGGAAGTTCAATTATTTTTCTCATTTTTCAGCATTGGTCAGTATGTCAGTATGATAAACAAACAACATCTCCAATTTAATGCATTTTCTCCGAAACTCAGTGTATTAATAGAATAATTGATAAAATTTAAGTTATAATAGTTTTTGTGTATGTTACATACTTACATGTCTTGCAATAAAACCATTCAGAAAATAATTTAGATCGTGTAACTTAAATACATTTTTACAGGAATAGTTACAATTTAGGAATGTACAGATAAAAAATGCATTCAAGAAAATAAGGTTAGTAATTCAATTTTATAACAGTGCCCTGTATTATCAAGCTACAGGTAACAAGTTTACTGACAAAATTCAATGTATGTACATTGCGCATCTTAGAATTCCCCATTTCGAGCCGTCGTCGGTGTCGTAAAAAAATATTAGGAGGTGAATCCAGACAGTGGGCAGCAGCGTGCGAATACAACACCTTGCAATCCGCCTGTCAAATGTGGTGAGTATGGCAACGCTCCAAATAGTGAAGGCCGATGTCCAGCAGTGGACCGTTGTGGCTGCTGTAGTAGTAGTACACAATGTATTCTAGACTTGTAGCCTGTAGTTTCATAGTATAGGGCACAAATAGACATATTTGTTTACAGAATGTAATAGACTAAAATGTTATTTTATTATAGTATTAAAGCTAGCAAAGAAATTGGTCATAGATTCCAATGTCTTTTTGTATATTTATAATAATTTGTTCGGATTCATGGTTCGTAGTATTTATAATAAGAATCTAAGCCCAATTTTTGGGCTTGCTTTTCGTCTACAATTAATTTAATTTATATAATTTTACATCAAATTCGTGAGTCATTTTTCTAGCCTTTGTCAATTGATGCTCTTAACAATATATCTACATCTACACTAATAAAGAGGGAAGATTGGTTTGTATGTAATTGATAAATTCTGAAACTAGTGGACTGATTAAAAAACTTTCTCACCATTAAAAAGCTAAAACATCCATAGGTAACATAGGAAATTTTTTACCACGGGAAAACTATTTTAGGTGCGTCTACACAGGCCGAGCAGTCTCAGGTGCTCGCCTCGCGCGCGATGCCGCGGCCAGTGTGGACGTGTTTCGCTTGAGGCAGCGCTGGCTCATGCTCGGGCGAGCGCGCGTGGACTGATCCAAACAGTGTCGGCAATATGATGGCTCAAGGGCACGTTTTAAACTCGTTCAGATAGCACTGAAGGTCCGAATTTGCCTCACTCGAGCATGCGCCGCATGCCTTGCGATGCTGTGAGCGCCTGAGACTTTTCGTCCGGTATAGACGCAATTATTTCCGAAGGAAAACCGCTGGCTGGCCACTAGTAAACAATATTTCTATTTCATTAGGTAACATTTATGATTTATTTTCAGAATTCCTTTGTCCTTTTAACCTTGCTATCTCTTCGCCTAGGGTGTCCATGTTTTCCTGAAAACGAAATATAAGTTTTTGTTTTAAAAAAAAATCCTTTAGTATCATCCCATGTTTTACTCGGGGAACTACGACATACATTTATGACACATGAGCTAAAATTTTCAAATTCAGTGTTTCGGAAGGCACCTTTCCACTCCTGCCATAGTTGTAATCGAAACTTAGTTTGTTTATGGTCTCGATAAACGCGTATAGTGCCTTCATCATCCTATACAGCTCCCTAGCACGGCGCCATTGTTTTGGAGAGCACGTTACATGATACCTTTTTTACACATTAGTATCAGAAGTTGGATAATTATCTTTAAAGTGCTATTATTGAGTAGAGCGTCCTCTAAAACAGTTTGAAGTATGTTTTTCTTCTATAGACTTAGTTCTACCGTCATTATAGTGCCTTCATCACCCTATACCATCGCCTATTATGGCGACAGTTTTTCGGAGAGCACGTGACACTTTATTGTGTGTTTGGTATCAGAAGTGGGATAATTACCTTCAAAGTGGTTCTTGAGTAGAGCGTCTTCCAAAACCGCTTGTAGTTTGTCATTCATTTCTAGCATCATTGTAGTGCCTTGATCCCTTTATGCCACTGCTTAGCACGGCGACAGTGTTTCGAAAGGCACGTTACATGTTTCTTTTGAGGCACGATTGGTATCAGAACTGGGATAGTTACCTTCAAAGTGATGTTCTTGAGTAGAGCGTCCTCCAAAACGGCTTGCAGTTTATTGTTCATTTCTAGACTCAATTCTAGCGTCATTCCCGTGGCTTCGCCTCCCCAAACGGCCGCCATCGCGCCGCCGCCTAGCCGCGCGATTTCTTTCTGAAATGATTCAATAATCAAATATTTACCACTCTTAATAGAAGGCATAATATACAGTTTCTGTTCCTTTTTTCATAAATACATACATACATATATCACGCCTTTATCCCTTGCAGGGTAGGCAGAGTGTTAACGGCCGTAAGAATACAGTCGCTATCGCCACGTCTGAAATTTTCGAGGGTTGTTTTTTTTCCAAGGTTGTTTCAGAAAACATGTCGTATCACTGTAGTGACAGGTTGTCAGCCTGTCGCCTAAAAATTGTAATACACCAATACTCTCGAGTGCCTTAGTTGCCCCTAACGACACCCGCGGGAAGGATGCGGGGTGATGCTATTCTAAGCCGGCATCACACGGCATCATTTTTAGATTTCAATGAATTTAAATTAATATAAATTAGCGGCGTCGCCAAAAAAGACGCGGTGCTGTTACCTAGAGTATATTGTCTACCTAAACAGCCCGACAACAAAGCGGAGTAATTAAGTTTTAAAAATCGTTGTGGCCCCACTGGTGGAGATTGCCGGTGGAGCCATGAGTCCGGAGGGTAGTCCACTAGCTAGTCATGGATAGTCCACGCTAGACATGGATAGTCCACGCTAGACATGGATAGTCCACGCTAGACATGGGCCCCCCTCTATCCAGAGGTACTGCTAATACTCGCCATGGGCTTCGAAACGTCCTCTTTTATATTCTAATTTATGCATGTTTCAATGAATAAATAATTTTTATTTTATTATTATTTATAGCTCTTTTATTATATGATGACAGTTCTTAAACCCCTGTTCGTAAGAAAAATTTTCAATTTTCTACTTGTCACTCTTGAACGGGGGTTTAAGAACTGTCAATCGAGAAAATTTCTTGTAAGTGGAACACCGCGAACGCACTCATACCCGGCAGGCGGATTTAATTATTCCCTCAATAATTAATTATCCCTTAGTCGTTTTTTACAACACCCATGGGTTGAATCGGGGTGATGCTATCCTAAGCCGGCACCACACGGCTATTACGAAGACTATATATCGGGTAACATTTTAGTGTACCTCAGAAAAGACCACTGTAAGTTATTTTACCGTGTGATGCCGGCTTAGAATAGCATCTCCCCACATCCTTCCCGCGGGTGTCGTAAGAGGCGACTAAGGGACAGAAGAGTATTGGTGTATTAAAATTTTTAGGCGACAGGCTGACAACCTGTCACTATAGTGATACACATGTTTTCTGAAACAACGTTAGAAAACAATCCTCAAAAATGTCAGCCGTGGCGATAGCGACCGTATTCTTACGGCTGTTAACGCTCTGCCTACCCCGCAAGGGATAAAGGCGTGATATATGTATGTATGTAAGTTATTTTTAATTCATTTGTCATATCATTACTGTTTTATTTTTGTTACGTACCTTAGTTAATTTCCTTTTAGGCTGAAGCATGCGCAGGGAAAGACATGGATTTTTACATTAATAAAATATAAAAGTTGTACGCTTGTAGCGACCTCTGGTGGCTACAACATGAAGCTCACTCAAGTGGTTCACAAGCATACAAGACGCAACAGGAGTTCTCAACATACCGGAGAGATGGCGCCACGTGACAGAACAATGGGCCTGAAACGCGGTATCGAAGTGTTCACCGCGCAACGCATATATACAACTTCTAATCCAATCCAGGTGGACCCGTCGGTCCCCTGGCCACAACACCCGGCCAGGCGGGTAGCTACCCTTTTCCCGACACAACCTGGATTCCTTCCTGTCACCCGCCATATTGGAGAGGTCGCTGCACGCTTAAAACTATTGTCCAAAAACACTACGGACTCCATTCACAAATTTCATCGTTATATTCTAAGTTTGAATGAATAAATATAAAATATATATAAAAGTAAACGTTTTGACGCCATATATAGCGCACTATGACGTCATGCTTTCAGTTAGTGTCATAGTTATGTCTCACCTTATGAGCGTCCCTCTCGCTGGACGCGACGGCGCCGGCCGGCAGCGAGCATAGAAGATGCCTCAATAACCTACAGAGAGATATAATAATAATTCATAATTCATTTATTTGCTTATCACATGGCATCTTAAGATCTAATATTACAATAGTGTATCACATATGTGAATCACATATAGAATGAATTGATAACATATATTTGACTGTCCCGATGGCGTAGCGGATAGTACCGCTGCCTTCTACGCCGAGGGTCGTGGGTTCGATCCCCACCGGACACAAATACTTGTTAAGTAAAATTTTCAAATATTTGTGTTTAGTCTGGGTGTTTTCTATGTATAATATGTATTTATTTACAAAAATAAATAAATATATAAGTAATAATATCAGTTATCTAGTCCCCATAGTACAAGCTTTGCTTAGTTTGGGGCTAGATGGCGCTGTGTGAATTGTCCAGGATATTTATTTATTTATTTATATCCTCCTCCGACCGATTTCGGCCACGGCGACTGCTTCATCTCCGTCCTTGGCGTTCGTGCTTATGTAGCTAATCTTTTTGCAAAGGTCCTCGCGCTTTGCAGGCATGTGAGCACACCGTCTATGCAGGGTGTAAAAAAATTTGCTGCAAATATCTTAAGGGGTGCATAAGCCCATGGAACTGAACAACTTTCCCCAAGAAACATAGGTAGAAATATGAAAAAAATATTTGGACATCCCATACAGTTGACTCGCTCGGCTGCTACATTTTGTATGGGAGGTCCATTTCTTTTATATTTCGATCAATGTTTCTTGGGGAAAATTGTTCAGTTTCATAGACTGGTTCACCCCTTAAAATATTTGCAGTTAATATTTTTACACCTTATACATGCGTCTAATTATGATAACAAAAGTTTAACAACAAATAAAATCTGAATTAAGATGATTTTTATAGCGACATAACCTGGGATTCCGGGCAAGTTAGCCTTTGGGTTGCAGAGGTTAGATAGCAGTCGCTCTGTGTAAAAACTTGGTTCCACGTCAAAGCCCTAGTAGGTGAAAGTATAGGTGTAACAACAAAACTAATGATAATGACTAACACACCTTGCTTTGCCTCGTAACTCCGCTGTCAGCTGACGAGAATGTTCCTCTAAGAATTCGCATCTGTAAAATTGTAATACATAGTTAAGTAGGTAGAAAGATGTTCGCCCACCGGGTTCCGCAGTAGTTTTTCTTTCTCCCAATAACCTTTGTCGGGAAAAATAAGGTTTATTTCTACTATTTATTACTAGGATAGTAATACGACCCCATAACATGTTTTTTTTTTATCTCGACTTAAATTTGATTGATTTCATACATTGGTAGTGGTGGCGTAAGTTACATGCTGTATGGTCAGCCTGGCCATGCCCGAGGCAGTGCCTTTTTTTTATCCTACTCGTACCGGGATTCTACTATGAACATGAAATTGTTATAAGAAGCGAAAATTTTGTCTGTCAATTTTATCTTTTTTTCAAATGACTAATCTATTTATTCAGTGTTAGTATTGTAACAAATACTGTACTTCTAAAAGTATTCGTTGTGAATCTACTTGGAAATAAACGATTGAAAACTTGAAATCTTTGTAGCGCCCTCTGGTGGCTACAACACGAAGCTCACTCAAGTGGTTCACAAGCATACAAGACGCAATAGGAGTTCTCAACATATCGGAGAGATGGCGCCACGTGACAGAACAATGGGCCTGAAACGCGGTATCGGAGTGTTCACCGCGCAACGCATATATACAACTTCTAAACCAATCCAGGTGAACCCGTCGGTCCCCTGGCCACAACACCCGGCCAGGCCGGTAGCTACCCGCCTCCCGACTCCACCTGGAATCTTCCTGTCACTCGCCATATCTTGTTAATAGTTTCAAATCAAACAATAAAAAAATACCTCTCAGCGCGTCGTGCTGCGGCGCGTTGTAGCGACACGATGCGCTCTATTAGAGCTTGCCGGTCGGGCTCACGGACCTACAACGAGTATGCAAGTGAACAAAAGTATCCAAGCATAAAAATGTACAACTTTCCCCAAGGAACATTATTTATTTATTTATTTAACTGTTTATTGCACACAAGATAAAACACAGGGCAATCACATTTAGACAAAAAACACAACAGGCACTACTTATTTCTAAAAAGAAATCTCTTCCAGCAGTCCTACGGTAGAGAGATAAGGTGAGGCTGATGACCGTGCACAATATTTTTATTATATCAAAATATGACAAAAAAATTTACCTCCCATACAAAGCAGCCCACCTACGTTTTGTATGGGACGGTCATATACCATTTTTCATACTTCGATAGAGGATTCAGACGGAAGTTGTTCAGTTTTATTAGTTAAAAAATACCCTGAAAATATTTGTGCGTAATAAAATGTATCTCATTAGGTCCTTGGTATTAAAACTGCAATTCTATTATTGAAAAATTTTCTATGGAAATTGAGGTCAAAATTTTACTTTAGGGGGCGTCCATAAATTACGTGAGGTGTTTAAGGGGGGGAGGGGGTCGAGTCAAATCTCATCTAATCTTACGTTGGAGAGAGGGGGGGGGTCTCGGCAAATATCACGCAATTTTTTTTCTGATTGAAACTAAAAAAAAAATATACTATCTTGGTCCATTCAATCCAGATTGTACATGCATAAGATTTAATCTTAAGCGTAAACGTAATACGATAAAGATCATTCACTAATTCGTTCAATAGAAAATAATTTCATTCATACTTCGACGTTATACATTTACTTACTGTCAAACCACCATATTTGTTTTCTTTTTGAACTTTTAAGAACACACATTTCGAAAAATCTCACGTGAGATTGGGAGATGGGGGAGGGGGTTGAATAAAATCTCACGACATCTCACCAGGGGGGGAGGGAGGGGCAGAAAATAAAAAAAAAACACCCCACGTAATTTATGGACGCCCCCTTAGGTACTTCTTCTTTTCGAGTTAACGGTTATATATAGGTACTGTAACATCTATTCGTAAAACTAGGAGTACTATAGAAGATAACTACAGCAAAAATCATACAAAAATACACACATCTAACCTTGAGACAGAATTTGTTAAATATACTTGGCAATTTTATCTGAAAAAGATATGAGAATAATTTTTTACCTTTGGAGAATTATCTTGTCCCTGATGCATTAAATAAAAAAAAACTTTATTTAAAACAGGATAACGTCTAAAATCGCTAAATAAATCGAATATTTCGCGTAAAAAAGGTAAAAAATTGTATGGTTTAGAATAGTACCACTACTACAAACGAGATGCTACTTGAAGTAGGCGATTGAAGAACTCCGACAGAAGAGTTCATCGGGTCATTGGATGACTCGGTGTCCCACACGAAAATAAAGAAAGAAGAATGAGATAAAACAGATCTGTTTATGCTTGTAACTCTTAAAATGGGGAAGTTAATGTCCAGCAGTGGACTGTTGGTGATTTACCTTTGGTAATATTAGTTTAGTGCCGTGTGATGCCGGCTTAGAATAGCATCACCCCACATCCTTCCCGCGGGTGTCGTAAGAGGCGACTAAGGGACTCGAGCGTATTGGTGTATTACAATTTTAGGCGACAGGCTGACAACCTTTCACTATAGTGATACACATGTTTTCTGAAACAACCATGGAAAACCATCCTCAATAATGTCAGACGCGGCGATAGTGACCGTATTCTTACGGCCGTTAACGCTCTGCCTACCCCGCAAGGGATAAAGGCGTGATATGTGTATGTCAGCCTGTCGCCTAAAATTGCAATACACATGAAACCCTCAAGTCCCTTAGTCGGCTTCTACGACACCCACGAGAAAGAAATGGTGGTTTGGTATTTAAAGTTAGTACAAGAAATCAATTGGTTTAATGATGCCAAGTTTTTGTAACACATGTTTGTGTCTTTTTCCGGAACAATATAACTTGAGCCTTTTTAAGGCAAGAGTGAATAGGCATTATCTAGGCAAGCATGTACCATCTTCGTCTGCATCTCCACTTACCACCAGGTGAGATGGCAGACAAATGCGGGCCTATTACTTATAAAAAAAAAAAACATGTTGTAAAATTGTATGAATAAATAAATATCAATACAATTATCTACATACCTGAATGTCAGGCAAGGAGTCCGGTGAGTGTCCATTCTGTACGCCTGGTTCTGAGGGGGGCGCCGCGCCGCTCTCGCCGCTGCTTAGAGACGATATTGAACCTGGAAAATGGGTTCAAAATAGGGTTTCGGACTGGCAGGTCAAATGATGGTGAATTTTTATTTTTATTTTATTAGATTTTTTATTTTGACAGGACAAACTTACAGCCAACATATTTTACAATAGCACGAAAAATAGACAGAACTGGGCCATTAACAAGTTTTCACCTTTAAAACGATATCAAACGGTATTTTGGATGGCGTCAGAACTTTCATGTAACTTTTCTATTATTAATTCAAACTCTGAATATTATAAAAAAATATGTTTTCAGAAATTATGATCTAGTCAACAATTCGTAGCGGCCAGTTTAAAATTTAAGATATTATACAACTAATTGGATGCAACTCCGATTAAAAATAAGACGAAATTCATTTTAACTCTTTAATTGTCGCTTTCCTTTTGTTTTTTTTTTACAAGCTGACCTGTAAATTGAGTACAGTATTGACCTATTTTCAGAGTATGAGAAATGTAAGAAATAAAAGAACAGAAGAAGACAAAGAAAACCATCGATCACTGACCTGTTCTATTAGACGGTTCTGTCGCTGGCAGCTTGGCTTCGAGTAACTCGCAGCGTTTTAGCGCGCGGTGTAGCTCGCGGTTCAGCTCCTAAAATAAAAAAAATATACGGGGTGTAAGGTACAGCATCCCGAATACTGATAGAGTGCAAGCAGACCATGAAACTGAACAACTTTCCCTAGGAACATATGTCAGGAAACGTCAAGAAATTTTTGGCTTTTCATTGTCTGCGTGTACCCTAACAGTATTTGGGACGCTGTCCTTAACACCCTGAATATGACGACGAGTGTTGCACAGGATGTTTTAATCCTATGACATTTGACTACATGAATTGCTTTGAAAAGTTTAAAAGATAAGAAAAGAAATAAAATTTTACTAAAATTGTGGTAATACTGGACTGGGTAAGGCCTAACAAAAAGTAAAAAAACCTTTTGTTTGTACCTTAATAGCGTTGGCGTGTTTCTTTTTCAATACTTCATTCTCTCCGATCTCCCATTCTAGTTTCTTGTTCGCCTCAGCCGCCTCCTCGGTTATTTCAGCCACCTGCGTTTGGGGAAAAGGTTTTTTTCTAATAACATACAGAAAGAAGCTTGTAAAAACACGTTCCATTTCAGAATAAACGAGAAATACGAAAATGCGATAAAGTTTAGATACGTATAATGCTTCATGACTGGTCAATATGAACTATTCACCGTTATATTTTGACCGATGTGGCGCAGTGGTAGTGCGACTGCCTTTGACGCAGAAGGTTCCGGGTTCGATTCTCGGTGGGTCACTCACAAAGTTGATATTTATCACTTTGTGAATTTGTTCCCAGTCTGGTTAGGACATTGCGGGCTGAACCACCCGATTGTCCGTAAGTAAGATGGTTCCGTGTTTCGGATAGCACGTTAAGCCGTAGGTCCCGGTTGCTGTCTATGATCACTTAGACGGCGGTCGTTACACAACCATGTCAGAAGCCTGCTACTTGTAGTAGGCGGTTGAACAATTCTGACACTAGGGTTCATCGGGTCGTTTGACGACTCGGTGTCCCACACGAAAAGAAAAAGACCGTTATATTTTTTAAAGTATGCATCATTACGTCAGTGAAGTTAGTTGACTTAAAAAAAGTAATTAGTCCGACTCCGACTTTTAGATTATAAAAAAATATTGCATATGCAACATCTTAATGAATTATTACGAAGCTATAGACAGTTGAAATCATGCGTGACGTAATTTTCCGATCCTTTCTTCTTTTTCTAATGGGACACTGAGTCGTCCAACGACCCTATGAACCCTGGTGTCAAGAGTTTTTCAACCGCCCACTACTAGTAGCAGGCCTCTGACGTGGTTGAGTAACGATCGCTGTTAGACAGCAACCGGGACCTACGGCTTAACGTGCCCTCCGAAACACGGAACCATCTTTCTTACGGACAACCAGGTGGTTCAGCCTGCAATATCCTAACCAGATTGGGAACAAATTCACAAAGTCATAAATATCAACTTTGTGCGTGACCCACCGAGAATCGAACCCGGAACGTTTGCGTGGCAGGCAGTCACATTACCACTGCGCCACAAATAATCTAAATAGATTTACTTATTTTTTACCTTGTCATCTATTCAATTATCATAATCAGTGACATTACCTTTCTAGCCAGCTGCCTGGTCTCTTTACTCCTCCTGTCACATTCCTCACTTAAAGCTGTCTGTAGTGTAGCCACTTCCTGTTCCAAGCCGGATATCCGCTCTTTTAGAGATTCGTTCTCGACTTCTAGTGCTTGCGCCTGTGGATATAATGTACTTGGTTATTAATTAGAACGATCTAAATACCAAACATTGATTACGTCGGGGTCACCAAATTATACATAAATACATACATATATCACGCCTTTATTCCTTGCGGGGTAAGCAGAACGTGAACGGCCGTAAGGATACGGTCGCTGTCGCCACGTCTGACATTTTTGAGGATTGTTTTCTAAGGTTGTTTCAGAAAACATGGGTATCACTATAGTGACAGGTTGTCAGCCTGTCGCCTAAAAATTGTAATACACCAACACCCCCATGTCCCTTAGTCGCCTCTTACGACACCCGTGGGAAGGATGTGGGGTGATGCTATTCTAAGCCGGCATCACACGGATGTAATGCTTTAAACGTGAAAATGCAGAAATTGAGCAAACTGCTATAAACAAGATGTAAAAATATTAGTTGCAAGAATAGCATCACCCCATTTCTTTCCTATGGGTGTCGTAGAAGCCGACTAAGGGACTCGAGGGTTTCATGTGTATTGCAATTTTAGGCGACAGCCTGACAATCTGTCACTTTTCTTTTTCGTGTGGGACACCGAGTCGTCCAACGACCCGATGAACCCTAGTGTCAGAATTTTTCAACCGCCTTCTACAAGTAGCAGGCTTCTGACATGGTTGTGTAACGACCGCCGTCTAAGTGATCATAGACAGCAACCGGGACCTACGGCTTAACGTGCCATCCGAAACACGGAACCATCTTACTTACGGACAATCGGGTGGTTCAGCCCGCAATGTCCTAACCAGACTGGGAACAAATTCACAAAGTGATAAATATCAACTTTGTGAGTGACCCACCGAGAATCGAACCCGGAACCTTCTGCGTCAGAGGCAGTCGCACTGCGCCACATCGGTCGTCACTATAATGCAATCTGTCACTATAATGATACAAGACTTATCTGGGCCCTAAATGAAAATCGTTTCAGTTGGATGTCGATTGGATCTCATACATACATACATACATAAATCACGCCTATATCCCTAGCGGGGTAGGCAGAGCGTTAACGACCGTAAAACTACGGCCGTTATCGCCACGTCTGACATTTTTGAGGATTGTTTTCCAAGGTTGTTTTAGGAAACATGTGTATCACTATAGTGACAGGTTGTCAGCCTGTCGCCTAAAATTGCAATACACATGAAACCTTCGAGTCCCTTAGTCGGCTTCTACGACACCCATAGGAAAGAAATGGGGTGATGCTATTCTAAGCCGGCATCACACGGCAAGCCGGATTGGATCTCAGTTGGATGATTTAAGAAGTTTTGTATTCTGCTCACAGGAGTGATGATGGATGAGGCCAGTTGGCCGAGTGACGATGGAGTAAATAATTTCATTTTCATTTTCTGCTCTAAGCTCGAGGGTTTCACGTGTATTGCAATTTTAGGCGACAGGTTGACAACCTGTTACTATAGTGATACATAACTTATCTGAAATGACCCTTACATATTTGATAGAGAACGCTCTGCCTACCCCGCAAGGGATAGAAGCGTGATTAGTGCATTTTCTGCTCCAACCGGACGTATTTTAAAGTATATATATAGCGATAACCGGAAAAACTTTAATACTGTGTTTCAGGCATATGTATTTTTATTTTATTTTTGTATATTTTGTATAAATACATTGTACCTAGGATAATCTAACTCGCTGCTAGTATGGCTGGACTGCGCGCTCTGCTGCACATGCTGCACAGCTACAGGCTACTAGAGAAAGCCGGATTTGACAACTGTCAGAATGATGCTACACAATATTTAGCTACCTACCTTGTTAGAACTTAAGGCAGATCACTTTATAAAGATCGGTTTGACAATTGTCAGAACGATTGCTACATAGTTTCCAATTGCCTACTAGACAAGCCACTGCCATAAAGCTCGATAAGCCAGCTGTCACAGTCATATCATACGAACTGCTCCAACCGAACATATTTGGAAGTTGTATATATAGCGATCGGCGGAAAAACTTTAATACCGCGTTTTAGGACTTGTATGTGGAGCGCTTGCGCCTTTATTTGTTGATCTCTCTTCTGTTTTGGTATGGATTTGAGTACAAATATGAGCTTTTAAAAGGATTACCTAGTAAAAAATGAGCTTTTAAAAAGACTACCTAGAAAAAAAATGTCTTTTAAAAGCACCTACCTTGCTGCTAGTGTGGTTGGAGTGCGCGCTCTGCTGCACATGCTGCGCGGTGAGCGTGGCGGCGTGCTGCAGCGCGGCCGCCTCGCGCAGCGCGCAGGTCTCCGCTCGCGCTCGCTCGAGCGTCAGCGCTTCCTCCGCTCGTGTAGCTCGCTCGCTTTCCCTGGTGAAGCGTTAACCATTTGTTCAAGTTAAGTGGCATCAATAAAGTAAATGTGTACAAATCACGCATTATGCATGGGATGGGATGGTATGAGAAGGGGTGGTAAGATAAGGAATGTCATGGCATGGGATGTGAGGGGATGGCATGAGAAGTGACATGTCATGGCATGGCATTTGAAGAGATCAGGTGGCTTGAAAAGTGGTAGGATGGCATGGGATAAGAAAGGGTGGCATGGCCTGACATGGAAAAGGATGGCATGAGAAGTAACATGGCGTGGCATGGGATGAGGGGAGGTAGCATGAGAAGTGGTAGGATGGCATGAGAAGGGGTGACATGGAATGGCATGGGATGGGTTGATAAGGGTGGACATGGCAACCAATGGGATGGGATGAGGTGGCAGGAGAATTGGTGGGATGAAAAGGGGTAGCATGGCATGTCGTGAATGGGATCGGTAGGATCAAATGTATTATATTTGTAATTCTAACCTCTGCAGTTGCGCGCTTAACGTATCCGCTAACGCTGCTTGCGCCCTAAGAGCTGCTAATTCTGCCGCTTCCTCTTCTAAACGTAGATTACACTCTTTCAGTCTTTCCACCTAAAAACAACAAAATAAATAAGTACAATCAAACATGTATAATAATAGTTTCAACCGTGAACAATTAAATCTTTAGGGCCGTACTACAAACAGTTAGATCCGAGTCGAACTAGTGTTTAAAAAAATATCTTGTTACAAAAAAATGCTAGACACGCGTTCAACTCGCGTCTAACTTTTTTGTGGTAAGACCCTAAAGCTTTTACCTACCTCTTTAGTAGTAGTAGGAGTGACATCTAGGTCTAGATGTACATCGAGGTCTAAGCCTACTTATTTAGTGGCATTAGTGAGACTTAAGTATACATATAGGTCTATCTAGGTCTATCATCATTAACAGCCTATTGTAGTCCACTGCTGGACATAGGCCTCTCCTAAAGCACGCCACTGAACCCGGTCTTCGGCTTTACTCCTCCAGGTCTATACTATCATCTAGGTCTATGCCTACCTCTTTAGTAGCAGTAGTGAGTCCAGCTTTAGCTATATCCCTTTCCTTCCTACAGGATTCCAGCTGTAGTGTACTGCTGGACAATGTTCAGGTCTTCTAGATATAGAATAGACCTGGCCCTACCTCTTTACTAGCAGTAGTGAGACCTAGGTTTATAAATAGGTCTTATCTAGGTCCAGATATAGGTCTATTTAGGTCCGGATATAGGTCTATCTAGGTCCAGGTATAGGTCTTTCTAAGTCCATCTAGATTTAGATATAGGTCTATACCTACCTCTTTAGTGGCAGTAGTGAGACCAGCGTTAGCTATATCTCTCTCCTTACTACAGGTTTCCAGCTGTAGTGTACAGCTGGATAATCTCCGCTCCAGGTCTTCCTTCTCGTGTCTGCAGAGGATGAGAGCTGCCTGACTTTCTTTCAGTTCTTGCTCTGGAAAACGAAATCCCACCAAAAACATAAATGTGAAAGTTAATAGCCAAGTTCAATATATAATCGACAAAATAATTTATATCTAACTGGGTGCCAAGTTAGGAAGCAATCCAAAATTTTATTTATTCATAAGATCGTTTAACATTCTTTGGTAAAATAATGCAAACAACCTATAAACTGCAGCATCTTAAATTCGCAATAGTGTAGTGACAGTCAAAATGTGGTCAAAATATTCAATATATTATATGAAGGACTAAGGAGTACCTAATACCCAAACTTATTAATAGCTTTGCAAAGGAAGCAAGTGAGGAAAATCTTAGTCTTTATGTGTATAAAAACAAAGTTAAAAAATGTTTATTGGAAGCTTGTGAATAGTTTGTTAAGCTTAAGTACCTAGTAAATCAAATAATGTATTGTTGTTTAATTGAATTGTTTTATAAAAAGTTGAATCGGTTTATTGTATATTGTTTTGCATATGCCGTGTGATGCCGGCTTAGAATAGCATCACCCCACATCCTTCCCGTGGGTGTCGTAAGAGGCGACTAAGGGACTCGAGAGTATTGGTGTATTACAATTTTTAGGCGACAGGCTGACAACCTGTCACTATAGTGATACACATGTTTTCCGAAACAACCTTAGAAAACAATACTCAAAAATGTCAGACGTGGCGATAGCGACCGTATTCTTACGGCTATTGACGCTCTGCCTACCCCGCAAGGGATAAAGGCGTGATATATATGTATGTTTTGCATAAAATTTAAGTAAATACAGTTGATGAGATAAAATACAGTTGATTTAGTTAGTAATAGAAAAGAGCTGAAGTCGTAACTGACTGCTTTATGCTGGTGAGGTGTAGATAATGGATAATGTTAATAACTTAAACGTAGTTAACACATGTATTTTTATCCGGCGAGGTCCGTGCCTATAGTTTTGAAATACTTTCTATAAATAAATGCTTCTTTTTTTAAAAATAAAAGTAAAGAAAAAATTGATTTGTCTTGATTCCATTGATAAAATATCCTAAGTATTAATCTAAGTTACCCTCCATGTTACCCTTCATGAAAATTGCTAAAACAGTTCTTGCGCGAAGGAGTAACAAACAAACATACAAATCGTATTTATTATATTAGTACGATGTCTTCACCTGCCTTGTGATGCCAACTAAGATGCCGGCTAAGAATAGCATCACCCCATTTCTTCCCGCGGATTTTGTAAAAGGCAACTAAAGGACTCGAGTGTTTTATGTGTATTACAATTTTAGGCGACAGGCTGACATCCTGTCACTACAGTGATACAAGAATCATCAGGAGGAGCCCTCAATATTTGTCAGACGTGGCGATAACGATCGCAATTTTACGATCATTAACGCTCTGCCTACCCTGCAAGTTATTCCTTGCAGCGGCGTTATTCATGTATGTATGTATGCCCTCACCTAGTTGCTTGGCCTTAGCGGAGTCTGAGGCGTTGGTAACGGCGAGTTCTTTAGCGGATTCCAACTCGGACACTTGTTGTGACAGCTTGTCAGCACGTTCCGAACACTCCTGAAAACAAAAAATATAATGAGTCAAAATATTAGGTGCAAATATTTTAATGGGTAAAGCAGCTCATGAAACTGAACAACTTCCCCAAGGAACGCACTGCGCTCGCCAATTCACCTGCCAAGCGTGGTGAGTATGGCTCATGTCCAGCAGTGGACTATTGTGGCTGTAGACGTATCTTATAAGCATCCATCTCCATTCTAAGTTTGCATTGAGTCCACTTGAGTCTCCCCTCTAATTCCTTGAGTTCTAGTTAAGCAGGCGGGTTGGAGAGTGCAGACTACTCTTTATTTTACGTATGTTTACTATCTTATACTACACTTTCTAACTTTATCTTGACTAGTAATCAAATATGCATCACTAGCGTTGTGATTTCACTACATAATCTTCTTTTCGTGTGGGATACCAAGTCGTTCAACGACCCGATGAACCCTAGTGTCAGAATTTTTCAACCGCCTTCTACAAGTAGCAGGCTTCTGACATCGTTGTGTAACGACCGCCGTCTAAGTGATCATAGACAACAACCGGGACCTACGGCTTAACGTGCTATCCGAAACACGGAACCATCTTACTCACGGACAATCGGGTGGTTCAGCCCGCAATATCCTAACCAGACTGGGAACAAATTCACAAAGTGATAAATATCAACTTTGTGAGTGACCCACCGAGAATCGAACCCGGGACCGTCTGCGTCAAAGGCAGTCGCACTACCACTGCGCCACATCGGTCGTCAAATACTACATAATATAAAGCAAAGTCGCTTTTCACGTCTGTATGTATGTATGCTTTAAACTTTAAAACTCCGAAACGAATTTTGATGCAATTTTTTGAATAGACAGAGTGATTCAAGAGAGAGGTTTATATGTCAAATAATTACCGGGAAAACATCTTATTTCCACAGGAAAATAAGCTGGGCGGGCCACTAGTCACTATATGGTATAGTCTGAGTGTATATTCGCTTAAATCTTTAAAATTACACAACTGGTTTATATGCAGGTTTTTTTAATAGATAGAGTGATTCAAGAGGAAGGTTTTTATGTATAATACTTGCCGGAAAAAATCCTTATATCCCACGGGAAAATGAGTTACAGCGGGTGGAGCCGCTAGTAATAGATAATAATGGAAACAACCTTACCTTGTAAGCGTCCATCTCCATCCTAAGTTTGCTCTGGGTCCACTTGAGTCTGCCCTCCAGTTCCTTGAGATCCTCGCGCACTTTCGCCAGCTCGTGGGCGCTGGTTGACAGTTCGTGACACTGTTGAAACAAACACATGATTTTACTGTTTGGTATAAAAAAAAGGTTTAGCGTTTGGGTTTGGTATAAAACTAGGGTTACATTGAGTCGTTGGGTTTAAGGCCATTGAAGTCCCAACACGAAAATAAAAAGGAAATGAACGAAAAAGTTGAAAGGAAATGCTGCCAGAATGTGGGTGTTACACACACACACGCGCCTATATCCCTGGCGGGATAGGCAGAGCGTTAACGACCGTAAAATTACGGTCTTTATCGCCACGTCTGACAATATTTGAGGGTCATTTCAGATAAATCATGTATCACTATAGTGACAGATTGTCAGCCTGTCGCATAAAATTGCAATACACATGAAACCCTCGAGTCCCTTAGTCGGCTTTTACGACACCCACGGGAAAGAAATGGGGTGATGCTATACTTAACCGGCAGCACACGGCATAAGTCTTAAGGAGGGGTGATGGATGTTGAGGCCGAGTGACGACGGAGGAGGGAAAAGGGTAGCTAGCCACCTGGTTGGGTGTTGTGACCAGGGGACCGATTGGATGTGGGTGTTTTACAAGAAATTACCTTATCATCATATAGCTGGGATATCCTGTTTCTTACTCCAACTGCTCTTCAATTTGTTACTCCATCTCACCTAGGGAACCCCCAAAAAAGGGGTAAACCAACCTTATCATCATACAATTGACATATCCTCTGCTTCTCGCTCCAAGCGCTCTTCAGTTTGTTGCTCATCAGTTCCATCTCGGCTAGAGCTTGCTTCTCAGCTGATTGAGCTTTCTCTGCGGCGCGTTTCGCTTCTATAAAAAAGTAAAAATACAAAATATATCACGCCTTTATCACGGGGTAGGCAGAGCAATAACGGCTGTACAATACGGTCACTATCGCCACGTCTGACGAATATTGAGGGTCGCAGATAATAAGAGTATTACTATAGCGACGGGAAAAATATTAGCTGCAAATATTTTAAGGGCCAAATCAGCTCATGAAACTGAAAAACTTACCCCAAGAAACATAGGTCGAACTTTGGACGTCCTATACAAATTGACTTGGTCGGTTTATGGTTTATAATTTTGTATGGGAAGTCCAAATTTTTTTTTCATATTTCGACCCTTGTTCCTTGAAGAAAGTTGTTCAATGGGCTGGTTCACCCCTTAAAATATTTGCAGCTATTATTTTTACTATAAGTTACTTTGGTCTTTTTGTGGAGCTTAGCTGACATACATACATACACAAATCACGCCTTTATCCCTTCCGGGGTAGGCAGAGCGTTAACGATCGTAAAATTACGGTCGCTATCGCCACGTCTGACATTTTTGAGGTTTGTTTTGCAAGATTATTTCAGAAAACATGTGTATGACTATAGTGACAGGTTGTCAGCCTGTCGCCTAAAGTTGTAATACACATGAAACTCTCGAGTCCCTTAGTTGCCTCTTACGACACCCGCGGGAAGGATGTGGGGTGATGCTATTCTAAGCCGGCATCAACCGGCAAGCTGACATGACTTAGTTAAAATGGATGTACCTATGGCGGCGCACTCGACGCTCGCGTAGCGCATCACGGCTGCGTCCTTTTCACGGTCTGCTTGCTCCGCTTTTCTGCTCATCTAGAAGGAAGAATAAAATGCATATAAACCACAAATGTTAGCAAGACTTGGCAAACATGATTCCACAGTTGCTGCCTAGGACTACTCATCACCATTCTCCTTGCCTTATCCCGTTTCTCTGTCAGGGTCAGCTACCTAACCATTAGGGGTTCGACGTGGAACCAAGTTTTTACACTTAGCAAAGGCTAACCTAGCCCGAATCCTCGGTCAAGTCACATGCAATCAAATACTATCTGAATTAAAAGTTTATTTGAATGTGGGTTTCATCTTTCATCACAATGTTTTTCCTTCACCGTAAGAGCAGTCAATGTACGTGAGTAAAAACACATTGGTGCCTGACGGAGATTGAACTAGGGTCTGACGTTTGTAAGACCGGTGTCACCTAACCACTTGGCCACCAAACATTAAAAAAAAAAAAATCTTACCATATCGAGTTTGATCTCCACCTCCTTCAGGCTCTGGTCTCTGTTGTGAAGCTCATCGGTTTGCTCCTTCAATCGCTCCTGCAGTATCATATTTTCCTTGCGTTGCTCAGCTAACATGTTTTCCAAGGACTCAATCTGTAAAAACCATATACAGGGCGTAAAAAAAATTGCTGCAAATATTGTAAGGTGTGAACCAGCCCATGAAACTGAACAGCTTGCCCCAATACCAAAAACGGTCGAAATATAAAAAACCTTCCATACAAAATGACCAAACCAACCAATTCAACTTGTATTCCCATAATTTTCTCATTACCAACCAACCAAATTAATTTGTATGGGAGGTCTAAAAATTTTTCTCGTATTTCAGCTTGTTGTTTCTAGGGGAAAGTTGTCCAGTTTCATGAGCTGATAAACCCCTTAAAGTATTGGCCACTAATATTTTTGCACCTCATACATATTACACTTATATATTAGTGATGGGCCGAATGTGGAATGAACCGAATTCGAAGTTCGGCCGAATGTGGAATGAACCGAATTCGAAGTTCGGCCGAACATTCGGTGATAAAGAACATCGAATTCGAAGTTCGGCCGAACTTCGGTTGTCATTCCCGCGCTTCTTCAAAGCGGCAAGTCACGACTTGTTGTGTACTTAACATATGTCAGGCATTTAAAGAAATAGCAAATGACTAGAAAATCACACAGCTTAAAGAAACAAAAATAACTGATTAAAGTTGATTTATAATATTAAAACGGCTACTAATGAGTAGTACCTACCTTTTATATTTTTAATTTAATTCACAGACAGGCAGTCTTTTAAGTTTATTTTTCTTTAATTATAAAGAAAAGAACTGATTATGATTAATAATAATAAATATAACATTCAATTAAAGATTTCAATTACATACTTATTTCTGTCTTTTATTTAATTAATTTCAGTGAGAACTGAATTCAAGGGAAATGCATACTTAAGTAAAAAATAGTTTCTAAGAAGCATAACTAGATTAAGTACATTACATAGGTATACCTACTTAACTACATATATTTTTTGAACTCTCACAGACATGTAGTTAGTATGATGATGAAGTACCGAATTTCGGCCGAAGCTCGGCATTACGAACCGAATTTCGGCCGAATGCTGAAGTTCTTGAAAACCTGCCGAAGTTCGGTTTAACCGAATGTAAAACCAATTTCGGCCGAGCCCTATTATTTTTGGATTACTTTTACACATCGTTATTGAACAATATATACATTATAATATTTTAGCCTATATTATTGAGGAAAGTTATTCAATGTCTGATTTACATACATTTATGTAGCAGCAGATGATAATTTCAACCTATATTATAATTTTCTAGTGTTCTAGGTGTGAACCTTCAAATACTTAAACCTATTTTTAAAAATTAAAAAAATAAACATAATGAAAAATCAACATACCTGAAACTTGTAAACATCCTCCTTGCTATAGTCATAATTTTCTTTTCCATCTACACTGAAATTCATAGCACTTTCCTCTCTTTTATCATTGGTCTGTATATTTGAATTTACTGGTAATACTTTGTCAAATTTTTCCTCCATATTTGGTTTCACTGTAGGCACAATTTTCTCTGAATCATCTTCAAATATATCGTCCATAAGTTTCCCGTTCGGTACAGGCCGAATCACACTCTTGGTGTTAGGTTTAGGCGTTTTTTGTGTCTGATTATAAGCATATTTCAAACTACCGCTGACTGACGAAAATATGCCGTGAACATTCTTAACTAAAGAGCCTAGATCTGGCTGTAATAGTTCTTTTGGTATTCTAGAATATTTCGCATCAACATTATGAATAACTGCTGTATTTTTCACAATTTCTGGTGTAACTTTTTGTACAGCGGAAACCTTAGTTTTCTGATGAACAAAGTCATTTAAGATTTTTTCCTTATTCAAGTCTTTACAGCTGCCGTTAAGATTGTCGGGTTCCATTTCATTATGTATTTGTGATATGTTATCAGCACTTCGGCTGTACGCTGATTTGGATATTGTGCTGTTTGTAAGAGTATCAGTGTTTTGTTCGTTTAAACTTGCTGTTGATGTTCTTAGATTTATATTATTGGATGATTCTAGAATTTTTTCAGGGCTTAATTCTGGAGTAATTTTGCTGTTAACTTCATTTTGTGATTTCTGGATATCTAATGATTTGTTAGTGCTTGTTGAATTGTGCAGTTCTTGGTTCTTATTTTGGCTTTTAACATTTGAAATATCATTTTCCAAATTAATATTGACTGGATTGTCAATTTTTAGTTTATCATCATTATGGTCCTCCATTACGCTGTCTGCCTCTTTGGAAACTATTGACATGCTTTGCTCAATATCATTTGAAGCTATTGTTGAATTATCTGAAGTTTCAATAATTTTGTTGGAGATCAGGTCACTGTTTTGTTCATTTAAGCTAAAGCTGTCATCATTTTCGAAAGTAAAGTTATTTGTACTTGAAACTGGGTCATTTTTGTCCACAGAAAATTCGTCCAAGTTCAATAATAATTCTGAAGAGTTCATATCTGGTGATATTGAAGTGGAAGTTGCTAAACTAAGATTGGTATCTATGTCACAGATCGAATCGATATTTAAATCAACCGAAACCTGGTTTTCTGCGAGTTCTGGTGATAGCACTCCATCCGTAGGCAACGTAGAAAGGGTATCAGAACAGGAAACACTAGTTTCGAGCCCGGAATCACAAGTTTTATCACTGTCTGCTGCATTTTCTTTCGATAAGTCGCCTACGTCAACAGTTACAGATTTCACCGGGGTTTCGTCAGTTACTGAGGACATCCTACGTTTGTACACCTGGTGACACACTTGGATTTTTAATTTCTCATCTTTAAATCACTGTAGGCTTATGAAAACGAAACTTTATTGCATTTTTGCAACGAAAATAAACATCAATAATTTCTGACGTTTACGTCACAATTTTTTTGACAGCAGTACAATTATTATCTGTGGTTTTTCAGATGAGATTTACTACACCACCGCTTTCTCAAACAAAACATGATTAGCAATTCTATGCAAAGGTTGTATGTAGAAAAAAATAATAATGTATCTGTTATACATTATGACAACTAAAAAACAACCATACGAAGCTTTAACTTACTTACTCCCGTTTTTAGTTTTTCTACTCAAAGTTGGATGGCAGCAGTAGTTTCAAAGTAATATTAAAAAGTTTCAGCAGTGGGCGTTATTTAGTTGTGCTATTCAAACTAGATGGCGTTTTAGACTTCAGTAAACTCGTATCGGTAGCATACGAGGGTAGTGTAAAAGAAATCTTGTAGGTAGAGTATGAAGGTACGCCTATGGAGTTAACAAGTCTCCTCTCTGAGGTTGATAATTATGAATATGATTAGGTATTTATGGCGGTGAGCTTATGATAAGTAACTCGGTGTAAAAAAAATACAGGATGTCAAAATATGAGCTGCAAATATTTTATGTGGTGAATCAGCCCGTGAAACTGAACACCTTACTCCAAGGAACATTATGTAGGCCAAAAGTATTTTTTTTAAACCGCTCACTCTTGAAATATGCTCAGGAGCTCAATTTCTGAATTGTTCTTTTCCGGTTCCTGAATTGTTCGTTTCCGGTTCCGTGCACGAAAGTGTACAACTGACGTTTTTATAGTCTTTAAAATATAGGATGATCCTGTGACGCAAAATGCTATGACATAAAGTCCATTTTCCTAGTAAACAAAAGGATCATCCTATATTTGAGTGATTCTCGCATTTGGTCCAGATTTCGTGTGCAGGCATCAAAGTGGTATGAAAACAAATAAAACGAAAGTTATTTATATCCGAAAAGGTCACTAATAAAAATAAAAAAATGTGGCAGGATCGATATTTGGTACAAGTCTTTTCAAAAATTAGTTATCGAACTTTAGATAGCTAAAATCTCATTTCCATCCGTGTGATTTTCAGTTCATCTTACACTAAAATAATCATATCAAGTCATTTATACGATAAACTTCACAATGTTTTCCTGTTTTCCGATCATCAGTGAAGATAGCTTATGCACATTAAATAGTTCAAGCAATAATACTGAATGAAACCTAGAGAGAATCAACATTATATTTTTGTCACACGAAATCCTTCATTTCCATCCGCGAGAATTGACATCAAGTTTTATCCTTAAATAAGCCTGCTAAAGACGTTGCTTTCTCCACAAGCCCCTTCCTTGCAAGTCAGCCAAACCATCTGACTGAAGGTGGCTCCGTGAAAACGTTCGTAGAATGTTAAATTTTGATTCTCGCACCTAAATTTTGGTTTTGTCACAGGTGAGAGGTCATTACCATCCAGTGATTATTATATTAACTTTTCTCTTTTAGTGTTTTCTTTCTATATATAACAATAGCATTTCGTTATACTTTTATCCATTTCGTATCATAACTTTGAAACATCTAGGTATCGTGAGAATTTGAAAAAAAACTGTCGAAACCTCATTTCCATCCTACTCATTTCCGTCCATTTCGGGCCAATTTTGACGGATGGTAATGAGCAAATATGAAGAAAAATGCTTTTTTAAGTATCATTTTTATATTTCTACCCATATTTCGTACGAAAAGTGATTTAGTTTCAACTTTTATACCTAGAATTGTTATGGATAACCAAGCAGACATTGTTATGAATAACCAAGCAGATATAGTCCAGAGGCGCAGGGATGATGTCCAGGGGCTGCAGTGGAGGCGTAAGACATGGTAGGAAGCATTAGCCTGACCGTAGGAACTGGACATCTCCTCAGTAGTACAGTCAGTGAGGTCATATTTCATTATTATCCATGTACTTTTCATTTCCATCCTTGGCTTCATTACCATCCTTTAAATAAATTTATTGATAATTATTCCACATGAGTGCCTTTCGAAAAATATTATTAAAAAGGCAAATACGTATCACATTTATAAAAATTGTAGCCCTAATAGCGAAAAAAATTTTTTTTTTGAAAAATGGCCAAATCCGGACCAAATGCGAGAATCACTCATTTAATATACATTTTTTAAAGACTTATGTTTTACTTAACGTTTTTATACTTAGTCAAAAATATGTGGGAATTTTTGAAAAATATGTGTGAATTTTTGAGGGTATGTGGGAATCGATAAGTATAATAGAACCAAGCATTCAAGCAGATTTTCGCATGAAACGAAAACGAACGCGTCAGAAATTGATCTTTTGAGCGATTTTTAGCAGTAAACCCGGTAAAACCCTATGAAAACCCTTTTTTTCAGGTACATCAATAGTTTTACTTCTTCTTCTTCTTTTCGTGTGGGACACCGAGTCGTCCAACGACCCGATGAACCCTAGTGTCAGAATTGTTCAACCGCCTACTACAAGTAGCAGGCTTCTGACGTGGTTGTGTAACGACCGCCGTCTAAGTGATCATAGACAGCAACCGGGACCTACAGCTTAACGTGCCATCCGAAACACGGAACCATCTTACTTACGGACAATCGGGTGGTTAAGCCCGCAATGTCCTAACCAGACTGGGAACAAACTCACAAAGTGATAAATATCAACTTTGTGGGTGACCCTCCGAGAATCGAACCCGGAACCTTCTGCGTCAAAGGCAGTCGCACTACCACTGCGCCACATCGGTCGTCAAATAGTTTTACTACCAATTCTGTATAACCTTTTCGTAAGCGCCTATTAATTTCTCAAGAGCCATACCAACGCTATGAAACTCATAAAAATAGTTTATGTTCGGTAAGCGGCCATTTTTCGGGCGATTTCCCGCCATTTTCCCACGGCTGTATAAGCCCATTCGCTTAGATAGTGTCGCGACCAGCGTAACTTGACCTCAATGCTCCATACACGCACGTACGGGCGCGTATACAGTTACGCTGGTCGTGATCGTGACACTATGTAAGCGAATGAAGTGAATATGGGGTGTTGTTTTAACGGCTTGCCGTCCGTCAATGTCGTATACAGCGTGGCGTTATTCTGATTTATCGCCGTTATTGCCCGTACAGCCGATTGGCGCGGTAAAAGTAGCTATAAAAGTCAAAAACTATTTGGCCTTTTTATTTAGAGTCACGACACGACACAGAGGCACGACATCAAAATACATACAGGGTGTAACGAAAACTTTGCAGGCGCGATGAGACCGTGCAATTAAACAACTTTTTGTATGGGGGCTATGTTGGAAACAAACAAACATTTTTTTTCGATTTTCCGTACAAGCTCCGTCAGTTGATCGGTTATTTTATACGGAAGGTCGTAATTTTTTTAATGTTTACCATCATAGCCCCCATAGAAAAAAATTGTTCAGTTTCATGGTCTGATCACGCCCGCAAAGTTTTCATTACACCGTCTCTTACACCCTGTAAAATGTAAATAAAAATATAAATTCGAATGACTTTCCCCAAGAAATATAAATTATAAGTACTTTTAAGTACAATACTTATAAAACTGAACAACTTTCTCCTAGAAACATACATACATATATCACGCCTTTATCCCTTGCGGGGTAGGCAGAGCGTTAACAGCCGTAAGAATACGGTTGCTATCACCACGTCTGACATTTTTGAGTATTGTTTTCCTAGGTGGTTGCAGAAAACATGTGTATCACTAATAGTGACAGGTTGTCAGCCTGTCGCCTAAAAATTGTAATTCACCAATACTCTAAAGTCCCTTAGTCGCCTCTTACGACACCCGCGGGTTGGATATGGGGTGATGCTATTCTAAGCTGGCATCACACGGCATATAAATATATGTATATTATAATTATTATATATATATATATATATATATATATATATTATAAATTATAAGTGCTTTTAAGTACAATACTTATAAACCTGAACAACTTTCTCCTAGAAACATAGTTCGAAATATGAGAATTTTAATTTGGACCTCCCATGCAAATTGTATAATTATTGGTCGGTTGGTAATTTTGTAGGTATGGGATATCTATTTTTTTTTTCTTTTTTTTTTTTTTTTTTTTTTTTTTTATGTAATAGGCCCGCATTTGTCTGCCATCTCACCTGGTGGTAAGTGGAGATGCAGACGAAGATGGTACATGCTTGCCATGCTTCATATTTTCACCATGTTCCTTGAGAAAAGTTGTTCAGTTTCATGGGTTCACCCCTTTAAATATTTGCAACATTTTTTTACCCCCGTAAGGTCAAAACAAATAATTTTAAAAAAATTGTCACTGCCATCAAAAATTCTGCTCTTTGGAATGTCCCAAATTATTTCTCATATTTTGATAGATTTTCCTGGGGGAAAGTTGTTCTGTTTAGTCTTTTAAAATATTAACAACTATTTTTTTAAACTTATTACTTAAAGTTATTTTGGAACTTCAATGCTTCAATGGTAGGGTGAGTGACCACAATATCGACCACCCTAAAAACACTACAACAAAAAAAGTTTAATATTTTTTTTTCAGTTTGACAATGTTGTATGTTTTTTCCATCTAGTGGATCGAATAGTCGACGAACGTCCCGATGAAAATAAGCCTTGGTTTCATGTCCCTACAACCTAAGTAGCAACAATGTTTTCACACAAAAGCCCTACAAGGAAGTGTCTGACCTAACTATGCACTATACCTACAGAATAACTAAGTTTAAGCTCTCCTCCTTCGAAGCGCGGCTGTCCCTTCAACGCGCGTCTGTGTGCGTGCAGCCCTTGTAATACGAGCCGACTGTGAAAGGCGTGCGCGTGTGTGCGTGTACAGGTATCGGCGTATGGGTGGCCGCGGCGGGAGTTTACCCCGGATTTGGGGTAAAAGTACTGGCTTTAATTATGACCTGAATGTTATAAATTCTCTTTTTTTTTTTTTCGTGTGGGACACCGAATCGTCCAACGACCCGATGAACCCTAGTGTCAGAATTTTATAACCGCCTTCTACAAGTAGCAGGCTTCTGACATGGTTGTGTAACGACCGCCGTCTAAGTGATCATAGACAGCAACCGGGACCTACGGCTTAACGTGCCATCCGAAACACGGAACCATCTTACTTACGGACAATCGAGTGGTTCAGCCCACAATGTCCTAACCAGACTGGGAACAAATTCACAAAGAGATAAATATCAACTTTGTGAGTGACCCACCGAGAATCGAACCCGGGACCTTCTGCGTCAAAGGCAGTCGCACTACCACTGCGCCACATCGGTCGTCTTCTATAAATTCTCGAGTCATTGGCACAAGAAAATCGGAATTTTAGACGGTAATACTCGTAGGTAAGATAACTGTGTTACTCTTTTATATCAATATTTTTCTATGTCGTTCTATGCAACATTCTGCACTAAACTTAGTTCACAATATAATTGCCATATTAAATATTTTAATTTTATAGTTGAGGCAGGATTGGAAGGGCAGGACAAAAAACGTTAGGTTCAAATTAACATACATAATATCATCGAAGTACCTAGGATATTCGTACTTCATGAATTGTAGAGTATATACGTAGAGCCTTAAGTGGACAAACGAGGGACTAAACAATTTTCAAGGCGAATTCAATTCAGACGTACGAGTACAGATTCTACATTGGATTGTATCATTTCTTCATGGTGACTCATTTGATGTAGAAACTTATCCTTCAAAGTTGGTCGCCGATCTCCTGCTGAGTTCTCTGTCCCAGACCCTCGTAGCACTGTCATTAAAAGAGAATCTTGTTATTTTTTATTTATTATTTTATTTTATTTTATTCGGGAAATTAACAGATTTATACATTACTTAGCATATACCAATATATAACGTCAAACTAATAACAAATTTCCACCTATGTCGAAACACACCCTATAGTTCGTAAAATCTAGTTTGATACCTGTAACGTTTGTCAGATACAGACATTTGCCCTTAGCTGACTAACGTTTCGGGAATCAAGTCCTGGGCCCTGAGCTGGACAACCCTGCGTTTTCCATAATTGTATCTCAGGCAACGTAGGCAGTGTCTGATCTTGCCTCTAGACACTGATTCAATCGTCTGTCATGGACGTATGACGCCAATGACGATGATGGTGATAATGATGGTAATCGCGGGTTTCGTTTTAGTATATGGTAGTGCGGACTATAATTTTTAAAAAACTGCAGCACACCGCCTAAAGATAGGTATTGCCGTCCTTTCAAAGCCGTAAAACTAACGAGTACATAATAATATTATGTGTACCGTCTCTCTTCCTCGCGACTCGGTTTATCGGGGTAACTTTACAGGTAGGGTGAACGCACCAAAACACGGCCACACCAATACCCCGAGTCGGGTGTCGGCAAAACATTCCTCTTTAGTGCGCGTTCTGACCCCATACGTAACGGTCGCCGGCGTGCCGCGATTCGAGAAGAGAATTCGAGTGTTCTGTGTTTAACATTTTACCTGCCAGTGATTATTTACAGTGATAATAAGTGACAAAACATTGGATTTTTACACGTTGCCAAAGTGAACATCGTAATTATCCGGATTGTAGGTGAGTTGTATAGATTTTTGAAAGCTCGAGCTTCGAGGATTTCAATATTACATTTGTTTTGATTCCGGTTTTCTGATTGGTAGTTGTCGTTGCGTAATTTTTTATTGAAGCTTTTGAGGTTTCGTCTTTGAATGCTCAAATGCAATGCGAGGAGATGCATAATGCATTTGCGCGTCTGGATTTATTCAGAGATAGAGCCAAAAATATTAATACACTCTACAACCTTATTAAAAATTATGCGACCTGAAACATAAATTCTGCTTAAGTTTTATTTTAGAAAGTGTGTCTAATTCTAATTTATAAGTTATATCGAATATAAATAAACATTAATAAATCTACTTAATGTCCTAGCCACCTCTCTAACTTTTTAAAAATCTGTATTACCTAATTAAACGTAACTGTTAATTTAATTGACTACGCACATCAATAATATTTTTTGCATCATACTTAGCTGTTTTGACAGCTCTATTGATTATGTAAATTAAGTTTCTATGTAATTAAAGTAAATTGATAATAAATAACTGTAGATAATTCTAATTTATAACATCCTTGCAATAAACTGAACAACTTTCACAAAATTTGACTAGCAAACGAACTTAATTAAAAATATTGTCTTAAAATGCAGACCGTCATATTTTTTTTATAGATATCTCCCACTTTTATAACAAATTTCAAGTTATTGGGTAGGTACAGATACAATAAAAAATCAATACATACACGAATAGAGAGAGCACACTCTTAAAATACAAGAGCATCCTGCCTCGCTACTTGTCTAATAAAATATAATTGGTTGAAGTGTCCCTCAATTGGTACGTGCACCTTATTGACCGCAGCTGCGACGGCGTTTTCCTGATTGAAAATACGTAATTAATTTTATTTATCTATTACCCTTGTTACGTTCTTTAAAAAAACATCTAAGCTCATTTTAATTTTCCCCTAATCCGTTTCTCTGTCGGGGTCGGCTACCTAACCTGGGGGATTTGACGTGGAACCAAGTTTTCACACAGAGCGACGGCCATCTGTCCTCTGCAAGGCTAACCTGGCCCGAATCCTACGTTTAGTTACATTCAAGTATCATCTGAATTAAAATTTTGTATGAATGTGGGTTTCATCACGATGTTTTTCCTTCGCCGTAAGAGCAGTCGGTAAATGTATGTGAGTAAAAACACATTGGTACATGGCGGGGATTGAACTCGGGTCGCATGATTGTAAGACCGGTGTCCTAACCACTTGTCCTAATAACAAAATCATCATACCTATAGTAGGCATAGGGCAGGCAGAGCGTCAACTTATATACAAATCCGCACTCGACGGACGACACTGCGATAGCGCTGCGGCGACAGCGGTTAAGCGGTTTTAGTATGGGGATTGACATTGCTAGTATGACAGACCGCTGCGATATTTTAGCGCTCCGTCGTGCGTCAAGTGTGCAATCCGCCTTAGGAACACGATTTAGTTACTCAGGAATTTGGTAAACTAAATACACTGTCTTGCGGAGTAGGCAGAGCTGGTAGGACAAAGTGCCTCTATTGGTCTTAGGTTCGGTTACCGGGACGGGAAACAACATATTTACGTATTCTTGTATATTTTACACACCGTAGGCTTATTTGACAGATTAGTAGACTCAATTCCACGTGACCGTTTAAAACCGCTAACTAAAAATAGCGATGACACTTTCTGATTAGGAAGCTGTCATTAGGAAGAGGACTGCCTCTCGCACTTGGAAGTGGAAGTAACAAGCTCAAAGTTGGAGGATGCGGAAGAGGAAGAGGAAATGGTTGGAGAAGACAAAACGAAACAGGGCCCCAATCTGCTATTTTTTGTCATTGTAACGCCATCGAAACTCAACTGTCATTCAATTGCCATTGTCATTTTTCTATACTAAAGTATACTGTCAGACTACGAAATGACCGAAATCATCCAAGTCATTTGTCATACGATGTCCTAAACAACGTCACAAGTTTGATGCATTTCCTTACAAACATGTTGTACTGAAGTGGCAGAGATATTTTTGGTCAGTGATTTGAGACGGTAGCCCGGAATTGAGTCCATTGTTTGAAAAGTAAGACGATCCAAGCCACTTAAGAGTATGTACTGTTTGAAAATTGACACCAAAACCGTTAAAACAAAGGCGTATCGCACACTTAACGCACGATGGACCGCTAAAATATCGCAGCGCTATCGCAGCGTCGTCCGTTGAGTTCGGTTTTAAAATGAAGAGTGACGTTTCTAGTATGGATCTGACAGTACGCTACGATATGGTCCGTCGTGCGTTAAGTGTGCGATTCGCCGGAATAACTAACATACATACATATATCACGCCTTTATCCCTTGCAGGGTAGGCAGACCGTTAACGGCCGAAAGAATACGGTCGCTATCGCCACGTCTAACATTTTCAGGATTGTTTTCCAAGGTTGTTTCAGAAAACATGTGTATCATGGTGACAGGTTGTCAGCCTGTCGCCTAAAAATTGTAATACACCAATACCCTCGTGTCCCTTAGTCGCCTCTTACGACACCCGCGGGAAGGATGTGAGGTGATGCTATTCTAAGCCGGCATCACACGGCTAATAAATAAAAAAAATGCGTAGACATCGTACCATGTTACTTGTTATGTTGTGACCAATCTAACAAGATGTGTAGTAAGCCAAGTTCCAAATGATTGATCACCGATCCGATTACGTTACAGATAAGGAAACCAGTCTAGTAAATAATAGTAACATTGATCTGAAGTTATCTACGCACTGGATAGGATAGGTGGGTTCATACAAATAATAAAAATATAATAATAATAAATCTTTATTTCTCTCATCACAAATTTATATTGACAAAAATATCCTTTGTGGCGAGACCTGGTGTCTGTACTAGATTTCTCTGTATGACAGATCACCTGCCTGGCTAACATGCGGGCCACGACATATTTTGTCGTTTCATATGGGCACAATGTCACTACGGAAGAATGCGTAACTTATTCGCAGTGAATTTAGCCGCAGAAGACATATTGCGGTGACAAAATTTTATTGTGGCACGCATGTTAGCCATGCAGGCTCCCTCCTCAAGGTGAAAACAGAATAAAATATTAAATAGTTTCTACGCGTACCCGGTAGGTGTCCAGGGTAGTATGTGGAAAATATTATTAACCAGAGTGATCGTTACCTAATGTATTCTCCTGACAGTATATATTATATATTTACAGTAGGAATAGATATTGATACTCGAGCTTATTTTACTTCTGCAACTATAATTATTGCTGTACCATACATACATACATATATCACGCCTTTATCCCTTGTGGGGTAGGCAGAGCGATAGTGGCCGTAACAATACAGCCACTATCGCCACGTCTGACATTTTTGAGGATTGTTTTCCAAGGTTGTTTCAGAAAACATGTGTATTACTATAGTGACAGGTTGTCAGCCTGTCGCCTAAAAATTGTAATACACCAATGCTCTCGAGTCCCTTAGTCGCCTCTTACGACACCCACGGGAAGGATGTGGGGTAATGCTATTCTAAGCCGGCATCACACGGCACCTACAGGAATTAAAATTTTTAGTAACTGTAGAGAAAAAATTTGCCACATACCAAAAACACCCACCAGGCCAGAGTATCCATACGATGATATTAAAATGACAGCTAGTTTTGCGGCCCTAATTGAAGCCCCACCTACGAGAGTACCGCGTACTTTCGTATTTGCTTTCCTTGACTGCCAGCGCCAATGGCGATTTTCAATGAGTGCCACCATTATTGTGTGTTATCTGAGTGTCAAGTAATAAGTAAAACTTAAATACCTTTTTTACGTCACATACAAATTCGTGAAGTGTTTTGAAAATAACTGTTTTAAAGTAACCTACCCTAGTAGAGTACCCTATGGAATTTACATCATTGCATATAACTTTAAGAGGCGTGATTAGCCTGTAAGTATTTATATACTTCCTTATTATGATTTAATTGTGTTTTATCCAATTATAATCTGTTATTTATATTTAATGAAAATAAAGAATTTTGAAAAACAAACCAATTTTGTAGCAACAACCAGTCCACAAAAAATTTCAGGTCAGTAAGTAAAAGTAACTTAACTCATTGTTAAGAAATCTATCTCGTGGCGTTTTGACCGATAACAGCCGCGAAAGAATTCCTAACAAGATTAGCAGCAGTTTATATGACATCCTGTCACTTCTAGTCCAATAGGGATTTTTTGGACTGAAAGCTAGACTAGTCTGACCTAGATGGAGCTTTTAAAATTGGCAGATTTTAGAAGTAAAATATAATGTTGCCGTTCGTAAAAAGTATTGCTTAGGTGTTTGGGCGTACCCAATATTTTCCGTAGAAAAGAATCCTATTAGGTGAATCGCACACTTAACGCACGACGGAGCGCTAAAATTCGCAGCGGTCTGTCAGATCCATACTAGAAATGTCAATCTCCATACCAAAACCGCTCAACCGCTGTAGACGCAGCGCTATTGCAGCGTCCGTCGTGTGCGGTTTTAGTATGGGGTGTGACGTTCCTAGTATGGATCTGACAGATCGCTGCGAATTTTAGCGCTCCGTCGTGCGCGATAAGTGTGCGATCTACAGTTTGAGTGACTGTAATCCTGTCATTTTTAGTTCAACTTTTTACAGTAATAAGTATTTCTGAGTTTTTTTTTTTAATAATCGGTAATATACTGCCACTCCCGACTATCTCCGCAATCGTTTCCATTCCCTTCTTCCACATCCTCACCCAAGGCGCGCCCGCATCAATAAGATGTTGGTGTGTCCTAGAGCGAACACTAAATTCCTTTTTAACTCTTTTTCTGTAAGAGCTGTACAGCTATGGAATAATCTCCCTATGTTTATACAGGACAGGACAGTCCCTCCATTTCTACATTCAAAAATCGTGTAAAAGAGCACTTTATTTCCCAACAACCTTGATATGTATTTGTTTGATATGTATTTAAGTATTGGTATTCTATTTATGTAGATTAAATAAGTATATTTATTTAAGTAGGTATGTATGTTATATTATTTTATAGCATTAGTTATTTATTTATTTTTCATGTAGTTTCTTTTATTGCCTAATTGCCCCAAAATTTTAGGTTCTCTTACAACACATGGGTTAGCTGGAAGAGATCTCTCATTTAGAGATAAGCCCGCCTTTGCAACAATTTTTCTTGTACTTATTTTCTATACTGTTTATGCAATAAAGAATATATATAATATACCGGAAGTCACGTATTCGCGTTTAGTTTCAGCATTTCAGGAACGCTATTTATCGAGCGAGCCCTGAAATACTATTTATGACATTTCCACGTAAGAAAGCAAAATAATCCGCTTTCAACTTAGCTGGCTTCTAGATTTTCTTTATCGTCTACTTACGAATCTTACATACCCACATTTCATGGCCACTCAAGCTATTAGTGGTTAGCATTTTTAAAAAGACGAGGCACTCTCCAATCTCTTTTCGTGTGGGACACCGAGCCGTCCAACGACCCGATGAACCCTAGTGTCAGAATTTTTCAACCGCCTTCTACAAGTAGCAGGCTTCTGACATGGTTGTGTAACGACCGCCGTTTAAGTGATCATAGACAGCAACCGGGACCTACGGCTTAACGTGCCATCCGAAACACGGAACTATCTTACTTACGGACAATCGGGTGCTTCAGCCCGCAATGTCCTAACCAGACTGGGAACAAATTCACAAAGTGATAAATATCAACTTTGTGAGTGACCCACCGAGAATCGAACCCGGAACCTTCTGCGTCTAAGGCAGTCACACTACAACTCTCCAATTATACAGGGTGTTAGGGACAGCGTCCCGAATACTGATAGGGTGCAAACAGACCATGAAACTGAACAACTTTCCCCTAGGAACATATGTCAGAAAACGACAAAAAATTTTCGACCTCCCAAACAAAATCGCGATCAGCTGACTGCATTTACTATGGGAAGCCAAAAATTTTTTGACGTTTCCTAACATATGTTCCTAGGGAAGAGCAGTTCAGTTTCATGGTCTGCTTGCCTATCAGTATTCGGGACACTGTCTCCCTTACACCCCGTATAAGTCTCGAATATTTTTTTTCAAGATTAGTTAACCTTCCGATTCTTACTGCGAATGGGTTGCGCCAAAACATGCCAGATGTGAGCTGGCTCTAAGTCGCCGTTTGATTTTTTTTTCTTTACTTTATGGCAGTGGCCAGTATCAAGTGATAATCGGCGTTTTTAGTACGAAGTGGAAACTTTTTAATCTCTGTTCGTTTAGTTCCTGATAGGTGGCGCTCGTGCGAATGATGAAAAAGCTCAGCAGTGATTTCCTATAGATAAGGGTAGGTAATAGATTTTCTTCGTTAGGTATGCATGCACTGAAATTGAGCAAACAGCGCCAGACAGTCCAGCGTAAGACAGTCAGTCCAAAATCCTCATTTGAAATGAACTGTATCGAAATCTAGCAAATAGTTTGCTTGTTTACATTTTACTTACAAAATTTCATGAAAATCGTTCTAGCAGTTTTTGACGTCCATCCGAATTTTCGTTTGTTTAAAGGTATTAGATAAATAGTTTGTGTGAATATTCTATCTCACTCTTCACACGATCCGCTAAAAACCTCTAAGCACATGCAAATGAATGCCTAATATGCCGAACATAGTCTAAATACATTAACCAAACATTAAGTCAAACATCGTTTTGGTCGTGGGAACGCAAATATTTGATACTTATTGGTTATCTATCGAGTATCGACTCTGGACAACCGATATCGTACTGATAGGGCTTTATAAGGCATCTTAAAGCAGTTTGTATATTTTTTTATCGAATCACCACTTCTACTAGAGTCAGCAGTCCACTGCAGAACACGCATGGAACTGGCCGGTACCATAAAATATTTAAAAGAAAACAAACTGTCACATTTGCTTTTTCATTGCAAATGGCTTTTCTTTCGGGCAGTTTCGATCAGCATTGAACCGATTTTATTTCATACTTTTTGCTGAAGAATTTATTTTAGAGTCGAAAAACTGGCCACTGCGATAAAGTTTTTAAGAAAAAGAAAATCAACCTTTTTGCAGAAAATCAACCGTTGCAGGGTCAGCTCACATCTGGCGCGATTTTGCGTAACTCGTTTGCAGTATGAAACGGAAAATGAACTGTATCTTGACTAAAATTAAATCGAGACTAATCTAATTGGAGAGTGACTCGTCTTTTAATTATGCCAACTGCTATAGATTTTATTTCAATTTATTTAACACTTCATTGCATTTGTTGTAAACGCCTTGCGCCAAATAGCGCTATACTTTACTTTTTAATCCGAAATGGTTTCGGCCAATATCTTTGAATAATTGATAAACTTAAAACTTTATGCTCGCGACTTTTTCTATTGATGTTACTTTACTACCAAGACTTCTGATTTCGTAGTTTTTAAGGGATCATGTTATGCTAGTTTTTCATACATTTGTTGAGAGTAACCAAAATATGTTGATCCCCTAAATTGGTAGAAAGATGCTGATAAAGAATATGGTTGTGGTTACGTTCCGTGCTTGGTAAAGCTGTTAAACCATCGGTCCCGGTTGCTGTTTCCGATTACTTACACGGCAGGCGTTACCCAACACAACCATGTCAGAGGTCTGCTACTTGTAGGTGTAGGCGGTTGAAAAACTCTGAACCATGGTGGTTCATCAAAAATTCGAAGCATTGTTTTATTTCTGACAATATGATACTCGAGAACACAGGCGCTAAATACTCCGACTAAAGATTTCTATCAAGATACGGCAAATTGAATTTCTTGTAGTAACTTGTATTGCGCGGGAAAATATGAGTGCCGCCATTTTGAATTTTGTAGCGCGGCAATCGTAGAGCAAGGAAATAATAGGGATGTGGACTGATACTTTTTGTCATTTTGATACTTTTTTAAACGATCTAAAACGGATGTATGACATCATACGTTCCTATTTTGGATGGCGTCAGAACAGTTACTTTTATATAATCTTTCTGTGTAGTTTTAAGTGACATTTTATGTAATTATGACATGTTAAATTGTATAATAAATAAAAATAAATGACAAAATATAATTTTACATATTTTGAACAATTTGAATGAAGCCAAGAAAACAAAATGAAATTGATTATGTTTTTTTGTTTGGTCCTATTCACGGGAATTGTAGACAATTTTTCCCCATTTGTACAAGTAAAAGGTGGCGACTAAATAATACGCTAGGACCTTGACAATTTTTAACATTTACACAATTTAGAACACAATTTAGGCGGATCGCACAGTTAACTCACGACGAACATTTCTGGTACATGGATCTGACAGACCGCTGCGATATTTTAGAGGTCTGTCGTGCGTTAATTGTGCGATCCGCCTTAGTGATAGTAGGTAACGCCGCTATTTTTTATTCGTAATTTTTACGTAAAATTATTCAATAACTTAAAAGTCTTTTGTGTTCGTGTGCACTTATCTGTGTATCTGTTGCCTAAATTAATTGCGTCGAGTTTTCACGGCCTCATTGTTTGCTCATAGGGTTATCTTTGAATCATTCTTTTTGTCTGTGAATTCTGTGTCCCTGTGTATTTGTTTCCTGTCTAGACGCGCGGCAGATGGCGACGAAGGTTTTACTAGTTTTACGTGGTTTCGGCTTTATACGGATCACAGATCACTATAATAATATAATATACTAGTGGGCGCCCCGCGGATCCGCCCGCGTAGAAGTCGGCTTTAATCTCGTATCCCGCAGGAACATTTTTTCGGGATAACAACTTTCCTATGTGTTAATCCAAGTTATCCTCTAATACAAGGTACCCTGTGTGCCAAATTTAATGAAAATCGGTTCAGCAGTTTTTGCGTGAAGACGTAACAAATAAACAAACATGGGTATAAACTTTCGCATTCATAATATTAGTAGGATACCATTTTGTTGACCGTATGGCGTCGCCTAGAATGGCATCACCCCTTTTTTACCGGTGTTGTAAAAGAAGACTAAAGCATGTAGATATTCACAGATCTATCTAATGGAATATCTTACACTGCGCTCGCCAATCCGCCTGCTTCGGACTCATAGTTCTAGCAAATTATTCGGTTATAAATAAGTGAATTCTATTCTGGGTCGAGGTTGACTTGTTATACCTACCTACCCCATAGCACAGATAATATAATACTACTAGAGTAGTACAGATACCTAACGTCATAGAGGGAGTTCGATTGCCCTAGGACGGCTATTGGCGGGCTATTTGATATGTCGACTCAGCGCGTGCGTTGCTAGCGACATCTAGCTTATTTATTGGATACTTCGTATTGACGACATTAGATTGAAAAATATTGCAAAAATGTGAAAAATTCGCGTGTTTTCCGTCACAAAACATCTTAAATAATGTATTTATGATTTTCCAATACTTTGTTTTTGTAAATTTGCTTTTATTCCAGTTTCTTAAGTTACATTCGCGACCCGTATCGCCATCTATTGATTTATTTTTGGACTAATTTCTTTTAGTAGGGAATGAGACCCCACGCCCATAGTAAGTTCCCATACCTACATAACCTAAAGTATGTTTTTTTATGCTGGCTTAGAATAGCATTACCCCACATCCTTCCCGCGGGTGTCGTAAGAGGCGACTAAGGGACTCGATTGTATAGTATTGGTGTATCACAATTTTTAGGCGACAGGCTGACAACCTGTCACTATATAGTGATACACGTGTTTTCTGAAACAACATTGGAAAACTATTTTTAAAAAATGACAGACGTGGCAACAGCGGCCGTTAAAGTTCTGCCTATTCCGCAAGGGGAAAAGGCGTGATATATGTATGTATGTAGGTAATTAACATAATATTGACTATTTTTGCCTTTAAATATTTAAGAAGTAGCTGATGCGATCGAATTTTTATGAGCATTTTTAAGAGCAATTTTTATTTTATATTGGTAAACAGACAATGTTTCTTTGTTCTTTATTCTTTTAAGTAGATATTTTGTTCAATATACCTAAACAACTTTTGTTCTCGTATTGGGTCTCGGGTCGATAATCAGATGCAGATGTGATGCGGCGCGTCACTATTTGCACAGGTTATCAGCAGCAAGCAGGGATGCGCTAGTGATGGGAAAATGTGCTATCGATAAAAATATCCTCTAATTAGCATCTTTTATCTTGTGTGTCTGCATAATGAGACATTTTTTTGAAAAAGCTTATTAACAGACTTTGCTTGCCTGCTTCATACAGTTATTTCGATTTAGTTAATGTCGGCGTACAGCGCCATCTTTTGGATTAGTTACTTTACAATACGTTCATTTTGAAAAAATCATACCCAAAGCATGCCATAACTTATTGGTAGGTAGGTAGCGACCGTGGCTTATATGTACTTCCTTAAAAAATATAATGACGTCAAAAAAGATAACTCATAACTGTCTGAATGAATCCTAAAGCAATGAGTAGCTCCCATTCTGAAGCGCTGTTCGTTCTACCGACAATTGCTTAGATTTTATCGATATTTTCCCATCCCTAGCGCCATAGTGAGCAGTATAATTACCTATCTCTATTTGTTTATTCACGAGTTTGTATAACTACCGTCGTTACAGTGACTATAGTTACTTAGCAATGATTGATCGGGTGGGGGAGATCGCTATTTAGCTATAAGTCTGCCGTTATATCTGCTAATGTAGGTATAGTGATTGTATGTTTTTGAAATATTCGTACTTATCGCGGTACTAAAACAAAATTAAAAATTTTTAGACCTTTCATTCTATAAATATTTTCTAATTTACAATTTTAGTCGATTGGCTGACAATCTGTCACTAGTGATGTGATACATGATTTTTTTGAGACGGCCCTAAACGTGAAACGTGGCGATTCTGACCGTATTTTTACGGCCGTTGTCGCTCTGCTTACCCTTCAAGGGTATAATAACGTTGTGTGTGTCATAGATCCTATTCCGACCAAGATATGTAATATTAAAAAAAGTATATCAGTTCCATTTTTTTCAAATAAATGTTTAGGAAGTCACACCTTCTCCCACGTGATTTCTTTTATTTATTCAATTTACCCAAATTATGGAAAATGATTTCGTCAACCTAACATTATAAATTCCAAAAAACTTAACACGTGTCGTCAAAATATCCATAAAATTGTATCTCTCCATTCCATACAACCCGGCGCCACTGCCCCGTCGACGCTCAAAAACAAACAGTTCTCCATACATTTCCATACAAATCGCGAGTTTATGTTAAGTTAAACCAAGCGTTTAAGTTAACGTAGGCAGTGTTGCGCCGGAAAGGTAGCGCCACTTTACAAAAAAAAACTTCTCATGCGAGCAATTCAGTCTTTAGCCTGCATTTTTGGAGTTGTCTTACAGCCTGAAGTTATGGTAAAAGACGCAAAAGTTGTCTATCCTACCCCTTTTCTTCAAATATAAGAGTAACACTATTATCAGTGGCCAATTTCCACTCTCCTCTCTTCACTGCAAGTAACTTGACCTCTTGATATTTTTTTTTTTTTTAAATATTTAATAGGCCCGCATTTGTCTGCCATCTCACCTGGTGGTAAGTGGAGATGCAGACGAAGATGGTACATGCTTGCCTAGATAATGCCTATTCACTCTTGCCTTAAAAAGGCCCAAGTTATATTGTTCCGGAAAAAGATCCGCCGGCAGGGAATTCCACTCTTTAGCCGTACGCATGATAAAAGTTGAAGCGAAACGCTTAGTGCGGATCAGAGGTATATCTACAACATAAGGGTGGAACCCCAGTCGGCGCCTCGATCCTCGGAGATGGAATGGGGAAGGGGGTATCAGGTCGTGGAGTGATTGAGCACACTCTCCGAAATGTATCCTATAGAATACCGACATGCATGCTACTTTACGACGGTGTTCAAGGCTCTGCAACTTAGTCTCAACCAGTGCTTCGACACGACATTGACTTTTTCCATATTTAGCCGAAGTATCTTACCCTATGTACTTATAGCTAATGGAGGCTAGTTAGCAAAATGTGTTGTCGCACAGTTAATGGTCGCTATCCACGTATAGAAATTATGTGATCTGAAACGGCATCATACGGCAAAGGCAGATTGCCTGAAAAGAAAACTTTTTATCGGAGTGGCGTTAGTATCTCGACACAACTTACTCTTTTGAAAAAACTATCAAGTGTCTGTTTAGGGGGATTTGTAAGTATATTTGTTTATGGGTTAAGTTTTCATTAACTTTGACTCATTCATTTTTCATATTATGATGATGAGACGTGGTGGGAGCAAAAAGTCATAAAAGTGGGTTAGTTAGTTTAGTGCGTTTCGGCAGTTTCGATTTTTTTAAAGTTTAATAATTTCGTGTAAACTCCAACTTAGGCATTTCTGTGATATGTCGAGAATGTGTCAATGTCAAAGTTCCATTAGATACTTCTTATTGGTGCTTTTGGACGGCTGCTGCCATCTTCAAAATTATCTGCAACAAATTACATGTTTTTTTCCCTTTTGTCATGATAAAGCCAAACATTTCAATATCTATGTTGCCTAGTATTCATTCATTCTTTGGATATAATTATAGTGCCTTATCTCTCAAAATGTTCCATCTTTGTTAAAAAATTAGTAAGATCTTCAATGAACAACACATATTACCTAAAGTATGGGCATTCGAATAAGCCATATTTGCCAACGGTCAAAAGCATGTTAACGCTTTGACATAAGGTCTATTTTTCTTTGATGACATGTCCTTTACTATAAGTCTGTGTCCTTTGGTGTGGTTGTGACAGCTGTCAAATATGGCCTATTAGACGGCCATACTTTACCTAAGTACATAATTCACAAATTCTTAAATCTGCTATGTTTATGATTTTATCCCAAAAATATCAATATCATAAAACATTTTCGACCCCCTACAGAGAACAATCAGGAGATTCACTTTTATGGGGCAATTATCGTTTCAAAAAACAAATTAACAATAAAATTTTACGGGAACATAATTTTTAGAGGAAAAAAAACAATAAAAAGACCGCTGTTTTAGGGACATCAACACGAGTCACGAATACACGATATCTTTTCTTCATTTTGTAGGTTGATTTTTTAACACTGAGATGTTTAAATTTCTACAGTATTTTTCTTTTTAGACTCACAATACCATAATAGAAAGTATGTATGAAAAAAATCAGTTTCTTATTCAAAGGTAATAAGATTAGATTTGATATACTTTTATCGATTAAAAAAGCAAATAGGTCCCATCCCTATGTTTTTACTCGCATATTTATGCCAAAAGTAAGGGACTGTATTTAAATGCTGTGATGTGTACTGAGCTTAAATATAAATTGTATAATTACTACCATTCATTGATATTATTAAGCTTAATACGGCCAAAAACATTTCCATGTAAAATATGGCCAAGACGAGAGCATAATAGAGCGGTTTAAAATAAAATTCTAGTAAATTCGCCTTTACTTTTTATACTGTCTGTCTGTAGAGGCTCTTACAATGTAAATATACGCTTTTACGGACCTTTCTTTATCAAGAAGTTACTTCTCCGACTGACAACTTAAGGCAACACGCACCAAGCATGTGTTTAGATAGCAAACGCGATTGTTGTACAAGTAAAGGTCCATATTGGCGGTGGACGACATGACGCAGCCGCAAACGCAAGTTCCGTCGTAATAGATGTTGAAAAACGTTGGAGTAGCAGATAGCGGCAGAGGAATAAAGCAGAAAGAGGAAATAAGGTGAAATTAATTTTCGTATGCTATTCTTCCTATCGTGCGGGACTTCAAGTCGACAAAGGATGCGATGTAAGCCACAGACTTGTGGTTTTGAGTGCATGAGTGCCATTTGATCACTGTCCCTAAATTTACCTATTTAAACTTGTAGTAGGCGGTTGAAGAACTCTGGCACCAGGTTCCACCGGGTCGTTGGATGACTCGGTGTCCCACATGAATAGAAGTAGAGGTGGTCGTTCGATACTTATATCTGCTCTATGCGTCTGCTGCGTTATGCCGTCATCTGTGAATTGGCATCTTAAAAGGAATCGAAAGTGGTCGCTGCTGGATCATTTATAACTTAATCTTTACTAAGTTGGTAAAGCCAGGGATGTACTAAGCTCATGAGTATTGCATATTGAATATTTGTACAATCACGGTGCACAATTATCATGTGCAACATAATTTCCGTATTGAGTTCCGTACTTATCTACTAAATTAGTAATATGCATATATAGTAATAGTAAATTATGAGAAATCTATTTTTATCAATTCATCAATTATCTATCAATCGATCCATTTATGTAAAACCCTTCAAAATTTGTGAAAACTTAGGTTAGAAAAATACCTCTGCTATACTACTTATAAGTTCGTGACTATAAATAACCTACAATATTGTGTATTCGAACAAAACGTTTCAATTTGCTTTCGAATTAGCTTTTATTCATGAAATATTTACCCAAATCGATCGATTTTAGTGTGTCACCACTTTACCAAGTCGATGACACCCACGCCGCGCGCCATCTTTAAAATCCGCCATATTTTGTCATAACTGTCATGGCGGAGTTCGTTAGGGCATTCCTTTTACCGCGTAAAATTGAGAAATTCACTAAACTGCTGAGATTATGGAAAGGCTGATGTTTTCGTTATTTCCGTCAAGATAAGAGATTTCTTAGTGAAAATTTAGTTAAACGTCGAGTAAGTTTGAATAGAATTTAGCAGAGAGCTACCTTTTGAAAAAACACTTAAAATTTAGTTACAAAGTACCTACATATTGCCGAATACGCATTGCCATCTTACCAATTTCAAAATACACCTAAAATTGTAAATTTGTCATTTATTTTTGATTCTAATCTCAAAATAAGATTCCGTGCCGAGAAAGAAGTTCAGCGCAAAAAGTTTAAATAACCCTTATGTACGTAAGATTGAGTGTTTGAATCTTGCATAAAGTTTAAAAAACTGTCACGCATTTATTTAGCTGCCTCTCTTGATCTGCAAAATCGATCAAGAGAGACAACGCAAAAGCAATCTCAATAAGAATCCAATAAAATACACTCAACTACACTTCAACATACACCCTTTGCAATAATGGACCTTACGTGGACGATATAGTGACAATGGGTAGGAGTCATTGTGACTGACGATCGTAGTTATAAACATACCGAAATTAACTTTCTCCATATACGGACTGGATCGTTTGTTGACACACGCGAGTGCCCATCGATAGTTCAATATTTGTCGGGATAGTGATGGGAAAAACCGATAAACTTGTCGATACTTTACCCACTTAACGGATTTCGGCTCGCAGAAATGACTAACAATTTTTTTTTTAATCTTCTCTGCATAGAATAATTAGTATCTACTAAAGTTTAAATAGATCCGAAATGTTGTGGAATTCATAATTGTCTTGTAAAATAGGGGAAAATTAGAGAAAATATACAATGCCAGATTTAGTGAGAATAAGTAGGGAAAGCAATCAATAAACTAGCTAGAGCTAGAATTTTTTTCTTTTTTTTTAGACTGGGTTCGCGATGTTTCTTTTAAAAGACATTAATCCGATTTTTTTAATAAATATATACCAACAACAGTCACACGAACGTACTCCTATTTAAAATCAAATACACTACAGAAAAAGACATAAACTGCAAACATTTTGCACTGTAGAGAACTTTACTAATCTTGACTAATCGATCGATATCGATATCGATATTCGTATTTCCTATCACTAATCGTGAGAAGAGGCAATAAGCCGTCGTGACACATGCATTAACGCCGTGCGACAAGCACACAGCACTAGCCGGTACTTTTTTTAACGTTTTTTTTTAATTTTATGGTGGCCATAGGCATCGGGTAAAAAACGTCGGTCCATTTTAAAAGGTGGTAAAGAATGCGTTTGTAGATATTATGTACCTAAGTATGCTCACGAACGTTTTGACAACATATTTTTGATGAAACCGATAATGCCGTGTGGTGCCGGCTTAGAATAGCATCACCCCAAAAAAAGCGTTGGTGTCGTAAAAAGGGATGAATCCAGGCATTGAGCAGCAGTTTTCTGTCAATACAATACCTTGCCGGGCAAAGCATATGGAAAACAAAACAGTTATTTTTCGTCTAAAATCAAACCCAATACTCTCGGCAGATCGCACACTTAACGCACGACGGTGCGCTAAAATACTGCAGCGGTCTGTCAGATCCATACTAGAAACCGCCTCCCCATACTAAAACCGCACCCGACGGACGACACTGCTATAGCGTTGCGTCGACAGCGGTTGAGCAGTTTTACGAATTGACATTTCTAGTATGGATCTGACAGACCGCTGCGATGTTTTAGCGCTCCGTCGTCGTGCGTTAAGTGTGCGATCCGCCCGGGAAACCAGATCACTAACTACCTATGTGTATTGGAAGCAAACCAATGTCCTACAAAAGTGGTCAATGCCTTTACTTTGTAATTCCATTGGTCTTCTTTCTTTATTACTTAATCTGGTTGGAAAGCTTGTTTTGTGAGATGCGTTCACACTGCGCGTTTCTTATGGGATTTTTTATAAAACACTTTGCAGCAATGATGACTAAGAAACTGAACAACTTACCTATTAGGAAAATTATGTTGACAAGGCAATTTTTTCTGTTATATCCCACCCGACCTCAACCGACGTAAAAAGTGCCAACCTCCATTTTTTTTTTCGGTTAATATGCCTAAAACCTTCTCCTAAACTGACTGTCTGACAAACGCTTTTTTGAAAACCGCTTCAAAATCAGTTCATCCAAACACGAGATAATAGCCGACAAACATGCATTTCTTAAACTCCGTATTTTATACCGCCCGCGCCCTTGCAAAAAGGTGACAAATATCACGATCTAGCGGCCTGCCCCAGCGGCTACCCCCGCTGCAACTCATTTTCCTGTAGGAATAAGATGTTTTCCCGGCAAGTATTATACATACAAACCTTCCTCTTGGATCACTCTATCTATTAAAAAAACCTGCATCAAAATAAGTTGTGCTTGTGTAGTTTGAAGCATACATACAGACAGACGCGAAAAGCGACTTTGCTTTATACCATGTAGTGAAATGATTCCCAATGCTCGATCGTGCTAACAGACAAAGTAAAACCACCTCGAAGACACCAAACAAACCCTACCTTGTCTCTACGGTTGTCACACAAAAATGTCAAACTGTTACCAATCATCGCCCGCTATTGACAGTTGACGTAAGATTGACATGACAGCCAGCCAGGCGAGTCAATATTGGTATAGAGTCCGGGCCACGAAGAGTTTCGAGGAGATATTTTGAACTAAAACCCTTTATGCAATGAAATAGAGTTTGTATTGCATAAGTATTGAATGTGCCGTGTGATGCCAGCCTAGGATAGCATCACCCCATTTCTTTTCCACGAGTGTCGTAGAAACCTACTAAAGGACTCGAGGGTTTCAGACACAGGTCTTACATGTATTGTATACATTTTAGGCGACAGGCTGACAACCTGTCACTATTGATGCACGGCTTATCTGAAACGACCCTTAAACATTTGTCAGACGTGACAATAACGATCATATTGTACCTCTCCTCTGCCTACCCCGCCAGGGATATAGGCACGATATGTGCATGTATGTGTGTGTGCCGAATATTGAATAATTTCACACCTTCATTCCACCCAATCACAACATGGATAAGTTTTTTCTTAATTTGTTGCGAAAAGTCGTCATAAAAACACTCCAAGCTTGACATTGGCTAAATCAGAGTGAAAGCCAATAAAAAAAGAAAATAAACTGACTTTTCGTGGCGCTCTTCTTCTGTTGTCAATATTGAAACAGTGTAGTGACACATGTCGATAACTTGTCGATATTTTGTTTGCATTATTCGATAAATTTGATAGAGTTAAGGCAGGTGGTTTGCGTGTAACGGAAATTATAGTTTACTTTGGTATTTGATATTGATATTATGTTTTTTTTTTTTTTTTTTGTCGTGTCGATCGGCTTTGGCGTTATTATATTAATTCGGACTAGAACTCAGCCAGACGCACTGCGGCGTCAGTAGCGTCGTAAAGATCCTCTAGCGTGCATGATGGAGAGCACGCAGGGCAGTTTAATAGATGTGCCATCGTTTGTGGGGAGGCACCACAGACACACTCGTTGTTCGTGCTGTAACCCCATCGACATAAATTGTCCCTGCAGCGGCCGACTTGGGTCCGGAGTCTGTTAAGAGACTTTCATGTCGGCCACGGGAGCTTATGCCCTGGGGGCAGCTTCTCAACGGGTGGTTTTGGAGAAGCTGTGGGGTATTTCTCCCGCCAGAGCTTACATCGAGCTTCTGATGCATCGCCTGAAATTGGGCTAGTGTGCTTCAGAAAGCTCTTACGACTTTTTAGTCTCTGGGGACCCTGAGTACTGTTGTAAAGTGGGTGCCTCAAGTCGTGAGTTGATTTAAAGCACTCAACTGAGCTTGCGATTTCTCTGCGCACGTCAGGAGGGGCAATGCCAGCCAGTGGATACAGCTTTTCAACCGGAGTTGGTTTAAGACAGCCCGTTATGATTCGGCATGTGTCGTTCAGAGCTGTATCCACCAGCTTCGCATGTGCCGAACGGCTCCACACCGGGCTGGCGTACTCGCCTGCCGAAAAGCAAAGAGCCATTCCTGTCGTTCGCAGTACTGCCGGCGAAGCTCCCCATTTGGTTGAGGTTAGGCGGCGCAGTAGGTTATTCCGCGTATTCACTTTCTGCTGTGTGTTTTTGCAGTGCGGTTTGAATGTTAGAGCTCTGTCTAAGGTTATACCAAGGTATTTAGGTTCACTATTGTGAACTATGAGAACGCCACGCCAGGTGATATTTAATTTACGACCCGCCTCACGGTTCCTCAGGTGGTAAACACAGGACTGGGTTTTTGAAGGATTAGGTTTCAGTGAGTTACTATCGTAGTAGCAGCTTAAGGTGTCAAGTGCTGCTGACAGACTGAACTCAACCTCTTCAAACGTCCGCGCCTGTGAGGATAGCGCCAGATCATCCGCGTACAAGAAACGATGAGTGTTCGGCGATGAAGGCTGGTCGTTTGTGTACATGTTGAAGAGTAGTGGTGCCAGAACACTACCCTGGGGCAGGCCGTTTTTTTGTGCCCTCCATCGGCTTTTTTCTGTGTTAAGGTGGACTTGGAAACGGCGATTGTGGAGCATCTCACCTAGAAACTTCACAAAGTTAACGTCGCCTGTGATATCCGTTACCTTACGCAGAAGTCTTCTCAAGTTCACTGTGTCATACGCTGCTGACAAGTCTACGTACACAACGCCGGTCACTAGGCCTAATTCAAACCCATCCTCTATTATGTATTATGTATTCCTTTACGAGGACTCCTTTTGAGACATGATTATTATCATATTTTGGCAGCAAAATAAAGGGTGATGCCGTGTGATGCCGTGTGATGCCGGCTTAGAATAGCATCACCCCACAGCCTTCCCGCGGGTGTCGTAAGAGGCGACTAAGGGACTCGAGAGTATTGGTGTATTACAATTTTTAGGCGACAGGCTGACAACCTGTCACTATAGTGATACACATGTTTTCAAAAACAACCTTGGAAAACAACCCTCAATAATGTCAGACGTGGCGATGGCGACCGTATTCTTACGGCCGTTAACGCTCTGCCTACCATGCAAGGGATAAGGGCGTTATATTATGTATGTACGTATGTATGTATGTAAATAAAGGGTGTTTAGGTTGGCACGGTACATCCAATTGTAGGACATTTATTATAAGGTGTAAAAATAATACTTGCAAATATTTTAAGGGGTGAATCAGCCCATGAAACTGAACAACTTTTCCCAAGAAACATAGGTCGAAATATGAGAAAAATTTTTGGACCACCCACACAAATTGATTGAGTCGGTCGTCGGTAACTTTGTATGGGAGATCGAATTCTTTTTTCATATTTCGACCTATGTTTCTTAGGGAAAGTTGTTCAGTGTCATGGGCTAGTTCATCACTTGAAATAAAATATTTGCAGCAATTTTTTTTACACTCTGTATTTTATCAAAATAACAATAGCTTTTAGTTATGTAGTTATATGTAAAATTATGAAAAACACCAGGAAACTGTAACAATTAGTCAAACAAAATGGCGTCGTATGAAATAGGATAGAGTGTAAATGAACTTCCGGTTATGTTGTTACAACCGGAAATGAACTCGGGCCACAATTGCGTGGCTATTGTGGAATTAATTTTGCATTGGGTCATGGACTTTTGTGATATTGAGATATACTTTTGCCATATTGCAAGCTTTATTTTATTTTGAGGAGCCTCCGTGATCTAGTGGTTCTATGTTGTTATGTTACGGTCCCACGATCCAGAGGGTTTCTGGATCGATTCTTATGAGTTTTGTATCATACGCATTAGATTAGATTTCAGATAGATATGGATAATCAAAAAAATCCCACAATTTGTCTATTACTTACATTCAAATAAATAAATAAAAACTGTCCAACTCTACGGAAAACAATGTGATGTCAGCTTAGATAGAATCACACGACCCCAATTCTTGATTCCGTAAGATCAGCTAGGATTTTATCTTGAGAACGGGCAACAGCGTTCCCTTTGGATGGAACATCTTGTAATGCGCTCCTCAACCCGCTTGCCAAGTAGGGCATGTAATATCGGATAAACTTCGATTCCGGAACTGAGTTACGATACTATTGGTTCAATTCCGGAATTCCGGTATCAATACCGGAATTAGAAAAAGTTGAACGTTTTTTAAAAAAAAAATACAATAAATCAATATTAAAATGTTTTATTAAATCAAATCTTATTTAGAAACATGAGATCTACAATAATATTGACTGAGAGATCAATAAAAAAGTCTTATAGAAAATAATCAACTTTTCAATAATATTTTAGCAAAATGAACATGTAGTTTCTATTTAACTGGCGGCGTGGCGGGGCGGGGCGTAACAAGCAAACGCAGGCGTCGATGGCGGCAAGGCAAATTCAAATCAAACTTCGCGCGCGGTAACATTTCGCAAAAGTAAAAATAAGCAAATTCTGTTACTGATTTGTAATTTTTTTTTTCACTGTAGTAATGAATAATGAAATGAATATCGGATTGCGATATTAACTCCAATTCCGGAATCGTAATATCGAAAAATAACCGCCCGATATTCCGGAGTTACGTAATCTCGGAATTCCGGGATCCATGCCTTATTGCCAAGCCTGCTGCGTACGCCAAAACATGTCCAGCAATGGACAGTTAGGAAAGAGGTTACAACTTTACTTACGCCTTTGTGTCATTAGTCATTACGTGTACACGGCTTAAGAGGCGGCCTCAACGCGGCTCAACTGTGCTCAGCAATATAGGTCGCGTATAAACATGCTAACTAGACCACAACTAGACTCTTGTTTGCGTGAAAACAATGTGAAAATGGCGGAATATGGACGACATTTGTGCAAATATTATGTGCTATACTGTTCTACAGCACGTTTCATATCGGCAATCCGAACATAGTTTGTTAATTATGTATCTAATTCATGACAAATTAAGCTTTTATGATTTCGATTTTCTTGTGATCGGTACCAATAAGCCGGATAAAAATGATGATGCACTTTCAGTAAATGTTACTGCACCTAGAGAAGTAATAATTATACTGAAAAACGCAACAGTCTCAAAAAATCGCAACGGATTGTTCATGAGTGACGCGGAGAGAGAGACTGTACGTGGGGCAAAGAATTTTTGTAATAAAAAAAAACACTTGTTTTGTAAATTAGGGTAAATAGTTTTATTTTGCTCTTTTACTGTACGTAACTGATCATATACAAAACTGACTTTAAATTTTTCTTTCACCGTTTAGAAATAATAATATCCCTGAATATGTAACAGAGGCGGTTTAGTTACCCTTAGCCGAAATAAAACGACTTATTCCCGCGGGAAAACGGCTCATACTAGGACGTAAAACACTGGACATACCTTTAGTACTTACTACCTATAAATATTAAAGTGACTTCTTTTACAATCTGTTCAGAGTTATAGATGAACTAAACACATTGAAATTCACACATAAATCTATATGTCACGGTTATAACTTAACCAATTAGGATGAGTTATAATTTAAAAAATAAAGCTTAGTTATAAATAACCCGTAAGTGTATAATTAGAACTAGAAAACGGTATGGAAGAGCCCGATTCTCATACCTTGAAAAAGTTACACTATTTCCATGTTTTAATTTCTTTTTAAGATATTTTAAATATTCAAGTTTCCCAGTTTGTCACTAAACCTTAAGAAATACCTAAATTGTTAACAGTAGGAGATTGGTTCCCTTCTGTTCTCTAAAAAAATACTATTTACATGATTTAAAATGATTAATAAACAACATGCCTCGTCTTTTATAGTTTGTTAATCACATCCATCAAACTTAGGCCAGTACCTAAAACTATTAAAGGAATCGGTCCCAAAACTAACCTTGCGGCACACCCCTTCCTAAATCATCAAAAAATACCTTATTAATTTATGTGACTGTAAGATAAAAGGCGGATCGTAAATTTTCAACTAAATAGTTAACATTTGTGGCCCGAACAGTTTATTGAGATTAATATTTTTGATAAAATATCGTGATCGAGATAGTCGAAAGCTTTCTAGAGGTCAGAAAGCTTTTAGAAATCTTATAAGTGTGTAGGAGTTGCTATTATCTAAGGATAATACAAAGAAAATATACTTATTAGTCGTTCTTTGATCAGTTGTATTGAATAAGTAATCTAACCTACATTTCCAAATAGTGAATTTCAAAATAAGACATGGGCCTGTCGCAAATAGGTATGTTTATATTCGCCGTGTGATGCTGGCTTAGAGAAGCATCACCCCATATTTGAAGGAGGCGACTAACTCGATGACTCATAATAATCATATTTTTTCAGGCGTGGCAATACCAACCGTATTTTTTCAGAGATTCATATCTGCTCTTCCTAAATCTTCTACTGAAAAATCTGCTGTGACTTAGCGTTTAAAGTTACTTGCAAAAAAGTATTAATGTAAAAACATGAGACTGAATGGTTGAATTTGTTGACCATACGAAGTCCAAAAAGAGAAACCAAAGAAATGCAAAATGCGCAAATGGATTCTTCGCATGAAACTTGAAACGAGGTGACGTCATAATGTCCTAGTGACGTAATAGAGACACGAACAGTGAACACAGACTATAAACATGTCCCCGGCTGGCGTGATTAATAACATTTTGAATGTTCGGAATGTAACGAGGCATTTAGTATTCTAGAATTGAGCTTAAGACTAATTGAACTAAAGAATTCGTTCAACGAACGGCGAAGAAAAAAAAACAAGCTAAATGATGTTTTTTTTGTAATAAAGTGGGCCTAGAGCTAGATCGAGAGGTCTATCTAGCGAGTTCTTCCAGAAACCTAAAAGGGTTCCTACAGTATACTGTAGACCCTATACTGGTCTATAGACCCTACAGCATTCGAATTCTACAGCATTCGTCCGAATTTCCCATACAACACGGAATTTAGCAAGTTGTTTGGTGCCACGCACCGGTTTCACCTTAGAATCATTCGGTATTGGCCGAAAACGTTCAAAAAGTTGTCATCACCTCAAAAATATGTATTTTTCGATTGAAAAGTGAACTATGACATCTGGTTTTTTTCTTCTAGGCTTCGCTAAAAATTATGAAGGTTTTGATCTCCTCATTCTTGGTAGAAAAAAGTCCAAGCAAAAAGGTATTAGGTAAAGATCGGTGCAGTGGCTGGCCGAAACACAGAAAAACAGATGTAAGTAACCGATTTTTATTTTTCTTAACTTATATGTCATCGGCCAGTGTCATGAATGAAATAGAAACTCTTTAGAGATGTTAAACTTTTTTATCGACTAAAAAGCCTTGAAGTATATCCAGCCAATGTTCCTTCTCACTTCTCTTCCATCGCTTCTAGCATGTTATGCCAAGATATATTCTCAAGTCTATGTTTGTAAGTAAATTTAGTACCAGCTAGGATTTCGAGGAATGCGCGAGTTAATAATAACAACTAAACTTACTTACGCTTTAGTATAACTTAAAACAGAATGTTTACTATAATGGCACAAACTACTAATGTTGCAAATAGTTCAAATATGCAATGATCTTGTGCTAAAATGTCAAGAAGATTTTACTTAATCAAAATGACAATTTGTTATGCAACAATCTGATTGGATAATAAATGCATCGGCGTTTAGTTAAGTCGTGTTTGTTCAAAATAAGTACACACACACACACACACACACACACATATCACGCCTTTATCCCTTGCGGGGTAGGCAGAGTAATAACGGCCGTTAAAATACGGTGGCTATCGCCACGTCTGTCATTTTTGAGGATTGTTTTCGAAGGTTGTTTCGGAAAACATGCGTAATACTATAGTGACAGGTTGTCAGCCTGTCGCCTTAAAATTGTAATACAGCAATACCCTCGAGTCCCTTAGTCGCCTCTTACGACACCCGCGGGAAAGATGTGGGGTGATGCTATTCTAAGCCGGCATCACACGGTATGATGACACAAACTACTAATGGTGCAAATAGTTCAAATATGCAATGATCTTGTGCTTAAATGTCAAGAAGATTTTACTTAATCAAAACGTCAAACAACAATCTGATTGAATAATAAATGCACTGGCGTTTAGTTAAGTCGTGTTTGTTCAAAATAAGTACATATAATAGGATTTTTAGGCTAATAGCAACACTTGTCTAACTGTTATAATGTTTTCAAATTGAGGGGTTTATCTGTCAAGTTCAGTGACTCGTATCTATAGGAAACGACTGCTGAGCTTTTAGAAATGCTTTAATTCGCAGCCAGCGCCACCTACTAGGAACTAAACGAACAGATAAAAAATTCCAAATTAGTAATGATAAACAATAATTCCCGCGTACTCTGCAACCTTGACATTGGCAGAATTGTCATTGTAGACATATTATGTCATGTTCTTGTCAATTTTTTACTGCTACTTCGTAATTGTCTCTGTTGACAGAAGCCATGCCATGTAAAAGAAAATCGAGCATGACATGTAAGATTTTCCGATTTCCGGTCCGTACTCCGGACCAGTCAACTTTTTAAAATTTACCTACATTTTCCCGCCATAGCATATTCAATTCTAACAAACATCTTTCGCGTTTATTTATCAGAATTTTAAAATTGTGTAACCCGATATCCGCCATAAAATAAAAAATTGCATTTTTATTTTAAGGTTATATTCCCAGCCCCTGTGTGGCCATTCTACAGTATGTTCCTATTTTATTGTTGTAATTTTACTGCGTCTAAAGTGTAGCACGCTGTATAAAGTCATAAACAAATCTGAGCGTTTGCCTGCATTGCTTGTTAAGGCGAAGCGATTCCAGTTCACATTTTGTTTAAGACAACTTATTTTGCGATTCTAATTCATTTTTGATGGAACGAGTTCTTATTGAGATAATTCCAACAACGGCATATAGTCGAATCTAGTTCAAATTAACGTTTTTCAAAGATTTTGTCATCATTATACATTATCTGATTTAAAACTCCGTGACTGATCTATTTATTTACGCTAGTGAGTTCGACCACTCATTAAGTAGGTGATTTGCCGAACGAGTTGAGTTAGTTTTTATCTCTCTATCGTGATCTAGGCAGGTGGAAAAGGTACTACAGTTTTTGAGCACTCAAAACATCAAATAAGCTAAGCCATGGATTACAAGTCGAAGATGACATGTGTTCCCTCTGGAGTAGGCACAAAGCAAGTTGGCGAATCGCGTCGTTTCGCGAAAGGAGCAAATTCTTTTGGCTGTGTTTACTACCCTTTTTGCTGAAACTAAATTCCACCATACAAAACTTAAATGAAAAAATAAATAAAGTAAAATTGAAATACCTCTTCCAACGCTCCACACTGAGGCAACGTACCCAATACGACTTTCTCAATTGGCTTCCCCTTAACTACGGGCATGTCACATGCGCCCACGCATATAAACAAACGAAGCTTGCGTTTCGTGCCCATTGCTCGTACCTCGTTCACGTGTTGCAAGCGATGCGACTTACACTGCGGTTTTTGACAGCCAGTCAATCGCAAAAAATATGCGATACATGTGCAAATGTACGGGTGCAAAAACCACGTCCGATGTGCCGCAGTGGTAGTGCGACTGCCTGCAACGAAGAAGGCTCCGGGTTCGATTCTCGGTGGGTCACTCACAACGTTGTTTTATCATTTTGTTAATTTACCCCAGTCTGGTTCGGACAGGGCCGGCTGAACCACCTGATTGTCCGTAAGAAAATTGGTTTCATGTTTCGCAGGGCACGTTAAGCCGTAGGTCCCGAATGATGTCTATGATTACTTAGACGGCGCGGCCGTTACACAACCATGTCAGAAGCCTGCTTCTTGTAGTAGGCGGTTGAAAAGTATTGGCATCCAGGGGTTCATTGGGTCGTTGGACGACTCGGGTGTCCCACACGAAAAGAACAAAAAGAAGCCCAAAAAGCCGACATAACGTGGTAATGGACACCAATCGCAAACTACATACATACATACCTACAGATATCACGCCTTTATCCCCTGTGGGGTAGGCAGAGCAATAACGGCCGTAAGATTATGGTCGCTATCGCCACGTGTGACATTTTTGAGGATTGTTTTCCAAAATTGTTTCAGTAAACATGTGTATTACTATAGTGACAGGTTGTCAGCCTGTCACCTAAAAATTTTAATGCACCAATACTCTCGAGCCCCTTAGTCGCCTCTTACGACACCTGCGGGAAGGATGTGGAGTGATGCTATTCTATGCCAGCATCACACGGCAATGGACACCAAACTCAAATAGACATCGTAATATCACAAACAGACCTTTGTAGGCGCGTCTGTCGCGTGTGTAGATATTTGAGATCATCATTACCTTTTATACAGCTTTTATACAGCTTTTATAGCTCTCCGAGCTGTTTAGTAGCTCGTTTATTAGCGGCAGTGTCAAAACGTGGTCTTTGCTTGATAATTAATAGCGTTTTTTGTTGAGAACATTGATATGAAGTTATCTACGCACTGGATAGGTCGTCCCATACAAATGACAGCTAGGTTTGAAGCGCCACCTACGAGAGTACCGCGTACTTTCGTATTTGCTTGACTGCCAGCGCCACAATGGCAACTTAAATTTAGTTCCGGGCCCTTTCGTATTTGCTTTCCTTGACTGCCAGCGCCAAAATGGCGATTTTCAGTGAATGTCACCAATATTGTAGCACGACCAGTCCAAAGCTAATTTCAGGTCAATGGTTAAGAATGTATCTTCAATTTTATAGCTATAAAGGTTGGTTTTTGATGTGCGTTTGTGGCGGAGGTTAAAAGGGTTAAGTTATGGTTAAATAAGTCGCATTTAAGTATAAATAGTTACGAAATAGACATAAAGGCTGTGCCACGAAAGAAGAGAATTTGTCATCTCGTGGCAACACACTTTGTTTCAATCAAGAACTCAATCGGATCTGTTCTTTCCAGAACAATTTTCTAAACCTTAGTAATGTGTCGTCTTGCCCCGAACGTTATCCAGGATTTATCGGGTCGTTGGTCGACTATGCGTCCCACACGGCAGAAGACGAAGCGTCACATCCAAATCTTGAAAAAATTACTCAAAATCTCAAAGGAAAAACAAATAAAAATAGGTCCTGAGCATGTTTTAGTTCTACTTTTAACATTAAATTGTATTTGACTTACTTCTTAATTTTTTTTATTTTATTTACTTCAATAAAATAGAATCATCTTTCAAACTGCAGCCAAACCCTCAGCCAAAGTTCGAAACTCAAAATAAGTAAATAAAAAAAAAGGAAAAGAAATATGAAACAGGAACCAGACTTGACACCTCAAATGCCGCAATGGCAGCCGCGAAGATTTATGAGTCATTAGGACATCATTACCCTCGCTCGGCACGAGAGGTGTTAAAAAAACTCGGTCAAGTGCGAGATGGCGTTTTTTTTATAGTTCATTCGTTTATACAGGATGTTAGGAAAAGTTGTTACAGGGTGTTAGCCGTGTGATGCCGGCTTAGAATAACATCACCCCATATCCTTCCCGCGGGTGTCGTAAGAGGCGACTAAGGAACTCGAGAATATTGGTGTATTACAATTTTTAGGCGACAGGCTGACAACCTGTCACTATAGTGATACACGACTTATCTGAAACGACCCTCAAACATTTGTCAGACGTGGCGTAGCGACCGTAATTTTACGGTCGTTAACGCTCTGCCTACCCTGCCAGGGATATAGGCGTGATTTGTGTGTGTGTGTGTGTGTGTGTGTGTGTGTGTGTGTGTGTGTGTGTGTGTGTGTGTGTGTGTGTGTGTGTGTATTTGTGTTGTGTGTCTTTAAACCCATTTAGGCGATTTCAAAACCATATCGATTCCTTTGTTACTCAGCCTGAGTATGAGTACGGTTGCTAATTTGATTATCGCTGCGGTAAATACGTCTTCATTCTGGTGGGAACCTCGTTATTGTCTTAGTGTACGTGTATATTACTAATCTGCAAAAGTATAAATAATTTTGTTGTTGTATTTGTGTTACTTAATTTCTATATGAATCCCAAAATTACGTAGATTCAATAACTTTTAGCTAACTTAAGACTATTCGTAACTTAGTAAGCTCTAGCGATAAGACCATCCTTGTGCACTATTAGCTATGTAATTCAATGTATTTTTTTATTTACGTCGATGTGTAAAACAAACTATCTGTCTAAGTATGTAAAATATAGGATGATCCCTGTGACGTTTATGACCTTGGAGCAAATGTTATGACATAAGGTAAATTTTCTTAGTATACAAAGGAAGATGGACCTTATGTCATAGCATTTTAAGGTCATAAACGTCACAGGAATCATCCTATATTTTACAGACTATAATTCTGTCTTAATTTAGGAATCAAAATGTCGCTTCCCGAGGCGAACGACCGAATGAATGAATGTATGAGTACGGGTGCTAATTTGATTATCACCGACTAAATGCGTCTTCATTCTTGTGGGAATCTCGTTAGTGTACATCACCTTTACTCTTTCATCGATGACTCGTTAATACTTGCTTTTATTGGGTGATGCTGGATTGAAATAGCATCACCTTTCCTTCAGTACCATACATACATACCTACATATATCACACCTGTATCTTTTGCGGGTTAAGCAGAGCATGAACGTCAAAACGCTACGCCACGTCAAACAAGGGTCGTTTCTGAAGACTGTATGTCACTATAGCGACAGCTTGTCAGCATGTCGCCTAAAATTGCCGTCAGGCCAGAGGAGAAAATCCACGAAACGGGCAGCATTATCTAGGAATGAAACATCTTGCACTGCGCTCACTAACCTGCCTGCCAAGAAGAAATTTTCCTGCCTGTCGTCGCCTTTCCATCCTGATAAAGGCGTGATATATATGTGTGTGTGTGTGTGTGTGTGTGTGTGTGTTGTGTACATGGCGCTCAGCTAAGCTGAAAAAGTTTATTGCCGAGAAGATGTATTTGTCTAGTTAAGTATCAATATAACTCAAATGTCAAAATTTCAACCTAACGCAACGCCATCTGGTATGACATAATAAACTAGCTCGAAATCTTCACACATACACACACAAATCACGCCTATATATATCCCTGGCGGGGTAGGCAGAGCGTTAACGACAGCTCGAGATCTTTCATAAAAAGAAGAGATTCATAGAAAAGTTCCCAGTGCATTGATAATGGGATACACTCCTTGAGATGGGGAGACCAATGTCCAACAGTGGACTGTCGTGACTGCTGAAGTTGTTGATGATGATTGTATGCCGTGTGATGCTGGATTAGAATAGCACCCACTTCTTTCCCGTGGGTGTCGTGAGAGGTGACTATGGGACTCGAGGGTTTAATACAACATTAGGCGCCAGCACTGCAGTTATGTACAAGAATCATCTGAAACGGCCCTCAATATTTGTCAGACGTGGCGATGGCGACCGTATTTTTACGACGGTTAACATTCTGCCTACCTCGCGAGGGATAAAGGCGTGATATGTGTATGTGTGTATGATAATGATTCACGCAGTTTCAGTTAAAAACGTCCATATTTCCGTTTCCACCGGATTCATTCCGTCAACGCAGTCTTTCCGTGCTCTGTTCCAAGTTGTCACAAACTCGTCAGTGGTGACAGATAGAATACTCCTTAGGCGCATCGCACACTTGACGCACGACGGAGAGTTAAAATATCGCAGTGGTCTGTCAGATCTATACAAGAAACGTCACTCCCATACTAAAACCGCTCAACCGCTGTCGACGCAGCGCTCTCGCAGTGTCGTCCATCGAGTGCGGTTTCTAGTATGGATCTGACAGACCGCTGCGATATTTTTGCGCTCCGTCGCGTCGTGTGTCAAGTGTGCGATCCGCCTATGCGGTGAGTGGTGACAGATAGAATACTCCTTAGCAAACATCACGGTAACCGGTGTTTTTCTTGGCAACGCAATGCAAGCTGAATATATTTCAATCGATGGAAGTGAAAGGAGAGATGATGAGAAAATATTTTGACAGAATGTGCACTTTATAGATGGCGCGGTAGGTATAAACTTTTCAGTGCATATGTTACAGTAAAAACCCGTTTTTAGTTAAAACGCGTTTTCACGAGTTAAAACTAGTTTTAACTGAATAGCTTTGTCAAAACTAGAATTAACTGTGGTTCAAAAAATAAATTCAGTTAAAACTAGTTTTAACTAGTCAAAACGCGTTTTAACGAAACCAATCACTTAAAACTGATTCCACAAACTTCAGAAGTGGCGTGACGTGTTAGAACGATTCTGATTGGTGGAGCGACATGTTTTTTTTTTTATAATTTTTATATTGATAGTAACTCACTGAGTAGAATACTAGTTTTTGTCCTGTATGAAGATTTAAAAAATACTTTTGTTAAATGTGTAAGACTTGATTTAAACTTTAAGTAAAATTGCCAATTTAGTTATTTGATCTTCCTAAGGAGTTTTTTTTTTAAATAATTTTTATATTGATAATAAATATGAATGTTACTGAATTATTGAAATGTTACAATTCACAAATATTCTCAATAAATATTGTAATAAAAAATATATTTTATTGTTTCATTTTTAGTCAAGGCAAATTACAAACAAAATTTTCTACTTAAAACTAGCTTTGTCTATCGTTCAAAGTTAAAACTAGTTTTACCTAAAACTCAACCGTATAAATCAGTCAATTCTAGAGATTCTAGTTTTTACAAAGGCAGTTAGTAAAAAATAGTTTTAACTCGTGAAAACGCGTTTTAACTAAAAACGGGTTTTTACTGTAACACATATACTGACGGTCCGATCAGCGAGATCTCGTTGCGCGCCATCTATATTTTCTTAAAATAACGTGGCACTTGTCGTCGGTACACTCCAGAACAAATCACTACATAGTATCGACGGTCCCTACGTACAATCGCGTAACTGACACTTAAGTCATTTGCCTTTTTTCTTTGATTTCGCCTCAGTTTATCATAAGGGTATTGTTAGTAAAGATAGCGAGTTTCAATATAGCCTGATTCTACTCGAAATCGACTCCCCGTAACTGCAAAATTTACACAATTCCAACGTAAAACGACGGTAGTGGTAGTTAAAAACCCAGGTGACAACACATCTTCCGACGTAAAATGACAGTAGTTACGCTACGTTACTTTACGCCTTTACGTCTATCTCGTATCTGGCACTTACGGAGTAAAACCATTTCTTTTAATATTCTCTATACTGTTGATTTTATGAAGGTTAAAGCTGTTCTCAAACAACAAGTTACTTTTCTTTTTACAATTCCTAATCGTATACATTTGTAAAACGTAAAATACGAGGTAAAAACCTATTTATAATTATGATACGTGTGCACTAACTCCAACGTAAAATCTCTTAAATGACAGTTACGATTTTTGGTGGCTTAAAATTTAAACGCATAAAATTTTAAGTACCACATAAGCTTTCTACAGCTTAATTTTTTGTGCCGTAAAACTACGGATGTGCTTATTTTTATAGAAATAATTATTATTTTTAATTTTTTATCCGTTATTCTAATAAATGACGACCAAATACATCTATGTTCAAATTTTCAAAGCTCTATCTATAAAATGACTTGAAATATACTCATTCGAAACTGTAAAACGCTCTCCTGTAAAATTTGAAAATTTCACTTGCGTCATTGTACGTAGGGACTGTCGGTATAAAGCAAAGTCGTTTTTCGCGTCTGTCTGTACGCTTACTTAAATCTTTAAAACAACACAACGGATTATGATGCAAGTTTTTTTAATTGATTGAATGATTCAAAAGGAAGGGTTTTATGTATAATACTTGATGGTAAAAAACCTTATTCCCACGGGAAAATGAGTTGCAGCGGGCGCAGCCGCTGGGGCAGGCTAGTACAATAATACAATATAATATTAACCATCAATCTAAACTGAATTAATAGAAAATAGTGTTGTAAAATAAGATAATAAATAATTATCGAGATCACAAACTGATAGTGTTGTTCCACCAAACAATCACAAAAAAGAAAAAAACAAAATTAACCCCTGTCAATATCGTACGAGATCTTAATAAATATAGTTTTTGACAGTTTTGACAGCTGCCCGCTGGCGCATTCGTTATCTTGTCATAATGACAGGTTTGACATGACAGGTGATAACGTGAAAAGCTTTTAACGGAGATATTTGTATATTGTATAAGTAATTATTATTTTAAAGTGATAGTAACGCCTCCGGTGTTGAAACTGGTTAAGTACCTTTATTGAATTTTACGATTATTCTGGTGTTATTTATTTAATACATAGGATATTTTACATTTTTTTTTATTTTTTAGGCGACAGGCTGACAACCTGTCACTATAGTGATACACATGTTTTCTGAAACAACCTTGGAAAACAATCCTCAAAAATGTCAGACGTGGCGATAGCGACCGTATTCTTGCGGGCGTTAACGCTCTGCCTACCCCGCAAGGGATAAAGGCGTGATATGTGTGTGTGTGTGTGATATTTTACATATGAGGTGTAAAAATATTAGCTGCAAATATTTGTGACTCAGCCCATGAAACTGAACAACTTTCCCCAAGAAACGTAGGTCGAAATAAGATAAAATTTTTTGACCTCCCATACAAATTGACTTTGTCAGTTGGTAATTTTGTATGGGAGGTCAAATTTTTTTCATATTTCGATCTACGTTCCTAGGGGAAGTTGTTTAGTTCCTGGGCCGGTTCACTCCTTAATTTATTTGCAACAATTTTTTTTACCTGTTTATCCCTGGCGGGGTAGGCAGAGCGTTAACGACCGTAAAAATACGGTTGCTATCGCCACATCTGACAAATTTCGAGGGCCGTTTCCGATAATTCGTGTATCACTCGCGAATGGTATGGACAGGTTGTAAGCTTATCGCCTAAAAATACTGATACATATGAAAGCCTTGAGTCCCTTAGTCGCCTCTTACGACACCCACGAGAAGGAAATGGGGTGATGCTGTACTAAGCCGGTATCACATGAGAATAGATCCCATTAACAAAACCAAATATTTTTCAATTTCGCCGAGTGATGCCGGCTTAGAATAGCATCACCCCATTTCTTTCCCGTGGGTGTCCTAAGAGGCGATTGAGGGACTCGAGGGTTTTAAGTGTATTGCAATTTTAGGCGACAGCCTGACAACCTGTTACTATAGTGATACACGACCTATCTACAATGACTCTCAAATATTGTCAGACGTGGCGATAACGAGCGTAATTTTGCGATCGTTATCGCTCTGCCTACCCCGCGAGGGATAAAAGCGTGATATGTGTATGTATTTTGAAAATGGCTATCAATTAGGTTCCTACTAATAATTTGACATGAACACACTCCTAAATTTTAAAATACGGCTAAGCACGTGTGTATTCTAATTGTGATGGGCCCCCTTATCTGAGCATGCCATCACATGGTGGCCCTTAGACCCTTCCCCTTGGTCCGTATTTGCATGGGGGCCCTAGGGACAAGGGTTGAGAGGGACAGGTGTATTTTTGGCGCGACTCATGCTTTTTGATGTAGTTTTGAGCTCGTGTTAAGATTAGTTGATTTGAAATGGTGCGTGGTGAATTTTTGTTGATTAGAAAGTGTTTATCGAAAATGAATTTATAATTTATTAAAAAACTAAAGCTGAAGACAACAAAAAGGAAAAATTCTACAATTTAATAATCAATGACTGCCCTAAAAATAAAAGTCCTTCATCAAAAATAAAATAACAAATACAGTACCAAATGTTTATAATAAAAAAATTGAGAAATTGCATGAACATTTAAGATTTTTAGTGCATAAAATCAAAATCTAATTATCTATTTAAAGTAGTAAATAAGAATGCCCATACATGGGCTAACCATGTGTCTTGCGTAACAAAACAAATGAATGCAATATGTATTATCGCCAATTTCAATGAAAAATAGCAACGTTGATTGTTACACAAAACCCGGAAAATTAATGAAATAAAATTGAAAATCTACGTTTACCTATTTTAACAAAAATAATTACTGAGGCGTAAACCTTTTCTACACTGGTTACCGAAAATAACGTATTTAGAACTAAATACACTAAAGAGCGCCAAACATCAGCACTTTTGTCTATTTCGATGCCCGACTTTGACACTCAATAACTCCAGAACTAGTATGTTGCATAAAAATTCCCTATGCTAAGCAATATTTAATCTCTATTATTAGGTATATAACTTTAGCTTTGATGCGATTCCTGCAAGTGTGACGCAAGACTGATGAAAAACAGGACGAACATCCAAACAAAAGTTGTCATGATCCTTTTACATTTAGCGTTTTGATGGTCAAGTATGTATTTGTAAAAAAGAGAAAAATGTAGGATACATTTTTCTATTTCATATAACAATTTTATGAATCTAGTGTAAACGCGGCATATTCATTTAAACCATGGCTGCTTAAGGATACGTCAACCAACAATATTTTAAGATTCATCTACTACCCTATCTCAATTTATCATTGTATCATGCGTGTCTGATCAAGTGCTTCAACTTATTTGTTAAGAGGGGTCGAAAGTGTCCCCGAAATAAGAAATAACACCCTTGAAATTCCAACAGGAAGCAACGATTGTATTGATGATACGCACCGCGACTTCAATTTTCTCGACACCTTTATGTCAAAATTCTTCATTTGTTTTGATAAAATCCATACGATTTGACACGTCTGAAGTCTTTTCGCGTGCGAGTCTGTAAATTATAGGATGAACCCTGTGACGTTTGTGACCTTGGAGCAAATGCCATAGCATTATGTCATAACACAAGGTCCATTTTCCTATTAAACAAAGTAAAATGGACCTTATGTCATAGCATTTGTTCTAAGGTCACAAACGTCACAGGGATCATCATTTTACAGACTTTGTGCTGTGCCTATTATAAGCCTAAAGGATGTCACATCAGTCTTTCAAGATTCATACACCCTATCTCAATTTATCACTGTATCATGCATGTCTGATCAAGTGCTTCAACTTATTTGTTAAGAGGGGTCGAAAGTGTCCCCGAAATATTAACACCCTGGAAATTCCAATAGGAAAGTGGTTCCTACATGCGGTGCACCATTTTGCGGTATTTTGCCAGCTTAGTGTTACTGACGAAAAAGTTGTATAAATCCGCAATTTAAAAACCAACGTTATATACGTCGAAATATCATATAGGTACGTAAACTGCCAAAAATCGTGTTGAGCCCCGTAAAAAAGACAGTAATTCGGTTGTGGACTGGATAAAAGTTGTATACTTATATATGTATAACTATTGTTTAAAAATACTACGGACGGCATTCATCAATTTTCAAAAAGTCAAAGTTTTAATCAATAAACAGTAAAAAAACATAAAAGTAGTGCTCTGACGCCACCCAAAATAGCAATGTATGACGTTATACATTCCTATTAGCATACAAAATACCGTTTTAGATTGTTTTCAAAAGTAGCTCATTTGCCAGTTTACAACCCTAATGTAGGTAGTTGTCACATTTTGCTCGCTTACTGCCAAAAACCGCAATATTGTGCGGTACAACCAAAAACCCATAAAAATGTCTCGAAAATGTCCCCAAAATATGAACACAACACCCTTGAAATTCCTATAGAACTAATGTTCTTTCGCTGTAGCCCCCGCCTCGCATGTGCTGCGTCTCAGGCGGATCGCACACTTAACGCACGACGGAGCGCTAAAATACAGCAGCGGCGCTGTCAGATCCATACTAGAAATGTCAATCCCCATACCGCTCAACCGATCGATGACCGATGTGGCGCAATGGTAGTGCGACTGCCTTTGACGCAGAAGGTTCCGGGTTCGATTCTCGGTGGGTCAATCACAAAGTTTATATTTATCACTTTGTGAATTTGTTCCCAGTCTGGTTAGGACATTGCGGGCTGAACCACCCGATTGTCTGTAAGAAAGATGGTTCCGTGTTTCGGATGGCACGTTAAGCCGTAGGTCCCGGTTGCTGTCTATGATCACTTAGACGGCGGTCGTTACACAACCATGTCAGAAGCCTGCTACTTGTAGAAGGCGGTTGAAAAATACTGACATTAGGCTTCACTGGGTCGTTGGACGACTTAGTGTCACACACGAAAAGAGAGACCGCTCAACCGCTGTTGACGCAGCGCTATCGCAGCGTTAATTGTCCTTCGAGTGAGGAGTGACGTTTCTAGTATGGATTTGACAGACCGCTGCGATGTTTTAGCGCTCCGTCGTGCGTTAAGTGTGCCATCCGCCTCACAGGGGGCGCCACTGGCATTAGTTTGTTTGACAGGGGCGCTAAATGTGTGGCCTAGGGGTCTGATCATCGAAGGGTCAAACTTTATGAGCCGACGCCCGTGTCTCATTGGTGACAAATAAAAAAATATACAGGGTGTAAAAAAATAGCTGCAAATACTTTAAGGTGAACCAGCCAATTAAACTGAACAACTTTCCCCAAGGAACATAGGTCGAAATACATATGAAAAAAAAATTTGGACCTCCCATACAAAATTACCAGCCGACCAAGTCAATTTGTATGGGAGGACCAAAAAAATTCTCATTTTTGGACCTAAGTTTCTTGGGGAAAGTTGTTCAGTTTCATGGGCTGAATCTCCTCTTAAAATATTTGCAGCGAATATTTTTACACCTATATGATTGTGAAATGTGATGTATTAGGTATTACAAATTACAATGTCCTGTGTACATTATTGGAATATAAGAATATCAGAGGGAAAACATGTCATCATCATTTTCCTTGCCTTATCCCGTTCTCTGTCGCGGTCGGCTACCTAACCTAGGGGATTTGACGTGGAACTAAGTTTTTACACAGAGCGACTGCCATCTAACCTCTGCAACACGAAGGCTCGTAGCCCGACTCCTAGGTTAAGTCACATTCAAATGTCATCTGAATTCAAATTTAATTTGAATGCGGGAAAACATGTATTACAGTGATAATATTAATCAGAAAATAACAATAGCTTCTCGAGGATTCTATTTACAAAAGTTTTTTACGATCAATGAAAAACTGCTTTAGTTCTAGTTATTAAGTAATCAAACTGCATAATTCGTACTCATGTTAAAAGTATTTTAACCCATTTTATCATAATACCACCACAAAAACAGAAACTCATCAAGTTTCAACAAATTTAAAAACCGCATATGTCTTTCACAAAAACCATTTCAAACACCGGCCAAGCTATGTCTATCTCTTTCCCACACCACCCCTACACGTGCATCAGAAAGAGACGGATAGATATCACATTACTACCCCCTAGGGTGCAATGACGGACGACATGTGATATTATCAAAGATGGCCGATATCTCGGAACTTGTGTTTTTAGCTGTTTTTATCTAAATTGGATGGTCGTGTTTTTGATAAATTTTGACAGGGGTCCGTGTTTGATAGGTAGGTTTTAGAAGTTGTAATTAAAATTTGGTTAGACCGTGAATTTTATTGGATTTTTTCAGCTGTATTTAACCTAGAATTCTTTTGTCCAAAAGCATCCTTTTCTGCCGTGTGATGCCGGCTTAGAATAACATCACCCCACATCCTTCCCGCGGGTGTCGTAAGAGACGACTAAGGGGCTCGAGAGTGTTGGTGTATTACAGTTTTTAGGCGACAGGCTGACAACCTGTCACAATAGTTATACACATGTTTTCTGAAACTACCTTGGATAACAGTCCTCAAAAATGTCAGACGTGGCGATAGCAACCGTATTCTTACGGCTGTTAAAGCTCTGCCTACCCCGAAAGGGATAAAGGCGTGATAGGTATATGTATGTATGTATCCTTTTCTGCGGATGTTTCCGTATTCATTGGATGTCGATTGGATCTCAGTTGGATGATTTTAGTACGTTTGTAGTCTGCTAACAGTTTGGAGTATAAAAAATCAGAATAGTTTTTTTTTATCAATCCCTTTATTTAAACATATACATAATTCTTACATTCTTAACACACTTAAACTATACAAAAGTTTATCTGTGTGCTGCACATTCCTCTTAAAAGTAATTAATTACTAAATCATACAAAACAACTTATAACTAATGGAATGACAGTTGAGTTTCGATGGCGTGACATGACAAAAAATTGGCACACTTGGGGCCCTGTATGTTTTTCCTTGCCACCTGTATAGACCATGATTTTTAGGCCGATTGCATTCAGCGGTTACCAAACACTTCATTCGGTCTTCTATTGTCCCACGGTGCGCTCTCTTACTCCTTTTTAAACAGGGTGTAAAAAAAAATGCTGCAAATATTTTAAGAGGCGAACCAGCCCATGAAACTGAACAACTTTTCCCAAGGAACATAGGTCGAAAAATGAAAAAAAATTTGGGCCTCAAATATAAAATTACCGACCGACCAAGTCAATTTATATGGGAAGTCTAAAAAAATTTCTCATATTTCGAACTATGTTTCTTGGGGAAAGTTGTTCAGTTTCATGGACTGATTTACCCCTTAAAATATTTGCATATAGTATGGATCTGACAGGCCGATATTTTAGGGCTCCGTCGTGCGTCAAGTGTGCGATCCGCCTCAGGGCCCTGAGCGCGATTTTAGGCCTACTGTCTACTGTTGTCCCACGCTGCGCTTTCTTAGTCTTTTTTGTATACAAAGTGCTTATTTTCAACACAATTCTTTCTTATCGCAATAATTGTCGTAATTCAAACAAAAGCTCATAAAGAGCTCTTTCTTTAATCATGCTCATTCATTATTCATACCGTTTTATTGTTCATAATTTAATTCGTCGTCATGAATATTTGAGACTACCTCCAATTTCCTAATTACAGCATCACAATGGATCGCCGACGTCCCAGAGGACCGCGGAGGCTATAACGGGTTGTTCCTCTATGCTCCTTGTTGTTGAACTACTCTCTTTTCGTATGGGACACCGAGTCGTCCAACAACCCAATGAACCCTAGTCTCAGAATTTTTCAACCGCCTTCTACAAGTAGCAGGCTTCTGACATTAAGTGATTGTTGAACTACTATTCATGCATAGTTTTAAAAAAATACAACGAATCGAAGACTTGAAGAGGTAATTCAGCATAAAACTGATAAACTTACTAAAAAGGATTTCATACCATGTACTAATGCGAGCATTTTGAATTTTATATTGTGACTTTAAATTAGGCCGTCCGTTGACCATTCCCAAAACCTACTTTTACAGATTTATTTTATAACTTGATTTTGAGTACAAAACACAATGCGTAGAAAAAAGGATTAGGGCAGGTGATGTCACGATGATTTTTAAATTAAAATAATCTAAGACTTGAACATTGTTGATTGTTCACTTTAATTTTAATTTTAATTGTTCTGGAGCACTGTGCCCAAGTGGTTAGGACACCGGTCTTACAATCGTGAGACCCGAGTACGATTTCCACTATGTACCAATGTGTTTTTATTCATGTTCGTTTACCGACAGCTCTTTACGGTGAAGGAAAAACATTGCGACGAAACCCACAATCAAATAAAATTTGAATTCATGATATTTGAACGTAACTTAACCTAGAATTCGGGAAAGGTCAACCTTCGGGTTGCAGAGGTCAGATGGCAGTCGCTGTGTGTAAAACTTGGTTCCACGTCAATTCCCGTAGGTTAGGTAGCCGACCCCGACAGAGAACGGGACAAGGCCAGGAGAATAATGTTTTGGAGCGCAGTGGAGCGGTCCGTCCCTCAGGAGGTTATTGTCAGTATTGTGACCCTCTGTTCGGTTGCGCTTATAACATTTATTAGAATAGGTTCAGTGACCCTTTAGTACCGTGTACTTACACTGGTACACACGTAGTACAGTTGTAGTGCCTGCGACGCAGAAGGTTCCGGGTTCGATTCTCGGTGGGTCACAAAGTTGATATTTATCACTTTGTGAATTTGTTCCCAGTCTGATTAGAACATTGCGGGCTGAACAACCCGATTGTCCGTAAGAAAGATGGTTCCGTGTTTCGGATGGCACGTTAAGCCGTAGGTCCCGGTTGCTGTCTATGATCACTTACACGGCGGTCGTTACACAACCATGTCAGAAGCCTGCTACTTGTAGAAGGCGGTTGAAGAATTCTGACACTAGGGTTCATCGGGTCGTTGGACGACTTGGTTTCCCACACGAAAAGAAAAGGGAGTGGTACTGTATAAAGTGTAAGGGACGGTGTAACGAAAACTTTGCAGGCGTGCTCAGACCATGAAACTAAACAACATTTTATATGGAAACCATGTTGGGAAACAAGATATTTTTTTCGACCTTCCATACAAAATTCCCGATCAGCTGACTTTCCCATACAAAGTCACTACTTTGTATGGGAAACCAGAAAAAATTTTTCATTTCCCAACATTAGTCCATTGAATGAGTGCCTCCAAAGGGGGTCTAGAGTGCGAGAGTTGGTAACGTAAGATGTTTCTTCGGAAACATGTCAAGAGTCCCTAGGTAATAAACATACTAAAACCCCCGGACACTAGGAGGAGCCCCGGAGTGGGGGGAGGGGGGGAAAGGGTCCATTTTTTCATTTTTCGCTTAAATCTCAAAAACGGTACATGTTAGAGAAAAACGTTCCAGGAAAAGTTGAAAGGCCATAAAATTATCTACAAGTTATACCTAAATCACTTTTTCCTATATCCTACCGTTTCTGAGTTACACGCATTAAAAAATTATTTTGGCTCAAACAATTTTCCCATACTAACATACCCATGTTTATCACATCAATCGATCAAAAAATATTTATTTCTTCCATAAAACTCAAATGTGCAACTTGTGACCGGTACTGATAGATTGCTCTTGATTAGGTCTATCATTGGTAAAATAAACACATTCCTCCCTGGAAGCCTTTAGGAGGAATCGATTGTCAAAAAAATTATATTAGGGTAGTTTTAGTAACTGAACTTGAACAATTTATTTTTTTCTTCCAAAAAACTCAAAAGTGCAACTTGTGACCGGAACCAATAGATTGCTCATAATTAGGTCTATCATTGATAAAAATACTAGATTCCACCATGGAGGCGTTTAGGGGAAATTTAATTTTATAAGGGTAGTTACGATACCTGAACATTTTATTTATTTTTTTTCCAAAAAGCTCAAAAGTGCAACTTTTGACCGGTACTGATAGATTGCTCTTAATTAGGTCTCTCATGGGTAAAAAAAAACACATTCCTCCATGAAAGCCTTTAGGAGGAATTGATTGTCAAAATTTCAAGTTCAGTAACTCAAACTACCCTAATATAATATTTTGACAATCAATTCCTCCAAAAGGCTTCCATGGAGGAATGTGTTTTTTTTACCAATGATAGACATAATTAAGAGCAATCTATCAGTACCGGTCACAAGTTGCACTTTTGAGCTTTTTGGAAGAAAAAGAATAAAATGTTCAGGTATCGTAATTACCCTTATAAAGTTCAGTTTCCCCTAAACGCCTCCATGGTGGAATCTAGTATTTTTATCAATGATAGACCTAATTATGAGCAATCTATCGGTACCGGTCACAAGTTGCACTTTTGAGTTTTTTGGAAGAAAAAAATAAATAGTTCAAGTTCAGTAACTAAAACTACCCTAATATATTTTTTTTGACAATCGATTCCTCCTAAAGGCTTCCATGGAGGAATGTGTTTATTTTACCAATGATAGACCTAATCAAGAGCAATCTATCAGTACCGGTCACAAGTTGCACATTTGAGTTTTATGGAAGAAAGAAATATTTTTTGATCGATTGGTGTGATAAACATGGGTATGTAGTATGGGAAAATTGTTTGAGCCAAAATCATTTTTTAATGCGTGTAACTCAGAAACGGTAGGATATAGGAAAAAGTGATTAAGGTATAACTTGTAGATAATTTTATGGCCTTTCAACTTTTCCTTGAACGTTTTTCTCTAACTTGTACCGTTTTTGAGATTTAAGCGAAAAATGAAAAAATGGACCCTTTCCCCCCCTCCCCCCACTCCGGGGCTCCTCCTAGTGTCCGGGGGTTTTAGTATGTTTATTACCTAGGGACTCTTGACATGTTTCCGAAGAAACATCTTACGTTACCAACTCTCGCACTCTAGGACTTTTTATTCAATGGACTACATAGCCATTGAAAAAGTTCTACAGTTTCATGGTCTGATTAGTATCACGCTAAAAAAAAATTAAATCGTTTATTTCCAAGTAGATTCACAAGGAATGCTTTCAGAGAGTCAGGAATTTACAATACAATACTGTCACTAAATAAATAAATTTATCATTTAAAAAAAGTATTCGTTACACTACACCGTCTCTTACACCTCTTACACCCCGTATTTAGACTAGTATACGCGCAGTTAGGTACTTTAGGTAAATTGTTTTCAATCCAAAAATATCGAATCGAGTGTCGATCGTAGAACAAAAACATATTATTAGCAATAACAATTATTTAGACAAATATTTTTTCCGCTGTGTGTAATATTCAGCTTTTGAACTGGAACCCTCTTCTCATAGAGTAGTCTTCATCTCTATAGTTGAATTATTTGTATAACCAATTGAACTCACTGAATTGGGTTATTTAAAGAGTTCGAAGATTGAACTATCAATAGCACATCGACCTTAAAGTGTCAGTTTATGCTGGTTTTCCATACAGTTAGTAAAAATAACCAGTATAAATTCACCCATTATACTCAAATAAAGTTTATTTTTTTATATTTTTAAAATAAAAAATTATAACTTAGTTTAAGTATGTAGGTCTTCTTCAAACTTAAAAACTTAAAAGAGTAGGTATTAGGTATAAGTAGGTATAGATAGGTAGGTAATAATCTCAAGGGGTCTTTAGGCCATATTTTAAACAATTTTCGTTAAGGAACAAAGGTCAAAAAGTTACATGATTCATACAACTTCATAGGCTGTGGCTGTGTCCAGTTTTCAGCTATTATTTGAGAATTTTTGCCTAAAGTATTTATTTACCTGAGACGATCGGGTTACTGTTTCAACCAGATACTTTTTTTAATAGCCTGTTCAGCGTCCCACTAGGTACTTATTTATTAAAAATATTCTTCAACATTCTTTCCTATTTTGAAACCAAATCCCTACTTATTCCATCAGCCGAAGAATTTCGATCACAGATCCTGGCCGGTTTGAAAAACTAAACAAAAACTAAATAAACCATTTTGAATTTAGAATTAAATCTGTTGTGTCGCGCGCACGCGCCATCGCTCTCCATCATATCAAAATAGGGTAGTGACAGTGATTCAATTTGTCGATGTTTTAGGGATAGTGATTTAATTTGTCGATACTTTTAGGTATGTGAATATCGAACTTTACTTACTCCATACACTGACGGCACGTATGCTTTGATTGTTTTAAGGAAATAAGATGAAGTCTATAACTCTGGTGTATTTTGTTTTGTTTACAATTTTTTTAACCAATAAAAAATCGGCGAAATTAGTCCACCTTTATACTATGGTTCTTAAATTCACACTCGGAATAGCCATAAAGAATTAACAGATCAAAACATTTTAAGTTCTATGGGCTTTACAACAACAAAAAATATAACGCATGTTAAATTACCGTTTTTTTTGAAAGGGAATATTTTTTCAAATACACGTTCAGCGACTCTGTGACTTAATAATAACCTCTTTTTTGAAATTTGATAAAAATAATATTCTTCGTGGTCAGTCATCAGTCAATAGGCAACATCAAAAAAATATCGAGTACCTATCCCATATAAGAGACCAACATATTCTAGTTTTTCATACAATTACTATTCACAACCAGTTTAAGTAAATCTCATAATGGATAACTTGGCTATATAAGGTCCCATTTTATTAAGTACACATATTTTAAAGGCATGTTCAGAAATATTATTAAAGATGTTTTGTGTAAAAAAAAAAAAGAAAATACACGCTGATTTTCAAAATAAACGCCAAAAACACGACCTGTACACAGCTTGCGTAGTCCACGTGGCCTATTTTACTACGATTTTACTGTCATATACTTGACATCACATTTTAGAATGGAATGGATTGTAGGAGGTAGGGCGATGTACCGCCGCCATGATGAAAATTTTATCATTATAGATTCGATTTAATTTGTTTGAAAAATGAAAAAAAAAAGTAACGTATACATTTTTTTGTTTTTTACATTAAACATATTTAATTATATTTCTGAACTTACCCTTAAAATATTTGTACTTAATAATATAGGACCTTATATAGTACGCATGATGGAAATTCAATACGATTTCGTTCCTCCTTTGGTAAGCCCCTTCTTAAAGTATGGAGACGATCATTTTTTATGTTCCTCGAAGAAAGACTCACTAACTTACCGTGTAATAGGGAATTTTATTTTATTTTTTTAAATTATTATTCTAATCGCTGGATAGATAGCGCTGTGCTTGGTATGTTACCGCAAAGAACGGAATGTAATATCTCGTTTTTGTTTTTTTGAAACTTGGACTTGGATTAATTTGGAACGAAAGTGTCAGTGCATGCCAGACTGTCAGTCAGTATTGCAATGTTTTTTTAGTCTTTTGGCTTTGGAACCTACACAAAAATCTAGTAACAGTCGGTTCAACGCCATCTATCGAGTGCTTGGAATACTAGCTTTTTCTTTAATTCTCAAAAAGAAAACCAATGCAATACAATTTCTTTCCTTTCGTAATCCCCTTTCTAAATTAATAATCAAAATTTCTAAATTAATAAAATTAATAACCTTTAATAATCCCCTTTCTAAAGTTCGCATATTTTATTGAAATTTTACATGTAATCTTGTTATTATAAGCCAATTTGTGGAAAATAAGTGATAATTAGTGTTAAACCAGTGATCAAACAACAAAGTGAAACATAAAAACACGGATTTCTACCTAAACCAAAGTGCTGTTAACGGACCAACGATTCGAACTTTCGATTCAAATGACCAACGGATTAAACCCGGGGAGTATCGTTTCTTTGATATTTTTTAATTAGCTTTACAGTTGGTAATTAATTAATTACCATAGAAATCTCAGATTGAACGAGCACATAACTTACATTACTCACTTTTGTGGGAAACGACGACCTACTCACACATTAGCGCCGTGACCTTGCCTCAGCTGATTTCTATTGAAGTTTATCTGACGGGAGGGTCATCTGCCGCTCAGACAAGTTTATTCAAAGAACACTACACATTGAGGAACACTTACACTTATCCTTTTTGTTAGTTTCGCTATAGGCTAGTTGTTGCAGTGTCTCAGATCACTTGTCAGTGTGGAAAGTGAATCTGAAGGTACTTAATAGGTATTTACTTAGGTACTATTTTCATACATTCCTTAACTGTGGTAATGCTATAAGTAGTCCAACATTCTAATAACATTACCTACCAAACACTAGCATAATAACAACAAGTGTGATTTGGATATTAAATTGGATTTTGTATCAATTCCAGATTCGGCTTCAACCATGTCTATTGTAACGACCCGTAGAATGCATACCGAAAAGACAATGGCTAAACTCCAGCAAAGACTAACTGAAGCTGAGCAGATCAATGATAAACTTCTAGCCGAGCGAACTGAGATTGACCTGCAGATGAAACAGTTAAAATCAAAAAACACTCAGCTAAGCGAGAGTGTTATTACTCTGCGAGCACAATGTGCAGAGTCACAAGCGGAGATTGACCAGCATTTAGAACTAATAAATTCTCTGGAAATTGCTCATCTTGACTTCGCCAGAGGCCTGAGTTCTGCCCAAGATCGGTGTAGATTTTTGGAGCAACAGCTGAACGAAGCTAACAGCCAGTTAGCGGATCAACAGAAACTGAAAGAAGATATGGAAAATAGATTCAGTGTTTCCCTACGTCATGAACTGGAAGTGCATGACATGAGTACAGTACGCCATACTATTTTGACAAAAGGAAACAAAATAAAGAAATATTTAAGATTAAATAAATTCATAAAAAAAACTAGTCATACCCTCAAATTATTAAAATTAACTCAAAAGCGACAACCAAATAGAATTAAGAGAATTAATTTATTAAAAGAAATTGAGGACTTGAGACAGATAATTAAAAGAAGGAATGAGGATTTACATCAAGCACAATCAAAAATAGGGCAGCTGACGGTGCAACTCACAGCCTCAGATAGCTTACACACAAGTAGTGAGTTGTATATTGATAATCTTCAAACACAACTCGCTAGCACAGAGGCTAAGTATGCAGAGAGCCATAGAGAGCACATGCAACTTTCTTTATTAACATCAGAGCTACTCCAACTACAGCAACAAAACACAGCGTTGCTGGACAGGCTGATGAAAGATGAGGAGTTAGCCTTGGCACTCGCGCCGTCCTCAGCTGCCGCGACCGGGACACATCTGCCCGTGACACCTCTGCCGGTGACACCTAATGCGCTCAACACACCTGGCGAGACTCCTTCGCCCATCGGAACAGACGTACTAGCTGCAACGGTCGTGCCAGACGTCCCATCCCCACCTGCCACTACAGACGCGCCAGCCGCCGCTGTCGTGGCTGAGGTGGCCACCCAGCAAACTCGACGTGGCGGACGCGATAAGGGTGCTCCTGCACTGCCCGTGGGAACAACGGAGCGCTCAGCAGTCGGAACTGTAGCGACAGCGTCACCTACCCGACGAGGACGACGTGGAGGACGCCGCGGCGGACGCGGCAGGGGCGCGTCACGTGCCCCCGCCCCCGCCGTGCAGCATAATGCAGGGTCGGGAGACGACAACAACGTGCAGCCCGGGCCGCCCACTACCACCCCTACCATTGGGATCGAGAGGGTGGCGAGTGTGCCGCCCACCCCAGTCGCAGCACCGCGTACTTCTAGGGCATCTACCATCGCAGACCCTGCTGCCCAGACCCTAAAGCCACGACCACGTGACCCATGCCCGTGTTCTACCCCTCGACCCCAGGCTGGACCAATTCTTGACAGTGACAGTAGTGCAGCAAAATCTACGAAGGACCCTTCGGCGAAATCATCCAAAAAGACTGTAATTTACTCAGACAAGATTGGTGTAGGTTTCGGTCAATTATTAAACTATCGTCTTAATCAGCAAGTGACAAATGTGTGTTGCCCTGACACCTCATTCGAGGGTATTGTTAAACGAGTAGCTGTAGGGAAATTTGATGAGCACACCACTGTTATACTTATGATAGGAAATCATTCTTACATTAGTCGTAGTGCATTAGACAATAGCTTAGAGGTGTTGCTCAACTTACATAATCAGTCAAAGTGCAAGTTCATTTTGTGCAACTTTCCATATTGCACGAATTTGTCAGTAGAACAAAACAAATGTGTGCATAGAATGAACATGCACTTGTTCAATATAACATGCCATCATAGAGATGCTATTTCTTACTTCGACGTGAATAATTTTATTCACAATTTTATTTTGACTCAGGATACTATGTACCTGTCTGATTATTATAAGAAACAAGTAGCTACTTTGTTAGCATATAATATAAATGACACAAAATATGTGTCTTCTTCTATATTAGTTAGTAAGGGTAGTAATAATAATAATTTAAACTAGATTTTAAGACAAAGGAAACCCCCTCTTTGACTGATGTAAATAGTATAGGCAATCCGGGGTCTTCTTGCACTCAACCTAAGACAAAGGAAAAGCAATATCAACTTCAAGTTTTACATCAAAACATTCAGGGCTTTTCCAGCAAAGTATTAGAAATTGAATTGTTCTTAGAGAAGCATAATTATGACGTAGTCTGTCTTACAGAGCACTTCCAAACAGATGACATTTTGTTAAACTATGAAAATTACTGTATAGCCAGCTCTTTCAACCGAAAATCCGCGATCCATGGAGGCTGTTTAATACTCATTAGAAACAATATTAAATTTAAAGAACGTAAGGATGTAGTGGGATTGTCGGTTGAAAGCTCTACTGAATTATCTTGTGTTGAGCTGGAAAGTCATGTTATAGTATGCGTATACAGACCACCTATAGCTAAAAATTTTACCACACTACTAGAAGTACTAGAAGATGTACTAAAATTAGTCACAAAAACAAATAAACATGTTATTGTTTCTGGGGACTTTAATGTAGACATTCTAGAAAAAAATGCACTCAGTGATAAATTTTTAGGACTTTTCAAATCATTCAATTTGTCTAATGTATTTTTTGAACCTACTCGTGTGACGCCTACTTCTGCCAAATGTATTGATAATGTATTCAGTGATTGTAAGCCTGTAGAAAAATGTATTATAAACTCTCTTCAATCAGACCACAGAGGTCAATGCGTAATATTCCCGTTCAAAGATCATATTAAAACAATTAAGATAGAAACTAGGCGCATCACTGGTAGTAGGTTGGAAAAATACCGAAACGTTTTAATGGGAAAACTGGCAGTCAATAATTATAACTTTGAGAGTCCAAATTGTGTATACCAAGACTTCTTTAATTTAGTGAGCGAAGAATTTGAATTAATTTTTAAAATAGATACAAAAGAAATTAGTACGAAATTTAAGTTTAGTGATTGGGCTACCAAGGGTCTTAGGATTAGCAGAGATAAGCTTTTTGAACTTTATGAGCTTAGAAACATGACAACTGATGAAAGTTTTAATGAGCTGGTAAAAAAATATTCTAAAATCTTTAAAACAGCTTGTCTAATTGCTAAAGCCAATTTTATTACAAATAAGATAAAGTCTTCAGACAATAAAATAAAAGCTGTCTGGAAAGTTATTAATAGCGAAACAGGTAAAACTAAGCCACGCGAAAATAACTTTTCACTTAATACCGACCATGGAATGATTAGCGCAAATTCCGATGTAGCACAGGAATTCGAAACATTCTTTACAAATATACCTCTTAAAACAACTGAGTCATTAAACTCTTCACCTTCAATCTCATCTTCTTTTCTTAAACAAAATGTAGATGCTTGCAATTCAGAATTTAAATTTAGTCCTGTGACTCCCCAGTATATTTTAAAAGCTTTTAACGAGATTAAAGTTAAGAGCACCGAAGACTTATGGGGAATGTCAGTTAAAGTCTGTAAATCAATTATCGATATATTAGCACCATACTTGTCAGATATCTTCAATGAATGTATTGATCATGGCATCTTTCCTGATTTAATGAAAGATAGCAAGGTAGTTCCGCTGTTTAAAGCTGGCGACAAACAAGATCCCAGTAACTATAGGCCTGTATCTATTCTGCCCGTACTCAGCAAAGTCTTTGAAAAGATCATACTCAATCAAATGCTGTCCCATTTTAATAGCAACAACTTGTTACACAACCAGCAATTCGGTTTTACAAAGGGACGTAGTACCACAGATGCTGGTGTTGCTCTTGTCAAACATGTATTTAATGCTTGGGAAGAATCAAAGGACGCCATTGGTGTTTTTTGTGATCTTTCTAAGGCATTTGATTGCGTAGATCATGAAACTTTATTGGTAAAATTAGAACATTACGGTATTCGAAACGTAGCTCTGAAATTTCTGAATTCGTATTTAGATAATAGAACGCAAAAGGTCCAAGTAAACGGCACCAAATCACAGGGATCTCGTGTTAAAATTGGTGTGCCGCAAGGCTCTATATTAGGACCATTTTTATTTTTAATTTACATTAACGATTTGCCTTACATGGTAGAGAATTTGTCCAAAATTGTATTATTTGCTGATGATACATCCCTTATATTTAAGGTTGATAGACGAGCGCATAATTATGACGAAGTAAATCACACTCTTGGACAAATTCATAGTTGGTTTACTGCAAATAACTTAGTTCTAAATGCGAAAAAAACTAAATGTGTATTATTCACTTTGCCAAATGTAGTACATTCTTTGAATAATTATGTCACGCTTAGTAATGAAAAATTAGAATTTACTGCCAGCACAGTTTTCTTAGGGATTACGCTTGATTCAAAGCTTCAATGGGGCCCTCATATTACATCTTTGTCGGGAAGATTAAGCTCAGCTGCCTATGCAGTACGTAAAATTAGAGAAATTACAGATATTGCAACTGCACGACTTGTTTACTTCAGTTATTTTCACAGCATTATGTCCTATGGAATTTTGCTGTGGGGTCGCGCAGCTGATATTGAAACAATATTTATTCTTCAGAAAAGGGCCATTAGAGCTATTTATAAACTTGGCAGTCGTGATTCTCTAAAAGAACTGTTTAAGGAAATTAATATTATGACTGTGCCATGTCAATATATTTATGAAAATATCATGTATGTAAGAAAGAATATTCATACTTTCACAAGAAATCATGAAAGACATAATCGTAATATAAGGAGTAAAAATAAATTAGATCAACCTAAGCATAGACTAGCTAAAGTTAGGACTTCATTTGAAGGTTTAAGTATACGATACTATAACAAAATACCGGAAGATATATTAAGTTTGTCTGAGAGTAAATTTAAATCTATTATTAAGAAAACATTATGTTATAAAGCCTATTATAAGTTAGATGATTACGTTAATGACAAAGAGGCATGGTCCTCTGATTTTCCAGCGCAGCACAAGAAACATGCAGTCATTTTTAATACCAAATCGGGACGTGCATGGAACTTAAAATTGACATAAATAGAAAGGAAGACTTAATTAAGACGAAACAGATAGAATTATCTACTGTAGTACTTTTATTTTATTTTAGCGTAGCCGTCTTTTGGGCTATTAATATATTTTAAATCTTAGCTAGGGTAGCTTAGGTCCTCTGGTACAAATTGTTAATTGAGAATAGGAGCACTTTTGAGCAGGTTTTTGGGTGGTTTTCCTGTTCAGGGGGTCCGGCTGATTTACATGACACATGTAAATATATTTTTTGAAATATTTACTTTAATAGCTACATGCTAGTAAGTTACATGCTGTGTGGTCAGCCTGGCCGGCCCCGAGGCAGTGCCTTTTTTATCCCACTCGTGCCGCGTTTCTACTAGGAACATAAAATTGTTATAAAAAAGAGAAAATTGTGTCTGACAATTTTCTCTTTTTTACAATGACTAATTTATTTTTAGCGACAGTATTGTATTGTAAATTTTTGACTTTCTGAAAGAATTCGTTGTGAATCTACTTGGAAATAAACGATTGAAATTTGAAATTTAAAGTATGGAGACGATAATTTTTTATGTGGGTGATTCCTGGAGAGGGTAAAAATTGCGGTCACACGTTAATTTCTTCAAAAGTATAACACTTACAGGTTTTGACTAACTTTCACACGAAATAATGTTAAATTGACTATTCAGAAACTAAAACTCCATCCACAAATTATGAAATATGTTTAACTAAAACTTAATCTGAAACCTAAAATCGGGGGCAAAATACGCGTTCTTCGCGTGTCACACTCAGCTGTTGCGAAATTCAAACATATGTAAAATTTTATCTAACTGGACATGATAGAACTTTTCACCCATCAAAATAATCCTTGTATCATATAGATTTATAGTAAACTTTAATATTGACAATATTTTACTGAGCACACCGATAAAAATTACAGTTTGTGTTGGTCACACGTTTTTGTGTTTTCTGAATGTGTGGTCTAAAACGACTGAATCGCTGAAACTAATAGAACTGTGAGCTGAGTCTTGTTTCTGCCTTCTGCCAGGATTGCTTCTTCATCCCTGGAGAGTTAGATTAAGGGTTTCCAGTTGGTGAACAGCATTGTTTTTCGTGCAGATAACATAATTTAAAAACACTTGCTTTATGTCTCTAGGTGTGGCTGCGTTGTATCTAAGGGAGGCTGCGTTAAGTCTCAGGTTAATTTCGACGTATCTTAAGCTGACTGCGGTGTATTTCAGGGTCGTTGTGTTTTATCTTAGGCTGACTGCGATGTCTCTTAAGCTGAGTGCGTTGTATCTCAGGTTGGCTGCAATACGTCTCACTCAGGCACATTGCGACGTATCTTAAGCTGACTGCGTTGTATCTCAGGATCTCTGCGTTAGGTTTCAGGTTAATTGCGACGATCTTCAGCTCACTGCGTAGTATCTCAGGGTGGTTGCGTAATGTCTCACACTGATTGCGACGTCTCTTAAGCTACTGCGTTGTATATCAGAGCGGCTGCGTTATGTCTCGTTTAGACTGATTTCGACGTCTCTTAAACTGACTGCGACGTCTCTTAAGCTGACTGCGATGTATATAAGGGTGGCTGCGTCATGTCTCAGAATGATTGCGACGTCTCTTCAGCTTACTGCGTTGTATCTCAGGTTGGCTGCGTTTTATCTCACTCAGGGTCATAATGCGAAGTCTCTTAAGTAACTGCGTTGTATCTCAGGGTGGCTGCACTATGTCAGGCTGATTTTGACGTCTCTTAAGCAGACTGCGTTGTATCTCAGGGCGGCTGCGTTATGTCTCACTAAGGGTGACTTCGACATCTCTAAAGCTGACTTCGACGTCTCTTGACCTACTGCGTTGTATCTCAGGTTGGCTGCGTTATGTCTGAGGTTGATTGCGACGTCCCTTCAGCTGATTGTATTGTATCTCAGGATGGCTGCGTTATGCTTTGGGTAAGTTGCAACGTCTTAGCTGACTGCGTTGTATCTCAGAATTTTTGCGTTATGTCTCAGATTGCTGGCGAAGTCTCTAAAACTGTCTGCATTGTATCTCAGCATGGCTACGTTATGTCTCAGGTTGGTTGCGACGTCTCTTAAGCTGATTGCATTGTATGTCGTAGTCTTTTTAGCTGAGTACATCGTGTCTCAGGCTGATTATGTCGTCTCTAAGGTGACTGCGTCGTGTCTAATGTTAGTTACGTTATGTCTCAGTCTGATTGCAATGTCTCTTAAGCTGATTGCGTCGTGCCTCATGTATACAGCGTCGTATGTCAGGTTGCTTGCCTAGTGATGTCTAAGGCTATCTGAGTCATGCATGTCTCAGGCTGATTGCGTCAACTTTAAGGTTATCTTCGTCTGTACAGTAGCAGAATGTACAATTCGCAAAATGTCTTAAGTGGCTCAACACAGTTAATTCTCAGGTCAGAATGTTTGCGGTGGTTTTTTCTTGTCTCATGCTAGTTGTTTCATTATGGCCTAAGTTTAAACGACTTACGTTACTTTTGTTTTGGTGGAGAAGTGGGTCTACGTTTCGGCTGTTTACGAACAGCCTTCTTCCGGAGGTCGACAGATCCCATACGCCCGCCTGTCAACTGTGATTGTCGAACACTGTGGCTATTTCATTTCGTATGTCGGGCTGGCTGTGTCGTGTTTGAAGCACGAGCAAATTGTCTGTGACTAGGTGCGTCGTGTCTTAACCAGACTGAGGCTTTAGGGCGTCAGTCTGGTAGGCTGCGGCAACTTTTACTTCTATTCTACTTAGTTAAAAGCAAAAGACGAACAGCTGTTATTCATATATTTTGCTAAAATAATTACTTTGTCCCTTGACTGGCGCAAAATGTCCCGTTGACTGGCACCTCAAATTTCAAAATTGAATTTTGATGAAACCTGTGGTTCGATTTAAGTCTTTTTTCGTAAATAACCTTTTCAATAGGCCTTTATTATTATACAATGATAAAATAACCATAAAACTAAAATTTCAAATTTGCCAGGAAAGGGACCTAAAGAACCGTTTTCAAATTTTCACCCATGTCCCCCGAAGAAAGACTTACTAACTTACCGTGTAATTATTTTAGAAATAAGCACTTTTTTGTTGTGGCAATAGAATTTCTTTATGCCATTAGAAATACTTGTGAGACGGTGAAATTTCTTGTTTACGGTCATTTAGATGCATAATTTAGAAGATGCGTTTGAAAAGGCGGATCGCACAAACGCACGACGGAGCGCTAAAATATCGCAGCGGTCTGTCAGATACATACTAGAAATGTCAATCTCCTAAAACCGCTCAACCGCTGTCGACGCAGCGCTAGCGCAGCGTTGTTCGTCGAGTGCGGTTTTTGACTTTTAGTAGGTATGCGGAGTGGCATAGTAGTATAGATCTGACAGACCACTGCGATATTTTTGCGCTCCGTCGTGCGTTTGGTTAGGTCCTAACCGTTAAGATAAGTTTGTCATCATCATTCTCCTTGCCTTATCCCGTTCTCTGTCGGGGTCGGTTATCTAACATAGGGTATTTGACGTGGAACCAAGTTCTTACACACAGAACGACTGCCATCTGACCTCTACAACCCGAAGGCTAACTTGGCCCGATATAACGTTAGGATAAGTTCGTATCAATAATTTTTTATTTAAAGTAGGTTTCTACCTCCCTTCTCTATAACTTTTCGCGTCGGTATGTATGTATGATAGCTGAAATCTTAAAAACTACACAACAGATTTTAATGCAGTTTTTTTCAATAGACAGAATGGTTCGAGAAGAAGGTTTTTCTGTATAAAACTTGCAGGGAAAACATCTTACGACCACGGGAAAATGACTTGCAGCGGCGCAGCCGTTGGGTGGGCCGCTAGTTCATAATAATCTTACCTGATACATACATACATACATGTCACGCCTTTATCCCTTGTGGAGTAGGCAGAGCGATATACCCGTATTATATCTGATCTGAATGTGTTATTTCTGTAATCGTGCGCGGAAGTCTGCTAACAATATTTCTTTCTCGTTTCAGGTAATTATCAGTCGTTTCGAGTCAATCTCCAAATCAAGTCTCGTGAGCGCCCAACCCAACTGCTGTATACCGACCGTTGCACTCAACACAGGGGCACACTGAGAGCGAGACATCAGTCTATAGATACATACATACATATATCACGCCTTTATCTCTTAGGCAGAGCGTTAACGGCCGTAAGAATACGGTCTATCGCCACGTCCGACATTTTTGAGGATTGTTTTTCAAGGTTGTTTCAGAAAACATGTGTATCACTACACTATAGTGACAGGTTGTCAGCCTGACGCCTAAAAAATGTAATACACCAATACTCTCAGTCCTTAAGTCGCCTCTTACGACACCCGCGGGAAGGACGTGGGGTGATGCGATCTATCTAAGATAGATAAACTCTTATTGCTTACAACAAACACAATATTAAACCAAACGGCACAAAAAACCGTAACTAAAAGTATCAAAGGCGGTCTTATCGTTGGAGCGATCTCATCCAGGCAACTACTGCTTATAGCAGTCCACTGTTGGACGTGGATATCCCCCAGCAAATTCTTCTTACTGAACTAGACAGCATAGGGAGTATGATTGGCTGTTCCTGATCAGGCATTACAAGTAAATCTCCAAATCAAGTCTAATCTCCAATCATCACTATTCCTTATTCCCACGGGAAAATGAGTTGCAGCGGGCGCAGCTGCTAGATAAACTCTTTATTGCTTACAACAAACACAATATTAAACCAAACGGCACAAAAAACCGTAACTAAAAGTAAACAAAGGCGGCCTTAGCGCTTGAAGCGATCTCTTTCAGTCAACCTCTGCCTATAGCAGTCCGCTGCTTAGGTAAATCTCCAAATCAAGTCTCGTGAGCGCCCAACCCAACTGCTGTATACCGACCGTTGCACTAAACACAGGGGCACACTGAGAGCGAGACATTCAGCCTATAGATAGATCATCACTATTCCTTACCCAACTGCTGTATACCGACCGACCGTTGCACTAAAGACAGGGGCACACTGAGAGCGAGACATATTAGCCTATAGATAGATCATCACTATTCCTTATTCCCACGGGAAAATGAGTTGCAGCGGGCGCAGCTGCTAGACAAACTCTTTATTGCTTACAACAAACACAATATTAAACCAAACGGCACAAAAAACCGTAACTAAAAGTAAACAAAGGCGGCCTTAGCGCTTGAAGCGATCTCTTTCAGTCAACCTCTGCCTATAGCAGTCCGCTGCTTAGGTAAATCTCCAAATCAAGTCTCGTGAGCGCCCAACCTAACTGCTGTATACCGACCGTTGCACTAAACACAGGGGCACACTGAGAGCGAGATAATCAGCCTATAGATAGATAAATAGATTAACTCTATTGCTTACAACAAACACAATCATTCTCCTTGCCTTATCCCGTCCTCTGTCGGGGTCGGCTACCTAACCTAGGGGTTTTGACGTGGAACCAAGTTTTTACACAGAGCGACTGCCATCTGACCTCTGCAACCCGAAGGCTAACCTGGCCCGAAACCTAGGTTAAGTCACATTCAAATATCATCTGAATTCAAATTTTATTTGAATGTGGGTTTCATCACGATGTTTTCCTTCACCGTAAGAGCAGTCGGTAAATGTACGCGAGTAAAAACACACTGGTACATGGCGGGGATCGAACTCGGGTCTCCCGATTGTAAGACCGGTGTCCTGACCACTTGGCCACCGACGCTCGCCTACAACAAACACAATATAAAAATAAAACGGTAAGCGAAGGCGGCCTTATCGCTTATAGCTTGCGGCCGGATCTCTTCCAGGCAACCTCTGCCTATAGTAGTCCACTGCCGGATGTAGACATACATATACATACATATATCACGCCTTTTTCCCTTGCGGGGTAGGCAGAGCGTTAACAGCCGTAGATATCCGCCAGAAAATTTATTACTGAACTAGTCAGCAAAGCGAGTAAGAATGCCTGTTCCTACTTCAGTCATTTCGAGTCAAAATAACCTCACAGGTTCTCTATTTAACATACTGTGATGTAATACTCGGTGTGCCCAAGCCCTAAAGGATTTGAATTTGGAATGTCATGACGCGTTCCATGCGCGTACGCACGAATGCCGACGTCGGACATAAATCACTTGACACGATCAGGGAGGGGAACGGTTATTTGAGGTTGTGTCGATGACGAAATTATGTCAACCTGTCATTGTTGTTAGAATTAGAACCTGAGTGGGATAAAAAATCTTCAGGTTTATCCAGCGGTTTCACCTGCCGCTACTCATTTTCCGGGAAAAACACCTTTTTTCTTTTCGTAATATCTTTTTGTGTAATTTGTTTTCACTTTCAAAACTTCATTGCCATTGTGACGAAATAACAAACAATAAAACAACGTAAAATTCCAGAACGCCTCTTATTCCTCCAATATCTTAAATACCTACCTGCTTATTTATTTATTACTTACTTTTATTTAAAAGTTAACAAAGTAAAAAGTTCGGTAAAGGTTCAAAATTGGTCATTAAAATATTCTGTTCTGGACGTTGGCAGAAATGTCCCCTGAAACTAGGGTTGACTATTGCCTATTGCTAAAAAAAAGAGAATTCAACCAAGAACACGTAATTATTTTTGTGTAAAACCTCTTTGCTGAAGATATTTTCTTCATGACATAAATTAAAAATGTTCGAACTGGCTGCAGCCATAAAATTACGAAGAAAAATAAAAACGTCATAACTTTACTTTTCAATCGCAAATGGTTTTCTAGGCAAGTTTTTGAACCATTCCCGATTCCGGCCAATATTTTATGGTTTAATTTAAAACTAAGCCTGTAAGTAATTTTAAATATGGAACTAGAAAAAGAACCAATAGAATCGCGACAATTAAAAAGTTAAAATCAATTTCTTCTTATTTTTAATAGGAGTTGCATCCAATTAGTTTTATACGATTTTAAATTTCGAACTGGCCGCTACGAATCGTGTTGCTTGAACGCAGGAATTATATTTTTAATCTGTATTTTTATAACCTCAATAAATGAGTTTGTCGAATTATTACTCAATAATACAATAACAAAAGTAAAAATTACGAATATCCCTAGCATCAATAAAATTTCTACTTTATGTTAGGATACTTTTCTTTCATATTAATTCAATATTTTTCAATCATAGAAAAAAAAGTTTTGTTGAGCAATTTGAATACCAGACAATACAATCATGGTTTATGGATCGTTTTCTTGTAATTATCGCTTTATTTTACTCACTTTTCATTCGATATGTAAAGCAGTATACGTACTACGGATGTAACATCAATAACAACCTCGGAAAGGTACCGCCCTCGCTCCGCTCGGGCGTTAAAAAACCTCGGTTGTTATTGATAACTACTATTGCATGTTGTTTTATTTGCTTTGTTGAATTATTTGATAATTTGTAGTTCTCTTCAAACGTTAGAGCTAAGGGGCAGGGGTTGCAATCATTCTGTTAAAAACAATCTTTATATGCTTTATTAAACTGAAATAGCAATCTTTTCTCAAACTTCAGTACCTCCAACTATTACTACTATAAATGAAAAAATATTTCAACTCAATAGTGAACAGAAATTATAGCGAAATGATAGTACCTACAATAAATGCACCTCTTTTTGTAGGTACACAGTACAATCTGCATTTTTTTTTCTACAAACGGTTGGATAGTTTTTTTGAGATTAGAAACTTCCAGCAGCGCAGCGGTCAGATGCAGCTAACGAACCGACGACAGATCTGAGGGACATGATTTGCAAACATTCTATTAAAAACAATTTTTGAAGGCTTTGCTACATTGAAATAGACATGTTTCCCCACACTTGAGTAGCTAGCTATTAATTGCTTTCTATAAAATAATATTTTACGTCAAAAGAGGACAGAAATTATAGCAAACTGATTACAAAATAAATCCACCTCTATTTTACGGCACAATCTATACCTAGATATCTCTACAAATGGTTGTATAGGTTGTTGAGAAGCGCAGCAGTCAAATGCAGCTAACGAATCGAGGTTAGATCCAAGGGATAGAGGTTGTAAACATTTTTATTAAAACCTTTTTAAAGGCTTTATCTAACTGCAATAAAAAAAAACAGTACTTCTGGTAGCTGCCCTCTTATTCATTCCTGTGAAAAAATATTTCACCTTATAAATGCCACTTTCTTAAGCTCATAACAAAATGATAAGAAAATAAACGCACCACTCTTTCACAGTGCCTACAATTTGTACAAACAGGTGAATAGTCAGTTGAGATGAGAAGCTACCAGCAGCGCAGCGGTCAGATGCAGCTAACGAACCGACGTTAGATCTGAGGGTCAGGGGTTGCAAACATTCTATTAAAATCATTTTTAAGGGCAGTATCAAATGAAATAAAACACCAGTAGCTGCCCTCTTATTCATTTCTGTGAAAAAATATTTCACCTTATAAACGCCACTTTCTCAAGCTCATAACAAAATGATAATAAAATAAACGCACCACTCTTTCACACTGCCCACAATTTGTACATTTTTCTCTTCAAACAGTTGCATAGTTTGATGAGAAGTTTCCAGCAGCGCAGCGGTCAGATACAGCTAACGAACCGACGTTAGAGCTAAGGGGCAGGGGTTGCAAACATTCTGTTAAAAACAATTTTTCAAGGCTTTATTAATTTGAGATATAGGATCTTTTCTCAAACCCGAGTAGCTCTCCTCTTATTTTATTTCTATGAAAGAATATATCTCCTTATATATAATAGTTTCTCGAGCTCATAACGAAATAATGAGAAAACAAGTACCTCTGCTTCACAGTACAATCTGTAATTTTTTCTACAAACACGTGGATAGTTTGTCGAAAAGCTCCAATTCGAGTTTGAACTGATCTTTTCTTAAACTCAAGTAGCTCCCCTCCTATTACTTTCTATGAAAATAATGTTTACCTACATAGTTGTGAAATGGTTGGATCTAAAGCTTTTCAATAACAAACCGAAATAATGCCTAGTTGTAAACACCTAATGGCTAGTAAAATTATTACGAGCTCAAATAATTAAAATCGCACTATTGTTTCTCTAATTAATGATGCATGAACTATAAATGCCATAACACTGTGTGAACATTATTTCATATTTTATAGACCAAAGCCATTATTATTACTACAATGTGTAGTCTGGAGCATTAGGCTGATTACATAAGTACTATGTTTGTTTCCAATTGAGGAAAAAGATTCTTAGGATTTTTTAAATCAAAATAAGTAAGTTTATATGACTTAAACGTGTAAAAACATTTGAATACCATATAACAAACACATAGAATTTTCTAAAAACTTTCAAAGCTCTACCGCAGGAAGGATTAGAAATTGCAGCTTTTGCCATGAACAGTAGTACCTACTGACGGCAAGACTAGAATATGTTGAAGAAGATAAGAATATGTTGGCCTATAACTTGTAACTTCCAGATGGAAACTAATATACGTATACATAACAAATATAACATAACAAAATTCTTTATTGCACTGAATTCGTAATAGTTATAATTATAAGTACCTGGCTGACTGAGCCTAGCTCGGATTTATCGCCCCCAAAATTTTTTTTTGCCGGCTTCGAATAGCATCATCCCGCGTTTTTTCCGCGAGTGTCGTAAGAGACGAGTAAGGGACTCGAGGGTTTAATGTGAATTATATTACAACTTTAGGCGACAGGCTGACAACCTGTCACTACAGTGATACACGAATCATCTCGAAAGGGTCCTCAATATATCTTGTCAGAAGTGGCGATGGCGGCGGTATTTTTGCGACCGTTGCCGCTCTGCCTACTCCATACATACATACATATATCACGCCTTTATCCCTTGCGGGTTAGGCAGAGCGTTAACGGCCGTAAGAATACGGCCACTATCGCCACGTCTGACATTTTTGAGGAATGATTTCCAAGGTTGTTCCAGAAAACATGTGTATCACTATAGTGACAGGTTATCAGCCTGTCGCCTAAAAATTGTAATACACCAATACCCTCGAGTCCCTTAGTCGCCTCTTACGACACCCGTGGAAAGGATGTGGGGTGATGCTATTCTAAGCCGGCATCACACGGCAATGCCTACCCCGCAAGGGATAATGACGTGACATGTGTATGCATATCACTACACTACGTAGTATAAAGCAAAGTCGCTTTTCGCGTCTGTCTGTATTTACGTTTGCTTAAATCTTTAAAATTACATAGGTAACTGATTTTGGTGCAGGTTTTTTAAATAGATAAAGTGATTCAAGAAGAAAGTTTTTATGTATAATACTTGTTGGGAAAACACCGCCACGCCTCCTGTCGGCACATGAGAAGACTACTACACACGGACCGCGTTCATTTGGATAAATGGACCTCCCATACGAAGTGACTCGGTCGAATGGTACTTTTTGTATGTATAAATATCTCTATCCCATATCCCTTGCAGGGCAAGCAGAGCGTAAACGGTCATAAATACGCATTTTTTTTTATTCGTATATATAGGGATTGATAAGGGGGTGATAAGTCGATCTAGCTAGGTTTTATTTTCCTAAAATCACTCTCAACGGCACAAAAAGACGAATAAAAACACGTTGCATTTTGTTGTGGAGAGAGAACCCCTATTTCGTCAGCCAACTATCAGTCAACGGTGGCGGTGGAGGTTAAGCGGCCAGCCTTGGTAACGTTGAAACGCGAGTTCAAATTTATTGAGATTCGGAACTCTTTATCATTATTTCTCTTTAATTTTTCTAATCTTTTCAGGTTCGGAAGCCTTTTTTATAAAAAAAAAAAAATTTGGACCCCCATACAAAATGTACCAGTCAATTCGGCGTCATCACATCGTATGGGAGGTCAATATATCCAACGCGGTCCATATGTAGTATTAGTCATCTCTTTCTCCGATAGATAGGCATAATTATCGCGACTTACGGATCAATAGTGTAAGCACAGGTAACAAACGAGATACGTTAATAGGTGTTTTAAACGTTGTTTTATTACGATAAAAAATCGTTTAATCGACGATGAACGGCATAGTGCACGGTTGCACACGGACCCGCGCAACATGAACTACCACGTCAAATCAACAGATGGCGTTAGTTTTACAATAATGAGGTGTGAACTTTGTGTATAATACAACAAATAATAAATATATTATTAAAAAAATAGTAAAAAAAAAGAAAATATTAATATATTTGTAAAAATAAAAGAGCAAAAAAAGTATCAAAAGGGAAACCGAGGTTTGTGGATTCGAACTCGAGCTCATCGAGCTCATGTGTTTTATAAGCAAGCGGCTTAACCAACTGAGCTGTCTGTTGCTGTACTGTCTCCACACAAAATGCAACGTTGACAAAATTTAGTTTTTTTGCCGTTCAGAGTGATTTCTGGAAAATAAAACCTAGCTAGATCGATTTTTCTCCCTCGAATCCCCCTATACAGGGTGTAACGGAAAGGGGGTATCAAGCCGAAGTGAAAATTAACTATACCTTTCGTAGATCAGTTATGCAAAATTTCAATCCAATATACCCAACTTTGTAACACATTGAAAAAAAAATCCAGCATACGATTTTAAAGTATTTGCATGTAAACAAATGTGGCACAACACTATTGAGGTCACTGATCTTTATTTCATTCCCATAGCACTATCACTAGCACCGCCCATTACACTTTCTACGCGTCCTGGGCGCCTGGTACCTGACGCTCGCACTTTATTCGCATTATAGCACTGCGCGGGAGGCGCGGGGAAGCGCGGCGGATGCCGCGGCGGCATCTTCAAAGGTGTCGGCGCGGCGGCGGCGGCGGCGCATAAAGCGATCTGCGGCGGCGCGTGGCTATGTCACACGCGGCAGATAGCAGGAATCAGCTCCTGCGTCCTGGTCCTGCGAAGTGATAAGGGTGCTGTCCAGATTCGTGGAACATTCTCGACACTTGTATGTGGTTCGCAGCCCCCAACACCTCGGCACCACGTTGCGTGCTGGTCCGCGGGTTCTCTTCGAAGTGCTCCAGTACGGCTTCTTCAAAATTCGGATCTCGGGTCGTAGTGCGGCCAGACGCAGTTGTCGCGTGAAACGAACCCGTCAAATACAGACGATTCACCATGCGCCTTAAGCACCGCAATAAAGGCAGATGCCTTGCTTCAGCAGCTCGTCTTCCTTCAAAGAATCGCTCACGAGAGAGCTCCCGTGCTGCACTCAAGTTGCCGTGAGTGGCACCGACGCACAGAATCATCTCATAATATTCTGCATTACTCAAAGACGTCACGCACGACACAGATTATTTTAACTTTACAATTAGGTACACTAGTTTACGCCGCAGCAGATGAACTAAAGAAACTTAAGGACCTAGATGTTGCCAGAACGGTCTAGACGATTTAAAAAAATAGTTTGTCATTTTCACCTATTTTATTTCACATATTTTTTTACCTATTTAATATTAACCGTATTACAACGGCCGCAAACGCTCTGACTACCCCGCAAGGTCGTGATATGTGTATGTGTATGTATGGTAATTTTATCGAAATTCACATACCTAAACACCATTAAGTACATACGCCACACAAAATTTTTGTTCTGCCATATGTCACAGAATTAGACAACAATTATGAACAAAAAAAATTACGCATTTTGCTCCAATACTAAAGTACTGGCAACTCATTTGGTCCTGCCTACCAGCCCCCACCAACTAGTCCCGAAAGAAAGTGACCGCAGGGATTCCCGCTCCCGGTAGGGCTGTCACATTTACTGATACTTGCAAAATAAATCAAAAGTTACGTGATTCATTTTAGAATAACCTTTAATGATTATTAATATGTCAGTCTCTCTCTTTGTGTGGGACACCAAGTCGTCCAACAACCCAATAAACTCTAGTATCAGAATTTTTCAACTGCCTTCTACAAGTAGCAGACTTCTAACGTGGTGGTTGTGTAAGGACTGCCGTCTAAGTAATCATAGATAGCAACCGAGACCTACACGGTTTAGGCTCAAAACTCGCTCACGCGCGAGCGGCGAATTCGACAAACCGCGGCGCGGGCACGTGCCTGTTTACCCGTACGTACACGATGACACCCTTGCCATATTACAGCTACTATGCGCCTTATAAATTCGGACTGATAATAAAGGGGGGGCTGTCAACCGCCGCGCGGGAATCCGCGTAAGGGAGCGTTTAGCCTTAACTTGCCATCCAAAACACGGACCCATCTTTCTTACGGAAAATCGAGTGGTTCTAATCGCAATGTCCTAAACTGAGAACAAATTCACAAAGTGATAATTGAACCCGAAGCTTGCTGCGTCACAGGCAGTCGTGCTAAGTACCATTGCGCCACATCGGTCAACGAACACTTCAGTAAAATAGTTTGCATTTATTCAAAACGTTTGGCGTAAAAAATTACGCTGGATCCCGAGTTTATCAAAGATGCAAAGATCTTTGAACAACTACCCATCGAATATCCAATATCTAAAATAATACATAGGTACTTTGTTAGTCATTGTGGGATATTATTGTGTGATACACATGTTTTCTGGAACAACCTTGGAAAACAATCCTCAAAAATGTCAGACGTGGCGATAGCGACCGTATTCTTACGGCCGTTAACGCTCTGCCTACCCCGCAAGGGATAAAGGCGTGATATGTGTATGTATGTATGATAAGGGCATAATAGGCTGGATAATATGATTTTTTTAAATTATTGGAATCCGTGCTTCGGAAGACACGTTAATGATTGCAATCTACTATCTGACAAGTAGTACGTATCGAGTTAAATGCCTGAGGATAGTCAAAGAAGTGCGTTTCGAAACAAAAAATTATCATAATTTGCGGGCAATCAGATTCTTTCCGTGCCTGTAATATCGAACTACCTAGTTTGCTTTACCTAAGGAACACACTGGTTATTGAATCCTTATCCTTCCCATCAAGAAGGAACCAAGCGTTGTGATGATAAAAAATAAAATACCCATCATTCTTTTAAGGAAAATCATTAAACGCTATCGTTTAGGTTTTTTGACACCCCTAGCCCCTACCTAAGGGATGGTACCACTATGGTCGGCCATTTTAGTGGTTGATCCTTATTGGTTATTGATTTGATGTTATTATTATTATTGGACAACGGGCGGGACCAATAAATTAGGGTTAAATTTTGAAATTGATACATGACACAGCTTTGACCTCTTTCATACTTATGTACTCCTGGTACTGCCAATCGGATTTTCAGTCTAATAATTTATTTCCTAGGGGTATTTGTGTAGAAATCGACCGTGGAATGGAATAATGCGTGCCGAATTTTATTTCAAGTGATGTAGTGTATTATTAAATTTATGCGTGCACGCATTCATCTATCGATTATGAAACCCGTGAGTTTTGATACTTACGAGCGCGAACGATTTAAAAAATACGATTTTCGGTAGCGTTGAATAATATTCAAGTAAGGATCACGGATTCAATCCCTTAGGCCTCAGTCTCGAATTTTGCGGGCAGCAGCGGGGCGGCAGCGGCAGAATCTTTTGCATACATTCAAATGGACCGGTACGGAAACAACAGCGGCGCGGGAGTGGGCAATGAGCGGCGCACTCCCTAGAAAAAAAAAGCGACCCGAGAGGCCGCTGCCCGCAATATCCGAGACCGGGGCCTTAGACGGTTGGACGATGGCCCCCTTATCAGGAGCGTTTGCCATATTCACCGGGCTTGAAAAGTGGGTTGGCAAGCGCATCACAATTACATTTACCGGTCACGCTGCTGTCGTTTTCCTGAACGCTCAGTCTTATTGCACTCTATGGGTAATTCTAATCCGGAACCATTTCTATGAAATACAAATACGCACTTGTAGGATAACTAGACCACGCCCTTTTAGGGTTCATTTTGTTGCAGACAATTAAAAGAAATCTACAGTTACTTTCTTTTAAAAAATTCATGATTTATTGAAAAAAAAAAATGTAAATGATATTGTTTCTCGATTATCGCGTGAGGCAGCGTAATTTTTTATTATCTGTCACGACATTTCCCCTACAAATACAAAATAAAACAATAGGCCGAGTTGGTATCCGGAACCAAATGTGATTTATTAGATTACCAGGAGCACAGGTCGAAGAAAAGGAGGTGGGAACTATTTCGAAAGAGGTGGTCTGAGGTGGTTGACCCCAAAACAGCTGATAGCTCACTAGTGTTGTGCAAAGTCAAATTTTGTAACATCTGGACCTGGATTTCAATAAGGTTTTGTTCATTAAAACGTCAACTTAGAAGTTTAAGATTTTGCTATTTTGTTCTTAGTCAATACCAGAGTTGGTGCACTTCGGCTTGATACCCCCTTTCCGTTACACGCTGTATACGAGTTTGCAAGGAAATCGTTGGAGCCGTTTCCGAGATCCCGATTATATATATAGGTATATATATATATATATATATACAATTCTTGCTCGTTTAAAGGTATTAGATAGATACACTAACAACAGAAACAGTACAACAAGGCGGCCTTTATGCTAAGTAACATACTTAATAATAGAAAAGATAAAAATGTTCTCAACACCTGCTCCGTAACCCGACCGCAGTGATACCATCTCAGAGATTTAAAAGATTTTTAGCTTTTATTTTATTATTCACTAAAGTGGTATGTTTGTTTTTGTAAGTCACCGTGATGATAACTTAGAGTAAATAGACTACTGTAGATCGGAGATAGGTACCTACTTATTATAGTAATGGTGGTTTCTCCTCATGACGTTGGGTAATCTGTGGTTTTTAGGAAGGAAAGTTTTTTATCTGTATTTTTGTTGATGAACTTAAGATGAAATGAACTAGGAAACAAAATGTATTTGTAGATAAGTTTTTTATTAAAACAGTTGAAGAAATAAAAGATGTCGTGTACCTAGAGACGTATAACCTGAAAACCTGCCAAATCAAAATCTGACAACTAATCCGACATAGTTTATGGTGGCAAAAACACCATATTTCTGATTAGTATCTTCAAAAAACACCCATTGTTTCTGGCGTGATATTTAGTAACTTCTTGCTGACTCTTAAGGAAGGGCTAAAAATATAACTTTACACAAATATGAATACATAAATAACCGGAGATTTCAGATCTAACTTTTAGTTGATTTCATATTTTATCTGTAGGTGCAACACACCTGCTATTCAAAAGTTCCAGAATACCAATTTTAGAACAAAATTATCTGTTTCGAAATTCGAAAATTGAATGAAAACATTCCGCCATCTTGCGCGGGAATTTCAAAGTACAGTCCGCCGCAGATTCGATTTAACTTCCACCCAATTAATTAGCCGTCAGCAACATCAGACTTTTGCAGATGAGGCGGTTTTCATATGTGCCGCGTTATTTTACGGCATTTTCTTGGATCGGGTTTCTAATCTTCTCTTCTCTGTCGGGACACCGAGTCTTCTAACGACCCAATGAGCCCTAGTGTCAGAATTTTTCAACCGCCTCCTACATGTAGTAGGCTTCTGACATGGTTGTGTAACGACCGCCATCTAAGTAATCACGGAACCATCTTTCTTACGGTCAAACGAGTGGTTCAGCCCGCAATATCCTAACCAGACTAGGAACAAATACACAAAGTGATAATTATATCCAGAGGATCGAACCCGGAACCTTCTGCGTCAAAGGCAGTCGCACTACCACTGTGTCACATTCGGTTGTCATCGGTTTATATTTAGCGGTCAGTAACATCAGACTTTTGCAAATGAGGCAGTTTTCACATGTGCCGCGTGGCTTCACGGTCTTTTACCGGATCCGGTTTCTAATTAGCCGTCACTGACATCAGACGTTTGAAAGAAAAAAAAATACGTTTATTTTAGTTCCACTTTAAAAAAGTTTCTAAAATTAAAATACATAGTTTTTGTGTGCGTACTTATGTAAGTAAAAAGGGTCACCACTCAGCATTAGTTACAAGCAGTGGTGAGCTGCACTGCATGTAACGCTGGTCTTCCGTGGTTGCAGATGAGGCGGTTTGCTAGCAAGTTCCTACATAGTTAGTAGCCATTTGATAACAAACCGGGTATCATGTGAAACATGACGCACATCGTCGCATCAAACTGCGGCCGCCACGGACCGCAGTATCGTGGGGCACGTGTGTGATCCACCTGACTGCTCATGGGGAAGCACTGTTTATTTATACTGGCGATTAATTAATTAACTTTATAATGCAATATATAACATGTGCTTATGGCGGATCGCACTCTTGACGCACGATGGAGCGCTAAAATATGGCAGCGGTCTGTCAGATCCGTACTAGAAACGTCACTGGCTGTACTAAAACCGCACTCGACGGACGACACTACGATAGCGCTGCGTTTGGTATGGGGATTATCATTTTCTAGTTTTGATCTGACAGACCGCTGCGATGTTTTAGCGCTCCGTCGTGCGGCAAGTGTGCGATCCATTTATGGTGTAATTAATCGAAAACATAAGAAAATAAATTCTAGCATTATTTACCTACTTATGCATTGACCAAAAATTCCTCTGTCAAAAGCTTTGGACAATGGACATGAAAGAAAACCATCTCTACGGGTGTACGGGTGGTGAGTCTACAAGTGAAATTCGATGTACATTGCGTAGCTGGTCAAAAATCCCGGTTTTATAATGTCCCACCGGCTACGCAATGTACATCGAATTTCACCTATTGACTTGTAGCCTGTAGTTTCATTGCATAGGCCACAGGTTGTTCTAAACATCTACATGATGCAAACAAACTAGGAACAATCTCTGGGAAGTGGTAAATTGACAAATATCAACCACGAACTGCCAGATTTGAGAACAATGCTACATACATACATATATCACGCCTTTCGTCCCCTGCGGGGTAGGCAGAGCGTTAACAGCCGTAAGAATACGGTCGCTATCGCCACGTCTGACAGTTTTGAGGATTGTTTTCCAAGGTTGTTCCAGAAAACATGTGTATCACTATAGTGACAGGTTGTCAGCCTGTCGCCTAAAAATTGTAATACACCAATACTATCGAGTCCCGTAGTCGCCTCTTACGACACCCATGGGTAGGATGTGGGGTGATGCTTTTCTAAGCCGGCATCACACGGCATTAACAACAACGCTCACGGCAACAATGCTCAGACCATTAAATCACGTAGATAGTTACTTAACTGCACTTACTTCGTTAGCTCAGAAAACGACCAGCGTAACTTGACCTTCATGCTCAATACATGCATCTACGGGCGCGCACCAATAGTTACGCTGGTCGCGACACCACCGTCTGACCGAATGAGCTATAGAAGCGAGATCCATACTTAGAGCAACTAAATTTAATGTTTCAGAGGCAGCCCTGCAAACAACCAGTATGAAGTCATGAAAATTGTCGACTCGATTGTATTTAGTACTTACCTATATCTGAGTTAAGTGTTTCTGTAGGAAATATAAAATAATATTCTCTGACATCTTCTTCCCTACCATTTTGTTGAAAGTCTATGCAACTTCTACTACCTACATCTCGTCTTTTGTTTCTCTATACGGTCTGAAACATTGTACCCGTATCTGGTATTCAGCCAACTCGACAGTTTTAATAACAATTCACCAAGGTAAGCAAATGACGAGCGCTTAAATTGTGGTGTCGAATTCCGACTGCTTCTGCTATACTTTCTGCTTCTCGCTTTTATTAGTTAGGATTCCGTTTGATACATTTATGGGTCCAATTTTATTTTGTCGCTGCCATAATATTTGAGCTAGACGGAGCTTTGGTTGCGACGAGTTTTCATCGCTTCATTTCGCTTTCCTGAGATTCCCTCTTAAACATTCCTTCGCTGTAGACATATTTGTTCTGCCATATATTATCTGTCACTGGCATATATTATCTCCTCTCAAGATAAGTTGTGACATGATGATGACGGATTACTTATAGGATAAAGCTCGTTGTGAAATAGGGACATAGATTACAATCTATAAAGGATTTCACTAGATTTTAGGCTTCCGTGTGATGCCGGCTTAGAATAGCATCACCCAATTTTGATGTTGTAGGCTACACCATGTACTATTCTTATTTTACTACAAGCGGTTTCGCCCGCTATAACTCATTTTTTCCCGGCAAGTATTGTACTTAAAAACCTTCCGCTTCAATCACTCTATCTATTAAAAACTTCATCAAAATCCGTTGTGTAGTTTTAGCTACTTAAGCAATACATACATTCTATACAGACGCGAAAAGCAACTTTGCTCTATACATATATACACCTACTACATACTTACCTACCTACCTCCAGAATCAAAATGTCATGTGACTGCCAAATGTCGTAGCGGAGGGCGATTACTCGGACGTTTAATACGCTGCCTTCCCCGCTAGGGATGGAGAAATGTGATTATCCAAGTCCCACAGATCACAAATAGCCCCGTGATTGAAAGACGAGGGTGCTAACTTGGACGTTTAATCCTCTGCCTAACCCGCAAGGGGCAGAGGCGTAATTTATGTGGATAGAGACATCACAAATTGCCCGGTAATTGAAGGCGGAGGGCGCTAACTTGGACGGACGGCGGACACGCGCCGCGTACACTCGCGTGCAAAAGCCTAGTGGCTTAGTTCCGTGGATTGATGGGCGAAGCACGACGCGGCGCAGAAGCCTCTGTCGGACTACCGAACCGGACATGGTTTAGCTGTGACGTGGATGAACGTGGTGGTTGCGTATTTTTGAATTTATTTCGCACTAGCGGCCCGCCCAGCGACATATTTTTACGTGGGAATCAGATGTTTTCCCGGCAAATGTTATACATAAAAACTTTCCTCTTTAATCACTCTGCCTATTACAAAAACCTGCATCAAAATCCGTTGCGTAGTTTTGAATATTTAAGCAAACATACATACAGACAGACGCGAAAAGCGACTTTGCTTTATAAGTACTATGTAGTGATACGTGCCAGGCTAACCTAACAGATCCGTACACTACCATTTTCAAAGTCAAAGTCAAAGACAAATAATTCTATGGAGCCGGCTGCACTGCACGCACCAAAAAACATCTCATGCCTTACCTAGCGACAATTTTTGTTTTTTTTTTATGGTCAATATGTTTACGGCCCCCTAGCGACAAAGCCTCCACAAAGACACAGTCGGCCTCCGATATTGACAATTTTCTTATGACGTCACGGTCAACTATCGTCAGTAAATCGACTTTACAGACTACCAATATTTTTTTAAAACACTTAAATAAAAATAAATAAATAAAAATAAAAATACTATTTATTGTCTTTTAAGCTTATACTAAGTATACATATTTTCTATTGTCTAAGAAGGAACTTATATAAAAGACAAAAGGAAATGGCTCAGCTTGTGCTGGTGAGACCATTGTCTCCTCAGCGCTGGTTTTCAGCCATTCCCTCCTCCCTGAGATCGATTGCGGGGTAAGAGGTATGAGAGGGCTTAACTTAACAATATTTAAAATGAAAACAAAACTTAAACATCATTTGGGTAATTTAAAATAAAAAACACTTATTGTATGCATAAAGAAGAAGAAGACAAAAAAAAAAACAAAATCTATTTACGCCAGTTTCAATAATAAATAACACTTCTCATGTTAGGTATTTTAAACATTCAAAATTAACTACCGCTGGCAGGATTTGAACCTTTTCCATGAGGGCTATCGAGCTGATATATTTTACTTACGTGTTGGAAATATTTTACATGATAATGATTTTTTTCTATGTAGTTGAAGAATAAAAACAAAATATAGATGGCGCGTTCCAGATGCTGCAGTATAAACTTTTGAATGCAAACTGAAGGTTTGATTAAAGAGATAATAAAGTAAAATAAAAAAATACCGGAATCGTAGTTGTAGTTTTTTGTTTAATTGGCGGTCTTATTGTTCTGGTACTAATAACTTAACATACTTTAAAGTCAAAATACACTTTATTTCACAAGAAAATCACAATCAAAGAAGCACAACAAAAGATGCCGTGTGATGCCGGCTTAGAATAGCATCACCCCATTTCTTTCCCGTGGGCGTCGTAAGAGGCGACTGAGGGACTCGAGGGTTTTAAGTGTATTGCAATTTGAGGCGACAGGCTGACAACCTGTATTTATAGTGATACACGTTTTATCTGCAACGACCCACAAATATTGTCAGACGTGGCGATAACGACCGTAATTATACGATCGTTACCGTTCTGCCTACCCCGCGAGGGATAAAGGCGTGATTTATGTATGTATGTATGTATGTATGTACAACAAAAGAACAAATTGGTACATAATCCATGATGCTATTCTAATCCTGCACCGTACAGGCTTTAGCACGCGCCTGTACACCGCTAATACAATGAATGACGGACACTGATTGTATCCCTCTTCTGTGCGGATAATGCTGACAGTCAGGCTTACATACATACATATACGTATGGATAGATATGTTAGCTTTCAAGTTAGTGGTCTATTGCCATATACATATGGATATATATGTTAGCTTTCAAGTTAGTGGTCTATTGCCATATACATATGGATATATATGTTAGCTTTCAAGTTAGTGGTCTATTGCGGTCCACTATAACTACAACAACAGCCACGAAAGTCGTTTGCCGTACTCGCTACGCTTGGCAGGCAGATTGGCGAGCGCAGTACAAGATGTTGCATTCACGGTGCCAACATTCAAGAAGCCGCACTTTCATAATCTTAAATTTTCGACTCTCTCTCTTCGTGTGGGTGGGACACTGAGTCGTCCCAAAATATCGACTTCATTCACAACAATACTAAACTCTAAACTATAATACAACTAAAGACTGATCTATAAAAAATCTCTAAACTTTCCCACGTTAATTTCACCATAAAAATCATAATCATACCCTCTCTAATTAGTGATCAACAAATAATTCCTCAAACCAACCGTGGCAGATCGTAAATCATTGCCTTTGCCACCAAATTAAAAAAAAGTGCTCCCAGCCAGCTTCCTAACCCGCTTTCGAAAGAAAAAGCATTGAGCTGTCAAACGCCATTGTTCGAAATTCAAACTTGAATTCACACCTCGTGCGCTTTTGTGTTTTTATTTTTGTTTTAGGGTTCCGTTGGTTGACTGGGTCATTACGAACCAAAGTTTGTAAAATTGTCGTTTTTCAGTATCTCTATATTTTTTACAAACTCGAATATGTATGACAATACTGTTTTAATTATTTCCGCTGCTTTATAAACTTAGATCATGTGCTTTCTTTACTATCATTTACATTGAAAATTTTGGGGAATTGTAGTACCTAATACTCTTACCAAAATATAAAAGAATCAGCAAACAAGCAGGCTATAAACAGTTATAATAATAATCATAATAATCATTTTATTAATGTGAGACACATGTATATACAAAAGTTGTTAAAATAAAATTAGAATGTCCAAATATGCTCTACCTTTCGGCGTACAAAATTAACATTTCACAATAATTCATAATTTAATAATACCTATAATCACACTTTTATTTGTTTGTACTTGAATTAAATAATTTCTATCAATTAAAATGAAAATTACATGTCAAACCTAATACTATTTAAATATTCATCAACTGAGTAAAAAGTGAAATCATTTAAAAATTTAAATAAACTGCGTTTGAATGACGCCATGTCAGAAGTAACTCGTATTCTCTCAGGTAATTTATTATATATTTTAGGGCCCATCGTCAGTAAACTTTTATAATGTAGAGCTGTTTTACAGGGTCTTAGCTGAACTTTATGACACTGACGCGCTCTCAACATTTTAGGAAATAGCATTTCATTACTTTTTACAAAAATTGCAGTTTCGTATATATATAATGAAGGTAGTGTCAAAATATTTAATTTCTTAAAATGTTCTCTACAACTAGCAAGTCGCGCTAATCCACAAATAGCCCTAATACATCGTTTTTGTGCAAGAAACACACGCATGTTATTCACTGCGTATCCCCAGAAAATAACACCATACCTTAATCTAGAAGCTACACAACCATGATATGCTGTTAAAAGAGCATTTTCATCAACTTTTCTCGATAACATGTAAAGCGCATATGACAATTGATTAACTTTTTGACATATAAAGTCAATGTGACTTTGCCACCTCATGTCTTTATCTATATGTAGACCCAAAAATTTTGTAGTTGTTGTTTCACCTATTTTATGTTTCAGAGACCACGATATATTTCACAGATATTATATCACGAATAAATTTAATTTTTGAAATTATTATCATGCCGATTTCACGATTTCAGGAAATAATTTGTTCATGGCAACACGCCGACGAAATGTACACTCGATACGAGTCTCTATGAATATTATTAAGAGTTAGGAAAATTATCGATACATCAAGTACCACTTTGCCTAAAAGGTCTCGAAACCTCGAAATAAAAAATTGTTTCCAGAAAACATAACTTGAGAACATCAACAGAACCACCCAATCGTCGGACGAGACACTCTTGCACAACAGTTAACCAGCGCCACGGCAGGATTCCTTTGACCGAAATGAAAAAGCCAAAATTGACAGTTCAATTAAAAAGTACGACAAGTGATTTTCCGAGATTCTGTTTGTTTGTTCCACAATACTGAATGTGGGCTCAGAAATTTGTACGGTTGTAAAGTTTTTTTTTGTTTGGAAAGTGACGTTTAAATCAAATGTTGCTGCCCAGTGACAAAGTCAACAATTGGATTGTTGATTTTTTGTATGGAATGCATTGTGCGTTTGCTATTTTTGTATGGTGAAAGCTACCGAAGTGTGCAGAAGATACAATGTGGCTATTATACGGTAGATTTCGGGCACAATAACGTCAAGGTCCGAAGGGGTTAACCTGGGTGAACTTAAAAACAAATTATTTTTTTTGTTTAATATTTTTAAATATTTTTTGACATTCAAAAATGAACGTTTCTTACTTGTTAGATAAAAGTGCTGATCTATGATATTTTTTTCTGCTAACACTTCAACATACTTAACTGCGATTTTTTAAATTGAATTTAATTTATATCAAAAATAAAAAAAAAATCTTTCTCTAATAAAGGCCACAAATACCACTTTCTTTAACATAAACACATAAAGCTGTTATGTAGAGAGTTTATAAAATTTGAATTTCATCAAAGGAACAGAAGATGTACAGAACCCATTTTCAACATACGCAACCGCAACCCTTTCAAACTAACACGCTCAAAAGATTATTTTTGAAATAATTTAAAAAGCGAACAAAGTAGTGCCCGACTTTTTACATTTTTATTTTTAACCACTTGAGCTGGCAAAGGAATGAATCCTTTCAGCCAGTGCCACAGACTGGCAAAGGGGCTAAACTATACAGCCGACATTTTAAATCTCGTTTGGAATTTTGAGTGGTATTGATTTTTGAAGTATTTGTAGGGAGATGGTGTGAAAATTTTTGTTGCAATTAATATTTTGTGTTATAATTCTCTAATTCTGCTTGGATTAATTTCTGTTATTGTTACAATGTTTATGTTTTTGTAAATAAATAAATAATAAATAAATAAATAATGCTTTTGCTCTCATGTAAGTAGTTACCTAATCTACCGTATGATTGCATTGCATGCATAGTAGACAATGAATGAAGCCGTCTCTCTCTCTTCGTGTGGGACATTGAGTCGTCCAACGAACCCTTATGTCAGAATGTATCATCCGCCTTTACAAGTACTGACTGACATCCTGCCACTATAGTAATGCACGAATTACTGAAACGGCCCTCAACATTTGTCAGACGTGGTGATAGCGACCGTATTCTTACGGGCGTTAACGCTCTGCCTACCCCGCAAGGGATAAAGGCGTGATATGTATGTGTGTATATGTGTATACAATGAAATCGGTTTTATTGTTACTCCTTCTGTCTGTCATAGACACCGCTAACTTTTCAACCACGTAACGGATTTTGATGCAGCTTTTTATCAAAGAGTCCAAACATGACAAGCGGTAATAGACGGCAGCGGGTGAAACCACAGGACAAGCCACTAGTTTTACAATAAAAAAAATTACGACGCATCGAGACCACATCGTATAAAGGGCAGTAAAATTATAACGCCCATCCGTTTGAGTGGGTCAAATCAATTGGCCCCGCCGGGCGTCGAACCTGGGACTCCCGATGCTGGGTGCTACTGATTGATCCAATCAATCAACACACACAAACCAAGCCTTTATCTCTTGCAGGGTAGGCAGAGCGTCAACGATCACAAAATTACGGTCGTTATCGCCACGTCTGACAAATATCGAGGGACATTTGGAATATCGTAGTCACTGGATGTCAGCTTGTAGCCTAAAGTTGTAATATACATGAAACCCTGAAAACCGGGAAAGAAATGGGATGATGCTATTCTAAGTCGGCATCACATGGAAATTTAAATGATCGAAATGTACTGAATATTCTTAGTATCTAAATCGGTTCTTTGACCACTGATAGGGCACGTGCAGACCAGGAAACTGAACACCTTTCCTCTAGAAACATATGTAGAAGAGCAACCTTCCTTTAGAAACGACAAAGAACTCCCATACAAAAGCTGACTGCGTTCAAAAACATTTTGACGTTTCCTTTTTTATTTTTCACACATTATCCACACAAGCGATTAAAAAATCGCGGAAAAATAACTGTCTGTTCTTGCGAATTAAATCGCTCAAAAAAAAAAACTGCACGGTCTTGGCCTATCAAAAGACAGCAGCCGTTTTGATTTAAATATCGCTATAAAAGTCTACAGCAAGAAGGTTTCACATAAAAATTGGTTCAGTACTGGCTGAAACTGCCTAAGGAAATTTTCGCAAAATCCATTTGCTATGTGAAAGGAGCTCTTTGTTTTGTTTGTTTTGTTTTTCTAAATTTTATGGTATCAGCCAGTGTCTACGGCACATTTATTTCTGAAATTCTTATACTCGAAGTAGGTTGCATCAAAGTTTGTTTTGTTTATCTTTTGTATAGAGTTATACAGGATGTAAGAGACGGTGTCACGAAAACTTTGCAGGCGTGATCAGACCATGAAACTGAACGAATTTTTCTGAGGGGGCGGCTATGTTGGGTAACGAAAAACTTTTTTCCAATTTCTATGCAAAGTCAGTCAGATGATCGGGAATTTTGTACGGAAGGTCGTAATTTTTTTATGTTTACCAACATAGCCCCCATAGAAAAGGTTGTTCAGTTTTATGGTCTGATCACGCCTGCAAAGTTTTCGTTACACCGTCTCTAACACCCTGTATAAATAAAACATTTTTTCAGATATTTTGGAATGACAGAAAAAATTTACAAAACACAGTGACCACAGATAACTGATGACGCAAATTTCTGCGCCGAGTTACGCAAATGTAATTTTTGCATGTGACAGAGTCCAAACTACCCCTGTCTATAGGAAATCACTGCTGAGTTTTTATATCATACTACGTACAAGCAAACGCACATCACGCCTTTACCCTTTAGAGGTAGGCAGAGCATCAATGGCATAACAAATTGTCGCTATTGCCACGTCTGGTAATTGCTGAGGACTCTTTCAGAGGATTCATGTATCACCTGTAGCGACAGCTTGTTAGCCTGTCCTGTCGCCAAAAGTGGCAATACACACATGAAAACTTTAGGTCCTTTAGTCGCCTCTTACGACACCCGCAGTAAAGAAATGGGGTGATGCTATTCTGTACAGGTCACCGAAAACCATAACCCGCCTTCTCAGGGTAGTTAGTAGTAAGTAGGGTAAAAAATGAACTATGGTGGTCAAATCCCGGAAGTATGACCACACATAATCTATAATAGTTTTAAACCCACATTTGAAACACATGTCCGTAACATCATAACATAACATCATAGACGATAAGGAGGATCGCACACGCGCCGCGCGGTAATGCGGTTTTTGACGACCATAACTATATATTATCTTCTTGCCGATTCAATGGCTATCTTTTGGAATTTTACGTTTTCAAAATAGGCTACATTCCTAACAGGTCAAACGAGCTACATTAAAAATTCGATCCTCAACATTAAGTATATATTGTATGAAAAGATTAAAATGAAAATGAAATTACATTTTTCAGACTTGAAGTGCTAAAAAAGTTATTATATTTTCAACAAACTCTTTTGTCAATAAAACCCGGCCGGCAAAAAAACGTAAAACCGCAAGGCACATGTGAAAACCAACTTAGACGATAAACAGTAGTTAGGCATAAGTGCACTTGAGATTGGGCGGGATTCGAACCCGCACTTAGCTTATCTACTGCCTGCTGCATGTGTGGCCACGAAAATAGAGAGACCACGACAAAATATGCAATGGAATAGACCATACAGCCATTGCCGTTGCTTTTCGTGTGGGACACCAAGTCGTCCAACGAACCGATGAACCCTAATGTCAGAATTTTTCAACCGCCTTCTACAAGTAGCAGGCTTTGTGTAACGACCGCTGCCTAAGTGATCATAGACAGCAACCGGGACCTACGGCTTAACGTGCCATCCGAAACACGGAACCATCTTACTTACGGACAATCGGGTGGTTCAGCCCGCAATGTCCTAACCAGACTGGGAACAAATTCACAAAGTGATAAATATCAACTTTGTGAGTGACCCACCGAGAATCGAACCCGGAACCTTCTGCGTCAAAGACAGTCGCACTACCACTGCGCCACATCGGTCGCCACATTGCCGTGAGATGCCGACCAAGAATTATATAATTATATAGAATGGGTAGCAGCATTTTTTGTGAATTAAATCTTGCAGTGCGCTCACTTATCCAACTGCCAAGCGTGATGAGTATGGCCTATCTTCTCGACACTGTCTTGTTTTAGCCAAGGACTTCTATCTAACAACCCCAAAATTGAGGCTCAGGGTGGCAGATCGAAATAACTGGATTATTATTTCCGAAATGCCCCCCGGGGTATCTGGTTGGGTATCTTCTACAGCCACAATATGCCACAGCTGAACACGGGCTTTCCCCGATTTTTTATAGATTCCCGCTGTTTTTGTGGCCGCACTTTTATTAATGCATGTGACCGTTTCTGATTTTGCAGATGACTTCAATATACGTTCACTTCTTTAATAGCTTACGAATGTACATTACGTACGCATTATATATCATTACTGCAATAGTAGGTAGGATTCAGATGATATTTGAATGTGACTTAACCTAGGATTGGGGCCAGGTCAGCCTTCGGGTTGCAGAGGTCAGATGGCAGTCGCTCTGTGCAAAAACTTGGTTCCACGTCAAATCCCCTAGGTTAGGTAGCCGGCCCGACAGAGAACGGGATAAGGCAAGGAGAATGATGACTGGTACGTACACTATCTAGTGCAAGGAATGTAAGGAATGAAGTTGTAGAAGGGTTTTAATTTCGACCAGAATGAAATTACGTTTCAGGAACTGAGTTCCTGGATCTAACCATAAAACGAAAACGTCCTTATGAACCTGGCACTTCTAAATACTCTAGCACTCAGCTCGCATAAAATCTGCATTGTTCCCAAACTAAGTTCATTCCTTGTTGAATAAGTACAAAACAGACAACAGAATGGTCTATCCTATTGTTTAATTAAATAGTTTGCTTGCATACCCTATCGTGTTGCAATCAGATTTTGGCGCAAAATAATGTAATTTGATACATACATACATATATCACGCCTTTATCCCTTGCGGGGTAGGCAGAGCGTTAAAGGCCGTAAATATGCGGTCGTTATCGCCACGTCGGACTTTTTTGAGGATTGTTTTCTAAGGTTGTTTCAGAAAACAAGGGTACCTATCACTATAGTGATAGGTTTCAGCCTGTCGCCTAAAAATTGTAATACACCAATACTCTCGAGTCCCTTTGTCGACACCTTACGACACCCGCGGGAAGGAGGTGGGGTGATGCTATTCTGAGCCGGCGTCACACGGGTAGTTATGGTAGTGGTGGTATGCATCGGAAAACTAATTATTTGAGGTTGATTACTGTGCCAGATGATTTCTTCCCAGTGTTTTTTCCAGGTCCACTTCCGTTGGGACTTTTCCTGGAAATAGATGTTCATACACAACAGCCCTTGTCTGCTGAGTCTTTACAAATATTGCTTGTCAATCATGTAGATACGAAGAGTACGAAGGAATTCGACTTTTTACAGATACGCTCTGTGTCTATGTGGACGAATTTTTGCAGATAAACCCTTAGTAAGTTGATTGAGACCTTAAATGTGTCAAATTGAGCAGGGACTCTGATCTGCGGTTCTGTCCCTTTCCATAAAATCCAAAACCACATACTTTTTTTTCTTCTTCTCGTGTGGAACACCAGGTCACCCAATCCCTGTTGTCAAAAATTTTTCAACTTACCCGCAAATTTCTTTGTTGTAGCGTACAAAAATGACTTAACCACATCGAGGATGGTCCGCGCGCTGCTGCTCCTGGCGGCAGCACTGTGCACGCTGAGCGTCGCGCTCGGCTGCCCCTGGGCGTGCTCGTGCCGGCCCGGAGTGGCTGATTGCGCGCACCGCGCGTTGCTGCACGCGCCCAAGCGGCTCCCGCCCGACACCACCACGCTGTGAGTACACCGACTGTCACTAAATGACACGACACCACACCAACTGTCACACCATGACACCACAACACACACCATGCGGGCAACTGTCACTAAATGACAGTGTGCGCGCTGAGCGTCGCGCTCGGCTGCCCCTGGGCGTGCTCGTGCCGGCCCGGAGTGGCTGATTGCGCGCACCGCGCGTTGCTGCACGCGCCCAAGCGGCTCCCGCCCGACACCACCACGCTGTGAGTACACCGACTGTCACTAAATGACACGACACCACACCAGCTGTCACACCATGACACCACAACACACACCATGCGGGCAACTGTCACTAAATGACAGTGTGCGTGCTGAGCGTCGCGCTCGGCTGCCCCTGGGCGTGCTCGTGCCGGCCCGGAGTGGCTGATTGCGCGCACCGCGCGTTGCTGCACGCGCCCAAGCGGCTCCCGCCCGACACCACCACGCTGTGAGTACACCGACTGTCACTAAATGACACGACACCACACCAACTGTCACACCATGACACCACAACACACACCATGCGGGCAACTGTCACTAATTGACACTTTAAGACACTTTCGGACACCAACTGTCACTAAATGTCATTTTAAGACACTTTAGGACACCTACTGTCATTTATTGTAATTTTAAGACACTTTAGGACACCAACTGTCATTAATTGACATTTTAAGACACTTTAGGACACCAACTGTCATTAATTGACATTTTAAGACACTTTAGGACACCAACTGTCATTAATTGACATTTTAAGACACTTTAGGACACCAACTGTCATTAATTGACATTTTAAGACACTTTATGCCGGCAACTGTCACTAAATGACAGTGTGCGCGCTGAGCGTCGCGCTCGGCTGCCCCTGGGCGTGCTCGTGCCGGCCCGGAGTGGCTGATTGCGCGCACCGCGCGTTGCTGCACGCGCCCAAGCGGCTCCCGCCCGACACCACCACGCTGTGAGTACACCGACTGTCACTAAATGACACGACACCACACCAGCTGTCACACCATGACACCACAACACACACCATGCGGGCAACTGTCACTAAATGACATTTTGAGACACTTTAGGACACCAACTGTCATTAATTGACACTTTAAGACACTTTAGGACACCAACTGTCATTTATTGACATTTTAAGACACTTTAGGACACCAACTGTCATTAATTGACATTTTAAGACACTTTAGGACACCGACTGTCATTAATTGACATTTTAAGACACTTTAGGACACCGACTGTCATTAATTGACATTTTAAGACACTTTAGGACACCAACTGTCATTAATTGACACTTTTAGACACTTGAGGACACCAACTGTCACTAATTGACATTTTAGGACATTTTAGGACACCAACTGTCATTAATTGACATTTCAAGACACTTTAGGACACCAACTGTCATTAATTGACATTTCTAGACACTTTAGGACACCAATTGTCATTAATTGACACTTTAAAACACTTTAGGACATCAACTGCCATTAATTGACACTTTAGGACACCAGCTGTCATTAATTGACATTTTAAGACAGTTTAGGACACCAACTGTCATTAATTGACATTTTAAGACACTTTAGGACTCCAAATGTCATTAATTGTCATTTTAAGACATTTTAGGACACAACTGTCATTAATTGACATTTTAAGACACTGACATAAGACACTTTAATTGACACTTTAGTACACCAACTGTCATTAATTGACACTTTAGGACACCAATTGTCATTAATTGACACTTTAGGACACCAACTGTCATTAATTGACATTTTAGGACACCAACTGTCACTAACTAAATGATATTTAAGGACACTATTTGACACTGTATTCACGTAATAGAACGCAATTTAAAGTCTTATTAGTGTACTAAGGTCCGTATTTATAAATCGCATTCAACTGTGAGGTGAATCTCTAGAGGGATTCTGACAATAATCATTCAATACTGGTTTTGATTTGGCAGGTGGCCCCATAGGTAGGAAAGGTTGTTCAGAATTATGAGTAGAAAACACCCTACAAAGTATTTGTGCGCATCAGCGCCGATATGATTAGGAGTCAAAGTGGTCGCCATGGCCGAAATCGGTCGGAGAGATCATCATCATCACTGACTAAAAAATTACCCTGTATTTATTTAAAAAAAACACATTTCCACCTATGTTCCTTGGGAAAAGTTGTTTAGTTTCATGGTCTTGTTCATCCAAATTAAATTACTCGTAGTCTAGTACTTTCCTACCCACAAACCTATCTTTATTTTTGCCACACGTGGCATATTACCGGGGACAATTTGCCGCCATTCACACATTTTCAAACACCTCCTATCTTTCACTTTCCACCCCCTAAACATATTTCTCTAGGAGAATGTCCCCGGACAATATCCAAAGTACCGAAGAGTAGGGATGCGAAAAAAGAATCGATTATTAAAACAATAGATTTTTATAAAATATTTTATTAGATAACAAAAATTGAATTCTTTTGACCAAGTATTCTCAGAAACGAGTTGTTTCGGGTTTGGCGTAATGTCAGTCAAAATACACCTTATTTAAGGTCCATAGAAGTTAAATTTTGGCGGCGTGAAGTATACAAGTTGTAAGAGACGGTGTAACGAGAACTTTGCAGGCGTGATCAGACCATGAAACTAAACATCTTTTGTCTATGGGGGCTATGATAGGAAACGAAATAGTAGATTACGTACTTAGGTATGTAACCTATCAATAACAACCGAGGTTTTTTAACGCCCGAGCGGAGCGAGTGCGGTACCTTTCCGAGGTTGTTATTGATGTTACATCCGTGGTACGTATACTGCTTTACATATCGAATGAAAAGTGAGTAAAATAAAGCGATAAATTCAAGAAAACGATCCATAATAAATGATGATTGTATCGTCTGGTATTCAAATTGCACCGCGAAACTTTTTTTTTTTATTCAAAAATATTGAATTAATATGAAAGAAAAGTATCCTAACATAAAGTAGATATTTTTTTGATCGTAGGGATATTAGTCATTTTTACTTTTGTTATTGTAATATTGAGTAATAATTCGACCAACTCATTTATTGAGGTTATAAAAATACAGATTAAAAATATAATTCTATAAATTGATGCAACTCCTATTAAAAATAAGAAGAAATTGATTTTAACTTTTTAAATGCCGCGATTCTATTGGTTCTTTTTCTAGTTCCATATTTAAAAATTACTTACAGGCTTAGTTTTAAAACCTCGCCTGTAAGTTGAACTTACAGGTCGTGTTTTTTGTCAGTAATGACCTACTTTCAGAGCATGAGATATGTAAAAATTTTTTCGACCTTCCATCCATTCAAAATTAAACTCATCAGCTGAGTGACTTGGTATGGGAAGTCTAAATTTTTTTTTTGTTTTTTAACATAGTCGCCATTAGCCGCAATAGAAAAAGTAGTTCAGTGTCATGGTCAGATCACGTCTGCAAAGTTTTCGTTACACCGTCTCTTAAACCCTGTATATTACTTTTGTCGGTAATTAAATATTTTAGAAACAAACATTATTGCATAAAATCAAGTACGACATTATGAAAAATCTATTAAAGAAGATTAATTTTAAATCCATTTTAATTCAGGTGAAAAGCAATCAATTATTGTAAAATCGTTTTTTTTCATGGCTAAAGTCGCATCACTGTCGAAGAGTATAAAATAAAGTGTGGAAGCCATCGGTGGAAGCCCACAAATATTGATATCGGGGAATCGGCCATTTTCCGTAAAAGGTTCGCTTATAGTGGTTGGGGTTGCCATTTTTCACGTATTCAATGTTTTTGCCGTTACAAAGCATTTTACTTTAAATACAAGTAAATATGAGGTTTAAAAAAAAAGGTATTATCTGCAAATATTTTAAAGGGTGATTCAGCCCGTGAAACTGAACAACTTTCCGCGAGAAACATAGGTCAAAATATGAGAATTTTGTTGTTATACTTCCCATAGACATTGACTTGTTTTTTTTTTCATATTTCGACCTATGTTCCTTGGGGGCAAGTTCTTGAGTTTCACGGGCTGATTCACCCCCTAAAATATTTGCAGCTAATATTTTTAAACCTTATATAGTAACTTTAATCCCCACCCAACATATCTTTTAAAATTACCTATCTTACACTCGAGGACAATTACCTGAACAAAATGTGTCTACACTGACAGAGTAGTTCACAAGACAGATACCGCGGATACGGCGTCATATGTCAACGTCATGCGCAGGAAATTATGACATTTGCTCCCCTGATGCCATTGAGACGGCAACGCCTTTCAGGTGTCCCGTTTGACTTGTAGATGATGTGGAGTAGTTTTTCCACGTTTTTCAAGTGAATACATACACACATACATACTACATAAATCACGCCTTTATCCCTTGCGGGGTAGGCAGAGCGTTAACGGCCATAAAAATACGGTCGCTATCGCCACCTCTGACAAATACAATACAATACAATACAATATCTTTATTAATAACATTTGTTACACGTCATTTGGTAAATTATAATTTAAATTACAATAAGGTGAATTATCATAGAAAAGATAAAAACAATAATTGCGAGTATAAGACAAATTAAATTACAAGTTCTTTACAATAGTGGGGCACCCAAAAACTCCTTAAAATCATAAAATTGCTTTTCAAGAAGCCAATTTTTTAATTTGTTTTTAAAAGTATATATTGAAGCTGCATCTCTGATCGTGTCCGGCAAGCGATTATAAACCGACGGACCTAACACGTAAACCGACCGTTCAGATTTAGATAGCTTGTGTCGTGGTACAAGCAACTGGTTTTTTACGTTATTACTGCGCAAGTTATGTAATATATTGCTCGGCTTGGGCTTGAAGCTATCCAAATGCGTTGCAGTAAACATGGCTATCTGGTAGATAAGCTCACACGGTAGTGGCAGAATTTTAAGTTCGCTGAATATTGAGGGCCCTTTCAGGTGAATAGGTTAGAATAAACTAGGTTACTTAAAAGATAGGGGAATTGTTGAAATAATACGACAAAAAGTATCTATACCGGCTTCCTTATAATATAAATCGTAAAATAAACGCAAAATTTAACAATAATTTTTTGCCGCCCTAGAACCTCATCATCATCAAATTTAATTTTACTAAAATAATTTTATGTATGGAGTTTGATTTATAACTTTCTCTTTTTTATATATTTTTTTCTTCTTCTTCCTTATTTAAGAAAAAAAGGCTTCGAAATTCATAGTACTGACGGCCGGTTATCTACCTGGGCCCTAAGTCTGCTAAGCTGAATGAAAATCGTTTAAGTTGGATCTCGATTGGATTTCAGTTGGATGATTTTAGTAGTTTCGTAGTCTGCCAAGAGTTTGAAGTAAAGAAAATTACAATGGCAATGAAAAAAAAAAAGAAAAAAGAATTATTGAGTAACATAATTCCTTATATCTATTATGGCAATGGAATGACAGTTGAGTTTCGATGGCGTTACAATGACAAAAAAATAGCAGACTTGGGGCTCAATTTATCGTATGTGACGTGGAAATGGGCGAGGCAATATTTCCTTTGATATGTATATAGAAACCATAGATTTTAATGTGTTTTCTGCAAATGGAAAGGTTTTAATGGTAACTGTCCCAAATAATTACTTGTTATCGAGAACTGCATTATGATATGATGATGATGACTGTTTTTTACAATATACCGGATAGCGATTTGTATCTGTCTGTTGCATGCAGACATTGCAGACTAAAGCCGGATTGACACTATCAAAGCATGCTTGGACTTGGACCTAGGTTTGACGGCCTTTTTGGACGATACTTTGGTCATAGCAAAACTCATCAAAGTGCACTTGGATAAACGTCCAATCAAAGTAGACTAGCCCCTTTATGATGCGCACAGTATAGTGACTTATCTCGCCGGCGAGAAGACTTCACAAGTGTCAAGTCGTATGGATTTTATCAAAGCAAGTGAATAATTTTGTCTACAAGTGTAGAGAAAACCTAAGTCGTGGTTGCGCATTAGGACGAATGCTTTGAAAGTGTCTAGCCTCCACCTGGCTTGATGTACACTAGTGGGATTTTACCTAAACATCTTAGATTACCATTGTGCGACATCGATATTGATGTTTAGTTGATAGCATATTGTGTTCAACATGCTGTTTATACAAACACTGAATGAACAGTTCTAACGAAGGGTTCTAAGGAAGATACACGATTTCAAAAAACTAGCGTCGTAACATAAGTTACTTAGTAACGCGAGTTTTTCATCATCTCCTTTCTTGTGTTATCCTGTTCTATGTCGGGATCGGCTACCTAACCTAGGGCATTTGATGTGGAACCAAGATTTTACACAGAGAGACAGCCGACCTCTGCAACCCGAAGGCTAACCTGGCCCGAAGCCTAGGTTAGGTCACATTCAAATATCATCTGAATTCAAATTTTATTTGAATGTGTGTGGATGAAACCATCGCGATGTGTTTCCTTCACCGTAAAAGCAGTCGGTAAATGAACGTGAGTAAAAACACATTGGTACATGGCGGGGATCGAACTCGGGTCTCACGATTGTAAGACCGGTGTCCTAACTTTTTCTTTCGTATTTTTGTAAAATAAACCCTCAAACTTTTTTATATGTAGGTGACTAATCTTGGTAAACGGAGAGTCACACGGAGGAACTAAACGTGTGGGCGACCTCCTCAAATGTTTTTTTCGCGACCGTTAGCGTTGCTTCACCAAATCTTCGGAAAATCTGTCAAAAAATTTGGCGGAAAACGGTCGTTTCCTTCTGTACTTATCTGTCAAACATTTCTTGACAGGTACGTAAGTCTGTAAATTAATTATTACTCTATGCAACCCCGAACGTTTACTTAGGGGTTGCCATTGCTACTATAATATCAATATCGATGTGTAATATCACGGTACATTCGCGTGGAAAACTTGCTGTAGGTAAGTAAGGGTTTGTGGACAGTCGCCGTCAATAATCTTTAAAAATCACTACGTAGTATAAAGCAAAGTTGCTTTTCGCGTCTGGCTGTATGTATGTTTGCTTAAGCCTTTACAACTACTCAACGGATTTTGATGCAGGTTTTTTAATAGATTCAAGAGGAAAGTTTTTATGTATAACACTTGCCTGAAAAAAATCTTATTTCCACGGGAAAACGAGTTGCAGCGGGCGCAGCCGCTGGGCGAGCCGTTAGTCAAGAGTATTTTAAAGGGTTTTCATACTGTAGGTACTACGACGCGTTTTTTAATACTAGTTCTAAAAATCTATCTAACAGCAACACTAGGGCGAACTAGGTGGCGCTACTACAGGTTGAGGAATTTGACAAGTTCAGTGTGTGTGTCCAATAAATACTCCTACTTGGGATTTAGCAGTAGGATAATGCGTTGAGTGCTTTATATTCTCGTAAGTGAAAATAAGTGATTTCCATAATTTAATCTATTACCCCTATCTATTAAAAATTGCACCTTACAATTTACTCCGAGCGCCATCTACTCGGAACAAAACGAACAAAAAAAAGATTCCTATTATAAACGAGATCTGTGAACATTTAAGATTTTTTATCCGTTTCTCTTTTTTTAGTATGATAAGATCGTACCAAGTGGAAGGAAATAGTCTCTGCCTACCCCAACGGGAAAGAGGCGTGATTTATGTGTGTGATGTTCTCTCTTTTTCTGACAAGTTTCACCACACTTATGTTCGCGACTGTACCCAACATAAGGGCGGGGGTATATTAGCATCATATTGGTCTGTAGCTCCTTATTGTGTCCTCCCCTTGCATCAATTTGTCTTCCTTTGCACTGTTTACACTATACAACTCGAGGCACGTGTGTTGTGGAGTGTAAACATGATCGTAGATAAGGAAATGATAGATTGCCATGCGAATATTCTATTAGTTAAGGTCATGAAAAAAGATGGCGCCACTTTCTTCTCGATCTGTGAAAATGGCATCGATTTTTCCTACAAAAATTTTGTTCCATTTTATTTAATTTCTAGACTTTATAGACTCCAATGCATTGACTAATGTTGTTCATGTGTTGTTAAAAATAAAATAATAGACAATGTTGATACCAAAACACGTGTGTTACCGGCTTAGAAAAAGAGCTGTGAAAATATGGCAGTTTCTATGTAGGGGTAATATAAAAGAAAACATAGATGGCGCAGTTCAGGAGCTAGGTATGAACTTTTTAGTGCACACTGACGGTCCAATCAAAGATATCTGGGGGCACGGCAGTGCCCCCGCCAAGTCGAGCTAGAAAGCGGCACAGCCGTACCATCCTTTTCTCGAAGCGGTTCAGGCCATTTTCAACATCGTATAACTTTCTTGTGGATAAAACAAAAGACTTGAAACTTCAGGAATCAATCAAAAGCCCTGTAGATACGGTATATTTCAAATTTCGTTCACTTTGAACCAGTGGTTTAGGAATAAAGTAAATCAAAATCTAGTCAAAGTTCTTAATTTTGTCACTGACTGACTGACTGACTCACTCACTCACTGACCGATCATCAAAATTCTAAGGCACTTCTAGCAGACATAGAGACTTCTAATTTAGAATATAATTTGGGTTTAGTGTATAAATCAAGGAAAAACTTAAAAATCTAGCAATTTCAATGCAGTTTTCTAGGTAAACCGATAGCATAAATAACTTTGTAATTTTATAGAAATGTACTGTTTACCAAGTTATATTTTGCTGTCGCTCCTAAAATACTTTGTTTTGGTCCAGCAAAATGAGAAAAACCGTGGCTGAGGCTCAAGAAATAGAGCCGCAAAAGAAAAAAAGGAAGACTACCTACAAAAAGAAATGAGACCCCTCAAAAACATTAATATATAAAAAAAATCCAAGTCTCGCTACTGAGCTGTCAACCGTAAAAAGGTATGAGATCCATTTGAAACCAAGTCGGCTATCGATTTGTTCATTCCCCACTTAAGAGATCTATCTTAATTAATTACGTAATTAGTTAATAAGCATTATTTTATAGTGACCATATCAATATTTTCAATATATTTTAATGTTTACAATAAATTGAATGACTTGGTAATCGCACTGAATGTATTAATTTTAATATTATGTATTACACGTTAACCTTCTGTTCTAGTGCGATGGCTAAGTCATTCAATTTATTGTAAACAGCAAAATATTATATTGAAAATATTGATATGGTCACTATAAAATAATGCTTATTAACTAATTACGTAATTAATTAAGATAGATCTCTTAAGTGGGGAATGAACAAATCGATAGCCGACTTGGTTTCAAATGGATCTCATACCTTTTTACGGTTGACAGCTCAGTAGCGAGACTTGGATTTTTTTATATATTAATGTTTTTGAGGGGATAATTTTATACTTAGTAAGTAACCAGTTGCGCGCCATCTATATTTTCTTAAAATAATGTGGCCCTTGACATATACTTTAGAAGAAATATATAAATAAGTGATCTATAACTCTAGGAAGTCCTTAATTGGCTTTTAAACGTGGCCCGATTTTCCCAATTTTCCTTATATTATGTCTACAACTTTGATTGTATAAAAATAAATGTAATAAGCACTTTTTAAGTCCCAATTTGTACACCAATTTGTTCACTCTCGAAATCTAATTTAAAGTCGCAAAAAACTTTCACATCTGTCTCATTATTTGTTTTTTTTTCGTCCCCAACGGGCAACTTCCGGTTGGGGGAAAAATAAAATTTTACGTTTCCGGAAAAGAGGCAGGGGCGCTACGCATTTGGCATCGCCTCTGGCAACGAAAATAGAGGGCAAAGTTAATTTATGTCGTTGGTAAAATGTTACTGATACCGCTTCCGGGGTCTGGTGAGTTACGCGTTAGGATTCGGAGGTCCTAGGTTTGAATCTCAGTTGTTGCAATTTTTCGGTTTGTGAGATTGTTTTCGGTTTGGTTAGGACATTGCAAGCTGAACAAACAGATTGCTGTAAAGATGGTTCCTAGCACAGACTTATAATACCTATACTCTATGGGTCCCAGGCGCGATAATTTTGTACTTTGTACCTATAACTTATAATATATTTTTTTCTGACACTTTTTGTATTATATAAATAAAGTATGACTCAGTCTAGCAAAACCTACTTTTAAATTTCTCATCTTATGATTCAAAACTGGCTTATACCATAAAATCTTAAAAAGAAAATAAACTGTCACATTTGCTTTTCTTAGAAAATTGCTTTTAAGGAATTTTCTTGGGCAGTTTCAGCCAGCATAGAATCGATTTTTATTTCAAACTTTTTTGCTGAAAAGACATTTTATATTTTTAAATGCAAAAACTGGCTGTTGCCATAAAGTTTAGAAGAAAAAAATATACTTACGTCATGATTTACTTTTCATTCGCAAATGATTTTGGGCATAGTTTTGGGTCATTCTAGCCATTGATATTATTGAATATTTAAGTTCGAATTTTGTCTCTTTTTTTTGCTTAAAAACTATCTTTGATGTTAGTACATAGGAAAGGGGACAGACACAAAAAAATCACATTTAACATTGTTCCAATGGGAAAAGATCCTATTCCCACGGGAAAAAGGCTTGGTCTTCTAGTAGGTATATCAATCAAATAATTCGTCAAATTTCGGTTCTATCATCATGCTCTTCCCTGAAAATGGCAAATGGACTCTTTCACCCTTCGAAATGCGCTTTTCAAACAAAACACGAAATCAAATAAAATACCTTTTACAATACACTGCTATTCATAAACAAATTTACATACATGCCCCTAGGGATGGAAGTGTTTTCTGTTTGTAGGTGTGTTTTTATTTGCTACGGGTTTTTTTTTGTAAGTAGTTGTTTAGAGCAATAAATTGGGACCGTAAAATTACGGTCGTTATCGCCACGTCGTCTGACAAATGTTTGAGGGTCGTTTCAGATAACTCGTGTATCACTATAGTGACAGATTGTCAGCCTGTTGCCTGAAATTGCAATACACATGAATCGAGTCCCTTAATAGGCTTTTACGACACCCACGGGAAAGAAATGGGGTGATGCTATTCTATGCCGGCATCACACGGTTTTAGAATGTTTATAATGTTTTTTTTTTTGTATGCTCATGATGTGTGTTAGCACAATTCAATTCAATTTCTTGTTTTATGGCGTTTTCATTATGATTTCGCCAGTATCAAGGTCTTATTTTATTATACTTGAGAAACATGTGACAAAAAAAAGTTAAAATTGAATTGTGTTTCAATTTTCCTTTTTTTTCACAATTAATCCATTTCTGTATAGTGTTAAATGTGGCAATACGTAAAAAAATTATATACAAAATTTAGAGCTTGAGTTTAAGCTATTTTTTACGAAAGCAGAGACTTACTAGCTTCTCTCTTGCTCAGTAAAGTCTGGCAAAACCCCGATATTCCGGTTTAATCAAGTCTGCTGGTCCGCGAGATGATTCCGAGACGTTTGTCCCCAAATCGCGCCGTTTATGAGAATCCCGAGAGTGGTTGTAGGGTGACCATGGGGTTGAAATATTTCAGAAAATAATTAGGTTTTCAAAAAAATTAAATAGTGGACTTTTTATAAATTATTGACCGCTACGCAGATTTTTCTTTCACTGGGAAAGATGCTTATTCCTACTTTTGTAATTGTACTTTTTTATAACATCCACGTAGAAATGGGAATGATGCTATTTTAAGTCGTAGTCGACACCAAAAATACTTATTAGTTAACTTGACGCAACGCTTGATTTTAAGGTTCCGTGGTTATTAACACTAAAACTATAAGACATTATTACGGGTTTTAACTCACGGTAGGGATATATCGAGCACCCAATATTTCGGCGATGTTGCAATCGCCATGATCACGGGTAAACTGGAGCGGCTGCGGGTGACGGCTAAGGGCAAACATATCTGTCTACCCTCATTCTTCTGCGTTTTTTCGGAACACTTTGGTCACTATCGGTACTCACTCGAAAGTCATCTCGACAACACACACTAACGGTATCGCATGATTTTATTGCAGGTTTAGACACAAACTTATTTTCTAGTTTACCCGTGATCATGGCGATTGCAACATCGCCGAAATATTGGGTGCTCGATATATCCCTACCGTGAGTTAAAACCCGTAATAATGTCTTATAGTTTTAACTTGACGCAAGCTGAAACACCTTATTGTCCGAGAAAGATGGTCTGTCCCACTTTGCTGTCTATGATATGGTACACAACCATGTCAGATGCCAGCTACTAGTTAGAATATGTGTTGAATAACGTTGACACGACAGTTCGTCGGGTTGTTGGGTGACTCGGTGTCCCATTCGTAAAGAAGGAGTTATAAAAGCTATAATACACATGTTTTCTGAAACAACCTTGGAAAACAATCCTCAAAAATGTCAGACGTGGCAATAGCGACCGTATTTTAAGGGCCGTTATTGCTCTGCCTACCCCGCGAGGGATAAGGGCGTGATATGTGTATATATGTATGTATGTATAAAAGTTACATTTTACCTTTTTAGAAGTTTATTTAGTTTATTGGGATTTACCACACTCACAGTGGTAATTATTCTCATAAATGAAAAAAAAATATCAATTTCTTATTTTCATTTTTAGTTTATTTAGTGTAAGTGTTTCTCTATCTCATTCTCTATCGGTAAAGACCGAAGATTTGCAGCCTGTCTTTTGTTGCATTTCGTCACAGTCTCTGACTCTCACTAGTGCACATGAGAATATGGGTGCATTGCATCCATATTGCATGGCTGAATTTGCATCTGTTTGCGGCGCCCGCTCGCCCCGTGCTGGCAATGTACTTAGTTGATTGTGTCTCAGAATATGTTTAAGACGGTTGTGCGGAAGTGGCTGTCTGTTTATTGGTACGTGCATTGATGTGAAGATATCTACGCGATAGATATATCACGTAAAATGATAGCTAGTTTTGCGGCCCGAATTAGCGCCTACGAGAGTACAGCGTACTTTCTTTGACTGCCAACGCGACTTCGAAACTAAATTATTTAATTCCGGGTACTTTTGTATCTGCTTTTCTTTGACTGCCAAATGGCATGGAAATGGCGGTTTTCAATGAGCGCCACCAATATTGTACCAACGACGTACGTGGTATACGAAATACTTACAAGGAGTGTATGTGTAGAGTTAAAAGAAATTTGATACATATTTTCGAGAGAGAACGAGAGTGGATGCAATTTTTCCAACATAATTCTTCCACATAAGTTTGGCGGCCCGCCCAGCAGCTGCTAATCGTTTTCCCAGCAATAATTTATACATATTATTACCTTCGATTTGGACCTATATTTTCGGTCTGACGTTTAGGGTTTATATTAGTTTCCAAATCTCTTTAAGCATGGCCACCCTACACCCGATGGCTTGAGGCGTCTAAATAGTCAGCTCAGCGACTCTTGGCTTCAGGCGACCAAATGCATTGCCATCGTGGTGTATTAGTTAGTGCCTAGGCTCTCGACTTGAGGGTAGCAGGTTTCAGGTGAACAAACACATTGCCACCGTGGTGTACTAGTTATTGCCTAGGCTCTCCACTCAGGGGTAGTGGAATCGACTCCCGTGTAGAGTTCCTCAGCTCAGCGACGCTTAGCTTCAGGCGACCAAACACATTGGCACCGTGGTGTAGTAGTTAGTGCCTAGGCTCTCCTCTCGAGAGTAGCGGGTTCGAGTCCCATGTTGAGTTCCTCAGCACAGCGACGCTTAGCTTCAGGTGATCAAACACAATACTTGCCCTAATGGTGTAGTAGTTAGTGCCTAGGCTCTCCACTCCAGTGTAGCGGGTTCGACTCCCGTGTAGAGTTCCTCAGTTCCGCAAAGCTTTAACACAATACTTGCCCCAGTGGTGTAGTAGTCAGTGCCTAAGCTCTCCACTCGAGGGTTCCGGGATCGACTCCCGTGTCGACCAAACACAATAGGACCTGCGCCACGAAAGGAAACGTCCAAAGAAGAGAATAAGTATTTTTATTGATTGAAGTGTTTGTATGATTGTGGTAGGAACTCGAAAAACAGGCTTTGGTTTTGCAACAAAGTAAGAATGACAAAGCTGGCAGAATATGAGGCATACTCGTAAACTTAGCAAATATTTACTTCTTAGTGAAGTGTAGTTTGCCGTGTGATGCCGGCTTAGAATAGCATCACCCTACATCCTTCCCGCGGGTGCCGTAAGAGGCGACTAAGGGACTCGAGAGAATTGGTGTATTACAATTTTTAGGCGACAGGCTGACAACCTGTCACTATAGTAATACACATGTTTTCTGAAACAACCTTGGAAAACAATCCTCAAAAATGTCAGACGTGGCGATAGTGGCTGTATTCTTACGGCAACTATCGCTCTGCCTACCCCGCAAGGGATAAAGGTGTGATATATGTATGTGAAGAAAAACTGCCTAAGTGCCTAGTTAGTAATATTGAAAGAATTTTTTTAGCAGTTTTTCAGAATGTGATAAAGAGCGTACCATCAATTTTGCTCACTTGCCTGTAGAGGCGGATCGCACACTTAACACATGACGGAGTGCTATAGCAGCGTCGTCCGTCGAATGCGGTTTTTTTTAGTAGGGGGAGTTACGTTTCTAATATGGAACTGACAGACCGCCGCGATATTTCTGCGCTCCGGTGTGCGATCCATCGATGTAGGTATTTCTTGAAAATACGTGGAACCCTTGCTGGGAGGGCAGCTGTTTTTTTAACCTCTCGTTAATTTTACAAAAACCCTCAATTTGGAAAATTTCCATCTCAGCACTTAAAGCTTGCCTCGCCCTTCAAACAAATAGCAAGAAGGGTAAGTATTATTTGGTCCTAGTTGCGTTTGGTCATAGTTGCATTTGGTCATATTTGTATTCGGTCACAATTACCGACGTTTGATTGATAGCACATATTGTTTAAAAAGTAAGCGATGGGCGAGTCTCATTTGGTCCTAGTTTTTTTTTTTGTCACAGTTGCATTTGGCCATATTTGCATTATGTAATGTAGTCTCCGAGGTCTAATTTATTATGACTCAGCTTGCGAATCTAATAACTAAAGATTTCATACACAAATCACGCCTTCATCCCGTGCGGGGTAAGCAGAGCGTTAATGACCGTAAAATTACGGTCTGACAAATATCAAAAAGATTTCAAGGTTAATAGATTTCCAAGTAAGTATAAGCCAAAGAATTCAAATGTATAAGTAAGGCTGCCCCCACATTGGGCGTTGGCCGAGCGTACGCGTTTCCTGAGCGTACTGCCGGCGTCGGCGCGGCGCGGACATCGCGTCAGCGCACCGTCTGCGGGGCGCGGGCTTCGCGTTATACAGCGCCGCGCGGGCGCTGCGTGAACGCCGCGCAGACGCCGCGCTTACGTCGCGTTCCACAGGCGTTCGGCCGCCCGTGTCCCCCGCGCACATTCCCCCCCGCGCCCGCTAGCATCTCAGTTGCGGCCGAACGCCCGTGGAACGCGACGTAAGCGCGGCGTCTGCGCGGCGTTCACGCAGCGCCCGCGCGGCGTTGGACAACGCAGAGTCTGCGCCCCACAGACGGTGCGCTGACGCGACGTTCGCGCCGCGCCGACGCCGGCAGTACGCTCAGGAAACGCGTACGCTCGGCCAACGCCCAATGTGGGGGCAGCCTAAAATGCGTGAAAAGCTCACCACTGCTTGTTATTTATGCTGACTGGTGACTCTTTTTAGTTATATAAGTAGGCACATGTAAACTATGTATTTTAATTTTAGACAATTTCTTAAAGTGTAACTAAAAGAAACGTTTTTTCTTACTTAAAAAAATATTAATTTTCAATTTAATGTTCATAAAATTGGACCATAAATAAGTGAGGTTTTTTTCTGTGACCAAATGCAACTGTGACAGAATGACACCAACATTTAAAGTACCGATGCTCCCTTCCGCAAAAGATAATAATACTAATTGATATTAATAGGGGGCTTTTCGTCGTTCGCGGGAAAACGGGGATCCGTTTCCGGGATACGAATTGAAAAAAAAATGGGTTTCAAGTATTTTGTTACCGTGTGATGCCGGCTTAGAATAACATCACGCCATTTGTACCCGTAGAGATGAATTCAGAGAAGAGGCAGCAGCGTTTCCTCTGAGTATCTACAATATACACTGCGCTCGCCAATCTAGAAGAAGAAGAAGTAACAAATTAACATGTTGTAAATAGGAAATCATTCAAGTTCATCTACAAAAGCTTATATAATTATAACTAATAATATTTTGTAAAAAAAGGAAACGCCTTCAAAGAACGCGTAAAAGTGCGAACCTGCATTTTTGTTGGATAATATGCTTAAAACTTTATCCTTAGTCTGACAAAAACTTTACTGAAAATCGCGTCAAAATCAGCCAAACGCGAGATAATCGCGGACAATCACACATACATACATACATGTCAAACTGAGAACCTCCTGTTTTTTGAAGTCGGTTAAAAATACAAAATGATTTTACTCTTCAAAATCTCTCAACCAGCTCTACAATAATCTCCTTAGCGCCGTATATAGAGAAAACGCCGTGAAAATAAGCGGTGGATTATTTTTGACGTTAACTGTACTCGTAAAATATATTCAGCTGACTGTACTAGAAGAAAAGGGGGATTTTCTTAAAGGCTTTTTGGCTTGAGAATTATTCAAGAATTCACAGTTTAGTCTGTAAAAATGTTTTTTGATTTTACAAAGGATTTTGTTGCTTTAAAAGTCTTGATTCAATAATGGTTGTTTGGTTTTCTATTGGATTTTTCTGTGTATTAGAAGTAAAATTGTGAAAATTGTACAATGAAAACGCCAATAAGTAAGTAATTAAAATTAACTATGAAATGGAAAAGGCTTTTTACCCGACAACGACAAACAAGAAGGAGGGTGATGTAGGGAAGTTCATTAGTTTAAACGGGGGCTTCAAAATTTTTAATAAGTTATGCGTAAAGTTTTTGAATTTTCCAAACTTATACATACATATACATATATCACGCCTTTATCCCTAGCGGGGTAGGCAGAGCGTTAAAGGCCGCAAGAATACAGTCGCTATCGCCACGTCTGACATTTTTGAGGATTGTTTTCCAAGGTTGTTTCAGAAAACATGTGTATCACTATAGTGACAGGTTGTCAGCCCGTCGCCTAAAAATTGTAATACACCAATACTCTCGAGTCCCTTAGTCGCTTCTTACGACACCCGCGGGAAGGATGTGGGGTGACGCTATTCTAAGCCGGCATCACACGGCCAAACTTCTGCTACACTTAATTAGAAACCAAAACTAGTAGAAAATAGACAATGAACGAGTAATACGTTTATACGCGGCGTTACGGCATTGCGGGATCCGCATTCATAAATCACGCGACAGATTTTTATCACGACTGCGCAAACACTGCCGCGCGATAAGCCAGTATGCAGTCTGCAGTTCCAGCTAATGAAAAGGGTGCTTTAGATAGACTTTTGTCCCTAATATTGTCTAGTATCATATAACTGTCAGAAAGTGTTTTAGAAGTAGTGAAGGCAAATTTTTCGCTTAGTAATAAAAAATCCATGTAAAAAAGCTAGACTAAATCACTCTAGAGTGATTTCCAAGACAATTTTTTTCACGACTGCTCTAACACAGCCGCGCGATAAGCGAGTCTGCAGCCAGCTGTTCCTAAACATATTAACTGGTGGAAAGGGTGGTTTAGATGAAAGGACCAAAAATGTGAATATTTAAAAATAAGTAAAAACATGATCCCACACAATTTTACAGAGGGCGAAATTAAAATTGAAAAATCTTTTATAATCGTACCAACCATTCTAAAATATATAAAAGCGTCTCAAAGGTCAAGTGGTTAGGACAAGCGCTTACAATCGTGAGATTCGAGTTCGGTCCCCGCCATGTACCAATGTGTTTTTATTTTCCTATATTTACCGATTTATTTATATGCCGTGCGATGCCGGCTTAGAATAGCATCACCCCACATCCTTCCCTCGGGTGTCGTAAAAGGCTACTTAGGGACTCGAAGGTATTGTATATTACAATTTTATTTTATATTACAAGATATTGTATATTACAAGGTACTGTGTATTACAATTTTAGGCGACAAGCTGACAACCTGTCACTATAGTGATACACATGTTTTCTGGAACAACCTTGGAAAACAATCCTCAAAAATGTCAGACGTGGCGTGGCGATAGCGACCGTATTCTTACGGCCTCTGCCTACCCCGCAAGGGATAAGGGCGTGATATATGTATTTATGTATGAATATTTACCGACTGCTCTTGCGGTGAAGGTGTAGTGTGTAGTGAAGTATTAGCGTATTAAGTAAACTATTGTGTCAGCACTTTCCGTTTAATATAAACATTTTGCGCCACATGCTCGCTGCTGTTCGCGTCCGATCGTTGACCAATATAGTACAGTGTTTGTTAAGTATGTAGTGTTTAATTTCTACAACCCTTTGGAGCTACCCCTACACCAACACACCACTACACACCACCGGCGACCACAGGGCCACCGTGTATGGCAACCCTGCGTGTTTTCGACGATTCGTCGATGCAGCGAGCCTAGAAGAGACAGGAAGTTGCGCACCACGTCATCGTGTCATCGTGTCTTAGGGGTAGCGTCCACGTGAAGGAATAAGGTGAAGAATGAAGATGGAGATGGCCATGCAGTAAGGGAAAAGAAGCCAAATTTGGAGCGACACAGCGAGATTTTGGGCAAGGAACTTGTGAAACGCGTCCCGTCCCGTCCCGTCCCCCGACGTGTCATCAAGGAATACCCAAGGAAAGTGTAGGAAAAGACGGACTACGTTACGGATATTTACAGTTAAAAAGTGAAAAATAAGTGCGGAAATAATACGTTCACGCAGTGAAGAAGTGTGATATACGTAAAAGTGATGCGTCGGCATAACGTGACTTGCGCGCGACACGGCAATGAACTGGACTTTGGTACATATGGTATGAACATTGAGTATAATTTTATTTAGGTTGTCTATTTATAGAATTTATGGGTACTTTTAAAGAATATATAGAATCATTTAAGGAAAATCATAAGGATTTAAGTTATATTAAAGATAGTATACGTCAATTAGGACCGTCTAGGAGACATGGTAAAAATTTTGAATCTAAAGTAAGTGAAGCTAAGGGAATATAAATATAATATATATTTAATTAATAAGAAAAATTTTGAAGAACACTATGAAATTGTAGGTTCAGAAGTAGATATTTGTAATTTAATTGAGAAAGTATGTGAAAGGATATTACAATACGAAGAAGAATATTTATTGTCGAAAAATAAAGAAGAAACTATAGACATGTCGGACAAATTTTGTTTAAAAACGGCTACAAGCCTTTTGCCTAAAACCTGTGGTGATGAGGGCACCACTGAAGATTTAATAGATGCTATTGAATTGTACGCGTCAATGCTCAATGATGATGGTAAGAAGTTGCTCATAAATTTTGTTTTAAAAACGAGATTAACTTCAAACATTAAAATGCGATTGTCTGCAACATACGCCACCGTAGACAGTCTCATTAAGGACATGCGCACCCATTTGCTTACGCGAAAGTCAGACACTGCTCTTCAGTCAAAGTTGCAAATGTCTAGGCAAGGTGATAGGTCAGTAAGAGAATTCGGCCAGGAAATTGAAAGTTTGTTTGCAGATTTGACTATTTCACAGGCGGAAGGCAGTGACGAAGCGTATAAGATCCTGCGGCCCCTGAACGAGCGGAACGCTATCAAGCGGTTCGCTGAAGGTTTGCGTAGCCAGCGGATTGGAACTATCGTTGCGGCGCGAAATTTAACTTCTCTTAAGGAAGCCATTCGCGTTGCTGAGGATGAGTCACGAGATGGAGAAAATTTTCCAATGATGAGTTTTGGCAATAGAAGTTATCATAACTCTTACAATTACAGGTCAAATGGTCGTGCCCGTGGATTTTCAGGAGCTCGTGGTCGAGGCTTTCCACGTGACAATTACCGTAATGCCCCAAGTAACAACTTTAGCTACAACAGGCATGGCGGTATTGGCGGTGCACAGAGCGTGCGCGGCGCTCGTGGCGCTGGCGCTGGTCGCGGCGGCGGCGGTGGTGGCGCCGGAGCGTCCAATAGTGCAGGTAGGCAATTTCGCGGCACTCGAACATTTTATAAGCGTGGGCATAGACATGGTTCAATGAACCACTATGAAGAACGAGATGCTCAGGAGAAAAATGACGAGCATATGCAATTAGATAAGTTTTTTCGTGACTAAAGAAGAGGAATACATATTAGCTTGTAATAGCATAAATTGGGTAAATTTAAGAGTAGGTAATTTAAATATAGAATGGTTAGTAGATACTGGCGCGTCATTATCAGCAATTAAGTATGAAATTTTAAGTAAAATTAGTAACGTTAAGATTTATAAGAGTAGTATTAGGATATATGGAGTAAGTGGAAGTTTAACATCGGAAGGACACGTGTACCTCAAGTTACAATACAAAGGACACATTTTTGAACACAAGTTTCACGTGTTTAAAAACTTGATATGTAGAGCATCAGGTATACTAGGTCAAGATTTTATGCAAAGACACAAGGGTATCGCGAACTACGAAAATGATACCTTAACTCTCAAAACAAGACAACATAGCTCGGTAGCTATACCGTTGCAATTTTATAATGAGTCATTCGTTATATCACCGCGATGTGAAGTATTGAAGTACGTACCTAGTAGAGTCAATTACGATTGTGTCATTTTACCGAAAGAAATACAGGATGGTGTTTTTATTGCAAGTACCGTAGTGAGCCCGAAAAATGGTAAAATACCAGTGAGGATTTTAAACACGACTAATCAAGAAGTAGCGCTGGATTTAAATAGTATTCAAGTTGATAAGTTGACAGAATATAACTATGGCAGTTTTGACAAATCAGAACGTAATGTAGAAAGGGTAAAAGAGTTATTTAAAATACTTAAATTAGGAACTTATCTGAATGATGAGGAACAAAGTGCTATGGAACAAATTTGTGCCAAATTCCCTGATATTTTTCACTTGCCAGGGGATAAGTTGAGTATTACTAATGTTTATGAACAATCAATCAGATTAAAGGATAATGTCAACCCTGTATACAGCAAGCAGTATCGTATTCCGAAGGCACAGAAGGAAGAATTAAATAAACACATAGATGAGATGTTAAAGGATAATATTATTGAGGAAACGAGTAGTGAGTGGTCTAGTCCTTTGCTGTTGGTCCCTAAAAAACTAGATCGCGACGGCAAGCGGAAGTGGCGTGTCGTCATAGACTACAGGCGGTTAAACGAAAAAATACAGGATGATAAATTCCCGTTGCCTAACATAACTGATGTGTTAGAGTCTTTAAGCGGAGCTATTTATTTCAGCCATTGCGATTTATCACAAAGTTACTATCAATGTTCACTAGCTAAAGAAAGTCGAAAATACACCGCATTCACAACCGATAAAGGACAATATCAGATGACTAGATTACCCATGGGATTGAAAATTAGTCCATCGGCATTTAGTAGGTTAATGACCGTAGCTATGTCAGGTCTCAACTATGAGAAATGTCTTGTATATTTAGACGATTTGATTATTTTTGGCAGGAATCTTCAGGAACATAATTCAAATTTGATGACAGTATTCACTCGGTTACGAAAAGTTAATTTGAAACTCAACCCAGCTAAATGTGAATTTTTGAAAAAGCAGATTTTGTACTTAGGACATGTAATTTCTTCTGAAGGAATTTTACCCGACCCAGAGAAAATACATGCTATAGAAAAATACCCGACCCCGTCGTCAAGTGATGACGTCAAACGTTTTGTGGCTATGGCTAACTATTATAGAAAGTTTATCAAAAATTTTGCCCATATTGTTTTACCATTAAATAAATTGAGTCGAAAGGGAGTAACATTCGAATGGACAACTGAATATCAAGCATCTTTCGAATATTTGAAAAATGCTTTGGTAAACCCACCTGTCCTAGATTACCCTAAATTTACAGATGATAATCAGTTTACACTAACAACTGATTCCTCTGGATTTGCCATTGGTAGTGTCTTGTGTAACTCAAATGGAAGACCAGTTGCTTACGCAAGCAGAAATTTAAATAAAGCTGAACTAAATTACGCGACAATAGAGAAAGAACTTTTGGCTATAGTTTGGTCAGTTAAATATTTTAGGCCCTACTTGTTCGGAAAGAAATTTATCATCAAAACAGATCATAAGCCATTGGTTTATCTATTTAGTATGAAAGACCCAAGTAGTCGTTTGACTAAATTTCGACTAAGACTTGAAGAATATAATTTTGATGTGGAGTATGTGAGAGGAAGCGAGAATGTAGTAGCAGATGCTTTGTCGAGAGTGATTATTACTTCAGATGAGTTGAAAGGGATGAATGAAAATGTGATGAATGTTATGTCTGAGAAGAATGTAAATGTGATGAATGTGATGACTAGAGCGCAAAGAAGACGATTGAATGAAATTAGTAATAAGGAGAATAACTCAAAACCTTTTATCACTGACGGGTCTGATCAACCTAAAGTGGTAGAAATACTCAAAAAACAGGAAGATGATATAGAATTATCAGTTCTATCAGATTATAACCTGCGCAAGTTAATAAAAGAAAAGAGAAATTTAATAAAAATGTCTAATAATGGAAGAATAGTTTATATTGAAAAGAGTAAAACGTTGCTAGTTGGTCGATCTTCTTTGTCAGCAAATACGCGAGACGTTTTGTTGAAAGAACTGACTGATTTTAGTAAACAATATGATATAAAAGAAATAGTGATGATTAAAAATAAATCTATTAAAGAATTTTGTGAATGGCTAGCTAGATATGTAAGTAAATGTAAAAAATGGGAAGGTCCAAGAATATGTATAATAAAAGACGTACAGAGAATTTATGGTAAAGATGAGAAGAAAGTGGTAATGAATGATTTTCATATTTTGCCCAGTAGTGGTCATGTAGGTATTCGAAGGATGGTAAATAATTTAAAACGGTATTATTATTGGCCGTCAATGGAAAATGATGTCAAGGAATATGTGGAGAAATGCGACAAATGCCAGAAGCAGAAATACACGTCCATCACGAAGGAACCATTAGCAGTTACGACAACAGCTTCGACAGCGATGGAAAAGGTTTTTCTTGATATAGTTGGTCCACTTGATAGAGATGACGATATGAATTGTTACATTTTGACGTTACAGTGCGAGTTGACTAAATACGTTGAGGCGTATCCACTGAAAGGTAAGTCTACTGCTGAAGTTGCGAGAGCCTTTGCTGAAAACTTTATTTTAAGGTATGGTATACCAAGAGAAATCGCGACTGACCGAGGAACAGAGTTTATTTCGAGTACAATGGCAGAACTTTGTAAAATTTTAAATATCAATCAAATTATGTCAACAGCTTACCACCATCAGAGTATTGGTTCTTTAGAAAATTCACACAAGGTATTAGGAGCGTACTTACGTATACAGACCGAAAATCATCCATCAAACTGGAGTTCATGGATACAGTATTGGTGTTTCTCATACAACACTACTGTACACACGAGCACTAAGTACACACCTTTCGAACTGGTGTTCGGACAAGTCTGTAGACTTCCTAATAGCTTATGTACAAATGTAGAACCACTATATAACCATGATAACTATGCATTAGAATTTAAATTTAGATTACAGAGAGCTCAAAATGATGCCAAGAAAAATTTACTTTTGTCTAAATATACTAGGAAAATTAATTATGATAAGTCAATTAACCCTATTGTGTACAAGGCAGGCGATTTATTGTTATTAAAAAACGAAACCGGCACTAAACTTGATCAGCTGTATTTAGGTCCATACAATGTAATTAGAGACTCAGCACCTAACGTTGTAATAGATATCAATGGTAAACACTTAACAGTTCATAAAAATAGAACGAAATTGTATAAATCATAGTAAATAAATGTAATCTTGTGTAGTTTGTATGTTTAGTAAAAATTAACCTTATATTGCTTAATTTTTTATAAATTTTTAGGGGGATGATGTAGTGTGTAGTGAAGTATTAGCGTATTAAGTAAACTATTGTGTCAGCACTTTCCGTTTAATATAAACATTTTGCGCCACATGCTCGCTGCTGTTCGCGTCCGATCGTTGACCAATATAGTACAGTGTTTGTTAAGTATGTAGTGTTTAATTTCTACAACCCTTTGGAGCTACCCCTACACCAACACACCACTACACACCACCGGCGACCACAGGGCCACCGTGTAAAGGAAAAACACCGTGATAAAATCCACATTCAAAAATTAGAATTCAAATGATATTTAAATATTACTTTGGGGTTACAGAGGTCAGATGGCAGTCGCTCTGTGAAAAACTTGGTTCCACGTCAAATCCCCCAGGTTAGGTAGCCGACCCCGACAGAGAACGGGATAAGGCAAGGAGAATGATGAACGACCAGCAATTTTAACATACGCATACACAAATCACGCCTGTATCCCAGGCACGCCAGGCAGAGCGTCGTTATTTCAGGGTCGTATCAGATAAGTCTTGTATCACTATAGTGACAGATTGTCTAAAATTAAGTGCCTAAAATTTTAAACCATATCTCAAACCACGATTTTAATAGAGAGCAAGTCTCCGTACAAAGGTATCTGTATGAGGGATGGCCTGCAGTTGCAGTCACTTGGTACTGGCAAGGCTCCAACACGGGCATTTTGCGCAGTGCCTGCCGTTCGCCGCCGCTGCAGCGACAAGCCTTATTTTTGAATCGTTCGAATTTCCTTTAGGAAAATTATAAGTAACTTGCTTTATTTTTTAATCTTCGAATTTCGTCTAGGGGAATCATTGGTAAGTACTCGAAATGCAGTCACACGCAGACCTTCTAATACGGGCATTTTGCGCAGTGCCTGTCATTAATATTGGTTATTTTTGAATCATTCGAATTTTGTCTAGCGGAATTATTAGTCAGTAGACGAAATTCAGGCTTCCAATACGGGCATTTTGAGCAGTGCCTGCCATTCGCCGCCGCGGCCTCTTAAAAAATCCATATCCATACTAATATTATAAATTCGAAAGTAACTCTGTCTGTCTGCTACGCTTTCACGGCCAAACCACTGAACCGATCATCATGAAATTTCACACAGAGATTAGTAAGATACCGAGAACGGACATAGGCTACTTTTTTTCACCACTCGAGGGTCTGAAGTACCTTCAGTAGACCACCAGGTACACCACCAGGAGCCCGCCTAAACTATAGGAGATACAGACATGGCACCAAGCAAAAAATGTTTAACTTGATGGGTAGCTTCTGGTGGCATATAGACTTTGAAGGTTTGGAGTACCTGAAGTAGACCACCAGGTGCACAACCAGGAGCCCACCTAAACTATACGAGATAAAGATATGGCACGAAAGCAAAAGTTGTTCTGCTTGATGGGTAGTTTCTGCTGGCATATAGACTTATAAGGTTTGGTGTTCCTGACGTAGTCCACAAGGAGCACTAATAGGAGCCCAGATTAGCATGTATAATTTAGGACGTTAGTGAAGGAAACAAGGTTATTTAAAGCCGTTTAAAAAATATAATATTCAGGCTTGTTTTTTTTTCCAGTGGATTCATTTTATTTATTTATTCTAATTCACAATAACTTGCCACTTTCACATAAGCAAATATAATATTGTCATCGGAGCGACGAAAACAATCAGTTTACCTGTAAAGTGGTAAGAAAATGAAACGTTGTCATCAGAATTTGACCATTTAACGTGAAGTAGAAAATTTTTCACGGGATTAGTCAGACCAGTCATTGCAGAATTCCTCAGAAGTTCAAAAATACAAATCTGGAGATTGCGCGTTCGAAAATTATGCGGGTGTGAAATAAGAATTCACCGAATCAAAAATACGTCCCCTGCCGTGCAGAGTGCAGACAGCGGCCGGCAGTTTTGTGAAGCGACGGGAAATTGTTTGCGATAGCCGATTGGCCAGTTCTACTTTGGCGGTTACCACATTTGACGACCTATGTGGCGCAGTGGTAGTGCCACTGCCTTTGACGCAGAAGGTTCCGGGTTCGATTCTCGGTGGGTCACTCACAAAGTGTTTATCACTTTGTGAATTTGTTCCCAGTCTGGTTAGGACATTGCGGGCTGAGCCACCCGATTGTCCGTAATTAAGATGGTTCCGTGTTTCGGATGGCACGTTAGGCCGTAGGTCCCGGTTGCTGTCTATGATCACTTAGACGGCGGTCGTTACACAACCATGTCAGAAGCCTGCTACTTGTAGAAGGCGGTTGCAAAATTCTGACACTAGGGTTCATCGGGTCGTTGGACGACTCGGTGTCCCACACGAAAAGAAGAAGAAGGTTCCCACATTGCCACATCTAACGCACGGCGCAGCTAATTTTTTTTATAAGAGTAAAAAAAAAATTTAATGTGAAGCAGTTCATGAAGCAACAACTTTTCCCAAGGTCAAAATATGAAAATATTTTTCTGACCTCCCGTACAAAATGTAGCAGCTGACAAAAAGTATGGAAGGTCCAAAAACCTTATTCATACTTTGGCCTATATGTTCCTTAAGGAAAGTTGTTCTGTTTTAAAAATATGATTCATCCCTTACTTTGAACTACGAATTTTTTTATACACTACCCTTTGCACCAGCGTCCGTAAAGTGTGGGATCCGCCATTGTTGGCAAACGGCACGAATTTTTAGTTACCGGCAGCGTACAGTGCTGAATTTTGATAAACTGCTTGTTTATTTCGTTTCTGGTTTGAATTTTGAATAAATGTTTATGCTTTATTTTTATATCTTACTAATGAATTCACATTATTATGAGTTCCCGATACAAAACCGATACGTCGACGCTGTTACAAGCATCATCTTCTTCTTTTCGTATGGGACACTGAGTCGCCTAACGATCCGAGCATCATGAAAGCCCGTAGGCTGAGAACCTGCCACAACACTGTCACACGAACCCACCCTCGATATCTCCCTGTGTCAGACATGATTTTACGGCCATTGACGTACTGCCTACCCGCCAGGGATGGAGACGTGATAATGTGTGTGTAATGGGATTTTTTTTAGATCGTTTTCAAGTGTACACAGATGGCGCTGATCGAAATTGAAAAAGTTTCTTTCCAAGGAAATATATTTTGTCTAGTTGTGATCATCAATATAAATCAAAAGTCTAAATTTCAACCTAACGCAGCGCCATCTGGTATCATAAATATAGGGAAATATGTAGGTAAGATAAGTTATTCAAATATTTCTGATATGGGTTAATTTTTTTACCTACGTAGATGACGTACTTACAAATTTTTATATTTTGACATAGAAAAGTATGACTAAACGTCACTAAGACGAAATGCAACTGTTGCGTAACGCGACTTCTATTTCCGTCTGATTTTTCGTGTAATTTCCTGTTTACACGGTGAACAATCGCTTTAGTAACAGGTTGTCAGCTTGTCACTTAAAATGTAATTCACATGAAACCCTCGAGTCGCTGTTAGGTCATCCGCGGGAAAGAAACGGAGTGATGCTATTTTAAACCAGCTTCTGGCATCACACACTGTTGTTTTACATGATTTTATATATATTTTTTAATTTAGTGTGATACAAAAGTATGACCACACGTGACTATGACGAAATGCAACTGTTGCGTAACGCGACTGCTATTTCCGTCTGTTTTTCTTCAAAATACCGACTTCGAAGTTCGATGAGATGAACGGTTCTAATTTTAAATATATTTGCAGTTTTCGGTCATTGCACTTTTGTTACATTTCATATAATAACATTTCGTATATAAGGTGTAAAAATGTTAGCTGCCAATATTTTAAGGGGTAAATCAGCCTATGAAACTGAACAACTTTTCCCAAAAAACATATGTCGAAATATAAGAATTTTTTTTAACCTCCCATACAAATTGACTTGGTCGGTTGGTAATTAATTATGTATGTATGAGAGGTCCAAATTTTTTTTTCATATTTAGACCTATGTTCCTTGGGGAAAGCTGTTCAGTTTCATGGGCTGGTTCACCCCTTAAAATATTTGCAGCTTATTTTTTTACAGCATCTATACAGGAGGTTAGGCAGATCGCTCACTTGACGCACGACGGAGCGCTAAAATATCGCAGCGGTCTGTCAGATCCATACTAGAAACGTCACTCCGCATACTAAAAGCGCACTCGACGGACGCCACTGCGATAGCGCTGCGATGACAGAGGTTGAGTGGTGTTAGTATGGGGATTGACATATCTAGTATCAGACATTAACGCTGCGATATTTTTGCGCTCCGTCATACGTCAAGTATGCGATCCGCCTTAGGAAAAGTACTTACTTCTTTTCAAGGGATGAACCAGTCTATGAAACTGATCAACTTTCCCCAAGGTACATAGGTCGAAATACAAAAATAAGGATATTATGAAGGTATTTTATCTTCCTACTTATTTTATAATTGGCTGGCTGCAGGGCGGTACTCGGCGACCGCTTGCCAACAAGAAGAGCTCGTTAAAACTAACCTCGAAGTTGGAACTCTACAATGAATGTACGGCCGGTACGGTAGAATAAAGTTTTGCCCTTTTTTGGATTCAGATAAAACAAAAGTATAAAATTTCGATTATTAAAAACTAATTTTTGTCTCTCTCTCTCTCTCTTCATCGAAACAGAGAGAGAGAGATAGAGAGAGAGAGAAGAGAGTATAAGAATATGAAGATATTTTATTCCTACTTAATTTTATAATTGGCTGGCTGCAGGGCGGTACTCGGCGACCGCTTGCCAAGAGGGAAGCTCGTTAAAACCACCCTCGAAGTTGGAACTCTGCAGTGAATGTACTGCCAAGTTGAATAGTCTTTTGACTTACTTATCGCTCTCTCAGCTTAGAGAGTGAGAGATAGAGAGAGAGAGAGAGCGAGAGAGTGAGTGAGAGAGAGAGATAGACACGGAGATAGTGAGAGAGAGATTGAGGGTATTTTATCTTCCTACTTAATTAATAATTGGCTGGCTGCAGGGTGATACTCGGCGACCGCTTGCCAACAAGAAGAGCTCGTTAAAACTAACCTCAAAGTTGGAACTCTACAATGAATGTACGGCCGGTACGGTAGAATAAAGTTTTGCCCTTTTTTGGATTCAGATAAAACAAAAGTATAAAATTTCTATTATTAAAAACTAAATTTTGTCTCTCTCTCTCTTCATCGAAACAGAGAGAGAGATAGAGAGAGAGAGAAGAGAGTATAAGAATATGAAGGTATTTTATTCCTACTTAATTTTATAATTGGCTGGCTGCAGGGCGATACTCGGTGACCGCTTGCCAAGAGGGAAGCTCGTTAAAACTAACCTCGAAGTTGGAACTCTGCAATGAATGTACTGCCGGGAAGAAAAGCATTTTAAGCTATTTATTTTGTATCACGTATGCCATAGTGGTTGGCATACGTAATGGTAGATTATGAACTTGCAGAAAGAAAAGGTTGGACTCCATTTCAGAAGGTTATTATTTTTCAGTAAATTTCTAGTGTGAGGTGCGCGCGCACAGGCTAAGGTGGCGGAGACGACTGGCAAGCGGGGCTCGCCGCCGCAGTGACTCGATACAAAACTGCTGACAAAACACAACGTGACTAGGTCCCTACATTTGTAATAATTGAATGTCAATTGAGAGCGTCGGTGGCGAAGTGGTTAGGACACCGGTCTTACAATCGTAAGACCCGTGTGATACTCCCTAGCCGGACCACTATTTAGTACTCACTTACTATTATTGTAAACACATGCTACCTTATGTCTACCTTTATCTCATTAGCATAACATAAATAGTAGCTCCAAGATTAATTAGCTAAAAATCATTGTTTGTGGTTCTGCCACGGAGTACTGCTCTACAGCCGGACCACAATCACATCTCCGAAACTTCTTAATGAAGCCGATTTTTTGATATGCTGAATAAATTGTACCGAAAGTCTACCTCAAGATATAGTTGAAACAATTTGAAAGTTTTTTCAAATTTGGAAGTTATTAGATAATACAAGTGGTCCGAATAGCACTATGTTGCTTGTAACATTTTATCAGGCGCCTGCCGTTTCCATGTTAAATTTTAAAATTGCGAAGAATCCCTTTACCTTTCGAGGATTATATTATGATCATAATAGCACAAAACTTTTGTCTCCTATTCGACGATCGGTAACGTATATTCGTTCAATAACGTAAAATTAATAATTCAGAATAACGGACTCGGAGCCCAAACTTTAGTACTAAATTTAAAAAATTTAAGACATAAGCAGAGCTAAGACAACCGCTAATACGAAGAGTATAATTACTGTGGATTTATTTGTATGAACATATTTACGCTGAAACTTTGTTTTGAACATTTTGTGTCGCTGCGGAGCACGCCTCCCCAGCCGGACCACTTGTATTATCTAATAACTTCCAAATTCGAGAATTTTTTTAAATTGTTTCATCTATATCTTGAGCTAGGCTTTCGGCAAAATTATTCAGCATATCAAAAAATCGGCTTCATAAAGAAGTTTCGGAGATGTGATGGTGTTCCGGCTGTAGAGCAGTACTCCGTGGCAGAACCACAAACAATGATTTTTAGCTAATTAATCTTGGAGGTACTATTTATTTTATGCTAATGAGATAAAGGTAGACATAAGGTAGCATGTGTTTACAATAATAGTAAGTGAGTACTAAATAGTGGTCCGGCTAGGGAGTAGCACACGTAAGACCCGAGTTCGATCCCCTCCATGTACCATTGCGTTACTCACGTTTATTTACCGACTGCTCTTACGGTAAAGGAAATACATCGTGATGAAACCAATATTGAAATAAAATTTTAATCCAAATGATATATTTGAATGTGACTTCCTAGGATTCGGGCCAGGTTAGCCTTCGGGTTGCAGAGGTCCGATGGCAGTCGCTCTGTGTAAAAACTTGGTTCTACGTCAAAACCCCTAGGTTGTGTACCTGACCCCGACAGAGAACGGGACAGGGCAAGGAAAATGAAAAGAATATGAATGTCAATTGAAGATATCACCAAACCATGACATCCCAAACCATGGCACATTTACTGGCTTGCCCTCTGTTGCCGGTCACTTGTAGTAAAGAAGAGCTGAACTTGGCGACTGATAATGCCGTAGCCGTCGCCAAGTACGGGCAGTAAAAGATATAGTTCGGCCATTGACACGAAGAAGAAGCGTTGAAGATAAATTTCAGCAACGGTACTGTCTCCATATTATGGTCTCCACACATGAGGAGAGACATGAGACAGCGCGACGCTCCAAACCGTTTCCATAGAAAAGGTATGAAGTGAAAAATGCAACCCACGCTTTTAGTTAATTCGACGACGGCTCGTAGGTACTATGTCTGAATCTGCCCTAAGTGTTGCGTGCAGCCAAAAAATTGCAATGTGTAAAAACGCTTTTCCAAGCGACTGTACAAACTCTACACCGAAATCAATCTACACGGAGCCAACAGATTTTAAGTTGAAACTTTCAATAGTTTCCCAACTGATAGAATTGTTTCTCAATCCCTATACTTTGGAGAATCTTCTTCCATAAGTACATCTTTAGTAGGTAACAGGAATAACGGGATTTTTTTATATTCGTTTTGTTTAGTTCCTAGTAGGTGGCGTTCGTGCGAATGATGTAAAAACTCAGAGGTGATCTCTCATAGACAGGGGTAGTTTTTTTATTATACACTGAACTTTTCTCAATCTGAAAAAGCGCTAAAGATTCTGTCAATGTCGGTCGTTTAGTAATATCGGGGAATATCCTTGTATATGACAGACGCATGCGTTACGGGAGCGCTAAAATGCGCTGCGTTTTGTGTGAGAACCACCGGTCCGTCCAAACCAAAGAGCTGTCAAATCTAGGTCCGTATTCATAAATCGCATTCAACTTTGAGATCGATCTCAAGAGCGGTTTTTACTAATGTCAGTCAATACTAACAGCATCTCAAAGTCGCACTCAAGATCAATCTCAAGGTTTAGACCAGTTTATAATTAAGCCCCTAGTGTATATTTCTTAGGTATGCCCACCTATAAGTATGTGAAATAGATTGCACTTGCCCGTATAAGCCCGTTATCACATTCTTACCGCCGGGCAATCGTGCATAGGCAAAGAATAGCTGAGAGACGGCGCAAATATTTGAATTTATCTCGATTCACACTTCTTCTTCTTCTTTTCGTGTAGGACACCGAGTCATCCAACGACCCGATGCACCCTAGTGTCAGAATTTTTAAACCGCCTTTTACAAGTAGCAGGCTTCTGACATGGTTGTGTAACGACCGCCGTCTAAGTGATTATAGACAGCAACCGGGACCTACGGCTTAACGTGCCATCCGAAACACGGAACCATCTTACTTACGGACAATCGGGTGGTTCAGCCCGCAATGTCCTAACCAGACTGGGAACAAATTCACTAAGTGACAAATATCAACTTTGTGAGTGACCCACCGAGAATCGAACCCGGGACCTTCTGCTTCAAAGGCAGTCGCACTACCATTGCGCCACATCGGTCGTCGGTCATCAGTCGATTCACATACATACATACATAGATCACGCCTTTATCCTATGCAGGGTAGGCAGAGCGTTAACGGCCACAAGAATACGGTCGCTATCGCCACGTCTGACAGTTTTGAGGATTGTTTTCCAAGGTTGTTGCAGAAAACATATGTATCACTACAGTGACAGGTTGTCAGCCTGTCGCCTAAAAATTGTAATACACCAATACGCTCGTGTCCCTTAGTCGCCTCTTACGACACCCGCGGGAAGGATGTGGGGTGATGCTTTTCTAAGCCGGTATCACACAATACATACAATATAATATATATGTCACAGGTAATACAATCCCCCCATATCCTTCCCGTGGGTGTCGTAAGAGCGACTAAGGGACTCGAGAGCGTTGGTGTATTACAATTTTTAGGCGACAGGCTGCCAACCTGTCACTATAGTGATACACATGTTTTCTGAAACAACCTTGGAAAACAATCCTCGGAAATGTCAGACGTGGCGATAGCGACCGTATTCTTACGGTCGTTAACGCTCTGCCTACCCCGCAAGGGATAAATGCGTGATATGTGTATGTATGTATGTATGTATTGTATTACCTAGGCATTAGTATACTTAGTATTATTATAGAGGAGCGTCGGTGGTCAAGTGGTTCGGACACTGGTCTTACGATGGTGAGACCCAAGTTCGATCAACGCCTTTACCAATGCGTTTTTACTCACGCACATTTACCGAGTGCACTTACGGTGAAGTAGAAACATCGTGAGGAAACCCACATTCAAATAAAATTTGTATTCAGATGATATTAGAATGTGACATAACCTAGGATTCGGGCCAGGTTGCAGAGGTCAGACGGCAATCTTTCTATGTAAAAACTTGGTTCCACGTCAAATCCCCTAGGTTAAGTAAAGTAAGTAAAGTAGGTACTCAAGCATTGTAGTATTTTAGATCTTTTTTTTATAAACGTCTGCAATTTTTCTTGACGTAGACTGTGGCTGCAATTTGCACTCGATAGAAGGTCCATTTTACTTATTTTTTCTTCCTTTCGTGCTACAGGTTCTAAAATGCATCTTTGTTACCAACATGACTGTGACTACATACAATAAAAACCCACTTACGCCCTCCTACCCTCATAAAACCACGCAACTATTGTGCTGTTAGGTACACACACAGTTTTTACGTCGCTCTGTCGCGTCTATAAACTTTACAACTTAATCTTTGACTGCGAATGGATAGTCATATCGCTTTCTCAGGTGTTGGAAACATTTCATAGGAAACGTTATACTACACATCAGTGTTGGGCACAATCAATTACTTTTGTAATTTGATTAATAATTTAACTACTTTTAATTCAATTTAATTCAATCCAAATTACATGTAATTGGAATTACCAGTAATCGCGATTATTTTTCCAATTATGTAATTATGTAATTATAATACGTAATTCAATTACTCAATTACATTTTGTACTATGATAGAATGGATCTTTGCTATAGTAATACGGAATGCATGCCTTCCACATATTCATAGGGGACAACTTTTCCCTAGGAACATATTATTATGTCAGGCAACAACAGAAAATTTTTATTTATTTATTTATTTTTTATTTATTTTGAAATACATTTCACAGTATTACAGCTTAGCCTATGCACTGTAAAATTAACATCTCTATAATATTTAAATCAAACATATTTATAATATTCACAAAAAATTAAAAATATAAAGATAAAACATAAACTTAACATTTGTGTGATTGGTAGGTACAGTTCTATTTGTTATTTATTCTATATCTATGTATTTAATTAATAAATATAAAATATTCAATCTCCCATACAAAATGAAATATATTAAGTAGGTACTAGGGGAAATTTGTTCAGTTCATGGTCTGAATGCACCCTATCAATATTCAGAGGACTGGCCTGATGGCGTAGTGGACTGGATAGAAGCCCTGCCTGCTACGCCGAGGGTCGTGGGTTCGATTATTTATATGGCCCTTGTTCATATGTAATTGAGTAATTTAGTAATTTTAATTACAATTACATCAAAGTAATTGTTAATCTAAATTACTTTCAAGATTTATAATCAGTAATTCGTAATTTTAATTACATACAATAATTGTAATTTTGTAATTAGTAGTTAATTACAATTTGCCCAACACTGCTACACATACATACATACATACACATATCACGCCTTTATCCCTTGCGGGGTAGGCAGAGCAATAACGGCCGTTACAATACGGTCGTTATTGCCACGTCTGACATTTTTGAGGATTGTTTTCCAAGGTTGTTTCAGAAAACATGTGTATCACTATAGTGACAGGTTGTCAGCCTGTCGCCTAAAAATTGTAATACACATGAAACTCTCGAGTCCCTTAGTTGCCTCTTACGACACCCGCGGGAAGGAGATGGGGTGATGCTATTCTAAGCCGGCATCACACAACGTTATACTAGAATGGGAAATTAGCTGGCAATTTCAGATGTAGGTGCTCTGCTAATCTGAAAAAAAACTTTCCAAGGAAATGTAGTTTGTCTAGTTGAGTATAATATAACTCAAATGTCAAAATTTCAACCTAACGTTATGGTATGAGTATGACATCGTATAATAGATCTGTCCAGTAGAAAGTTCTCCAGGAAGATGAGCCGAGGTTGACTACCATTAACTTGTTACCTGTCGTTTGGGGCTTCAAGCCGACGAACGACCCGATGAACTTGCGGTTTTAGGTTCACGACCTCTGGCTCACTGGCTGTCGCTCGTAAAGTTAAGTTAGTGCATTGTTTGTTTTGTCTGGAGCTTGACTAGTGCTAAAACATACCTAGGTCTTAGGTCTTGCATTTTAAGGCTTGCAAGGAAACCGGAGGGTCGTAACTTGTTTCGGTAGAAGAAGAAATACTCATCGTACGATACCAGTTACTGACGAAGAATGTCCACCAGATACTGGTTTCGATAAAAAAAAACAAATAAATTACAAGCCAGTAATTAATTTTCCAAAATTCCTTAGTCGCAAAATGTTATTTTTTCTGGAGTTTTACATATCTAGGTCTTAGGTCTCTCACGTTTTATGGCTTAGAAGGTTTTCGTGCCTGCCTGACTAATGTTAAAAAAAGACGACCGATGTGGCGCAGTGGTAGCGCGACTGCCATTGACGCAGAAGGTTTCGGGTTCGATTCTCGGTGAGTCACTCACAAAGTTGATGTTTATCACTTTGTGAATTTGTTCCCAGTCTGGTTAGGATATTGCGGGCTGGACCACCCGATTGTCCGTAAGTAGGATGGTTCCGTGTTAAGCCGTAGGTGCCGGTTGCTGCCTATGATCACTTAGATGGCGGTGGTTACACAACCATGTCAGAAGCCTGCTACGTGTAGAAGCCGGGTGAAAAATTCTGACACTAGGGTTCATCGGGTCGTTGGACGATTCGGGGTCCCACACGAATAGAGACAAAAAAAATCGGAAAAAGTTGCTCAGTTTAGTGACATTCATGCCCCTATTTTCAGCTATTATTTTCATCTAAATAATAAGGAGTTATTAGCTAAAAACTCTAAAAGTGTTTCCATACATACATACATACAGACATATATCACGCCTTTATCCCTTGCGGAGTAGGCAGAGCGTTAACGGCCGTAAGAATACGGTTGCTATCGCCACGTCTGACATTTTTGAGAATTGTTTTCTAAGGTTGTTTCAGAAAACATGTGTATCACTATAGTGACAGGTTGTTAGCCTGTCGCCTAAAAATTGTAATACACCAATACTCTCAAGTCCCTTAGTCGCCTCTTACGACACCCGCGGGAAGGATGTGGGGTGATGCTATTCCAAGCCGGCATCTCACGGTAAAGTGTTTCCAATCGTATAAAACCAATGTACACTACCAAATCAACATACTTCATTAATACCCACTACATGTTAGTAAGTAAAACTAATTGAAGATGTAATTATATGGATTAACAAAATAGTGCTGCGCAGGGTGAGGTGCATTTTATCGACATCGATAGAATCATTAAAACATGTTTATTTCATTCTCTTTGCCTTATCCCGTTCTCTGTCGGGGTCGGCTAAGGCGAGGAACACACTTGACACACGACGGAACGCAAAAATATACACGACAGAGCGCAAAAATATCGCAGCGGTCTGTCAGATCCATACTAGAAAAGTCACTCTCCATACTAAAACCGCACTCGACGGATGACACTGCGAAAGCGCTGCGTCAACAGCGGTTGAGCGGTTTTAGTATGGGGATTGACATTTCTAGTATGAATCTGACAGACCGCTGCGATATTTTTGCGCTCCGTCGCGCGTCAAGTGTGTTCCTCGCCTAATCTAACCTAACCCAGGGGATTTGACGTGGAACCTAGTTTTGTAACATTGTTGTACTATAAAAAAACTGTTCCACCGAAGAAGGAACGCAATTCCTCTTTTCGCGTGGGACAAAAACGAAAACGGCCAAAGAAGAATGCAATAAAAACTAGTAAAGAATGCAATTTCAATGACGTTAATTGTGATTTCGAGACCATTTCACTAATAATAATGAGTGTTGTCAGTCAATGGTTAAAAAGGTTTAGAAACTGCTATATTAGTTTATAAGAATTTGTCTGTCATAGAAGTCGACCTTTTTATCAAAACTGTTTAATAAATTTCACCAACAATGCTGATAAGTTTCCACTGCAAAGACGACAACATTTTTTACTAAACTGAGTCTTTTGCCATCGATATTTTTTCCAACATCGACACTAACCATCCCTAACTGTAAACCATCGCCAGCAATCGACAATAATTCCCGGCCGCAATCAAGACCAATTGAACTCGATTACTTGTAAATCGATTAACTGTCTTTTTTTTTATTTTTCTTATCGATATGTTCCGCGAAACATAATTAACGTACCGACAGACAGACGTACAGTTTTATTAGTGGTTTGTAAAGCCCACCGGGTTGAAAGATTGTTTTATTTATTTTTGTCGCATTTCGTCATAGTGTCATTTAGTCCCAGTATCATTTGGACCTACCCATATATTTTTAGTCGCCAAGTAAATTAAATACCCTTTTGTCACCTTTTATGTTATAAAAAAATATCTCTTTTTTCGAGTTTTAGGTTTCATATTTTGTTAGGTAGTTTTTTAATATAAGCGGCAAAAATTTACCTACAAGTAAGTATCTAATCGTACTCCATATTTATTTACTTAACAATCTATTGTACCAACACAAGAAAATAATATAAACACAAATCATTAGGAAAAATGGCACAATAGGTACTACGTCTTTGTAAAGAAATTTCTTCCAGAAGACCTAAAGGAGTGAGAGTCATACATTTTTTTATATAAGATGTAAAAATATAAGCTGCAAATATTGTGAGGGGTGAATCAGCCCATGAAACTGAACAACTTTCCCCAAGAAACAAATGTCGAAATATGAAAAAAAAATTGGACCTGGTCGGTCAGTAATTTTGTATGGGAGGGCCAATTTTTTTTTTCATATTTCGACCTATGTTTCTTGGGAAAAGTTGTTCAGTTTTATGGGCTGGTTTACCCCTTAAAGTATTTGCAGCTAATTTTTTTACACCCTGTAGTCGGATATTGAAATTTTTTGCGCCTTATTTTTACACTTTCAAATCACTCATCATGACTCATATTGCGGTGAAGCGCGTTATTTTACGACTTTCTTTATGACTTAACGATTATTCTCATAGTGTTATTGTTTTTATGCTCTTTAAGACATGAGCGCTTTCTTATTCCATAGACGTATGAATGTGTAGATAGAATTAGTTTTAAAGACATTTATTCTCAAAAAGAATTATAAATAAATTTACTTACATGAGAAAAAATATTCTAATATTAAAACTATTTCACTTAGAGAGCATTACATGTAGCTATCTTATAAGATAACCAAAAAAACTAGCTGAAAGAGTGGTTTTTTGTTTTTGACGTGACAATGTCTTATAATTCGAGGCCGCTGCACGCACCAAAACACATGACTCATGCGGCGTTACCCAAAGAGTACCTTTTATTATGCGTTACCTCACTCTGAGACGTTCCATTTAAAGCTTGAAGTGCAAGCGAGAGGCACAATCAGCCTCCGCGTTCGCCAGCGTATAGCTATCAAACAAACAAAATTAAAATTTTCTTTTGAAAAATGCAACCATTCTATCAATATTTTTTTATGACGTTATGACGTTCAATTATCGTCAGTAAACCGACTTTACAGACAACCGGGTAATGTAATAGATGGCGCTTTTTGAAAAAAAAACTGGCCAATCATCTATCCTATTTTATTTTCAATGGTCTTTAGAAAAGCACGGTAAAAATATAGGTCTATTTTCTAGATCAATTTATAGCCCCGAAAAGACGAATTTTCGTAAAATTTATTAGAGTCTGTCTACCTTTTGCCCTACCATTAAGTTTACCTTAAAAGCTCCTAAGTAGCCCATGTTTCAAATAAATGCTTCTAGCTTTAATGAGCTACTGCCTAATCGCCATCTGCGCCACTTTTGATTTGTGGCTACAACATTAGACACTTTTAAATAAGTAATAAAAATTCTCAAAAAATTAATTTGATATAATGAAAATTACAATAACACATACCCTTTTTACGATTTTGACCTAAAAACAGTTATTCGCTGACATGTACATACATACGTTGGTTCATAGCAGATAAGCGGGTTTCAACGTTTAGCTATCAGCTATAGCTACCTGAAGCCTCATCTCTCTACTATTTCTTCAACAAGTTAACGACGCAAACATGGCCGAGGCGAAACTAACCAGGATTTATAGGGCCGCGCGTCTACTTGGCGTCCCAAACGACAGTCTAGCCACATCTAAAGACTTGTGGATTGAAACGGACCACTCTGACCAGAATTGATAAGGGGTGTTCGTTGACTCGGTATCCCACTTTAGTAGGAGGGAGGGATGAATAGGCCAGTTGGCCGAGTGACGGCAGAGGAAGGAAATGGGTAGCTACCCGCCTAGTCGGGCGTTGTGACCAGGGGACCGACTGGTCCGATTATTTGGAAGTTGTATTATATATAGCGATCAGGGGAAACACTTCGATACCGCGCTTCAGGACTTGTAGGACGACCGATGTGGCGCAGTGGTAGTGCGACTGCCTTTGACGCAGAAGGTCCCGGGTTCGATTCTCGGTGGGTCACTCACAAAGTTGATATTTGTCTCTTTGTGAATTTGTTCCCAGTCTGGTTAGGACATTGCGGGCTGAACCACCCGATTGTCCGTAAGTAAGATGGTTTCCGTGTTTCGGATGGCACGTTAAGCCGTAGGTCCCGGTTGCTGTCTATGATCACTTAGACGACGGTCGTTACACAACCATGTCAGAAGCCTGCTACTTGTAGAAGGCGGTTGAAAAATTCTGACACTAGGGTTCATCGGGTCGTTGGACGATTCGGTGTCCCACACGAAAAAGAAGAAGGACTTGTATGTACTGTGGAGTGCATGCACGCTGCCACACCACTGACAACATCTAAAGATCACTCATCCTTCTAGTGTGCTAGGTTGCCTGGAAGAGATCGCTAACAGCGATGAGGCCGCCTTTGCTTATATTATGGTATTTGTTTTATTCTTGTATTGTGCTATGTTTTAATGTGAGCAATAAAGCGTTTCTGTCTGTCTGTCTAAAGACTTGTAGATCTACAGGGCACCCCTTCAATAAAGTTAACAGCGCAAGCACGGCCCATGAGATTGCGTTTTACGACGCATAATGCTACACACACTTAGCTTTACGAATAATTAAAACGAGACGCCATTTTAGTACGATTAGTATGTGGGAATAGGAAAGGTCAATTTTTAGACTCAAATAAAAATTGTTGGATGTTTGGTGTTCACGGTCAAAAATTGAGTCAGCGTCACCAAAAATGACAAGACTTATTAAAAAACTGTAGTGTATCACGTTATAAAATCAAAATATTCCATCATGCATAAGCTTCTAAGTCGATGCCTCATTCCTGGTAAGGACGACTGATGTGGCGCAGTGGTAATGCGACTGCGTTTGACGCAAAAGGTTCCGGGTTCGATACTCGGTGGGTCACTTACAACGCTGATATTTATCACTTTGTGAATTTGTTCCCAGTCTGGTTAGGATATTGCGGACTGAACCACTCGATTGTCCGTAAGTAAGATGGTTCCGTGTTTTGGATGGCACGTTAAGCCGTAGGTCCCGGTTACTGTCTATGATCAATTAGACGGCGGTCGTTACACAGCCATGTCAGAAGCCTGCTACTTGTAGAAGACGGTTTAAAAAAATATATACTAGGGTTCATCGGGTCGTTGGACGACTCGGTGTCCCACACGAAAAGAAAGAAATTCCTGATAAGTTCTTGAGGGACGTGACATGGGGAGCCACTGCTCCACGAAATGAATGAATGAGGCTTCACTTAGAAGAAGTTTTATGACTAGTTTACGTTTCTAACCTAACCCAACAACTATGTTCGACTTTTGATAGCATATCAACCTCACTGACTTTGCACATGTAGACTCCCACATTAGGTACTAAGTTATTAAGCACCCTATACCACAAACTATAATATATTGCGATATGTAACCCAAAGATCAAAGCACGTGGTAACTTTGCGGGCGCACCCCGCGGTTGCACTAAGTGCCCTTAAGTGCTAGTTAAGTGTACGTTCCACACTTAGTTACTCTTTTCATGTGTGCATATACCCTAGCAAAATAGGACGAAATGGGAATTTTGGTTGGCCCTGTTTGGTCATAGTACCATTTGGTCACAGGTTATTTTTACCAAAACCATCAACTTGGAAAAATGCTTTCGTTTGATGAATTACAATGAAAATTATACTTGTGTCACGACCAGTCTGACATTGATAGCTTTTGAATATAGTTTTTAATTGTGATCGTTTGTTTGTTTCAGAAATCTACAAGGAAACAACATTACTATAATATTCCAGAGCGACTTCCAAAACTTGAAGGAGCTTAAGACTTTGTAAGTATGATTTAGTAATTAGGTAGTTATTTGTCGTTTTGACGTGTGATGCCGGCTTAGAATAGCATCACCCCACATCCTTCCTTCCCGTGGGTGTCGTAAGAGGCGACTTAAGGACTCGAGAGTATTGGTGTATTACAATTTTTAGGCGATAGTGATACACATGTTTTCTGAAACAACCTTGGAAAACAATCCTCAAAAATGACAGACGTGGCGATAGGGACCGTATTCTTACGGATGTTAACGCTCTGCCTAACCCGTAGGGGATAAAGGCGTGATATACGTATGTATGTATGTTGTCTTTATTAAAACTGACATTTCATTCAAATTCATTTATTTTGTCTGCAGACAACTTTCGGAGAACCAGATTCATACAATCGAGAGAGATGCATTCCTAGAACTGAATGGATTGGAGCGATTGTAAGTACTAAATTAAATTGAATTTACTAAACCTCACTTCAAAGTCACATCGCACAAAATTTCAATGTAAATACGACGTTCGAATTTCAAAATCTTCAGATCAGAAACTTCCCGTCAGATTCTCCGTACGAGCTAACCTCGCGGCGGCAATCACAAAATTTAATTTTAATCAACATTTTCAATGCATTACTCGAAATTGAATAGCAAATTTATTTCTCCTTTAGGAAACTGAGCAATAATCGTCTGGGCCAGTTACCCGACGGTCTGTTCATGAGGTTGAGACACCTTCAGAGATTGTGAGTACAGGTTCTAACCTGGTGTGGTGACCCTGTATCATCGGTACCTGGTGCTTCCATGGGCTATGATGGAGTATATTTATCCTACAATTTCATGTATAGTGTAGGCTAAAATGTACCTTCATTTATCACTGTGTTCCAACATACTTCTGTCTGACAAAAATATCCAATTGCCACACATAGCCAAAACGGCTTTGGAAAGGCAAATAAATTACATGATTTTAGTCATATCTATTTTGCTTCAACAAGCTACGAAACAAAACAGACGCAAGAAGCTGGCATTTATTAATAATCTGTACAAACAACTGTTTATTCAAGAATGGCTTGTCTACTTATAAGCTTATAGTATCACATATCAGTATTTAGAACACAGTGTAAGCCCAAACCCCCTTTTAGCTTGGCGTATCATTCACAGAGCCCTTTTTAACCACCAGACTGTTCCCGATGTGACCCCTTTCTCATCATTTTCAGTTCTCTAACAAATCTACCCCTAGGTTTAAAACCCCAGCTTTCACCCCTTTTAGGGCTTCTTGAGGTGTCAAGGTAGATGTGCTAATTTTCGACCTATTTGTAACACAAAAACCATCCCGTATTTATGGTGTAAATAAAAAACAACTACAAATATTTCAAAGAGTCTACCAGTCAATGAAACTGAGCAAATTTATCCAAAAAACGTAGGTCGAAATATGAAAAAAAAAATGCCATTCGCATACAAACCAAACTGACGCGGCTGGCCAACAACACATTTTGTATGACAGGTTCAATTTTTTTAAATAAATTTCGACCTATGTTCCTTGGGGGCAGTTGTTTAGTTTCATGGACTGGTTCGCTTCGTAAAATATTTGCAGTTGCTTTTTACACCCCATACATCGCTTTCTGTGTGACCCACCATTTTGTAAATAATTCGCTAGATGTCGGTAGTTTGAAGGTAAGTGTTTGATTGAGAGTATTTTATTGTGTCGTAAGTGTGATCGGCTCGTAAACGTGAAATTGCGACCGACGTGGTCACAAAATTGATCGCAAAACGCTGGGAGGGCTGTCGTATCGCCCACACACGTTGATTGAGGTAGTAAGAGGAAAAACTATCACGATTTTTGCTGTAAAAACGTTATTATCCTGTGTATCCGATTTTGACAGTTTACAATAGTTACAACGTTACTTTTGCCATAAGTTCAAAAGTAGGTACCCAATGACATCAATTTTATTTAGGACCAAGAGTGACGGGGTCAATGGGAAATTTTCTAGCCAATCTTCAAGCGTGTGAGCCGTGTGATGCTGGCTTAGAATAGTATCACCCCACATCCTTCCCGCGGGTGTCGTAAGAGGCGACTAAGGGACTTGAGGGTATTGGTGTATTACAATTTTTAGGCGACAGGCTGACAACCTGTCACTATAGTGATACACATGTTTTCTGAAACAACCTTGGAAAACAATCCTCAAAAATGTCAGACGTGGCGATAGCGACCGTATTCTTACGGCCGTTAACGCTCTGTCTACCTCGCAAGGGATAAAGGCGTGATATGTGCATGTATGTAATCTTCAAGCGTACATAGATTAAACTGAAAAAGTTTCTTTCCAAGGAAATGTAGAGGGGTGTCAAAGCAAAATAACTCAAAATATGTCAAAATTTCAACTTAACACATCGCCATCTGACATGAAATTATAGAAAGAGGTAAGAACTGTCAGATAGAAAATTACCTATTGGGAGTGGGACCAAATGACAATTATTTAGGTAGGACCAAAAAGGACAGAACAAAATAATAACCAAACATTCTTATCTCCGATTGAATCTTCATCCCAACATGCCTGGCCACCCTATGGGCAGTTACTTAGGTCTTTAACTATATCTAGGGCACGCAACAATAAAAAAAGTATTATCCCATGGTACTGTATATCCTGTAATCTCCTCACAAACATATATCATAAGCTGTCACCAATGTACCGGTCAGTTTTCGGCACTAAGTATTCATAGTGATGTCACACGGATCGATATCGTGAATCGATAAGTTTATCGATAGTTTTTTTGTTTAGATGTTGTACAAAGGAATATTAAGAAATTGAAAAATGCCTATATCATATTAAACGTAGAAACTAAGCAATCTTCCGAGATGACACTTTTTCATTACATCAGCTTTTAAACAAAAACAAAACTTAAAACACAATTTCCGACAAAGTTTTGTTTAGTTAAATTTTTGTTTTCTTAAATGCTTTAATCGGAAACTCAAAAACTATGCTAAGACTTCATATGCCAGTAAGAAAAGGGTCACCCAACCCAAAACCCAACACTGTCCTAATTTATCATAGTATTTATTCACGTAGCATGACTCACAATTTCGTTACTTATCTGTACAATACTAAGCATCAGCTTCTGGTGTTCAATAAATAAAAAAGAATTACACATACACCATTAGACGAAAATAAAATAAAAATCCCATTGAATTCGTTCTATAATACGCCCGGTTCTTTTATCAGGGGCACGTACGATATTTCAAAGTCAGTGTATATGTGCATTTGTCGATATGTTTTTGTCGATGTAATGTGTGGAATAATACCCGCACTAAAGGATTTGTCACGTACACTGGAAGCCAATTCTCATAACTTTCAATTTTCTTAATAAAGTTCGTTATTATACGTCTGAGTGAAAATAGTTTTAAAGTTCATAAAGTTCTGCTGGGCAGCTGCAGCACTGCAAAGGGTTTTTAAGCTTAGTGGATTAAGTGTTTTGTTTTCATTTTATTCTATTTGATGGCATAAGGCGAATTTGATTGGGTTTATAAAATAAATCAAAAAGTATTTTTTATTGAATACCATTTGAAAAATACTTCCCGTGTTCATTTTTATTGTTCAGAAAAAGACAATTTCCTGATAAAATTACGTTTAGGCTACCGTAAAGGGGAAGATGAAATATTGATATCTTCCTTGTAATAGGTAGAGGCTTATCCCGATTATAATTATGTTTAAAATGTTTGAAGTTTGGGGAAATTTGTAATGATTTTGTAAAAGTTATTAAGTAGGTACCATACCAATATATTTTATGAACTTCCCGTTCACATCGTAAATATCAAACTTTTCGTTTTCTATTACATTTACAGTATCGCCGCTCCAATAAACGTATTTTGACAGTTGCTGTCAGTCTCATTCTAGAAGATTAAAATAAACTTTATATCATACATAGCATTAACATGATTTTGACAACTAATTAAATATGATTTTGTGTTTCCACTGGACGCTGGCAGAAATGTCACCTAGGCCTAGGTTAGACTAGAGCAAAAAAAAACCTAATATTACGTTTTATTTGACCCGCTGTACTTTATCCAGCAATGTACATGGAACGGTTCCTCTCAAAAGTCACATGAACTATTACCAGAATTAGACCTCTGGGTGTTCAATAAAAATATCTCATTGTGGCCCAGTTGATCCTATTATGAGAGTAGTAATGCGTCCGGTTTGAAGTTCGGACCCCAAGACGCATCGGACTTTCGACATAGGTGATCGAAGAGAGGTCACCCTATTAAGAAGTCAAACTAGACTGGTTGGTCTCAATGAATGTATGGGAAACCGGTATTCAATGACCCTTTAAATGGGTACCTAAATCTGCATTCTTCGTTAGTAAAGTCTGCCAGACAGCCGCCTATTTTTAAAGATTCATAAGGATTAAAACGATTAGTTATATTGAGAGGTCAAAGTTTAGTGGTTCACTCTCAATAAATGTATGCAAAACTAGCTAATAACGGTCCTTTAAATGAGTACCTAAATCTGCATTCTTCCAGCCGGACAGCCGCCTGTTTTGAAAGATTCATAATGATTAAAACGATTAGTTATAGAGAGGTCAAATTCTAGTGGCTACTCTCAATAAATGCATGCAAAACCAGTTATGATGACTCTTTAAATGAGTACCTAAATCTGCATTTTTCGCTAGTAAAGTCAGCCATACATACAAGTCACTAAAATAATAATAAAATTGTGTAGCTAGTCAGTCAGCACTCTACTACAGTCACAACACTCCACTGCTGGATATAAACCTCCCCAATTTAGAGGAATATGGCATATATCCACCACGCTTGCCAGGTGGATTGGCGAGCGCAGGTCAAGATATTGCAGATTTTCACAGGGAACGCTGCTGTGCATTCCCTGAGTTCATCCCGTCGCCTTTTACGACACTCACGGGTAGATATTCTATTCAAAACCGGTATCACACGGCTAAGAAATCAGAGAGGGAAAACTTAATTTCAAAGTAAACTTTTTTAAATGAAGACTGACATTTATGAAAACGCATTTTCTCCTTAAATCGGTGCACAAAGAGTATTCCTGTGTTTCTCGAAGACATAAAAACAAACAAATGGGTGGATGGGGGGGTTGCGTGGTCACAGAAATGAGGGTCATCAAAAAACTGTATACGTATGTAAAGTATATAGTTATATATACATTAAAATACTTAGAGATTATGATTAATAAGTTGAAACAATCATAACCTCAAAAAAATCCGTACAGAAGGACGCTGAAGTGCATAAAAAGAAATTTAAAAAAATACTATGACCAAATGACACTGTGACCAAACTAAACTAGGACCAAATAATACCAAGTAATACCAATGCAACCATAACAGCGACAACAACCTCCACGTATTAGGGGGTATTGTCATACTCACCACGCTCTCTCTCTTCGCGTGGGACACCGAATCGTCTAACGACCCAATCAATCAACCGCCTTCTACAAGTAGCAGGCTTCTGACATGATTGTGTAACGCCGTCTAAGTAATCATAGACAGCAACCGGGACCTACGGCACGGCAGTCTCTTAGTAATTCTTAGAATATTATCGTCCTGAGAACTGAGATGGCGTTTTGCGCTGATTTTGCTAATTTGGCAAACCTTTGTGGAGTAGACGAAACTCTAGAGGTAGGTAGGTAAGTATTACAAGAAGTAGGTACCTACTTCTTCTTCTTTACGTGTGGAAACCAAGTCGTCCAACGACCCAGTGAACCCTAGTGTCAGAATTTTTCAACCACCTTCTACAAGTAGCAGGCTTCTGACATGGTACTTGTTAACACAGTCATAATCAAAAGACAATAATATAGACTTGCGCTAGACGTGCACACTTGAAATCGGCAATGTTTATACGATTTCAAATGTGCATCGCTAGCGCAAGTCTATATGAACTGGCAAATCAAATGTCAACTGTCAAATCGTTAGTTATGTTAAAACTAAATGTAGTAATTTAAGATCTTAATTGTACACGTGCTTTCACAAAGAAACTGATTGATTGATTGATTGACTTTTGAAAGTCTTTTATGCAATTTGTAAAACACAGGCCAATCTTTTGCCAACGACAGGATGCTAATCTTTTTCCAGTAGAAATCTATTCCCTGGCAGGCATTATACCTGCATATATGAAACTTCATCTTGAATCACTCGAATTTTAAAAACCCCAATGTTCCTCACGAAAAGAGAAAAAAAAGCCGCATAAAAAAAATGCGTGATGTAAGAGGCGGTGTATTTGATATGGCAGACGCAGACCAATAAACGTAAAAAGCGACTTCATTTACACTATTGATGATACATGTCGCGAAAACGTCCTATTTCTATAGGAAAACGATTCATAGACGTGAGGAAATTGAAAGACGTTTTCATTTCGAATAAAAAATTTAGCGCCATTCTTGCCTGTACAAAAGCATACTTACTTCATTCGCTTACATAGTGTCTCGACCAGCGTAACTGTAACTACGCGCCCGTACGTGCGTGTATGGAGCATTGAGGTCAAGATACGCTGGTCGCTACACTATCTAAGCGAATGAGCCATACAATATGCACCTAGCGTCTTTAGGGAATTCTCTCCCTTATCAATAAAGAAAGAGATGGGAAATTGAGAAAACTTATTGTTGAAAAGGGATGGAGAATGTAGAGTATTTTCATACAGTAGGGATGATTTGAATATTCTATGCAAATTGTATTGAAGAATTTATAGACAGGTGAAAATACCCTTGACTAAAAATTATTTTCTTAGAAAATACAGGGTGTTAAAAGCAAAATGATGGTTTTCTGTTGGAACGAAACATTTGCCTGGCAATAAAACATCCCTGTTGAGTCATGCTATCTATAAAAAACCGCATGAAAATCCGTTGCGTGGTTAATGACAGATAGAAAACAAAACGATACCTACTTGCATGAGATAAAATACACACAAAATCTAACTACGTGTGATAGTTTACATTGTAATATATCATTGGTTCTCCAGGTAACGCTCTGCCTACCCCGCCAGGGATGTAAGCGTGATTTGTGTGTCTGTGTGGTTCTCCATAAACAAAACCCTCCTTCGGAGACAGTCGAGTAAAAATTTTCAAAATATAATATAATGTAAGTAAAATTATTTACTGTCCACAGTATTTTCCCTCTAAAACTTCACAATCGTCCGCCATTTTGATTCCCGCGCATCCGGGCAAGATGGCGGCGGTTCCGGCGTCGCTCTAATCACATTATGTCTGCCGGCGTCCGCTCATGACTGTGAATTATTTACTGCAGTAGCGAACTGGAAGCAAGTATTAGTTTATCTACATTGTAACGATGGGAGCTCGTGTGTTTGTGTGTGGGACAACTAGTCGACGTACGACCGGGAACGACAGCTTAACGTGCTCTGCGAAACACGAGAAAAATGTTTGCTGTTATTACAGATACGGCATAGTGACATTGGCTAGACTACTAAAAGTAAAACTGAATGTACCTAATGATTTTTGGTTCAAATGATAAATTTATGTAAGTACAGTACATCCTGTATTCGATCATTGAACCCTCCTCTAAAATATTTTACAATGGATTGGGCAGCGAGGTTCTTGTGAATGCAACACCTTTTACTGCGCTCGCCAATTCGCCTGTCTGTATGGCAATATCCCCGTAATATTTCTACGCCCACCACAGTCTACTGCTGGACATGGGCCTCCCCCAGATTGGGGGGTATTGCCATACACACCACGCTTGGCGATTGACTTGCAGATTGGCGAGCGCAGTGCAAAATATTGTAGATAATATTCGCAGGGAGCGCTGTTAGCCGTTCCTTTGATTCATCTCGTTAGTCGCCTTTTATGACACCCAAGGACACAAACGGGGTGATGCTATTGGTGCCGACTTAGAAATAGCATACACCAGTATTTTCAACAATATTTACGCTTCCTCCCTTTTTTAGTCGGGTAAATTCTTCCACAGCACCCAATTTCATTCTCCATATATTCTTTAAGGCTCCTCGCGAGTGTAGCGCTTTCATAGTTGCCTTTGAGAAAACCGCGCGTTTTAGCGGTACACTAGCGGACAAAACTATCTGGTAACTATGAAGTCACTATATTGCAATATGGGGTAGGCAGAGCGAAGTGTAGCGCTTGGATAGTAGGTAGGTATTTATTTGTTTCAAGCGTAGCGCACTTTAGCGATATACAGGAGAGGACAAAAACAAGTACGGTCACGCTCGTATTGCAATATGGGGTGGGCAGAGTGGAATTCAGCTTTTATGAGTTTTCGGCTAATCTTTAGCGCTCAGCCTATCCACAAGGGGTAAAGCCGTGATCTGTATAGATTGCATGAATGTTGGTATGTTTTTATTCACTTCATATATTTTCTCTATAAGTGTCAGAAGCTGAAGCACTCGGGACATAATATTTTCGGCATTTTTTTCACACCTTGAATTCTTGTCCCCCATTTTACCCACCTGCAAACGCCGCCCGCCCAAGCTACCGCCGTTTCTGCCCGCCCATGCGTACCAAGATAGAAACTCTGGTTGTATGGCGTAAGTGTAGTGGTTGATAAAATGTCTTGGCTTTCCTTTTGGAGAAGGCTTTAGATTGAAGTGTAGACTGCTAAAATTAATATTAAGGAGTGAATTCCATCATTCTAAGCAAAATGAAGAAAAATGTACATACATACATACATATATCACGCCTTTATCCCTTGCGGGGTAGGCAGAGCGTTAACAGTCGTAAGAATACGGCCGCTATCGCCACGTCTGACATTTTTGAGAAAAATGTTCTCTTAATTATGTCCCATTAAGAAAGTTTTCATCAAGTTTTCAATATCGGTCATTTGGTCACTTAAAACTTTTACCCGACTGTGTTTATGAGGACAGGTAAATGCTAGTGTTTGAAGAGTCTCGGTAGCAGGAGTGACACAGGCTATAATGGAAGGAAATTACCGCAGTCGGGTTTTGTATTGATTTAGTATATAGATAATTGTTAATGATAATGGTAGTGCTTAATTTGAATTAAAAAAAATTATAGTCCAAAAAACAGTTGATATTACATGTGAAAATTCCTGATAAAAATATATGTATATATAACAAATAGGAACTTACTCTATGTATATTTAGGTTTAGTTTAGTTAGTTTTGTATATATGATTCAAATCATTTAGATGCGCGCTGGCATATAGGTATATGCCAAGCTGTGCACTCTATTTTCAAAGCCAAAAACCTTTTTCAGTTCAGCTATAAACAGCTAAAACTCGAAAAACTCCGCCAAAAGCCTAGTTTCACAGAAAACAACCTCTTGTTGACGTTCCGAAGGGTTAAAAAGCGCCATTTTGGATCCATTAGCGGCTTTTGTTTTTGACCGGCGCCATGTTGGTTTTGAGGAAAAGCGCGGGAAAACTTCAATGGCGGGTTTGACGGCATTTAACAGAATATTTTTCTTTCTGAGTTTATTTAACGAAATTGTAGGTTTTTACCTCTTACTACGGCTTTTCTAAATAACCAGAAAATAACTTTATTTTTTCGCTTTTAATAAATGCTAGATATACAGGGTGTCAGGAAAAATACTAATTTCCTTTCAAGAGATGAGCCAGCCCATGACACTGAACAACCTTCCCCAAGGAACATAGATCTAAATATGAACAAAAAAGGACCTCCCATACAGAATACTAACTACAAAAAAACGATATAAAAATGTAGTTTTTCTCAAATATGCTAGTTTCTTTCTCAAAACTCCGTCACAAAGCTGGAAAAGCGATAAAAAATCCATAAGATTTTTGTAGGCAAAACTTTATAACAGACAGAAAACCTTGTAACTTGCTGTATGGGAGCGCAGCGGATCGCACACTTGACGCACGACGTTATAAAATATCGCAGCCGTTTGCCAGATCCATGTCAATCCCCATACTAAAACCACAACGGATGACACTGCGATAGCGCTGCGTTGACAGCGGTTCAGCGGTTGAGAGCCAAACCTTTTTAGGCCTAGTGACACACTTGTTCACACTACCCTCTCACTACACGCCTAGTTGGGTGAAAATTTGAGCAGTTAAAAATTGCGGTCACACGTAAATTTCTTCAAGTGCACAACACTTACAGATTTTAAGTACCATTCACACGAAAGAATGTTTAATTGACAATTTGGAAAGTAAAACTCCATCCACAAATTATGAAATATGTTTAACTAAAACTTAATCTGAAACCTGAAATCGGGGTCAAAACACGCGTTCTTCGCGTGTCACACTCAGCTATTGCGAAATTCAAACACGTATAAAGTTTTATCTAGCTGGACATCATATAACTTTTCACCCATCATAATAATCCTAATATTATGTAGATTTATAGAAAATTATTAATTGGACAATATTTAACTGCGTATACCGATAAAAATATCAGTTTGTGTCGGTCACACGTTTTTGTGTTTTCTGAATACGTGGTCTAAAACGACTGAATCGCTGAAACTAATAGAACTATGAGCTGGGTCTTGTTTCTGCCTTCTGCCAGGATTACTTCTTCATCCCTGGAGAGGGAGCATATAGCTCCTGGGCACTTCTAGAATAAAATAGGAGTTGTTAAATTTTTAGATCCTATTTTTGCACCTGCGACAGGTCCCTTTCCTGTGCATGTTTTCTTCATGAAAGAGTTATTACAGAGGATTTATTCTGAACAAATAATGTCGCATAATAAAGCGAGATTTAATATTCGTTTAAAAATTTTGATTACATTCAAGCGTTTACCAATAAATCACTAAAAACATAGAAAATTGTCCCTTGACTGGCTTCATTTGACTGGCATTTTTCCCAGTCAAGGGACATTTTATGCCAGTCAAGTGACTAATGTTATTTTAATGTTTGTTTTTGCAATTTTTTTGTGTAAAGGTGTGCCTGCAGAGTAGAATAGCACCACCCCATGTCTGCCCATGGGTACCGTAAGTTAGATTAAGGGTTTCCAGTTGGTGAACAGCATTGTTTTTCGTGCAGATAACATAGTTTAAAAACACTTGCTTTATGTCTCTAGGTGTGGCTGCCTTAGGCCTCGGGGTAGCTGCGCGATATCTCAGGCTGATTGATAGACGTCTCTCAAGCTACTGCGTTGTATCTCAGGGAGGCTGCGTTAAGTCTCAGGTTAATTTCACGTATCTTAAGCTGACTGCGGTGTATTTCAGGGTGGTTGCGTTATGTCTTGGGCTGCCTGCGACGTCTCTTAAGCTGAGTGCGTTGTATCTCAGGTTGGCTGCGATACATCTCACTCAGGCACATTGCGACGTATCTTAAGCTGACTGCGTTGTATCTCAGGATCTCTGCGTTAAGTTTCACGTTAATTGCGACGATCTTCAGCTTACAGCGTAGTATCTCAGGGTGGTTGCGTAATGTCACAGACTGATTGCGACGTCTCTTAAGCTACTGCGTTGTATATCAGGGCGGCTGCGTTATGTCTCGTTTAGACTGATTTCTACGTCTTTTGACTGCGACGTCTCTGAGGCTGACTGCGATGTACGAGTATCTAAGGATGGCTGCGTCATGTCTCACTCAGGCTCATTGTGACGTCTCTTAAGCTGACTGTGATATATCTAAAGGTGGTTGCGTCATGTCTCACTCAGGCTTATTGCGACGTCTCTTAAGCTGACTGCGTTGTATCTCTGGGTGGCTGCATCATGTCACAGAATGATTGCGACGTCTCTTCAGCTTACTGCGTTGCATCTCAGGTTGGCTGCGTTTTATCTCCGTCAGGGTCATAAAACGAAGTCTCTTAAGCAACTGCGTTGTATCTCAGGGTGGCTGCGCTATGTCAGGCTGATTTTGACGTCTCTTAAGCAGACTGCGTTGTATCTCAGGGCGGCTGCGTTATGTATCACTAAGGGTGACTTCGACATCTCTAAAGCTGACTGCGACGTCTCTTAGCCTACTGCGTTGTCTGAGGTTGATTGCGACGTATCTTCAGCTGTCTGCATTGTATCTCAGCATGGCTGTGTTATGTCTCAGGTTGGTTGCGGCGTCTCTTAAGCTGATTGCATTGTATGTCGGAGTCTTTTTGAATCTGAGTACATCGTGTCTCATGCTGATTACGTCGTCTCTAAGGTGACTGCATCGTGTCTCAGGTTAGTTACGTTATTTCTCAGTCTGATAGCAATGTCTCTTAAGCTGATTGCGTCGTGTCTCATGTATACAGCGGCGTGTGTTAGGTTGCTTGCCTAGTGGTGTCTGAGGCTATCTGAGCCATGCGTGTCTTAGGCTGATTGCGTAATCTTTAAGGTTATCTTCGTCTGTTCAGTAGCAGAATATACAACACAGTTAATTCTCAGGTCAATCAAATCACAAGGTCAAGTTAATCTTTTCGGTGGTTTCTTCTTGTCTCATGCCATCTGTTTCATTATGGCCTAAGTCTAAACGACTTACGTTACTATTGTTTTGGTGGAGAATTGGGTCTAAGTTTCGGCTGTTTCAAACAGCCTTCTTCAGGTCGACAGATCACATATGCCCGCCTGTCAACTGTGATTGTCGAACACTGTGGCTGTTTCATTTCGTATGTCGGGCTGGCTGTGTCGTGTTTCAAGCACGAGCAAATTGTCTGTGACTAGGTGCGTCGTGTCTTAACCAGACTGAGGCTTCAGGGCGTCAGTCTGGTAGGCCGCGGCAACTTTTACTTCTATTCTACTTAGTTAAAAGCAAAAGATGAACAGCTTTTATACATATATTTTGTTAAAATAATAACTTTGTCCCTTGACTGGCTTAAAATGTCCCGTTGACTGGCACCTCAAATTTCAAAATTGAATTTTGACGAAACCTGTGGTTCGATTTAAGTGTTTTTTCGTAAATAACCTTTTCAATAGGCCTTCATTATTATGCAATAATAAAAAAACCATAAAACTAAAATTTTAAATTTGCCAGGAAAGGGACCTGAAGAACCGTTTTCAAATATCCACCCAGTTGCAAATGGGTAGTAAAGGCGACCCTTTTAGCACTAGAGCGAAAATTGAGAGCAGTTATCAAATTAAAACAATTACTTAGCTAAAGTGCTCTGTGACCGTTGATATGTGGTACTGCTCTACATAGGGGTTAATAATGGTAGGTACACACACACACACACACACACACACACACACACACACACACACACACACACACGCAAACACACATACACACACATCACGCCTTTATCCCTTGCGGGGTAGGCAGAGCGTTAACGACCAAAAAATACAGCCGCTATCGCCACGTCTGACTAATATTGAGGTCCCTTTCAGATGATTCGTGTGGTGAAAGGTTTTCAGTCTGTCGCCTAAAGTACATACATATGAAGCCCTCGAGTCCCTTAGTCGTCTTTTAAGACACCCGTGGGAAGAAATGGGGCGATGCTATTCTAAGCTGGCATCACAGGGCATATTTTTGCCAAAATTTGAAAATAATGCTCCTAATAAAAGTTGTTTGAGAACACACCTTTAAAATATTTGTACATAATTAAATGTAACCCTATTATAAGATCTTGAATAGACCAATTTCACATAATTGACTTACAACGGGTCATTTAGCTCGATTTCTCCGTTAATTAATTATTTTAATTCAATTAATTGGATGATGGATGGACCTCTCAGCCTCCACGGGAAATTAAAAACTCATTAGTTGGAATTCCACACGGAAATGAGAACTTGGGTCGTTAAAGGAAGTAGTAATGTGCCGTGTGATGCCGGTTTAAAATAGCATCACCTTATTTTTTCCCGCGGGTTTTGTAAGAGGCGATAATAGTACCTACATTATGGCAGTGGCCGAAAATTGGACCAATTTCTGATCGAGTAATGTTGGAAGGATGAGACGATTCACGAAGTATGTATGTTTAAAAACTTTTTTTCTGGTCAAGGACCGAAACGTATGTATGGAATTTTTTGTCGTGTCTGCGTGCTTCTGCCAACCTGACGACTTACACGAGTCTATTTAGGTATTAATTGTTTAAAATAATGCCGTCATTTATGAGTAAATGGAAGAAAAGGTTCTTATTTGAACGGGGGTTCAAGTGTCCGTACGAACTATTTTCGGGTAAGAATGGGGTAATGCTATTCTATGCCGCCACCACACGGCTGTATTATCCCCATACTTACTACAAAATGCGCAGTAAAACAATACCATTTGTCCAGGGGAGGCATTTGGGTGACCTTTCGTCGTTTTAGACATTTTTCCTCCCTGTTTTCCTTATTTGCAGGGGTCGGGTGACATTTCAAATACTTGGTAGTGTTTTTAGGATATAAGCGGATATTGTCAGCTAAGTGACAACCACTTACGATATGCGATGAGGTGAGACAATATGGTTTTGTGTATGAAATTGCAGTAACTAGGTACCTAGCTATAGTCAGATATTCTTGACCCAGTGTAAGCATATAGTACCACAGATTAACTATAATTCGCTAGTTTCCTGGGTCATAGAAAAACAGGGAGTAAAATTATGAGCTGCAAAATATTTTAAGGGGTAATCAGTCCACGAAACTGAACAACTTTCCCCAATTTTGGACACCCGTACAAAACTACCGACCGACGAACTCAATTTGTATGGGAGGTCCAAAAATTTTCCATATTTCGACCTATGTTCCTTGGGGAAAGTTGTTTAGTTTCATGGGCTGGGCTTAAAGTATTTGCAGCTAATATACGCTTTTCTTTAACAGTTGTACGCTTAAAACTATTGTCCAAAAATACTACGGACTTCATTCACCATTTTTTCGAAATATTCAAAGTTTGTATATAAATACAGAAAAATAATATAAAAGTAAGTGTTTTGACCCGATCCAAAAACTTACGGCGTGACGTCATACTTCTAGTTTTTCAAACAAAATACCGTTTCAGATCGTTTTAAAAAGTAGCTCATTTGACCTCTCAGGAAACAAGCCTATTTGTAGTCTAGCTAGTCAGCACCTACTATTAGCCCGCTTTCAGCGTTTGGGACAGTGTGTGATATAGGGCACTTCCACGTTCATACAAAAACTTGACAACGGCTAAATTATAACAAAAACGCCACATAATTAAAAAAAAACATATGCCTGTGGTAGTGCGACTGCTTGCAACACAGAAGGTCCGAGTTCGATTCTCGGCGGGTCGCTCACGAAGTTGATACTTATCACTTTGTGAATTCGTCCCGTCTTCTTAGGACATTAAGGTTGTTCCACCTGATTTTTGGTAAGAAAGATAGTTCTGTGTTTCTGATGGCACCTTAAGCCGTAGATCCCGGTTGCTGTCTACGATTACTTAAACAGCGGTCGTTACACAACCATGTCAGAAGCCTGCTACTGTTACTAACAGTAGGTGGTTGAAAAATTCTGACACTAGGGTTCACTGGGTCGTTGAATGACTCGGTGTCCCAGACAAAAAGAAAGAAATATGTACGTAGTAGCGATCATATGGCGCATTGCTTGAAAGGATTATTAAAAAATAGAACAATAATTTATTGTACGACGATAGAATCCAGACAGAAGTTCCAGAGCGTACCGGAAGTGGCCCCGCCGCCATCTTAGCTCCCGGAAGTGGCAGTCAGTAATGAGATCTCTTTGAGTTCGGCTTTGATCAACTTTCCAACGCTGAAGTTATCTTCATAGCTGTGCTTCGTAGTTACCTAGTACAGTTAAAGTTCGGTTTGAAACACATTTTGATTACTTTTAAAAATACATTTCCACGGAAAGAAACTTTTTCAGTTTAGATCAGCGCCATCTATGTACCTTTTTTTTTTTTTTTTTTTTTTATATGTAATAGGCCCGCATTTGTCTGCCATCTCACCTGATGGTAAGTGGAGATGCAGACGAAGATGGTACATGCTTGCCTAGATAATGCCTATTCACTCTTGCCTTAAAAAGGCCCAAGTTATATTGTTCCGCCTACCTGCATTTGAAGACTGGCTAGAGAAAAAGAGCATTTTGGGCTGAGAGCAACACTTGTCTGAACTAGGTGACGCTGTTGACATTTTTGCAGATTGACGGATTATCTGTCAAGTTCAGTGACTCTTTATCTATGGGAAATCGCTGCTGAGCTTTTTAAAAAAGGCTTGGCTAGGGCCATATACTAGGTACTATACACGAACAGATTAAAAAAATTCCTTGATTTGATATGTCAAAAGAAGTGTAACTTATTTCGGAAAAATTTAACAGCCTTACCTAGTTACTACCTATTAAAAATATCCTATTATAAATTTATGTCAAGGCTGTTAGATCGTTAGAAGTTGTTACAAAGTTTGTTATGAGAACTTTTATATCGATAACCCAATTATGAGGTTGTTATTTCTTAAACGTTTAGGATTTTGGGTCAATCGTTAGGTATAAAACTAGGATCCAAATTATTTATTTATTTACGCTACGCATAAGTGGGATTTATACATATTTTTATTTAAAACCTACGCGATTGTCCGTAAGTAAGATGGTTCCGTGTTCGGATGGCATGTTAAGCCGTCCCGTTGCTGTATATGATCACTTAGACGGCGGTCGTTACACAAACATGTCAGAAGCCTGCTACATGTAGAAGGTAGTTGAAAAATTCTGACACAAGGGTTCATCGGATCGCTGGATGACTCGGTGTCCCACACGAAAAGAGAGATTTAAAACCTATAAAACTAGAGGCTCGCCGAGCGATTTTATTCGCTCTGATACGTTTTTCCGCAGTAAAAATTAACTATTTTACTACATTCCAGTGTATATTCCAAAGCCAAAAAATTTAAAAAACATTGCAACACTGACTGACAGTCTGGCATGCACTGACACTTTCAAATAAATCTGAGTCCAAGTTTCAAAAATACAAAAAATAAATTTTACGTTCCGTTCTTTGCGATAACATACCAAGCACAGCGCCATCTATTCAGCGACTAGAATATTAATTAAAAAAAAAAACAAAAGAAAATCCCTATTTGTGTAGGTTCTATAAAACCTACATACATTATAGGTACTGATACCAAACAATGGGCCCATACTTAGCAGTAACGTCGAGCGAAAGTAAGATTGTCTAGACTCTATAAAGTTACTTTACGCAAAGCACAGTACCTTCGTACATAATAAATAAGCATATTTTGTTTTGTACGAAGTACTTAAAGAAGAAAGGTGAAGTTTCGATTTAAGAAGCAGTATTTTTTTGCAAGAAATATTATAAAGAATGACTAACCATTTATCCAGTGATAATATTGTAGGTACTTTACATTCTAAAAGTGTTCATTGTAGAGTCAGTGCGGAAAAAAAACCGGCGTATTATGACTTTGACATTTGTGGATCGTGGGTTTCTATGTAAAAATGAAAATGTTAATTTTTTTTCTCGCGACGATTTTCTCTTTCCTTGGAAATAAAACATTTATTTTTTGCTGGCCGATACCATAAAATAATGAAGAAGAAAACAAGCTGTAAAATTTTCCTTTTCCTATTCTAATGGACATAACAATAATTTTCTTGGGCGGTTTCAGCCAGCACGGCACCGATTTTTATGTCAAACCTTTTTGGTAAAAGTTTTGTCTCGGTATTCCACTGTGAAAAAACTGCCTGATTCCACAGTTTAGAAGAAGACAACAAATGTCATTCTTTATTTTTTTTTTATTTAATGACATTGCGGTAATTTGGCCAATATCTAAGAAATGTTTTTTTTTTTTTTTTAATTCTTTTTAGGTAGCTCGGCTTGCCTCATTTAGGGTCCAACCTACAATGGTTTTCCTCAATAAGTTTATGAAGAACCAGTATAATGTTGATCCCTTAGATGTAAATGTGTAACCAGGGACGGTGTATCTACGTAATAGGTGGTAATAGTCTCTTTGGCTTACAACACAGCCCAATTGGCGGTTTCAAATATTCATGGCTACAGATAGCTCTACATTTTGGCTGCCCTAGCAGAGGAGTAAGACAGAATAGAGGGGATATTCCTCAGGATATGCTCGATTTTATGTAATGTAGTAAGTGCTCTACGTAAGATACGAACTCAAATGCGGAAAGTTCAGACCATCGAAAACACAGACAACAGATGTCATGCGTGCGCCGGCTAGAAACGCAAATGTAATTTTTTCTCTGTGACAGAAAATAATGAGGTAACAAGAATTAGTATGAATGTGACACGAACCCTCATTTTTTAAGCAACTTTAAAACTGTACTTTACGCGCTAAGCTTAAAGATCTTTCCTTGGTATTTTGGCTTTGTTGAGGAAGGAACGGCTTTGACACTACGAAAAAGTTACAATACAAGTATAAAATATATGCTATTTTTAAGAGGATGATATCACTGTTCTCTTTAAAAAAAAGCCACACACTAGTTTGAAAATGAGAAATCCACATGAATCTTTCGTCAAGCACGGAGGGCCCGCTCGTTAAAATTTAATATTTAATATCGCCCGCTCCTGTGCTACGGCACTACAGTGAAAATGTGGCCACTGCGCCAGCGATAATGGAAGAATAAAAAACATGAGAAAAACTAAGATTTCCGGGCTTCATTTTCAGTAAATTTTACACTAACTAAAGGCGCTGTGCTGTCTGAAATTCAGGTGTGATGTGATGTAATGGATAAAAAGCAATCCGAAGACAGCTAAATATTACTGAACTGCCTACTACCATACCTCATAGAGCTACCGAAATGTAAGTTCCATGCTTTTGCGTTGTACGTACATTATGTACTCTAGACGTACAATACATAGTACATATATCACCATGATAAGACGCGGTGGCGTAGATGCGTAGTATCATAACAATCTCACGGAGACTGACTTGATGTGTACTAAGCATCAATCGTGCAAAACAATGACCTACGCAGTGTAGCTGTCGTAGGTTTTTGATAAAATCTGGTATTTGATCAAAAACTTAGGTTTCCGGCAATAAAAATGGGCAGATGCCAAAAATTAAAAGATGCTACGTCAGTTCTTGCCAAAACATGGATAATACTTACTTTCGTAACAGAAAAGATCTTCTTTTTGAGCACCAATTGTCTCATCAGTCCGGCGCGTACAAATTCAGGCTTCTATTCTAGTGAACCAAAAAAAAATCGCTTCGCCTGCAAAACCCGCAGTTTTCCTGGCCCCACCGCAGCCGTCGCGTGCAAAACGCGAGCACAGTTTCGGCGTTTCCAATGAGAATAGCAGCCTTAACAAAACAACACAATGTTGTTCCGACAATGTTAATTAAAAACACTACAAAAAACCGGTTTGATTCGTGAAAAATGACGGCCTTTCATGTAATGGAAAGGTTTTTATTAATGCTCCTCGTGGAAATTGAATAGCACGCCAAAGTGCTGCAAGGAAATTGAATTTTAAGTTGTATGTTTGTAGGCCGCGTCTAGCCTTGTTTCATTTTATAGAGAAAAGGAAATAGTTGGGTTTAGAATGCTTATGTTATATGGGATCTTTGTATGGCAGGTGGTAGAACAACTTGGCAAAAAATCTTGTCAGTTCAACTTGCTTAGGTATGGGTTCCTCAAAATGACCGGTCTCTCTCAACGATTACAAAAAACAATTGTCTTCGAACATTTCAAAATTAGTTCTTCCGTTTCTAACATACTGTGACAGCCGGGCCTGGACAGCAGATACAGCCACACGGTGGTATGTCATAAACTGTTTTCAAAAGGTTTTTAACGACGACTATCGGATAATCTTAGATTATTGAAGGTCTCGCTGCGCTCGAGTGCCAGCGAATAATCTAAGCGGATAATGATAGAAATGAAAATGGCCGTCGCAGATTTTTCAGACAGATTTTTCTCCTTTCTTTCGTTTCTTATCTAATATCCCCATTTCACAATTTTCCAGAGACCTAAGCCGCAACGAGCTGACGGCGATCTCCAGACGTACCTTCCGTGGTTTAACGGCGCTGAAGAGTCTACACCTAGACGGGAACCAGCTCAAATGCGTTGATGAGAAGGCGCTAGAGCATTTGAAGAGTTTGGAAGTTCTGTAAGTTTGTTTTTTACCCGACTGTAGCTGAAGAAAAGAAGGGTTGTGTTCTTCTGGAGATGAAAAGACAACACCTGGACGGGAACCAAAAAAGTCTTCTTTAAGGCGTTGGAACATTGAAAATTTTTGTTCGTGTGATGTCATCTTAGAATAGCATCTAACTTTTTCCCTGTAGGTGACGTAAAAGGCGACCAAGGAAAGGAAATGGGCAACAGCGTTCTCAGTGTATGTCTACAACACCTTGCACTACGCTCGCCAAACTGCCTGGCAAGCGCTGGCAACACCAATTGGGGAGGGGTCCATGTCCAGCAGTGGGCAGTTGTAGCTAAGTAGTAGATTTAAAGCTGGTGCTAGAGTTCTTAAACCCCTTTTTAGGTACCTACTGGGTACTAGCAGGTTCATTGTCTTACATGGTTAGTGTTAGCATATTTTACGACCTTTACCACTGTTTTTTCTTCCAGGACCCTCAACAACAACAATCTGACGTACCTCGCGTTGGAACCAGCGGCTATCACCAGACTTCACACACTTCGTCTCACTGACAACCCTATAGTATGTGATTGCCGCGTCGCGCGGCTGACCACTGCAGTTAGAGCCGCGGGGATACTGAGTGTCGGGGCTAGGTAAGGTCTTAGTATACTGGACGTTAGTGGTCCAGCTTATGTTGGTTATCAAATAAATATCACAGTGACCAGCATAACTCGATCGCCAAAAAGATAAAAGGTAAAATTAGCTAGTTAGGCAAATTAGTCATTTCGCTGACCAAGCTACTTAGTTGTAATATGACTCAAGAAAATATCATTTGGAAAAGAGGTCTAATAAGGAATAACGACCAGAAAGGAAGTACCTATTCTATAATTAGGAATGTGGACAAAGACCGTTTTTTTCTGTATAATTGTAATATTTTGTCTCATTTCAGATGTCAAGCACCAGCAACGTTGAGAGGAGCTCTCCTGACAGATTTAGAGCCTCATGAGCTCGTGTGCAGTGGTAAGTTAGGAACCTAGTTCATTTCAGTTGTTTTCTCAAAAGGACTGATCCAAAATGCAACGAAACTAGACAGAGCTGACCATTGAAGATATGTATGAGAAGTACAGAGTAAAAATGTCATACGTGTCGCTCGCCACCATTACCTTTCTACAATATTTTTTTCTCTGTCTTCCGCCTTCCCCAAGACTTCCTTGTACGATGATGTGGCCATTATGTTCTCCTTTATCTTATCCAAATTATTCATTCTTGGTCTTCCTCTTCTCCTTTCAATCTTGCCTTCTACGATTGCTTTAATTAACGAGTACTGAAAGGTTAACCTTATTTCCCCCTCAGGTCCCACGACAGCGATCCAGGCGGAATGTTCCGCCGAGCCTCGCTGCCCACCCCCCTGCCGCTGCACCCCCGAAGGCACCGTCGACTGCAGAGAGAAGCTCCTTACTGAACTGCCTACTACCATACCTCATAGAGCAACCGAGATGTGAGTAGACCAGTGCAGTTAGACCCGCCAGGGTACTGAGCGTTAGACCTAGTTTAGTTTTGAGTATACTGGTCCTAGCGGTAGGCACCGTCGGCTGCAGAGAGAAACTCCTTACTGAACTGCCTACTACCATACCTCATAGAGCCACGGAGACGTAAGTTCCATGTTTGGAAGTTGTATATATAGCGATCGGCGGAAAAACTTCGATACCGCGTTTTAGAACTTGTATGTGGAGCGCATGCGCGCCGCCACAGACTCTTCAACGGTTGACCATTGTAGTTAGAGCCGCCAGGATATTGGGCTTTGGAGCTAGTTTAGTTCTAAGTATACTGGTTGAATATTCCCCTACCCGTCATCATCATGAAGAGTCTGTCTTGAAAACAATCTGACTCCATGTTTTTTGATTTAGTCTCGTAGTCACCTCGTGCCTTTAAAAAAAGTACTATGCCTCTACCTAATCATCCAAATGCCTACCAAAAGTAAGACATCAAAAATATTATTTTTTATTTTTACATACTCTGTCTCTTTCCAGCCGCCTAGAACAGAACGAGATCACCGAGGTCGGCGCGGGCGCTTTCGCTGCGGTGAAGCGGGTCGCGCGCATCGACCTGTCAAACAACAAGATCACCAAACTGGCAGCTGATGCCTTCAGCGGATTGACGCATCTCACTTCTTTGTAAGTTCTGTCTTTCCCTATAGGATATCGAGTCTACATGCGACCCAATGGACCCTGATTGTTAACCACCTACTAGTAAATCTAGGCATTAGTTTTAGATAAAGTGAAGCCTTAATTTCACTTTTCAACCTTAGATATTTATTATGTCCATGCCTTTATTTTCAGGGTGTTGTACGGGAACAAAATTAAAGATCTACCTTCTGGAATCTTCCACGGATTGGCATCATTACAACTACTGTAAGTCAAAAATAGAAAGAGTATTTAGTATAGCCTGAAATGTAAGCTGGATATTAAACAATTTTTATTATTGTTCTAGGTTGCTAAACTCAAATGAAATAACATGCGTGAGGAAGGATACTTTCCGAGATCTTCAGAATTTAAAGTTATTGTAAGTTTTCTCCTGTTTAGTTATTTAAATAATATAACAGAAAGAAGGTTTTAATTTTAACCTTAATAATTGAATAATGTATTAGAATTTTTTTTTCATACAAATATTTAACTTTTCAGATCACTTTATGACAACAACATCAGGTCTATTCCGAACGGAACTTTCGATGCTTTAACTGGAATACAAACTTTGTAAGTATACTTCAACTTTTTTGTAAATAGATAAATATGTTCCTTAGGGAAAGTTGTTCAGTTTCATGGATTGGTTCGCCCCTTAAAATATTTGCAGTTTTTTATATTCTCTGCAGATTGCACGCTCTAAGTATAAGCTTTTTTGATTTATAGCATACTGACAAAAAGAACGGTCAACAACTGATTGAGTGGTTCTGCACAGTTTCTCATTACGGTTCTTCCTATTACACTGCCTGCAGAGTTATTTCAACTATATCTCAACTTTTTTTTACCCTCTTCAGGCACCTTGGGCGCAATCCGTTCTCCTGCGACTGCTCGCTGCGCTGGTTGGCGGCGTACCTACGCAAGAACCCCATCGAGACCTCAGGGGCTAAATGCGAAGCTCCTAAACGAATGGCTCGGAAGAGGATTGATGCGTTGCGCGAAGAGAACTTTAAATGTAAACGTGAGTAGATTGCTTGACATTGGCAGGATTGCGCTATTTGATGTGCCATTTTTACAAAAACTAAATTGAAATGCGTAGGCAGCATAATAGGTAGGTACGGAGTTCAGAAGTAGGTAAGTAAGTAGTTATAATGATTATGTGAAGAATTACTACTTACTTGTTTGAAATTTGGTTGAGGGCTCGGGCCCCGACCAGTTTCGACTGATTAGCGGGTGACAAGAAGAATCCAGGCGGTGTCGGGAAAAGGGTAGCTACCCGCCTGGCCGGGTGTTGTGGCCAGGGGACCGACGGCTCCACCTGGATTTGACTGGATATATGCGTTGCGCGGTGAACACTTCGATACCGCGTTTCAGACCCATTATTCTGTCACGTGGCGCTATCTATCGAATATGTTGAGAACTCCAGCTGCGTCTTGCTTGCTAGTGAACCACTTGTGTGAGCTTCATGTTGTAGCCACTAGAGCTCGCTACAATAGCCTTCCTCAGGAGGTCGACAGATCACAACCGCCCGTCAGCTATAATGATAACGAAAAATAATTACAGAGAGCGGAGCCGCTGCTAGGCGGGCCGCTAGTTATACTATATAATAGAAGTAGAGCAGGCTATATTACTAATTTAACTGATACATACATACATACATATATCACGCCTGTATCCTTCGCGGGGTAGGCAGAGCGATAACGGCCGTTAAAATACGGTCGCTTTTGCCACGTCTGACATTCTTGAGTATTGTTTTCCAAGGTTGTTTTAGAAAACATGTGTATTATTATAGTGACAGGTTGTCAGCCTGTCGCCTAAAAATTGTGATACACCAATACTCTCAAGTCCCTTAGTACACCCGCGGGAAGGAGGTGGGGTGATACTATTCTAAGCCGGCATCACACGGCACTTAACTGATATATAAAAAAAAACTTTGGAATTCTTATTTGAACTAACCATTATGGTTTCCAGCGGGCGAGGATCCTCCCAACGCATGTGGCGCCGTGGCGGCGTGCCCGTCCGCGTGCGTGTGTGAATACGCGACCAGATCAGTCAGCGTCACTTGTACTAGAGCATCCCTTACTGAAGCCCCGAGAGATCTGCCTCTCAACACTGATGCACTGTAAGTATTTTTATGTATCGGACAGTTTTCCTGGTTGCCCTACTCTCTAAACCACATATTGATAATTCCCAACACGACACTATACTGTAAAACATGATAATGCACTCCATAGTATTTGAAGCGACTAGATCAGTCAGTGTCACTTGTACTAGAGCGTCCCTCACTGAAGCCCCGAGAGATCTGCCACTCAATACTGATGCACTGTATTTTTGTAGCTGAACCGAGAATTGATAATGTGTAACACGATATTGCAAAACATGATAATGCACGACATAGTATTTGGCGCGACAAGATAAGTCAGCGTCACTTGTACCAGGGCGTCCCTCACTGAAGCCCCGAAAGATCTGCCTCTCAATACTGATGCACTGTGAGTAAGTATTTTTAAGTTTAAGAATTTTAACTTGCGTGCACTGGTAGTGCACAACACGAAATTGCTCGAGCCTATATTGCAAAATGTGACAATCCATAGTATTTTACGCGACAAGATCTGTTAGTGTCACTTGACCTAGAGCGTCCCTCACTAAAGCCCCGGGAGACCTGCTTCTTTATAATGATGTATTGTAAGTATTTTTATGTATCAGAAACTTAACCTGCTAACTGAACCGTGCATTGACAATGCACAACACGATATTATCCGACTACCTTCACAGAATAAAAAAAAGTTTTATTGAATAGGTATTATTTATTCACCTTACAGAATAATGTCAGACAACAGTTTGGGAACTATCAAATCAGATGGCTTCTTCGGCAGACTTCCAGACCTAACCAAACTAGACTTCAGGAATAATGGTAAGTTTTTTATTACAAGTGTTTTTCATACAAGTTTACTAGCTAGCCGGTGGTGGTGTATTGAAATCTATTTTTACGTAACTTTTTTACACTAATTTACATTAATGGCAATTGTCAGTCCGTTCCTCCAGAGACACGTATGCCTTACCTTTATCACGAGCACTGTGAGCAGAGGCGTAGGAGTAGGAGCATGCTGTACCATCAGATGATTCGCTTTAAACACAGATTCAGATAGCGATTTTTTAATTATTATTTGTAGATGGCCTTTGCCCAGCAGTGAGACACTATAGGCTAAAATAATAAAATATAATAATTTGTAGATGAACCTTTTCACCAATTTTATAAATTATAAATGTGTCTAGGCATAACGATGATCGAGGACAACGCGTTCGACGGCGCCGCCAACATCCAGGAGTTACTGCTGGACGGGAACCTGCTGCAGACCGTCACCGACAAGATGTTCTTCGGCCTGCACAGCTTGACTGTTCTGTGAGTAGCTATTCTTATATGAATACCAATATTTAAACTTCTCGTGTTGGGTACACAAGTTTTAGAAAGTAAAATTTCAGTCGCAGGCAAGATTTGAGCCAGTAACCTTTAGTACCGGTGACGATTCTCCCATTTGACCAAACACTTAAAACATACACTTACATAATTTCGCAGGCAAGGATTGAACCGTGGTAGTCCAGATAAAAGAGGCTTATTATTCGCGACTTTTGCCATTAGTACCTACTGGTCAAGGCCGCAAGTAGTACTCCTGTCTGCAATTCAAACTTTGCAAGTTTCCTGAAAATTATATTATTTGTTTTAAATTATGTGATAATTATGATAAAATATTGTATTTTCTTATTCCAGATCGCTTGCAGACAACAAAATCAAATGCATCACACCAGGAGCCTTCGATCACCTCAACATGCTCTCAACTCTGTAAGTAAAAACGAAATAAAGCGTAATGTTGTTAGAATTTGTACGAGTTTCGTTACTTTTGCAAACTGTGTGCGAGTTTGCTAAACTTACAAAACGAATGCAAGTCTGCGTAAATGCTGTGTCTGCGCTTGCCTAACGTATTTGAGACGGTCTGTTTGTTATAAACAGCTTAGTAACCGTTTTTTACCATTAAACGAGACATAGGTGGTTGGAAAATTCTGATACTAGGGTTTGTTGTTTGGGTCGTTGGACAACACTTACTGTTACTTATATTAACGAATCTATTACTCTACAGGCGCCTGGAATCGAACCCGCTAGCGTGTACATGCCACATGTCGTGGCTGGGCTGGTGGCTACGCTCGCGCCGCCTGTCCCCCGGGGCCACCTGCGGCGCACCCGCCGCGCTGCATGACGCTAACATACACCATCTGGATCAGGCCGACTTCAAGTGCACGCGTGAGTAGTTGCTGCTTAGAATGCCCGACATGATATTGCACGACATAATAATGTGCTACATAGGAATTTCAATATCACAAAATGGCAACACGAAGTTATCATGTTATAACAATTGGACATAGTTATGCAAAAGGGATCCAACCCACACCCTTTGAGTTTCGAGATATTGAAGGTTTTGTTAGAAATTTTATATCCAACTTACTAAGTTTTTTTCAAATAATAAAAGTGTATTGACTTGTAGGTTAATAGACAAAGTATCTATGTACACGAAGTATTTATAAATTTTCCTGGAAAATGGTTGAATTTTCATGGAAAGTAACGTTTGGATCTTTGTTGAAAAATTGTGATGTGGCTTGGATCATTTTAGTCTGGAAAATTATTATGTTGTTATTATATGAATGGGAAGGTAAAATAAAAGATCGCGTTTTAATAAGTGGAGTTTAGTTATAAAAAAATTAACACTTTTTATCAAAGTAAGCACAAATTCAAAAATCAAAATAAATTGTTTAAAAAAGCAATGCTAATAATCATAATCTGAATTTGAATCTTCCATGGACTCAAAGAGAATAATCGCTTAACAAAATATCAACGCGAAGTGCTTGAATAAGTATCGTCATTATAATCAGCGTTTGATCGATCACTTAAACTACTTTAGGTGACTTCATATCATTGGGCAGTATTTAAACGCAAATCAATACATATCCTTTTTCTATGCAATAAGATTCCAAATTCCCATCAAAATTACTGACTGCACAGCATAATATTCAACCCAAAATATCACTAAACATACTACAATTTATTTTCGCAGCGTACAGCGATTTTTCCTAAGCAAAAGCTTTTTCAAGAATGCGCAGCTAATAATCTTAATGCACATTAAACCTGTTAACTCTTTTTCTTTTAAACATAGCTTCTATTTTTATATTATTTATAGCAGTTTGTCTAAATAAAACAGCATTTTATTAGTCAAAGTTGTCTTATTATTTATTATTTACCACATAATGAGATCAGCAAAAAATATATAAAATTAGATACAAAATTGTAATCTATTGAATTATTAAAGGCGGGTCTTGCTTTTGAGGGAGTCCACGCTTCCTTTTTTGCCCAATTAGCACATTTTTAGCTTTTGCAGGTGGCGCCACGTACTTGTGTCGGATCGCAAGTCCGATAATATGCTTGCACATATAGTTCTTAAAAAAAATGGGGCAGGTGCATTTTGCGTTAACCCAGGCGGTTTGTTGGGTGGGCAAAGCAACTCTCCAATATGCGAAAGTATTTGTTTTTGTAACTATCAAAAGTGTCCCAATCTTGAGTAAATGTCATGTCACTTGCTGATGAGCTTCTAACTATATAAGTATTTAGTCCGTAATCAGATTCTAAAAATTTTAGATTCTTGTCAAGTTTCTAGTGCTATCTCTATCTTACTTAATCGCGCCACTCTGCACTCCAGTGACGAAAAAGTGCGCGAAGCCGCAAACCCTTTTTCAGTTAATTTGTTCTGCTTTTAGAAATAATGCAATGCAAAAGGTTTTTTTTGGGTATAGTAATCATTAAATATGCCGAGCATGGCTACTTGAAAATCAAGACAAATATGATGAACAGGTTTTGTTGTACTTACTGGTTAATATGCGATGCGACTGGGATAGTTATTTTGCTATGAAATATGAAAAAATTGCTGTGCAGTAAGTATTAATACTATGTATGAAGTATTTTTGTACAAAAATAAATTTAACTGTATTGCATTATGAGGAAAAAAGTTATGTCATATTGATGTAAAATTTCGAATTATCTGCAGTTTGACAAGATCTTAAGGCCCTTGATAGAAGCTAGAAACCACAACATACACCTCCCTGTTTGTTAACATTTTTATTTTTTTGTTATTTATGAAACCTAGTTGATAAGCTTTTAAATGTAACTATCTTTTAAAAAATTATTTAAAATTTGTAGTCGTTGGTCTTCTTGTGCTTTTGAGTTATTTAGAGTACATTTTGAAATTATGCAAAATTTGCTGTGCAGTAAGTATTAATACTATGTATGAAGTATTTTTGTACAAAAATAAATTTAACTGTATTGCATTATGAAGAAAAAAGTTATGTCATATTGATGTAAAATTTCGAATTATCTGCAGTTTGAGTTTTGCTAAAAATTTAGTTTATTTGTAGTGAAGTAGGTTATTTGATGTAAAAAAGAATATAAATGATGAGTAGGTATTGATAGGCGATTATTTATTTGATATGCAATTTATAATATCCCCATATCATTGAGTATCTCCGTCTTTCGCATCAAACTCAAAATCCAAGCCACATGGTGCATATTTTTTTTCGTAAAAGTATAATGCAAATAAGATCCAAGCTACATGGTTTCATTAAAACCCTTGAAATAGGGGAAAAAAGGAACCAAGTAACTTGGATATTACTTTTTAATGGGGTTTTTGTTCAGCATAAGCGGCATGGATCTTTATTTACTTTCTAAACAGACTTTAAACAATGGTATCGTTGTTAAAATGCCATATTCACAATAAAAGTGGCGCCAAACCTCATGGGTGTTTTTTTTAATGAAAATATATCCCATTCTGGACCGGTCTATGTACATAACTCAAAAACAGCCGGGTTGTGGGTTGGATCTTGTTTGCATAACTACGTCCAATTAATCGATTGATGCCGTTGTAATTGATTAAATAAATACTAACTAATGCACACCATAATATTACATACAAATCAAAACATAAATCATCATCCTTGTAATTTTCCGCTCAAAATCCAAGTGACTTCTCGATTCATGTGAAAGCTATCCATATTATAATAATCTTGAAGTTTTATACATACCTTGAACACCTGCCTGATTTAAGAATAATAATAATAATAATTGGCTTCAGCCTATGCTGAAACTTCTACTTAACTTGATACTAAAATGTATATACTAATAATAATAATATTTTATTTCTTCTTTTCTTTCTTATTTCTTCTACAGCGGAAGACAAAGGTTGCCTGGCTGCTGACTACTGCCCCTCGCAATGTTCCTGCACCGGCACCGTCGTGCGTTGCTCGCGAGCTCAGCTGACCGCGTTGCCTGACAATATACCGAGACAGACGACTGAACTGTAAGTTTCAAACAAATAAATTTTTTTCACGGATATAAGTGATCTAATCAAAAAAAGAACATTTTAGCCTTAATGAAATGACTTTTGCATATACGACATTTTGCACTCGCATTATATTGTTTCAAAAGCCTTCATTTGACAATAAAATCAATCGCCAAAATAAATGTCAAATTTGAGTCCGGTGCCATTCATTTGTTATGTTCAGTTGTTTTGTGGAAATAACAGAACTTTCTGTACTTCTTGCTCAATCTTTTACTGTCTCAGGATTTCAGCCTTATCTGCTACATCTTAGTGCTAAAATTACCTTATTTTATTTTGCAGGTACCTAGAATCAAACGAAATAACGAGCATAGCCGGGGAACAAATCCGACACCTCACGCAGCTAACCAGACTTGACCTCTCCAATAACAAGATCTCAGTACTTTCCAACAATACGTTCGAGGGTCTCACTAAGCTGTCCACGCTGATCGTTAGCTATAACAAACTGAGATGTGTGCAGGTCAGTTTACTTTTAATGAAAATTCAACTAGACACTGGCGAAATTTCCACTAAACAAGAATTCAATTGAAATATTTTCATGTACGAAGAAAAAATGCACCTGGCATCTTAAATATACCTCGGGTTAGAGTGATATGTTGGGTCAGAAGGACACCTCCGACAGCTTATGTCCATAAATTTCCTTTCAAATATTTTTTGTATATTAATTGGTTATGATTAGTCATATATATTTCTGCCCCTCGGTTTGACACGGTAAAAAGTAAAAGTAGCCTATGTATTGCCACCTAGCCATTTGACACACTTTTGGATTTGTAATTAGAATGGCATCATAATATTGTTCATAATAATTGTATGGATTTTGTTTACAGAGAGATGCACTGAAAGGTCTCACTCAGCTTCGGGTGTTGTCTCTACACGGAAATAATATTTCGATGCTAGCTGACGGAGTCTTCAGGGATTTGGAATCAATTTCTCATGTGTAAGTTTAATTCATTTGTACACAAAAATATATTTAGGTACCTATTATCCATTTTCATAGACACATTTACTATAGAAACAGCATCAACTCATGCCTTTCTGTACCGTAAAAGTCCATATCTTTTATGGGCGGCTTTCTAACCAATCAAGTTACAATAGCCAAGTATAATTTGTTGTCAATGCTTCTATCCTAACTAGAGAATAATCAATAGGCCTACAGTGAAAACAAATACTGTACAAAACAATGTAATTGGAATTTTCTTTTAACTTCCAGTGCACTAGGCTCCAACCCACTATACTGCGACTGCAGCGCCCGCTGGCTGTCAGAATGGGTCAAAAGTGCCGGCGAATACGTCGAACCTGGGATTGCTAGATGCGCCGACCCTCCACCTATGAAGGATAAACTCATTCTTAGTACACAGTCTAGTGCTTTTGTGTGTAGAGGTGAGTGAATATTGCAATGTTCATTAGTGAATAAAAAAAGAAGGTACTAACAATGCAAGACAGTGATAATGCCCAACATGATATTTCCAAACAAATTATTGCATGACTTGATAATGCTAGACATTGTAATTTGTAACTAAACGGGGTCGCTAAAGAGAATACCATGCCAATCATGCTATGCACTGCCATGTCAAAAGTAAAAAAATGTAATATTAAATTGTTATTTTCGATAACTTTGACCTAAATTAATTCAAGATTAAAAAAATTAAATCCATATCAATTTTATATTTTCGTGCATATTTTATTTAATGCCGTGTGATGCCGGCATAGAATAGCATCACCCCAATTCTTCCCGCGGGTGTTGTAAGAACCAACTAAGGGACTCGAGGGTTTCATGTGTATTAGCACGTATACAACTCTAGGCGACAGGCTGACAACCTGTTACTACAGTGATACACGAATCATCTGAAGGTGCCCTCAATACTTGTCAGACGTGGCGATAACGACCGTAACTTTGCGACCGTTAACGCTCTGCCTACCCCGCAAGGGATGAAGGCGTGATTTGTGTGTTTTATTTAAGTTACATTTAATTTTTTTCTCCTCAGGCGACCCCCCATCAGACGTGGTCACCAAATGCGACCGGTGCTACACGAATCCGTGCGCGAACCACGGCGTGTGTGCAGCAACCCGCAGCGGCGGCTTCGTGTGCAAATGTGCACGTGGCTTCCACGGTGACACGTGTCAATACGAAATCGATGCGTGCTATGGCAGCCCGTGCGCTAATGGTGTCTGTAGGGTGCTGGAAGAAGGACGTTTCCAGTAAGTTATCACACTACTTAGGTACTTACTAAATAATATTGTAGATGGGCAAGATTATTGTTTATTTAGATGTATCGATAAAACAAGACAACAAGACCGATTTTACAATCTCTTTCCGTGCTAGACAGCTACTCTATTCGTGGGTAACATAAGCTATCTTTTACCGCAGGAAAACAAATGGCACCATAGGTTTTAAAACTGTATAATTTATGACTACAGAACGAATTTGTAAGTGGGTAATTAATTTTTCAGATTTCTTAAAAGTCCTGATTTCACAAACTTAAAAATGTGTATATATTTTTACAGTTGCTCCTGTCTGGCGGGCTACACGGGCGTCCGATGCGAGGTGAACATTGATGACTGCGCCAACCATCGCTGTCAGAACAATGCTACTTGCGTGGACCATCTGGAAGGATATTCCTGTAAATGTGCCCCTGGGTTCATGGGTAAGTTCCAGTCACAGCTAGACCAGGAGCTCAATTTATGAAAAGACGTAATTCACGAAAGACGTCTTACTTTTACGAAATCAAATTACGTCTTTTCATAAATTGAGCTCCTTCGCAACAAGTGGTCTAATCTAATCACATGGAAACTGATTTCTGAATTTGCTTTTTTAAAGAACTTAAGTGCTATGCGTGAATTTGATGGGGTATGTCTGAATGGATAAGTAAGTAGAACGTGTGATACGGCCGCGATTAGTAGCAGACCTTTGCACTCAAAAATTCAAAAGTAGCGCCCTTGACGATCGATAACTGACGCTGATGATCCTACTTACTTCTTTTGATTCGGTATTTACCAAGACGAAATAAAGTGATATTCAGTGATACGAGTATTATCAAGTTCATCACAGACTTTTTTAGATAATTTTGTATCGCACTGTCATCACTGCCTATTAAGTAAGTACAAGCTTTAACAAAGTCATGACTTTCCAGGTGAATTCTGCGAGAAGAAGATCCCGTTCTGCACGTCAGAGTTCAACCCGTGCGCGAACGGAGCGATATGCACCGACCACCATAGCCACTACACGTGCTCTTGTCCTAAAGGGTACAGCGGACAGAATTGTACTGTCAATGCTGACGATTGTGTCAATCATATGTGCCAGGTAAGAAGATATACTTGATTTGCACAGGATAGCTTTAGGTACAGTAAAAATGTTACAACTACATACGTCGTCTCATCTGTTTACAAACACTTTTTTTGATCGAACTAGTAAGTGAAAATTTTGCTGTTATTACCTACTAACTACGTTATCTTGACTTGATTTCAGTCCATTTCAGAAAACGTTTTAAAACAGAACAGAAATTTATCTCGAAGAAGCCTAGCTAACTTTGAACCACATAAAGAAATGAACCAAATATTTAACAGCTGTTAAAATCCGTACAAGAAAAGAACTGTGAAATCAATTTTCTTAAATTGGGTCAAATTAATATAACATGTCTCCTACAGAACGGCGCGACCTGCGTGGACGGTCTCGACGAGTACAAATGCGCGTGCGCGGCCGGGTACGCCGGGCGGTACTGCGAGGCTGCGCCCCACGCCGCCTTGGGGACTTCGCCCTGCGCGCATCATGACTGCGTTCATGGTGTTTGTTACTTGCCTGGATTAGGAGTCGCTTTGCAGGTAATACACACACTTGAAGACACAATAATGAAGCATACAAACATGCACCATTTGGCTGAAGTCTTTTTCAATAGAAAATTAAGCATTTATCATCACAACAATACTACTTATACTTGATAATGCTCAACATGATATTACCCGACACTGTATTGCACGACGTGATAATGTACGACACCGTGATTTGCTCTTACATTATAATAAATTGACCCAAAGCTAAGTGAAATGACGTTATAGTCTTTAAATAATATTTAGCATTTTTTGAGTTTGCCTAAGATATTACATTTGGTTTTGTTTTAATGCATTCACAGTCAGTCTGGTAATTAAACCGCAGTTTATGTTGTCCAGGACGACATTATGATGGAGCGCCCTCTACTGTCCACACCCAACGATTACCTCTGCAAGTGTGCGCCGGGATATTCAGGTAAACCCACCATATATTAATAACATTATGACTTACATTGACATACTGCTTAGCCAGCTAAACTTAGGAAACTTGTGCACCCGACATATTTTGTCATTCACGAAACTTCACTCTTAGTATAAACGATGATGGCAGTGAAGTTAGTTGCCTGCTATTTTCTGAAGACAAGATATTATTATGGCGCGCATTATAGCCCAAACGGGCAGAGCAAGCAAATCTGCGCTTACTCTGCAAATATTAACTGATTTAAGCAATTTGACTGGAATCCAAATTCATAAATCAATCTGTTATAATGGCAGATTTTAATGACTCTTGCCTTTTTACTTACATGTAAGTTTTCAAGTCTTAAGAACATTATAACGGGTTTTAACTCACGGTAGAGATATATCGAGCACCCAATATTTCGGCGATGTTGCAATCGCCATGATCACGGGTAAACTGGAGCGGCTGCGGGTGACGGCTAAGGGCAAACATATCTGTCTACCCTCATTCTTCTGCGTTTTTTCGGAACACTTTGGTCACTATCGGTACTCACTCGAAAGTCATCCCGACAACACACACTAACGGTATCGCATGATTTTATTGCAGGTTTAGACACAAACTTATTTTTACACAAATTTACCACTGGATTCCATGTACTTGACAATTTGAAGCCATCTTCTCTATTGAAATTTTTGAACTTAGTGATTTCAATAGCCTCGCTTACCAGTCTTGGTATGTAGTGGCGTTCGGTCGAAAGTACTTTTGGATTATGTAATTCGATCCAGTGGTTTGGACCAGACTCAAGCAGGTGTTCCGCAATGGCAGATTGAATGATGAATTAGTTTTAAGTCTTAAGAAGATGTTTTTAGAGAATCTTAAATAATTATTTGTAAATATTTTTCATTTATTGTTCACAGGTCGTCTCTGCGAATACCTCACCTCCCTCACATTCAGCCATAACGACTCTTTGGTCGAGCTAGAACCTCTTCGCACCGTGCCGCAAGCTAACGTCACTCTTGGTAAGGGAATTTTATACCGTTTCGCGTTTTTCGGCAGCTTCTCATAGCATGGCCTTAATCTACGTTGCAGGACGTCTCAATTTATGGCTTCTAGGTTTTCAAGTAGGGATTAAGAAATAGATGGCGGTAGAGCAATAATAATAATAATAAAAAAAACGAAGTCTAACGCCCCAATCATCAGTGATCAAGAGCACTGTAAAAGTAGAAATATCAATTCTACATACATACATATATCACACCTTTATCCGTTACGGGGTAGGCAGAGCGTTAACGGCCGTAAAAATACGGTCGCTATCGCCACGTCTGACAAATATAGAGGGCTGTTTGATATAACTTGTGAATCACTATAGTGACAGGTTAGCCTGTCGCCTAAAAGTTGTAATACTCCTGAAGCCCTCAAGTCCCTCGGTCGCCTCTTACGACACCCACGGGTAGGACATTTCCCATTGGGTGATGCTACTCTAAGCCGGCATCACAAGGTCAATTCTGTTATCATTAAACTCATGTCCGTTAAAAAAGTTTTATTGTGGTGGTTTAAATTAATTAGTCATGTTGGCGCTGTGTGAATTATCAAGGATATATTTTTTTTATTTTTTTTATCTATGATGGGCTTACTCTTGACCCTAATCTTACCCTAGAGCAGAGATGGGATCTACGGTGGAGCGAGCTTGTCCAGAAGATGCCTATTCACTCTAGACTTAAAGAGATTCAGGTTATATGCACTCGGAAATACAGACGCAGACAGGGAATTCCATTCTAAAAATTATTATTTAATATTTATTTATTTTATGTTTTCTTCCCCAGTATTCAGCACAACGCAAACTCACGGCGTACTCATGTACTTCGGCGACAACGAGCATTTAGCGGTGGAGCTGTTCAACGGGCGCATACGCATCTCTTACGATGTCGGCAACCATCCTACTTCCACTATGTACAGGTTCGTTACATAACCATGTAATATGGCCACTATACTATATTATCTACTATACTTAGAATAAAACGTCACTGCGTCTGACCTCTCCTTCAGTCGTAGCGGTTTTCCGTTCCACTGAATCAAGGAGGGCGAGGACTAAGTGCGTGCCCCTGCGTTTGCGCGAACGTCTGCGCACCGAAATATATCCTGCGCAACTGACCGCTTCCGAATTAGTCGAAGTGGTCGCCATGGCCGAAAAAAAAAACGGTCAGAGAGATCATATCACATAACATTTACTACACTACATGCCATTAATACAAACACATAACACAAACAAAGAAACATATGGCAACCACCCTATTTCTACTTTTTAAAGGTTGGTCAATCATTTATTTAAAAAAAAACAAACGTCTAAAGCACAAAAATAAGCAACAACATTAGATGTTTGCAACATTTGTATTCGTCCTTTGCTACATTTAAAACTCTGATCGACTGTAACTCCTGAAACTACAAATGTTTATATCACATCCATCACACTATGCCCCATTCTGCCACACTTATACACAGTTTCATAAAAAGATTTATACTATATCACACAATTACCTATTTTACCATACTTAAAACACTGAAATAATTGCAATAACATTGTTTGTTTACTCGCGAGCACCAGCAAAATGACAAGCAAACATGGCGGCGCGCGAATCATGGCGCTCGACCAATCAGAACGCGAGGCGAGTTCCGGTGCACGTCTCATCACATCACAATTATTATATTATATTATTAGCCACTGTCGTCCCACTGCAGGGCAAAGGCCTCCCTCCCTTTCTTCCATTCTTCCCTATTTTGGGCCGTCTCCATCCAATTACGCTATTTTATTTATTAATATTGTAATTTCTCGCAAAATGATGCGTTAAATTACAACACGTGTGTTGTAGATCACAATATCTCGATAGATTATAATCAAGAGGGATAAATTGTAATATTACGTTTTATATGATTTTCCGGTGACATATATAAAATTTGCACTATTTCTCATTATGTCCTTCGACCACTGCATCTGTAACATTAATTCTCTTTATTCCAGTTTCGAAATGGTCTCCGACGGCGCGTACCACAAAGCTGAGCTGCTTGCTATCAAGAAGAACTTCACCCTGAGGGTAGATGACGGTCCGGCCAGGTCCATCATCAATGAGGGGTCTAAGGAATACCTCAGGTAACTGATAATTACTTATAATGAGCAATATTTACCTACGACTAATGGTCATAGATTTTTAGCTAACGAGTTCACTTCAGAAAGTTTAATTAATGCAAAAAATACAAAGATTTAATTAATAAAGAAACTTTTATTTTATGAAAACGTCGTAGGTACCCGCTTCTTACAGTCTGTAAAATATAGAATGATCCCTCTGACGTTTGTGACCTTGGAGGTAATGTTATGATATGACATAAGTTCCATTTTTCCAGTAAACAATGTTATGAGGTGACGATAGAAATCAAACGACCATATGCCATTTATATACCACTTCAGTTAAATGAACCTTATGCCATAGCATTTTCTCCAAGGTCACAAATGTCACAGGGATCACCCTATATTTTACAGACTTATTTTATTTTTATTTTATTTTTTTATTTGAATATCTATCCAGCATTTTACGTAGGATAAAGTGGCCAATTTTCTTTTGAAACTTATTTGACTTTATTTCGTATTGTAGACTGGAGCGCGCGGTGTACCTCGGCGGCGTCCCGCAAGATGTAGCTGAGAAAGCCTTTGCTAAATGGCATCTGAGAAACATCACCAGCTTCAAAGGTATCGTTTTAAAACACTAATATTTACATACATACATATATCACGCCTTTACCCCTTAAGGGGTAGGCAGAGCGCTAACGCTAATATTTTGTGTCTTATTAATCAAACCCACGACTCTCGTAGTAGCTGGCGGGGGTCCTATCCGGTATGCCATCGGGTCAGTGACCAAAAGCACTTTAGTAATACATACCGATGTGGCGCAGTGGTAGTGCGACTGCCTTTGACGCAGAAGGTTCCGGGTTCGATTCTCGGTGGGTCACTCATGAAGTGGATATTTATCCACTTTGTGAATTTGTTCCCAGTCTGGTTAGGACATTGCGTTCTTAATCACTCGATTGTCCAAAAGAAAGATGGTTTCGGATGGCACGTTAAGCCGTAAGTCCCGGTTGCTGTCTATGATTACTCAGACGGCGGTCGTTACACAACCATGTCAGAAACCTGCTACTTGTAGAAGGCGGTTGAAAATTTTTGATACTAGGGCTCATTAGGTCGTTAGACGACTCGGTCGGTGTCACACACGAAAAGAGAGAGAGCAATTTACATGCTACAATTTACTACAATTTTCTCTTTTTTACCATGACTAATTTATTTTTAGTGACAGTATTGTATTGTAAATTCCTGACTTTCTGAAAGCATTAGTTGTGAATCTACTTGGGAATAAATGATTGAAATTTGAAATTTTGGATTTGAAATTTATCAAAGAATTTCCTCCGCAGGCTGCCTGAAGGAAGCATGGATCAATCACAAACGCGTGGACTTCACGAACGCGGCGCGCATGCAGCGGACTGTCGCAGGGTGCGGGGAAGACGAACCGTCTCCGCCTTCTACTGTACATGCGGTACAGGAAGATGGTAGCCATAACCAGGTATATATAACTTAACAAGTCCCAAACTTGAAAATCCTCATACTTGTCAAACCAAGCACAATACAAAAAGGCTACCAAAATATAGACTGACCTTATTAAATTTGACCAGATCTTTTAAAAACTGAACTGTTCCACAAAATTCCAAACTTATTTATTACATACAAATGTTGTACATACGGAATAAAAACTTGAAAAGCCTCATACTTGTCAAACCAAGCACAATACAAAAAGGCTACCAAAGTATACACCGAACTTACTAAATTTGACCAGACCTTTTATAAACTGAGCTGTTCCACAAAATTCCAAACTTATTACATACAAATGATGTACATACTGGATAAAACAATCGAAAGCCGGTTCGGTCTGGTTTTCGTTTACCAAAAGCATTACCAATCCTACCAAACCATACCATACCTCGCGTGGATATCACAAACGCAGCGCGCATGCAGCGAACTGTGGCAGGCTGTGGAGAAGATGAACCGTCTCCGCCTTCTACTGTTCATGCAGTACAAGAGGACGGGAGTCATAACCAGGTATATCCTGTGGTATCCTAACAAGAGACGAAACTAATATGTCAAAACCCTGCCTTATGTTGGTAGAAAACTAACTAAATTGATGTGGCAATGCAAATAACTGATAACAAAATTACTAAAAGCTCCCCATAGTTGCCAATAGAATAACCAAATCTACCAAAAACTAAACAAAACCACCAAAACAGAGTAACATACATACATACATATATCACGCCTTTATCCCTTGCGGGGTAGGCAGAGCGTTAACGGCCGCAAGAATACGGTCGCTATCGCCACGTCTGACATTTTTGAGGATTGTTTTCCAAGGTTGTTCGAGAAAACATGTGTATCACTATAGTGACAAGTTGTCAGCCTGTCGCCTAAAAATTGTAATATACCAATACTCTCGAGTCCCTTAGTCGCCTCTTACGACACCCGCGGGAAGGATTTGGGGTGATGCTATTCTAAGCCGGCATCACGAAACAGAGTAAAACTACTAAAAACGGACTAGGTATATTATTACCAAATTGAAACTACCGACAACAAACGCGGCGCGCATGCAGCGAACTGTCGCAGGGTGTGGAGAAGACGAACCGTCTCCGCCTTCTACTGTACACGCGGTGCAGGAAGATGGCAGCCATAAGCAGGTATTGTTTCTAACAAGAGACTAAAACAAACGGTACCAAAAAAGTTGAAAAGCCTCATACTTGTCAAACCAACCAAAATACAAAATATGAACCGAATTTGAACAAAGATACTAAAAACTAAACTATCTCACAAAAAACTGTCCATACCTATTACATACATACTGACTAAACATACCAAAACTGATGAAATCTATCAATAAGCTGACGAAACCTACCAAAAAGTGAACAAAAAATCTTAACGACCTACATCCGATAGTCTTTCAATGTTGTATATCAATGTGTCAGGCCATAATGATCCACTTCACACCCTTATTTTCTCCTCAGGACCCGTGTGTACCCAACCCCTGCGCGCGCGGCGGCCGCTGCATCAGAGAAGAGGGATCCCCTTCAGACTACACTTGCAGATGTCCAGCTGGTACTACAGGCGCTCAGTGCGAGCTCCGAGCCTCTATTGGTACGTTAGCTCTCTATAGCTCCCCAACCTGTGATAGATGCATCGGAATAGAGGAATCCCCTACAGGCTACACTTGTAGATGCCCCGCTGATACTACAGGCGCGCAGTGCAAACTCCGAGCCTCTATTGGTACGTTATTTAGCTCCCCAACCTGTGATACATGTATTTCAGAGAAGAATGTTTACCTTCAGAAACATGGAGATTCAGAATAAACAATTTTGCATATGATTTTTGGCTAACGATTTTGCATCGGACGGTCAACGACACGAATGAATAAACCGGACATTTTCAACTACCCATGACTTAAATTTTTGTTGCTTTATAGGTGGCGCTCCGGCGATACCCAGTAAGAAGCTGCCTCCTCGCAAACCCGCCATCAGCAACGTACAGGCTTCTCCAGGTATGTACATACAAAGCTTTAAAATACCTACCCTAGTTCAATCTGTAACCCGTAAACTCACTTTGTAATCCGCTAAAAGCCTATAACCCACTATTGACTCATTAGCTAACTATCATCATTCTCCTTGCCTTATCCCGTTCTCTGTCGAGGCCGGCTACCTAACCTAGTAGATTTGACGTGGAACCAAGTTGTTATCTGACCTCTGCAACCCGAAGGCTAACCTTGACCGAATCCTAGGTTAAGTCACATTCAAATATAATCTGAATTTAAAATTTATTTGAATGTGGGTTTCATCACGATGCCTTTTCCTTCGCGGTAAGAGCAGTCGATAAATGTACGTGAGTAAAAACGCATTGGTACATGGCGGGGATCGAACTCGGGTCTCACGATTGTAAGACCGGTGGCCTAACCACGACACTTTTTTTACGCTACACATTTTTTTGAATAAACTTTAGCCTAGCCAGCACTTCTTATCCTAACCTATAATTTTTAGCGTAATAATACGATTTTTAATTTGTATAATTCCAGCGGCTCCTGCGCATAAACAATACCCCGCCGAACACGCTCCCGCGCAGCCAACGCCATCTTCCAACGGATGCCGAAAGGTGCGTATATCAACCAAATTTTAACTAATTTAGACGCCAATATTTTGACAAACTGATCTCTAGCAAACTTTTTCCACTGTCACTAGATAGTGCTACATGACTTAGCAAAAGCGACCGTATTTTTGCGGTGGTAAACACTCTGCCCTCCCCGCAAGGGATAAAGACGTGATATATGTGTGTGTATGTTCTCTAGATGGCAGGAATTAATTTTTCTGTTGACTTTTGCAACTTTTTGGTTTTCAGAAACTGTATGCCTAAACACGTCAGTTTTTTTTTAATGCAATTTTAATGATTATCTGTCGATATTTCATATCAGGAGGCGACGCGCGAGTTCATAACGGAGGGCACGTGTCGGTCGCGGCGCGCCGTGCGAGGTGCGCGCTGTGCCTCAGCGCGGGGGGCGTGCGCCAGGAACCACTGCTGCGCGCCGAGGAAGACTAAGAAGAGAAAGGTTTGTATATATTTGTTTCAGAAGGCACGTGTCGGTCGCGGCGCGCCGTGCGAGGTGCGCGCTGTGCCTCAACGCGGGGGGCGTGCGCTAGGAACCACTGCTGCGCGCCGAGGAAGACTAAGAAGAGAAAGGTTAGTGTTAGATTTGTTACTTTGCTTTGTAACTCGTCAAATTACTTAATACCCCGTCAGATTAAACTAACAATAACAAGCAAACAAACACAATAACTCGGCAGTTTACTTGATGACCCGTCAAAACCCGTCAGAACCCGTCGAATTATTTAACCTTCAGATTAAACAATAACTCGGCAGTTTACTTAATAACCCGCTAAAACCAGTCAAATTCCTTAATAACCCGTCAGATTACTTAATAACTCGTCAGATTGTCTTACTTAATAACCCGTCAGAAGCAGTCAAATTCCTTGATAACCCTTCAGATTACTAAATAACCCGTCAGATTAGTTAGTAACTCGTCAGATTAAACAATAACTCGGCAGTTAACTTAGCTCGTCAAATTATTAAATAACCCGTCAGATTACTTAATAGCTTGTCTAATTGCCTAGCAATCCGTCAGATTACTTAATAACTCGTCAGATTAAACAATAACTCGGTAGTTTACTTAGCTCGTCAGATTGCCTAATAACCCGTCAGGTTACTTAATAACCTTATATATTTTTCTAATATTCCTCTTTTCCACAGATCCGCCTGGTTTGCGCGGACGGCACGCGGTACACCAAAGACATCGAGATCGTGCGCAAGTGTGCGTGCGGGAAGAAGTGCGCGCGCACCTCGCCGTTTCTACACTAAAACAGTTCTTTCCAAAATGGCCGCCGATATGTTATATTTTATGCTTTCATATGATTCAGCTTTATTTTACCTCCCAGCTATCTGCAGTGTTTTACCTGCAAGCGTACATTTATTCGAACTTGTGATTCTATGCATCTATCTCGGCATGTATATGAACAACTTTTACTATTGGACTATCTGCGAAAACTCGAACAAGAACAGCTGTTCCATCTATGGGTTTCTAAAAAAAAGCCTAGGTACTCAAACAAACGGCCTTCTTTCACATGAATGATGTTTAAAATTAGACTTCTGTATGTACGAGTACTGGCATAAGTATAGAACTTGTAGTTTTACCTACATACTGTCTGATTTTTTCTACATAGTGTAACATTTCCAAGGTGCGTCCATAAATTTCAGTAATATTCATCAATTCTCATCATCATCGACTTAGCAATAGACAATAATATTCACCGAAACGAAACCATAAGGTAATCATCATAAACCTTAGGATAGGATAAGATCTTTCGTCGTACTAGAGGTAGCGTTGGGGCCGTGCAGACGAACGATTTAAACGCACGACTTTTGCTCGATCGTTCGTCTGTGCGGTCCTACGGATATTACTATGCTTATCGACACGAAAACGTAATGTAATCAAGCAAAATAATAATAAAAAAGTGTAACACGAATCATCTTATAGGCCCTCAATACTTGTCAGACGTGGCGATAACGACCGTAATTTTACGATCTTTAATGCTCTGCCTATCCCGTAAGGAATAAAGGTCTGATTTGTGTGTGTATTCACACATAACATACTTAAACAAAAAAAAAACAACTAGTATTCAGGGTTTTGAGAATAATGTACGCTGAGCTTGTGATATGAAAACGTGTCGATAAGTATAATTTGTCCTTAAGCTTAGTTGACCATAATAAACGAATTTAATCAATCGAAACGTAAGATTGTACACAGTAGTAGCGGCCTAAACCAATAGACGTAGATAGAGGTGTTTAGAAAAACTTTTGGGTGTTGAGAAATTGTATAAAATCCACTGCACTTTCGTTTGGTTAATAAAAAGACCCAAAAAAACAAAACAAAATGGTAAATATGTCAATGTATCGTGCAGTAGATTTAATCTTTTTCGTAATGAAACCCTGACATTTTGTTAAGACTCGTCCTGTAGGACTTTTATAACCTTACGTTTCCGTCCAGACTAGCGACTTTTTGTCGCACGAAAAATCGCAAGTCTGCACGGAACCTAACCTCATTTTTATACCTATTTAGTATTTTATTAAGCGTAATAAATATCCCACAGAAAATAAGTATTGTAACTTAATTATAAGATTTTTGATGAACTCAATTTACTCAGAATAATTATTTTAATCAAATTATGTGTTCATTTTTCTGATGTAATTATAATAAAAAAAGTATTTATTATTATTTGATAGTTGTTTAATAATAATTTATTGTTAAGTTAGTATAAAAATAATAGCTTTAAAACGTTTAACTTTGCGTCGAATAAATTGTTCAAAATAATAAGAAATTGTACCAACACTCCGTGTTAACTTGTAGAAGCGATTTAGTTCAAATTCTTGCCATTTAAAATATATTGTTTGCCATATTTAAAAAAGACTTTTCTGCCTACATCATTTTTGAAATCAGAATTTATCAAAATCTGAAATTAAACTGACTTAATAACCTAAAACCTTTAAAACAGATTTTTAATTTAGTGTAATGATTATTGCCATTATGTTGCTACCCGCTTAGGCTTTAGATATTGTAAATTTTTAGACTAAGGTTGTATAGAATGTAATTTTTATCAAAAGACACCAAGAAACTACGAATATCGAAAATTTTATCATCACACGTCTTATGTTCAAAGTTCCGCTACTTTTCGAAATAAAAATAGAGTCCATAAACGATGTTTCCAAAAATTTGGCCTAGGTGTCTGATACTTTTTGATGGGCGTTTTTGGAGAAATTATTCCATCAGGTGGCGTTGCATGCCACCATAGACAAAGTCAGAAAAACTATCAAAATAATAAAGCAATCTGGTAAAGTCTATGGCGACCTGCCATACACGATATAATTCTTATTTTTTTTTTCAAAAAGCTCACTATTTCGGCGCATTTGTGCGCTTGGTGTCCGATGAGTTGTTTTTTTCTTCTGTAGAAGCGTGAGTAGGTGGACTCTACCTATAAGACCTTGGTCTCGGATTATACAGATAGCATTCCGATATTATTTTAACTTGTATACAACTTTTATATACAACGCAATTTACAACCGAAGATAACTTTCGAAATACTCCGTCAAAAATACTGCCAGATGATATCTAATACGCTAATGGTGTGTCCCTGTTGTCCCCAAGATCCATGTCCCCAAAAAAGTGGGGACACGTTTAGCAGGGTGGGGCAAGCTGTGACAAGACAGGGCCCCAAGTCTGCTATTTTTCGTCATTGTAACGCCATTGAAATTCAACTATCATCCAATGATCAACAACAACAGATCCAATCGACATCCAAGTCAGTTGTGGCAGAGGTTTGAACAATGTCTCTTACCATGCTACACTTTGCCCCACCCTGTCAAACCCTGCCCCACTTTTTTCGGAGACACGGACCTGGGGGACAAAGTGAACACACGCAAAAATGTTGCCATGTCTAAAAATAACTATATTTAGTAATAAAAATATTTATTATCATTAGTTATTATTATACGCTTTTTGTAGATTTTTCTTATATCTTAGGTAATAATAATAAGTATTTTGTAAGTGATTTAAGGCAGGATATAAGTTAGTTCGATGTGTTGCTTATGTGACGGCCGTGTAAGGCAATGCATGCGCTTTTTATGAAAATATTATTATTATTAATAATTTAAAATAATAATTGTCTATGAACTTTATAATTTATTTGATGTAATAAAAGACGATGTTAGATAAAGTTTGTTTGTGTTATTTTAGCACCCTTTAGTTTGGAAAAAACAAGCGTACGTTTCTGGTGAGTGTGCGCTGACCTCTTCATCCAAAATAGAGACAAAAAACGCTAGGCTCAGGCTCAACAGACAAAACTGAACAACTTTCTCCCAACATCAAAATATTTAAAAAACCAACCCATCACACAAAAAAATTGCTGATCGAGCTATTTAATTTAGGGATATATATCTTTATTATATTTTTACCTGTTCTTTTGGGAAATATGCTCAGTTTGACCTACTAAGCATATCGTTTTGAGAACGACACTCTGTATTTACAAAGTCATAAGAAAGGTGATATTTTGAAGAATACACAAGAATATTTTAAAATAGATAATATATTTATTAAATTCATATAATTTGTACGCTTTGCGCTACCCCATACAATTTATTATCATCGTACATATTCGTTACTATACAAAGCACGGTGTACAAAACATTGCTGAAAACATTTCATCCCGTGAAACTGAACAACTTTCCCCAAGGAACATAGACTGAAATAGAGATTTTTACCATTAACATTTTTGTCATTTGGACATCGCCTCGATTTCGATGATCAATTTTGATCCATGGGGAAAATTGTTCAGTTTCATAAGCTAGTTTACCTCTTATTTACATTTAATTTTTGATATCATGGTGTTACAATATCATATAATACAACTTCTGTTAACAAAGCTCTGACACCAGTGTTCATTGGGTCGTTGGACGACTCGGTGTCCCACACGAAAAGAGAGTGAACAATGTTTTGGTCTTTTTTCAACGTGAACGAAATCAAGCTGTATGATCTAGTATTTTACAACACTTAAAATTTCATGAAATAAATTTTAATATATTTACAATAAATATAAAGTTTTATATTCGTTGTCGGATGTTAAAACATACAATAAAATAAATAATTATAAGTTTGTTTGTATTGCATCGTTTCGTAACTTTGTTGCGCATTGAGTAACCGAGTGTACCGCGAAAATGAAGTCCCATGGCTCAAAATGGCAGCGATTTAAAAAATGTAGGTATCTGCTAAAAAATCGCCGCCACTTGTTTCTCGTTCTCATGAAATTTTCGGGAACTTGACAAGTGTTTTATAGTTTAAGAAACATAATTTGAGCCGAATTACCTTGAAGTTTCATAGGATCGGCTCAAATTATATTTCCTGAACTATGAATGATTACACGACTTAAAAACAAGTTATTTTTTATCGTGTCTGCCTCATTTTTATCGTTGGCGTCAGATCAATCTAGTATAGCGAACGAAACTGAACAATTTTTGGAATAACGCGTGACATTTTCATTCAAGCAATTATTTGATACAAAAAACTCAAGTGGATATTATTATTTCATTGTTTATTTAAAAAAAAGTATAAGTAGTAAATATGAATGCTAATTAAGTAGATTTTTTATTATTATATTTATATACGTATGTATAAATGTACAAGGTAAAATTATAAATTTTATATTACAATATAACAATATTTAATTAAATTATAATAATAACCCCTTAAAATAATACTCGAATATATATTCTAAATAAAATAATTCATATTTGCGTAAAGTTACAAACGCAAATGTAGGTTTTTCTGGTGTTTTATCATATCACAATAGAAAAAGAATTAATTTTTTTTAAATAATAGATTGTTTTTAATAAGAGGCATAACATGCTGCCCCCAATACTGAAAAAATCGATAAAGTGTAAAAAAAAAACTACTGCAAATATTTTAAACGGTTCACCAGCCCATGAAACTGAACAACTAATCCTGCGAACATAGGTCGAAATATGAAAAAAAAGGACCTCACATACAAAATGTAGGTAAAGTTAATCAATTTCATGGACTGACCCATGCAGTGATTTTTTTACTCTGTGCAGGTTGTATGGGACATCCCCCTGAATACTGTTGGGGTGGATTTAGACCCTGAAACTGAACAACTTTTCCCAAGGAACATATGTCAGCAAACGTAAAAAGATCGGTTTCCCATCGTAAATGCAATGCAGTCAGCTGATCGCGATTTAGTATGGAAGGTCGAATTTTTGTTGTCGTTTCCTGACATATGTTCCTAGGGGAAAGTTGTTCAGTTTAATGGTCTGCATGCACCCTATCAGTTTCAGGGGACTCTCCCTTACACCCGGTATATATTTTTAATTATGGATTTTACACAGCAAAAAGTCGCGAAATGCGACTTTTTTAAATAAATGGTCTTTATTATATAACTTAGGTTACCAACTAACCTATCAAATATTTACAAAATAAAAATACTTGTTTTTTTTTACTTTAATTATTATTAAACTTAGTCGTCGGTAAATTTTAAAAATTACGATTAACGCTATTGATGACTATGCAGAATGTTTCACCCTTCTTGATTGATTGATGAAGATCACAGAGCAAATATGTCGCGCGCGCCCAGAGGCGAAAGGAGGATAACACAGTGTCAATAGTGTTACCACTAGCGCACAATTCACAAATTCGGTGTTTTCTAAAGAAATACATATCATGCCGCTTTCCCTTCTGGGGTGGGCAGAGCGCTAACGGCCGTATAAATACGTCCACGTCCATTATGGCCTCTTTCAGATGATTCGTATATCATCACTGTAATGACAAGTTTTTAGCCTGTCACCAAAAGTTGTAATAAATATGACACCTTCAGATTCCAATCACCTTGTAACGGTGACGCTTTTGTGTGTTTTTTTTTTTCAAACAGAGTAGTGGCGCGCGCGACATATCTGCTCTGTGACGATGATTGATCGACGATAGTGTATAACGATGACAAGTTATTAAAAACTATCTCATTTACATTAGAATGTAATTATTGCTGGATAAGACAAAACATTCATTATTGCTTATTATATTTATATTATAATGCCACTTTTCAAACTCATCTTTCGTATAATACATACATATATCACGCCTTTCTCCCTTGCGGGGTAGGCAGAGCGTTAACAGCCGTATGAATACGGTCGCTATCGCCACGTCTGACATTTTTGAGCATTGTTTTCCAAAGTTGTTTCATAAAACATGTATATCACTATAGTGACAGGTTGTCAGCCTGTCGCCTAAAAATTGTAATACAGCAATACTCTCGAGTCCCTTAGTCGCCTCTTACGACACCCGCGGGGAGGATGTGGGGTGATGCTATTCTAAGCCGGCATCACACGGCATAATACAACTTTAGATATAAAAAAACAATAACTTTTTTTTGCATGAACACGAGATGTCTAATGTTTAGTTGTCTCGTAGGATATTTTCCTGTCTATAAATAATCAAAATAAGGCCTTACCACAAAAAAGTTAAGCGCGTTTTTAGTATGATGATATTTTTTACACACGCGTTCAGCGCACGTGTACATTTTTGTGGTAAAGCCTTATATACCGAGATATATTCCGATATCCCGTGTGATGCCGGCTTAGAATACCATCACCCCACATCCTTCCCGTGGGTGTCGTAAGAGGCGACTAAGGGACTCGAGAGTATTAGTGTATTACAACTTTTGGGCGACAGGCTGACAACCTGTCACTATAGTGATACACATGTTTTCTGAAACAACCTTGGAAAACAATCCTCAAAAATGTCAGACGTGGCGATAGCGACCGTATTCTTACGGCTGTTAACGCTCTGCCTACCCCGAAAGGGATGAAGGCGTGATGTATGTATGTATGTATGTATATATTCCGATATACAGGGTTATTTTTAGTCAGTACTTTGTAGGGTGTTTCTACTCAAATTCTGAACAACTTTAGCTATGGGGCCACCTGCGAAATCGCAAAAATAAAATGGGTGTTCCATAGAAAAATTCATACATCATCATCATTCTCCTTGCCTTATCCCGTTCTCTGTCGGGGTCCGCTACCTGACCTAGGGGATTTGACGTGGAACCAAGTTTTTACACAGAGCGACTGCCATCTGACCTCTGCAACCCGAAGGCTAACCTGGCCCGAATCCTAGGTTAAGTCACATTCAAATATCATTTGATTTCAAATTTTATTTGAATGTGGGTTTCATCACGATGTTTTTCCTTCACCGTAAGAGCAGTCGGTAAATGTACGTGAGTAAAAACACATTGGTACATGGCGGGGATCGAACTCTGGTCTCACGATTGTAAGACCGGTGTCCTATCCACTTGGCCACCGACGCTCATACATACTTGGCAAAAATTTATGGAACACAGAATTTAATATTATAATCATAATCCCATAGTATGATTAACATGTAACGTGTAGATATTTTTTAAGTCTTGACTTTAATTTATTTGATTTCATACATTGATGGTGGTGACGCAAGTTACATGCTGTGTGGTCAGCTTGGCCAGCCCCGAGGCAGTGCCTGTATTCATTTTTATTTATTATTCGACTCGTGCCGCGTTTCTACTAGGAATATGAAAATGTTATAAAAAGGAGAAAAATATGTCTGAGAATTTTCTACTACTAAACCATTTATTGTACACAATATAACACAAAGGACATAACATTAAGAACAATACACAACAGGTCAGCTTATTTCTAAAAAGAAATCTCTTCCAGCAGACCTAGGGTAGTGAGATGGCATAAAGTGAGGCAGTTGACTTGTTTTCTCTTTTTTACAATGACTAATTCATTTTGTTTTTACAGTGACAGTATTGTATTGTAACTCTCTGACATTCTAAAAGCATTCATTGCGAATCTACTTGGAAATAAACGATTGAATCTTGAGTAAAAGTTGTTCAGAATCTTGAGTATAAACACCCTAAAAAGTGTGTGTAATGATTAAAAAATAATCCTGTATTAAGAATTTATTTTAGGTATCCTATATATGACCTTTTGTCCATCCAACGAGAGCACTATATTCCAGTATTGTGGCCCGGAGGAACGCCCGAAAGGTCCGGAGGGGCGCACAGAAGGCACTGAGGGGCAGTGTGGTCCAGAGGTATCAGTAGATTGCCCGGAGGGACACCCAGTAGGCCCAGGTGTCACAAAATTGCACTCTGAAGAACGATAAGGTCCGAAGCAGTGTTTAAAAAGTCCAGTCCATTTTGAAATCCCGGAGGAACACTTTGAAACCCCAAGTGAATGCTTGTCTGTTCCACAGTTTTCACTAGTGGCGGAGCGCTGCTCAGCCACGCCAGAGGCACGTTGACTACCACCGACCGTATGCTTATTACTTTTAACGGCCTTAGTAAAGCCGGAGGGGCGCCCAGAAATCCTGGAGGCACACCCATAACGCCAGAACCTTTGTTTACTACTTCTATCGGCCTTGGCAGAGCCGGGGAGACGCCCAGGCGCGCCGGAGGGTGGCCCATGCGCGCCGGGGGGACGCCCAGAGGTAGCGGCGGGGCGCTAGCAGGGCTGCGGCTCGTACAGGTCGGGCTCCAGGCGGCGCACGCGCACGCGCTGCCGGTAATGGTACTCCTTCAGGTAGGCGCGGAGGCGCGGCGGTAATGGTAACTCTTCCACACCTGATAGACAAATGAAACATTTTAAAAATAAATAAATAGTACTTGAACAAATCAACTTAGGAAAGAAAAGTAATCCCACACAGAATAGGCTAGTGCCTTACAGGTCAAATGAGATATTTTTCAAAACTATCTAAAAACTATATTTTTTGTTAAAATACTGAAAGTAGATTTTGGATGGCTTCAAACCTATTGCTTCTAATAATTTTTCTGTTTATGAATTCAAACTTTGAATATTTCAAAAAAACTATGAATGACGTCTGTAGTATTTTTGGACAATAGTTTTAGGCGTACAACTTAATGTATTTTATTAATGATCCAGTAAACTAGATATGTTGCCGCTTTCTTCATTGTTAGTACATAAAGACATTGATTTGGCATACATTCTCGATATTAGGAACGAAAATAAACGATTTTAATGGTACATACATACATATATATACATATATCCTTTATCTCTTACCTCTTAGGCAGAGCGCTAACGGCCGCAAAAATACGGTTGCTATCGATTTTAATGGTGTTTTTCATAAATAAAATAACTTTAACAAAATATTACAATCAAACATGACATTTTATTTAATTTTATTACCCTTACTTATACGAAAAGTTGCTGACCTTTTCTGACATTCAACGCCACCTATCAGAACAGAGTATTTTTTTTTCTAAAAGAACAAACTAAAAGAATAGAGTAATTGATGCCACCTCCTATCAGGATCTAAAGGAACAGAAGTGCCCATGCTGTATATACCGTCATACGTGGTGTTGGAGACGATGACGGCCCTGGCCAGCTGCTGAAGGCTGAAGGGGGTGGTGCGGGGAAGGGGGTCCCCACTCTGTACATACCGTCATACGTGGTGTTGGAGACAATGACAGCCCTGGCCAGCTGCTGAAGGCTGAAGGGGGTGGTGCGGGGGAGGGGGTCCCCATTCTGTACATACCGTCATACGTGGCGTTGGAGACGATGACAGCCCTGGCCAGCTGCTGAAGGCTGAAGGGGGTGGTGCGGGGGAGGGGGTCCCCATTCTGTACATACCGTCATACGTGGTGTTGGAGACGATGACAGCCCTGGCCAGCTGCTAAAGGCTGAAGGGGGTGGTGCGGGGGAGGGGGTCCCCATTCTGTACATACCGTCATACGTGGTGTTGGAGACGATGACAGCCCTGACCAGCTGCTGAAGGCTGAAGGGGGTGGTGCGGGGGAGGGGGTCCCCTTTCTGTACATACCGTCATACGTGGTGTTGGAGACGATGACAGCCCTGGCCAGCTGCTGAAGGCTGAAGGGGGTGGTGCGGGGGAGGGGGTCCCCATTCTGTACATACCATCATACGTGGTGTTGGAGACGATGACGGCCCTGGCCAGCTGCTGAAGGCTGAAAGGGGTGGTGCGGGGGAGGGGGGCGGTCAGCATCGGCTCGAAGAACATCACGCACGCCGGGTCCTGCGAGAAAATGGTAAAATTCAACCTTCAAGTATCGATGAACAATATGTTTTTTTATTTTCTTATTAGTGAAGTCTAAATACATATATATCACGCCTTTATCCCTTAAGGGGTAGGCAGAGCGTTAACGGCCGTACGATTACAGTCGCTATTGCCAAGTCTGACATTTTTTTAATACATTTATTTTATTTTATTCATTTCAAGAAAGATAAAGATAAAGATAATTTATTTCAAAATAAAATAGTGCTTACAAATAGTAAATTTGCAGATATTAAAATAAAGTAGCGCATAAATTAACTATTATACCTAAACTAAGTAAATATATAAAAATATTTACTTGTATCTCAGGTAATGTCTAAAAAATATGTTAAATGTTATTTAATGTAAATACAAGTGTAAAAAATCAACTGCAAATATCAGTGCTAAAGACGAAAAAGTAATCTGCTACATATTGGTCTACATGAGTAGCAAATTAATCAAAAAGTAACTTTAACTTAATAAGAAAGAAAGAGCAGTAAGGAAACAGTCGTTGGCACGACTTGGTCACGATTTCATTGCTTTTTAGAGATAAAAAAGCAGCACCAACGAAATCTGGCTTGCTTTTTACAGAATGTTTTTGAAGGGTAAATTTCTACTGCAAACGCTTTTAAAAATGTACATATTTGTATAAGTCCAAAAATTCGATTACGATGAGATCAGATGGTGCTTAAAATGTAGTCATAACAGAATGACAAGTCTATATTTACCTTATAGTGTTCGATAAGTCCTGTGACGGTGGGCGCGGCGAATACGGCCGGGTCGTGGCTGTCGAAACTGAAATCAAACAAAAAGCTATCCAAAATTTTGATATAATAATAATAAAATCATTTATTTTCTCACAAATTAGAATTCGGTACATGAGAACACATAAAATAACAAAATACACTAAAATGAAGAACTTATTAATACAGTTTGAGCCAACTTGTGAGACTGGCGCCTAAACTAGATTTCGGTATGAAACCTGTATCATAGGTCACCAGGCCCCCATTCTAACACGGTTAGACTATTTCTATGTGAAATGTATGCTGCATTTAAATATAAGAACAACTTAAAATTATTATAAAAAATAAATGGTTAATCTTAGAACTAGACTATTATAGTAATTAGGAATTGACAAGAAGTACTGAAGTTATTGTGCAGTTTGAGTAGCTAAAACATACTTATTAGACAGTTATTTGTAACAAGTCTTCTGTCTCATCATAATTGAGCTGCAAGAGCCAAGACGTCAATTTTTTCTTGCATTCAAACAGAACGAGTGGGTACAGGTCAATGTAACCACTCGCCCGATTGTACAGTCTAGGACCCAGTACCCAACACTGACGGGATGCAAAGGTTGTTCTATGACGTACCCTACCGCATACGAGGTCTGTCCTGCGGGATGAAGTAACATATAGGGTTACTTTGTTCGATTTGATCTGTAACCGCCCTACGTTGAAGCGCAGCTGAGGGCATCAATACACACGAGTTTGCAATCGGACTTTCTTTCAAGAGATACATAAATAAATAATAATTATCCCGGACAATTCACACAGCGCCATATAGCCCCAAACTAAGCAAAGCTTGCACAATGGGAACTCTTCTCTTTTCGTGTGGGACACCGAGTCGTACAACGACCCAGTGAACCCTAGTGTCAGAATTTTTCAACCGCCTTCTACAAATAGCAGGCTTCTGACATGGTTGTGTAACGACCGCCGTCTAAGTGATCATAGACAGCAACCGGGACCTACGGCTTAACGTGTCATCCGAAACACGGAACCATCTTACTTACGGACAAAATTACTTACTGTAAGTTGAACTTACAGGTCGGGTTTTTTGTTAGTAATGACCTACTTTCAGAGCATGAGATATGTAGACACAATTTATTTACCTGAACCTGTGCTGGTAGTGCTCTATGCGCGCGTGCAGCGAACGGCCATACTTGCGAAACGACACGGAGAACAGGTGTTCCTCTTGCGCCGAGTCGCGCAGTAAGAATGTGCCTGTAATAAATATCAACGTTTATTTAATCTAATCGCTGAAGGCAACCGACGACCGATGTGGCGCAGTGGTAGTGCTACTGCCTTTGACGCAGAAGGTCCCGGGTTCGATTCTCAGTGGGTCCCTCACAATGTTGATATCTATCAGTTTGTGAATTTGTTCCCAGTCTGGTTAGGACATTGCGGGCTGAACCACCCGATTGTGCGTAAGTAAGATGGTTCCGTGTTTCGGATGGCACGTTAAGCCGTAGGTCCCGGTTGCTGTCTATGATCACTTAGACGGCGGTCGTTACACAACTATGTCAGAAGCCTGCTACTTGTAGAAGGCGGTTGGAAAATTCTGACACTAGGGTTCATCGGGTCGTTGAACGACTCAGTGTCCCACACGAAAAGAGAAGTTGAAGACAAGGCAAGATTGAAGGAAGAAGAGGAAGGGGAAGACCAAGAAGAAGTTATTTGGATCAGATAAAGGAGAAAATAATGGTCACGTCGTACAGAGAAGTCAAGGAGAAGGCGGAGGAGAGAGAAAGCTGGCGGATACTCCACCGGCAAGGGCAATGCCCTTAATTAAATGATGATGATTTAATCCAATACCTTTGAACAAGCGAGAGTTGTATATAAATATACTTCTCATCAAGAATCAAGAATCAAGAATCAAATTATTTATTCAAAGTAGTAAATTTTACATTTCGCTTTTTGATGGTCAAGAATTATCAATTTTAACAGTAACAAATTTTATGAACCTAGTGTAAACGCGGCTCAGGTGGACTAAAAACTTAAAACTAGCCCCTAAAGCACTGCCTCGGGGCTGGCCAAGCTAACCAAACAACATGTAACGTTAGGTGGTAAATAAAATAACATCGAGTTCATGCCAAGAGAAAATGTTGTGTTACATGCGTATGGTTAGCCGGACCCCCTGGACAGTAAACCACCCAGAAACCTGCCCAGAAGTGCTACTAATCTAAAAATACAATTTGTCAGGCCCTAGGCTACCCTAGCTAAAATTCTAAATATGAAACAAAAATATATTAATAGCCAAAAGCGGCTACGTTAAAAAGATAAAATATATATCATATACAGTAGATAATTCTACCTGTGTCGTCATATAAAGTCTACTTTGTACATTTGTAACTACTCCCATGGAGATTTATCTTGCATATAATCTGATATTTCGTAATAGCCTTTCTTATACAATTTTTCTTTTATCACTCGCTTAAATTTATTTAGTGGTAAATCTTGGATATCTTTAGGAATCTTGTTATAAAAGCGTATACAATTGCCTTTAAAAGATTTGTTTACTTTACTAAGCCTGCTTATATGCGCAGCAAGTTTATCCTTATTTCTAGTGTTAAAATTGTGTTTATCACAATTTTTCTTAAAAGAATCTATATTTGTCTTAACGTACATAATGTTTTCATATATATATTGAGACAAAAATGTTAATATGTTAATCTCTTTAAATTTTTGCCTTAAGGAGACCATTGGCCCTAATTTATAAATTGATCGAACAGCCCGTTTCTGCAAAACAAAAATGTTATTCACATCCGCAGCATGGCCCCATAATAATAAGCCATAACTCATTAGGCTATGAAAGTAACTAAAGTAAACTAGTCTAGCAGTGTCCACATCAGTGAGGTATCTTATCTTTTTAACTGCGTATGCTGCTGAACTCAGTCTCTTCGACAATTTTTCAATATGTGGCCCCCATTGGAGCGTGGCGTCCAAAGTTATGCCTAAAAACGTAGTTGAGTCAGCAAGGCTCAACTTTTCATCCTTTACCTTAACAATTGTGGTACTCGGTTTAACATTTGGTAAAACAAATTTTACACATTTAGTTTTCTTTTCATTCAATAAGAGGTTATTTACAGTAAACCATTTTACTATTTCAGATATAGCGTTGTTCACGTCGTCATAATCGAGTTGTTGTCTCTTTACTTTGAAAAGTAATGAGGTATCATCGGCGAACAAAACTATATCATGTTTTTCTTTCACTAGATATGGTAAATCATTAATATAAACAAGAAATAGGAAAGGACCAAGAATCGAGCCCTGCGGAACGCCCATGTTTATTTTAGATCCAGATGATCTTTCACCATTGACATCAACCTTTTGGATTCTGTTGTTCAGATAAGATTCCAAGAGGCTAAGAGCCTGGTCTTTTACGCCGTAATGACTTAGCTTCCTGACAAGAGTTTCGTGATGAACACAATCAAACGCTTTGGACAAATCACAAAATACACCTATTGCATCATGAGATTGTTCCCAGGCATCGATTATATGATTAATTAGGTCAACGCCTGCATGAGTAGTAGAACGACCCCTTGTGAAACCAAATTGCTGTGAGTGCATTAAGTTATTACGATAAAAATGTCCTTGCAATTGATTTAAAATAGCTTTTTCAAAGATTTTACTAAGTGTGGGCAGTATTGATATAGGTCTAAAATTAGTGGGGTCAGTAGTATTACCGGTTTTGAACAGTGGAATAACTTTACTATGCTTCATCAAGTCAGGAAACACGCCAAGATCAACACATTCATTAAAAATACATGCTAGACATGGAGCAATACAATCGATTATGGAACTTATTATTTTAACTGAGAGGCCATGTATGTCTGAAGTCTTTTTCAATTGTAAAGTTTTAAATACTTTTATGATTTCAATATCACTAACGTGCCTAAATTTAAAAACATTATCACTACGTTTTACATTTCCTCTTAGAATTGATTCAGCAAGAATAGGGCAAGAGTTTAACGATTTAGTAGTCGAAACTGGAATATCAGTGAAAAAGTTTTCAAAAGCCTGAGCTACTTCTAAATTTGTGTTTTTAATTTCATCATTTATCATTAATTTAAAATTTTCGTTTCGATGTTTAGATTTCCCAGTTTCGTTGTTTACAAATTTCCAAGTAGTTTTTGTTACGTTGGTACTGTTTTTAATATTATTTTTAATGAATTTAGACTTAGCTTCTCTACAAACCTGTCTAAAAGTTTTAGAATATCGTTTAACATAATCAGCAAAAGATTTTGATTTATTATATGACCTTTCATCATAAAGATCGTACAATTTTTCCCTGCTCCTATGAATTCCTTCGGTTGCCCAATCACTAAACAATAATTTAGCGCTAACTTTAATTTTTTTAGATTTAAATACATTGTCATATTCTGTTTTAGCAAGACTAAATACTGAGTTATATAATTGATTTGGATTTTGATGATATGACAATTCAGGTAATTTTTGTATGATATTTTGTCTATAACGATTTAGTCTACTTTCGTTTACCGGTACACACGTAATATCTTGTTTAAGTGCCCTCTCAATGTTAATTTTGAAAGTAGCTAGCTGACCAGTGTGGTCGGAGCTTAGTTTATTTATGACAGACGCGTCTTCGTGTTTAATATTTGTGAAAATATTATCTATGCATCTGGCTGAAGTAGCCGTGATTCGCGTGGGCACCGAAATAAGATTCACGAGGTTGTAACTTAAAAATAGTGATTGAAACCTTTTACTGATACTCGAGTTTTCAAGAATATTTACATTGAAATCTCCACAAACAATAATTCCTTTATTAGATTTTGTTGCTTTATCTAAGGCTGCCTCCATAACTTTTTCGAAGGAATCATATTTAGCATCGGGTGGGCTGTATACGCTCATTACTACAAGATGATCAAGTTCTACGCAGGCTATTTCAACAGATCGCTCAACGGACAGGTTCACGATGTCAGTGCGTTCTTTGTATTTAAACTCATTTTTAAGTAGTATTAATGAGCCGCCGCGTATTGCTGTTGATCTGTTGAACGAACTTGCAACCTGGTGATTATTAAAACTGAACATTAACTGGTAATCTCTTAACCAATGCTCAGTTATACATAAAATATCAATATTATTACAATTCATGAAAAGTTCGATTTCTAATTCCTTGCTTAACATGCCCTCAATATTTTGGTGTACTATACTTAAAACAAAGCTATTTAGATTTTTAGTATTATTCGAACAATTTTTATTATTATTTTCTAAAGACAGTTTTGGCAAGATACTAAGGCTCAAGTTAGTGGGAGAAGTAGACATCGACGTATTGCCAGAGTTACTCTCTGTTGTCTCAGGTACTAGTTTAAATTAAAATTAAAATTACTTGGAACCAATTCCAAGGTTATGAGGTTTCTATTTCTATTCTGCTCAATAGAAGCAGTTGTCCTGTTAGCCAACAAATTGGCTGAATTTGTTAAATAATAAGATAGTAACTCTGCTATCTGTCGTTTATAAACTTTAGATAGATAATATCTATCTTTTGTTACATAAAAATGTTTTCCAATGAAAATATTCGTGTCAATAAAATGAAATTTGTCATGATTGCGACATGTCAAAGTATGTAAGTACTTATTACACCAATGTCGAGTATTATTTTCTAAGTTAGTAAATTTTTGGCTGTAGGGAAAAGCAAACAAAATCACTTGTTTTACATTAGTCATTGAATACAGTTTGTTTGAATATGAAGCAAAGTCATTTCTTGTCGCGTTTCCCCTTCTGCCACTAAATATAATAACAATAGTATTTTTATTAAATTGAGATGCCAACACTGTGTTTAGAATTTTAGAATAATCGGCGCCAGGCATGCAATGATTAATTACTGACTGACCCATGTAATGACCAAGTTGTAAACCCATATTTTTACCAAGTTCATCACTAAACATAACAATCTCACACTGTTCTTTATCGCGTGTGTGTGACAAAGACGCATCGTTGTCACTCACCAGCGCGGGCCGCGTCGGCGCCGCCGGCTCCGGCCGCGACACCGGCTCGGCGGCGGCGGCGGCGAGCGGCGGCGACGCCGACTGCGCCTCAGTCAGTTGTGTACAAACGCGCGGTGACGTTGGCTCGGGACACACGGCCGGTACGGATGGGTCTGTTGGAGTATTTTTACAATCGCATTGACTGTTTGTCAAAGACTGAGTAACCTTACTATTATATTTACACGACTCCAACAAACTGTTCATAGCCAGCACATGCTCCTTAATTTCTTTTCGCGCTGAGTCATACTTAGTAGAAATGTGTTCTAAAGATCGTTTTAATGCCGACATTTCTGACTGGAGGAGCAGTGTGTCGCGTTCATAGTTTTCCTTATTTTGTTGTAAACTGATAGTACAAGATTTTATTTCATTAATTAATTCAGTACGTTCCTTATTACAGTTCGAGTTATTGCAGAAAAGTATATTATTACGCCTAATTAAAGATTGCGTTTTCTTTATGAAATTATTTAGTTTAACAATTTTCCTAGTTTTTTTCCTACTAAAAGACACTGAAGTGATGTGTGAGTTATTGAGTGGACTGTCACACGTTGTGAGGTCAACAGTTTCGACAATTTGTTCTTCAGTAGTCTCCACCGACTGGTGTTGTGTGAGTGAGATGCTAGAACACGCAACTGCAGGAGTGACCAGCTCCTCGAACAGCGACTGGGTGGTAAGTGCACTTTGTGCTGACTGTAGTTTTTTAATTGTCTTATTTAATAAGGTAATTTCCTTATGAGCATCGCGCAATTCTTCTTCCAGGACAGTAATACGCCTCAAGGTGTCTTCAAACGCATTTCCGTCCCGGTCAAAGTTGTCCACTAATTCTTGAAGCCGGTCCCTCTCACCTGTTACGTCCACCAGCTGGTGGTACATTTCTGCCATCTCACTCTTTAACCGTTGATTCCTATTATTGATTTCTAGCATTTCATGCTCACTTTCATCCCGTTCTCTTAATAACTGCTCATTTGTGAGTTTACACTTTTGCAATTCCATTAAAGTGGATTTGAGGTTGTCCTCCAGTTGACGAATAGTTTGGGACCTTGTAGTGTGCATTTTAAAAACAAATAAATAGGAAATTGAGTACCTTGTAGGTTAAATGAGCGGTTACCAAGATTGAGGTTATGTTCCGTTAGGTAAATACCGTAATATCACACTAAAACATTTGCACTAAGATAAAAACACGTAATATAAACTGTTAAATACGTTCTGTTTTCGCTAAACTACTTAAGATTACTTAATTATGACGTAGTGTTCAAATATTGAACCTACTACCACTAACGGTTTTTGTCGTTCACTTATCACAATAAAAACGTGATTTCCGCACAGTTTTTGCACTAAATAACTTAAATTATAAATAATTATACTAATTTGACTTTGAATAAACTTGGTATGGGTCGTATATTAATAAAAAAGTATATATTTTACACCAGTGTTGCCACCGCAACCGCATCAAAAATCTCACCTAGCAACATTATGATTCGTAAATGAAATGATGAAATACGTTTATTGCATTGAATAGGGTTTAAAATCCAGGTGTTAATTATGGCATACACAGTCCGCACTATTCAGCCAATTTAAATTAGCATGCGAATATTAATATATATAATAATATCTATCAAATAACGTACGAACCACATTATTTAAAAGTGAGTGTTAATTTGGAACAAATGTCTGATATCGTGTAATAGTGAGCAAACATGAATAATAGTGAGCGTCGGTGGCCAAGTGGTTAGGGCACCGGTCTTACAATCGTGAGACCTGAGTTCGATCCCCGCCATGTACCAATGTTTTTTATTCACGTACCTTTACCGACTGCTCTCACGGTGAATCAAAAACATCGTGATGAAACCCACATTCAAATAAAATTTGAATTCAGGTGATATTTGAATGGACAATCGTGTCAAGCGTGCAACTTTGATATGTTATTAATTACCCAGTTCACAAGCGAATTCTCGCGAATTAGCATTCTTCGGGTCGTTAGACGACTCTCGTGTCCCACACGAGAAGAGCATTCACATAAAACTGTTTCTAGATAACGGCCACATATTATAGCGTGGCGTTCAAAAATCGAAACTTATATAATAAGTCTTCTTTAAACGAGCAAGAATTTACGAACTAGACTCGGTCAACCAGGTACTGAACCACAGAACCATAGGCCTGTATAAGGTTTGGCGAAAACACTTCAATAGCGCGTTTTAAAAAACTTGTGCTGCCATCTCTTGGTTACTTTGGTAACTAACCGGTTTCCCGTGGAAATAAGACATCTTCCCGGCACGTATTATACATAAGGTGTAAAAATATTAGCTGCAAATATTACTGTACAACTGTCCCCAAGAAACATAGGTCGAAATATTTAAAAATATTTAGGACCTCTAATAGAAATTGACTTGGTCGGATGGTAATTTCGTGTGGGGGAGGTCAAATATTTTTTTCATATATGGACCTATCTTCCTTGGGGCAAGTTGTTCAGTTTAATGGGCAGGTTCACCCCTTAAAATATTTGCAGTAAATTTTTTACAGCCTGTATAAACCTTCCTCAACTGTTGCGCAATTTTTAACAAAAATATATAATTACATACACACACACAAATCACGCCTTTACCCCTTGCAGGGTAGGCAGAGCATCAACAATTGCAAAATCACGGTCGTTTTCGCCACGTCTGACAAGCATTGAGGGCATTCAGATGACCAGTGTATCACAGTAGTGACAGGTTATCAGAAACTCTATTCTCACAAAATAGCATTCTTCGGGTCGTTTGACGACTCTTTATCCCAAACATAAATGACTATACAGCCCCACATAAAGTGTGTGGCATTCAAAAACATAAACCGTAGTTATAGTTAATAAGCGTGTGGGTACCTAAACAAGGGGTTTACCCCCAAAAGGGGGAGACGTGAGCAATCTAGTTCCACCAGTTTGGAGTAAAGATATTGGCAAATCGTGGGTCTATGTAGGTTTGGCAAAAACACTTTGATACCGCGTTTTGAAAAACTAGTGCTGCCATCTCTCGATTCGTTTTTAAACTAATCGTCATTTTACTATCACTACATAGCATAAAGCAAAGTTACTTTTCGCGTCTGTCTATATGTTCGCTTAAATCTTTAAAAGTAAACAACAGATTTGATGTTTTTTTTTAATAGATAGAGTGATTCAAGAGGAAGGTTTTTATGTATAATACTTGCCGGGAAAACATCTTATTCCCACGGGAAAATGAGTTGCATCGGGCGCAGCCGCTGGGCGGCCCACAAGTCATACATATAAAACTTCGTCTTGAATTACTCTATGTATTAGAGAAAACTACATCAAAATCTGTTGTGTCATTATAAAAATGTAATTCTTGGTATGTTGTCCAGCAGTGGACAGGAAGGATCCTGGCGGTATCGGGATTGGGTGTTGTGGCGACCGACTACATAGGATTGGAAGTTGTATACAATACAAGGTGTAAAAATATTAGCTGCAAACATTTTAAGGGATGAACCAGCCCATGAAATTGAACTACTTTTCCCAAGGAACATAGGTCATAATATGATATAATATTTTACATATCTCATGCTCTGAAAGTAGGTCATTACTGACAAAAAACACGACCTGTAAGTTCAACTTACAGGCGAGGTTTTGAAACTAAGCCTGTAAGTAATTTTAAATATGGAACTAGAAAAAGAACCAATAGAATCGCAGCAATTAAAAAGTTAAAATCAATTTCTTCTTATTTTTAATAGGAGTTGCATCCAATTAGTTGTATACGATTTTAAATTTCGAACTGGCCGCTACGAATTGTGTTGCTTGAACGCCGGAATTATATTTTTAATCTGCATTTTTATAACCTCAATAAATGAGTTTGTCGAATTATTACTCAATATTACAATGACAAAAGTAAAAATTACTAATATCCCTACGATCAGAAAAATGTCTACTTTATGTTAGGATACTTTTCTTTCATATTAATTCAATATTTTTCAATCATAGAAAAAAAAAGTTTAGTAGTGCAATTTGTATAGCAGACGATACAATCATCATTTATGGATCGTTTTCTTGTATTTATCGCTTTATTTTACTCTTTTTTCATTCGTTATGTAAAGCAGTATACGTACCACGGATGTAACATCAATAACAACCTCGGAAAGGTACCGCCCTCGCTCCGCTCGGGCGTTAAAAAACCTCGGTTGTTATTGATAGCTTACATACCTCAGTACGTAATCTACTATTACATATCTCATGCTCTGAAAGTAGGTCATTACTGACAACAAACACGACCTGTAAGTTCAACTTACAGGCGAGGTTTTAAAACTAAGCCTGTAAGTAATTTTAAATATGGAACTAGAAAAAGAACCAATAGATTCGCGGCAATTAAAAAGTTAAAATAAATTTCTTCTTATTTTTAATAGGAGTTGCATCCAATTAGTTGTATACGATTTTAAATTTCGAACTGGCCGCTACAAATTGTGTTGCTTGAACGCAGGAATTATATTTTTAATCTGTATTTTCATAACCTCAATAAATGAGTTTGTCGAATTATTACTCAATATTACAATGACAAAAGTAAAAATTACTAATATCCCTACGATCAGAAAAATTACTACTTTATGTTAGGATACTTTTCTTTCATATTAATTCAGTATTTTTCAATCATAGAGAAAAAAGTTTAGTGGTGCAATTTGAATAGCAGACGATACAATCATCATTTATGGGTCGTTTTCTTGTATTTATCGCTTTATTTTACTCTTTTTTCATTCGATATGTAAAGCAGTATACGTACCACGGATGTAACATCAATAACAACCTCGGAAAGGTACCGCCCTCGCTCCGCTCGGGCGTTAAAAAACCTCGGTTGTTATTGATAGCTTACATACCTCAGTACGTAATCTACTATTGGACCTCCCATACAGAATTACTGACCGACCAAGTAAATTTGTATGGGGGGCCAAATATTTTTTACACCTGACTTAAGGTGGAAAAATATTAGCGGCAAAGATTTTCGGACCTCCCATACGAATTCTCTTTCTTTTTGTGTGGGACAACGAATCTTCCAACGACCCGATGAACCCTAGTGTCAGAATTTTCCAACCGCCTTCTACAAGTAGCAGGCTTCTGACATAGTTGTGTAACGACCGCCGTCTAAGTGATCATAGACAGCAACCGGGACCTACGGCTTAACGTGCCATCCGAAACACGGAACCATCTTACTTACGGACAATCGGGTGGTTCAGCCCGCAATGTCCTAACCAGACTGGGAACAAATTCACAAACTGATAGATATCAACATTGTGAGTGACCCACTGAGAATCGAACCCGGGACCTTCTGCGTCAAAGGCAGTAGCACTACCACTGCGCCACATCGGTCGTCAATACGAATTGAGTTGGTCAGTCTGTTCAATAGAACGAGCAGCCGGTAATCTCCTGTAACCTTGTCCAGCAGTGGGCACGTTACCTTCTGGCTTGTTGTCCAGCAGCCGCTCGGCCTCGTAGCGGTCCATCTTGCCCCAGTAGAACGAGCAGCCGGTAATCTCCTGTAACCTTGTCCAGCAGTGGGCACGTTACCTTCTGGCTTGTTGTCCAGCAGTCGCTCGGCCTCGTAGCGGTCCATCTTGCCCCAGTAGAACGAGCAGCCGGTAATCTCCTGTAGCCTTGTCCAGCAGTGGGCACGTTACCTTCTGGCTTGTTGTCCAGCAGCCGCTCGGCCTCGTAGCGGTCCATCTTGCCCCAGTAGAACGAGCAGCCGGTAATCTCCTGTAGCCTTGTCCAGCAGTGGGCACGTTACCTTCTGGCTTGTTGTCCAGCAGCCGCTCGGCCTCGTAGCGGTCCATCTTGCCCCAGTAGAACGAGCAGCCGGTAATCTCCTGTAACCTTGTCCAGCAGTGGGCACGTTACCTTCTGGCTTGTTGTCCAGCAGCCGCTCGGCCTCGTAGCGGTCCATCTTGCCCCAGTAGAACGAGCAGCCGGTAATCTCCTGTAACCTTGTCCAGCAGTGGGCACGTTACCTTCTGGCTTGTTGTCCAGCAGTCGCTCGGCCTCGTAGCGGTCCATCTTGCCCCAGTAGAACGAGCAGCCGGTAATCTCCTGTAGCCTTGTCCAGCAGTGGGCACGTTACCTTCTGGCTTGTTGTCCAGCAGCCGCTCGGCCTCGTAGCGGTCCATCTTGCCCCAGTAGAACGAGCAGCCGGTAATCTCCTGTAACCTTGTCCAGCAGTGGGCACGTTACCTTCTGGCTTGTTGTCCAGCAGCCGCTCGGCCTCGTAGCGGTCCATCTTGCCCCAGTAGAACGAGCAGCCGGTAATCTCCTGTTACCTTGTCCAGCAGTGGGCACGTTACCTTCTGGCTTGTTGTCCAGCAGCCGCTCGGCCTCGTAGCGGTCCATCTTGCCCCAGTAGAGCGAGCAGCCGGTAATCTCCTGTAACCTTGTCCAGCAGTGGACACGTTACCTTCTGGCTTGTTGTCCAGCAGCCGCTCGGCCTCGTAGCGGTCCATCTTGCCCCAGTAGAACGAGCAGCCGGTAATCTCCTGTAACCTTGTCCAGCAGTGGGCACGTTACCTTCTGGCTTGTTGTCCAGCAGCCGCTCGGCCTCGTAGCGGTCCATCTTGCCCCAGTAGAACGAGCAGCCGGTAATCTCCTGTAACCTTGTCCAGCAGTGGGCACGTTACCTTCTGGCTTGTTGTCCAGCAGCCGCTCGGCCTCGTAGCGGTCCATCTTGCCCCAGTAGAACGAGCAGCCGGTAATCTCCTGTAACCTTGTCCAGCAGTGGGCACGTTACCTTCTGGCTTGTTGTCCAGCAGCCGCTCGGCCTCGTAGCGGTCCATCTTGCCCCAGTAGAACGAGCAGCCGGTAATCTCCTGTAAATCCGGCACTAGGCAATGTATGTAGTCCACCTGGAAACAAGATTTCAATTTATTTGTACGTAAATAAATTTTGTGTTACTTATTTATTTGGGTTGTTATTTATAATTCGTGTTTTTTTAACGATTAAATTTAACTAATGGATTTAGTAATATGAATTTAAAAAAGAGTAAAATAAAATAGTGAAAGTGCCAGGTGGCCAAGTGGTTAGGACACCGGTCTTACAATAGTGAGACGGGAGTTCGATCCCCGCCATGTACTAACGTGAGTTTTTACTCACGTACATTTACCGACGGCTCTTGCGGTGAAGGAAAAACGTCGTGATGAATTCCACATTGAAATAAGATTTGAATACAGATAATATTTCTATGTGACTTAACCTAGGATTGGGGCCAGTTTGTAGTGGTCCGATGACAATCGCTCTGTGTAAAAACTTGGTGCCACGTTAAATCCCCTAGGTTGTGAAGTTGTGAATGATGAGTGGGTATTTTTTTTCACTGGGTATTTTGATTCGATACTTCGGAAACTTTCGATATGTCGATATATCGATATCTTTGGAATAAGAATAAGAATAGAATAAGAATATTTATTTGTAGTCAATGTGGTCATACATCGATGGTGGTTTACAAACTAATAGTCACACACATTTAACCAATTTGATATGAATTGGTATACAAATATGATAGAGAGGCGTGCATTTAATAATACATAATAAAATTAATAGCATTGGGCATCGATATATGTTGAATTTCGATATATCGTTGCATCCCTAGTCCTAACCATTTGGCTACCCACACTCTTCATGTTTATCATTTAATTTCTATATAATATAAGGTGTAAAAATATTAGCTGCAAATATTTTTATGGGGTGAAACATACCATGAAACTGAAAAACTTTCCCCAAGAAACATAGGTCGAAAACCTTCCATACAAATTGGCTTGGTCTGCTGCTAGATTTTGTATGGAAGGTGCTACTTTTTTCATATTTTAACCTATCATCCTTGGAAAAAGTTGTTCAGTTTCATGGCCTGGATCACCGCTTAAAATATTTATTACACCCTGTATAAATCCCATAGTAGTTACCTGTGTGTGCACTTTGGCTTGCGGCGGCTGTGTGTGTGTGAGTGCTCGCGTCTGCAGAAGTAGAGCTCTGAGTTCCCCGCCGCACACCACCTGAGAATCGCAACAAAATAATCATCAAACAAAATAATTAAAACATCTTTACATACATACATATATCACGCCTTTATCCCTTGCGGAGTAGACAGAGCGTTAACAGCCATAATATGGTCGCTATCGCCACGTCTGTCATTTTTGAGGATTGTTTTCCAAGGTTGTTTCAGAAAACATGTGTATCACTATAGTGACAGGTTGTCAGCCTGTCGTCCAAAAATTGTAATACACCAATACTCTCGAGTCCCTTAGTCGCCTTTTACGACACCCGCGGGAAGGACGTGGGGTGATGCTATTCTAAGCCGGCATGACACGGCAAAAATTTATTAAACACATAAATAATAATTTCCCGTACCCTTCAGGTTTATTATCTGACACGTTGTTATACCATATGGTATGCAAATAAAATGTATGATTTATAAGCCTAATCTACTACCTTTAAACGAACAAGAAATGTATATAATTGGGATCTCGGAAAAACTTTTTAATTAGTATATACGGGGATTCAAGGGCGAAAAACGGCAGAAAAATCCGAGCAAAGCTCGGTGAACCAGGTACTTATATTTTTACTCTGTAAGATCTTGGTTTTGATCTCCTTATGCAATAAACTTTATGATTTACTAGTAGACGTCTGCGGCCGATTAACACGTCTGACCCGGCAAGTCAGAAGACGTGGGTTCAAATCCCATCGGTGGCCGGAATTTTCTCCATTTTTTTCGTTTCTATAAATTTTCTAACAAAGTTTTAAGAAAAGAATCACAATTTTATATCTGAAGAAGTGTATTATGTTACTATTATGTGAGGGTCAAAAAGCGTCCAGTTAGCAGACCACCCGCTAGATGGACGGACGACTTAGCCACCGTTGCTGGTAGACAGTGGATGCGGGAGGTAGGGCATGAATATCGGAATCTCGGAATATCGTAATATCGGAATCCCGGAGCAAAAGTTCCGATATTACGATTCCGATACTAAGTGATCAAATATCGTAATATCGGATTGAGAAAACTTTATTTGAAAACACCTGGAACTTACTTTGTAAAAAACTGTGGTCATTATTATTATGTTCTCTTGACGCCCGTTACAGTCTTTTTATCTCACGAGCGCAGCTTAGCCATACTTGTGTGTGTTATCTCTTTCTCTTTTCGTTTTGGACACCGAGTCGTCATGAAAAAAATGGGTTCTTATATCTCTGGCCACTATCAATTATGCCTCGCCCACGGAATTCAGCTTGTTGTCATCGATACATTATACAAAACAACTACCACTACCGAAACCGAGCCAACAACTACTGATGAAGCCCTACCCGAACGGTCTTTTCAGCATGAAATCGAATCCCTTAACCGCTCAAACTCAGAAAGCGACGAAGATGACGAATTTGATGAGTCACCAATGGATTGCGGTGGATTTGAAGTAGAAAGTGCACAAGTTCGTACTGGTGATCCAAGAATGTACAAATATTTAATTGGCAAAGTACGATGTCCTGTAAGATCAATCAAGAAGTCACCTCTCTAAGCCGATGCTTTAAAAGCTTACGTTTGTAAAGAATTTAAAAATGAAAGATTGCATCTTCAAGCTTCTCATCGACATTAAATCAGATGTATCCTTTACAGATGAAGAAATCAAAACATTGACCGATCTTAATCGTACTTTAAAAGTGGTAAAATTGATTGTCCTTTCTCTTTGCCAACGTGACGCTACGCTGTATACAGCAGACACAGCATTGAAATTTGTGCTTAATAAACTTGACCAGCAAAACACATATTTGAGTTCTAATCTCGCTGCAAAATTGCGAAGCCGAATTAAAGAGAGACGGCTACTGATAACAGGAGTTTTACACTACCTTCATGATGCTGAAAGCTTTTACAGTTCTTTAGAAAATTGTACATTTCCCAAACCAACAAGTGACGAAATATGTGAGAGCATTGTTAGGTCTGTTAAAACGCCTCAAATACAAAAAAAACGCAACTAGAACTAATATTGTCACAGAAATAGAGACGGAACAGATACCTGGTGTAACATTGTCATCCGATGAAGATGATGGGCCTCTTTCCAGGATTGCTACTGCAAAGAAGTTGGCACTGGAGCAAGAATTTCGGAAGGAAATGGAGAAATGCAAAAAAAAAGACTATGCTTCCGTCTGATGAAATTGATCTTTTAGGATTTGTCATGACAGAAAAAGCCATATATGAGAATAGGTAAAAGAGGAGTTTACCTAACACAAGCATACACTTATCTTACATCAGTATTACCCACAAGTGTTAAAAGCGAGCGTGTCTTTTCGTCCGCTGGATATTTTTGTAATAAAATAAGGAGTTCACTGTCAGACAAAATGCTAGATGCCTTGTTGTTTTTAAGAACGCACTATCAAGAAAAACGTGTCTTTAAAAAAAATTTTGAGGCATTCAGCCGCTGTTTTTTATATTTTTGATAATTGTTTTTTTTTTTATTATTGTTGATTTTGCTTGCCTACTTTGATATTATAAAAAGTGTATTAATGTTGATTTTAAGAAAGTTTAGTAATGAGTGATAATAGTAACGAGAAATCTGTGATTTTGTGCTTATAAGTTCCATATTATGAACAATTCGATCTATAAACCTGTCTTTTATTTTTCTTTATGTACCAAAATATATCCCTATACAATTGTAATCCAAAGTAATAATATACTTACACGCAATTAATAAAAAAACGCGTGAAACTTAATTTTATGTGCAATTCCGATATTAATACCGGAATTCCGATATTGAGATCTGATCTCGGAAATCAGTATCGGAATTGAAAACCTTCCGATATTGCATGCCCTAGCGGGAGGCACAGGACCGGCGCAGGTGGCGAGAAAAAGAGGCCTATACTCAGCAGTGGGTAGATGTGGGCTGATATGATGATCCTTCCTTTCATGTGGGACACCAAGTCGTTCAACGACCCGATGAACCATAGTGTCAGAATTTTTCAACCGCCTTCTACAAGTAGCAGGCTTCTGACATGGTTGTGTAACGACTGCCGTCTAAGTGATCATAGACAGCAACCGGGACCTACGGCTTAACGTGCCATCCGAAACACGGAACCATGTTACTTACGGACAATCGGGTGGTTCAGCCCGCAATGTCCTAACCAGACTGGGAACAAATTCACAAAGTGACAAATATCAACTTTGTGAGTGATCCACCGAGAATCGAACCCGGAACCTTGCTACCACTGCGCCACATCGGTCGTCAGCTCAGCGTCAGCGTTATGATGATGATGATGTGAGTGACGAACCTGGAAGTGTGGGTGCAGCCGTATGGAGTCGCCACTCTGCGCGCCCTCCCCGCGCGCCCCCGCCCGCCCCGCCTCGCCGCCCGCCTCGCCCTCCGCACTGGAATATATATACGTAACGTTATACAGGGCGTTAGGGACAGCGTCCCGAATGATGATAGGGTGCAAGCAGACCATGAAACTGAACAACTTAGAAAGTATTTAAATATTATTATTATTTTAGCTTATTTCTTCTTCCTAGCGTCTGTCGCGTCTATATATTTCAATATTTTTATATTTCAATCGTTTATTTCCAAGTAGATTCAAAACGAATTCTTTCAGAAAGTCAAAAATTTACAATACAATACTGTCGCTAAAAATAAACTAGTCATTGTAAAAAAGAGAAAATTGTCAGACACAATTTTCTCTTTTTTATAACAATTTTATGTTCCTAGTAGAAACGCGGCACGAGTGGGATAAAAAAGGCACTGCCTCGGGGCCGGCCGGGCTGACCACACAGCATGTAACTTACTAGCATGTAGCTATTAAAGTGAATATTTCAAAAAATATATTTACATGTGTCATGTAAATCAGCCGGACCCCCTGAACAGGAAAACCACCCAAAAACCTGCTCAAAAGTGCTCCTATTCTCAATTAACAATTTGTACCATAGGACCTAAGCTACCCTAGCTAAGATTTAAAATATATTAATAGCCCAAAAGACGGCAACGCTAAAATAAAATAAAAGTACTACAGTAGATAATTCTATCTGTTTCGTCTTAATTAAGTCTTCCTTTCTATTTATGTCAATTTTAAGTTCCATGCACGTCCCGATTTGGTATTAAAAATGACTGCATGTTTCTTGTGCTGCGCTGGAATCTCAGAGGACCATGCCTCTTTGTCATTAACGTAATCAGCTAACTTATAATAGGCTTTATAACATAATGTTTTCTTAATAATAGATTTAAATTTACTCTCAGACAAACTTAATATATCTTCAATTTTTTTAAAATATAAGGTAAGATTTTGGATTTAATTAAATAATAAAATATTACAAGTCAATAACAAAAATAAATAAAAACATCATGTCTAAAACTTAAACTAAAACAAAATATCCGTCAAAACTCTTAAACTAAAAAATAAATAAATAAAAATTCAGTCAAAAATCCCACCCCGCGTCATTTTCGGCGCAAAGGTGCCCATTACACTCGCCGCGTTACCACGTTGAATAGCAATGGACAGCCTCTGTACCAAAAATGACCCGGAGCGGGGGTCACAGCCTCTCTCCCTCAGACGGGAACCAACATCTTTAATAAAGGCTTTGGCCTCACTGCCCCAGCACCCGGTTGTCTCCACAGCAAAAGGGACGAACAAATACCTCTGTTCCAGAGCAGAGTATTTTTCTCTTTTTCTTGCAGCAGCCAATTCTGCAGCAGCTCCAGCCGATCTGATGGTACGACCAAGATGCGAAGCCGCGAAAGTGCTGACACACGTAGCGTCCCACAACAAGCACCTCCCTTTTTTCCACGGCACCATGGTCAAGCCATCTGGTCTCTTGCCATCCGTACGACTTAAACCCGGAGGCTCAAGCACGTTTGGTATGTTGGCTGAGACCAGTGCCCTATGAAGAATATCGTTAAGGGCATGGTGGCGTGGAAATCTCCCCGAACAGCGACAGCAACTCAAGGCATGGTGACCATTAGCTTCAACCATGGAACCGCAAATGCATAAATGTTTTTCACAAACATCGCAGCCCAGGCGTAAAGCCACAGCCACCCGCAATGAGTCGCCGTCGAGGAGAGTGCCTATATGTGGTGAAGGCAACGCCGTTCAGTAGCAAAATGTCCAATTAGCATAATGTCCAATTAGCAAATTCGCAAAATGTCCAATTCGCAAAATGTCCAATTCGCAAAATGTCCAATTAGCAAAATGTCCAATTCGCAGAATGTCCAATTCGCAAAATGTCCAATTAGCGAAATAGTTTCATACAAGTTTGAAAAATGGGAAAAAATGCATTTATATTTAAAATAGAACTACATGGATAGTTGTCAATTAGATTTCGCATTTATTATCAATTAAAATCAAATAACAAGGAAATCTAGTGTGATATTAATAAAGCAGGTCAAACTCAAAACCTTAAAAAATATTTGGTTTACTTATATTAAAATAAAAATAATCAAAAGTCTCTCCAATATTTTTAACTTATTGTCTCTTCTTCTCGAGATGAGCACTTAGGACAAGCTAATAAACCCAGTATTTCAACAGCTACACAAACAATTGAGACAACGCCGACGTGCGAAAAAGACCAAAGAAACATTTTTATTATTGGGACTCAACAATGTGTCGGGCTAGCATCCGAACTAATACAACAAAGAAAATCCAATTACAACAAAATCGAAAACTATAAAATATCTGCTATTACTAAACCTTTTGCGAAATCTTATGAAATTTTGAAAACATGCTCTACTTTAAACACAGACACTAATGATCATGTGATTATTTGCGTCGGTGAAAATGATAATAATCCGACCCAACTGTCAATAGAACTTTGTGCCACGCTCAAAAATTTGCAAAAATGTAAAGCACAAGTTACTGTATTAAGTGTTAACGAAAACAGGTTTTTGAATGAGAGTAAATTCAACAATTTATTAGAAACTATATGCAGAAACACGATTAACTGTAAGTTCTTAAAATATGCTGACATAGATAAAAAAAGTTACATTATTTCTGTCTCGAAAAAGATTAATTTGTTGGTTGACTCATTTGATTATGATAAAAAATACCTACCTTTTAAGTTTAAAAAAAGGCATCAGGGTGGCATTTATAACGTTTATTCTCGAAAATTGCATACCGAAAGCTCTCCCAACAAAGGCGTCATCGCGGAATCCCCGCCAAAAAAGGGCACAATCCCATACTATTTTGCAAAAGTCGGTAAAAAATGTAACGGTACAGATGATGAATCAAAATTTTTTCGTGCCTCCCCAAAACAAAACTAACTTTATCAGTGCACCAAAAATTTGCTCATCTAATACTATACGGCTCTTTCACCAAAATATTCAAGGGCTAGTTTCAAAATTGTACCTAGTAGAGTTATGTATATATGAATTTGCAATGAAAAATAAAACACTCGATATACTATGTTTTACAGAGAGTTTTGTTAAACAGGGCAGTGAAAAAAACATTTTTATTAAAGATTTCGTGGTGGCTTCATCCTATTGTAGAGATAGGAACAAACGCGGTGGAGTATGCATCCTGTTACGAAAAGGGATAGATTTTAAGCCTGGTCCAATTTGTACAGAACTGGCTGCTGACAGAGTTTTTGAGTGTTGCGGTGTGGAAATCCCCACTCTTAAATGTGTAGTAGTTTGTATTTATAGAATACCTGAAAATAAGTTCTTGTCCACTTTTTTCGAGCGATTGGAAATACTTCTCGACAAGCTTACATCAAACTTTAGAAAGAAAATTATTCTAGTGGGAGACTGGAATATACACACTGAACGAGAAAGCAAGTGTAAAGAGTCTCTTATAAGTATTTTAAATAATTACAATTTGGAATTGCAAATAACATCTCCAACTCGTCAAAATGCGTGTATCGATCACATAGCGAGTAACATTCCAGAAGCAAAAGGCAGTGTACATAACCTACAATTATCGGATCATGACACTGGTCAAGTTCTAGAGTTTTTAATAGAAAATAAAATTAAGAGACCACAATTCTGGTATGTTAAGAAGAGAGATTTTAGCCAAGAAAATGTAAATCTTTTCATTAAATACCTAAATAGCCTTTCTTGGTCTGAAATTTATGAAAAAGAAGACTTGAATAGTGCTTTCAACTCATTTCACGATTTGTTTCTTTTGTTCTATAGTTTATGTTTTCCTGAAAATAGAGTAAGAATAGATGCAAACATGACTAAACCTAAATGGGTTACAAAGGGACTTAAAATATCAAGCGCCGTAAAAAGAAATTTAAGGTTCACTTATTATCAAAATAAAACAAAATGGAATAAGACTAAATATAAAAAATATAATGCGCTGCTTAAAGCTTGCGTTATAAAGTCAAAAAAACAAATAAATAGTAAAATAATAATGAACTCCAAGAATAAATGTCGTGCTACTTGGAGAGTGATACAAAACAATCAAGATGACACAAAAGTTAACTCTGGGATTGAAACTATTCAAGTTGGCAATGTGTCGTTAAACGATCGCGTAGAGATTGCCGAGGCTTTTAATTCATTTTTTATTGAATTGACAAACAATTCTAATACTCAGACAAATTATTGTAATAATGTAAGTGGACACATTAGTAACAGTCTGTTTCTTATCCCGTGTACAGAGGAAGAGATCATAAAAGTGGTTAAGTCTTTAAATAATACATTATCTGTAGGTTATGATGGGATCTCTACATATATTTTAAAGTCATGCATAAGACAAATTGCAAGAGTACTCACAAATTTAATTAATATGTCTTTTGCACAGGGCTGCTTTCCTGAAAGACTTAAACGTTCCATAATAAAGCCACTCCATAAAAAAGGACAGAAAGATTGCATGGACAACTATCGACCGATTACCTTGGTCCCAATTTTATCTAAAGTCTTTGAAAAAGTGTTCCACAAAAGGCTTACTGATTTTCTAAATAAGCATTGCTCTATCACCAAGGAACAGCATGGTTTTCAAAAGCAGAAGTCAACTACCCTGGCATGTTATACATTACTACAAAAAGTAACGAATTACATTGACAAGAAAATACCTATCATAGTAATGTTCCTTGATATGACGCGAGCTTTTGATTATGTAGAGCATCGGATATTACTACAGAAATGTGAAAAATACGGTATACGTGGTTTAGCTTTGGATTGGGTTAAAGACTACTTAAACAATCGCTTACAGAGCGTGGAGATTTGTGGTTTAAATGACAAAAAAGAAACTGTTTCACACAACTCTTCCTTTAAATTTAATAGAGTCGGCGTTCCACAAGGATCTGTGTTAGGTCCTTTATTATTTTTACTATATATAAATGACATTCCTAATATTACTTCTAATCAATTAATCTTATTCGCTGATGACATTTCAATTATTATTCCAAACAATGACATTAATATCCCATATCTCAATAACATTAATTCTACATTGACATCTATAAACAATTGGCTTATTGATAATAATCTTAAAATTAATATTTCTAAAACGACATATATTCAATTTCGTAATTATAAAACTAATAAACTTGATTTAGACATACAATGTAATGGTCAAAAAGTTGAGCGAGTAGATACGACAAAGTTTTTAGGTATCACATTAGATGAGTTTCTCTCTTGGAAGCAACACGTGAAATTTGTCTGCGGAAAAATTGATAGGTTTGTGTATGCTTTAAGAAATCTTAGAAAAGTAACTGGTGAAGAAAGTGCTTTATTAGCCTACCATGGTTACGTTGCCTCAGTTTTGAGGTACGGATTAATTATATGGGGGAACTCTACTGATATTAACGATGTTTTCATAGCACAAAAGAAGTGTATTCGCGCGTTATGTGGAGTCGGTCCGGTTGAACATTGTCGTCCTTTATTTCGCCGACTACGTCTTCTTACTTTAACAGGGCTCTACATTTTGGAAATAGCTACATTTGTTAGGAATAATCCAAATTTCTTTGAAAATCTTACGCAAAACCCACGACTGAGAGATAGAGATGTAACCTTGTTGAAAATGCCAACCTGTAGGACCTCTTTATTTAGAAAAAATTGTTTTATTATGACAATAAAAGTTTATAACAGCTTACCGCGACAATTTAGAGAACTCTCAAATAGGTATTTTTTGTCTCAATTAAAACGTTGGCTTGTCCAGAAATGCTATTATGACATAAATGAATTTCTGAATGATAAATACTTGCATGACATTGATTAATTTTTATTATTATTTTATTTAGCGTATTCTTATGGCCGTTAACGCTCTGCCTACCCTGCAAGGGATAAAGGCGTGATATATGTATGTATGTATTATTTTATTTTATTTTTTATTTACTCTGACATGAACATGAATTATGATTATATACTTTGAATTTTGAATTGAATATTGCTGTAATGATTAATGACTATTTATTTTTTGACATTGTAATTTCACCACTGCGAGTACGGTAACTCCCGAATCACCAATAATTGTTGTGTCTCTATCACTGTTGTAATTTTGCATGCCAAATACTGGCGCATCACGCATGTGCGAATTTAATGTAATGTAATGACATTTATTTTATTACCTACTTTCAAGATCTGTAATGTACCGTGTATGCTTGTGAATAAAATATCTTTATCTTTATCTTTATCTCTTTTATTGTCTTTTTATGTTATCTAACATGATCAACGTTTAAATAACGTAAGACGAAGAAAAATTATCTTCGTAAAAAAACTTTTTAGGCTGAGCTTGCCTTTTTCTAGGTTTTTCAAAAATTTTTTATACTTCTTTTCAAATATTATGTCTCTCTTTCTTCTTTTGTTTCTCATCGTTTTGAATAATGAATTTACAAGCCGCGTGTCACAATAAATAGCTTCTTTCCGGATTTTATACAGAAAATAATGTATAGCTGGATTTTTTGGAATCCGTCCATTTAAGCGTCGGTGCCACCCTTCTAACGCATTTGTGGTTCGATGCCGCTGATTTGCGCAACTTAGAATGTCTGGTGACAGTTGAGGATACCATTGTTTCTCAAAATACTGACGAAACATCTTAATTTCTCGGCAGGCCGAATATTTATCCAAAATATAACGCCATGCACTAGGAATTTGATCCGCTGGTAGAAGGGGGATCATGGAAACCATTCTTGTGAAATTGCGTCCATCGCTTGTTCGGTTGATTTTTTTCTTTTTGGAGTAGCGCCATATGGCATCATTAAAATGATGATAGCATCCGCTGACTGACACATCCGGGAAAACAGAAGAAATTGCATTCATTTGCGCAATTTCATAGTCGCATTTGAAAGATGTTATGGATATTTTGAAATTCTCTTTTATAAGTTCAAATAACCGTGTGTATGTCCGCTCTGATTTATTTGGAAGAAGTGCAAATACAACTGGCACGATGTTTGTAGATTTTTTGTCAGAATTACAATCGATGTGCAAGACATAAAACTGATAAAATGGTTTGGGGCATACTCTAAATGTACCATCAGCGTAGTATGACCTTGCTTTTTTCATAAATTTCCGGGACGTTTTTGTAGAAAACACAAAAATTTTTTCTTGGTCTCCGTCTTCACATACTAGAAAATCTTTTGCCAATACTTCTGGAATTGTGACAGATTGTGTATCATTGTAAGCAAGTAAATCAGAATTCAAAAATTTTTTTCTTGCCCTGTATAATGTATCTTTGATTGACTGAAATTGAGGTATCAGGTCAAAATTTTCTGATTGCGTTCTTGCATTCTGAAATGAATTATTTTCTTCAACAATTTTTCGCACCGAATCTAAGTTCTCACAAACTGCCTTTTTAAGAACCGCCTTGCCTTTAAAAACTTCATTTGAAACTATATTGGCTTCACAGACATGGCAGGATTCCCTTAATATGTGTTGCTTATTTTTGTCAATTGTTATAGATGCAGAGGATATTTTACGATTAATACACCGCCACAATGTAGTTTCATCACTATTTGTAACATTTAAATTGTACCGATGGCCATTATTGCGAATTAAAGACAGCTTGCCTTTTTGATTTTCGACAAACTCAAACTCGTCGTTCATTGTATTAATCGTTTTGTACGCCAGTTCACCATAAATGCACTATTATTTTCAATGCAAAATTAATAACACTTTTCCTCGTATTGAACCATAGGAGCACAGTGTAACGACAATGATTTTGAATGTCTCATCAAAATACGCACTTACTCGTCGGATTTTTTATGCGCGTACCCTCAAAACATAAATATAATTTTTGCGTTTAGTCGTTGCGTACATAGGTAAGTATACTGCATTAAAAGAATAAAAGTAGAATAACATGTGTAAAAATGTAAATGAATAAAAAGTATTGTTTGAAGTAAATATATGACGTAATTATAAATTATTTGTGGAAAATTAACGTCATTGATTAGGAATGGAAAACTTTCATTTGACAGTTCTGAGACGATGCTTCATTTTCGCAACAGATGGCGTTGTGATAGTTGTAAGATATTGACACATGGTGATTGATTGATAGATACTTGACCCTTTTGTTTCACGCATTGTTCGTAATAAATTAATTTAGTTTGAAATTGAATAAAAGCTTTCTCAATGCTAATGAATTGAGTAATAATTACAGTTTAGTAAATAATATCCATAAGAAATGTAACGAGGTCGATTTGACAGAATAAGAAACAATTTATAAATTCATACAGACTTTTCCGTGTAAAGGAACGTTATTTGAAACATGTTCTGCGTTCTCTGTAGAACACTTCAAGAATCGTGAAAAAATCTCCCATTGGACATTCTGCGAATTGGACATTTTGCGAATTGGACATTCTGCGAATTGGACATTTTGAGAATTGGACATTTTGCGAATTGGACATTCTGCGAATTGGACATTCTGAGAATTAACTGTGTTTAGCCATTTTGGACATTATGCGAATTGGACATTTTGCTACTGAACGGGCAACGCGTGCAGCCACGCACCAGACTCCGGCTGCGATACCGCTCTCAATCTCGCCAAGTCCGAACCGGTCGCTCCATCTATTAGCTGCTTCAGAATTCTCTTGGCTCCTATGTGGTCCCAGGATATATCTTCCGGTATTTTGTTATAATGTAATATCAAATTTTAAAACAATTTCTGTGTTAGGAATACAATCTAAAACAAAAGCTGTAAAAATGCTTTGTCTTGAAGCTTTTTCAAATCAGGCGTCGGTTTTTCTAAACAGTATTGTTGATACTTACGGTCTCGGTGCTACAGAAAGCACGTACACTTCTGCAGTCGGCTCGCCATTCTCCCGCACTGTGTCACCGTCTGAAATATAAAATAAAAATAATAAATATCCTGGACAATTCAGAAAGCGCCATCTAGATCTAGCCCCAAACTCAACAAAGCTTGTACTATGGGAACTAGATAGCTGGTATAAATAACTATGTACCTTTTTTGTAAATAAATACATTATTATACATACAGACTAGACACAAATAATTGAAGATTTGTCCGCTGGGGATCGAACCCACGACTCTCGGTATAGAAGGCAGGAGTACTATCCACAACGCCATTGGGTCAGTCAAATAAAAAATCTTAAGTGTAAAAATATTACATACATACATATATCACGCCTTTATCCCTTGCGGGGTAGGCAGAGCGTTAACAGCCGTAAAAAGACGGTCGCTATCGCCACGTCTGACATTTTTGAGTATTGTTTTCTAAGGTTGTTTCGATAAACATGTGTATCACTATAGTGACAGGTTGTCAGCCTGTCGCCTAAAAATTGTAATACACCAATACTCTCGAGTCCCTTAGTCGCCTCTTACGACACCCGCGGGAAGGATGTGGGGTGATGCTATTCTAAGCCGGCATCACACGGCATGGTACATGGCACGGTAAAAATATTGGCGGAAAATATCACTACATAGGTACATGTTGTACCTGTGTTTATGACGATGGCGTCGAGCTCGTGTCGCAACTCGCGGGCGCCTATCGTTAGCACTGTGGCCAGCCTGAAAAATTGTTAATATACAAATAAACAACAAATAAATAAATAACAAATAAAAATCTTCGTTTCCCATATTTTTATACAAATATTAAAATTTGTAGAGACAATTTCTTGGTATGAAACCTGCATCAAAATCAGTTGTGTAGTTTTGAAAATTTAAGCAAACACACATACAGACAGACGCGAAAAGGGACTCTGCTTTATACTATGTAGTGATACTTGTCAGGAAAACATCTTATTCCCACGGGAAAATGAGTTGCAGCGGGCGCAGCCGCCGGGCGGGCCGATAGTGAATGAATAAATACCTGTTCTTCTTTTCGTGTGGGACACCGAGTCGTCCAACGACCCGATGAACCCTAGTGTCAGAATTTTGCAACCGCCTTCTACAAGTAGCAGGCTTCTGACATGGTTGTGTAACGACCGCCGTCTAAGTGATCATAGACAGCAACCGGGACCTACGGCTTAACGTGCCATCCGAAACACGGAACCATCTTACTTACGGACAATCGGGTGGCTCAGCCCGCAATGTCCTAACCAGACTGGGAACAAATTCACAAAGTGATAAACACTGGCACTACCACTGCGCCACATAGGTCGTCAAATACCTGTTGTCATCCCTGCAGTCGCTCACGCGCCTGTACGCGGTGCACACGCACGCGGGCCGCCAGCGGCGCCGCCGACACGCGCACTCCCGACCGCTCCACCTGCAAAACAATGAATTAATTTTATTGTATTCATACAGAATATCATAAAATAAACCGTCAATCTGTCAGATTCCGTGTATCAGGGGGCACGTTAATCCAGCCGTATGATGTTGCGGTGTGATGCCGCATCACCCCTTTTCTTACCTGTGGGTGTCGTAAGAGGCGACTGAGGGGATTGAGGGTTTCACTATAGTAGTACACGAATTATGTCAAACGGCCCTCAATATTTGTCAGATGTGGTGTTAGCGACCATATTTTTATGGCTGTTAACGCTCCGCGTACGCTGTGACGGATAGAGCTATGATATGTGTATGTATGTATGTGTATGTATGTTAATCCAGCCGTAGGTCACGGTTGCTACCAGATAGCAGTCTATGATGATTTAGACGGCGGTTGTTACACATAGATGGAAAAGACCTGCTACTAATAATAGGTGGTTGAAAAACTGACACCAGGGTAAATTGGGGCATTGGACAACTCATTATCCCACACGAAAAAGAAGACAGAAACTAGAATGAACAGTTTCTGTCTTTTTTTTCGTGTGGGACTCTACCACTAAGGATAGATGTCGGCGCTGTGTTCAAAAAACTTCCCAAAAACTTTGCAAATTGTAATTAAAAGCATATCTGTCAGTAACGACGCTGACGTATCTGAGACATATCACGGCTTATTCCGGGGTAGGCTGAGCGTTAACGGCCATAAAATACGGTCGCTATTGCTTAGAGCTTACCTGTCAGTTACGGCGCTGACGTATCTGTGAACAGAGCTGGGAGGTTCGTCGGGGTATCTCCGGCGCTCCCACGCGCCGCAACCGCACGCGCATTCGCCGCCTGAAATATACAAAGCGTGAGCATAATCATATCACATCAGACTATCAGTTTATTGGACGAAAGCCTCCCAGGGTACACATTATTCCCAATTATTTCATTATATTTTCGATTTGTGTCATTCATTAGAGACAACTAAGGTACTAGAGGTACTATTCATGTGTTTGTGTACAACTAAGATTCTATTCATGTGTATCATAATGTTAGGCAACAGGCTGATACTATAGTAAATAGTGATAAATATTTTTTCTGAAACTGTCCTCAAAACTGGATAGTAGGCAGAGCAATAAAAGCCATAAAAATTGACAGATGTGACAATAATTTTACGGCTGTTATTGCTCTGCCTACCCCGCAAGATGTGTATGTATATAACTCCACTTACTTTTCCTTGAGTTCTGCTGGCCCATGGCGCAGTGTCGGGTGTCAATGCTTGGTTTGTAGCCGTGCTATGTGGACAATGCGAGGTTCGCCCAGCGAACTACCATCTGAAAGAGACATCAAAACAGAACCAGGTATATTTCTATTATAATAATAGAAATGATCTTTGAATAAGTACTGAATTTATGGTTTATTCTTCAGTACAAAATACATCCAGATACATATTAAAATGGCTAACTAAACTATTAATAATATTGAATGGAATACCGAATGTCAGCATTACAATATTGTGCAATACATATATGTATATAAAAGGTTTTTTTGAGTACATACAATAGTAAAAAAAAATTATATGTAATTGATTTTCTTAATTTCTGAACTATTTGAGTAGTTTCTATTCATTTTGTTTTAAAATATAAAGTAAGGGTGAGCAGCCTCAGATGCATGTGATAAAAACTATGCATTAAATAAATAATAATATCCTAGACAATTATCTTGGTTAAAGTATACTTTTTGATCTTGGACAAGTTGTGTTTAATAAACTCTCTCCCCCAAGAAAGTTTTCTTAATAGAATGGGCTAGATTTGAGTGCTTAAACGTAAGTGCAAATTCAGGTGAGCATATCGTAAAAAAATTGGTAACAACTATGGTCCTGGTTGCTTCTTAGGTTTACATCACAGCCATATCACGGTCATAGACGGTCTTGTTCCCGTCTACATTCTGATATCTAATTCCACTGTATAGGTTGACTGGAAGAGATCTCTTTAAAGAGATAAGTTCACCTATTGTAATCTAGTTTCTAAGTTCACATTTAATTATAATTGTACACAATGGGGTGTAAGGGGGCCCAAATTACATCTCTCGGGCCCCAAGCCAACCTCTCCTGCTCGCGGTGCACCCTGCTGGACTACTAACGAGGCTCTGGCAACCAAATCCCCACCAACCCGCACTGGGCCAGCGTGGTGGTTGACGGCCCGTACCCCCTTATGGATTCTACAAATAGAAATCGGCCCCAAGTGCCCGGCGGCCCCGGTGGCCGGGCAGATTCAGGCGAAAATCGACCCGGCTCCGAGACCAGGGGTGCTAGGAATCCCCGGGCGGCGTGGATCCCTCGCCGAACGACCTTGGCTCTGGCAACATATAACGCGTGCACACTGCGGACGGAAGAGAAGTTAGTGGAACTCGAGGAAGAACTGAGCAGGTTACGGTGGGACATAGTGGGACTGTCCGAAGTCCGAAGAGAGGGGGAGGACACGATAGCCCTGAAGTCAGGTAACCTGCTCTACTTCCGGGAGGGCGACCATCTGTCCCAAGGTGGTGTCGGGTTCATCGTCCACAAGTCCCTCGTGAACAACGTAGTACAGGTCGGGAGTATTTCAAATAGGGTGGCATTCCTTATACTCAGAATAACTAAACGTTATTCGCTGAAGGTCATACAGGCATACGCCCCAACTTCGAAGTACCCCGACGAGGACGTGGAGGCAATGTATGAGGACATATCCAAAGCCATACATACCTCCAGGACTCATTACACGGTGGTCATGGGGGATTTCAACGCTAAGCTGGGCAATCGTTGCGGTGACGAACTGAGAGTTGGGCCATTTGGTATTGGGGTGAGGAACAGCCGAGGTCAAATGCTGGTCGACTTCATGGAGAAGGAGGGACTCTTTATGATGAACTCGTTCTTCAGGAAACGGCCGCATCGAAAATGGACCTGGAAGAGCCCCGACGGTGTTACCAAAAATGAGATAGACTTCATCATGACAGACAAAAAACGGATATTCAACGATGTCTCTGTGATCAATTCGTTCAAAACGGGTAGCGATCACCGAATGGTAAGAGGCACGTTGAATCTTAATGTAAAAGCCGAGAGATCACGTCTGATGAAGTCTACGCTCCTACCAGCACCTGCCCAAATCCAAAACCCTGAGAGCTTTCAGCTCCACCTGCAAAACCGCTTCGATTGCCTGGGTGAGTGTATCGACGTGGACGACTATAACGACAGGGTCGTGGAAACTGTCCTTACGGTTGGCTCTAAGTTCTTCAAACCCAATCGTACGAACAGAACCAAAAAAATCTCAGACCATACTTCGAGGCTCATGGAGGAACGACGCGAGATGATTCTGCAGTCGTCGGAGGATACTTCCCAATATCGGCAGCTCAATAGGCAGATCTCTAAGTCTTTGACCCGCGACATACGCCAATTTAATACTGATCGTATTAAAGAGGCAATTGAGCGCAACAAAGGCTCCAAGGTGTTTGCTAGAGATCTGTCGATAGGCCAGAGCCAACTAGCGAAGCTAAAGACCGACGATGGCAGAATCGTATCGTCCAAGCCCGAGCTATTGGAAGAGGTCGAGAAGTTCTACGGACAGTTATACGCGACAACATGCACACCTGTCAATAATCGGGTCGCAGATCCAAGAGCTCGATTAACCCGGCACTACACAGAAGACATCCCGGACGTCAGCTTGTACGAGATTAGTATGGCTCTGAAACAGCTAAAAAACAGCAAGGCGCCGGGTGATGATGGAGTTACGGCAGAGCTTCTGAAAGCCGGTGGTAAACCGATACTTAAAGCACTGCAGAAATTGTTTAACTCTGTCATACTCGAGGGCAAAACGCCACAGGCATGGCACAGAGGCGTGGTGATGCTGTTCTTCAAAAAGGGCGATAAGTCTTTGCTGAAGAACTACAGACCCATCACGCTTCTGAGCCATATCTACAAGCTGTTCTCAAGAGTCATAACGAATCGTCTCGCACGCAGGTTCGACGACTTCCAGCCTCCCGAACAAGCCGGCTTCCGAAAAGGCTTTAGCACCGTGGATCACATTCATACGCTGAGGCAAGTTATACAGAAGACTGAAGAGTATAACCAACCACTCTGCCTCGCGTTTGTGGACTACGAAAAAGCCTTCGATTCGATCGAAACATGGGCCGTACTTCAGTCTCTTCAGCGGTGCCAAGCTGACTATCGGTATATCGAAGTGTTGAAGTCCTTGTACGAAAGCGCCACCATGTCAGTTCGACTTCAGGACCAGGACTCGAAACCTATCCAGTTGCAGCGAGGAGTGAGACAGGGAGATGTAATATCACCGAAACTGTTCACAGCAGCACTGGAAGACGTCTTCAAGCTTTTGGACTGGAGAGGACTTGGCATCAACATCAACGGCGAGTATCTGACTCACCTTCGTTTTGCCGACGATATCGTGGTCATGGCGGAAACCCTGGAGGACCTCGGTACAATGCTCGATGACCTCAATAGAGCCTCCCAACAAGTGGGTCTAAAAATGAACATGGACAAGACCAAGGTTATGTCAAACTCTCTTGTTGCACCCATTACTCTGACAGTTGGGGGCTCTACTCTGGAAGTTGTCGACGAGTATGTCTACCTGGGACAAATAGTCCAGCTGGGTAGGTCCAACTTTCAGAAAGAGGTCAATCGTCGAATCCAACTCGGCTGGGCAGCGTTCGGGAAGCTACGTAACATCTTCTCTTCTCAACAACTACCGCAGTGCCTCAAGACAAAAGTCTGGGATCAGTGCGTGTTGCCAGTGATGACTTACGGAGTTGAGACGTGGCCGCTAACAATGGGCCTCATAAGAAGGCTCAAGGTCACTCAAAGGGCAATGGAAAGGGCTATGCTCGGAGTTTCTCTCCGCGATCGAATCAGAAATGAGGAAATCCGGAGAAGAACCAAAGCCACCGACATAGCTCGAAGGATTGCGCAACTTAAGTGGCAGTGGGCGGGGCATATTGCTCGTAGGACCGATGGCCGCTGGGGCCGGAAAGTTCTCGAGTGGCGGCCACGGACCGGTAGACGCAGCGTAGGTAGGCCTCCCACAAGGTGGACCGACGATCTGGTGAAGGTCGCGGGAAGCCGCTGGATGCGGGTGGCGCTGGACCGATCATCGTGGAGATCCTTGGGGGAGGCCTATGTCCTGCAGTGGACGTCTATCGGCTGAGACGACGACAATAAATAATATATATATATCATCAGCATACTGATGTGTTGTTGAAGATAAAGTCACCAAATTTCAGAAAAAATATGATTTTCATCAGGTTATGTTATTGCAGACAGGTCGAGACAAGTCCTGGCTACATTGCTACAAGAACAATATACAATTGAATGCCACTAGTACAATACAAAGAACTGCGTTGATAGAAAACCTACAGCTTTGTATCTACAAGAAAGCAAAGTTACCTACTTTGAGACTTTATGATGAGTAGGTGACCACATAGACCTAGATAAGTGGTTTTTTCTTGGAATATAGAGGAATACAATGTTGCTGTCTATGGCAAACTATAATATAGACTCTATTTTACATGTTTGTACTTAGTGTTCTATCGGTACCTACACTTTTGGTACCAAGTATTCCCAAAATTAGCTGCAAGGAGGAAAAATGCACAAAAAACTAACTGTGCTATGTATGAATGACCCCGCCGCCATCTTGGTTTTAGATATGCACCTGCACTTCACATGCAAAAGAAAGAAAGTGCATTCTTTGTATACTTAGAATTTTGTACTCACGTCTGTGAAAGGATAAATATGATCCTTGTTTTCAGGTCGTTTTCGTGTTGATAATAACAAAATGTCACTCAAATCCGGGTCATCTATAGATATAAGTTTATTTTCACAGGAACCACAACATTATCAAGCAAAATAATTGCACTTACTTACTGTAATATGTACACTTTTGAATTATTTACAGTCTATGAACACATTTTTGGAAAGAATTGAACTAAATTTCAAATAAATTCATGAAACCAAAATACGCACTTCCTTGTTCGACTGACATTTTTGTTTAGCTACGTTCCCTTGCATTCTTCTCAAAAGTGTCGTCAATATCATGTCATATCTGTCTGTCCGTTAGCCACGTAGAGAGCTGCTGGCCATTCATCAGTCCGCAAGCCTAGTCCATGTTTAAAAAGCACATATAAGTTTTGAGTTCTCAACAGTGTTCAGGTAAATAAAACTGATAACTAGAACTGATGGATGATGTTGCGAATTTTATTTTGCGTAGTGCGAAACGTAACTTTTTGACACTCTTTTTTACTGTTGGGATTATCGTTTTTTGGCCATAAAAGCGGTGAAAATAGAATCGCTCGTCTGTGCAAACCGGTTATGACAGCTTGAAAAAAATTTAAATGGTAACACCGATCAACCATAGACAAAATTTGAACTTCGAAAATCCATTTTCTTAGTCGCCATCTTGTTGGCCGCGTTTTATTGAGAAAAGTTCTTTTGATTCTCTGGTGATTTTCGTGTGTTTAGTGCTGTATGTGTTGATTCAAACATGTCTAAACGAAGAATAGAAGTGCTAGACCCTTTTATCAAGAAGAAAAGGTAAGCATTGCTTAATTTGTTAAATGTTTGGCATGCCATGCTTTCCAAACAAAAACCGCATTTATTTTGTTGTGTCGAATGTTTGAGACCGCTGTTTCCACAGTAAATAGTCGTTCAATAACTATTTACTTTTATAATTCGTCTATCTTGTTAATATATCCTTTGAACAAGCTAAACTTGTACAACTGCTTTTATAATTTCCTAGTTTTTTACTGGTTGTCTGTTGCGTTTGCTTGCATATGAACTACCTATTTATCTATTCACTCCTGTAATAGGCACTTCAGCAACGAATATTATGTACCTACTGCGTGCCTTTTTCAATACATTGAGAATACTTTGATGGCCTTGTAACCGGTAGCGGAAAATCATCTAATCTACGACTTCCTTCTATGCCCGTCTTAGAACTCCACTCCGAAATCAATAACGTAGTCTTGATGTATGCCTCAGCCAGCACAACTGTACCTTGAAATGGAAATTTCAACAGTTTTTAGGTAGCTTGGGCACCACTGAAATCTATTTCAACATATTAGGACATGGTCTTGTAATTTTTTCAAACAATAAATTCCATGCGTAAGTGTAGTATAATAAATTGGACTGATTAGAACACATAAGGGTGTCTTACACTGACAAGGACAATGAATTTGAGCACAGTTTGAAGTTGAAAACCTGTCTCTTTTATAACAATCCGCACAAAAACTTTCTCTCAAATAGAGTGGTTGTAAACTGGATCAAATTGCCTCAAAATGTCATATAGGCACAGAACACCATTATACGTAAGAACAAACTTCATAAATAAAAAATCACCTAGCCTACCTAACCTAGGCAATTTCATGTGGAACCAAGTTTTTACACAGAGCCACTGCCATCTGACCTCTGCAACCCAAAAGGGTAACCTAGGTTGAATAAACATATAAAAAAATTAAAATGGAAAAGACTAAGTGGACTATAAACTGTGGGATTCAGGCACCATCAGTTGCTACAACTGCCTGCCTGATAAAATATAATAATAATAATAAACAGTGTGTAACAAAATTTGCTGCAAATATTATTTTAAGGGGTGAATCAGCCCATGAAACTGAACAACTTTTCCCAAGGAACATAGGTTGAAACACGAAAAAAAAAAATTTTTGCTTGCTACATTTTGTATGGGAGGTCCAAAAATTTCTTTCATATTTCGACCTATGTTTCTAGGGAAAGTTGTTCAGTTTCATGGACTGATTCACCCCTTAAAATATTTGCAGCTAATATTTTTACACCTTAAATAAGTAAAAGGCTTCCAAAGGCTATGTGGGCTATATGTGTAGGTTTTATGGTACTGTAGGTACTCGCAGTCATTTCAACTATCAGCTCTTATATCCTAAGGCTTCTCTCTACAAGTTTGCATTTACTTTGTCACAGGGAGGAGAAAGCAGCAGCAGCCGCCAAGTCTGGAGGCGGAGAGTCCAGCTCTGAGAAGACTCCGTCTGTGGGGTCTGCTGGCATGCCTCCTACCGCCACTAGCACCCCTGGGTTTAACACTTTCACTGGTAAGAAAGAACATTAGCCTATAGCAGTCCACTGCTGAATTGCTGAATGAGTAACTGTATAAAAAAATTCATATGGTCATGACAACTTGTTTGTTTATTAGGCCAGAAGTTTTGGAGTTATTGAATGTGCTGCTGTTTGACTTTCTTTAGTGTATTTCGTTTTGAATTCATTCAATTCAATTCATTTATTCAATTCAATTCTTTGGTTAAAATAGAAAACTGTTGAATATTTTGTTTAAACATTTTAATTAGTTGCTATTCTGCATAAGCTGGGTCTCCATTGAACGAACAGCCTCAGATGCTCACTGCCGCGCGCAGCATTCGGCGCAATGCGCGGTCGGTGTGGATGGTTTTCCGCCCGAGCATGAGAATTTTAACATGCGCTGCTCAGGCAAAACACGTCCACACCGACCGCGCATTGCGCCGCATGCTGCGCGCGGCAGTGAGCATCTGAGGCTGTTCGTTCAATGGAGACCCAGCTTTTAAAATTCAATGACCTAATTAAAGATTTTCATTTTTTTGCACAGGCCTCCCACACTCCCAGCGATATCACGAGCTCTTACGACGCCGTTTGGGCCTGCCCGTGTGGGAATACAAGAATGACTTCATGAGACTCCTCAATAACCACCAGTGTGTGGTGCTGGTCGGTGAAACCGGTTCAGGAAAGACCACACAGATCCCGCAATGGTCCGTGGAGTTTGCTGCAGTAACCGGTGGAAAATCAAAAGGCGTAGCTTGTACACAACCGAGAAGAGTAGCAGCCATGTCGGTTGCTCAGCGTGTGGCTGAAGAAATGGATGTAGCGTTAGGTCAGCAAGTCGGTTACAGCATCCGTTTCGAAGACTGCTCCGGTCCCCAGACCGTTCTTAAATACATGACAGATGGTATGTTGCTGCGAGAAGCAATGTCTGATCCTATGTTGGAGCAATATAGGGTGATTCTCCTCGACGAAGCTCACGAAAGAACGTTGGCCACAGATATCTTGATGGGCGTTTTGAAAGAGGTGATCAAACAGCGTTCAGATTTGAAATTAGTTATTATGTCTGCCACGTTAGATGCTGGCAAATTCCAACAGTACTTCGACAATGCACCATTAATGAATGTCCCTGGACGGACGCATCCTGTGGAAATCTTCTACACGCCACAACCTGAACGGGACTATTTAGAAGCAGCAATCAGAACCGTCGTCCAAATTCACATATGTGAGGAAATCTCCGGTGATATACTTCTATTCTTAACCGGTCAAGAGGAGATAGAAGATGCATGTAAAAGGATCAAACGTGAAATAGATAACTTGGGGCCAGACGCTGGTGAACTAAAATGCATTCCACTCTATTCTACATTGCCACCGAACCTGCAACAAAGGATCTTCGAGCCGGCGCCTCCCAACCGAGCCAACGGGGCTATTGGAAGGAAAGTGGTGGTCTCGACTAATATTGCTGAAACATCGCTAACTATTGACGGTGTTGTGTTTGTGATAGACCCTGGTTTCGCCAAACAGAAGGTAATTTGATCATAATTAATAGCAACACCTCATGTCTTTCCTGTGGGTGTCGTAAGAGACGTCTAAGGTATTTGAGGCTGGTGGCAATTTTAGGTAAGGACAGTCTTTAGAAATAACCTTCAAACTTATGACGGACGTGGCGTAAATTGCCGTTTTTTACGGCTTTATATGCTTTGTCTACCCCGCAAGTGATACAGGCGTGATTTGTATGTATGTATGATTAAAATCATGTCTGCTATTCGCGCAAAATGCAAGCAATTCTACCCATGGTTCACTAGGCATGAGGTTACTGTACAGTACATACTCATTATGAGATAAAATAGTTATTTGTACCACAAGAGAGCAAAGCTCCTTTTTGCTGTGAGTGCTAATTTTGAATCCTGAGGTAGCAAAGGATACTAAAATTTAATGTTCTATGTATATCTTCAACAGGTATATAACCCGCGTATCCGCGTGGAGTCCCTACTCGTATCACCCATCAGCAAGGCGTCGGCGCAGCAGCGCGCCGGCCGCGCGGGCAGGACGCGCCCCGGGAAGTGCTTCCGCCTCTACACCGAGAAGGCCTACAAGAACGAGATGCAGGACAACACCTACCCGGAGATATTGAGGTGAACTTTCACAGCCAAGCGGTACTGTATAATACAGATATAAGTTATAGCACATAGTACAAATAACCGGAAAGTGCAATTCGTCGGTCGTCTACAGCGGCTAAGGGATAATTATCGAGGGAATGGGCAAAAATATAAGGTATAAAAACATTAGCTGTAAATACTTTACCATGAAACTGAATAACTTTCCCCAAGAAACATAGGTCGAAAAATGAAAGAAATTTTTGGACCTCCCATACAAAATGTAGCAGCAAAACGAGTCGAACTGTATGGGAGGACTATATATTTTTTTCATATTTTGACCTATGTTCCTTGGGGAACGTTGTTCAGTTTTATGGGCTGATTCACACCTTGCAACTAATTTTTTTACACCATGTATAAACCCAAAAGACAGGAAATAAAGTATGTCACCAACAGCGGCTAAGGGATAAATTATCGAGGGAATGGGCAACAGTATTAAACATCTCGCACTGCACTCGCCATTCCGCGTGCCGGCCCACGTCCGGCAGTGGAAAGGTTGTGGCTATTTAGGTTGATCTCTGTATACCTTTGATATAAAGTATTTCGTAACTTTTTACAAGCAAAGCAAGCCACATTAATTCGACACGTAATGCAATTGCGAGCAAAGCTATCTTATCTTTTAAATGTCAAGCTCCCTTATTTTTTTATCCCATTTGCGTCGCGTTTCTACTAGGAACATGAAATTGTTATAAAAAAAGAAAAATGTGCGAAATTTTCTCTTTTTTACAATGACTAATTCATTTCCTCAGTGACAGTATTGTATTGTAAATCTCTGACATTCTAAAAGCATTAATTTGTGAATCTACTTGGAAATAAACTATTGAAACTTGTAAACTTGCTTTGTTTGCAATACATACAGTATTAGTGTGGAACAATGGTTGAAATATCAAGCTAGCTTTGTTTAACCAACTGTACCAGATTAACAGAGCATTGCTCGTCTTTTCCTGCCGTTCAGAGCGGTTTTTGGAAAATAGAACCTAGCTAGATCGATTTATCGCCTTCGAATCCCTCTATTTCCAAATTTCATATGTAAACTACTCAAAATATATTTAAAATTAGGTTTATCTATATTCAAAATATTTTCATGAAAATGGTTGGAGTCATTTCCAAGACCCCATTCTTGCTCGTTTAAACATATTAGATGTACTATTGTGTAAGACCTGGGCAGTTCACCTCTCCCTCCATATCACTAGTTTTGACCCCCCTCCCCCCATCAAAAGCAACCCGTCTAATGCCCCCCGCATTGCCCGTTGCAGATCAAACTTAGGGTCTGTAGTTTTGCAGTTGAAAAAGCTGGGCATTGACGACCTGGTGCACTTCGACTTCATGGACCCCCCCGCCCCGGAAACCCTCATGCGCGCCCTCGAGCTACTCAATTACTTGGCTGCCCTCGGTGAGTGAAACACATTATTTTCTTGAAAAAAGAATACTAAAATCGGCTCGTTAAGTCGTCAGGTTAAGACACGTAGACAAGACAAATGAAATTTCATACATACATGTAGCGACCTCTGGTGGCTACAACATGAAGCTCACTCAAGTGGTTCACAAGCATACAAGACGCAACAGGAGTTCTCAACATATCGGAGAGATGGCGCCACGTGACAGAACAATGGGCCTGAAACGCGGTATCGAAAGTGTTCACCGCGCAACGCATATATACAACTTCCAATTCAATCCAGGTGGACCCGTCGGTCCCCTGGCCACAACACCCGGCCAGGCGGGTAGCTACCCTTTTCCCGACACCACCTGGATTCATCCTGTCACCCGCCATATACACATTTCGGTCCTACTTGTAGGGCGGAAAAAAAGGTTCTTAAACTTCGTGAAGAATAGATGTTTTATGGTACAAAATTTTAAAGACTAAATGTGATTTTGCCAAGCCTTTTCTTTTTCAATAGAACCTAAGCAAACACAACACATGCTGCCTGCGTATTTCACAATTTATCACGATTGTGGGTTTATGATACTCATGCAAAAACCTGCCACTTATTATGCTTGTAACGCACGTTCTACTTTACTTATCAATTCCCATGTACCCCAATAAATTCACACATACCCTTGACTGTAAAATCTTCGAGTAATAGAATTTTGAAAACATGTGGCTATAGCAAAGTAAGTGTGCGTCTCCACCGAAGCGGGGCTGCGCTAAGCTGAGCTGAGCGGGGCATGAATTGACCAATCCAGTGTCTCCACTGAAGCGGGGCGGGGATTTTGAGGCTCATGATCAATTCATGCCGCGCTTAGCTTAGCGCAGCCCCGCTTCAATGGAGACGCACCCTAAGTAGCAAATTTTTGCATGAAACAAAAAAAAAATTGTACCATCCATATACCGGCCTTGTATTTTTCACGCCGAGAAGCAGGTAGATAATTTGAAAATTTTATATGTGTAAGGATATTTTGATATCATAATGTGTTCTAACCCCGTACGCCACCGCTAACGCCCCTTGCAGACGACGACGGCAACCTGACGGACCTCGGCGCGGTCATGGCGGAGTTCCCGCTGGACCCACAGCTTGCGAAGATGCTGATCGCCTCCTGCAACCACAACTGCTCCAACGAGATCCTCTCCATCACTGCCATGCTCTCAGGTATTTTTTTTCGGTTCCCTGTCCATTTGCATAAAAATATTGGGCATAATATAGATTGGCGCAATGTGCATTGACCTAAGGATACTTACGCATAATAATAGTAGGCATAACATAACGCATAACTACTATTGCCATATAATTGTACTTAAGCATAAAATACAAAACGATAATTTATTTAAAACCTAATCGTAACATGCTACAACATCTCATGCTGAATAAAGCCTATTAAAATTATAAAAAAATAACCTTACCTAATCTAACAGAAATTAAACTAAAAATACTAACTTGACTTACATTTGCTGCCATTGAAATTACAAAAAATATTTGTCCATAAAACAATATGTTTGCCATATTGTTTTATGCAAAAAATTTAGGCATAAATAAATTAGTCGAAAATAGAATTATGCCAAGTTAAATATGCGAAAAAAATATATGACAAGGAAATAATACGGGAAAAGAATTATGATAAGAAAGGAATCCCTTTTTTTTTCTTCATAAGTGAAATTTAATACAAGTGGATTGAGTTGGGTGGATTTGAATAAATCTTGAATTGTTCCTAATGTCCAGTTCCACAATGCTTCACGCGGCCGAACGAGGCGCGCAAGGCGGCGGACGAGGCCAAGATGCGGTTCGCGCACATCGACGGCGACCATCTCACGCTGCTCAATGTGTACCACGCGTTCAAACAGAGTGAGTTTCTATATAGATTTAACCGTTCGTTTAGCTGGTTTTTGTCTAAATTTGACCAGTTACTTAGCTAATTTCTGTGTAGATTTTTGTAGTTTTTTCTATATTCCTGCAGTTAATTTACTAGTTTTTACTTAGATTTACCGATTATTTGGGTAGTGTCTATGTAGATTTACCGTTTATTTGGGTAGTTTCTAAGACTTACAGTTTATTTATCTAGTTTCTAACTAGATTTACCGTTTATTTTTGTAGTTTCTATCTAGATTTACCGTTTATTTGTGTAGTTTCTAATTTACCGTTTATTTTGACTACTCGAAGGGAAGCATCCAACAACTATGTTTAAAAGGATTATTTGAAAAAAAATTTTTTTTTTTAAATTAATTTTTTAATTTAATTTATCTAGTTTCTATCTAGATTTTACCCTTTATTTAGCTAGTTTCTGTTTGGATTTTACTGTTTAGTTCCCATTTTTTTTTCAGCTTGTTCAATATTTTACTTTTTATTAAAAAAAATATCAAAATTCACTATTTAATTACAAAGTTTATCTTCACTGCCCTGTTATGACAAGACACTGTATTATGAGATACAGTGTTTTGTCACAATAGCGTCAGAAATGCTCCAATGGACGTACACTGCACATACATACCATTAAAACATAAATTGGCCTTTATTTCATTCAGATATAGAAAGTAAAAAACACTGTATCATGAAAAGTCATAAGGCTTATTTTGGTAATACACTGTATCAAATATTACCGTGTATTGCCATACCGCGCTCTACTTTCGCGCGTGATGGAAAAACACAGTACTAAAAGTTACAGTGTTTTGTCAAAATAGCGCGGAAAAGACTGCCATCTGTGTGGAAACGGATGCGGACTCCGATTAATCTTTGAGGCGGTTCAGTAAGACTCTGGCAAAGAGTTATCCAGGGACTGACAGCAATGAAATACCGCGATATGAGTCACAGTACTAACGGTAACCCTTGTTCTTGTAGAGGGCACAAATGCGAGACACTTTGAAGTCATCAGGGACCCTCTCCTCCATCCTCATTGGAACGAAAAGTTTCCATACTGCCGTGTGCAACTCCGTACCTCTAGGGTTGCCAGATCCTCTCACCTGAAGGTTGGACAGACCTGCGAGTTTGGCCGGACATTTGGGTAGAAAAGCCGGACGGACACATTACATTTTGAGGATTTTCGGGGTAAATGTTAAAAAGTGAAAAAAAGAACACCCTGGGGCCGATCTTTGGGGGCGACAGTGCTCGCGTCTAGCACGTGCTTGTTCCTTCACAATTCGGTCTCGACCCGTGCAAATTCCGAAATATAAAAAGCCTAACAAAAGCCGGGCAGGCCGGACGCCGCTTACTTTGGCCGGACAGGCAACCAAAAAGTCTGATCCCGTCCGGCTAAAGCCGGACGCCTGGCAACTCTACGTACCACCATCTTGAAGTAGTTCACCCGGTATAATGTCAATGGCAACCGCCGGATTATTAAGCTGCTGTCTGATGGCAGTAACAACCTCGTCACATGACAGGAGCTTGTCCAGCTCCGTGGCTAACGGGAGTTGAGGCAACAAACTGATATTATTCAGATCAGCTGATCGATCTACGTTAAGCAAGTTGTGAAAATGCTCAGCCCAACGTTTAAGTACATCCTCCTTGCTGGTCAGGAGGTGCATACCCTCTAAAGACTTTAATGTTACTTTTGCACGGTAGGACGCACCAATCAGCTTACGCACTTCACAGTAAAACTCACCAATCTGGTTTGTATCGGCGAGCCACTGCATTTGACAAGACTTGTCCTGCCACCACTTGTCTTTTATTTGTCGAGCTTGCGTAATTCTTGGTCACTCTCTTTGACCACCGCAACACTTCCTCCTCTCCGATTATGCCGTCGCAGGCGCTGTCGATGTTTGTCGAATGCTGCTTTAAGAGCCTCGCTATAATCATCGAACCAGTCTTCACTATGTCAGTCTTTCGTACCCAAAGTAGCAAAAGCGGTCTCCTATGAGATGACATGACAAAACTTCCCAAGCAGCACTGACATCACTTGTCTCAGTTATTGGCAACGGCTTTTCAAATAAGGTTTCAGCATATTTCACCCTAACCTCGCGATCTTTCAGCCTGTCCACGTTTAAACACGCAGACTTCTTCACTGTGGATCTGCGAGGTCGACGGGGGCGGAGTCGTAGCTTAGTGACAATTAGTCTATGGTCAGTCCAACAGTGAGCACCGCGCATGACGCGGGTGACTTGAACTTGACTGATGTCTCGTTGCCGTATAAAGTAGCAAAGTCGAGCAAATGACAGTGTTCGGAACGCGTGTGCATACACGTTGTCTTGTGCTTAGCGGCAAGTCTGAACATGTGTTCAATATCGCTAGAAAAACCGAGCAGCAACAGACCATTGCTGTTCATATTGCCAACTCCGTGTCTTTCCAGAACTCCAGGCCGAGCCTCGTAGTCCCGTCTAACCCTGTCATTGAAATCGCCTAGCAACAAGATCTGCTCTCTGGCGTTTATACTATCAAGGCATTGACTTAACTCCTCGTAGAATTTGTCCTTAATGTCTTTAGACTTGTCTTACGTTGGAGTATAGACACTGATGACATTAAGGTGATTGTCTGTATCCAGGTGTAGGCGTAGTGTGGTAACGCGGTCCGAGATGTGAAAAGGACACTCTTCAAGTCGCTTTACTAGATGATTTTTAATGGCAACTCCTACCCTTGAACATCGAGATTCGGATGCAGAGGTACCCTTCTAGAAGAAAATGTAACCACCTCCATCTTCCACCAATCTCCTTCATCAGCAAGATGGGTTTCGCTGAGCACAGCCACATCCACGTTATAGCGATGAAGTTCTCGAGCTACGATGGCGGTTTGGCGTTCAGGACAGGAGTTGCCATCTCCATGAATGAGAATTCTCACGTTTCATGCGCCAAATGTCATGACAGATGGTTTCATGCACTTTTTATTTTTTCTGTTGCGTCGACCACGAGTTAAATGATGCGGTGGCAGCCGTGGTTAGTACCACCTTCCAGGTAGGGTCGAGCACTTTTAGGGCACCTTTTCTAGCCCCCCCCTCGGCTGGGCGAGGAATGGGGTGCCTCCTTTGAAAGGGCTGCTTTGTCATCCCAGGTGCTGCCGAAATCGCATTGTCGTCACGATTTGCAATACAAAAGCGACCAAGGCGTGTACTCGCACTTTTAGGACAGCCTATGTGCAGGAATCAGACAAAGCCCAGCTGGCACCACGCCAGTCCTCTCTACCTCAACCCATAGCCACAGGACAGGACGCAGGCGCATGCCCTTAGCCCTCCCACTCCTTGACTCAGTGGAACTGAAAACCGTTACCTAGGAGAGGTCAGACGCAGGCAGTGTCTGGCCAACGGTAACTACCCGCGCCCTCTACTGTCGCCACCTTGGTCACCAAGGTCATCCACCTTGCCTTGCTGAGTCCGCCAAGCCCTTGTGCATATCTGCATTGGGTTGCCATTCTCGCCGAAACAGAATTTTTATTTGTTAAGCAAGGCAGCAAGGCAAGCAGAGGGAATTGCTTGTGTTGGACCTTGCAGAGAAGGGAACTAGGAGTAGGAATAGAAAGGAATTTGGTGAAATTAGGAGAGGAACACAGGTAGTGGGATACTACTGACTGAGAGGTAGACAAAGACAGTAGAAGCTCTGGAAGCCGGGGTCGCATACCCGTATACTTTATCACAGCCCTCGACCCAAAGGCTGAGATGAAAACCCCTGAATAGTATTATATGATACTGAATACAACAAAGATTTCATACAAATTTTATTAGGGAGAAACACGTCAACATGAGTTACAGTGTTTTGCCATAATAAGGTGCATACAAAATTTGCGTTTCTGTTCATACAAAACAAGTTTTCCCTTTAAACTCTATTATTTTAATAGAAACCTAGTATTTTATTATCATAGACCGATAAAGTTCAATATTTTGCTTATATTCTGAAGAAATCAGCTCATTTGCTTCATTTAGATGGAAGTTACAATCAAAATTTTAATTAGAAATGTTATCTCGTTTCCTGAAAATCTACAAATTGAAAGATACAGTGTTTTGCCAACGCAGGGCAGTTCAGAGCTAGCCATTTATTGAGTCAGATTATACCAAAATTTACCGTTTATCTAACAAGTTTTAATATAAATTTACCGTTTATTCAACAGAGTTCAATATAAATTTACCGTTTATTCGACAAGTTTCAGGTGTATTATAACTTTTAGGCGACAGGCTGACAACCTGTCACTATAGTGATACACAAATTATCTCAAACAGCCCTCTATATTTGTCAGACGTGGCGATAGCGACCGTATTTTTGCGGTCGTTAGCGCTCTGCCTACCCCGTAAGGGATAAAGGCGTGATTTATGTATGTATGTATGTATGTTCGACAAGTTTCAATATAAATTGACCGTTGATTATTGTATTCGCAGACATGGAAGACCCGCACTGGTGCTACGACAACTTCATCAACTACCGCTCCCTCAAGTCCGGCGACAACGTGCGCCAGCAGCTCAGCAGAATTATGGACAGGTATGCCACTGATGCCGGCTTGGAATAGCATCAACCCACATCCTTCCCGCGGGTGTTGTAAGAGGCAACTAAGGGACTCGAGAGTATTGGTGTATTACAATTTTTAGGCGACAGGCTGACAACCTGTCACTATAGTGATACACATGTTTTCTGAAACCGCCTTGGAAAACAATCCTCAATAATGTCAGATGTGGCGATAGCGACCGTATTCTTACGGCTAATAAAGCTCTGCCTATCCTGCAAGGGATGAAGGCATGATATATGTATGTATGTTTTTTATTTATTTAAAGTTTACACAAATATTTAAAAAAGAGATATTAACTTTTTGTTACAAAGTCAATACAAACGAAACAAGTGGAAAAGTCAAGTCTTCCATTCTGCCGTGTATTAAGTCATATCTATTCTCCCCAAGGGAGGTAAGTGATTTGTATGGATTATTCCTTCCCGCTAATTAGAATCGTGAAGGTTATTTACAAAAGTGTTTTAAAGAAATATATTCAATAAAAGGGAGGAAAGTGATTTGTATAGATAGATTACTCCTTTCGTTAATTAGAAACGTGGAGGTTATTTTCCTAAAAGTGCTTTATATACAATAATTAATGATTTTTAATTTTTCCAGGTTTAATCTTAAGCGCACAAGTACAGAATTCACAAGCAAAGACTATTATATAAATATAAGAAAAGCACTCGTTAACGGATTTTTCATGCAGGTAAGCTTTTTTCTATTATAATTCAGATTATAAATGAAATTAAATAGTCTTTATTTCAGGCAGTAACCCATATAAAAAAAATTACATTATTTTACATAAAATTATATTCATTCGTTCACAGTCAGAATAAATAAATTAATTAATTAGATTAAGAAATAAGTTAAATTTAAGAATTCAATATTAACTAACATGCAATATCCATTTCCAAATGTTGAAACATTATTTATACTTATTTATTTATAATCCCGTCCAATTTACAACATTATTTATTTTTCATACAACACTGCCCATTTTCGAACCTCTCTGTTTGTCATTTTGTATAACACATATTCCTATTAAAGCAGTCTACATCTTACTAAATGAAATGATTATAGATGATTTTATTTGTATTAAAAGCTAAAGATTACTACTGAAGCTTGAATCTCGTTATCTATTAGCAGCATAGGCTACTTCTACTGCGCGGATAAGAGAGCGACGTGACAGTGGATAATACAGTTTGGCAGTCTACCAACTTACTTTCGCCGTTTAAAAACCATTTTATATCCATGAAATGGTCAACAAATGTCGCTATCGTTTGGCGGGCTGCTACTTGTAGAAGGCGGGTGAAAAATTCTGATACTACCGCTCATTGGGTCATTGGTCGGTGTCCCACACGAAAAGAGTTTATTTCGCATATTGCAATTGTATGTTTTATTAGGTGCGTCTATACCGGGCGAGCAGCCTCAGATGCTCACTATCTATCTATCTTATGTATGTATAGACCTACACCGCAACTATAAACAAAGTTTTATGTTATTCCAGGTGGCGCACCTAGAGCGGACGGGCCACTACCTGACAGTGAAGGACAACCAGGTGGTGCAGCTGCACCCCTCCACCTGCCTCGACCACAAGCCCGACTGGGTCATCTACAACGAGTTCGTGCTCACCACCAAGAACTACATCAGGACCGTCACCGACATCAAACGTGAGTATATACAAGCAGGTCCCTCCACCTGCCTCGACCACAAGCCCGACTGGGTCATCTACAACGAGTTCGTGCTCACCACCAAGAACTACATCAGGACCGTCACCGACATCAAACGTGAGTATATACAAGCAGGTCCCTCCACCTGCCTCGACCACAAGCCCGACTGGGTCATCTACAACGAGTTCGTGCTCACCACCAAGAACTACATCAGGACCGTCACCGACATCAAACGTGAGTATATACAAGCAGGTCCCTCCACCTGCCTCGACCACAAGCCCGACTGGGTCATCTACAACGAGTTCGTGCTCACCACCAAGAACTACATCAGGACCGTCACCGACATCAAACGTGAGTATATACAAGCAGGTCCCTCCACCTGCCTCGACCACAAGCCCGACTGGGTCATCTACAACGAGTTCGTGCTCACCACCAAGAACTACATCAGGACCGTCACCGACATCAAACGTGAGTATATACAAGCAGGTCCCTCCACCTGCCTCGACCACAAGCCCGACTGGGTCATCTACAACGAGTTCGTGCTCACCACCAAGAACTACATCAGGACCGTCACCGACATCAAACGTGAGTATATACAAGCAGGTCCCTCCACCTGCCTCGACCACAAGCCCGACTGGGTCATCTACAACGAGTTCGTGCTCACCACCAAGAACTACATCAGGACCGTCACCAACATCAAACGTGAGTATATACAAGCAGGTCCCTCCACCTGCCTCGACCACAAGCCCGACTGGGTCATCTACAACGAGTTCGTGCTCACCACCAAGAACTACATCAGGACCGTCACCGACATCAAACGTGAGTATATACAAGCAGGTCCCTCCACCTGCCTCGACCACAAGCCCGACTGGGTCATCTACAACGAGTTCGTGCTCACCACCAAGAACTACATCAGGACCGTCACCGACATCAAACGTGAGTATATACAAGCAGGTCCCTCCACCTGCCTCGACCACAAGCCCGACTGGGTCATCTACAACGAGTTCGTGCTCACCACCAAGAACTACATCAGGACCGTCACCGACATCAAACGTGAGTATATACAAGCAGGTCCCTCCACCTGCCTCGACCACAAGCCCGACTGGGTCATCTACAACGAGTTCGTGCTCACCACCAAGAACTACATCAGGACCGTCACCGACATCAAACGTGAGTATATACAAGCAGGTCCCTCCACCTGCCTCGACCACAAGCCCGACTGGGTCATCTACAACGAGTTCGTGCTCACCACCAAGAACTACATCAGGACCGTCACCGACATCAAACGTGAGTATATACAAGCAGGTCCCTCCACCTGCCTCGACCACAAGCCCGACTGGGTCATCTACAACGAGTTCGTGCTCACCACCAAGAACTACATCAGGACCGTCACCGACATCAAACGTGAGTATATACAAGCAGGTCCCTCCACCTGCCTCGACCACAAGCCCGACTGGGTCATCTACAACGAGTTCGTGCTCACCACCAAGAACTACATCAGGACCGTCACCAACATCAAACGTGAGTATATACAAGCAGGTCCCTCCACCTGCCTCGACCACAAGCCCGACTGGGTCATCTACAACGAGTTCGTGCTCACCACCAAGAACTACATCAGGACCGTCACCGACATCAAACGTGAGTATATACAAGCAGGTCCCTCCACCTGCCTCGACCACAAGCCCGACTGGGTCATCTACAACGAGTTCGTGCTCACCACCAAGAACTACATCAGGACCGTCACCGACATCAAACGTGAGTATATACAAGCAGGTCCCTCCACCTGCCTCGACCACAAGCCCGACTGGGTCATCTACAACGAGTTCGTGCTCACCACCAAGAACTACATCAGGACCGTCACCGACATCAAACGTGAGTATACACTGCCTAACATGGAAGAGAGACAGACCCCCAATGAGATGGGAAGATAAAATTAAAGAAGTGGCAGGGAAAACTTTGGGGAGGGAAGCAAGGAATAGGGTGGAATGAAAGAGATTAGAGGAGGCCTATGTCGACAGACGGCAAACTGATAGATGATAATTAAGTATAGAAATGAAATGTAATTTTTATTGCGATGATAATATCAATAATAAAAGGCTTTATTATTATTATAGCTGAAAGGTCAGTTTTCTAACTTTAACCTATCCTGTTTCGTTTCCTCACAGCGGAGTGGCTGCTGAAGATAGCGCCGCAGTACTACGAGCTGAACAACTTCCCGCAGTGCGAGGCGCGGCGCCAGCTCGAGCTGCTGCAGACCAGGCTCGACTCCAAGGCCTACCAGGAAGGGTTCTAATACTCCACCACATGTACACATGTACAACGCAACGTACGCAGGGTTAGATGCTTCTCGACAGAAATATCGGGAAACTTTTGTTTTTATGTTTTGACTAGCGGCTGCGCCCGCTGCAATATATAGGGTTATTTTTTAGTGATTACACACACTTTGTAGGGTGTTTCTACTATTGATTCTGAACAATTTTTACTATGGGACGACTTGCGAAAACGCAAAAAATTTTTTGGGTGTTTCATACATTTTGCCCGAGTACCTATGAATTTTGTTTTTTTTTTTGCCATTTCGCAGGTGGCCCCATAGTAGAAATTGTTCAAATTCATGAGTAGAAACACCCTACAACGTTTGTGTACCGTCAAAAAAATAACCCTGTATTTTCCCGAAGGAATAAGGTTTTTCCCCGGCAAGTATTGTACACAAAATTCCTCTTGAATCACTCTATCTAGTAAAAAACTTGCATCAAAATCCGTTGTGTAGTTTTAAAGATTTAAGCATACATACAGACAGACTCGAAAAGCGACTTTGCTTTATACTACGTTGTGATAAAACACGAAACCATAAAAATTCTTTCGATTGACATTTTTATTACGATTTATAAACATAATTTTAGTCACTATTACACGAAATCAGCGATTTATTCCAAAATAAACACTTTTAAAAAAATGTGATTTGTACGAAACTTAAACTTGCAAGGTGCCCCAGATCTTTTGATGAGAAGTGTATAAAAACATGTTATCGCAGAGCCCGTATGCTCTAGAAAAACTGAAGGAAGAATGTTTTCTATTCATTGCCATGAGCTTTGGAACATAACACAGTCTGTAAGCTAAAAGCTTGATTACACTTTAAAATATAAGTATTGGATAACTTATGCTGTGGTTTTATTTAAGTTCAACTATAATACGACATACGATATGATTCGATAATTATTTTTAATAAACTTAATTACTTATAGATAAACTTATACGAAAATATCTATGACGGCTAACTATTCCCAAAACTAAGCATAGATATTCCTGTATCTCAGGTAAACAGATGACCGCCACACTACTACACATTCCTTAAATGTAGAACTATGGCATACCTACACATGATACATTTGTACACACGTATACCTTACATGCTGTATAACTGTGGCCCTACCTCTGACCCTACCTACGCAAAACACGTCACATAACGTTTTTTGTGCATTCACGCTACCAGTCACAAAAGAGAGAATTTACAGAAGGACACCTCACCTCACCTTCTTTTCTAAAATTTATACCTACTTGATAGAGTTACATGTTGTTTGGTTAGCTTGGCCAGCCCCGAGGCAGTGCTTTAGGGGCTAGTTTTAAGTTTTTAGTCCACCTGAGCCGCGTTTACACTAGGTTCATAAAATTGTTATTGTTAAAATTGTTAATTCTTGACCATCAAAAAGCGAAATGTAAAATTTACTACTTTGAATAAATAATTTGATTTGATTTGAGTTGCTGCTTTTTACGGCGATGAGTAGTGACTAGCTGATTTTTGACCTTGATTCTCTCTATTTGCGCGATGAGTGCGGTGAAAGATAGATATATGTACCTACCTATCAAGACGAACGCGGGGCCCGCTCGAGACAAATGCAGGCGGGGAAGCTTTTACTTACCTACCCATGCGCAGTACTAGTTATGTTTATTGATTTGAATAGAATAGAAACAATACCAATGTCGTGTTATTGTTATATCTATACCTTGTTAAGGGTACACTATTGAAGAGTTGACATTTCAGCTATCTACTTAATTTTTAATTATGTTTGTGATATGTGTAGTAAATACAACAAATATAAAATATAAGTTCTTTACAGCAAGAATTATATGGTCAACAAGAAAATAAATACTGGCTCGCGCGCCCGCGTTGTACCCCTGTTGACACCCGACTACGTTTCGATTCGTCCTCGTTTTGCTCGTTTGTTGAAGGTTGCCTTCTGTATGGCGCGAGCTGTATGGTACAGTTAAAGACCACCTGGTGCGTAGGTGTGCTGTTTTATTTTTTAATAAAGCTTTATACTTACCTACACTGCTTAATTTGGTGTTAGGAGGCGCTGCACGTCTCGTCGAAAGAAATTTATTTTGTAGGAAAATAAAATTATGAAATAAAAACACCCACAATCACATTAAAATAAAGTGTAATTTTCCATGTAAAATATTCATATTTATAGAAACATTCTGTCAACTAAATACATTAAAAATATATCTTATTTTAGCGTAACATGTAGTAAATAAACATTTATTTAGCTAAAACCTAAGATACAATGCTAAATAAGATAATTAATTTTACTATGATTAAAGCTAAGAGTGCACTAAGAATAGCGCTCAATAAAATAAACTATTATTTATTCGAACATAAACGCAATGAGTAAAATATAACATTTGTTTATGTTTCTTATTGGTTGAGCTTAATACATATAATAAGGGATGGGACTGAACGATAGACTTTCCTCAACTAAGCTTAACAAGTCAAACTGAACAACTTTTCCCACAAAATATAACGCGAAATATAAAAAAAATATATAAGTTGTACGCTTAAAACCTATTGTCCAAAAATACTACATACTAAAACTATAAGACATTATAACGGGTTTTAACTCACGGCAGGGGTATATCGAGCACCCAATATTTCCGTGAGTTACAAACCGTTATAATGTCTTATAGTTTTAGTGATAATAACCACGGAACCTTAAATCAAGCGCTACTACATACTACATTAATAGTTCTTCGAAATGTTCTAAGTTTATTAAAATAATATAAAAGTAATTGATTTGACGACCTCCAAACTAGAGAAATATGACGTCATCTATTCATATTTTACTGCCGTGTGATGCCGGCTTAGAATAGCATCACCCCATTTCCTACCCGTGGGTGTCGTAAGAGGCGACTGAGGGACTCGAGGGTTTCAGGTGTATTACAACTTTTAGGCGACAGGCTGACAACCTGTCACTATAGTGATACACAAATTATCTCAAACAGCCCTCTATATTTGTCAGACGTGGCGATAGCGACCGTTTTTTTCACGGTCGTTAACGCTCTGCCTACCCCGTAAGGGATAAAGGCGTGATTTATGTATGTATGTATGTATTCATATTTTAATACAAAATATCGCAGCTTTTGACCGGCCAGTCATCACGTCTATTGTCGGTCTCAGCTGTATTTTTAAATAGAAGGTATACGATTACTTTTGTTTATCGACCTTGTTTGGTCCTTGGGGAACGTTGTTCAGTTTTACCAGATGACTTTCTGTCTTTCGGAACCATCCTGTATTGTATTAGTTTTTAAATTATATTTTCGAAAAATAACAATCTCAGTGGATACGTAGGTACCCTATCACTTAGTGCATGCCTAGCATAGGTGTCTAAAAGGAATCGAGATATACAGGGTGTAAAAATATTAGTTGCAAATATTTTAAGGGATGAACCAGCCAATGGAAAACTTCCCATACAAAATTACTAACCGGCCAAGTCAATTTGTGTGGGAGGTAGGAGGAGGAAAATTCTCCTATTTCGACGTAACGTTTCTTGGGGAAAGTTGTTCAGTTTCATGGGGTGATTCACCCCTTAAAATATTTGAAGCTAATATTTTGGACCAACAATTATTTAATAACATTTAGACAAAAAGGTACGCATCTATACAATAATAATATTTTGCCAAAAATAGTGCAAGACATTTTTCAAAAATGGCGTTGATCTAATCATAAATACAATATGAAATAAATCATGGTATTTTAATGACTTAGGTAGTATAAAATGTCATAATTTTATATTATTTGCTATAACAAAAAAAGGGTTTTAATTAACATATTTTAAAACGTTGATTCATTTTAGTTTTTATTATTAAGTAGCTCTGGTCAAGGAGTTTTTAACGATTTTTATTATAATTTAGTACGAGTTTTATTATAATTTACGTTTTAAAATTAGTAAATATTACATTAACTAAAGTACATATATTGATTTAAATTTTAACATTTACTAAGTGACTAGAACCTATTATTAACATTTAAATATGAAAAATCTCACTATATTGACCAAACCCAGCCAAGGGTTTTGAAGTGCATATTTCAAACTAAAATTAATTTAAGGAAAACGTATAAGGATTCAATGGCATAGTTTTTATTATTCCTTTAGTTCCTAGTAGATGGCGCTTGGAGCGAAATTATACGTTGCAATTTCCTGTAGACAGGGGTAATAAATTAACTTATGAAATTGTATAAAATCTTGTTTTTATTTATGAGAATAAGAAAGCACAGAACGCATTCAAATCCAATTAATAGTTTTTATTAGGCACTGAACTGGAATAACGCCATCTAGTTCGGACAAGTGTTGCAATCAGCCCAAAAAACCCTCATTGTAGAAAATAAACAGAACATAAACAATAATCTATTATATTGTTTGAAAGTTACGATACGTACATAAGTCATAGATATGTTCCCATTTATGTATAGGTATACAGGATGTTTGGAAAAGTACTAACTTCCTTACAAGGGATGAACCAGCCCATAAAACTGAACAACTTTCCCCAAGGATCGAAATATGAAAAAAAGTTGTAGACCTCCCATACAAAATGTACCATACGACAGAGACAGTTTGTATGTGAGGTCCAATTTTTTACATTATTAGACCTATGTTCCTTGGGAAAAGTTGTTCAATTTTATGGGCTGGTTCATCCCTTGAAAGGTAGTTACTACTTTTCCAAACATCCTGTATAGATGTGTATATTGTATAGCTTGATCATAAAGAGTAGATAAAAAATGAGGGCGCCACTTTCCAATCTGTCTTTTTACTTCGCAATCTGTCAAATCTGACTGATAACGCTTAACTATAGCAACAATTTTTCATATGAAGAGTTTCGTCGTCGTCGTCGTCGTCGTCGTCGTCGAAAGGTAGTTACTACTTTTCCAAACATCCTGTATAGATGTGTATATTAGAAGCGTTTTACCTTACAATAAAACGCATATTAAATACTTACCTTATTCAAAACCTATACATAATTAAATGAGAGCAGCGACTTCCGTTTCCCCTTTTGTATCGCGAACTACGTACGGTTTCCCGATTGGCTGAGGCTTCCCTCCACCGACACGGCAGGCGAACCGGTCCGATCTTGCTCGGAGCGGCCGGCTCGCTTTGAATTCATTACGGCTGAAGTCTGCCAGGCAGGACTGATTGTATAGGTTTTGAATAAGGTAAGTATTTAATATGCGTTTTATTGTAAGGTAAAACGCTTCTATTAAATCCTTGACCGTTATTCAAAACCTATACATAATTAAATGAGATGTGTCTGATATCGCCTGGCGGTGGAGAATCAAGACGCTAATGTGATATTCTTAAGTAGTTATATATTAGTTTGTTTTATAATACTAAAAGAAAAATGAAATGTAAATCACAAAACTACTTATTTATTTAGAAAACTAAAATACATTCTTGTAACAATTAATTACATGTTATTTATCAGTTCAACAACAGATTATTTAGGGAACCTCATTGTTCAAGAATAGGTACTCGTATATTACAATTGAGGTATCCAATTACCTGAATATACATAAACATACTTTAGGTAAATTTAGTAAGTAAAACACAAAAACAATCAGTCATCAAAGAACATAAACATCTTAGTTTTACATTATAGGTGTATGTAAACCTATATACTGTACTAATAGATTACATATATTTAATTCGAGTAATTTTCTCACAGGAAAAGTTGATTATTTATTTTTATATAGGTTGAAAATAATTACTCATACTATTAGTATTAGCAGACGCAGGCTGTTGCACAGCTCTACGATAAAATTTCCTAAAAGTGTTCCCAGAACGCCAGTTACCTTGACTGAGGATCTGATCTAAAGGAAAATTATCTATCCAATTTTTGGAGGCTACAGCTGCTCTAACACTACCAGGTGTAGCCTTTATCCCGGCCTCGCGTAATAAGGATTTTATCCAACCCACTAAAATGGTTCGTGAAGCAGGCCGGGGCTCTCCTCTTGCAGTTACAAAGAGCTTTGAGGTCTTGCAAGCGTCTCTACGTTGGTTACCCGTAGAAATGAGCTGTTTCACCCAGTACACTGGATTTGTAGCTAAAGGATGTCCCGAATCTAACAATTTCCATCCTGACTGCCTATAATCTGCGGAATCCGTTTTGGACCCAAAAGTGGGCCATAAAGTAATACTGTTTTCGGATTCACACATGTGTTGTGCATCGACGCACAGAAGAGTCAAATCATGAATCCTTCTGCCGGAGCAGAGGAGAAGCAAGATAGCAGTATGCCTCGAAACTTCGAATAAGCTATTTTCGGATATTTGTCTAGATGTAAGGAAAGATTTTAATACTGAAACATCCCAGATAGGAGGTTTCGAATCTTTTGGACGCTGCAACGAAATGGCCTTTAATACATGGTGAACCAATTTATGGCTCGACAATGACTTTTCGTCAGGTTTGGAAAGAGTCGCAACCACAGACTTATGCAACAGGATAGTACTGTACGAAAGGCCTTCTTTTTGGTGAAGGTCTGATAAATACCTGGCTAGATCAGAGCCGTTCGGACAGTCAATGTTAACATTTTGCAATCTTGCCCATTTACACCATCTGGTCCATGCGGTTTTATAGGTTCTTAGCGTTGAAGCACGCCAACCCGATAACAACAAAGTCTTTTGGTCAGGAGACCAATTTGTCAAGTCCTTGTCCCACCCCCACATTTCCAAATTTCGAGAGTCATCTCCTGCACATTCGGGGGAGGCATTTGCGTTGTCGCATCTATCAGGACTTTGTCTAAGTTCCATATTGTGTGTGGAGGAGCTATGGCCCTCGCCTTCAGATCTGCGCGCCAGAAAACCTTCTCCCACCGCGGGGCGACTATTAGGTAAATCCCTTGCGCGTGATTTAAGTGATGTAGGACTTTCGGAATTAAGCAAGGCGGTGGGAATATCCACGCCATTTTGAATGACCAGTTCCTGCTCAGTGCATCGTGAAAGATGGCTTGCTGGTCGTTCTGGTCTAGACTCACATAAGTTGGTACCACGTGGGCTATTTGAGAGGCAAATAGATCTATTACGGGTACTCCCCACTTCGAAAAGATCATCTCTGTTGCCTCCGACAATAGGTGCCACTCCGGTGGTTGTTTCAGTCTCGATAGATGATCTGCTTCGCAGTTGAATATTCCGGGTAAATGGTATACTCTCAGATATATTTGGTAATGGTCCAGTAAGGTGAAGGCTCTGTATGTCAAATTCATTAAAGTGTCCGAATGAGTGCCTCCTTCGCTCCTTAAGTATGCTACTACAGTGCGACTGTCGCTTTGTAGCAAAATATATGCTTTGTAAAGAGCTAACACATGGGCTTGCTCTAGGACCTTGATTACAGCTAACAATTCCTTCTGATTGCAATGCAGGGACTCTTCCGCTTTGCTCCAAGAACCCGACAAGCTCATGTTGTTGAGCCTCGCTCCCCACGCCAAGTCCGACGCGTCGGTCGTAAGAAAATGGGTCGGAGCCTGAATTTGTAAGGGTGACGGAGTTTGGCAATTCTGTTTCCACCAAAGAAGTTCGTGGAGCGCTACTGGTGGCAAGGGCCAGCGCTTCTTCTTCGAATGGAACTTGAGAATCGCGTTTTGAAAACGCTGTAGCTGTCGGCAATGTAAGCGTCCCCGAGGAACAACATAACTTGCAAAGTTCAGTACTCCCAACAGTGTTTGGACTTCTTCGAGGTTCAATTTCAATTGCGTTTCCGCCTTTTGAACCAGAAGACCCACTTTGTCGATTTTCTTCTTGGGAAGAAGTTTTTTGTTGTTCCATGGATCCCATAAGATACCCAGGTACTCGATACGAGTCTGAGGCTCGAAAATTGACTTTTGACAATTGACTTGCCAGCCCATTCGAAATAGTGTTTCGGTGACTAGTTTCGTGTGATTTACCAAAACTTCGCGAATTTGGTGGGCAATCAAGAAATCGTCTAGATAAACTAGGATTCTTATCCCTTGGTCGCGAAAGTATTGCGCTACCCAATTCGTGACAGCGGCGAAAACTCTTGGTGCCGAACTTAAGCCAAATGGTAGACAAGTCATTTGTAGTAGTTCGTTGTCGTACATGAGCCTTAGAAATCGTCTGTGAGATTTCGCAATCGGCAAGTGAAAATATGCCTGTGAAAGGTCTATCTTTGTGAGCCAGTCGTTGGCCTGTAGAAAGTCTGGAACCTTGTGAACATTTATTAAGTGAAATTTGTCTGTGTGAACAAATTTGTTTAGAGCCTTGAGGTTGAATATTGGCCGTAACGAACCGTCGGTCTTTGCAATGAGAAAAAGGTTTGACAAAAAACTGGCGCTCCTTGGAACTCGTTCTAGAACACTTTGATCTTTCATAGTCTTGATGACTTTCGTCATTTCGGGCGAAATTGGCACAGCAAACTTTGCACCGGGTCTTACAAGCGGTGGTTTCTTTACAAAAGGTATTCGATACGACTGAATTATTTTTAAGAGGAATTGTGGCGCTTTCATCTCTTTCCACACATGTACAAAATTTTGTAACTGCCCCGCCCGAAATGTTCGCGAGTCAATACTTGCGACGTTTATTGGATTTAAATTTATTACTGGGAGAAGAGGGTCGCTTGACGGCGCCTCTTGCCTCCTGATAGGAGGATGTCGGCCTTGCACGAAAAGGGCCCCCACTACGAGCAGGGACCTTTTTGTTGTACCCACTATTGTTTGGTCCTTGCGCAGGACAGCATTGACGGCTTTGATAATAATAATTACCCTGCGCGGGTAGATTGTGCTGATTACAAGAGTTACCTTGCGCAGGTACTCGTCGGTTTATATTGCCTTGCGCAGGCAAATTACATGAGTTAAGAAACCCTTGCGCAGGGCGTTGAGGGTGGCGTGGTGCACTGGGGCCCGCTTGCGCAGCCGGCATGTTGGAACTTGATTTGGCTAGCGGCCAAAAGTTTTTTCGAACACCTCCTGCTTTCTCTAATGCTGCAGTAAAAAGGCCAGGTGCAAACAAGTGTGAACAGGAAGGTGGAATTTTCCTGAGTGTAGTCTTGACCAGTGGATCCTTAACTTGCTTCAGAATAACCTCCCTTCTTTGTTGGATAAGATCCGCTCTGTGCCCGCACACTAATTGCAAAACGTCTACCGACACTTTAAGAAAATCACCCTTGACAAAAATTTCTTCGATTTTACTTTTAATATCAATGGGCGTGATGCTGTCTGATTCTTGAGTCCATTTTAAGAAGTTAGACAATCCATTTTCTAGTACCTCCTTTTGTTTTAATAACGCAAATGTAGCCGCCGCGAATGACCTTTCTGCATAGAGCATGCTTTTAGAAAACTCAAACTGATTCACCTCATCGTTTGCCTCTAACTCGACAAAACCAGGCGCGTGACAATAAGATTTTTGTACATCTGCATATCGAATATCACACCAAGATGATTCTTCGAATCGCTGAATACTTTTTAACGTTAGCAAGTAAGACTCTGGCGTGACCGGAACTGAAGGTTCCTTGACGGTAGTACCAAAATTAATTTTGAAACCAGTATTTATAGGATTTGAACTCGCCGGTGAATCTTGCATTGGAACATTGGGCACAAAATCATCATTATTAGCACACTCGTGATCTCGGTACAATGAACCGCTTACATTAGCATCGATAAAATCAGGCACTTGATTATTACACTCGTGCTCGGGGGTACTAGAATTTGGTACTCGAAATTGATTACGAAAATCAGAAAATTCTTTAGTAAGTTTTTTCAACATACTGTTTTGCTGGCGACGATACCTCCTTGCAGATCCGTCCGAGCCGCTGGAACTTGACCTCGAACTGGAAGAACTCGTGCTCGACGAGCTGGAGCTGGAACTGGAGCTCGAACTGGAACTCCTGCGTCGCGGCGGTCGCGACTTCGACGAGTTCGTCACTTTTCCCGGCTCGGGATCACTCCTTTTATCTGCCTCACGCTTCTTTTTATTCGGATCACCCATTTTACTGCAAATTTAAACCGAATTTAGCACGGGAAAATCAAATCGGACCTCGAGAAAAATAAAAATTTTTGAGGGTAAAGGAAAAAATCGAACGACATAAATCGTTAAATTTTAATTTTTTAAAGGTAAAATTAATGAGTACTTACCAGATTAATTAACACTTTTAGTTCGATGTTAGAAAACTAACTTACTGCGATACTAATTCGGTCGTCGACTTTGAAATTGTGACTGACAGGTACAGATTTCTGCGCACGACCGTCTGTGACGGGGACACAGACGCTAATGAATTCAAAGCGAGCCGGCCGCTCCGAGCAAGATCGGACCGGTTCGCCTGCCGTGTCGGTGGAGGGAAGCCTCAGCCAATCGGGAAACCGTACGTAGTTCGCGATACAAAAGGGGAAACGGAAGTCGCTGCTCTCATTTAATTATGTATAGGTTTTGAATAACGGTCAAGGATTTAATGTATAGCTTGATCATAAAGAGTAGATAAAAAATGAGGGCGCCACTTTCCAATCTGTCTTTTTACTTCGCAATCTGTCAAATCTGACTGATAACGCTTAACTATAGCAACAATTTTTCATATGAAGAGTTTAGTTACATTTTATTTAATTTCTACTCTTTCTGGCCAACTTATACTTGTGTTTTAATAGAATATTTGATAAGCTTAAATTGAATTCAGGTTTCACCATAAGCCTCTTGACAGTTCTATATGATTATTTTTAACAATATTCAACATATGCCTAAATAAAAATCTGCAAAAATGTATGGAAAATAAACAGGATTGATCCGGTCACGGCACCAATATAAAATATATATTTTTTAATATAAAATACATATAGCCATTGAAATATATCAATAATTAATATTTATTAACATACCATATTAATTTATAGTAAGATAACTGATATAATATAGTACCTGGTTGAGCTCGGCTTTTTCTGCCGTTCACAGTGATTTTTGAAAAATAAAACCTAGCTAGGTATATCGATTTATCGCCCCGGAATTATATACAAATTTTCATGAAAATCGTTGGAGCCGTCTCCAAGATATATATACAATTCTTGCTCGTTTAAAGGTATTAGATTAGAATATATTTATTCAAAAACATCCAACTATAGTCTAAACAAAATTTAAATAAACATTTTACATCTAGAAATCCATAATTTGAATTATCTTACTTGGTACAGTGAACTATCAATAATTAATTACAACATAAAACAATTATAAAACACCGTGAATATATTAAAAAGGCATATTACTTATTGTATTGACTATTACTGATACATGAAATAAGGACAGAATTTGTGTCCTATGTAATTTACATACATACATACATATATCACGCCTTTATCCCTTGCGGGGTAGGCAGAGCGTTAACGGCCGTAAGAATACGGTCACTATCGCCACGTCTGACATTTTTGAGGATTGCTTTCCAAGGTTGTTTTAGAAAACATGTGTATTACTATAGTGACAGGTTGTCAGCCTGTCGCCTAAAAATTGTAATACACCAATACTCTCGAGTCCCTTAGTCGCCTCTTACGACACCCGCGGGAAGGACGTGGGGTGATGCTATTCTAAGCCGGCATCACACGTAATTATGATGTAATTTCTTAGGATGATATATTACAAAATTTTAGACGTCATCAACGATCCACTCTGAAGGCAAAGTCACGCTCAAATTATCATCTATGTCAATTCCCGTGTTTTTATTGTCAACTTGAGTGTCAATTGTCAGATCATTGTCATTCTTGTCAGCAGAAACTGTTTCGTCCTGTATATCTTCAACATCGTCCAGACTCGCCTGTCCAGCCTTCAATTCTGGACTGGTTTTCTCAGTTTGGGAATCTATAACTTTCTTAGCCGTTCTCATAGCTACGTCTTCGTGGGATTCATCAATGATGTCTAAACGCGATTTGCAAAAGAATTTTGTTAAAGATTCAAGCTTATCCAAAGCCCTTTCTGCTGAGCTATTACTTATCGACGTCTCTTCGGTATTACAACAGGAGTCGATCCGTTTTGAATGGTCTGAATTAGAATCTGATATATCAGTTGTAGATGTAGCTTTGTCTACTTTGATGACTTTCGGTTTGATGATCATGCTTGGAGGTAAGTCTGGGATGTGTCTCAAATCGATTAACGAAATCGAAGATCTTTTCAGTTCGAAATCGAATTCGTCTTCGGAATCTGAGTCTGACTGGCACGGTTGGATATTATCTTCTATAAATTGTATTAGATCATCGGCAAGTCTTTTCGCATACTCGTATTTTTCTTTATCCGACATTTTCTCGAAATCATTGGCCGATAATTCGTCTTCCTCCATGATATCTGACAACTCGACGCTGTACGGTAAGTACTGTGCGAATTGCGGTTTCGTATACGCATTGAAATTCTCTATATCCTCTTGATCCGACATAGTGTCATCAGCTGAAATGAATTTAGTAACTTCGGAGACTTTGTGTACCGCTAAATCGAAAATTTCTTCTAAATCTTGTTTTACGAAGCTCAAATCAACAACAGTTTCAGATATTCGCCTAGACTTATCTGATCTCTCTTCGAATCTATCTATGACAGTGTCTTGAGTTTGTGTTAACGTAGAATCTGATTTGGTTTTACTGAATTCGCTGAAATTGTCTAATTTACTTATCGTCACATCAGATTTCGATTTTTCTGATAACGGTGGCGTTATGGACATAGCTTTTGAATCTTTTCGCGTATCATTGGGACTGTATTCCATATAATGCATTAGTAGATCAACTAATGCTTCATCGCGTTCTTCGACCGGCGTTTCATCTATATAACTTAGTCCTTTAACATTTATATTAGATTCTGACAAACTTAAACCTTTATTTATTTCAGGCTGAGGCATATTAATTTCTATAATCGGTTTGCTACTTTCAGCACCAAATAAGAACTCCATAAGCGTAATCTTTTTATCTTCTTTCCTAACTTCGTTTTCAATACAACCTGTGCTAGCTAGAAACTCTATAAGCGTCTCCATTTTCCTTTCCAATTCAATATTGACTCTGACTGGTGTGTACGGAGCTATTTTTTCTTCTGTAGGACTTACCTCACTTTTGAAACAGCTGCCTCCGCTACTTTTTCTCTCGCCTTTTTGACTTCTGACTATTGTGAAGAAGAAATCGATTAGATTGGCGATTCGTCGATCGCCGTCTTCGTCGTCTGAACTCAAGCCGGACTCTTCTTTGACGAGAGGGCATTTTCGTGGTGGTTCGTCGAATTTCCTGAAGACCGTTTCTTGGACGACTTGTAACAGGTCTCGGGCCAGCCTGAAAATCAAACAGATTTACTTAAATATACTTGATTCGCTCAGATTGTGTCCTGATCAGAGTAACTTGACCTTAATACGGGCGTGCACTGATAGTTACGCTGGTCATGACAGCATCTGAACGAATGAGTTATACAATACATACGTCACGCCTCTGATCATTACGGGACAAGCAGACTGTCAAAGGCAAACAATGTTTTTTTTTTCTTATAATTTGTGTATCACTGTAGTGACAGGTAGTTAGCCAGTCGGCCGAAGATTGGACAGATACATTATAGTTTATACAGGGCGTATGGGACAGTCCTCCGAAAACTCAAAGGGACCATGAAGCAGACCATGAAACTGAACAGCTTTCGCCAGAAACATGTCAGGAAAAGACAAAAGAATTTCGATCTTCCATACAAAATCACGTTCTTTACTTAGGAAAACACAAGATTTATGTATTTTGCTGACATACTATGTTTCTAGGGCAAAGCTGTTCCGTTCTATGTCTGAGCAATAACCCTCCGGACTCGTGGCCCCACCGGCAATCCCAACTAGGGGGGCCACAAGGATTTTTCAGTCTTGATTGCTCCACTGTATGGATCAGTGGGGACACGAGGACTTATAAGTACTTATGGCCCCACTCATATGTTGAAGTACTGGCCAAGCAATTCAAATAATACCGTGTCTATATCTTGTCACTGATATTTAAAAGAAGACACTGTTAAACACGCTATTCGCATACAAGTGGGATGACAACTTATTAGGATTTTTAAGTTTACAATACAAAATCTATCAGATCAAAGATAATGTTGTTCATATAAATTTTGTTTTCCCGATCGCTACAACTCCATCACTTGAATCGAGGTTCTCGGTGTCGCTTCAATCCCATAATTAACAAGTAGTCTGGCTTGTATTAGTTAACGAGATGAACGAGTTACTGTCAATTAAAATGTAGATCTCGTCAAGACCTACAACTCCATCTTAGAAACTGATATTCTAGCATGCATAGTTTGCGAGTTAAGCGAGTTTAAAGTTTGACAGCTGTCAACTAAAATGTAGATCTCGTCAAGACCTACAACTCCATCTTAGAAACTGATATTCTAGCATGCATAGTTTGCGAGATAAGTGAGTTTAAAGTTTGACAACTGTCAACTAAAATATAGATCTCGTCAAGACCTACAACTCCATCTTAGAAACTGATATCCTAGCATGCATAGTTTGCGAGATAAACGAGTTTAAAGTTTGACAGCTGTCATTTAAAATGTAGATCACGTCAAGACCTACAACTCCCTGTTAGAAACTGATATCCTAGCATGCATAGTTTGCGAGATAAACGAGTTTAAAGTTTGACAGCTGTCAACTAAAATGTAGATCTCGTCAAGACCTACAACTTCCTCAAAAAAGCTTGTTTAGCATAATTGCATACGTGCTGGCCCCTAAGTCCGCTAAATGAAAATCGTTTCAGTTGGATGTCGATTGGATCTCAGTTGGATGATTTTAGTCATTTCGTAGTCTGCCAACAGTTTGAAATGTAGAAAAATCACAATGGCAATTGAATGACAGTTGAATTTCGATGGTGTTACAATGACAAAAAATAGCACACTTGGGGCCCAGATGATGGGGCTTCGCCCCTCGGTGTATGTGGTCCGATGAGCACTATAACACATTGCAGATATATATATATTTTAATATTATTAAGTAGCACTTTTGTGCTCAAAGGTACTAACTTATTACTTATAATTTTAGTGAAAATTAATAAAAAAAGGTTACATTTTAAAATCACAGTGGGGTCGTCAAAACCATAATACAATATTTTTTATGGACTGATGGCCCCACAAAGAAGTGGAGCAAACAAGACTGAAAAATCCTTATGGCCCCACTAGTGGGGATTCCCGGGGGCCACGAGTCCGGAGGGAGCAATAAGTGTTTCTGTCTGTCCGTCTGTGTGTCTGCATGCATGCATCTTATCATATTCGGTGGACTGTCCCTTACACCCTGAATAGCGATCGGCGGAAACACTTCGATACCGCTTTTCAGGACTTGTTGCGCGCATTCATGGATTCACGTTTTTCGTCTGTAATAAGGTCTTTTCGCTCTCATAAGCTGGTATTAAGGTCGTTTCGTCAGTAAGATGCTATGAATTAAGGTCGTTTTCTAAGTAAGTTGTTTAAGTCAGTTACTTTATGCACTCACCTAACGGGTGATTTCTGCGTGTCGTCGTGCCTCACGGGGTCGTAGGAGGCGGGCGCGGACCGTCGCCGATCCCGCTCCACTTTGAATATGTCCCAGAGAGACCCTTACATTTCATTGTATTTGTTGTTGTAGATTTTTTAGGAGGATTGATAAATGATGAGGCCAGTAGACCGAGTGGCGACGGAGGAGGGAAGAGGGTAGCTATCCGCCTGGTCAGATGTTGTAAGCAGGGGACCGACTGGTCCACCCGGACATATTTGGAGGTTGTATATATAGCGATCGGCGGAAACACTTCGATACCGCGTTTCAGGACTTGTATGCTGTGCCCATGCGTTCATTCATGGATTCATGTTTTTTTCGTCAGTAATCTGGTATGATTTAAGGTCGTTTCGGGTTGTTTCGATTCTGAATTCTGGCTAAGTTTTTGACAAGATCGCCATTGATTTGCAAAGAACAAGAAGTAGAAGGTCGTTTTGTCAGTAAGCTGGTATGAATTAAAGTCGTTTTCTAAGTACCTAAGGTGCCTTAGCCAGTAGCTTTATGCACTCACCTAACGGGAGATTTCTGCGTGTCGTCGTGCCTCACGGGGTCGTAGGAGGCGGGCGCGGACCGTCGCCGATCGCGCTCCACCTTGAATATGTCCCACAGAGACCCCAGCTCCGTGGACAGCGAGGCGCGCTGGTTGGCCAGACTGACGCCCAGCCGACGGAATACCTGAGGAATTTTTTTTTTTTGTAGATTTCATCATCATTATCATTTATCATATCAGCCACTGCTGGACGTAGGCCACCCCCAGGGCCAACACAGAACCATCCTTATTTTGGGCAGTCGTGTAAAAACAAAGCGTTTGCGTATGTTTTTAGAGAAAAACGCCTAATGTCGCGAGATCTCGCCGATTGGCTTTTTGATCTCGCGAGATCTCGGCTAGGCTGAAGTCTCGGCGAGATTGCATTCACGGGCACAGGGCACGCTACAAGGTTTAGGTAGGTTTTTATAACGAAGTAATTAGAAATGGCTCAAAGGTAAGTATAACCCACTTAAAAGTCACTTAGGTTAGGTAAGTCTTGAAGGTAATTCATGATTTTACTCTAGAATCCTTCGTTCCTCTCGTGATTTAGAATAATCAAAATAACGTCGATTTTTACTTTGCTTACTTATCAACAAATTATCTAAGTATCTAGTAGTCTAATGTTGTTCAAAAAGGCCAAAATCTCAAAAAAGTGTCATAAATTGCGTGAATTGATTGAGATTTGGGCATTATTCAAATTTGACTTTTTGCGATTTGTAATTTGGACACTATGCGAATTTAACATCTTGCTACTGAACGGTGGGAATGAGATATTCTGAAGGATTTTCCCGCGGTAAACTACCCTCTCTCACCTGCCACACTCAGGAGCGCCACGCGCGCAGTTTCCTCAAAGAAGCTCTCTTGAATCTCGCCACCTGCGCCGCCAGCGCCTCCGCCCCCAAAGACCCGCCCGTCTCGCCTTCGGAGTGCACCTGCGGGATAAACATATAAGAAATATTAACTGCAAATAATTAAAGGGATGAATCAGCCAATAAAACTGTATAGAAATGGACGGTTGTATGGGACATCCAAGATTTTTTTCATATTTCGACCTATGTTTCTTGGGGAAAGTTGTTCAATTTCATAGGCTCCATAAAATATTTGCAGCAATTTTTTTTACACCATGTGTAAGAGCGCAACTTGACCAATTTTAAATCAGTTAAGGTTCAGTTTAGAGAAAAACAATGATTCTGAATTCTGTCCACAGAGCAAAAATTACGTTTGCGTCACTGCGCACGCATGACATCTGTTCTGTGATTCTGGCGAACGTACAGCTTAACGTGAGCTTGACCATAAACAGTAGATAAAAATGAGGGCGCCACTTTCTTCGCGATTTGTCAAATCTGACAAATCAGTAGCAACAATAGCAATGGCAGCAATTCTTCATACAAGACTCTTAAGTTCCATTATATTTCATTTTTACTCTTACTGGCCAATCTGTAAAACGGAATCTACCACTTTCTAACGGAAAGCGGCGTCAAAAATTGTTTGTCAATGAGTATTTTAAAATATGACATTCATTATCGACGGATACATATCTATGGTTAGCGAAAACACTTCGATAGCGCGTTTTAAAAAACTAGTGCTGCCATCTGTTGTTACATTTCTTTATTGTCCTTAATTCTGTTTATTAAAGAAAGGATCCAGAATTGGCAACATTATAGAGAGAGACAAACAGACTATCTATCAAAATATTTATATGACATATGAGTGTGATGCCAACAAAAATGTTGCCCTTTCGGGATCCTTTCTTTAAAGAAATAAGTTATACAGTATACACAGGGTGTAAAAAAATTGCTGCAAATATTTTAAGGGCCGAACCAGCCCATGAAACTGTACAACTTTCCCCAAGGAACATAGGTCGAAATATGAAAAAAATTAGAACCTCACTTGGAAGGAATGGAAGGTCCTAAAATTTTTTTCGTATTTCCGCCTCTGTTTCTTGGGGAAAGTTGTTCAGTTTCATGGGCTCATTCACCCCTTAAAATATTTGCAGCTAATATTAAGTATATGTGAATGAGCCCATGAAACTGAACAACAGGTTATATACCTAATCAGTAATAAGTAGTCACCTACCACGTACTTGCCCGCGCATTACTATTGCAAGTAATGTTTTAGTTTAAAATCAAATTTTATGTGTGCTGTCAAAGGCGCGCCGGCCTGCCTATGGGAGGACCGACTTGTGTTGGTTTCTCACACAGTTTACAAGAAACTATTATACGGGTTGATCCCTTAGAGGTATGGGCTGTGCTACTGATAGCACCTACCGTTTAACAATCTTGCTGGTTTTCTCTTTTTACATTTATTTTCTGGCGATGGCAATTCGGTGTTCTGATGAGCAAGCACAAGGTACCTATACACTAGTTGGACTTGTTTTGCATCGCTTCATACTCATTACAAGCTTTCGTTTTTTAGACACACCACATCAATGACTGGTTGACAGGCTGTAGGCTATTGATAAAATTGCATGATTTCTTTTAATTATTAATCATTTTAGCACACAGACAAACAAACATTCAAAAGAAATACCTTCGTAGCATTTCTTATTTCTTATTTTTAAGTTTTACAGTTGCCTTTCGATCTTATAAAAATTCACTAGTGGTTAACACGATTGTTAATTTCAATAACTATGTTAAAGTTTATACTGTACCTACTTAGATTCACTATTTAGAATTACTTTGCCTCTGGTTACTCCGGGGTTATCTATTATTTGCTCCACAAACTTGTCACATATCTTAAGTTACCTACTATTATGGAAATGAGCTGTTGATAACCTGAATAAAAAAAAAAAAAAAAAAAAACTTTCCCCAAGAAACAGAGGCGGAAATACGAAAAAAAATTTAGGACCTTCCATTCCTTTCAAGTGAGGTCCTAATTTTTTTCATATTTCGACCTATGGTTCCTTGGGGAAAGTTGTACAGTTTCATGGGCTGGTTCGGGCCTTAAAATATTTGCAGCTAATATTTTTACATCTTATACATATAGTGATTTGAAAACACTCGGTTCGCCTAAATTGCGGTAATAATTTTCAATGAACATCAACTGATGTTGACCTCCCTAAAAGAGACCATGTTATACTGGATTACTCATACAATCAGCCAACAAACAAAAGAAAAAACAGTCAGCAGCCAGCTTAGTTAGACCTCTCTGTAAAAGACCATGTCATACTGGTTTTCTCATACAATCACTATGAAGCAGCCAGTATAGTTAGACCTAGCTCTCTGCTGGCGGTCAGTTTCTGCATATAAGCGCGGATGTCTTTATCAGAATGGCCTTTGGAGCGCTATGCCTAACTTAGGGTCAGAATATTCTGGTTTTTCCATACAGTTTTTAAGCAAGACCAGCGTAAGTTGACCTCATATCAATAGACCATGCTATACTGGTTTTCTCTTACAATCACTATGACACAGCCAGCTAAGTTAGACCTACCTCTCTGTTGGCGGTGCGTTTCTGCATGTAAGCGCGGATGTCTTTGTCAGAATGACCTTTGGAGCGCTATGCATAACTTAGGGTCAGAATATTCTAGTTTTTCCATACAGTTTTTAAGTAAGACCAGCGTAAGTTGACCTCATATCAATAGACCATGTTATACTGGTTTTCTCATACAACCACTATGAAGCAGCCAGTATAGTTAGACCTCCCTGAAAAATACCATGTTATACTGGTTTTCTCATACAGTCACTATGACACAGCCAGCTAAGTTAGACCTACCTCTCTGCTGGCGGTCAGTTTCTGCATATAAGCGCGGATGTCTTTATCAGAATGGCCTTTGGAGCGCTATGCCTAACTTAGGGTCAGAATATTCTGGTTTTTCCATACAGTTTTTAAGCAAGACCAGCGTAAGTTGACCTCATATCAATAGACCATGCTATACTGGTTTTCTCATACAACCACTATGACACAGCCAGCTAAGTTAGACCTACCTCTCTGTTGGCGGTCCGTTTTTGCATGTAAGCGCGGATGTCTTTGTCAGAATGGCCTTTGGAGCGCGCGATGCCTCGGCCCAGAGGCGTGTTTGATGGTCGCCTGAAATATAATAAAGGGTGTGAATATATATGGGAATCGTTTTAAAATTCTGAACTGAACAACTTTTCCAAAGAACATTGGTGAAATAAAGAAATCAGACATTTAGTTCTGTGTTTTTAACTAGCGGTTGCGCCCGCTGTAATAACGGTTTTTACCCGGCAAGTATTATGCATAAAACCTTCATCTTCAATCATTCTATCTATATAAAAAAAAAAAAAAAAATCTGCATCAAAATCCGTTATGTAAACATACATAGATACATACAGACATGAAAAGCGACTTTGCTTTATACTTTGTAGTGATACACACACAAATTACGCCTTTATCCCTTGCGGGGTAGGCAGAGCGTTAACGATCGTAAAGTTGCGGTCATTATCGCCACGTCTGACGAGTATTGAGGGCCCTTTCAGATGATTCATGTATCACTGTAGTGACAGCTTGTCAGCCTGTAGTCTAAAAGGTGTAATACACATGAAACCCTCGAGTCCTTAAGAAGTATGTATGTATGTACACGTAATCACTTTCTTGTACAAAAAAAATATAACAAAAGCATTAAAAGTAATACAACATAAGAGGCACAAAGGCGGACTTATATCGGATAAGGGATCTCTTCCAGTCAACTCAGTCTCTTCCAGTAGTCTAATCAGAAGTATAACATACATACATAAATCACGCCTTTATCCCTCGCGGGGTAGAAGTATAACAAAATTACCTGCAGTGTGTGGTATCGACAGGTTGCGGCGGCCGGCCCTCCACCGGAGGCTCCGCTACGCCAAACGTTGTGCCTGCAATCACAGTGAGATTTTTTAATAAGTTCGTTTGGTTCCTAACAGGTGGCGCTCGGTGCGAATGATGAAAAAATTCAGCTGCAATTTCCCATTGATAAGGACTACGTGGAGCGGCACAGAGTAATGAACGTACCTATAGCCCCCCTGGTCATGCTCAGCCCGCGTTGTATCCTCGCGATGGCTGCTCTGTGGCGCGGTATGGGCGCTGTGCTGCCTTTCTCTTGTAGAACGAACCGCCCTAGGGTTTTCCAGCTAGCCTAAAAAAAAAGATTGACATGGGAGCTGATTTTATTTCCAAGTAGATTCACAAACAATACTTTTAGAAACTCACTTACAATACTATAACTAGATAAGTGGATTTGTCATTTTAAAAAAGAGAAAATTGTAAAACAATTATTTTTCTTATTTATAATAATTTTAAAGTCCTACTAATAACGCGGTACACTACGTCTTCCACTGAAATTTATTGGAATTAAATTAATTACCTGAGCTGCGTAGACTACTTCGTCGTCGTTTAAGGCCCTTTGCTGAGGCCCGGTGCCCACTCGGCCGCCCCACTCCAATTCTTCCACCAAAACGAACCTGAAAAATCAACAGTATAGATCATTTTAAAAATCCACATCGTACTTACTAATATTATAAATGCCTTTTAATTAAACAATCAAAAATTTTCTGAAAATGTACTCTACGAAATGTGGGGGTTAATTACCTTAATTAATGATTGGGAGAAAATATATATTTTTATCATTTTATCAATTTAAAACTGGATATTTAGATCTGTTTTTATCAAAGTAATAAAAAAAAAAAAAATGCGATAGTTGTATGATTATTTGTTACTCCTTTACGTTAAATCTACTAAACCGATTTTCATGAAATTTGGCATACAGATAGCGGGTAACCTGGATTAATATATATAGTATTGTTTTTAACCCGAAAAAATGTTTCTGAGAAATGTCATGGGATTAAAACCGTCTTCCACGCGGGCGAAATCGCGGCCACCCGCTAGTATTTTATAGAGCCTATACACTATTTTAAGACTATTGTCTATCCAGTGCGTGAAAATAAACAAACAAATCACAGTATACGAGTCCAAAAATAAACTCAAATACTTATCGTCCTTGGGGAAAGTTGTTCAGGTATGTATGATGGTTTCTACTCAGCAATTATTAGAATAACTTTTGGAACATGTACCTACATACATGCATAAATCACGCCTCTTTCCCGTTGAAGCAGGCAGAGACTATTTCTTCCACTTGCTACGATCCTGGCATACTTCTTTCGCTTTTTCTACATTGGAACATATTATAATAGTGAAAAATTAATAAGGAAATTTTTTAAATGGACTGTTTACCTTTTCGGATCGTCATGGCATCTCGCTTTGGTCAACGCTTGGTATACCACGTAAGAAGCCGTTGCACTTAGAGGTACCTGAAAATAATAGAAAAGACTATTTACAATAGTATGTGGAATGTGTTGGCAAATATGTCTATGATTTCTTTGTCATTTAGTCATATGAACCGCCATTTTTTATTTATTACCTTACTTTCATAGATAACTCGTATTTTGCGTCAAAATTCATCTCTATCCTTTTCAACTTGTTCGATGAAAAGTGACACAGCTATTTTAAGAAGAGAAATTACTGATTTGACACGGGTATGGCAAACATACATAAACATAGCGGTATACACATTTCACTACCTATCTACCCACGACAAAGGATTACCCAGTGTGGGTTGTAAAATAAAATCCTGGACAATTCACACAGCGCCACCTAGGCCCAAACTAAGCAAAGCTTGTACTATGGGAACTAGATAGATGATACTAATACTTATATACTTTTTTTTTGCGAATAGGTACACATTATACATAGAAAACACCCAGACTCGACACAAATATTCGAAAATTGACTTAACAAATATTTGTGTCCGGAGGGGATCGAATCCACGACCCTCGGCGTAGAAGGCAGGAGTACTATCCACTACGCCATCGGGACAGTCAATGTTGTTGCTATATAAGCTAAGTTTGTTAAGGTGATTTAATTTCTTATATCTTTTTGTACTTTGAAATTGATTGATTGATATATGACTTATTTATGTACTTACCTTTAATATGGCGTAAGGTATCTCATGTGACACATTGTGTACACATACTAAGAAGCTGCCCGGAGGCTTTCTTGGTTCTTCAGCGCAAGAGGAGTCAGAGTCAGATGGTACAGACTTCTCTTTGGGGCGGTCGTTGGATGCTGACCTGGGAAAAGTAAATATAGTTTTGGCTTAACGTGCCCTCCGAAACTCGGAAGCGTCTTTATGACGGACAAGTAGTGGTGGGAAGCAGCCACTCACGTCTCCATTGTTAGGATAAGAATGTTTTTTCATAGTTTATTTAAGTTTATAATTTTGGCTGTTATCTGTTTTGGCGGTTGCCTGGCAGAAGAGGAAGGGTAAGACCAAGAAGGAGTTATTTGGATCAGATAAAGGAGAAAATAATGGTCACGTCATACACAGAAGTCAAGGAGAAGGCGGAGGACATAGAAAGCTGACGGATACTCCACCGACAAGGGCAATGCCCTTCATTATATGATGATGATCTGTTTACAGGAACGGTTTAATTATATCAGGAATAGAATATATATTCTTAGTTTAGGGAATACTTTGCCGTCATGGCTATTTCCTTGTTAGTTTATCTATCTTTTAGGAACTAAGTTTATTAAATAAAGAATTATCGTATCGTATCGTAATCAAATTCACAAAGTGATAAATATCAACTTTGTGAGTCCACCGGGAATAGAACCCGGAACGTTTCCGTCGCAGGCAGTCGCACTACCCTAAGCCGTTGTAGGTGTATGCTTACCTGATGCTGGTCAACCAAGCCCTGCTGCTAGGGTCGTCACCAACTTTCTTGATTTAAAGAAACGATCCCGAAAGGCCAACATTATTGCTGACATATCGGTCAAATCCTACTACTATTATAAAGGCGAAAGTTTGTAAGTATGGATGTATGGATGTTTGTTACTCTTTCACGTAAAAACTACTGAATGGATTTGAATGAAACTTTACAACAATATAGCTTATACATCAGAATAACACATAGGCTATAGCTTGTACGAAGACGAGACGAACCTGAAGTCCAAGCGAACGAAGTCGCGGGCAAAAGCTAGTATCATATAATCTGATAAAGAGACAAACATTATTGTTGCCAATTCGGAATCGAATCTTTCTCTGACTTGATGAACACTAGTGTCAGAATTTTCTAGCCGCCGCCTTCTACAAGTAGCAGGCTTCTGACATGGTCGTGACCAGCGATCATAGACAGCAACCGGGACCTACTGCTCAACGTGCCATCCGAAACACGGAACCACGGAATCGTCTTTCTGACGAACGATTAGGTGGTTTAGCCTGCAATGTCCTAACCTAACCATACCAGAAACAAATTCACCACTGGAAATAGAACCCGGAAATGTGCCGTCGCCGGCAGTCGCACTTCCACATAGGCTGTTGTAGGTGTATGCTTACCTGATGCTGGTCAACCAAGCCCTGCTGCTAGGGTCGTCACCAACTTTCTTCAACAGCAGCCTGGCTCCAGGTCTGGCAGTGGCAGCCCTCAGCACCTGCGAAACACATAAGCATTTAAGCATATAAGCGATACTCGTATTTCGACCGTGCATTTAATATTTCGGACAATCAATATTCCGAGCAATTAATATTTCGCCCAATCAAAATGATGGTAATTTAATATTTCGGGCAATGAATATTTCTAACAATCACTATTCTGGGCATTTAGTATTTCGGCCACTTAATATTTATGATAATCAATATTTCGGGCAATCACTATTTTGAGCATTTAGTATTTCGAATATTAAAATTTTCAAACAATCAACATTTGGAACATTCATTAGTTCGGCCAATCAAGCAATCATGGTTTTGAGTAATCAATATTTAGGACAATCCATATATCAGGCCAATTAATATTTCGGGCATATAGTATATCGACAAATCAAAATTTCGATAATAAAACATTTAGGACAATCAATAATTCGGTCAATCAAAATTACGGTAATTCAACATTTCGGGCAATCAAGGTCTCGAGTATTCAATGTCTCGGTTAACCAATGCTTCGAGTAATAAATATGCAGAGCAATCAATATTTCCGGCGTTTAGTATATCGACCAATCAAAATTTTGGTAATTCAACATTTCGGGCAATCAGTATTCAATCGAGCATTCAATTTTTGAGTAATAAATATAATAAATTTGGGACAATCAATATTTCGGGCAATCAATATTTCCGGCATTTAGTATATCGACCAATCAAAAGTTCGGTAATTTAACATTACGAGCAATCAATATTTCGAACAGTCAATATTTCAGAGAATCGGTTATTCGGTGATTTAACTCTTCGGGTAATCAAGGTTTCGAGTATTCAATATTTAGTTAGAACAATCAATATTTCGAGAAATTAATAGGTATTTCTAGTAATCAATATTTCGGGCATTAAGTATTTCGGCCAATCAAAATTTCGGTAATATAATACTACAGGCAATCAATATTTCGAACGGTCAATATTTCAGACAATCGGTAATTCGGTGATTTAACTACTCGGGCAATCAAGGTTTCGAGTATTCAATATTTAGAACAATCAATATTTCGACTAATTAATATTTCGAGTAATCAATATTTCGGGCATTAACTATTTCGGCCAATCAAAATTTCGGTAATATAATATTACGGGTAATCAATATTTCGAACGATCAGTATTTCGGTCAATCGGAAATTCGGTGATTTAACTTTTCGGGCAATCAAGATTTCGAGTATTCAATATTTAGAACAAGCAATATTTCGACAAATTAATGTTTCAAGTAATCAATATTTCGGGCATTAAGTATTTCGGCCAATCAAAATTTCGGTAATATAATATTACAGGCAATAAATATTTCGAACAGTCAATATTTCGGACAATCGGTAATTCGGTGATTTAACTCTTCGGGCAATCAAGATTTCGAGTATTCAATATTTAGAACAATCAATATTTCGAGAAATTTATATTTCGAGTAATCAATATTTCGGGCATTAAATATTTCACCTAATCAAAATTTCGGTAATATAATATTACGGGCAATCAATATTTCGAACAGTCAATATTTCGGACAATCAGTAATTCGGTGATTTAACTCTTCGGGCAATCAAGGTTACGAATATCCAATATTTAGAACAATCAATATTTCGACAAATTATAATTCGAGTAATCAATATTTCGGCCAATCAAAATTTCGGTAATAGAATATTACAGAAATGATGATTATTTCGGGGATTTAATATTTTGGCCAACCAACATTTTGTGCATTTCATATAAGTGCATTTTGATTTATATTCGGACAATCAACATTAGGTTTTGGGCTATGTATTTAGTATTTCAGCCAATCAAAATTTCAGTAATTTCATATTTATTTCTGAAGTCATTATTTCGGTTATTTAATTTAATTTCGGCCAATCAACATTTTGTGCATTTTATATTTCGGCTGACCAACATTTCGGGCATTTCGTATTTCGACCGATCAATATTTCAAGCGATAAAACGTGACACATGTATGTATAGTGATTTCACGCTAGCTTCTGAACTTGGCTTATATCCCTGTACTCTATCGATAATCATATCGTATACCTTACATTTACTGTGGTAAACGATATATCGCTATCTGAAGTACGAGTGCAGTGTACGATCGCTATTGCCATGCTAACCTGGAAGTTATAAAGAATATTAAAATAGGTTTGAGTACGCACCCTCTCTCTGCGTGGGTGCCCTGGAGGACACTTCTTCCACGAACACGTAGGAGCCCCGCGCCGTGCGGCACACGCCCGCTTTCGTGAGGCATTGTGGCTACGTATTTAGTATTTCAGCCATCAAAATTTCGGTAATTTATTATTTCGAGCAATCAATATTTCGGTTATTTAATATTTCGGCCAATCAACATAATCTTTTATTGGCTGAAATATAAAATAATTGGTAATTTTTTATTTTTAGGTACGCACCCTCTCGTGGGGCCCGAGCACTCTCTGCGTAGGTGCCCTGGAGGACACTTTCTCCATGAGCACGTAGAAGCCCCGCGCGGTGCGGCACTCGCCCGCTTTCGTTAGGTTTTGGGCTATGTATTTAGTATTTCAGCCAATAAAAATTTCGGTAAATTAACATTTCGAGCAATCAATATTTCGGTTATTTAATATTTCGGCCAATCAAAATTTTGTGCATTTCATATTTCAGCCGATTAATAATTCGGACAATCAACATTTCGGATAATCCACATTTCAGTGGTGTAATTTTTTTTTATTGGCTGAAATATAAAATATGTGGTAATTTTTTTATTTTTAGGTACACACCCTCTCGTGTGGCCCGAGCACTCTCTGCGTGGGTGCCCTGGAGGACACTTCCTTCACCAGCACGTAGGAGCCCCGCGCCGTGCGGTGCGGCACACGCCCGCTTTCGAGAGGCATTGGACTATGTATTTAGTATTTCAGCCAATAAAAATTTCGGTAAATTAACATTTCGAGCAATCAATATTTCGGTTATTTAATATTTCGGCCAATCAAAATTTTGTGCATTTCATATTTCAGCCGATTAATAATTCGGACAATCAACATTTCGGATAATCCACATTTCAGTGGTGTAATTTTTTTTTATTGGCTGAAATATAAAATATGTGGTAATTTTTTATTTTTAGGTACACACCCTCTCGTGTGGCCCGAGCACTCTCTGCGTGGGTGCCCTGGAGGACACTTCTTCGACTAGCACGTAGGAGCCCCGCGCGGTGCGGCACACGCCCGCTTTCGTGAGGCATTGTGCTATGGCCTGGAACATTAACAGAACAATTACGTTGTAAAAGCGTAGGATACTTACAATAATATAAATTAATGTTTCGATAAATATTTACTTGGTTTTGAGTTGTCCCGATTTTGCATATTTGTAAAGACTAAAGATACGAAAGATAGTGAATAAAAGGTAGGTTCATAAGTTCGATCGACGACCGATGTGGCGCAGTGGTAGTGCGACTGCCTTAGACGCAGAAGGTTCCGAGTTCGATTCTCGGTGGGTCACTCACAAAGTATTTATCACTTTGTGAATTTGTTCCCAGTCTGGTTAGGACATTGCGGGCTGAACCACCCGATTGTCCGTAAGTAAGATGGTTCCGTGTTTTGGATGGCACGTTAAGCCGTAGGTCCCGGTTGCTGTCTATGATCACTTAGACGGCGGTCGTTACACAACCATGTCAGAAGCCTGCTACTTGTAGAAGGCGGTTGAAAAATTCTGACACTAGGGTTCATCAGGTCGTTGGACGACTCGGTGTCCCACACGAAAAGAGAGGTTCTTAAGTCAGACAGGCGGCGGAACCTATCTACCCAATGGGAAATGTATCTTCCTTCTCTGACTAGGTGATGCCATTTTAGCATCATTATTCTATTTTATATCGATGGAATGCCACTTTTTTACAGACTAGACAGACTTTTTAAACACTTTTGTAGAATTCTTTTCCTATCCAGTTTTGTCATCAAAATAATCTATCTTACAAAAATGGCCTAATTCTTTGTACTTATCGTACTATAGCAAAATATAACAAAAATACAAAATAAAATAAATATAAAAACTCTTATAATCGTACCTCATTTGCTGTAGTATCTTGCGTAACCTTCAATATGGAATACGGTTCGTGTCTCGCCACAGCGTACACCACTAGGAAATGTATCTTCCTCCTCTGGCTGGGTGATGCTGGCTCGGCGTCGTCCCGGCAGCATTCCGGTGCTGCCAGCTCCTCGCAGCATCGCGAGAATATGAACAGTGATGCCATGTTTAGTGGCTGGTTTGTTGGTGACCTGAAATGAGAAATGGTGTTTCATTTATCGTATCGCATAGATACAGGGTTATTTTTGTAGGGTGAGTCTACTCATGATTTTGAACAATTTTTATTATGGGGCCACATGCGAAACGACAAAAAAAAATTTAGGTGTTCCATAGAAAAATTCATACCTACTCGGCAAAAATGTAATGTGCACCCAATTTTTTTTTTGCGAATTCGCAGGTCACCCTGCAAAGTTTTCGTACTGACTGAAAAATAAGCCTGTATATCACGCCTTTATGCTTTGCAGGGCAGGCAAACCGTAATCTGCTGTAAATATACGTTTGCCAAAGCCACTTCTGGCAAATATTGAGGGCTCATTGGTGTACTAACGTAGCGTAGCGACAGGATGTCAACCTCTGACATAAAGTCGTAATACACATGAAACGCTAAATCGCCTCTTACAATACCTGCGGGAAAGTAGTGGCTTGATACTATTCTAAACCGGTATCACAAGGTTTGAGTGTTTTTTTTTAAATGTGTGTATCAACTTATTAGATGTAAGAAAATAATAAGCAAATATCGTATTGATTAGATTCGTTGCGTATCTTATTAGATGTAAGAAAATAATAAGCAAATATCGTATTGATTAGATTCGTTGCGTATCTTATTAGATGTAAGAAAATAATAAGCAAATATCGTATTGATTAGATTCGTTGCGTATAAGTAGAAGCGTATGTGAAAATGATAAAATATGTGTTCAGTGTATGTGTAAATTGTGTGTGAAAAAGAATGTGTGTAAATAGAAGTGGTGTTTGCAATATGTGTGTAATTTATTTTTAAGTGTTTATGTGTGTGTGTATGTGTGTGTGTGTGTGTATTGCTTACCGTAATCTGACATGTCTGTAGCCCGGCCTCAAGCACTGCAGCGGTATGACTCGCTGTGACAACATGTAGTTTGTGTCCGCGTCGTATATCTCAAAACGGACGAACGCTAGTTCTGGGAAGTTCACCTGAAAAATATCAAATGTACAAGTTTTTTATCACATTTTTGAAATATTAAGATTAACATTTTTTCAAAGAAGGATACTTCATAGCACAATAGAACTCAAAATCTAGCTATTAATGTGTAAAGAATGAAATTAGTTATTAGGAAATAGTTGCAAAACTATCCCAGTAGATGATCTTTAAAAAAAAAACTTACTTTAAAAGTAAACGTGTCGTTCCATACAGGATTTAGCGCGTTTCTTCTAGTCACTTTCGTTCTTAGCTTCCTACAGTCAGCTGGTACTCCTGTTGGCAAAATTAAATCATGTAAGTAGAGCCCAATATATTTTCCCGATTTTACACAACACTAATCTATAAAATTGAATGTTTACTCTTTGTAGAAATGATTTACAAGATGCAAATTTTTTGAACACTTGGTGTTTTAATTAAACACTAGATATTGATATAAACTTTTTGTTACGAAGTCAATACAAACGAACAAGTGGAAAAAATCACGCCACTGATGGGATTCGAACCCACGTGTTTTGACTTGCCGGGTCAAACGTGTTACCACTACACCACGGCTGGCTCTGGTCCCAGTGACGAAATTATAATCCACATGCTTCGTTCGGGCGCCCACTCATACATACACATATCACGCCTATATCTCTGGCGGGGTAGGCAGAGCGTCATCAACCGTAAAATAACGGTCGTTATCGCCACGTCTGACAAATGTTTGAGGGTCGTTTCAGATAAGCAGTGCATTACTATAGTGACAGGTTGTCAGCCTGTCGCATAAATTGCAATACACATGAAACCCTCTAGTCCCTTAGTCGGTTTCTACGACACCCACGGGAAAGAAATGGGGTGATGATATTTTAAGCCGGCATCACTCATACATATATTTATTTATTTTTGCTGGTTTTCTTTCTAACACTCACCTAGTATCTCGACTTCAACGAAAACGTTGTAGAATGAATACACGTTCTCTGCGACATACTGGCCCGAGATCACTGACAGCGTCAGTTGCGCCGCGTGGATGCCGTCGAACTCCTTGTCCATTGGATTGAATCTGGGGAAACGAATATTAGGTGTAAGTAGCGAGTAAGTGAGAAATTATATGTGTAAATAAGTGTTTGTGAGAAAGTATGTGAAAAATTTACGCACACTTGTTCGCGTCTTCTGTTTGATTGATATTAATTTATTAATAAGAACAGAATTTTGTAATTAAATGGTAATAAGCGAATATAAATGTTTTTGGGTGGACTCTGTGTGTTACAATATAAATTTGTGTGATGTCTGTATTAAATAAGTGCATGAAAGTAAGTGTAAATGTAAAATGTGAGTGTTCTCTAGGATGATATTTCCTTTGTGTTAAAATGTGATTGTGTGTTTCTCAGGCGCGAATTTTGCGTTAGTATATTATATTACCTTCTATAAGCGATGTGCCTGGGGTCCCACATGACTCTAGGCCTCCGCACGAACCCCACACAGCCGTTGCTCTCAAACATGGCGGCGTTGATCGCCATGGCTGCGTCTTCCGTCTGATAGTTGAGCGCGACGAGCTGCACGCCGCAACACCAGAACGTCACCGGGTCGAAGTTTGACGAGTCTATTCTTAGGCTGTCAATAAAAAGGCAAAATTAAAATTTGATTGAACCTCAAAAACATCTATGAATAAAGTAATAAAAGCTTCATTTCTTTCTTTTCCAGTAATTTAGAATCTTTTCCACGATTCGTATCGTAACCATGTAAGATCTCTCGTGAGATCTCTAATAACCAACTAAGTTAATAATAGTGCCGTGTGATGCCAGCTTAGAATAGCGTCACTCCATTTCTTTCTACGGGTGTTGTAAAAGGCCACCTTTGAGGATTTTGCATCTGTATTACAATTTTAGGCGACAGGCTGTCAACCTGGTACTACAGTGATACACAAATTATCTGAAAGGCCCTCAATACTTGTCTGACGTGGCGATAACGACCGCAATTTTACGATCTCGAACGCTCTGCCTACCCCGAAGGGATAAAGGCGTGATTAGTGTATGTATGTATGTTCATTATATTGTTTGACTATTGAAGAGTCGCACCACACGACAAGAAAAATCTTAATTTTTAACGTGTTCGTTTTGTGACTTTTTGTATTTTTCTATAAAAACAAAATATAGTAAATATTGCCCAAGTATACCTAAATATTCATATTTAATTTGCAATCTACTTACCCGGCGGGGTAGGTTCGTACTAGTTGAGTTTCTGTATGTGCTATTACTGCCATCGGATGCTTTCGACAGATCTTCTTGCCTGAAAAATAAAAATTATATATATATATATTAAAATTTGTACTTTTGATTGATTTTTTATTTACCTTCCTAGGTGTTGATATGTAACTTCGTTAATTTTCTTGTGATGCACATCCCTCATAACTCTTTATAAATCAATTATACAAAAGTTATAAAAGCTTGAAACTATTGTCCAAAAATATAGACTCCTTTTATAGTTTTTTTAAATATTCAACAGTTGAAATAATTAACAGAAATATAATATAAAAGTAAGTGTTTTGACACCAGCCAAACTAGAAAGTATTTTTTTTTATGGACTCTACGTTTTCGGCCCCGGGGCCATCAAAACTACGCCTGTCGGCTTGGTGGGGTGAGCACGTGCTCACCCGAAAATATTTGATTGGTTGTTCAAACAACCAGCCCAATCACGCCCTTGGGGCGAGACTGGGCTTAGGAGTTGTTCTGGGAAGAACTGATCGGACTGAATTAAAAAAAAAACTAGAAAGACGTGACGTCATCTCTTTTAACTCGCGGGCGACGGCTGAAAACCAGTGTTGCCTCCTGGCTAAATACACTGAGCTTTAGCCCTTTCACATCACTGCAGCACACATGTTTGTGTGGGATGAACTAAAATGTATTTTAATTTTATAATTTTATATTTCCTTACAAATGTGAATGTGTGTGATGCAGGAATATGAATAAAACATTTATCTATCTATCTCTTTGTATTTTCATACAAGATATCGTTTTAAAAAGTAGCTCATTTGACCTGCCAGGCATCATGCCCATTTTACGGGGTTACGCAGGATGTAAAAAATCGACTGTAAATATTTATATGTAAAAAAGAAGTAAAATAGTCTCACCTATGGCTTCATTGACTGAAGAACACTTATAGCAAGGATGGGCGGCCGCTGGCTGATTGAGACATCTTGCACGGGCAGACAGGTTTGACGTTGTCACTGCTAACTGCTGTGAAAAGAAATAAATCGTTAGATATTGTTTCAACAAGGGTATTTTACGTAAATCGAATAAGACTACAAAAAATGTTTATGCTGCTGCTCATACACAAAAACACAAAATATGCCACACATTTTCACAAAATCATAGACAGTTGTCACCAAAATCATTCTGCGTTAACATATGCCCTCCGAAACACAGAACAATCTCTTACCCTTTCTGTGCTATCACTGCTCTCACTCATCCTGTTGGCTCATCAGTCAGTCAGGATTTCTTCTCGACGGCCGTGAGGCCGTCGGGGAGACGCCATCGAGGCTAAGCCTCCTGGGCGTAGTGTCTTTCGCCGCCCGTTAAGACGGGCGGGTCATGGGATTTGTTGGCCGTGGCTGGTGTAGGAAACACCAGACCACGGCCCGAAAACGTCAAGTTAGGACCGAGTGTGGCTGGGCAGAACCAGCCACCGACTCGGTCCGAGCGTGCCGCCGGCGAGGCGCACACCGGGTGGAACCCTGGACTATCCCAGGGAAGCCCAGCGAGCGCCTTCTAGCCGGCGGCGAAGAAAAGAAACATCCGGTTGAGGCCGGCGAGCTTGACCCGCGTAAGTCGGGCCCGCTCAACCGGCCGGTCATGTCATAGTTAGGGTCAATCTAGGGGGGGGCGCCGGCTGGTGCGCGCTATCAAACTGACAGCGCGCTACCAGCCGGCGGCTAGGGTCAATCCGATGTTTGGGTATCCTCCGCGAGCTCCTCCACCACTGCGAGCTCGCGGGGATACGGTCTCCAATCAGGTGGGCGCGCGTGGTACGGAGCCAGATTTCGAAGGTGCTCGAAATCTGATCGGTCCACGCGCGCGAACACCCTGGTCGAGAGCCTGGAGACGAACTCATCCAGGGTCTCGACTTCTAGATCCCTCCGGATAACTTCGTTGCGGACGAACATTGGTGCGTCAGCTATGGTACGGAGCACCTTGGACTGCTGGGCCCGCAGTCTTCGGCGGTTGGTCTCAGAGACCAACGCGTGCCACGCTGGAGCGGCGTACGTCAGGCGGGACCTGATGTACGTCTTATAGACACCAATCTTCATGCGCAACGGGAGCTTCGAGTGAAAAATGGGTCGGAGCATAGCAGTGGCAGCCCCTGCTTGCCGGATCACACTTCTCACGTGCTTGACCATGGATAGATTTCGGTCTATGGTCACGCCTAGGTATTTAGCCTGGCTGGACCACCCAATCTCTAATCCTTGGAGCTTCAGCTTCGGGGGATCTCTTCGACCACGCCCCACCATGATCGCTTGAGTCTTACCCACGTTGACTGTCAGTCTCCATTTCGCCAGCCAGGCTGGGAGGGCGTCCAAGGCTATCTGCATTTTCTTCGCCGCGTGCCTCGCATTGAGGGACACGGCGAAGAATGCAGCGTCATCGGCATAGAGCGCCAGCTTGGTGCCGCCCTCAACCGGGATATCATCCGTGTACCTGGCTCAGCAAACTGGAGACAGACAGCTACCCTGGGGGACTCCAGCAGCGATCCTTCGGACTTGGGAGAGAGCGCCTTCCACTGCCACCTGGAAGCGCCTGTTCTCTAAAAAGGTGGCCACAGTCTTAACGACTCGACGAGGAGTCGTAGACGTGGACAGCTTATATACCAAGCCCGGGTGCCAAACGCGATCGAACGCCTTCTCCATGTCCAGAAATACTGCTACGGTGGTCTCCCTCTTATTGAGGGCCGCCGTCGCGTCGTGCAGTACTCTCGACAGTTGAAGGGTCGTGGAGTGCTCGGCTCGAAAGCCGAATTGCTCCTGGCGTGGCATGATGTGGGGTATCATGTGACGCAGGAGAAGTTTCTCAAACACCTTGCTAATAGTCGGTAGCAAGGTGATTGGCCGATAGCTCTCAGGCTTCAGGGTGTTCACTGTTCTTCCCGGGCTTGGGGAGCATGATAACTCGCCCAAGCTTCCACGCCTCCGGAAAGTGCCCCGACCGCATGATGCCATTATAAATGCGCGTCACCGTTGCGACTGAACGCGGGGGTAGGTGACGCAGCATTTCGTTCGTAATGCCATCAGAGCCGGGAGCCTTTCGGAGGGGAGTTCGTCTCAGCGCCCGGAGTACCTGGCCGGGCGTAAAGACGATGGGGTCCTCATCAGGAGGTATCGGCTCAGCGAAGTAGCCCGCCAGACTTCGCGTAACTTCTTCCTCGTCGTGGTCGGAACCTGGGTTTGGCCGGAACTGGCCCTCCAGCGACTCAGCGAAGATTTCTGCTCGATCCTCGGCTCTAAAGCGGGGGCACCCGTCCCTGCCGAGGAGAGGTCTCACTGGCGTCGCCTTTCCGGAGAGCCGGCGACACAGTCTATGGATGCCGGTCCAGTCTTCACCGGCTGTCTCAATGGTCTCTTGCCAAGAGTCGGCGGAGACGGCGTCGAGCGCTGCCGAGATCTTCTCGGCAAGGGCATTCAGCCGGGACTTCATGGTGGGGCAGCGAGTGAAGTTATACTGCTTGCGCAGTCTTCGCTTGTCAGCGAGCAAGTCAGCTATGTGCCGTGGTAAGGGCGGAGCGGCCCCCGTAGTGGGGACATCGATCACGGCACTCTGCTTAGCCCGCTGGACAGCGGTCTCCAACTCGCTAGCCAACGCATCGACATCCGATGGAGTTGAGACTAGTCTCATGGGAGTATTCTCTACCATGAACCGGGCGAATTTTTCCCAGTCATACTTCCGCTTCGGCGGCAGCAGCTTGGATCTAGCTGGCTGGTCTGAAACGACCAGCAAGACAGGTAGATGGTCAGAGCCCGAGTGAAAGTCTAGTGTCTCGACGGTGGGATCGGGCCGGAGCCCCTTGACCACCGCGAGGTCTATGACATCTGGGAACTGCGTGTGGACATGCGGGTAGTGGGTCGGAGTCTCCGGCCCCAGAACCACGTACCCGCTGGAGTCAGCGTCATCGAAGAGACGTCTTTCATTCGGACAAGTCCGCATGGAATTCCAACCCACGTGTTTACAGTTCCAGTCACCGGCAGCTATCGTCGGCCCTGGGGAGTCCAGAAGTTTCTGGACATCCGCCAAGACCAACCGCGCGTCCGGAGGCTTGTAAACTGCAAACACGCGAGTCGGGACGTCACCGAGAGCGATCTCCACTCCCAGGGCGTAGATCGACTGAAGATCAGCATGGGTGAAGAATGGCAGCTGCTGGTGCACCAATCTTCTTCTTACCAGGACGGCTAGGCCTCGATAGGCACGACCGAGGTCGCTGAGCTCGTCCTTCCGGTATACGAAGAAGTTGGGGATCTTCAGGGGATCGGCGCTCTTCAGATGGGTCTCTGAAATGAGCGCGACGTCCACATTCTGCTCCTTCAAGAGGGCACGAAGAAGGCCTATCTTAACCTTAGATAGGCCCTCGGCGTTCCAGTGGACGATTCTCAAAGACACAACCATTGTTATACTTTGAGAATCTTGGCCATACCGGACAGAAGCGCTGGGATCGGATCTTGGTCCGTTCGCAGCGCCTCTAGCACCTCGGCCAGCACCTCAATGGCTGCCTTCGCAGCCGACTTTCTGCCGGCTTCGAAGTCAGCCTTAGCGTCCGACGTCCCCTTCCCCTGGCTTGGGGCGGGGCGTCGGGCGGAGGTGGTGGGTTTCCTCGAAGGTGCAGCATGGGTCTCGGGCTCCAGCTGCTGGCGTCGTGGCGGGATTGGGATTTGGGGCAAGGGGGGACCTTCAGCTCCCTTCCCTTTGCGCCTCCTCCGCTTATTCTTCTTTTTTGCGGCCTTGGGGCCGCTCTTGGGTTCATTGGCCTTGGCCATGAGCGACCCCTTGGCGTTTGCCTCGCCTTTGGGGCCGGGGCGGACTTCGCCCACCTTGGCCTTGGCGGAGGAGGTGCGCGCTGCGGTTCCGGCCTTCTTGTTGCGCGCTTCGCGCACGAAGACCGGGCAGGCCACATAGTAGGCCGGATGTGGCCCTCCGCAGTTGGCGCAAGTCGCCGGCTGCTCCCTCTCCCTGGGGCAGTCCTTCGCCGGGTGCTCTTCCCCGCACCGCACACACGCAATCTTGCGGTGGCACTTGTGCGAGGAGTGGCGGAACTGTTGGCACCGGTGACATTGCGCCGGTCCCTTCTTGCCCCGCCAGGCCTCTATTTTGACCCCTGGCATATTCAGGAGCACACTCACTGAATAAATGCCAGGGATCGTTGCAGCGTTGCGCTCGAGCTGGGCAAAGAAAATACACCCCGGTCGTCCGCCACGCCCCTGGATGGGGCGCACGTATTCGGGGGTGTACCCTAGCTCGCGCAACTCAGCCTCGATGAGGGCTGGGTCGGTGTCGACCGGCAGCCCTCTGATGGCAACCTTGAGGCTGCGCTCCGCTGGGAGGGAGTAGGAGAACCACGATAGGTTGGTTTCCTTCACTAGGGCCATCAGGTACGACTGGATGGCCCTGTACTCCTCTCCGGTCTTTGGGATGAAGCGCACCCCCCGCCCGTACGGTCGGGCGTTGGGGGGGTGTCCGAGCTTCTCCCGGAGGGCACGGAAATGCCGGGTCCAGTCGGGGAGTACCTCCACCACCAATGGGGGGTAGCGCTCCTTCCTGGACTGCGGCGGAGCGGGCTGCTTGGCGGGCTTGGCCTGGCCGTTCGTCGTCGACGTCTTAGGCGGGGGGGTATCGCCCCGCCGTGGTGGAGCGGTCGCCGTGCGGGGGGGTGGGGATCCACCGGATAACACAGCCGCGAACGTGGGCTGTGTATCCATCGCCTCCGCAGGCGACCGGCTTGTGTTCAAGCGGGGTGCGGGAGTGGGCGCGCGCTGCGTTGCCACTCCAAGCAGCCCCGAAAAGGGGGGCGTCGTTTTGGGGGGCGACGGCGTTGGGAAACGCACGGTTAAGTCCCCCGATAGGCTGAATGAGCTGGGGGACTGCGTCGCCACCATCTGTTGGCTCATGCATTTTATACTTACACTAAGTGTTCGAAAAACTTCATAACCGCGTTTTAGGTCTCGGCTTCTGATTGGCTAATCCTCTATGACGTATCATTCTTACCGTTCCCGTGCTGTCGCTGCTCTCACTGGACTCAAAGCTGCTGCATCCCGCACTGTCCTTGTGTTGCGCTGGTTGCTTCATGGAGCTACGCGGGGATAGCGGGTTCAAGCCCCGGAATTTTATCGCCTGGAACACACAAACGATATTGATATTCGTAGCAAATTATCCAAATGGCAAAATGTCCAGTTCTTTCAAAGTAGGAAAATTTTACAAATAGGTACTTAAAAAAATTATACTAATTACATATTTAGATTTAAACATTTATTACATTATTAAAAATCAACCAGTAACCAAAAGTCTATAAGTCGCATTATAATCATAACACAGAATAGAAAAATATATTTAAAAAACAAAAAAAATCTTGATTATTAAGAATTGGACAATCTGATAATATAACCACTAAGCCACTTTGGACACTTTGCGAATTGGACATTTTGTTACTGAATGAGTATCCTACCTGCACATAGGTGACCATATCGCTCAACTCTTTAGCGATCTGATTACTTCTTTTTCTGCCAGCCACCTGTCCCTCTCTCTCTCGCCGCCAGCTCTGGTAGAAGGAAAGGGACGCACGACCAGTCTTGTCCACGTCCATTGAGTTTAAAATCTTGTGTAGTTCTTTTTCTGGGGACAATAAATTATGACTTTATTCGGTGCGTCCACACCGTGTGAGCAGCCTCGCGTGTTCACGGCTTTGGTGAACATGTGAGGCTGCTCAGCCAATGTAGACGCACCTGTTGACGTAGGTATATCATCAAAGTCTCTCACACACATTCCCCGTATATATACACAAACAGTCAAACACATGATTTTTCACTTTATCTCAGAAAACCCACAATATCTTTACCCATTAGCTATCTCACAAATACACAGTTTGACAGACAAAGGCCGCTATTTTTCACTCTTTCTCACTAAAACACACATTATCTCACATAAAACACACATTTTCTCACAAAAACACTCAATTGTCTCACCATCTATCTCCTCGTCGTCCTCATCATAGTCCTCATCGCTGAAGTACTCCGCTAAGGAGCTGGCGGCGGACTGCTGCGACAGCCCCGACCCGGTGCGCGACGCCTGCTCCGCCAGCGAGGCTGACGTGTGACGGATGCCGTTCGACCTGCGAATTCACGGGAAATCAACCTATGATAGTTTACGATGACAGTTTATTTGGGTTATAAGATCTTAGAATATCTTTCCAATAGTCTTTTCATGCGCGCTTGTCGGTTTAGGGTACTTCTGATCTTTCTTTATAACGTCCCCGATTTGGTCCAGGTAGGTTCGTCGGGGCCTTCCCCTTCCAACATTTCCACTAACACCTTTGTTTATGGGTCGAAATTATTAAAAATAAAAAACTGCATTTCCTTACCTTCCTTATTTGTTTTGTTTCTCATTAAAAGTCTAAGTGGTTGCCATGGCCGAAATTGGTCAGAGAGATCATCATCATCATCATCATCATCATCATCATCATCATCATCATCATCATTTGTTACCTACAATGTTCTTACCTGAACGCATGAGCCAATGCCCCGCTATACCCGCCCTGCGCCGAGCTGGCCCCAGTCACGCCCACTGTTGGGCTCGCCTCCACCGGCGGCAACTTCTTGTTCTTTATTAGCACCTGGTAGAGAAGAAGATAGTAAGTGAATGTTTACTATTTTGTAGTAATATCCACAAGATATAAATTTCGAATACTTGGAGCTTTAATCAAACACTAGATATTGATAATCACTTTTTGTTCGAAAGCTAATACAAACGAAACAAGCGGAAAAATCTCACGCCACCGATGGGAATCGAACCCACGTCTGCTGACTAGCCGGGTCAGACGTCGTGTTAACCGTTACACCGGTGTGACCCGGCTAGTCGGAAGACGTGGGTTCGAGCCCCATCGGTGGCGAATGTTTTTTCCGCTTGTTTCGTTTGTATTAACTTTCTGACAAAAAGTTAATAGAAAGTGAGAGCCTTAGCTGGTAAATTTATGTAATAACTAACTCCGCTGACTCAGCGACCCAAAGAGGATCTTAGCCTCCAAAACGAGCTCTGTCCTGCGCGCTTTTCTGCCCATCTTTGAGTCAGAGTGATCATGAATTTTATTTCTAAAACTTACAGAATCTACGCTTTTGTGGATTGACTCGGAAAACATAATCTTGATATAACAAGAAATATATCAAACTGTTATTTTTACTGTCATGGCATTTACAGTTTACATGTTTTGATTTGTTGTCTCAAAAATCTGTTTATAAAACTTGAACTTGAATATTTAAGGAAACAAAAATGTACATTAAAGACATAATAAAAAGTACTGATAGGTAAGTAATTGCTTAAAAGAAACTTACGATTATTCAAAAACTTTTTAAATTCGTTTTGACCAAATTTATTGTCATGGAACTTTGCCTAAAGTGGCGTAAGATAGGATTTAGTAAGTTTTTAAAGATGCATGTGATACTCACCTTATACTTGAGCTGCTGCGGGGTAGGCAGCCGCGGTTCGTCCGTGTAGTCCACTTCAAACAGGAATGACGTCACCAACTTGTCTCCGAACACTGCCTGGATAAGAATACTAGTGTTACAAGCCGATTAAACTCACTAGGAGAATAGAATGTATTAAGAAGATTAGCATGTACACTTTTGAAATCTATGAACTTTTTGAAATATGTAGTTTGAAATGGTGGTCAAAATAAAGGGTGTAAAAAAATTTGCAAATATTTTAAGGGGTGATCCAGCCCATGAAACTGATCAACTTTCCCCAAGAAACATAGTAGGTCGAAATATGAGATTTTTTTTGGATCTCCCATACAAATTGACTCACTCAGTCGGTAAATAATAAATATTGTATAGCATGTCCAAAATTGTTTTCATATTTCGTTCTATGTTCCATGGGAAAAGTGGTTCAGTTTCATAGCCTGGTTCACCTCTTAAATTATTTGCAGCTAATATTTTTACACCCTGTAGGGCCTAAAGTGTTATGTGACTGATAAGATAATGTTAACTGTGGAAGAACTTTCATCATATGACCAGTTAAAAGAAATCCTTCGAATTGTAGGTGCTATTGATTGTCAACTTTGTAATGGTGTAAAAGTCCAATTATAAAATAAGGTTACGACCTGCCTATCCTTCTATTCTATATTCTTTTTCTTTATTCAACATTTGCTTCTGTGTCCATTTATTTCTGAGTCCACTGGGAATCAAACCCAGGCGCACAGAGGTTGCTAAACTATTTTTACAAAAATGCTATCTGTAGATTAAGTAGGTACAGGTTGCAGTCACTGACCTCAAATGTGCTAGCCATGACCTGTTGCTGCGGTAAGCTGCAGTGGTTCTCTATACTCAGGATCAGTGGGTACGGAGATGTGATGAAGGCACTCCTGGATATAATTAATGCCTTAGATTAAAACAATTAGGTATCAGAAAATAGGTAGGGTAAATAAAACTAAAAGTAAGTTATGTCCCCCCACAACTTTCGACTTTCACCAACTTCTGTAGTGCTTCTATAGCAACATATCGCCTATTTTTGTGGTCAAGCCTGGTCTGTTTCTGTGTATAAAGTTGCATCCTCTTGTAAGTTTCATACAAGTTTCTTATAAACAATCTTTGAGGTTATAATTTGGCTATGCCGAAAAGTTCGATAACTTGTAAATAATTTAGTTTCGATTATCAAACTAGCATCAAAATACAATCAAAGCAACTGTAACATCAGAAGGGAATTCAATTGAATTCAATTCGAATAAAAATGAATAACGAAAAGTTGGTAAACAAACCTTGCAATGGTTTCGACGACTCTTCGAAACGGTATTTTTGTAGTGAAAGTGTGTCCGTGGTAAATGACTGGGCTCCCGTCGTCGCCATCCCAGCAGTCCAGTTCTACACAGCGACATCCCGTCAGCAAAACCTAAAACAGCACAAGAAAATAAATAAAACAAACAAACGGCAGCAAATAGTTCAACATGATGAAAAAAGTTTTTAGTTTGACTTTACCGCGGGTTGCATGCATGGGTTGCATTGAGTTTCTGCTTCCGGTTCCAAAAGTTATAGGGATGTGGTACAACCTGAAGTAAAAGATCGATATGTCGACAAAAGAAAACGAGTCATATCACAACTCACACCACGAACGCTCTTATTTTTGCTACGCATGTGTGAAAGTATTGATTTTCAGAAACCGCTCACTTTTATCGTCCGAGCATCGGTTTTCAGTTGTAGTAAGGTGTCTGAGTGAATTTAATTTTGATTGACTCTCCACAAATTTTTGAGTTACTAAAAAACCGCTTAGCGAGACCGCACCGCAAACGACCATAGACAAGAGCTTCTAAATTCAAAACGTCAATTTGTTGTCAAACATAACCTAGCTAGCATTCCCAGTTTTTCGCCGGTTTTTTATCAATTTCATTAAGTTTCCTTGCTTAATTGTGCGAAAATGAAGGAAAATAATGGTGATATTGACACGCGAAACGTTGTGAAGAACAGGGAGTTGCTATATCGTATGATAATCAGGTAAAAACTATCGACGGCTGACGCCAATCATAAAAGCTTGTTTTGTGAGACTTATTTCCTCTAATTTGTGTTAAAATCTGTATGACTTTACTGCGTATTCTAAGAAATACCGTTTTGCATTAATTCTATCACTATTAAGTGCTAATAAATGCCAGTAGCAGCTTAGAAAATGTAAGGTTATGTTTGGTGTAAAAATGATTGTTTCATGGTCTGTTTTGCAGTCAATTGTACTATGATGGCTTCCAACCCATCGCGGCTACTTTGGCGGCTGCTGTACACGCTGACCCGCCGTGCCCGCCTAGCGACAGGTAAGATTTTACTCATTTTGTTACATTAGCAACACAAGACTGTTCTGTACATAACTCTCCTTTCTTTCGAGGCTAAAGGAAGAGAAGTGAGGTACAACACAAGATAGATGTCTTATAGATGAAATGCTTAAATTGGAATTAAACATTTAGTGGTGCTAGCTTAGAATATGTCTTGAAGGCAGGATATAGTTAAAGGAATGATATTATATAATAAACTAGCTGGTACCCGCGACTTCGTTTCGCTGACTTAGTATTTTAGATGATAAAATAACCTTGTTTCCTTCACTAACGTCCTAAATTATACATGCTAATCTGGGCCCCTATTAGTGCTCCTTGTGGACTACATCAGGAACACCAAACCTTCGAAGTCTATATGCCAGCAGAAACTACCCATCAAGCAGAACAACTTTTGCTTTCGTGCTATATCTTTATCTCGTATAGTTTAGGTGGGCTCCTGGTTGTGCACGTGGTGGTCTACATCAGGTACTCCAAACCTTCAAAGTCTATATGCCACCAGAAGCTACCCATCAAGTTAAACATTTTTTGCTTGGTGCCATGTCTGTATCTCCTATAGTTTAGGCGGGCTCCTGGTGGTGTACCTGGTGGTCTACTGAAGGTACTTCAGACCCTCGAGTGGTGAAAAAAAGTAGCCTATGTCCGTTCTCGGTATCTTACTAATCTCTGTGTGTAATTTCATGATTATCGGTTTAGTGGTTTGGCCGTGAAAGCGTAGCAGACAGACAGAGTTACTTTCGAATTTATAATATTAGTATGGAAGTATGGATAAGACCATGTATTGAAACAAATAAAAAACTTTGAAATTTAAAATAGCATCACACAATTTCTACCTAAGGATGTCACAAAAAGTGATTAGGGGCACTCATTAATTCAAACATTGAATTTTTCTCTTTTTTATAATGTCTAATACGTGACAATCAAAAGGTTAAACGTAAAAACTACTTTGAATAAATAATTTGACATTGACGTCGATTTTATTGAATCAAAACCACATGTAACGATAACAAATGTTTTTCATTTTGGCAGGCTGCTAAACCTGATGATGGTGGGTCTCCAGCACGAGCCAGACCGCAAGGATCGGCTGGCTGCTTCCAGCGGAGCTGAGCATCTACTTGGGACTACTGGATTTGGTATGTATTCTCTCTCTTTTTTCCTGTGGGACACTGAATCGTCCAACGACCCAATGTACCATAGTGTCAGAATTTTTCAACCACAAGTAGCAGGCTTCAGACATAGTTGGTATATATTAAGAAGTGGGATGTTTAGGCCAGTAGGCTGAGTGATGACGGAGGAGGGAACAGGGAAGCTAAGCTGCCCACCTGGTTAGGTGTTATATCCAGGGGGCCAACTGGTCCAACTGGACATGTTTGGAGGTTGTATATATAGCGATCGGCGGTAACAGTTTGATGATGGAGCGCATGCGCACCGCCACATACTCATAGTCCATAAAAGTACTTTGGTTTGGATCTAACACATTTTCTATGGGAGGTTTTTCATGGGCTGGTTTATCTCTTGAAATATTATAAGCAATTTTTTTGTACGCTTTTAAATTCTTTTGTTATCAATCTTCTGGCTGTAAAACTTACTATGCAAATCAAATTAGTCTTAGAATATTCATGTTTCAATACAAAGTTAATACAAACAAAACAGGTGGAAAAAGTCCATGTCACCGATGGAATTTGAATCCACATCTTCTGACTTGCCAGGTCAGATGTGTTAACTGCTACACCACAGCATTTTCTGATTTTGTTCTCTTTTATTTAAGGTTTTAAATATGCCTTTTACTATCCAAAGCATACAGCAAGTCTTGTATCCTTTCTATATGCCTTACATAATCTTATTCATGAATCCTTTCTGTCCCTTAGATCTGGAATACGAAATGGATGCCTCATCGCTCGCTCCCGAACCAGCGACTTATGAAACTGCTTATGTTACTTCCCACAAGATGGCGTGTCGCGCCGGGGCGTTCAGCGCTTGCGGACAACTAGTGGCTACCGGCAGTGTGGACGCCAGTATTAAGGTACATACATATTTCGCCCTTTCGGGGTAGGTAGAATGTTAAAGGCCGTAAAAATAGGATTGCCATCTTTACGTCTGAATAAATGTATAATGATGTTTCTTTCAGATCTTGGATGTAGAGCGTATGCTGGCCAAATCAGCTCCAGAGGAAGTAGACCCCGGGAGGGAGCAACAAGGGCACCCTGTCATAAGGACTCTGTAAGCAAGCTTCATTCTCGGCTTAGGAGTTTAGAAACACCTATCTCTTCTCTCTTTTCGTGTGGGACACCGAGTCGTCCAACGACCTGATGAACCCTAGTGTCAGAATTTTTCAACCGCCTTCTACAAGTAGCTGGCTTCTGACATGGTTGTATAACGACCGCCGTCTAAATGATCATAGACTGCAACCGGGACCTACGGCTTAACGTGCCATCCGAAACACGGAACCATCTTACTTACGGACAATCGGGTGGTTCAGCCCGCAATGTCCTAACCAGACTGGGAACAAATTCACAAAGTAATAGATATCAACTTTGTGAGTGACCCACCGAGAATCGAACCCGGGACCTTCTGCGTTAAAGGCAGTCGCACTACCACTGCGCCATATCGGTCGTCGAAACACCTATGAATCTTATGGAATAACTCACATTCTAAAGTTTATAACTTTTAAGCACTTGCTATTACCTTCAACATTTTCATCTCAAGATTGTCAAAAGGATCCAGGTTTAATACTCAAAATTCTCAGACCATTACAAAAGAGAAAGTTTATTGGGGATTGTAAAAATTGTTGCCTTCACAGCTACGACCACACCGATGAGATAACCGCCCTGGACTTCCATCCCCGCGAGCAGATCCTGGTGTCGGCATCACGGGACTGCTGCATCAAGCTCTTTGACATCGCCAAGGCATCCGCTAAGAAAGCTTACAAGTCTATCACGGTGAGTGTGTTTCAGAGAGCACGTTACAGTTTCGTGTGATTAAGTGAATTGGTAACTTTGGCACTAAGTGACACTGTCATGTCAGACACCATTTAAGTCCCCAAAGCTATTTGACATTGCTAACTTATCAACTAAGAAAACTTATAAACTAATCTACCATGGTGAGTGTGTTTCGGAGAGCACGTTACGTAATTTAACTTTTTTGTGTTAGAACTTAGTGCCCTCGAATTTTAGTATTGATGACTATTGTAACACAATATCTCGACATGTAGACGCAGCAATCGGATTATGTCCACGTCGCATATTGTCAAAAGCCCTAAATGTCAAATTAACAATAAGCGAATGTTTCAAAACGACAAATGTGCAGAATTTCAAGTCCAATAAGTGTATTTTTTTTCTAGGATGCGGAACAAGTCCTAGCCGTGGCCTTCCATCCGTTGGGCGACCATATTATAGCAGCAACTACCCATCCTGTGATAAGATTATATGATGTGACAACCAGTCAATGCTTCGTGTGCCCAGTGCCGAGCCATCATCATACTGACACTGTCAATTCTGTCAAGTAAGTTTTTTTCAGGGTTCCATTCCGTTCCCAAAGGGTCAAAACAGGTAGAGTCCCATTACCTAAACAAATAATAAAAACAAACAATTTTTACTAAACAATACTTTAACTACCTCATTCAATAAGTAAATACCTATCTGTCTACCTATTAGAATGATCTTATTATCTATTATGGTTTATGAGGTATAGGTTGGTAACAGACGGACAGATAGCAAAGTCTCACAAAAAATACGACAAAACACGCATACATAAGTGAGATTTGCTGCTTAGGAACCTTTTAGAAACAGGCATGGAATGTATGTGGTTGGATACTTGTTTCTCGAATAAAATAAGGTAATAACTAATAAACTCGTGTCAAAATTAAAATAACCTCTCTATAGACTGTAATAATTTATTTATTTTCTAATAGGGAATTCTCTTTTTTTTTACTATTATTATATTATATTTTAGTCCCTGGATTGATGGCGCTGTGTTAGTATGTTACCGCAAAGAATAGAAAGTAATATTTATTTTTTGCTTGTTTGTAACTTGGACTTGGGACTCATTTGGAACGAAAGTGTCAGTGCATGTTAGTCAGTGCTGGAATGTTTTTTTAATCTTTTGGCTTTGAAATCTACACTGGAATCTAGTAACATAGTCGGTTCAACGCCATCTATCGAGTCCTTGGAATACTAGTCTTTCTTTAATTCTCAAAAAGAATACCCCCTATTCAATATGTTTTTCGTCATATTTATTGAATCTACAACGTATCTCCCCCTTAGATTCTCCCCGAACGGGAAATACTTCGCGAGCGGCAGCGCCGACGGCACCATCAAGCTTTGGGACACCGTCTCCAACAGATGCTTCAATACATTCATTAATGCTCACGATGGAAGCGAAGTGTGTTCAGTAGCTTTTACCAGGAACAGCAAGGTGAGATATAACATAACATAAACATAACATGAGAGTGACATAATATAACATGACATAACTAAATAACGTCAAAACATGGTGTTTAACAAATAAGCTGACATAACGTCAAGTAATATGACATAACATAACACAAGACATAACATATTACAAGGAACAGAAAGATGAGATATAACATAATATAAACATAACATAAAGTAACACAATATAAAATGACAAAATTATATAACAAAACACATGGCATCACATAACACAATACGGTAAGATATAACATTAAACGAGTTTCCATAGCGTAATTTTAATACAATATGAAATAACATAAAACAAAGACAGTGTTTTTATATTTTTTTAAATTAAAATGAAGAAGCGTGTGTCTTTTACTGAGAACAGCAAAGAATTAGCATCCATAAAAAGTACTGTTTGTTACAAGAGGTGAGCCAGTGTCCCATGCAATTAACCTACGGGCTATAAGTCTATAGGCGAAATTCGATGTACATTGCGCAGCCTGTGGGACATTATAAAACCAGGAATTGAACCCGCTACGCAATATACACTGAACTTCACCTGTATACTTGTAGCCGTAGTTTCGAAAAACGGGACACAGGTGCAAGTTTGTCAAAAGAAGGTTTTAAAGTCAAAGCGATCGGAAGTAAATATTTATCGGAGGTGTAATTGTTTGTTATTTTATTGTTTCAGTACCTGCTAACTTCTGGCTTGGATTCTTCTATCAAACTGTGGGAGCTAGCGAGCAGCCGCTGCCTCATACAATACACGGGCGCGGGTACCACCGGTATGTTTTTATTATTCGTACATTTCTATTGCCTCTTTCCCTTCCCTTTGTAGGACTGGACAATATACCTCTGTCGTAGTTGAGTAACGGCCGTTACCTGAAGCCGCTACTTGCCGGACAGGCCAAATGAACTTTTAAAACGACATTTTGTACGGAAATATAGTGGATTAGGATTAGAAGTATTTGTAGACAATAGTTTTCACAATATAACATTTTTACATATGGTCTAAGATCCGGCGATACTGCGACCGAGAGTTAAATGAATGAAATATATTTTTATACCAATTTCTTTTTTCATATCTCGACCTATGTTCCAAGGGGAAACTTGTTCACTTTCATATGCTGATTCCCCTTAAAATGTATGCGTCTAATATTTTAACACATTGCGAAAAAAAACTTATTTCTTTTTATCATACCCTGGACTGATTTTTTTAGCCAACCCATACGCAATATATATTTATTGGCATATTTTATTGTATGAAAAACATATTTCATTCATAAAACAGCAGGCCCTAGTATGGCGTAATCCCCTACCAATATTTTCCTATTTACAGGCAAACAAGAACACATAGCGCAAGCAGTCTTCAACCACACAGAGGACTACGTGATGTTCCCGGACGAAGCGACAACGTCACTCTGCACGTGGCATTCCAGGAACGCGTCCAGATGTCAATTGATGTCACTGGGACACAATGGCGCCGTTCGGTAAGTATACAAAAATAAAAACAAAGATCCACCGACCCGACCAAAATAAAACTACGACAAAACTATTCTACTACAAACAACCACAAACTCGACAAATCAAAATAGATTTGATGGCCTTTCTGACAGTATATGTAACGGTCTTTTTGACGTCTTTATAAAGAATATTTGACGGCCTCTTTGAAAGAATATTTAACGTCTTTTTTGAAACTATACTTGACGGTCTTTTTGACGTCTTTATGAAGTATATTTGACGGCATTTTTGGAAGAATATTTGACGTCTTTTATGAAACTATATTTGACGGCATTTTTGAAAGTAGATTTGATGGCCTTTCTGACAGTAAATTTGACGGCTTTTTTGACGTCTTTATGAAGTATATTTGACGGCATTTTTGGAAGAATATTTGACGTATTTTTTGAGACTATATTTGACGGCATTTTTGAAAGTAGATTTGACGACCTTTTTGGACACTATTTTGATCATGGCAACACATGATCAAAGCGAACATAGGGATGCAACATTGCAACATTTATAAAAAACAACTAGTTCAGTAAAACAAAATATCAATATCAATATCAATATCAATATCAATATGTATCGAGTTCAGTAATATTGCATCGCTAAGCGCACTTGTGCGACTGTCTAATCTAAGCCACGTTGTCAAAGTTACTTCGTGCAATACTTTGATAGCGTCAACGCATCAAACCAACCCAAACTGATCGATCCAATGAGGTAGGAAACTGAGGAATTAATGGCGCTACTCTCGACGGTGCCTTTTTTCTGTGATTGGCCAAAAATGTGTCAATGTCAAAGTTCAGTTACTTCTTATTGGTGAGTTTAGGCACAGTCGCGCCTGCTGCCATCTGCAATAAGCTTTGAGTTTTCCTCCCCGTTGACATAATAGATTCTTATACCCGTTATAACAACGATCTTATATTAATTTCCAGGCACATAGTACACTCGGGCACTGCACCGGCGTTCCTCACTTGCAGCGACGATTATAGAGCTAGATTCTGGTACAGACGAAACACGCATTAGGTGGAAATGTGGAGAACTTTACGTCTGGGACACCGAGTCGACCTACGCCCCGATCAAGCTTGGTGTTGGTATTGCAACGTTTTAGTAATACTAGTAGGTCTCTGACATGGTTGTTTAAAGTTATCATAGACAGCAAACGGGACCGACAAACGTGCCCTACGAAGCATGGAAACTTTTTCTTTTCGGACAATCAAGTGGTCCAGTCTATGTCCTAACCAAAATTGGAAATGTATGTTTTACTTATTAATGTTTTGTCGATTATTGAGTGAGTAGGTTAAGTTCGTTTATAATTATAGCTGAATAAGACGTTTAGGTTAAGAAAATTCAAAAATAAATTTCGCTCTTCAATCATATTTTGGTTTTTATTCTTTGGCTTTATCCCTCAACTGTCAAATTTTCTCTTGAAAAGGTGTTTAGCAGTTTTATTTTATAATGGTCAAATATGATTGACATTACAGTGGTGTGTTGTTGATAATTGCCAACATGAGAATATGCCACTAACCTAGTGAGTTTATAGAGTCATACATGAATACTCTTTTCAACTGATGTCCTGCGAGGTAGGTATTGTGATTGATTACTCGCTATGTAGTATTGGCTGTCAACGTCTAACGCAAAGTCATTTGTTCCACGAAGTGTCAAATATTCTCTGCAAAATTTCTGACTGAACTCCTAAGCTGTTTTTTGTTGGCCTTATGGTCGGACCATGATTGACATTATAGTGTAACGTGTTGTTGCTAATTCCCGACTAGGGCTTGCAAATATTCGAAAATTTCACTATTCGAATATTCGATTTTTTTTTCGGGATTATTCGAATAATATTCGAATATTTCGAAAAGACAAAAAAGCTTGTTATTTAAATAGAAATTTGCTTTATTTTCACGAAAAATATGCTTAAAAATGAATAGGAGACTATCATCTATAGTTTTGAGTATTTAAAATCTAAAATAAACTCTTAAACTTTCATAATAACACAAAAACAAATATAAAAGATTAAATCAATAATAATTATGACAGCAGTGAAATCAAACATCGGAAATTCGAAATAAACATCAAACCAAAAGAAATATCAAGAGGCTGATAGATAAAAGATATAATTTTTTAATGAAATGAAATAAAAAGCAATAAGGTGCGACTTATTTAATAGACATGGGAAAAATCACTCACTTAGATGAGCAGAGCGATTTGAATCTTTTGCGTCTGCGGAGTTGAATCACTCACTTAGTTCAGTAGTTCACTTAGTTCAGTAGTTCACTTAGTTCAGTTCTTCATTACGGCTCCTACGAGTCCTACGGCTCATGAGTGAGCGATGAAGCGAGCGAGCGGTTACGGAGTTTAGTTCAAACGAAATAAAGTGTTATTTAATTGTTTACGTTGTGTTGTAGTTCGCGTCTTTATAGCCTTTTTATTGGAAATATAGTTCGTGCATCAATTTAATGTACTTAAATGTAAGAATAAGAATAGAATAAGAATAATTTTATTAATATGCTTAATGCTAGTATTTACATATAAAGTTTAATTACATAACAGTACTTACATATTACAATTTAGCCTGAACTAGGATTACCCTGTATCTCAGGCAAACAAGGTCATGATTAATTGTTACATTATACATCTATTTTTATAAACTATATAAAATATTCGCATGATTAAATTATTAATATTTACATTTTCATTATCTATGCAAACAAATTACAAAATTATTAACTAAGAGTTCACTTTTATAATTAATATTACACAACTATCGTTATACATCTAAAATATATTAGGTGAGAACCGTTAATAATTCCTCTGTTTCCTCATAGGACAACAACTGCAAAGCTCCTTGCAGGTACCCTTTTACATTCATTGTAACATAAAGGGTATATCGACAAAGTTGCATTTAGTCGATTGTAGAGCCGGGGTCCCAAAAACACAAAAAATCTCGATGAGAAAGCGAAGTTTGTTTGTGTTTTATGTGTGCAGACAATATCTTTTCGTCTTTTGTTAGTTACATCCGTGCTATATGATAGAGCCGCGTGTTGTTTTAGTACAGTGCTCAAAATAAATAATTGTCGAATTGTTAGCACTTTGCAGGACTTATACAATAGGTTAGTAGGGTACAAAAATGGACGAAAACTTGATACCTTCAGAACTGCTCTTTGTGCTCTTTCAAGTGTCAGAAGGACAGTTTTACATGAACCCCCCCATGATGAAATACAATATGTAAGAAGTGATTGACAAAGCGCAAGGTATATTTGTGTAATCAGCTTAGAGTCCGCAAATGAACGTAATTTTTTGAAAACAAAAATCAACTTACGGATTCTACTGCTTAAGGCTTCAATATGTGGTCTAAATGAAAGCAAGTCATCCATGATGATGCCTAAATATTTAATTTGGTGTGCGGCTGAAATCACAGGACAGTCACAAATAGTGTCCATTGGGGAATGACAGTGATGAGCATAAATACTGGGAATGGGATTTGCTGAAGGATAGCTCCTCTTTGAAAACTTTACATAACTTGTTTTATCGGCATTCAGGGTGAGTTGATGGTATCGCAGCCAATTGCTTACGATATTAAATCCACGCTGTGCATATTCGAAAACCTGTTTTTCAGTTTTGGCAGAAAAGATTAGGGCTGTATCATCAGCATAAGAAATAATCCTGCCGCAGTCCAATTCAAGGCTACAAAGTTCATTAATATAAATCAAAAATAGGGTTGGACCTAAAATACTACCCTGTGGGACCCCAAAGGATGTATTTGATCGAAAAGAGCTTATAACATTACCTATTTTGACGCATTGGCACCTGTTAGATAAATAACTTTCGAATAGTTTTAGTTGCGTACCTCTTATACCTATATTTTCAAGCTTACGTAAGAGGATTGGGGTGGAAACAGTGTCAAAAGCTTTAGCAAGATCAAGAAATATACCTATAGTTTTATTCCCTGTATCAAGTTCCCTCGTAATATGATCGGTTAGTTGATGGACTGCATCAGAGGTTGAAAGTTTGGCTCTAAATCCAAATTGCATAGCCGATAGAATAGAATTCTTTTCTAAATATTGTGTAAGTCTAGTATTTATAATTTTCTCCAAAACTTTAGATATTGATGTCAATAGGGATATAGGCCTGTAATTAGTAACAAGATTTGTAGGACCTGATTTGTGAATGGGTACTACGACTGCTTTTTTTAGACAATCAGGAAAAAGACCATCAGCTAGACATTTTTGAAAGATGTGTGTTAGTGGTTGGACCAATAAGTGTTTAAATTTTTTCAATATTTTGGTAGAGATATTATCCCAACCTACTGCACAATCCTCTTTCAATCCTGTTATAATTCTATCAACCTCTTGTTCATCCGTGTCTAGCAATACAAAGGACTTTGACAACGTTTGTGTGTTAGTATATGGGAGGTGAGTGGTGGTGCTCTGAAGATTTTCGGCCAGTTTTTTGCCAACATTAACAAAGAAGTCGTTGGCATAATTAACAGATTCTGTTTCGGATCGATGCGAATTTAATAATTTTGATGAAGTTTCTTGTTGTTTTGACGTGTAAGTTAAGTTCTTAACATGCTTCCAGACTTCCTTATTATTCTTGCCAGCCTTAGCAAGTTCACTCCTATCATAACTGCTTTTTACTTTTTTTAATAAGTCGTTACAAAAATTGCGGTATCTTTTATAGGTGACTTGAAGAATTACATTTTCAGAGTTCTTTTTAGCCTTATTATGCAGTTTATCCCTGTTTTTCATACAACGAATCAGTCCCGGAGTGATCCATGGCTTAATATTAAATAATTTCTTACTTATTTTCACAGTCATAGTATTATCTAATATACCTTGTTGCACAGTTTTTATTAAGTGCAATAATGCAGTGTTAGCATCAGCAAAATTGTAGACTCGACTAAAGTCAGTCGTGCACAAATATTCTTCAAGTTTCTTTATATTCAATTTATTGACAAATCGAGTTTGCCGTGACCTCATTTTCTTCAGACTAAGTGTTAGTAAAACAGCATTATGATCGGTTATAGATGAGTTAGCAACCAGCGTAAGTGATGGTAGGCACGTTTTAAGCATGACGTGATCTAAACAGGAACCAGTCTTAAACGTTGGAAGAGTGTGCGCAGGAAGAAGCCCGTGAGATAAACATAGATTGAGATATTCCTGACCAGGAACATTATCGCTTCCTACTGTGCCAATATTTATATTGATATCGCCAATTAGAATTATATTTCTAAACTGAGCTAAACTTATAAGAAGTGTATCTAACGATTTCAAAAAGTCGTCAATTTTCACAGTAGAAGGAGATCTATATATCGCAATAATTGCCGTATCCATGCCAATCTTTATCAAAAGTCGGTTACATTCTGCTAAAAAAGGCTCCTCAACAAGTATGTCTAAGCTGCTTTTAGCATATAACACTACTCCATCATTTTGGTAGTAATTATATTTACTATGAAATGAACTGTAGCCATCCATAGAAGGCAGGTTAAGATTACTACGGTTCGTCAGCCAGCATTCCGTTAAAATAATTAAGTCACAGTTGAAATTTAACCGCTGTTGGAGTGTACTGAAATTGTCAATATTTTTATAAATACTGCGAATATTTTGTGTTAGTATTGTCAGCGCATTTTGGTAACGTGAAAAATATTGTTTGCAGTTTTCAACTTCACAGGATTTGGATTCGTAAACAGAGAAATCATCTAGGTCATCCATTAAAATATTAGTCATGATGACTAATTGAATAAATGAAACTAAAACTGGTTATTAAAAATATAGATCTAGACTACTTACTAAAAGACGGCGATCTTAGGCGCCTTCATAGTCAATGGAATTAATGTACCTTTGCACGGCAATTTTTTTAGCGGGGCATTCATCATCACCTGTATTGTGATTACTCGGCTTTTTAAATAGTCGGCAGGTTGCACATTTTGGAGTTTCCGCTTTTTTCACGCAGTCCTTGGCCGAGTGACCGACATCACCACAATGAGCACATGTTTCTGCTGGATTTCTGCAGGTTTTAGCAGCATGACCATATTGCTGACATTTGAAACACCTCGTGACTATGGTAAAGTCACGTACAGGGCAGGCCGACCAGTTAACAAAAACTCTGTTCTGATTAATGAGGGCTTTTCGTATGATTGCTGGTACTTCTATGATGTAGTTGCAGGTTTCAGCGTCTTTTTTGCCCGATTTATGACTCAGTTTAATTGAGGACAGGAATTTTTCCCATGACCAATCTTGGAGTTTGTCAGCTAGATTCTGCTCATAAATGCATTTATAGACGTCTTTTTCAGGCATTGTCGATGGTAATCCAATAACTATGATTCTGGGCTTGCGTTTGTGGGGCTCGTCGATAGTGACATCACAGGAATTTAATTGTACTGACCGTTTTAGCTTCTCGATGTCTTCTTTTGAGTCTGTGCTGATAATAACGCCACCATTTTTCACCCTGCGTAATCCTCTGACGTGTAATTTCATCTCGTCTGGTTTGATGATCTTCTGGACTAAAGTTTTTGTCTCCTCGCTGGTCTTCAGTTTATCATTTGGATAGATTGCAACAGAGCTTATATTTGAAGGGCGAACTACACTTTTAGTACCTGTTTTGATGGCATCGGCGAAGGTCTTACTTGTTTGTGGTTGGGTCTGGGCAGTCTCTTTGATACATTCCTTTAATTTTTGGATTTCCACAATTATTTCTGCATTTTCTACAGTGGCCTGATTGTTTTGGTAGTTGATTAAAGCATATTGCTTAGCAGATTGATATGCCACTGCAACTTGGGCTGAATTGTTTGAGATTTGACGGCAGAGATTTTGAATTCTAAGCTTCTGCTCCGTGTTCAGTTTGCTTTCTCCCGTTATAGTAGTAATTTCCTTGATCAAATTTTCGGTAGCATTCAACCAATGATGTATTTGATCAGTGCTTACCACTTTTGGGGGATCTAGCGGCTGCCGAGGCGGTGTAGGCGGCGGAGTTCGAGCCGTACGGTTGCTGCGATTTCCAAAAGGACTATCTTGTCCAGTCGCTGACATTTTTCCTTATGTCTAGTTTCCCATTCAGTAAACACTAAACTAAAACCACATTAAACAACGTCAATGTAAATCATAGTCGAACGTGACTACACAGCTCACTAAAAACTAGGGCAAGTATTTGTATGCACAATTTTATACAATTATTTCAAAGACACGTCTGCTTGCTGCGAAGGTAGCAAAATATCAATGTAAGGAAAGATTTATCGAAGTAATATGTGAATTTAAAATTTGAGGTTATATTTTATTTTCTATCTTTAATAAATGTGTTTCTATTTTTAATTTGCCGTGTGATGCCGACTTAGAATAGCATCACCCCACATCCTTCCCGCGGGTGTCGTAAGAGGCGACTAAGGACTCGAGAGTATTGGTGTATTACAATTTTTAGGCGACAGGCTGACAACCTGTCACTATAGTGATACACATGTTTTCTGAAACAACCTTGGAAAACAATCCTCAAAAATGTCAGACGTGGCCATAGTGACCGTATTCTTGCAGCCATTAACGCTCTGCCTGCCCCGCGAGGGATAAAGGCGTGATATATGTATGTATGTAATAAATTTGCTTGATTGTAAAACAAAATGGTGCAAAACTATCCCGATTTATCAAACAAAAATGTACCCTATTGTTTTACATTTTACGATACTTTTTGCTTCACGTATTCATACCCAATGGACAGACGCGTGATTTAAATAGCCAAGACTTCGAAAAACAGCGTCCCCACTCTTTCCTACGGAATTCGATTTCTTTGTCTCTATCTTACGCGAGTGTGTGTTGTGCGGCTGTGTGCGTCGTGCGGCGCGAGTCGCGAGCCGAGCGGGTGCCCGCCCCGCGAACGCGCGCGCCGCCGCTGCGCCGGCCGTTCGCGCCAAATTCACGGCTCGCGCGTGAAGTGAGCCGGTGAGTTGTGAACTAAAGCTATGTCAGAGGAACTACGGAACGACTGAGTTGTAAGAGCGGACTTAGTTCTTTTAAGCCAATCGTTCATGAGTTACCCACGACTATTACTTATTTAATAAGAATTTGACCATTTAATTACCATTTTAGTGATTAGATTTCAAATCACTGTTACCAGAATTGTCATATAATATATCTCTTATCTATCAGTTTCTTGATATTACTTTAATACTTACTTTTATAGGAATGTAGATATGATAATTCGTTTTTTAACAAGTGTGCAACTGCGCACGTGTACGTATACAAGGTCTTAGCTTAATACTCAAGTTTGATGGTTATTTCAAATTTTTGATGTTTGATTTCACTGCTGTCACAATTATTATTGATTTTATGTTTTTATTTGTTTTTGCGTAATAGCAAAACAAAATAATCAAAGATAAAGATAAAGCTACTCAGTACTCACTGCCATGTTCATCACGCGTAGCGCAAATCTGGCACGAGAGGTCAAGTTAACTGGTCAACATTATGTTGTTTTGTTTGTATGACGACCATCCTAACTTGAGCTCATCCGCGCGCCAGTTTTGATAAAATATGTATGTGCATTGTGCAGTTCATATTAATTGTTTCTATTATAACTAGCATGATAGTTTCATATTAAAAAAAAACAGTAGCATTAAAACATTATAGCATTTATAGCTAAATAGACGACAAACAAGTTTCTTTATTTGAGGTTAGGTTAGAATCCGTGAATGAAAAGAAAAAGTCAGTAAATTATAGTTTAAGGTTTGTAAAATTGTGTTACATAAAGCAGCAGCAGTACAGCATACGTTTATTTTCTAAATAGTGAAATGACACCGTAAAAAACACTGAAACACTCACAAACATACATACATACATATATCACGCCTTTATCCCTTGCGGGGTAGGCAGAGCGTTAACGGCCGTAAGAATACGGTCGCTATCGCCACGTCTGACATTTTTGAGGATTGTTTTCCAAGGATGTTTCAGAAAACATGTGTATCACTATAGTGACAGGTTGTCAGCCTGTCGCCTAAAAATTGTAACACTCACAAACTCAACAAAATTTTGTTACCGCGCGGAGAAAGTAATTTTTTTTTACGTAGACATTTGCCGTTAAGGAGCGGCAAGGGTGTTGATACCATGCCGCTTAGTTTTGTAAATAATTACAGGTTTATGATTATGGTCGAATATTCGAATTTTCCCAATTTGTTTTCGAATATTCGATCTGGTTTACTATTCGAATTATTCGAATATTCGAATATTCGAATATTCGAATGCAAGCCCTATTGCCGACATGATAATACACTACTTACCTGACTATAGAGCTCAACAGATGACTCTCCCTTCAACTGATGTCCAGTGAGGTAGGTATTGTGGCTGCTCGCTATGTAGTATTGGCTGAGTGGTCCCGTCATGTCTTTGGAGATGTCTTTCGACGCTTCGTCTTCTTCTGATGATGACGTTCTTCTGTAAGAAGAAATTTCAATTTCATTACTTTCAATCGACTGATCTTAGATAAAAACTGCTCGTGACTTATCATTCACGTTTGAATTGAAATTGACCATTTCCTGGAAACTGAGATCGAGGAGACTGGAAGCACGGAGGAGAGTAACCAGTGGAGAACGCGTCGGTACGATTTTGTTCAAAACCAAGCTCACTGGTTTTTGCGGGGGGAGAGGTAATTATCGCTAGACGCAATTGGCTTTCGCAATGACCGCATATTTTGTAGAGATGGGAAAAATAAATATGTAAAATTATATCGATATTTTATATCACCGTTTAATAAGTTTACTCATATTATGTGTAAGAAAATTTATTGAAACATGTGCATGCTAATATTAATATAGCGATACATGTATAAAAAAAAAATAATAAGCTCCTACTTACATTGTAATTTTAGGGTATGTATTGAAATAATTGTACCGAATTGGAAACGACCTGTTACGATCATTTTGGATGGTAGGGCTGGTTGGCGAGACGATGCTGGTCAGCAGACAGACAGACGGACATGACAAGATGATATATTGACCTACCTATTGATATTTTGTTCTGATTTCATAATAAATGAAATAGTTACAAATTGACTCGAGAGTGTTGGTGTATTTTTAGGCGATAGGCTGACAACCTGTCACTATAGTGATGTGATACACATATTTTCTGAAACAACCTTAGAAAACAAACATCAAAAATGTCATACGCGGCGATAGTGGCCGTATTCTTACCATTGGCCATTAACGCTCTGCCTACCCCGCAAGGGATAAAGGCGTGATATATGTATGTATGTATGTATGTTACAAATTGATATTCGACTAGCGCAAGATCTTTTATTTATAATAATGAAACACGAAGTTTTGGCGCGGGGGGAATGCGTCCGCGCCACTCCATATACCCCGAATGCATTCATTCATATAATATACATTGTAGGTAAGTTGTTAAGTACGTACATTAACATAATTCTTTTATGACGATCCCAGAATTATCGATAAAATCATTTTATACTTCTGAGAACAGTGGTATAGCACTAATACGAAGAAAGAGCCAGCCTACGTATGGACACACCCGTGCGTTAGAAAGGGATAGCAATGAAAGACATCAACGGGAGCGCATCAGAAATTATAAATATGGAATTATTTTTCATTAAAATTAAATTTTGAAAGAATCAAGCATAAAAATGTTTACCTATGAAATGTTATCCCGTCTTTTGCGGAACTTGATGTTGTATTACGCTTTCCACACCATTTCACTGCACAGGAAGGCATTCTTGATTACGTTTATACGCCAAAAAACGAAGCGCGGAACGTCCGTTCTTTCGCACAGTCTCAACCCGACTAATCAAAATTTTGATGCGTCAGCCTTATAAAGCATACATCAAGTGAGTGCGGTCGCCCCCGCATGCGTTCTCCACTGGTTATTGTCCTCCGTGACTGGAAGATTCACGAATGCAATGTAAACATGGTTAGACTAGTCGTTGTGGACTTCGATTTTATGAATCACACTTTCAAAAATTGAGTTCCCGAACAGAGACTTGGTTTTTCTCTAGACGCCTCTAAAGACCGCATCTTGAGCTGACTTGACTGCATTCACCTTGCCGGGAAAACTTGAACCAAACTCGATTGGTGTAACTATTGGTTTCTTATTATGTATTGACATACATACCCTAATAAGTTATGCGCCCTCCTCTGTTCAGGCACGAAGGCATAATTGTCTTTATCGGCGAGGAATCTCACGAAACCCTCGAATGAGAGGCAGTTCTCTGCTCTCAATGCTGCGTCTGGCTCGTGCCTCTGTGAAAGAAATACAAAGTAACAAAGATCTAGTTAGGTAATCTTCGTCTTCATCAGCATCAAAACCGTATTGAATGATGTGGAAGTCTGCTAAAGAACAAATTGTACATTGATTGGAAAATAGCGTTTTAAATAAGTAAAATGTGTACAGTGGCATTGAGCTCTTCAATCCGTCTTACAATCTATTTGAAGTACCCTACCCAACAACATATCAATAACAGACTATGAAGTAAATAGTAAGTTACAAACCAGCTAGTAGTATCAAACCAAGTACATCTTGGTGTCAATAATGACCGAACTAGATCTTTTCCTGTACTTAACTAAATAGTTTATTTATTTATTTATTATTTAGGACACACACAGTCATGCATACAAAGGAAAATACAAACATATTTTGATAAAAGACCTGGAGGTCCATAAAAGAATATAACAATTTTTGAATTATGGGAGCAAACGGTTATGACTTATTTGAATGTTTATAGTTAACAAAGAATACACAACACTTGATTTTAAGGTTCCGTGGTTATTATCACTAAAACTATAAGACATTATAACGGGTTTTAACTCACGGTAGGGATATATCGAGCACCCAATATTGCACCCATCGAGCACCCAACGCAGAAGAATGAGGGTAGACATGTTTGCCCTTAGCCGTCACCCGCAGCCGCTCCAGTTTACCCGTGATCATGGCGATTGCAACATCGCCGAAATATTGGGTGCTCGATATACCCCTACCGTGAGTTAAAACCCGTTATTGTCTTATAGTTTTAAGAATACACAAATTTGTAAATATTGTGCAGAATAACGAAGAGTTAACTAAAGTTACAAAAGTTTATGTTTTATCTGTTTTTTGATCTTATACTAAGAATCATGAAATGGATGATGGAAATAGTATCTGGAGTAGTACTATTAGTGCTTTCGCGTTAGCATGGCAATAGCGATCGTTGACACCACTACCACTGTACTCGTATTTTAGATAGCGATATATCGTTTTCCTCTGTAAATGTATACGACATGAATATCGCTTGAGTATAGGGATACACATATCTGAACTTGGCTTGTATCCCTGTACTCAGCGATAATCGTATCGTTTATATTTACTAAAGCAAACGATGTATCGCTATCTAAAGTGCGAGTACAGTGGTACTAAATGTCAACGATTGCTATTGCTAACCTGACTGAAAGCAGTATAGACTAGTAGCGTAACTTACCTGTATAATGTCTCTTAATTGTTTCTCAGTCTTAGGCTCATTTTGTCTAGTCTCACAGAATTTCCCTAGCGTCGGCAGGGACAACACCCTTCCGCTTACGTCTGGACACGCCCCTGTACAAAAAAAGAGTATGGTAATTTGTTGATACAAATTCGTATACAAAACTAACTACGAGAATATGAAACTGAATGTTTCGAATATCTACTTGGTGTTTTAATCAATCACCATATTAATTTTTGTTAAAAAGTAAACACAAACGAAAAAAGCGGAAAAAAATCACGCCACCGCTGGGATTCGAGCCCTCGTCTTCTGACTAGCCGGGTCAGACGTGTGATCACGTGGGTTCGAATCCCATCGGCGGCGTGAGTCTTTTCAGCTCGTTCCGTTTATAATAACTTTCTAACAAAAAGTTAATATGAAACTGATGCCAATTTTCAGTTAAGTTCTTCGCGTAGCAAAAAGGGTTTTCTCCACAAGCAATTGTAATTACATAAAAAAAATCTATTTCATCTATTTATTTTAGAACTGTGCCCCAAGCGCCCAAAAATGTGGAAGTCATGACTCCAGGAAAATTTAAGAATAGTACCGACCTGGTAACGCAGCAGCTGCCAGAAGGTCGAAGGCTTTCTTCCGACCGGACTTGTCACCAGCCTTCAGGTCCAACGATCCGTTTCTTGTTAATAGGCCTGGCAAAAACAATTTGGTGTATTAATATCATCTTCCTACGCAAGACTATTGACACTTAGTATAGTGAGACATTTCTAAAGGCATTTTCTAGTATCCCTACAACCAATAGATGGAATAAGCTAACATAACATTTGACAGCTGGTATCCCACTTCTGATATCATTTTTGGTCGTAGCGAAATTTGAATTCGAGAGTTTTCACCTTTGATGGCTGCATATCCGATCGGTTTTCTGTAGAGTCTTGCTGGGCCTAGAATTTTTTACCTTTTGTTTTCTATCCCACGTCTGACTTCAAAGTACATTGTACAAAATCTCTTAACTATTTTTTATTGTGTTGTCCACACGTTTTACATTTCTCGTGTAGTAAAGGAGCTTTGTAGTATCCTACTTCTGATACCAATGTAAGTATATTCTTGTGAAACTAAAATGACTAAAGAAACATACATACCACTTTTGAACACTTGATCGCTGAACAGCTGTTAACAACTCCCATACTTATCGTGTAGTTGGCAGAGCTTTTAGTAGGTAGTATCCCACTTCTGATACCAATGTATGACACATACCACTTTTGAACACTTGATCGCTGAACAGCTCCGGAGAGCTCCTGCACTTCTCGTGTAGAGGGGGGGAGCGCACGCGCGGCACGGCCAGCTGCTCGAAAACGTCGCGCAGTTCCGACCGCATTACTAAACTGCAAAACAAAATAATACTATAAGAAACTTACGAAACGTAGGTAGCAAAAGGCCAGTTGATATGATGAGCTATGAGCGACGGCCAATATTGGAACAGGCGACGCGACTTTGCCTTACATTTTTTTTGCATTTGTGGTGTTACGTTACAATGTGTGTCTGATCGATGGGTACTTTGAGGTCCTACTAGTCCTAAAAAAGATAATGTTTACTTCTGAAAAGTAATCTAGGTACATCTTTTTTTGCGTCATGAAAAATATAGGAATCTTTACTAAATAATGGCTGTAAACCTACTCTGTTTTCTGTCAGTAACTGCCAATCAGCCTAGCTAGGAATTATTCGGCTTCTATCTGCTCTTGCAATCTTTTCCTATCTACTTGTGTAAGATTGAGTTTATAGTGTCAAATTAACATCCTCACCTAAAACTCCTAAACAGCGCGACGAAATCGGCGAAGTCGAGCTGCGTGTCGTAACCAACGGAGCCCGTCCGCAAGTGCTTCAGGTTCTCCCAGAAGCGCTCGCTGGTCTCCAGCTTTCTTAAACTGCAAGGAATGTGAAAGATCTTGTTGGTAAAAAGCTCCAAATCTTAAAAAAATATGTGTGGGCTACGGATGCACAAATGATGGGCAAATGTCAGAAGGTCGCGAAGCCTGGAGAAGTCTAACAAGCAGTAGGCAGGTAGCTTAGCCAACAATGTCATCACAAAATAAAATCGTCCTTCGGCAGTGTAGCCTCATTGCTGATGAGATATTTTCATAGCAGTCGCCTTTTTGACGTGTACAAGGCGTATTTTTATCAAATCTCTACTGGCGTGTGCGCGGTTCACTTTACTTCAAGTGGTGCAAATGAAGTAAGTGAACTTCCCGCAGGTCCTCGCATTTCAGGTGCGCGTCTTATTATGTACATTTGATCCCCTGTTCAACGAGAACCTATAAATCTACCTGCGTACCTGCTCTGTCTGTTGGTACTGCTGGCCATGATGCTGGTGGCTGCTGCCGTCAGACTGCTGTGTCGGGGCGGGCATGGGTGATGGTGTGTCATGGCCGCTGAGTAAGAGCTGTGAGAACAGAAAGATAAATTGATGTAATGTGCTTTTCAACTAATAAATAACTTTAATAACAAAGGTTTTATTATGAGGCAACCTTTACCTGTATTAGGCGAGACATCAAACCTACAGCTAGATAATGGGAGAAACTGTTTCCACCCAATATATCTCATGTGTCACCACCCGAAAAGTTTTCCCTGGAAAGCCTAATCTACTAGAAGTTACTCAACTGACTCCGAGCTGGGCCCTAAGTCTGCTAAATGAAAATCGTTTCAGTTGGATGTCGATTGGATCTCAGTTGGATCATTTCGGTTATTTCGCAGTCTGCTAACAGTTTGAAGTATAGAAAAATCACATTGGCAATTGAATGAAAGTTGAATTTCTAAGGCGTTACAATGACAAAAAATAGCAGACTTGGGGCCCTGGTGTTGAGAAGTGCTACGAAAACAAGGCAAAGTAGGGCTTTTCATATTCATATTTCATTTGTTGGATTCATATACTTCATTTCATTTCTTCTTTTCCGCTGGAGATAAATGGGCCACCTGCTGGTCTCTCCCAATCGCCAATATCTGGTACAGCCAAATCAGATGTGCTAGTTACTTTGTTTTAGGTATTTATGGTGAAAAAAGACCTTAAAAGAAGAATACATGAAGATTTCCTACCTGTGTCGTGGTGATCCGTGGATGACCTCATCGTCGCTCCGAGCTGAGCTGGACGCGTAGTTTTTGGGCGAACTCGTCTTGAGTTCTGACGTAGATTTGTTTTTCTGAAAGCGAAATAAATAAACGATGAATATCACATTCTATAAGATCCGTCAGAAAGCTCGAAAAGAAACTCAAACACTAAAGGTAGCCGAGAAAGATTTGCCGATGGAACGGCTTATCATAAAGTCTTGAAGACATTTTTAGGGCCAGCACCATAAAAAAATGCATCGGTAGTTTATCGAAGGCCCATATATCTTCTCATGGCATGATGTGTTCCAGCACAGACCAGAGAAGATATCATGCACTGGCCCGAGCGACACGAATGACATCCCTGCTCTGTGAAGAAAAGAAAGAAAAGGAGTGCAGTTACCTTAAATTTGATCCCTGTACTTTTGATAGATTCCGAGTGTGAGTCGGTGAAGGCACCTTTGACAGGAGTGGAGTGGGACGAGCTGCCGCAAGTCGACTCCCGACCTCCGAACACCTGGAGATAAACAGGCAAAATAATGTATATAAATGTAGATTGACTGCATTAAGAACATTTTATGTCGAGGGTGAAATAAAAGAAGACGAGAGAACGAAAACAGGGAAGTGGAAAGCAAAGGATGAAAGGTGGAAAGACGAAAAGGTAACAGATGGAAAAAAGGAAAGGTAGCAAGAACGATGAAAATTGGAAAAAAGAAAAGGATGAGAAATATTAAAACGAAAGATGTCAGTCTGCCTATACCCGTATATCGTCGGAGACTAGCGGCTCGCAACAGCATCTGTCCTCATAGTACAGCGCCGTGTACCTTCTTGTTCTTGAGTCAAACCAGACTCCTATCCGCTAGCTTGGCTTGGGAAACTACAGTAAGGACATCCTAATAAGCCCGAATAGCTTTGATAAAAATGAAAAGTATGAATGTTTACTATTTGTAGAAATATCCACAAGATAGTAATTTCGAATACTTGGTGTTTTAATCAAACACTAGATATATATAATTCACAAATCGGAAAAAGCTCCACCTCTCGTCAACTTGTACAGCCGTAATGTTGTCAATTGAGTGACTATGTAGTCCTACTACAAAGTCATAGGTGGCGCTGATGCCACTCGTATGTCGTAGATAGAGAAAGTGGTCAAGTAAGGAAAAAATATATGAACGAAACAAGTAGATCAGAATTTCGCCGCCTGGGTTAGAGCCAACCGTGGTGTAACGGTTAACACATCTGACCCGCCTAGTTAGAAGATGTGGGTTCGAGTCCCATCGGTGGCGTGAATTTTTTCCGCTTGTTTCGTTTGTATTAGCTTTCTAACAAAAAGTTAAGAAAAGTATGAAGATGAAAGGATGAAAAATTAAAGTTGGTGAAAGATGAAAAGATGAATGGCAGAAATAGAAACAAAACATTAAAAGGTGAAAGGATGATAGATGAAAGGTGGAAAATGAATGATGATAGTGAGAATGAATTTATACCCGTATAGCGTCGGAGACTAGCGGCTCGCAGCAGCATCCGTCCTCATAGTACAGCGCGGTGTACTTGTTCTTGAGCCAAGCCAGACTCCTGTCTGCCAGCTTGGCTTGGCTGAGCAGCGCTCGGATCACAGCGTGCAGACCGACCGCCCATACCCTGCGGAAAATTAAAAGCAGGCAAGTTCAACGAGCGTAGAAGAAATCTTTTAATATAATTACAAAATTGGAGTTGGCGAAGAAATGAGAAAACACATATAAAAAGCATAAACGGTAGATAATGCATGCACAATAGCAAGCGTGCCTTTTTTTCACTGTAAGTATATCGCGAGCAAAGCAAGTAGGCATGCCAAAAATTGGAATAATAAATATTTGACTAGCAAGTATAAACCAAATGTAACGTAAAGCAAGCATATTATGCATGCAGTATATGGGAAAGTTGTCATATAACCTTACCTATAAGAATACGCTGGAAACATAAAGTGGACTGTCCTGTTATCACTCAGCGTCCTTCCGTATACTAATGTGATGATGTAGGGGCTGAAATCAATAGAAAGTTGGTATATCATTATTATAGATTTCCCCGTATCCTCAATTTATGGCTATATTTTGTTAAAACAATTTGCCACATGAATACAAATTGACAACAGTTTCAGCAGTGCGCTCCCACAACATAATTCCGTATTGCATCACAAAATTGAGCATAAAGTATCACCACTCAAATGAGTCGTATTTGGCAGCTATAGAAATTATGACATGTAATGGTAATTTTTTTAATTTATTAGTAAAACACTTTTTCACTAGTTTCACTTTTGTATTTGTTTAATCTTGATAATTAAACTATTTGCGACCGGTTTCGAACATCATCTTCGGGCAATTATTTAAAATCAAATCATAAGAATGAGAATGAAAGAAGAAGTGTTTTACTAATAAATTAACATGGAGTTCCATCAAGAAATAACAACACAAAGTGTAAATTACTGGTAATTTTTTGTTGACATGTCTTTTGTCTCTTCTAGTACGCGTATAAAAGCTGGCAAAATTGTCTTATTAGAGCGGCCTTACAGTAATGTTAGGGAATTTACCTCTGTGCTGCCATGTCTAGGCCGTGTCGTCTAGCATATGTGACAAACTCTGCTATATCCCGTTTGTCCGACAACTTGCCACATAGATTTAGAATAACATCAGTTTCTGCAGCGCGTCCCCATAACATAATTCCGTACTGCATCACAAGACTGAACATAATATCAGTCAACTTACCTCTGTGCTGCCATCTCTAGGCCGTGTCTTCTAGCACACGTGACCAACTCTGCTATATCCCGTTGATCCAACAACTTGCCACCAACCCGCATGTCCTTAACACACTGGAGGTCGATGAACCTGTAAAAACATCGATTAATAAATTGGTGCGTAAACTAGCGAACGCAAATAAGGCTCTGCCTGCCACAATCAGTAAGAAGATACACCTTGATTTCAGAAGAATTCTGACACCTGACTGAAGATAAGAAGATTAGTAACTATCCACATTCCACACATTATTATTGTATCACATCAGGCTATCGCACAGTCTACTGCTAGACGTAGGCCTCTTCCAAAGCTCGATCCTGTTTCTTTCAGCAGCTGCCCGCTTCAAGTCCTGCGTCAAGTTAATCTTGCCGGAAAGCATCCAACGCTTCGTAACTTGATATTTCCATCTTCCATCAGCTCTATGACCGATGGGTTGATACTCGTATGATAACTGTGTTCAGTCAGCCTACTAGATGCCCTTTCAGTTCGCAATACTTTATTAGACCTGCCTATGTCTGGTGATGATTACTTAGATGCATCCCGCTTGTACGAGAGCTAACCATTTTGGGCCTTACCATAGCCTTACCACAAAAAAGTTATACGCGAGTTGAACGCGTTTTCTATGTATGAACATATTTTTTAAGTACGCGTTCGACTCGCGTCTTAACTTTTTGTGGTAAGGCCCTTTAGCTTCTGGGACAGTGCAGTCTACATACAGCGACATCTATTGACGACGAATCACAAACTACTCACCCTTCTTCTCCAACGATGCCAGCCTCGTTCTCATGAAGGTTGGAGGTGTACTTCAGAGGAATCACCTCCTCGGGGTTGTAAGAGAGGCTCACTTCTGGCTGCTGGACGTTTTCGCTTGGGGTTTCACCTGGGGACGTAGAAATGTAAATTCCGTAAGAATTAAAAAACAACTACTGGTTGCTCAAGGCATTGGGCAAAAGTTCGAATTATACAAATCCGCCAGACGTAATGGCTAGATCGATAATCTAATGGAAAATTGTGTCCTAAATGGCCTGAGGACTCGCTCTGAGTAGACAAAAAATGAGGGCGCCACTTTCTTTGCGATCTGTCAAATCTGACGGATCATAAAAAATTTTTCATACAAAATTTTTAGGTCCATTATATTTAATTTCTACTCTTTCTGGCCAAGCATACATGAGCCAGAATGCAATATTGCATCTGTCTTTAAGTGACATTAGGGCTCGTATCGTAAAACTTTAGGGTCTGTTTACCACACTCAACTCTGAGATTGATCTTGAGTGTGATTTTGAGATGTCATTTGTACTGCCTGACATTAATTGTCAATATCGCTCCTGAGATCGATAGTAAAGTGTCGTTTTGTGACCTAAGCTTACCATAATGTGACTGATGTATATGAGCCGTCCGGCACCACGTCAAAAGAATGCCCTCTTAAGCCTTAGATGTGAGTCAGGATGCAACGTTGACTGTGTCTATATGAGACATTTATACACCTAAAGTGTCGTTTTGTGACATAGAGTGGCCTAAACTGACGTGTAGTGATATAAAGAGACGTTTGGCCACCTAAAGTATGACGTTTAGGTGATCGATCGATCTTAAGTGTGCCTTTGAGATTCTGGTAGTATTAACTGACATTTGTCAAAATCGCGCTTGAGATCGATCTCAGAGTTGAGTACGATTTATAAATACGGACCTTAGTGACATGTCATCTGACTTACCATAATGCGACTGAGGCCTATGCGCCGTCCGGCACCACGTCAGAAGAGCACACGCCCTCTCCAGCCTTAGATGAGCCAGGGTGCCCCCCCACTCCGCCTCGCCTACCACGCACGTCGTACCATGGTGCATTATCTGTGAAGAAACGGAATACTTTGGTTTTAAGGAGTGATGATGTGGCCAGTTGCCCTTGGCTGAATGACGAAGGTCTTCTCCTCTTCTTCTTCTTTTTCGTGTGGGACACCGAGTCGTCCAACGACCCGATGAACCCTCGTATCAGAATTTTTCAACCATCTTCTACAAGTAGCAGGCTTCTGACATGGTTGTGTAACGACCGCCATCTAAGTGATCATAGACAGCAACCGGGACCTACGGCTTAACTTGCCATCCGAAACACGGAACCATCTTACTTACGGACAATCGGGTGGTTCAGCCCGCAATGTCCTAACTAATGATGAAGGTAAAGGAAAGTTATCCGCCTGGTCAAGTGTTGTGAATAGTTTGTGACTTGGCGCTTCTTTTTTTGTGGGATCGGTCGACTAATCATTCATTACCGAGTCGTTCTTCGATAAGACATTAATGATAGGGATCGTATAATAGTTTTACTTACTCCATTGTTGACTTATTAAGCTCTAACTTGACGACGTCAGTGACCTTTTGCATTTAAGGATTACCTCGTATTATTGGTCCATGGAATGACAGTCATTCTTCTAAGAGTGAAAAACAGTAAAGACTCACTTGCAAAATATGCCTATCCATCCTCTCCCCATTCTGCGGAGCTAAAGGAAACATAGTGACGCCGTGGTCATGTGGTGGGGGCTGCACAGGACAGTACCCGCCCCCCTCCAATTCGTACAGGGCCTCGTTCTCGAAGGAGTCTGACGGTTTGACAGTTGGCTGCGCGAAGACAGGCTCATCGCATGTCGACATTGCTGTTCTGAAACGAGGTCCTGGATGAGTCTTAGGTGTCTTTAGGACTAACATGAAATGCCTGTTTGGAACTTACAGTGCTATTCTAGGTGGGCTCAATAGTTCTTACTCCACGTCAAATCCCCTAGGTTGGGTAGCCGACCCCGACTGAGAACGGGATAAGGCAAGGAGAATGATGACTCCTGTACCTGCGGGGTCTTGGAAACACCTTGGATCTTGGACCTAGAATCTTGGATCTTTATGTAGATTTGAAGTCGTTACCAAAAAGTGATAGAATCCTCTTTTACAAACACTGAAAAAGGAGCTTCGTTATATAAATTATTGAAAGAGGAAATGTAGTTCACCTAAGGTGTTGAAGCAGTTGGCCCTTAGGTAACGCGTGATGGTGCTGGTGGAAGCTGGCTATGTGGTCCATGACAGCTTGCGTCCGATACACCTGGAAACAAATAAAAATTGAAACAAATATGAACACAATAAAAATTGCCCATTGGCTCTCAAACGCAAGGAGAATACGGCTTTGTTGATGAAGATTTGAAGGCTAATAGAGATGAATGGGATCTCGAATAATTTTAGGATCGCTTTCTGTTTTTCTAAAATGCTTCCAAATGTTGTGAAGCTGTGTATGTAGGCAGGTATCTAAGTACAAACTATGTATGTAAGCAAGTAGGTACGTCTATGTACCTTCAACGCGCGAACGTGAATGACGCGTCAAGAAATGCAGATTGTGTAGCTTCAGCTTGGAAATCTGCCGCTAGATGTAGAGTTTGTGACTGAGTTGGTGGACTTAGGGCGTGTAGATTGAGAACATTGGCTCTATTTGAGATCCGATGTCTTTTTTTTTGCGCTCTGGCGTATTAAAATGTTTTAGGTGGGATTGTGTTTAGAAAATCTCTGATCTGTCCTAACACCCGTATCATTTATGACTGACCTTTTCCAAGTTGACGAGACCTTCAGGACCCACTCGCTTCCATCCAGGCGTCTGCTCCCCACTCTCCTCGTCGAACGATGCAATGTACTGGAAGTTTGAACATGGATTACTATGAGTGACAATGGTGTTAAATTATTTTTGACTGTAATTCTTAACAAACAAGTTTAAGCAATCTAATTCATATCATAACAATTTATTCATCTTTTTCATTGAATCGATCAGCAACAATTAAATTATATTGGACCAGTATTCGGCCACACTGATTGCATTGGATGGAGTGAGCCTCCAGCAGGTCCTGCGAAGTGCAAATGCTAGGGGCAGTTGGGGCAAGGAAACTGGCCCGTGGTTAGTTCTACACCACAATCTATTGTTTTCTGCCAGAAAAGAAGTAAGGATGGACCGCCCAAAGCCAGCTTTTGCAATATCTATGCAATGGACCTACGGCTTAATAGTAGTCAGTTGGAAGCAACTGGCTGGTGAAAACGGAAGATCGTGCCTTGTGGCGTACCCTAAGGGAGGTACTACTACAACAGTGGACTTCAAAAGGCAGATGTGATGTAATTTTTTTTATCGTTTATTTTCCAACACAAATTAATAATAAAATAGTAAGATATGCCTGCTTCTAGCAAAGAGTGCGTCGCCTTGGGGTGTTATGCGATATAAAGTTTGGGAACTCATGATTTTATTTGTAATGTAAGGACCAATCCTACGCACGCATACAAAATGTTCAAGGTTCTTTTGAATTTCCTGAAATAAATTAATGTGCCGATTATCTAAAGACCTTTCAGCTTCAGTATTCGGAACCACCCACTCTGTATACTCTAAAGGCAGTCATACCCTTTTAAGGGCCGTATCTAAGTAACCCTTATCTATACGTGTGCCCCGGGAAACCCTTTGTGTCCTGATTGGGGCAAACGGACCGATCTATCTGGCTGGGTGATTGATAGCAAATAGTGTACACGGCCCTTTAGATGTTAACCTGAGGAGGGTTAAGTTATTTCACTCGTTTTTCCTTGTAAATTAATATTGATCACTATCAAAGACTTGAATACAGAATGCGTACAGCTATAGAGCAAAATTTTATATTTCCATAAGCGAGCGAGAGTTAGATTTAGGCTATCTTACCTAATAAGGCGAGGAACACACTTGACGCACGACGGAGCGCACAAATATCGCAGCCGTCTGTCAGATCCATACTAGAAACGTCACTCGCTATACTAAAACCGCACTCGACGAATAACCGCACTGCGATAGTGCTGCGTCAACAGTGGTTGAGCGGTTTTAGTATGGGGATTGACATTTCTAGTGTGGATCTGACAGACCACTGCGATGTTTTTGACGCACGACGGACCGCAAAAATCTTATCTGTATATGATTTGTTTTGTCATATTACGACCTATGTTCCTTGGGGAAAGTTGTTCAGGTTCATAGCCTGATTCACCCCTTTAAAATATGGTGTTAGTAGTGAAGTATATAGATAAAATACATATCCATTTAGTATAAGAATCTATTGCGTATGTGTGTATGAATGTCTATGTATTGTCTCGTGCGTTCGATCGATCGATCAATACCTTATTTGATTAGTAATAAATGAGCTCTGGATCCGAACAGTTGTTTCGCTGCTTAAATGCACCCCACCTCATGGCGACCTCTGCCATATTTGGGGATACTCGCGTCGCGCCTCGTGTCGCCTTCGCGCCCCGGCTGTGTTATATTATGATGGATAATGTGGACTGAAAATATTTCCGTGCGGTTCTTTTGTACTTCCTGTGGTTAAAATTCTATGTCAAGATGTGCCAGTCAAGAGTGGAGAAAGAGGATATCATCGTGGCTCAAAATGCTGCAGGTGGCAACAATGATGCGGTGCTCTCGGAAATTGGAAATCATTTGAGCAAAGGAAACTATCTAATGACGATTCTATGCGTTGTTATGATTGTGTTGCTGTGCTACGTCGCGTTTCGTTTGTATAAAAAATGTCACCAGAGGTGGATGGCCCAGCAGATCAACGACCATAATTTGCAGCGTTTGAGGTCCTTTCGCCGCCGTGTTCAGAGGTCCAAGGACAAGGAGGAAGAAGAAGATTCGGCTTTGTAATGTCTAGTGTGCGGTGCATAGGTAGCTTGCGGTGGTTTCGTCAAGGAGTGTATTAACTGTGAACGGTATGGAGTGTTTCTTCGCGTGGGCATACGACCCTGTATATTCTGAAGAGTGTATTACGTATTCATCGTGATGGACTGGACGTGATTTTTTTTTTCAAGTGATATCGGGACATTTCGTCGGTTCAAGGTTCAAGGTGCACGTTTCCCTAGAAGGACTGATGTCGGATTCCTGAGAACTGTTTCACCGTTTGATACGCAGTGAGTGACAGTGATGAGTAATAAAAATGTTCTTAGGTATAGTGATAATTAATTCAAGTTGCTAAGGATAGGCTAAAAATAGAATAGGTAAGATGGAATTTATACAGGGTGTATTTTTATATTATGGCGGAAAAATTATTACAAATCTATGATGAATTGGTAAAAATACAAAGCTATTTAAAAAGGCAAGGAAAGAATAGATTTAAAGGTAGGATAATAGAGATTAATTTTGGTAAGAGTCAGAAGTTGTTCAGTTTATGTAAACAGATTCAAGAAACTACACTTCTTCAGGTAGAGAATGCAGAACTATTTGCACGATATATTGATTTATGTGATAAGATTAATACTGTTTTTGAGACTATAAAATTATTATGTACGAAGCCCGCGCAGGGTGATAGTTCTGGTGCTGGGCAAGGCAAGGCAAATATGACTTCAAAAATGGATTTTGACATAAAAGCGGCTTGTGACTTAATTCAGATTATGGACAGTTCTGAGAAAAATACTAAGAGAATCATTGATGCTATAGAAATGTATGCTGACATGTTGGAAGAAACTGACAAACCACTATTAATTAAGTTTGTCCTAAAAAGTCGTCTTTCGGAAAGCGCTAAGTTACGTCTATCTCAAACTTATGCCTCTGTTTCTGAGCTTGTTAAGGCGTTAAAATTAAATTTACTACCCAAAAAATCTTTCACGGCTATTCAGGCCAAAATTCAAACTACTTATCAGGGAAGTAGATCGGTCGAGGACTACGGTTCTGAATTAGAAAAATTGATGACCGACTTAACAATTTCACAAGCAGAGGGCGATTCCACGAAATTTGCTACTTTGAAACCGATAAACGAAAAAATGACCCTAAAACGTTTTTCAGACGGGTTAAGAGACACTCGTCTGAGTACAATTATAGCTGCTAGGAACTATGGCAGTCTGCGAGATGCTATCCAGGCTGCCAAGGACGAAGAAACCTACAGCGCGTCCACGTCGAGGTCATCTGAGCCTCACGTGATGGAGGCTTCAAGACAGCAGAGAGGTAGGTTTATTGGCCGTTCTAATTTTGGCAACAGGTTCCTAAGGTCACGGTCAGGTCAGGTCAGGAACAACTTACGGACGACCACCACAGCGTTTCCAACAGAACACTGGTTTTCAACGTCCATGGAATGCAGGTCGTAATAATTATAACTATGGCCAGAACACCAACCGTAATTTTCGTGGTAATTTTTCTTATCGCGGAAATTTCCAAAATAATCAGAAGGAGACCTTTTTCTAGGACATACCATAGCCAAAATGTTTATACTATGCAAGGTCAGGAAAATCAACCCGAGACGAGGGATGAAGCGGAATCTAATAACCAAAGCATGAAGTTTTTTCGAGATTGAAAGTATAATTTTAGCTTGTAATAGCGCTAACGCTAAATATGTTACACTTAATTTGTATAACAAACAACTCCGTTGGTTATTAGACACCGGCGCTTCGATCTGTGTCATAAAAGAGACCGCGCTACCCAAGTCTACCACCATATATGGGGACGATGTTATTGTTAACGGAATTGGAGGACAGGTCCAATCATTAGGACATGTTTATCTTAGTTTGCTAACGGAGAATGGAGATCAATTCAATCATAAATTCCAGGTATTTAATACCTTACCACCTTTAAAGGCGGATGGTATAATTGGATTGGATTTTTTAGATAAATTTAGATCACATATAGATTTAGATTTGAATTACTTACACTTGAAAATAAACGGAACAAAATGTGATCCTATACCTATACTAAAATCGAGTGCTATTAAAACGTATAATCTATACATATAATAAGACAGTAACAAGTCAGTGTTCAGTGATCCTATATAGTTTTGAGAAAACACAACGATAGCGCGTTTTAAAAGATGTGTGGCGACATCTATGAATGAGTTTTGTATGATGTTTGTGTTTGTTTGTGTATATGCGGAAGCATCACGCGAAAACGACCGAACGGATTTTGAATCAAATTGTACCAAAATGTCAAGTAATTCACCGACCAGGTTATAGGCTAAAACAAACATACCCCTAAAAGGGGGGTTGGCTGCTACACATAAAATAAGTTTGTAGGTCATGAGAATTTCATAGTGGCGCGTAGTAAAAGGATGTGTATGGGTTAATTGGACCTGAGATTATTTCAAATTTCGAACTGGCCAGCACGTATTGTGTCGCTTTGAATAAGCGCACAGGAAGAAAAAAAACATGAGGCCGTATTTATATTTTTAATCTGTATTTTTATAACCTCAACAAATGAGTTTGTCGAATTATTGCTCATGATTACGACAAGGAAACTAAAATCTATGAATATGTCGACGACTACAAAAATATCTCTTTAATATTGGATTAATTTTCACTTTTAATAATTCAATAATTATTACCCTCGAAAACAAAAGTTCCGTGGTGCAAGACGTGCAAGTTGCGTGGCCAGACGATACAAACTTCATATAGGAATCGTTTTCTTTGTGCGTAATCTACGCGGGAAAATTGCAATATCTTTTTTGTTTTTAAATTTTCTCGCTAATTTGGTTAAGGCTATTTAGCCAATGTTTGTCTGGTACATGCAGTATGTTATAGGTTTTGCCGACAATACAGCTACATTATTTTCAGGGAGCGACAACTTTTTTCTGAAATATTCTTTGGAAATACTAATAAAAATTGGACTTCCCACACAAAGTGACTCAATCGGCTGGTACATTTTATATAGAAGATACATTTTTCCATATTTCTGTAAAATTTTCCTGACGAAAGTTATATTTTATACGTTTGTGCCAGACGATCAAAGCAGTATCTGAGAAAAGACTTTTCGTGGCTATAGGTATAAGCAGATTTTCCACAGACAACGTTTTTTGAAAACGCAGGGTTGCTCAAGACCTGCGCCACTCTCTCGGACTCCCTGACTGACACCACAGGAACTGCGAGTCGATACGTGCGGAGCCAAATTGACTGCAGGATAGACCTCTGTCACACGCGTCTAACAAAGACTCCGTTCCGGGTTTAAATGTAGATTCTGTTGTCCTTCTCCAGGGCCGCCGGTCTTGGTCAGGTTTCTCCCTCGGTTGATTCTTACGACTCCCACGGGAAGAGAGGTGCTATTCTACTTTGCCGGCAGCACACGACCTTAATTAAATAGCCTTAGGTACTTAATTAAACGTAACCCTAGCCGCGGCTCCGCCCGTGTGGAAATCGGTCATGGCATCACACAGGAACATTTTTTGCGAAGAAAACTTTCCTATGCGTTAATCCAAGTTACCTCCTTTATGTCTGTGTTCAATTTCATGAATATCAGTTAAACAGTTTTTGCGTGAAGGAGTAACAAACAAACATATAAACTTTTTTATTTATATTATTAGTAGGAAGTAGGATAGGATAGGATTAGTAGTATGATTACTTGCTTTTGTTTTTATTTATTCACACTCATGAACTCGGTCTTCAGTCTTCCATCACAATGTCAAGAAATGTGGCATCAGTCTACTTCACGGAATTAATACTCTTGGAAGTAAATATTGCACGGTTTTAAAAAATCTGCTAAAAATGGCATAAGAGGCGGAAAGTTGAAGATATAGGGAAGAGAACTGGAAAGCTAAAAAATCGTAGCAGGGAAAGACGACTTCAAGAAACTGAACCTTTAGGGATTCTAAAAGACTAAACAATATAAACCAACCACCGTTTTCTTACTCTTTCTTGCATGTGGAAATTGAAATTTTACGATTTAACAGTTTTTTAAATTACTTACATATAGTCTGAGAAACCAAGTTTTCTGGTACCTACCTACCAACAATTTAATATTGGCTAATATTATTTTATGGTTCTTAGAGGCCTATGTTTAGCAGTGGTCGTCCTATATATAGCTGATAAATGATGGAAGATATATTATGGCGAAACGAAGTTCGCGGGCACCAGCTAGTGACCAATATTTGTTGATACCGCCCCGTAGTGAATCAATTCATTACGTTTGTGTAGAGTCAATTATACAGGATGGAGTCATTTGCTCGAAAGAATTGGCTAAGGATATTTTTCTGGGAGGTGCTATAGTGTCAGTTAAGGATGGAAAAGTACCTCTAAAAATTTTAAATGTTAGTGAAAATGAACATCTATTACCAATTTTTTCACCGGAACTGCTTTCTTTGGAAGAGTTCCAGTGTTTTGAATTTTCACATAATGAGACTAACGTAGAGAGAGCTAACAGGTTAATGAAATTAATAAAATTGGATCACGTAAACTCAGAAGAAAGGGTTACAATAGAAAACATTTGTAAAAAATATTCAGATATCTTTTATTTAGAGGGAGATAAATAAACAACTACAAATATTTACGATTGTTCATTAACATTAAAGCCAAACTCTAGTCCAATTTACGTAAAACCTTACAGGTTACCTCAATCATTGAAAACTGAAGTCCAGAAACAAGTCCAAAATTTACTAGAAAATGACATAATAGAGGAAACTAAAAGTGAATGGTCAAGTCCAATGTTATTAGTTCCGAAGAAAGCGGACGAAAGCGGTAACAAGAAATGGCGTCTAGTAGTGGATTATCGTAAGCTAAATAGCGTTATACAGGATGATAAATTCCCGCTTCCAAATATCGTGGATATTTTGGATTCACTTTCAGGTTCCATCTATTTTACCCATTTAGATTTGTATTCCGGTTACTATCAGGTTAATTTAGATCCTTCTTGTAGAAAATATACCTCATTTTGCACAAATACGGGTCAATATCAAATGAAACGTCTACCAATGGGACTGAAAGTTAGCCCCAGCGCGTTTAGTAGGGTAATGTCGGTAGCAATGTCTGGTCTCACATTTGAAAAATGCTTCGTGTATCTTGATGATCTTATAGTTTTTGGAAGGAATTTGCATACACACAACAAAAATTTGACAGATGTTTTTGAAAGACTTAGAAAAGTCAACCTAAAATTAAACCCGGTAAAATGCAATTTTCTCAAAAAAGAGATTTTGTATTTAGGTCATCTTGTGTCTGCGGAAGGAGTTAAACCCGACCCAGAGAAGGTTATTGTTTTGAAAAATTACCCGACTCCAAAAACAGCTGACGAAGTAAAACGCTTCGTCGCATTTTGCAACTATTATAGGAAGTTTATACCTGATTTTGCAGATATTGCTTTGCCACTAAACAAATTATGCCGAAAAAACGTAACTTTTCATTGGACTGAAGATTGTCAAAATTCCTTCGAAAAATTAAAGGCAGCTATGATTTCACCACAAGTTTTACAGTTTCCTGATTTTTCAGCAGATAACAATTTTATTTTAAAAACTGACGCTTCCGGTACAGCAGTAGGTGCAATTCTTTGTAACGGAAACATGAAACCGGTAGCATACGCTAGCAGACCATTGAATCAAGCTGAACGAAATTATCCTATTATTCAAAAAGAATTGGCTGCTATAGTATGGGCAATCAAATACTTTCGACCATATCTTTTTGGTAGACATTTCATCATTGAAACAGACCATAAACCACTTATTTATCTATTTAGTATCAAAGACCCATCTAGTAGATTACTTAAATTTCGTTTAACAATTGAAGAATATGACTTTACTATAGTTTATGTCAAAGGGAAAAATAACGTTGGAGCAGATGCGTTATCCAGGATACAGATTTCATCAGAAGAGTTAAAGAACATGAATAGGGAGGTTGTAGCTGTTCTTACAAGAGCTCAACGGCAACGAATGAATGATGACAGTGGAGTGCAAGATACACTGGTTCTTCCTAATAAACCCATTGATGACAGGTCTGATCAGCCTAGAGTTGTGGAGTTATTACGAAAGCCAAGTGATAGTGTTGAGATGATTTTAATGCCAGGAAAAGAAGTTGACAAGTTAAAGAATTTAGGAAAAATAAATGAATTAAGTGAATGTTTTGCTCTAGAGTCAAATAAAAATATGTTACACATAAACCTCAACTATGCGTCCCATTTCTCGCGAGCCGAATTTGTGGATAAATTGAGAGTGTTTTGTGATAAAATGAAAATAAAAGAAGTAAGTATTGTAAAAAATAAGGAAAATGAAGATTTTATTAAAAAGTTGTGTAATGAAATAAAGGAAAGATATAATTGGTCCGGACCACGAATAAATGTTTTAAGAGGAGTTACAAGAATAGTCACTGACGATGAGAAAGCACATATTTTAAACGATTTTCATTTACTACCAAATAGTGCTCATGCCGGTTGTCGTAAGATGTTAAATAACCTGAAAAGACATTTTTACTGGCCAGGTATGGAACAGGATGTTTTAAAGTTTGTAAAAAAAATGCCCGAGTTGTCAGAAAATGAAACACAGTAAGTATATCAAGGAGCCTATGACTATAACAACTACTGCGAGTTACGCATTTGAAAAGATGTTCTTGGATGTCGTAGGACCGTTACCAGTAGATTATGATGATAACAAATATATTTTGACCATAAAATGTGAACTTTCTAAATTTGTTGAAGCATATCCTTTGAAATCTAAAGATACTGACAGTGTAGCAAAAAGTTTCGTTAATAATTTTGTTTTCAGTAGAATGCTGACCACTGTTTTGCTAGGCTCCCTCTCACGCTTGCTATCCCGATGTATACTTTGACTATCTCTGTGTATACTGGGACAATCTCTGGTACTGGTAGAATACTCACCACTGTTTTGCTAGGCTCCCTCTCCCGCTTGCTATCCCGATGCGAACTGGGACTATCCCTGTGTATACTATGACTATCTCTGTGTATACTGGGACTATCTCTGGTACTGGTGGAGGAGTCTTGCCGCTTCCCGCTTTCTCTTCTGCTGTCCCGTTCGCGTTTTAGAGATCCTCTGCAAAATAAATTGATTGTGATTTTTAGCTAATGAATGCTTATTTTCAATAATGATCTATTATTGAATAAACATCAGCTAGTATTGAGTGATAGATTAAATAAAATCACATGGTGCTTTTACACGAGCCTTTTTAGAACCTAACTTTTTTTGTCACCGAGTCGTCGAACGACCCGATAAAATGTGAAATAAGTGAAAGAAGACTAAGTAACTTCAAAAAAGTTGGTATTGTTCTAGTTTTTTAAATAGTAAAGTTTAGAGACAGAAGACAATCTTATGGAATTTACAAAAAGCTATTGTATCTACCTGTCGTCTTTGACGGAGTCACGCTTGAAATCCCTCCTGTGGGTAGGCGTGGTTGTGTGACTGCCTGTCAGCGACGGAGAGGCGGCCAGGATCTCTCTGTAACAAAAAAGTTTTTTTAATAGGTATAAAACGCGCAATGCACGTTGAAATCAAGCTCAAGAATAGGGACTTTTCTTTTATTAAAAAAATTATAATATTCTAGTCGCTGGATAGATAGCGCTGTGCTTGGTATGTTACAGCAAAGAAGATATTATTTTATTTATTAAATGTATGTTTTTTTTTGAGACTTTGATTCGGACTCATTTGGAATTAAAGTGTCAGTGCATACCAGACTGTCAGTCAGTGTTGCAATGTTTTTTGGCTTTGAAATCTACACAAAATAAATCTTTAAAACTACACAAAGGATTTAGATGCAATTTTTTTTCGATGCATCATATTTTGTTGTAGGTAGGAGCGGTTCAGCCACCGACAGTCAGCAAATGAATACAAACTGGCCTATGCAATGAAACTACAGGCCACAAAATTCTACAGGTGAAAGTCGATGTACATTGCGTAGCCGGTGGGACATTATAAAACCGGGATTTTTGACCCGCTACGCAATGTACATCGAATTTCACCTGTAGAATTGTAGCCTGTAATTTCGAAAAGGAGGCACAGAAAATGAGATTCAAATCCACAGCGTAGCTAAACACTTCGCAAATTTTACATTACGTACGAATGTAACCGGCGGATCAATTTTGTGCGAGATTCGTCGTGTCAACACGTGCTTAATTAAAAAACAACACTCACGCTCGCATGATTGGTATTGACATTGAGCCGCCATTAACACTGCTGGGAATCGAAGAGTTATGATCTAAGGTATATAATTCACATACATACATACATACATACATACATATATCACGCCTTTATCCCTTGCGGGGTAGGCAGAGCGTTAACGGCCGTAAGAATACGGTTGCTATCGCCATGTCTGATATTTTTGAGAATGGTTTTCTAAGGTTGTTTCAGAAAACATGTGTATCATTATAGTGACAGGTTGTCAGCCTGTCGCCTAAAAGTTGTAATACACCAATACTCTCGAGTCCCTTAGTCGCCTCTTACGACACCCGCGGGAAGGATATGGGGTGATGCTATTCTAAGCTGGCATCACACGGCATTTAATTCACCAGCAGCGCTATTCCCTAGTTTCCTGAATCTTTAATAAAGTATAGTTGTACGCCCAAAAGTACTGCGGACTTCATTCATAATTTAGATATTCAAAGTTTGAATTAAGAAACAGAAAAAAAATACAGGGGGTTAGGAACAGCGTCCCGAACACTGATAGGGTGCAAGCAGACCGTGAAACTGAACAACTTTCCCCTAGGAAAAATTTTCGACCTCATACAAAATCGCGATCAGCGACTGCATTTACTATGGGAATCCAAAAACTTTTGGCGTTTCCTAACATATGTTCCTAGGGGAAAGTTGTTCAGTTTCATGGTCTCCTTGCACCCTATCAGTATTCGGGACGCTGTCCCTTACACACCAAGCCATCATAATACTTACGGCGTGACGTCATACTTTCAGTTTTTCATACAAAATACCGTTTGAGACCGTTTCAAAAAGTAGCTTATTTACGGGGTGTAAGGTGCGGCCTTCATGGACACTACTTCTACAGCTACAGTAGTCCACTGCTGGACATAGGCCTATCCCAAATTGGAGGATATTGCACTATTCACGACGCTTAGCAGCCAATCTTTATTTTACTTAGATTGGCAATCGCCTTTTACGACACCCACGGGTAGACAAGGGGTGATGCTATTTTAAACCGGCTCCACGCGCGCTTGCATAATTAGTGTTGACACTGAGCTGTCATTCACGCTTCTGGGAATCGAACGAGGGTAGTATGATAAACGAGGAGGTATTTACCAACAGCGCTATTGACCGTATAGGTCTCATAGACTATGAAACTGAACAACTTTCCCCTCAACAAATTTCAGCAAATGACAAAAAAAAAAACAACGACCAGCTGCCTGCCTGACTGCCTTTACTATATTAGTGTCAAGTCAAAAATTGCGTTTACTGAAATTGTCCTAGGGAAAGTTGTTCAGTTTCATGGCCTAAATGTATTCGGAGGGCTGTACCTACACCCTGTGTTATACGTAGATAGAGTGATTCATGTAAAAATTGTAAAAATTGTATTTTTAGAATAGGAGCACTTCTGGGCAGGTTTCTGGGTGGTTTACTGTACGCATGTAACACAACATTTTCTCTTGGCATGAACCTGATGTTATTTTATTTACCACCTAACGTTACATGTTGTTTGGTTAGCTTGGCCAACCCCGAGGCAGTGCTTTAGGGGCTAGTTTTAAGTTTTTAGTCCACCTGAGCCGCGTTTACACTAGGTTCATAAAATTGTTATTGTTAAAATTGTTAATATTTGACCATCAAAAAGCGAAATGTAAAATTTACTACTTTGAATAAATAATTTGACTTTGACTTTGACTTTGACATGAAGAACGTTCATAATGCCAGGAAAACAACTTATTTCCACGGGAAAATGAGTTCCCGATTTCAGCCATTGAGAAAAGAATAAAGAAAAAGTTTCCTACTGTTTTTGACCTAAATTAAATTCGAATAATGCTGCTAATAAAATGAAAACATAATCAAATAAAGCCCTATTTCGTTGATTAACTGAATTCGGCCTGTAAATGGTTCCCAGGTCTCACATCTACCGCACGACGCTGCGCGTTTTTAGCGCATCCGTATTGCATGCGTCTGTCAGATGGAAGGTCAAATTACACAAAAAACCGACTTTGACGGCAGGAACAACGCAGAAACTTGTGTTTGCATATGTGTTTTCGTTACATTGGGAATTTTTTATTTTGTTCGTTTTGTTCCTAGTAGATGGAGCTGCTGGGTGCAAATGATAGAATAGCTCAGCTGCAGCAATTTCCCATAGGTAGGGGTAATAAATGTGAAGAACAAAGCACTGGTTACCCATTAAAATAAATAGGAGACTTTTTTATTGCAGCGCCACCTATGTAGTTTGAACATGGTTGCTATCAAAAAATCTTCATTAATTTCATCAATATACCTGTCTCTTTTGCCCCAGCGTCCGTCAAGTGTGAGATCCGCCTAAGCATAGAATGACCCAATTCCACGTTTTGCGTAAATGACAGAAAAATATCCTGTCCATTTGTAAATTAATTTTGGGGTAATTTGTTTAGATTAGGTAGGGGGACGACAGGAAACTTACGGCGTAATAGGTAAGTGTCTTCTGCAAGGTAGACGCTGGGTTCGATTCCCGATAAAGGCCAGTCAAAAAAGGAGTGTCACTAAAATTTTTTTTAGATTTCGTTTGTGTGACATTTTAAACCACTGTAACTCGGTCCCCACTCTTCTTCTTTTCGTGTGAGACACAGGATTTACACCTTTATAAAACAACAGGCTGCCAGCTACGCAATATACTAAGAATTACCTTCTTCTTCTTCTTAGCGTGTCGATGGCAGACACTACACCGTCGTAGCCCAGAACTTGGCCACATTAACAGCGCTGGCAGACGCTGTCATAAGGTCGTCCTTTGTGCAGGTGTTGGGGCACGGCACGCCGGACACGATATTAGGTGGTGCATCGTTTGGACTGCACCACACAAACAGCTTACGTCGGCACCCTCCAAGAAGCCCCACTTGGCCATGTTTTCCTTGCTCCGGCCAGTTTGGGTCCGAAGTCTATTCAGGGACTTCCAAACTGGCCAAGGTAATCCATGACCAGGCGGCAAGCTTTCAGCGATAGGGACGAAAGGAGCTGGTAGGGTTACCTTTTCCTGCCAAAGTTTGCACCTTGCTTGTTTGGGGTCGATGCAAAGAGGAGACACGCACTTTACAAAATTATTGCGGCTTTTCAGCCGTTGTGGCACTGGGACGTGGTCGTGTAAAGGGTGCCGTGCATCTGACTCCATCTTTGCTCTTTCAAGGAAGCTAGCCACAGTCCTGCGAACAGCTGGGGGCGCCATACCTGCCAGTGGGTATAGCTGGCTAACCGGGGTCGGTTTCAAGCAACCAGTTATGATCCGGCAAGTCTCATTTAAGGCTGTATCCACTAGCTTTGCATGGGCTGAACGACTCCACACAGGGCTTGCGTACTCACCTGCAGAAAAGGATAACGCCAGCCCAGTAGTTCGCAGAACATGAGGTGTTGCTCCCCATCCAGTAGAAGTAAGGCGCTGTAAAAGGTTATTCCGAGCGAACACCTTCATTTTTATATTTTGGCAGTTCTTACTGAAGGTAAGTGACCTATCCAGAATTACCTGTACACTTGTAACGTATAGGTTGATAACATGGCACCAGTATTGCTAAAACTATTTGTCACAATAGTGATAATTAAAGTGACTAGTTTTACCAACCTAGGATTCAGGCCAGGTTAACCTTCGGGTTGCAGAGTTCAGATGGCAGTCGCTCTGTGTAAAACTTGGCTCCACGTCAAATACCCTAGGTTAGATAGCCGACCCCGACAGAGAACGGGATAAGGCAAGGAGAATGATGATGTTGTGAAGAATTCTTACAATTTCCCGAGCGTCACTACAAATCTAGGTTTTTTAATGGTTTGCTAGGTTTAAAGTTTTGCGAGCCCGAAAATCTAATAAGTACCTACCGAACAACCGATGAGTTTTTTTTTTACCGATACCGAATTATCGAGATCAAACAAGGGACACACGCCGTCTTTAGATGAGAATCTACTTATAACGGCCCAAATCATCACACTTCAAAGAGCCGAGGTAATGTACCGTGTTGCAAATTTTCCGGCCCATAGACCCAACTGTTGGGCCGTGAACTTATTGTTGAATTTATTCCGTGCCTAATATTACATAGTCTTTGTTTCTTTATGTCTCAGCTATAACTGTCCACTGCTGGACGTAGGCCTCCCACAGGGTGCGCCACAAGATATGATCTTCACACTTCAATATCCATGCAGCTGCTGCCAGCCGCTCTATGAGTCATCGGCACATCAGCCTCCATTCGCGAACTCCACATACAAGTCCTGAAACGCGGTATCGAAGTTTTTCCGCGGATCGCTATAAGTATAATGGGTTATTTTGTAGACAGTATACACACTTTGTTCTACTGATAATTCTGTTCTGAGCAACCGTAACTACGGGGTCTGCGAAACCGCAGAAAAATTGGGTGTTCCATACATTTTTGGCGAGTAGATATTTCAGTTTGAAAACCAGATATTTTTGCCTTTCATACTAAACTAAACACCCAATCAATCAAATGATTATGAGAAATCGAATATGTTATTGTTGTTGTCATATTGATGTCTGATCGCGTCTAAAAGTTTTCGGTATCCCGCTGAATACACCCAGTATAAGTTAAACCGTGGGAAAAAACACATTCCCACGGTAAAACGGGTTGCAGACTTGCAGTCTAACTAGGGTTGAAGAAGAAGTGTAAGAGGAAGTACCAAGCTCGAAGTTGGAGGATGCAGATTAAGAAGAGGAATTTCGAACATTCTTTTATGAGGAAGCGGAACCAAATAACTGTGAAACTTCCACGCGAAAGTGGAATCCTCATTACCACCATAGTCTGTAAAATAGGATGATCCCTGTGACGTTTGTGTCCTTGGAGCAAATGCTATGACATAAGGTCCACTTTCTTTTGATACTAGGAAAATGGACCTTATGTCGTAGCATTTGATCCAAGGTCACAAACGTCACAGGGATCATCCTATATTTCACAGACTATATGTATGCAGTTCCGACTATGATTCGCAAATCTAGTCAAGAATGGAAGGCCATATCGCCAAATCTCACCTATTTATCTCTTCCATCTTAGATTAGATCAAAACCTTCCTAGCAATATCCTTAGGCAGATCGCACACTTGACGCACGACGGAGCGCAAAAATATCGCAGAGGGTCAGACAGATCCATGCTACAAACGTACTAAAACCGCACTCGACGGACGCCACTGCGATAGCGCTGCGTCGACAGCGGTTGAGCGGTTTTAGTTTGGGGATTGACATTTCTAGAATGGATCTGAAAGATCGCTGCGATATTTTTGCGCTCCATCATGCGTCAAATGTGTGACCCGCCTAGTAGAGCCAAAGCGCCATCTAGATCCCAATTTAGATGTAAAAGGTTTCTGCCTCAGTGCCTTTCTTGTATATTAATCACCACTAAATAGGGTTCAAGAGTCGTGGCAAACGCTTGGAAGATATCCCCCTAATAGCTCTGATTTAGGCCAATAATATAAGGTGTAAAAATACATACACATACATACACAAATCACGCCTTTATCCCTTGCGGGGTAGGCAGAGCGTTAACGTAACGATCGTAAAATTGCGGTCGTTATCGCCACGTCTGACAAGTTACTGAATGCAGTATTCAGGGTCCTTTTAGATGATTCGTGTATCACTGTAGTGACAGGTTGTCAGCCTGTGATACACACTACACCCTCGAGTCCGTTAGTTGCCTTTTACAACACCCGCGGGAAGAAATAGTGTGATGCTATTCTAAGCCGGCATCACACAGTAAAGCCGGCATCACACAGCAAGTGTAAAAATAGTAGCTGCAAAATATTTCAAGGGGTGAATCAGCCCATGAAACTGAACAACTTTCCCTTAGAAACATAGGTCGAAATATGCTTGAATTATGCTTGACAATCTATCTATCCTTGTCACACTTAGGTTAATTTCATATTTCTATTGCGCTCTCTGTTGACGTCAGAGCTCCATACATCAATAAGCTAGATTCCTGACAGGTCAAATGAGCTACTTTTTAAAACGATCTAAATAGTAGATTACGTACTTAGGCATGTAACCTATCAATAACAACCGAGGTTTTTTAACGCCCGAGCGGGGCGAGGGCGGTACCTTTCCGAGGTTGTTATTGATGTTACATCCGTGGTACGTATACTGCTTTACATATCGAATGAAAAAAGAGTAAAATAAAGCGATAAATACAAAAAAAACGATCCATAAATGATGATTGTATCGTCTGCTATTCAAATTGCACCACTAAACTTTTTTTCTATGATTGAAAAATATTGAATTAATATGAAAGAAAAGTATCCTAACATAAAGTAGACATTTTTCTGATCGTAGGGATATTAGTCATTTTTACTTTTGTCATTGTAATATTGAGTAATAATTAGACAAACTCATTTATTGAGGTTATAAAAATACAGATTAAAAATATAATTCCTGCGTTCAAGCAACACAAATCGTGGCGGCCACTTCGAAATTTAAAATCGTATACAACTAATTGGATGCAACTCCTATTAAAAAGAAGAAGAAATTGATTTTAACTTTTTAATTGCCGCGATTCTATTGGTTCTTTTTCTAGTTCCATATTTAAAATTACTTACAGGCTTAGTTTTAAAACCTCGCCTGTAAGTTGAACTTACAGGTCGTGTTTTTTGTCAGTAATGACCTACTTTCAGAGCATGAGATATGTAATAGTAGATTACGTACTGAGGTATGTAAGCTATCAATAACAACCGAGGTTTTTTAACGCCCGAGCGGAGCGAGGGCGGTACCTTTCCGAGGTTGTTATTGATGTTACATCCGTGGTACGTATACTGCTTTACATATCGAATAAAAAGTTAGTAAAATAAAGCGATAAATACAAGAAAACGATCCATAAATGATGATTGTATCGTCTGCTATTCAAATTGCACCACTAAACTTTTTTTCTATGATTGAAAAATATTGAATTAATATGAAAGAAAAGTATCCTAACATAAAGAAGACATTTTTCTGATCGTAGAGATATTAGTCATTTTGACTTTTGTCATTGTAATATTGAGTAATAATTCGACAAACTCATTTATTGAGGTTATAAAAATACAGATTAAAAATATAATTCCTGCGTTCAAGCAACACAATTCGTAGCGGCCAGTTCGAAATTTAAAATCGTATACAACTAATTGGATGCAACTCCTATTAAAAAGAAGAAGAAATTGATTTTAACTTAATTGCCGCGATTCTATTGGTTCTTTTTCTAGTTCCATATTTAAAATTACTTTCAGGCTTAGTTTTAAAACCTCGCCTGTAAGTTGAACTTACAGGTCGTGTTTTTTGTCAGTAATGACCTACTTTCAGAGCATGAGATATGTAAAGGGTATTTTCTATCAAAAACTGGAAGTATGACACCATTGCGTCAAAACACTTTTATATTATTTTTCTTTATATTAATTCAAACTTTGAATATTTCTAAAAATTATGAATGTATTTTTGAGTCCGTAGTATTTTTGGATAGTAGTTTTAAATGTACTACTTCACATTTTATTAATGACCCAGGAAACTAGCGAATTGACGCCATATTTTAGCTGCATTTTTTCTGTAGAACTTTTTCGATTGAATTTTCTTTGACGCGTAATGCCTACACCCGAATTTGAGTAAAATTAGACACAGGTCCCGCAAAAAAATGCGACCCCTAAAATAAACACAGTCAAAGCATTCAATCCAAGCGGAACTAATGGAGGTTAATGACCCAAATGTAGGTCAAGGTCACCGACGAGTCATTAATGAGGTCAAGGTCATGAATATATTTGTTATTTTTTTCATTAAAATAGGCCTGCATTTGTCAACTATCTCACCTGTGGCTGTGGCCTATATGTACAACGAAACTACAGGCCACAGGTGAAATTGGATGTACTTTGCGTAGCCGGTGGGACATTATAAAACCAGGATTTTTGACCTACGCAATGTACATCGAAGAAATCGAACGAAGATTTTTTTTTTTTTCGAATTTCCATACAAAGTCAGGTCGAAATTTCTCTTATGTTTACCAACATGGTCTGATCGCGCCTGCAAAGTTTTCGTTACACCGTCTCTTACACCCTGCATATGCAACTCACAAAATGAAGTTATTGCTTTTCCTTTGTACGATATTATTAAAAAAATATCTTATGCGCGAATTTGTTTGGATTTTTCATGTTTATCTGGGGGCACGGCAGTGCCCCCGCCAAGTCGAGCTAGAAAGCGGCACAGCCGTACCATCCTTTTCTCGAAGCGGTTCAGGCCATTTTCAACACCTTATAACTTTCTTGTGGATAAAACAAAAGACTTGAAACTTCAGGAATCAATCAAAAACCCTGTAGATACGGTATATTTCAAATTTCGTTCACTTTGAACCAGTAGTTTAGGAATTATAGCTAGTCAAAGTTCTTAATTTTGTCACTGACTCACTCACTCACTCACTGACCGATCATCAAAATTCTAAGGCACTTCTAGCAGACATAGAGACTTCTAATTTGGAATATAATTTGGGTTTAGTGTATAAATCAAGGAAAAACTTAAAAATCTAGCAATTTCAATGCAGTTTTCTACATAAACCGATAGCATAAATAACTTTGTAATTTCATAGAAATGTACCGTTACCAAGTTATATTTTGCTGTCGCTCCTAAAATACTTTGTTTTGGTCCAGCAAAATAATCACAGATGTCGCTGTTAGTTTCTAAAACACGCTATCGCTATTTTAATGTCCATCGCGAACAGTTTCCAATATGTATAGCCTATGCTATAACTATACATAAAAGTCAAGGCCTCAGTCTGAATAATGCGCTGATGGATATAGGTTCAGCTGTATTTACATCTGGTCAAGCTTATGTAGCATTATCAAGAGTAACAAGTCTGGGCGGCCTACATTTTATAAACATAGACTTTGGAAATATTAAAGCGCAAGAATCTGCAATTTGTGAATACAATATACTAAGAAGCATTTACCGTCCAGACTTGACAAAAATCATTACTAAAAAGATTCCGAGAAAACCACATAAAGATAGAGAGTGGGCTATGAGAAGAATCGTGGCTGAGGCTCAAGAAATAGAGCCGCAAAAGAAAAAAAGGAAGACTACCTACAAAAAGTAATGAGATCCCCTCAAAAACATTAATATATAAAAAATTCCAAGTCTCGCTACTGAGCTGTTCAACCGTAAAAAGGTATGAGATCCATTTGAAACCAAGTCGGCTATCGATTTGTTCATTCCCCACTTAAGAGATCTATCTTAATTAATTACGTAATTAGTTAATAAGCATTATTTTATAGTGACCATATCAATATTTTCAATATATTTTAATGTTTACAATAAATTGAATGACTTGGCAAGGCAATCGCACTGAATGTATTAATTTTAATATGTATTACACGTTAACCTTCTGTTCTAGTGCGATGGCTGTCATTCAATTTATTGTAAACATTAAAGTATATTGAAAATATTGATATGTTCACTATAAAATAATGCTTATTAACTAATTACGTAATTAATTAAGATAGATCTCTTAAGTGGGGAATGAACAAATCGATAGCCGACTTGGTTTCAAATGGATCTCATACCTTTTTACGGTTGAACAGCTCAGTAGCGAGACTTGGATTTTTTTATATATTAATATTTTTGAGGGGATTTAACTGTTCTGGTATTACACTCGTATTCTTGTTTTTTTTATAACTTGCAGCTGAATAAAGCATTATGTATTAAGCGGAAGAAAGTCCGATTATAAACTCGTGTGCATTGAGGTGATTGAGGCGTTCAGCTGCGCTTCAGGCCCTAACTACACCCTCTTTTAGTAAGCCCCCCTCACCAAGCCGTTCGGCGTAGATTTGATGGCTAGGGGCCGAAATCATAGTGTAGGTACATCAGAAAAAAAAAACACTCAAAAAAGCACTCTCTCATACTCTCGGCAGAAGAGGAAGAGGAAGATTTTTATTCTTACCTGAGCTCCCTCAAAAACGCTCCGAAGAACAGCACAGTGCAAGCACTCTTTCATCTCTTCTTCTAGAAGAGGAAGAGAAGAGGAAGATTATTTCTCACCTGAGCTCCCTCAGAAACGCGCCAAAGAACGGCACAAGCCTCGACTCCGCCCTGGCGAGCGCCCTGGCAAGTGGTCTCTCGTATTCGGAGAATAGGAAGAGAAAGAGGAAGAGGAAGAGGAAGAGGAAGAGGAAGAGGAAGAGGAAGAGGAAGAGGAAGAGGAAGATTCTTTCTTACCTAAGCTCCCTCAAAAACGCGCCAAAGAACGGCACAAGCCTGGACTCCGGCATGGCGAGCGCCCTGGCGAGCGCCCTCTCGTACTCGGCAGACAGGAGCGCGGCTGACAGGAAGTCCAACGCCGGAAGCGGCTCGTCAGATATCGTCAGCCAGAAGGATCTCAGCTTGTTCGACCTGAGGACAAAAAAAATCATTTGTTTTAAGATTTTTAGATAATTCGAGATTATAATTCCGTTGTGGACTGGTACATTAATAAAATACAGGGTGTTAGGGACAGCGTCCCAAATACTGGTAGAGTGCAAGCAGTCCATGAAACTGAACAACTTTCTCCTAGGATAATATGTCAGGAAACGTCAAAAAAGCCTGGGCAGCGCGTTCGCTGTGAAACGACATTCAGACGCGCGCGCTTCGTTGTGGTGTACGGTCGAGTGCAGAGAATCATTATGCCAGCAAACGTAATCACTATATTAGGTATATACGTTATATGGAAAAGAGTGCAACAACGACGTCTTAAAAGATTGCAAGTCGACGCTACTGGCAATCGAAGGAGATCCGACCGCGGCGCGGCCGAGACGCGGCCCAAGACGCGTCACTATGAAACGCTACATACAATCTAGTGTAATGCGAGGCGCGCGCGGCTGGGCAGCGCTGCCGAGACGCGTCGCTCTGAAACCAGCCTTAAATGTCGCATCGCAATATTCGAAGGGTGACAGCCAGCATACAAAATATGACAACCTGTGAAGAAAGCCTATATTTGATACATTGACAGTTGACGATGACGGCATAGACAGAATATACATACGTACATACTATTGACGGTATCCGTTTTTTATGGATTTTTGTTTATATTTCGACTTATATTCCTTGGAGAAAGTTGTTCAGTTTCATGTACTGATTCACCTCTTCAAATATTTGCAACAATTTTTTTACACTCTGTATATTTATTACAGAGAAAACAACATTTTCTTCGGCCATTCGCCGGCACAATTTCTCGATCGAACAACGTTCAGTCGGTTTCTGCACGAAATATTTCGATATTGGGTAAATACTCGTAGCGGTCAAGAACGAGCTTCTACTTTTTTGGTTCCATTATTGTGATTTTAAAGTTTCATTTAATTATTTAAATCCGCCATTTTGAAGAGATTCCCAAAGCGGGGCATTTTTATACAAACGTATTCTCCTGTTTTCTTTCCGAGTAATGCCTCTGCGCTATATTTCTTTATAGTCTAGAGATATATTTCTTTTTTTATTATATGATGCCTACTCTGCCTCGCAAAATATTAAGAATGCAGTAAGTACGGCTACGGACATACGTACACAAATCACGCCTATATCCCTGGCGGGGAAGGCAGAGCGTTAACGACAGTAAAATTACGATCGTTACGCCACGTCTGACAAATGTTTGAGGGTCGTTTCAAATAAGTCGTGTATCACTATAGTGACAATTTGTCAGCCTGTCGCCTAAAATTGCAATACACATGAAACCCTCAAATCCCTTCGTCGGCTTGTATGACATCCACGGGAAAGAAATGGGGTGATGCTATTCTAAGCCGGCATCATACGGCAAATCCAAGAAAAGGTAGCTATATTTACTTGTCCACATACTCTGGTTGTGTCAATAGAGCCATAATGGCAATGTAATGGCAGCCGTGCCGTGCCGCCGTTTGCCGTGTGATGCCGGCTTAGAATAGCATCACCCCATTTCCTACCTGTGGGTGTCGTAAGAGACGACTGAGGGACTTGAGGGTTTCAGGTGTATTACAACTTTTCGACGACAGGCTGACAAGCTATCACTATAGGGATACATAAAATTATCTCAAACGGCCCTCTACATTTATCAGACGTGGCGACATCGATCGTATTTTTGCGGCCGTCAGCGCTCTGCTTACTCCGTAAGGGATAAAGGCGTGATATATGTATGTATGTATGTATGTATGGCAGCGAAGTCTATAGTCGTTTTATTTCACGAGTGCGCGTTAGTCAGTCACCAAGTCGTCCAACGAAAAGAAAGAGAGACACACAAGTATGGTTAACGCGCACTCGTGAGATAAAAGGTCTATACTAAAGTTACAATAAAACTTACTAAATACATACATACATACATATATATATCACGCCTTTATCCCTTGCGGGTTAGGCAGAACGTTAACGGCCGTAAGAATACCGTCGCTATCGCCACGTCTGACACTTTTGAGGATTGTTTTCCAAAGTTGTTCCAGAAAACATGTGTATCACTATAGTGACAGGTTGTCAGCCTATCGCCTAAAAATTGTAATACACCAATACCCTCGAGTCCCTTAGTCGCCTCTTACGACACCCGCGGGAAGGATGTGGGGTGATGCTAATCTAAGCCGGCATCACACGGCATAACTTACTAATATTTCAATAAAACTAATAAATCCTACGGACCCCTAAGACTGAAATCAGGTCTTTCTCATTCGCACCTCCTACAGCGACTGATCGAATGTATGCGGACCGTAAATTCCTTGCTATGAATCTTTTACACGCTAGGAGGAAATAACGCAGCGTTTTTCCTCACGATGCACGATTTTCGTGATAACTCACGCTTCCATCCTTTCCAGGGTATGCAAAGCGTTATCGGCGGTAAAAATGCGGTCACTATCGCCACGTTTGACAAAAATGGATGGCCCTTTCAGATACTTTGTGTATCATTAGTAATATAGGTTGGTAGCCTGTCGCCTATAGTATTACACAACACCCCATATCTTTTCTTAAAAAAAGATTTAAGGTGGAGTTCAGAGAATGAGCAGAAGCGTTCTCTGTGTGAATTACATATTGCACTGCGTTCGCCAATCCATCTGCTAAGATTGTTCAGTATGGCATATAGCACTGGACTATTATATCTGTTGTGATTTCAAGATTTCAAAAAGTTTTATTTCCAAGTAGATTCGCAATGAATACTTTTAAAATGTCCATTACAATATTTTCACACAATGGGTTAGTCTTTGTAAGAAGAAGAAAGGAGATGTGCGGTTGTAACGCCGCGTTTTCGTACATAGTGTGTATTATATAGCCGCTATTAAGCGTCCCAGGCACGTTGGGGCTATTTGTGCAGGCGCGTCTGGAATCGATACCAAAGTTAGGTATCGGTACAGAATTGCGACCACACAGCGTACTAGACGCCTCACATGCCAAATTATCTAAGCAAACATAAAGGATAATTTCCGTGCAATAGCATCACCCCATTTCTTCCAGCGGGTGTAGTAAAAGGCAACTAAGGGACTCAAGGGTTTCATGTGTATTATAATTTCAGGCGACAGACTGACAACATCTCACTACAGTGATAGGTACATAAACCATCTGAAACGGCCCTCAATTCTTGTCAGACGTGGCGATAACGACCGCAAGTTTACGATTGTTAACGCTCTGCCTACTGGGATGAAGGCCTGATTTGGGTATGTATGTAAAGATAAAAGGATAGCAACATGGCCCTAAGTCTGCAAAATAAAAATCGATTCAGTTGGATGTCGATGGGTCTCAATTGGATGATTTCGCTCATTTCGTAGTCTGCTAACAGTTTGAAGTATAGAAAATCATAATGGCAATTGAATGACAGTTGAGTTTCGATGGCGTTACAATGACAAAAAATAGCAGACTTGGGGCCCAGGTCACGCTGCTGTTTTGTAGATTGAGAGATTATCTGTCAAGTTCAGTGACTCTCTATAGGAAATCGCTTTTCATTCGCAGACAGAGCCACTTACTAGGGACTAAACAAACAGATTAAAAAATCCCATAAGCTGAGGCGCGCGATTTATAACAGTTTCCTATATAAATAAAATAAATAAATAAATAAATATCCTGGACAATTCACACAGCGCCATCTAGCCCCAAACTAAGCAAAGCTTGTACTATGGGAACTAGATAGCTGATACTAATACATATATACTTTTTTTTTAAATAAATACATATTATACGTACATAGAAAACACCCAGACTCAACACAAATATATGAAAATTGACTTAACAAATATTTGTGTCCGGTGGGGATCGAACCCACGACCCTCGGCGTAGAAGGCAGGCATACTATTCGCTACGTCATCGGGACACTCAGTTTGTCTGATGTCTCGACAGAAAGTAGTCTTCTTCGGCCACAGAATAAATAATGGTATACATACATACATATATCACGCCTTTATCCGTTGCAGGGTAGGCAGAGCGTAGTGGCCGTAAGAATACAGCCACTATCACCACGTCTGACATTTTTGAGGATTGTTTTCCAAGGTTGTTTCAGAAAACGTGTGTATTACTATTGTGACAAGTTGTCAGCCTGTCGCCTAAAAATAATAGCATGGCGTCTAGTAAGCTGTGTGGCCGTAGGTATGTAAGTTAGGCATCGTGAAGTTAGGTTGCTATCTACATAGATTTATGGTGCTAGAATTTTCATAATAAGGTGAAATTTTGCAAGCGTTCGATGCTGAAAATAGAGAGTGCACTAGTCGTATACTAGAAACAGGATTACTTTTTGGTTAGTAGGTACACAAAATTCGCTTGTGAACTGGGTCATTAATAATACAAATTACCTCTAATATAATTATCAAGACCGGGAGCAATGGAAGAAGGGGAGGGAGGCTTTTGCCCTGCAGTGGGACACTAAAGGCTTACAATAAATAAATAAGTAAATATAATTATAGCTAGACCATAAAGAGTAGATAAAAAACGAGGGCGCCACTTTCGCAATCTGTGAAATCCGACAGATAACGCTTAACTATGGCAACAATTTTTCATACAAAATTTTTGGTTCCATTTTATTTAATTTCTATTCTTTCTGACCAAACTATATACAAAAAAATTGCTGCAAGTATTTTATGGGGTGAATCAGTCTATAAAACCGAACAACTTTCCCCAAGAAACATAGGTCGATATATGAAAAAAAAATTTGATCTCCCTTACAAAATCATCAACCGACCAAGTCAATTTATTTTTTCTCCTTGTAATCCTGCGGTGTCGCATCTCTAGCGCTTCGTAAACTTTTCCCATTCGTATAGCGTTTCATTTTAAGTTACCTATTTCATACTTTATTGAAACTATTCTCTGAACAACTGTACGTTTCCAATTGATACGATCTAGCTTTCGAGAAACAGCTATAACAAGAATTCGCTAGATGACTGCGTCATTAATAACATACAAAAGTACATACATACATACATATATCACGCCTTTATCCCTTGCGGGGTAGGCAGAGCATTAACGGCCGTAAGAATACGGTCACTATCGCCACGTCTGACATTTTGAGGATTGTTTTCCAAGGTTGTTTCAGAAAACATGTGTATCACTATAGTGACAGGTTGTCAGCCTGTCGCCTAAAATTGTTGTACATCAATACTCTCGAGTCCCTTAGTCGCCTCTTACGACACCCGCGGGAAGGATGTGGGGTGATGCTATTCTAAGCCGGCATCACACGGCACAAAAGTAGTACGCTTAAAACTATTGTCCAAAAATACTACGTATACATACTCCATTTATAGTTTTTCGTAATCTTCAAAATTTGAATTAATAAACAGAAAAATAAAATTAAAGTAAGTGTTTTGACGCCATCCTAAGTAGAGACGTCATCTCTTCGTATTTTCATCCGAAAGATAGTTTTATTGACTGTCCCGATGGCGTAGCGGATAGTATGCCTGCCTTCTACGTCGAGGGTCGTGGGTTCGATCCCCACCGGACACAAATATTTGTTTAGTAAATTTTCAAATATTTGTGTTGAGTCTGGGTGTTTTCTATGTATAATGTGTATTTATTTACAAAAAATAGTATATATGTATTAGTATCAGCTGTCTAGTTCCCATAGTACAAGCTTTGCTTAGTTTGGGGCTAGATGGCGCTGTGTGAATTGTCCAGGATATTTATTTATTTATTAAGTATTTCATTTGACCTGCCGATCATTATGCCTAATGGAGACTTTAGAGACGAATACATACATACATACATATATCACGCCTTTATCCCTTGCGGGGTAGGCAGAGCGTTAAACATCGATCGTAAAATTACGGTCTTTATCGCCACATCTGACAAGTGTTAAGGGCTCTTTCAGATGATTCGTGTATCACTGTAGTGACAGGTTGTCAGCGTGTCGGCTAGAATTGTAATACACATTAAACCCTCGAGTCCCGTAGTTGCTTTTTACAACACCCGCGGGAAGAAATGGGGTGATGCTATTCTATGCCGGCATCACGCGGCATAATTTGATAGTGTTGTAAAATACTTATATTTTCGTAATATCCCTTGATTTTAAATAGCGCTGTGAGTATTTGTTTAATTTGTTTTTTATTTAATTGTTGCCGTGCAATGCCGGCTCAGAATAGCATCGTCCCATATCTTTCCTGTGGGGGTCGTAAGAGGCAACTAAGGGATTTGAGGCTTGATGTGTATTGCAATTTTAGGTGACATGCTGACAACCTGTCACTATGGTAATACACAGTCTTCTGTAATGAAATGACCCTCAATTTTTTTTCGGACGTGGCTTAAATAACCGTTTTTACGGTTGTTTACGCCGTGCCTACCCCGAAAGGGATTTAAGCGTGATTTATGTATGTATGTATAATTTATTTGTATTTGGAAGAGTTACAAACAAATTTCAACCTGAAAAAAGAAGATATAACATAACAATGCGATTAACAAATTTCCGCAGATAGAATGTAACATAAATAAAAAAAAAACTGTCAATTAGGTTTCGAAACTTTGCTATTCTTTTCTTTCTTTTTTCATGTGTGACACCGAGTCGTCCAACCCAGTGAACCCTAGTGTCAGAATTTCTCCACCGCCTTCTACAAGTAGCAGGCTTCTGACATGGTTGTGTAACGCGGTCTGAGTAATCATAGACTGCAACCGGGACCTACGGCTTAACGTGCCATTCTAAACACGGAACCATCTTACTTACAGACAATCAGGTGGTTCAGCCTGCAATGTCCTAACCAGATTGGGAACAAATTCACAAAGTAATAAATATCAACTTTGTGAGTGACCCACCGAGAATCGAACCCGGAACCTTCTGCGTCAAAGGCAGTCGCACTACCACTGCGCCACATCGGTCGTCAACCTAGGTAGGTTATACGAGTAACCTGAATCTCTTCGTTCCAGCCGTAAGCCGTAGGTGGCTTAACGTGCCCTTCGAAACAGGGAACCATCTTTCTTACGGACAGTCGGGTGGTTTAGCCCGCATTATTTTAACCTTTTGCTTTGGAACAAAGTTCAAATTACGAACAACTTCCAAACATTTTTGAAAGAGCTGTCGCGCATTTAATATTTAATTCCATTATCGTTTTGAACTTCCGAGCAACAGGTTTCATTATTTAATTATCTAAGGTATGAAAGGAAGAATGAATTAATTCAAAAGGTTTAAATTCCAGAGGGAACAGTTTGCAAACCTAACCCTTTTTTCAACTCGACCGATTCTTAAAAAACATGTACATAATGTTTTTTTTTATCTATTCGTTTAGTTCCTAGTAGGTGGCGCTCGTGCGAATGATAGAAAAGCTCAGCATTTTCCACAGATAGGGGTTATTTATTTGTTATGTATTGAACTTGACATATAATCTCTCATCTGATAAACCACCAACAGCGCCACCTAGTTTCGAATATTGTTGCTATCATTAGTCCAAAAATCCTCATAATAATCTTAGACCTTGACATTGGCAGAATCATCGACCAAAGGCGATGGAAGCTAAACTCAGAAAAAAAATCTTCTGTCATTGACGAAAAATGACACCGATATTTTTTAGTTAGCTCTTTGGGGCCCTAAGACTGCTAAATAAAAATCGTGTCAGTTGGATGTCAATTGGAACTCAGTTGGATGATTGTAGTAGCTTTGTAGTCTGCTAACAGTTTAAACTACAGAAAATTACAATGGCAATGGAATGACAGTTGAGTTTCGATGGCGTTACAATGACAAAAAAAATAAAAAATTTATTATTTATTCAAAAAAGCAGACTTAGAGGCTCATACTCAATCAAATCATTTATTCAAAGTAGTAAATTTTACATTTATCTTTAGTTCTTTAGTTCTTCTTCTTATATTTAAGAGCTCATTGCTCTTGTCGGTGGAGCATCCGCCAGCTGTTTCTATCCTCTGCCTTCTCCTTGACCTCCCTATACGTCATGACCATTATTCTTTCCTTCACTTGGTCTAAATAACTTCTTCTTGGCCTGCCTCTCCCTCTCTTTCCTTCAATCTTTCCTTCAATAAGTTAGTTACCTATTGTAAAATGATGTAGGATGAGTACATTTTTCTATTTCCTACAACAAATTGTATGGCCCAAGTAGATGTTTTATAGGCCTTTGTCTTAATTTTCTTCCTAATGAGGAAGGGCATTGTGCTCGTAACCCCAGGGGTCCGAGGGTCTGTCTTATTAGGAATCCATACAATTTAATTAATATTCGCCGGTGTACTAAATTAATTGTCATAGAATATCAAGATATTTTCATACTTTAATTAGTATCCATTAGAAATTCAAGGAAGAATTTCGGTACATCCTTTGATTAGGTGTCTAAGAAATAGGGTGCTAAAAATAGGTACCTAAACATTATATCAAAAATAAATAAAATAAAATAAATATCCTGGACAATTCACACAACGCCATCTAGCCCCAAACTAAGCAAAGCTTGTACTATGGGAACTAGATAGCTGATACTAATACTTATATACTTTGTTTTTGTAAATAAATACATATTATACATAGAAAACACCCAAACTCGACACGACAATACACGACAATATTTGAAAATTGACTTAACAAATATTTGTGTCCGGTGGGGATCGAACCCACGACCCTTGGCGTAGAAGGCAGGGGTACTATCCGCTACGCCATCGGGACAGTCTGGTAAGTAAGGCACATTGGTATAAACTACAATAAGAACATACATCACGCATGTACCCCTTGCGGGGTAGTCAGAGCGTAAACGGCTGTAAAAACGGCTATATACTACGCAACGTCCGATAAAAATTCGAGGTACATTTCTGAAGACTGTATCACCATAGTGACAGGTTGTCAGCCTGTCGCCCAAAACTGCAAAACACACTAAGCTTCAAGTCGCTTAGTAGGTATTTTTCCCGTGGGTGACGTATAGGCGGTCTATGGAGTGATGCTATTCTAAGCCGGCATCATACATTGGTATAGTAAGAAGAATTTTTAGCGAAAGCACAACTTAATTTTTATTTTTAAGTTGACCTTTTTGTATTTTTTTTAATTGTTGTTGAAATTTATTTGTACCTATCATGAATAAATTTTTATTACAATACAACTCATATTTTTCATTGTACGAATTCATTTTATTGACAAAGACAGTAAAATGGTTTCGGTATTCACTGTATTTAAAGCTCATTCGCTTAGATAGTGTCACGACCAGCGTAACTTGACCTCAATACTCCATACACGTACGTACGGGCGCGCACTGACAGTTACGTAAGCACACGCTTTATCCTTGGCGGGGTAGGCAGAGCGCTAACGACCGTAATATTACGGTTGTGATCGCCACGTCTGATAAATGTTTGAGGGTCGTTTCAGATAAGTCGGGTATCACTATAGTGACAAGTTGTCAGCCTGTCGCCTGAAATTGCAATACACATGAAACCCTCGAGTCCTTTAGTCGGCTTTTACGACACACACGGTAAAGAAATGGGGTGATGCTGTCATCCGGCATCTATGTAAGCGAATGGAATGTAATCCTCCTTGTCAGTTTAGCGTGGGGTGATATTAAATGGCGGATTGTAGCGTGGGCTCCCGTACTCTTGCTTTGACCAGACAATCGATGGCCGAAGAGCAGGTGACGTAAAAGAGCGGAATATTTGATATACAGTGTGTGAGGGACAGCGTGTGATGCCGGCTTAGAATAGCATCATCCCACATCCTTCCCGCGGGTGGCGTAAGAGGCGACTACGGGACTCGAGGGCATTGGTGTATTACAATTTTTAGGCGACAGGCTGACAACCTGTCACTATAGTGATTCACATGTTTTTTGAACAACCTTGGAAAAAAATCCTCAAAAATGTCAGACGTGGCGATAGCGACCGTATTCTTACGCTAGTTGGCGCTTTGCCTACCCCGCAAGGGATAAAGGCGTGACATATGTATGTAATATGTATGTAGGGACAGCATTCCGAATGCTGTTGTGGTGCATCCTATTGTATCTGCTCTGTGGGTGCACCTGGCCATGAAACTGAACAACTTCCCATATGAAAATATTTCAGGAAACAACTAATAGTACCAGCAAAGCTAACATGCGTGCCACGATAACATTTTGTCACCGCAATATGTCTTTTGCGGCTAACTTCACTGCGAATAAGTTTACGCATTCTTCCGTTAGTGACATTGCGCGCATATGAAACGACAAAATATGTCGCGGTTAGTTTGCGAAAGTCCATCTTGATGTAAGAGATAGAAAGATGTTTAATTCAGACTCATTCACTCCCGGCTCAGTCTGATCGGATCTGAACTGTCTAAGACCTTCAGACGATGCTCCGTTGAGGAGCGAAACATGTGTAGAGTCAAAAACAATGATTGTTGTACAGGGTGTAAAAATATTAACTGCAAATATTTTAAGGAGTGAATCAGCCCATGAAACTGAACAACTTTTCTCAAGAAACATAGGTCGAAATATGAAAAAAAATGTTGACCTACCATACAAAATGTAGCAGCCGAGCGAGTCAACAGCTGTATGGGAGGCCAAAATTTTTTTGCACATTTCAACTTATGTTTCTTGGGGAAAGTTGTTCAGTTTCATGGGCTCATTCACCCCTTAAAATATTTGCAGCAAATTTTTTTACACCCTGTATAGTGAAGTAGTGAAGTGGGTCACTTGTACATTTGCATAAAGTCGAAATCAACATGAGGTTCACTCAGTTAACAGCATAACTTGCACAAAATTAAAGTATTAACTAATAAATTAATAATTAATTATTAATATTATTTATAATTGTATTTAAGTATTAATTGTTATTTTTAACTTATGATTAAAATTGTCTTAATATAATCATAAGTTATACACCTAAAAAAAGTGCGGAACCAGCTTTACATCTTATATATCTCTTTCATTTTACTTCAGCAAAACATCTTTCTTTTACCTCCTGTAGTAACAACAGACAGTGCTTTTCTATGTTAGTGGCAATATAATTACTTATTCAATTAAAAATGACAATACTCATAGTCAAATATAAATAAATGCCAAAAAATGGGTTTCGATTGGTGTGTCAACTCACATACATTTTCCCGTAGCTATCTCTTAGACTATTTGCTTTGTTAAACGCCCACGCAAAATGGATGTCTTTTGACGCCGTAAAAAGATTTTGGTATATTAAAAACAATCAAAACGTTTTAATTTAGTAGATTGTACAAGAAAAGCAAACATACTCAAATTCAATTTACGTATATAATTTATAATAAAGGTACATACCTACGGAATTGAAGGATTAAATTTAAATAATAAGGTACCTACTATGGATTAAACTACTATATAGTTAAATTGCGATCGATTAGGTATTTATTTTTTCAATATTCATCTTATATTTTTTTTCTCTTAACCCATCTTCAGAATCAGTTCCTTTTATTTAAAACACTGTTTAAAACAAACACATTTAAAATATGTATTTTGAAAATTGATGCATTCCTTTCAAGGGATGAGCCAGCTCATGAAACTGAACAACTTTCCCCATGGAACATAGGTCGAAAAATGTAAAAAAGTCAATTTGTATGGGAGGACCAAATTTTTTTTCATATTTCGACCTATGTTCCATGGGGAAAGTAGTTCAGTTTCATGAGCTGGTTCATCCCTTGAAAGGAATGAATCAATTTTCCAGTCATGCTGTATATTTATTTTTTATATTATTAGGTATTGTAGGAACATACATAATGTCTCTTTACCATTAAGTACGTCTTAAGAAATGAAGCGACCATAAAACTCTATATAGGTATGCGTACGTAGGTAGGTAGATAGATATTCATAAAGATCATCCCACACAAGTTAGAAAATGAATTCATACTGAGTTCTGCGTGAATCCCTTGAATACTGGGTGTTAGGAAAAGTATGTACTAACTTCCTTTTAAGGGATGAACCAGCCCATGAAACTGAACAACTTTCCCTAAGGAACATATGTCAGGAAACGACAAAAAAAATTTGACCTCACATACAAACTAACTTAGTCGGTTGGTGAGGTGGTATATTTTGTATGGGACGTCCAAATTCTTTTATCAATTGCCAACCTTTGTTCCTTGAGGAAAGTTGTTCAGTTTCATATGAGCTGGTTCGTTCCATGAAAGTAAGTTATCACTCTTCCAAACATCCTGTATACTGTTTACATGCTGTAGGTACCTAAACTTTGCAGACGCCTCATTGTGAACTGACCCTAAACGTGACTTATTGTTTTGAAATTAAAATTACGTAACCTTTGTAATAAAACTTTCCAAGTAAAATAATTCTGAATTGCTACAAAAGATGCCGGCATTTCTTTGAAGATTATAAAAGGAAAATTATTAAAAACACAATGCTTCTTATACCTATAGTAAAATAAAAAAAATGATTTCAAATATTATGTTGCACAGTTTTCTGTCGCCAAAATATGTCGCGCATTGTACGCACTCAACAACTTGATATTTCATTTCTCTTCAGAACTTTATGGCATCAGCCAGTTTATTTTTTCACGTCAAAATAACACAAAAAAGATTTCAGCTTTCAGGATTACATTACATTCCTTTCAGTGCTGGCCGAAACTGCTCAAAAAATGTTGTTTATGGCCATTTGCATGGAAAAGCAAAATGTGACAGTCTGTTTTCTTTTTAAGATTTTATGACATCAACCAGTGTCGTGCAAAAATAAATACAATAAGAATGTTTTTAAAATGTACACATGGCTGTTTTTAGCGTCTGCATAGGTGCTAAAAAAAAAATACGCGCAAAATAATGGAATACATACATACATATATCACGCCTTTATCCCTTGCGGGTAGACAGAGCGATAACGGCCGTAAGAACACGTTCGCTATCGCCACATCTGACATTTTTGAGGATTGTTTTCCAAGGTTGTTTCAGAAAACATGTGTATCACCATAGTGACAGGTTGTCAGTCTGTCGCCTAAAAATTGTAATACACCAATACTCTCGAGTCCCTTAGTCGCCTCTTACGACACCCAAGGTAAGGATGTGGGGTGATGCTATTCTAACCCGGCATCACACGGCACAAATATATAAAAGGGTTATTGCCACCCTCACCACGCAGCCGACGAGAAGAAGACAGACGACACCACGCTTGGCAGGCGGACTGGCGAGCGCAGTGCAAGATATTGTAGATATTCACAGGGCTGCTGCCTGTTTCAATGGTATCATCTCTTAGCATTCATCTTTTTTACGTTACGACATCCACGGGTCGAAATGTGAAGCTATGGGGTGGTGCCTAATTGTTATGTCAAAACGGTTGAAAAGGGTCTCTGCTTGTGGGTGAGGTGTCAAATAATAGGTACTAAAGTTACGAAAGTTTATAATATGAAAGTGAAAAGCGAAATTATTTACCGTATGATGCCGGCTTAGAATAGCATCATCCCATATCTTTCCTGTGGGTGTCGTAAGAGGCGACTAAGGGATGTGAGGCTTTATGAGTATTGCAATTTTAGGCGACAGACTGACAACCTGTCACTATGGTGACACACAGTGTTCTGTTACCCTCAAACTTTTGTCAGACGTGGCGTAAATGTCCATTATTACGGATGTTATGCGCTGCCTACCCCGCAAGGGATATAGGCGTGATATATGTATGTATTAGCCAAAAAGCTACAAATTTCTGGTCAAGTAACATTGGAAGGACGAGACGAAGACGAGAAAAAGGTTTACCTGTAATAAGTTTTTATTATTCTTAGGGAGCGTCGGTGACCAAGTGGTTAGGACACCGGTCTTACAATCGTGAGACCCGAGTTTGATCCCCGCCATGTACCAATGTGTTGTTTCTCACATACATTTACCGACTGCTCTTACGGTGATGGAATAACATCGTGATGAAACCCACATTCAAATAAAATTTGAATTCAGATGATATTTGAATGTGACTTAACCTAGGATTCTGGCCAGGTTAGCCTTCGGATTGCAGAGGTCAGATGGCAGTCGCTCTGTGTAAAAACTTGATTCCACGACAAATCCCCTAGGTTAGGTAGCCGACCCCGACAGAGAACGGGATAAGGCAAGGAGAATGATGAAGTTTTTATTATTTCTTCCTCCTAAACCATAGTAGGAAAGTAAGTAATTATTACAGGTAAACCTTATTCTTCGGCGGCACTTACTTAGAAACGTTACATCACAAAATACATTTTAATCTTCTGTTGTGTTCTTCATTATCATTATCACAATACAATGCAATGAAATGCAATATATTTATTGCACAAAGAACAAAAAATTACATAAAAAAAGGAATAACAAAAATTTTACTCCTTCCTTCTTTTTTCTTCTTGATTTGCTTCTTATGACGTGTTGGTCATCGAGTCAACAAACGACCCGATGAACCATGCTGTCAGAGTTTCACTGATGAGCAGAAGTACAGTCGGCAAGTAGTTTCCGCCGGCCTACAGTCTACGAACAGCTGAAGGCCGAAAGAAACCCCTTTCGACTGTACTTATGTCTGTTCTTGATTCTTCTTAGTCCAGTCTTCTTTCTTCTTGATTCTTCTTTATCTTAACTTCTTCTTCTTTTAAAATACATGTAGATCTAACTTAATATACAGGTTGTGAGGAAAAGTACTGCGTTCCCTATGACCGAATGAGGGGTATACCAGCACGTAAAATTGAACAACTGTGCTGTAAGTATGGGAAAATAAATAGACCGAAATTATGAAAAATCTTTACCTAGTTGGAAATATATAGAACGAAATGTTAAAAAGAAATTATGCCTCCCATACAAATAGTGTAGCGCAGAGCAGTATTTTTCCGAATACATACACACACACACATCACGCCTATATCCCTGGCAGGGTAGGCAGAGTGTCAACGACCGCAAAATTACGGTCGCCATCGCCACGTCTGTGTTTCAGATAATTCGTGTATCACTATAGTGAATGGTTGTCAGCCTGTCGCCTAAACGTTGTAATACACCTGAAACCCTAAGTCCCTCAGTCGGCTTTTACGACACTCACGGGTAAGAAATGGAGTGATGCTATTCTAAGCCGTCATCACACGGCAAAATATCTTCAGTAATACAAGAAAATATTGAGTTTCCGAGTAAAACACTCTCTATCTTTATTCAGGTACTTTTTGTAAATTTCTGTGGTAAAGTAATTACATACATGCACACATACATACCATCATTCTCCTCGCCTTATCCCGTTCTCTGTCGGGTTCCTAACCTGACCTAGGAGATAATCACATTTGCACAAAATCAAAGCGCACGAGCGTGCACCAGCCAAGTCCAAACTTACTTGAGCCCAGCCACCACCTCCATAGCGCCGTTGAAGTTCCCGATGTTCCAGCAGGTCAGAGCCATCCTCAGCACGCACGCTAGCGCCACCTTCCGCTCCTCGACGGTACCAGCTGATAGCACCAGCTCTGTCACCCACGCTGACACCTGGGGGAGAAACAGGCATATCCAATGAGGATTTTTTGGACTTCTTCTTCTTTTCGAGAGACAAACAGGGCCCCAAGTTTGCTATTATTGTCATTGTAACGCCATCGAAACACAACTGTCATTATATTGCCCTTGTGATTTTTATATACTTCAAACTGTTAGCAGACTACGAAATGACCGAAATCATCCAACAGATCCAATCGACATCCAACGGAATCGATTTTCATTTAGCAGACTTAGGGCCATATCCAATGAGAATTTTTTGGACTTCTTCTTCTTTTCAGCTCGGACACTGAGTCGTTCAACGACCCAGTGAGCCCTAGTGTCAGAATTTTTCAACCGCCTTTTACAAGTAGCATTTTAGGACTGATAGCAATACTAGTAGTCAACGATTGAAATGTACAGGGTGTAAAAAAAATGCTGCAAATATTTTAAGAGATGAACCAGTCCATGAAACTGAACAACTTTCCCCAAGAAACATAGGTCGAAATATGAAAGAAATTTTTGGACCTCCCATACAAAATGTAGCAGCCGAGCGAGTCAACTGTATGGGAGTCCAAAATTTTTATTTTCATACAAAATGTCGTTTTAAAAAGTTGCTCATTGGACCTTCCAGTCATCATGCCCATTTCAAACGCAAGATATACACACACACACACACACACACACACACACACACACACACACACATCACGCCTTTATCCCTTGCGGGGTAGGCAGAGCGTTAACGTCCGTAAGAATACGGTCGCTATCGCCACGTCTGACATTTTTGAGGACTGCCTTCCAAGGCTGTTTCAGATAACATTGTGTATCACTATAGTGACAGGTTGTCAGCCTGTCGCCTAAAAATTGTAATACACCAATACCCTCGAGTCCCTTAGTCGTCTCTTACGACACCCGCAGGAAGGATGTGGGGTGATGCTATTCTAAGCCGGCATCACACGGCAAGATATCACTATGAAATTGCCAATTTGAGTGACACTCGCGCTACTAATGACAAGGTTCTGACTTGTCCACATACATACTCACACCTACACACATATATTCTATTATATTTTTTGGTGGCGTTTTTAATACATTCTCGTACTTGACACTGGCGAAATCACGACGAAAACGCAACTATTTCAGAAGCAAAATTCATACAAAAACCAAAAACATGCAAACCGAATCTTCGAACTTCGTGAGATCGAAGCAACTTTGACATACCATGATAGAGAAGATGATAGATGGCGCTGTGCTTGGTATGATACCGCAAAAGACGGAACGTAATATTCATTTTTGTTATTTTGAAACTTGGACTCGGACTCATTTGGAACGAAAGTGTCATGAGTCATGACTGTCAGTCAGTGATGCAATTTTTTTTTAACTTTTGGCTTTGGAATCTAGTAACGCCATCTACCGAGTTCTTGGTACACTAGTTATTTTTTAATTCTCAAAAAGAAAACCTATTATTGCTCATTATAAGATACTAACTTTTGCCCGCGACTTCGTTCGCGTGGACTTCAGGTTCGTCCCGTCTTCGTATAAACTATAGCCTATGTGTTATTCTGATGTATAAGCTATATTGTGGTAAAGTTTCATTCAAATTCATTCAGTAGTTTTTACGTGAAAGAGTAACAAACATCCATACATCCATACTTACAAACTTTCGCCTTTATAATAGTAGTAGGATTAGATCATATTAGGTTAGGTTTAAGTAACTAGCTATTAGATTCAAGGTCAGACGGGTGGTATGAACAAATTTTCTCGGACCCTTGTCAATTAAGGTTACACGCGAAAAGGGACAGATTTGATGATGAAGTGTAGTAAGGATATGATTTCATAAGCCCACATAAGGGTCCAACGTAGGGGAAGGAAACCGGTATCCACAAATTTCGAAAAATCGGTATATCAGACCGATTTTTTTTTGTGCCGTGTGATGCCGGCTTAGAATAGCATCACCCCATTTCTCTCTCGTTGATGTCGTAGAAGCCAACTAAGGGACTCGAAGGTTCCATGTGTATTGCATTTTAGGCGACAGGCTGATAACCTGTCACTATAGTGATACATGACTTATCTGAAACGACCCTCAAATATTGTCAGACGTGGCGATAAAGACCGTAATATTGCGGTCGTTGACGCTCTGCCTACCCAGCCAGGAATATAGGCGTGATTTGTGTGTATGTGTGTGTTTTACCGATATTTAAATTTCAGTAATAGTTTTTAATATTATGCCTAGTGATGCTAGCTTAGAATATAGCATCACCCTATTTCTTTCCCGTGGATATCGCAAGCGACTAAGGAACTCGAGGGTTTCATGTGTATTACAACTTTAGGTGAAAATCTGACAACCTGTTACTACGGTGTGATACACAAATCGTCTGAAAGGGCCCTCAATATTTGTCCAAACCAATATTTGTGTTAAGACCTACTAAATAAACTAATTTTTAGTAGGTATTTTGAAATAATTGGAACCGAAATTCCGTGACTGAAAATCGGAAACTAGAAAACCGGTTTTGAGAACTGTCCGGTTTTACACGCCCTAGTAGTAAGGATATGATACAAGGGTCTGACTTAAGAGATTTCTGTAATGTAATATATAAGCTTCTCACAGACAATTTGTCAAGACCTTAATGTATCAGCCGTGTGATGCCGGCTTAGAATAGCATCACCCCATATCCTTCCCGCGGGTGTCGTAAGAGGCGACTAAGGGACTCGAGAGTATTAGTGTATTACAATTTAGGCGACAGGCTGACAACCTGTCACTATAGTGTACACATGTTTTCTGAAACAATCTTGGAAAACAATCCTCAACAATGTCAGACGTGGCGATAGCGACCGTATTCTTGTGGCCGTTAACGCTCTGCCTACCCCGCAAGGGATAAAGGCGTGATATGTGTATGTATGTATGTAACCTATTTAGGGTATTTAACGCCCTGGCAACTAAGAACCCGTCTTCAGCTTCCATCGTCAAGGAAGATGAGAGAAAAACATTATTTTAGGCCGAACTGGTTCGAGATGTGATCTGATTACGGAAATTTGCAGGCGACGGGTTTTTTCGTCCCACTTTTAGACGTATGTAATAGTACATTGTACACGCGGTAAGAAGGGAAACGCTAAGGCGGATCGCACACTTGATGACGCACGGATAACGCTGCGATAGCGCTGCGTCGAGTGTGGTTGTATGGGGATTGAAATTTTTAGTATGATCGCTGAACTGTTTTAGCGCTCCGTTGTGCGTCAAGTGTGCGATCCGCCTAAAAAGTATGAAACTCCCCGCTTGTAATGGGCCATGAATTTTTATGTTATAGATTTTAAATTCTGTTTTAATGGTATTTAAAATTAAAAGTACCAGTTCCGTTATGATATAAGAAACACTCTGCCAACCGCGCAAGGAGTGTAGGCGTGATTTTAGGCTCAATTCACACACACACGAACACACACACACACATATGTATATATATACACACATAAATCACGTCTCTATCAGTCGCAGGGTAGGCAGAGCGTTATCGCCACGTCTAACAAATATTTGAAGGTCATTTCAGAAATGTCGTGTATCTCTAAAGTGACAGGTTGTCAATCCCCTAAAATTGTAATACACATGATATGAAACCCTCGAGTCCGTCAGTCGCTTCCTACGACACCCGCGGTAAAGAAGTGGGGTGATGCTATTCTAAGCCGGCATCACACTCATTTCATGGAATTTATTAAGGCGGATATAGCTAGCACGTATAAAGTGTAATCTTACACTTACCATAAAATAGACTGAACTAAAAAGACGACCGATGTGGCGCAGTGGTAGTGCGACTGCCTCTGACGCAGAAGGTTCCGGGTTCGATTCTCGGTGGGTCACTCACAAAGTTGATATTATTTGTCACTTTGTGAATTTGTTCCCAGTCTGGTTAGGACATTGCGGGCTGAACCACCCGATTGTCCGCAAGTAAGATGGTTCCGTGTTTCGGATGGCACGTTAAGCCGTAGGTCCCGGTTGCTGTCTATGATCACTTAGACGGCGGTCGTTACACAACCATGTCAGAAGCTTGCTACTTGTAGAAGGCGGTTGAAAAATTCTGACACTAGGGTTCATCGGGTCGTTAGACGACTCGGTGTCCCACACGAAAAAGAAGAAGACTGAAATTATATCGTAGTTGTATACAGGGTGTTAGGAAAAGTGTTTCTTTTTAAATTTATTTTAAATATAAAGTAACAAAATTTTAGTTGCAAATATTTAAATGGGTGATTTAGCCTAAGAAACTGAACAACTTGCCAAATGGAACATAGGTCCAAATATGAAAAATATTTTTGGACCTCCCATACAAAACAAATTAACTTGTTTGGGAGGTTGTTTCATATTTCGACCTATTTTATTTTTGGAAAGTTCTTCAGGTTTATGGACTGGTGCACCCTTTAAAATACTTGCAGCAATTTTTTTACATCCTGTTTAGAAAAATTGTCCTGTGTTTTCTCTTGTGTGCAATAAACAGTTAAATAAATAAATAAATATTTTTTTTTTTTTTTTTTTTTTATCTATGATGGGCTTACTCTTGACCCCAATCTTACCCTAGAGCAGAGATGGGATCTACGGTGGAGCGAGCTTGCCCAGAAGATGCCTATTCACTCTAGACTTAAAGAGATTCAGGTTATATGCACTCGGGAATACAGACGCAGGCAGGGAATTCCATTCTTTAGCCGTGCGCATAATGAAAGATGTTTTGAAGCGCTTAGTGCGTAATGTGGGTATTTCAACTAAGAACGGATGATAGCCGGCCGTGCGTCTGGATGTCCGATGGAAGAAAGGAGACGGTGGTATGAGCTCGTGCAGCTCACGCGCACACTCTCCGAAGTACAATCTATAGAAGACCGATAGGCAAGCAACCTTACGGCGGTGAGCCAGGCTGTGAAGCTTGGTCGCCACCAGTTTTTTATCGCCTATTAATCACTTGGCTCTGCGTTCCACCGAATCCAGTGCAGCAAGTTGGTATTTCGCCGAGCCATCCCAAAGGTGGCAGCAGTACTCCATGCAAGATCGCACTTGAGCTTTATAAAGAGTTAGAAGCTGTTCAGGCGTGAAGTACCGCTTAACTTTATTCAGGACGCCCAACTTTCAAGCTGCAATTTGAGCCTTGGACTCGATGGTGGTGCCGAAGTTGAGGTCAGAGGACAGCTCCATGCCAAGGAGTTGAAGAGTGTTGGTCACTGGAACAGATATACCCCGAAAAGTAGGAGAAAAGGTGAAAGGACTCCTTTTTGCGGAGAAAAGACACGCCTGCGTTTTTGAAGCATTGAAGCTGACGAGATTGTCATCGCCCCACTGGGAGACGTTACTTAACGTCAGGTTCGTACGCTCAATCATAGCCTTTCTCAATCTTTGGATTTCATCACCACTGGCTCCTGCACCGGACAGATATTTCTCGGCGACAGTACTGTCATCTGCGTACCCAACAATTCCTGAAGATAGAAGGTCATTGATGTGCAGCAATACTAGGAGAATGGACCTTATGTCATAACATTTGCTTCAAGGTCACAAACGTCACAGGGATCATCCTATATTTTACATACGATAGTATTTTGTATAACTGTTAACAAACCTACATGTTTATTCAAGCTTTTATTTAATTTCTGGGATATTTGCATGTCAGAAGCCTGCTACGTGTAGAAGGCGGTTGAAAAATTATGACACTAGGGTTTACTGGGTCGTTGGACGACTCGGTGTCCCACACGAAAAGCGCGAGAGGGCTATTTGCGTAATCTTTTTAACATCCTGTATTATTTACCTGCCTGACCATAAAATGGCCTCAGCTCGAGAGCTTACGTAGCCGTTAGCTGTAGCAATACGCTACACAATGGCTATTTCGTAGCACTTTCGTACCAGTTTCGTAGCAACGCGGTTCCACATTTAAACCAATAATGGAGCTAATTCATGTTCCGCTCACCAGATAGCGCTGTTTACCGCAAAAATTAGGTATAGGAGTGGAATCTATTTTACTAGATTCCAGTGTAGATTCTAAGGCCACAAGACTAAAAAAAGCATTGCAACACTGACTGACAGTTAATTTTCAAGTTTTATTTATTTGTCCCAGTCTGGTATGCACTGACACTTTCGTTCCAAATGAGTCCAAGTCCAATTTTGAAAAAAAATTAAATGTAATATTACGTTCCGTTCTTTGCGGTAACACACCAAGCCATCTATCCAGCGACTAGATTAATAATTTAAAAAAATAAAAGAAAATTCGCTATTCGCTAGATGACAGGGTCATTAATAAAATACAAAAGTAAGCTTAAAACTATTGTCCAAAATATGACTTCATTCATAATTTTTCAAAATACTTATTCAAAGATGTAATTAATAAACAGAAAAATAATATAAGTAAAAGTAAGTGTTTTGACGCCATCCAAACTGGAGAGACAAGACGTCATCTCTTCGTATTTTATACAAAATATCGTTTTAAAAAGTAGCTCTTTTGATCATCATGATTATTGCCATTATAATAGGGAATTATCTTTTATTTTATTTTTTATTATTATTCTAATTGCGGGATTAATGGCGCTGCGCTGTGGCGTGAACGAAAAGTAAGATTTATTTTTTGAAATTAAATCGGACTCACTTAGAACGAAAGTGTCAGTGCATGCCAGACTGTCAGTCAGTGTTGCAATGTCTTTTTAGTCTCTTGGCTTTCGAATCTACACTGGAATCTAGCAACATAGTCAATTCAACGCCATCTATCAAGTTCTTGGAAAAGTAGTTGTCTTTTTCTTAAAAGAAAACTTCCTATTTTTGCCTCTTCCATGCAATTATAAGGAATGAAAAAAAAGTCTGACGTTCCATTTCACGCCAATCTCAAGAGCATTAATAACCAAACTCTATCAAAAAGTTTCGATCCCACGGCTACCCTCAAAAGTTTTACCCCGTAAAGGAATGCGAATGAAATTTAGATTAGCAGTTTGAGAATTCTCTAATCCTTTGTTCTATTTTCCTAAAGTCCTTTTATAAGAGGTACTTGGGCGGTTCCAATAGGTGTTTTACTTCTAACGCACGACACTGCGCATTTTTAGCACTTACGTACCTACATGTGTCTGAAGAAATTTCAAATTCCCTATAGTAAAAACTGACGTTGATGTAAGAAAAACGCAGAAACTTGCGTTGGCATGGGTCATTACACTTATTATGGTAGATGCAATCTCTTTTGCCCCAGCGGCTGTCAAGTGTGGTAATCGCCAGCGACTGTGATGCAAGAAAAAAATTCTAATTCCCTACACAAAATTTGGATGGAGAATAGCGCTATACATTTTAAGGGGTGAATCAGATAATGAAAATAAAATAAAAATTCCCAAGGAACATACGTCAAAAAACAAATCAAATGAAAAAGTTTTGGACCATATATACAAATTGACTTGATCGGCTGTTAGATAGATAATCTTTGCATGGAAGGTTTTTCTTCATGTTTCGACTTATGTTCCTTGGGGAAAGTTGTTCAGTTTCATGGGCTGGATCACCTTTGATTCACCCCATTAAATATTTGTTCCAAATTAAATTAATGTGCATGTTCTTTTGGAAATAATTTATGTGTATTCTCCGTCCAGCGTAAACCTTACCAAATAATGGTCTCACAGAATACCAGCGCTGTAGATGGCCACTGCTGTCTGCCGCATATGCTGAGTGAGGTCCATTTTCGGTTCACATGTTCTTAGTATAATTAATTATTTTAATTTTTTTCTTTGTTGTTGTGTTATATTAACCCGAATAAATTTATTTTCTTTCTTTCTTTCTTTATCCTATATTTGTTAAAGCCCTAAGAAACGACTCATAATAATTTTCCAACATTCCGTTCCTTTCCGTGTTTTCGTCTCGTTTTATCCATGGTGCGTTCAGAATAAGCTCCCATTACGAGCGCGTTCCATTACACGGTGCACAATAAAATAAGTAATAAGATGAAAATAATCCTTCTCTGAAGATATTCAGGCGATTTTTATGACACTAAGTCCGAAGTAACAGTGAAAAGATATTGTACAATATAGGGTGTAAAAAAATTGCTGCAAATATTTTAAGGAGTGAACCAGCCCATGTAACTGAACCACTTTCCCTAAGGAACATAGGTCGAAATATGAAAAAAAATTTGGACCTCACATAGCCTTCCCTACTAAACTAGCAACCGACCAAATCAATTTGTATGAGAGGTCCAAAAAAATTCTCATATTTCGACCTATGTTCCTTTGGGAAAGCTGTTCAGTTTCATTGGTTCTGGTTCAGCCCTTAAAATATTTGCAGCTAATATTTTTACACCTTATATGTAGCTAAATACCGTGTGATGCCGGCTTAGAAAAGCATCATACCATATCTTTCCCGTGGGTGTCGTAAGAGGCGACTAGGGGATTTGCGGCTTGATGAGTATTGCAAATTCAGGCGACGGGCTGACAACCTGTCTCTATGGTGATGCACAATCTTCAGACGTGGCGTACCTAAATGACTGTTTTGGCCATATAGTACGCTCTGCCTACCCCGATAACTTGTGTGTGTGTATGAAGCTAATTTACGTTTTTTGACGTGCCATCTCAAAATTCGATGGATCCGGCTGCACGAACTAAAAAACATGACTCATGCGGCGTTACTTCGCTCTGAGGCGTAATCCTCTATATGTGTGCCAAATTTCATGAAGATCGGCTAAGTAGTTTTTGCGTGAGAGAGTAACAATCAAACATACAAACTTTAGCATTTATAATATTAGTAGGATTACCACAAAGTGAAATATAAAAAAGGTAGTAAATTACAATGACATCAGAAGCTAAGTTAACATAGAGATGGATTCAGAATTCCGAACTGTTTTTGCATCAAGCACTGACGCAAGTTTTCTGGAGATGGACCTTGTCGTGGCCAGTGATCCGTACAGGCTATGGTTCTTTTCATTCGTCAAATCATAAAAGAAAATGCTATTTGGGAACCCCGAGAAAAATAAGCTGACTCCATAATATACAGGGTGTAAAAAAATTTGCTGCAAACATTTGAAGGGGACCAACCAGCCCATGGAACTGAACAACTTTCCCTAAGGAACATAGGTCGAAATATGAATAACAATTTCGGACCTCCTATACAAAATTTCCGAACGACCAAGTCTCTTTGTGTGGGAAGTCCGAAAATTTTTCTCATAATTCGCCCTATGTTTCTTGGGAAAAGTTGTTGTTTCATGAGTTAGTTCACCCCTTAAAATATTTGCAGCTAATATTTTTACACCTTAAAGAACTACGTCGCTAGTACGTAAAATCACTCTAGGCTACTTCGATCACAGCTCATTAATTGAATAACTGTTTTCCAAATAACACTTTCGTTATTTTACGGGGTGCGGGCTTCGACCAATAAAAGTAGATATGGACATGTCTTGCGCATATAAACAGGTCTTTAAAAATGTGCCAAGGTACAACTAGATATAAACATGCGCGCACAGCTACACACGCTCTAAGTAAATTTTAGCAGGAGTAAATTTTTCTCACCTCCGTGTGCAATTTTGCTCTTAACATTTATCGACTTTATTATACTGAAAAAATAGGAAAAAAAAATAGAAATATGTTTAATTTTATTTGCCATCATTTGCTTCAGTAGATTCTGAAATAATTCAATTTTAATTTCTAGTGTTCACGGAGTTGAGAGTGCACGTTTGTTTTAAGGTTTTCATGCACTCATTCAAAGTGATTTATTGTTTTTTAAATGAATAAACAAAATAAGATAAATTTCTCCCCATTTCCTCTTGCAGATTCTGAAATAATCGAATTTGAATTTTGACTTCATTGGCCGCCAGAGGGCGTCACGGTGTAGTTCGGCTCCGTGCTTAAATTCATTAAAAAATATTAAATGTGTTTATTAGTCAGTTTAAAAAGTCTTAATCTATAGACAACGTGATAATTAACTAGTGTGAGTGTTTGTGACGACAATGGACAAATACAAATAGATATATCACTATTTTAAAGTACCAGTACTGTTTTAGCAAATAAACATAACCAAAACTAAATATACTTTTGTGTTAAAAGAACTAATAGTAATGTGAAGATAACTAAATGAATAATCGTGAAAAGTGTTACTGGAACAGTGGAAAAATTTAAATTTAAATTTTTAACGAACTTTTTACGAAATTGATCGCGCGGTCGAGCCCGCTGCTATATTTCGCTTCGTTGATCATATGTACGGCTGGTCTAGCGGACGTGACTGCCGCTTTTTTGGACATATTATAGAAGTTGCAGGATCAAATCCTGGCATGAACACTTTTTTTGCTTTTTTGCTTTTTATTGGCTTATTTTTATTTATTTTTTAAGCTGCTTAGACATTAAAAATATAGAAGATTATCAGACTCAGTATTGAAATACAAAATGCCCAAGCAAGTTTCAAGTCGACACTACAACACACATCAAATATTTGTTATTAACCGCCATCTATGAGTGAGTAGCTGAACTCTTTGTCCCTAAAGATAACGAAAGATGGTGCTTGAAAGAATTCGTTGACTCGGGGCTCTAGCAGAAATTATTTAGAGTGAATATACTGGACTACTGGCAGGTATTCTGCTAATTTCATCTACTAATACACATCCATACAAGTATTCATCATGTCTTCGAGGATTCAATTGTGTAGTAAATGTAATAAAAAATGCCGAAGAAATGAATACCTACAGTGCAATTTATGCCATCTGATATTCTGTGTACAGATGAATACGGAAGATAAATTCTGTTCAAATGTGTCAAGGAAGAGGTACAACCTAATGGAAAGCCATAAAAGGAATACATGGAAGTGTTTGAAGTGCATTAAGAGCGCAAGCACACCGATTGTACACAACCCTTCAAAACCTGCACAGAACAATAAAAATACCGCACGGAAAAATAAAGATCCTTATCATACAGTAGAGCAAAATGGTGATAAAAATGCAAAAATAGAAGTTTTCACTCCACCTGCGAGTACATCGTCCTGCGTGCCAGTGCCAATTTTGGATCAAGCGGGACCGGTGAGTGCTGTGCCTTTGTCCACTCTGACACCTTGCACCGATTCCCATTTACCCGAAGAGGATGTGACAAGCAGTGACTTGGTTGTGAATATACCTACCAGCAACTCGTTTCAGTCGCTCGAGTATTGTATAGATACGGATAATGAATCCTTGGGCAGCCCTATTAATCCAGGAAATGATGCAACCAATATCTATCGTTCTCGAAGCTGTCCTGGAATCCACAACATCATGGTATCAAACAAAGTAGAGTTACTAACAGAAAAGATAGCTTTACTTGAAATGCAGCTGGCTTCAGCTGAAATAGAGATGGAGAGTATGCTTTCAGAAAATTATAAACTGAAGAATGAGATAGTGAAATACAGGGACAAGTACAAACTCCTGGCAAAATTATGCACAACCAGTGACCCGCAACAGAATACAAAAAGACGAAATAACTTAAATAAAACCATGCCAATACCTTTTTTCGACCGTGATTCTGACCATGCTGAAACTACGACAACTACAGCCATTGTGACTTCATATCGGGACAGAATAACAAAACCACCGACTAAAACTTCGACTACACAGTCAAGAGTACAATCTACAGTAAATTTTGCCCAGCCTGGGTCGAGAAACATCGGTAAGATCTCTAATGAAAATGACAGTGATCAGACAAAAATATCTAATCCACAAGTAAAGCGTTGGCATAAAGATGGTCCTGAAATACCCCTGGCCAAAAGAAAAGTTTTGCTCCTTGCTGATGAATCGGGTAGACGATTACGTGAATTGTTAGCCAAGAAATTAGGGGATGACTACTTCGTTACGTCAGTCGTGAAACCTTATGCCTCTTTGGGACAAGTTCTCTTCGGAAGTATCTCAGAATGTTTGAAAATGACAAAAATGGACTACATTATTATTTTAGCTGGAAAACATGATAGTAAATTAATGAGCTTTCAGGCAGCTTTGTCTGACTTCTTGAACATGATCACAAACAAATTTAAATCGGAAAAAATTGTGCAAGTAAACTTTGTAATACATATAAATTTCATGAAATGTTACAATTACTACAAATAAAGACCATATTTATATCTCTCAAACTTACTATAATTCATTTAATTACATAGAAAAAATGAACACTTGCAGGTCTCTAGTTTTAGATATTATAATGTTTAACTATAAGAACAATCTGTCATCAAAATCTGACACTGTCTGCAATATCTCAACTCAGTCGGAGTTAGAGTTTTTTCGTCCCTAGTACAAGTAAAGTTCTAATAGACTCAGGAGAATGTTCGTTGATGCTCCATGACCTTCATGATAGTGGATCGAGTGCAATCGATTACTCATCAGTTGTAAATATAATTCATCAGAATGTGTGTGGAATATCAACGAAAAAAGATCAGTTTGAGCTTTTTTTGAATAGCTTACCATCAATACAAGACTATGTTTGCATTAGCGAGCACTTTTTGAATAAACAATCTGTAGCTTTTCTTCTGTTTGAGAATTATAGGCTGATTTCAATTTATGCTCGTAAAAATAAAATAAGAGGCGGCACTTTAATATTAGCACACAAAAATCGTAGATGTGAAGAAATAGCAATATGCAAAAATATCTCTAGTGTTGATAGTTTTGAGCTGTGTGGAATAAGAGACCTGGAGTCCAATTTGTATATTTTCTGTTGCTACCAGAATGATACAAAATTTGACATATTTATAATGAAACTTGAATTTATATTGCAAAGGTTTTTTGACAAAAATGTGTTAATAATTGGTGATTTTAATATAAATGTATTGGTAGAGTCTAAAAAAAAGACCGAATTTGTGAATTTATTGACATGCTTTAATTTTAGATATCTTTTAAATAGTGTCACTTTTATTAGAAATGGTTCTACTTCGTGTATTGACAATATTGTAACTAATATAAAGGACGAGTCTGTATTGCGAACTTCGGTAGATCACAATGGATTGGGTGACGGGCACGCAGCAATATCTGCTAGTCTGACGGATAGTAGTAATATTGATCGGTGGAAAGAGAACGTAGTATACATTGAACGTAGAGAATTAACAAAAAAAAATAGAGATTTATTTAAAGACAAATTGATGAAAACCAATTGGGTGAACATGGGAATAAATGGTTTTCTGAAGAAATTTAATGGTCTCTTCAAAAGTTGCTTTAAATTAAAGAGGAGAAAGGTAAAAAAGAATCGTTATGGATCCTTAAAATGGCTAAGTAGGGGTATTAAAATCTCTAGTTTGATGAAGCGGATATTGTGTTCTATAGATACTTCGCACAACGATTCTAGTCTGATTCATTATAAAAATCAATACATTAAAATATACAGAAGGGTTCTTGTAAAGACGAGATCAATAGCTACCCAATCTGAGATAGACAACGAAAGATATGAGTCGAGGGGTATCTGGAAGGTAGTCAATAAATTAAACTCCAAAAAAACAGCTAAAATCCATGAACATCTCATGTTAAAAGTTGATTGTAAAATTGTAGAAGAACCTTCTGAATTGGCAAATATATTTTCGATACAATTTAATCATGGTAATTTGCCATCTTGTGGAAATCCATGTATGGCGTTAAATTACTTAAGTAAGAACATTAGTAGAGTTGATGAAGATATGGTTATAAGGGATGTTACGCCGCTAGAGGTTCGAAAAATTGTAGCGAAAATGAAAAATAAACCATCGACGGGGTATGATGAAATCCCAATCTCCGTTATAAAAGAAAACATTGAAGTTTTGGATACACTACTCGCTCATTTCTTTAATAGTTGTTTAGAAAAGGGTTTGTTTCCGGAGCAGTGGTCAATTGCTAAAATCATCCCAATATACAAAAAGGATTCTAAATTAGATGCCAAAAATTATAGACCGATTTCTGTCCGTTCTTTCTAAGGTATTTGAAAAACTCATAAAAACAAGATTAATGGCACATCTAGAAAAGCATAAACTTCTTAGGTTAAGGCAGTTTGGGTATCGTGCAGGAGTGGGTACTTCAGATGCGATGGACACATTATTGGATGATGTTGTGCGAAGACTTAATGATAGAGGCAAAGTGGCGGGTTTGTTCTTGGATTTAAGTTCGGCTTTTGATATGGTCGATCACAATATCTTGCTTCAAAAATTGGAACATTACGGTATAAGGGGTTCTGTTTTTAGTTTATTCCAGAAATACTTAAAAAACCGTAAGCAATTTGTAGAGGTTAGACAAGTAGGGGTAGATGGGTCAGAAAAAACAGGGAGATCAAAACTTATGAGCATTGACAGAGGAGTTCCGCAAGGATCTATACTCGGGCAGATTTTGTTTATAATTTTTACAAATGACCTCATCGATTACGTCAAGAGTAGAGTTCCTGAAGCAAGTTTAATCCTTTATGCGGATGATACTAACGCGATCTTGTCAAAGTCAACTATCGAAGACCTAGAGACGGTTACTAACGCCACTTTAACAGCGTTTAGTGAATGGTTCTCTACAAATGACCTAAAAATAAATTCGAAAAAGACGTGTAGCATTTTGTTCAAAACTACTGCTAACAGCGGAGCTACACTAAACCTGACCTTAAATAATCAAAAGGTTGAAATTTTACAGGTAGTTAAGTTTTTAGGCGTTAGTGTGGACAATCTGCTTAATTGGAAGGCTGAATTGAACTCTATTGAGAGCTCTGTTAGTTCGGCCTGCTATGCTTTAAGAACTTTACGAGATATCTTAAGAATAGATCAGCTTAAAATGGTATACTTTGCTCTTATAGAATCGAAATTGCGCTATAGCATTAAATATTGGGGTAATAGCTATGCTTATAATGTAAGTAAAGCTTTCATTATCCAAAAAAGAGCTATCCGCATTATTGCCCGCATCCCTCCATGGGAATCTTGTAAAAAATATTTTGAAAAATATCAAATTCTAACGGTCCCTAGTCTTTACGTCTTTGTATTGCTAATTGATATATTAAAACATAGACGTAGGTATGAAACAGAAGATGAAATGAAAATTAGGTTAACGACACGCAGGTTAGAGCTAAATAATGTTATAAAGCCTACTTTGAATATTGTAAAGCATTGCCCTATGTATCAAGCTGTAAATTTGTTTAATAGACTACCAAAAGAATTAAAAACTATTGATAATATTGGAATATTTAAGAGGAAATTGAAATTATTATTATTGGAAAAAGCATTGTATAATATTGATGACATGTAAGTAATTAATTTTTATTATTTGGTATGAAATTTAAATTGTATTTTTCTTTTCTAGTTTAGGTTTTAGTTTAGGTTTAGGTTTTAGTTTTTTTTTTTTTTTTTAGTTGTAAGTCTATATTTTTGTATATTCGCACACAGTTTATGTACTGTTTTTGAATAAACTTGATTGATTGATTGATTGACTGTTCACGGAGTTTAGAAATTACAAGAGTTAATCGTCGTTAATCATCTCTCGAGCTAGTTTCTTAGTCGCCTCTTACGACACGAGAATTGGAGTGATGTTATTCTACGCCGGTACCATACGACATCATTCTAATCACAGTTTTATAAAAACCTCAACTCCGTGAACAAAATTCTCAACTCCGTGAACAAATGCACACGGAGTTCAGATTCCCGGAGTTGAGAAAAAGCTGGTTTCTTTGAAATTTCTCTCTCACAGTATAACTTTGTGCAAATTCAATTTTACCTACGTATTGGTATACTATCGAGGCACAAATTACACAAAGTAACAACCTTTTAGCTCTTATAGTTTCAAAAATATTTATGATCCGGAGTTGAGATATTACCCTGCACCAAAGACGAAGTAAAATTTCTTATCTTTGAAAATGGTAAATCCCGGCAGCATGTCACAGGTTCACTACACTCGCCTACTCGGACGCAACTGGCAGTTTATGTGAATCGGATAAAAATGTGCAAATCGCGCGTATTTACAGAGCGTAAGAGTTTGTGAGTGATACCGAATTTAGTCATAAGCTCAGGACAAATATTTAAAGTGACATAAGTGGTACAAAATAAAACATTATAGCCATCTTGGTAATAAATAAACCTTTGTCATACATCTATATACATGTGAACATAGGAACATTATTATAAATTCCGGAAATTTTCGAATTATGGACCAATTTAGATTCAATTCCGCCAAAGGGACAGGCCTCCTCCTCCTCCTTGAATCGTTTATCCTCAATGCTGAGGGTCGTGACCTACTCGAATAACTTTCTCGTGGACTATGTGACGCCATCTTGTCCTATCTTCGGCGGTATGAATGGCTTCGTAAACTGTGGTGCCTAACGTTGTGCGGATCTGATCAGACCAACGAGTCGGGCTTCGGCCTCTGGGTCTTCTACCGTCTACTTTGCCCGTTAGTAGCTGCTTCTCAAGATTGTCACCATTCTTTCGGGCAATGTGGCCAAAGTATTCGAAACTTCTTCTTAGGCATATGGTGGTGAGTCTCATGGGAATCTTGAGTTCCGACAAAATGGATTCATTGGTCCGATGTTCTGTCCAGTGTACCCCGAGAATTTTTCTCCAGCACCACATTTCAAACGCTGCAATGCGCTTGTGGTCTGCTTTTTTGAGTGTCCAGGTCTCGGCTCCATATAGAAATATGGAAAACACAAGGGTAGTGACGAGCTGCTTCTTGGTCTTTCGCGAGATATTTCTGTCTACCCAGACACGATTCAGTTGGGTCATCGCGTTCTTTCCCATGCCAATTCGGCGTCGGATGTCCTGTTCGCACGACCCATCATTTGTTATAACTGAGCCTAGATAGACGATGTGTGATGCCGGCTTAGAATAGCATCACCCCACATCCTTCCCGTGGGTGTCGTAAGAGGCGACTAAGGGACTCGAGAGTATTGGTGTATTACAATTTTTAGGCGACAGGCTGACAACCTGTCACTATAGTGATACACATGTTTTCCGAAACAACCTTAGAAAACAATACTCAAAAATGTCAGACGTGGCGATAGCGACCGTATTCTTACGGCTGTTAACGCTCTGCCTACCCCGCAAGGGATAAAGGCGTGATATATGTATGTATGTAGATAGACGAATTCGTTTACTACATCTAGGTTCAGGCTTCCGGTTGTAGTGAGGGTCTTGCTGCGGTCGACTATCATGACCTTTGTTTTAGCCCTGTTTATGAGAAGTCCCATGTCCCTGCTAACTTTCTCAACTCTTTCCAGTAATAATGACATTTCCTCCTCATTGGCTGCAAATAGAGTGGTGTCATCGGCATAACGGGGGTTGGTGATTTTCACCCCACCCACTGATATTCCACCCTTCCAGTCTTCACAGGCACGTCTCATGATATATTCCCCATATATGTTGAAGAGTATGGGAGATAAAATACAGCCTTGTCTAACTCCCTTTTTAAATTGGAAGGGCTTCGAGAGTGTGTTGTCGATCTTGACCATGCCTTTGTTGTCGACGTATAGAGATCGAAGGAGAGCAGTTAGGTGATTCGGTACTCCCAATTCCGACAGTATACTCCATAAGCAATGCCAGTCTACGCAGTCGAATGCCTTGCTATAATCGATAAAGCACATTACGAACGAGATGTTAAATTCGTAAGACTTTTCGATGATTTGCCTTATGTTGAGGATTTGCTCTCGTGTGCCTCTCCCTTTAACAAATCCGGCTTGTTCTTGAGGGATCTGCCAGTCGAGAAAATGTCGCAAGCGGTTGTTGATTATGTGCAGGAGGATCTTGCTGCTATGTGAGATGAGAGCGAGAGTGCGGTAATTGTCACAGTTTCTAGTGGAGCCTTTTTTGTGTAGAGGTAGGATAATAGACTCTGTCCAGTCCTGAGGCCAAAGGCCAGTCCGCCATGTGCAATTGCAGATATGGTGCAGCATGTCAATTCCCTTCTCCCCTAGAGCTTTTAGTACTTCCGCAGTGATTTGGTCTGGCCCTGGTGCTTTTTTATTCTTCAGTGCCGCAATAGCTGCAATCACCTCAGATCTCAAGATTGAAGGCTCCAAATCCAGTTCATCCCAGTTTAAACAAGACGGGATTTGCGTGGTTGACTGATGGTGGTACAACTTCTCGCAGTACACACGCCACCTATCTGCTATGTCTGCAAGATCGTGGATAGCTGCACCAGTTTCGTCGTTAATTACCCATGATTTAGGTTTGAACTGTTTTGATATAAGGCGTACTTTTTTAAAGAGGTCAGATGTCTGAAATTTTATAAAATGTGTCAGTGCAGATGCTGGACAAGAAGTTGTTTTTATCTCTACGGCACTTTTTCTTGACGGAGTTCCAGAGTCCAGAGTGTTCCTTCCTAACAGTATCCTGTTGTAGACCTTTTATCCTTTCCTCTTTGCATTGTTGTATCGTTTCCCAGGTATCATCAGCGAGCCATGACTTGACTTTGTGCTGGATGCTGCTGTCCTTCCTGGTGGACTTTATCGAGTCAAGCGAATTACATATGTGCTTTTTCAGGCATATTCAGCTCGAGTTAGCATCTTCTGTTGCTGTGGGAATATCAGACAGCTTGTCTTCAATGATCGTCTTAAAGGCCAAACGTTCTGGAGGCTCCAGTGCTCTGATGTTGGATTTAGCGGCTTTTTTGGGAGCTTTAAGGCGGAGGCAAATTTCATGACCAGCAGGTTGTGATCGGAGCCACATTCCGCACCGGGGTAAGTTTTCACATTTCTCACAGACGATTTCCAGCGCGAACTAATAAGTATGTAATCAATCTGATTTCTGTATCGCGCTCCTGGGGATGTCCATGTGTACAAACGCCTTGGATGGTGTTGGAATTGTGTGTTGGTGATGCAGAGATTCATTTCGATGCAGAATTCAATAAGTCTTTGGCCCCGGTCATTCCTGTCTCCAAGTCCGAATTTGCCTACTATGCTACGAATATGGTCATCGTTGGTAGTATCCCCGACCTTGGCATTCCAGTCTCCAACAATAATTGTTACTTCGCGCTTCGGGATTTTTTCTAGCGTAGCGATCAGAGAGTCGTAGAACGCATTTATGACATCTTCCGGTGCTTGGGCAGTGGGTGCATATATCTGAACTATGTTTAGTACGTTAGGTTTGGCGTTAATCCTCATCGTCATTATCCTGTCAGATACTGGGTTGTAACCTAGTACGTACTTATTCATATGTTTAGGCAGTAGTATACCTACACCTGCTAGGCTAGTATCATCGCTTCCCGAGAAGTACAGAGTATTATCACTTGCCGTGTTAAAGTGGCCCTGGCCTCGCATGTGGGTTTCACTGAGTCCTAGGATAGATATCTGGCATTTCTTCAGTTCCTCGTCCACCATACTAAGTTTTCCGGCCATCAAAAGACCCCGGACGTTCCACGTTCCTATTCGGTGTTCTTCACGAATTTTTAGCTGCTTCTTATTGGTGTTAAAAGCATCGCCATGAGTAGTACTTCCTGCAGGTGCCTGGCGAGGCACACTCTCAGGATCGTCGGTAGCATATTTCACACCGCTCGGCCCGGGTACCGAACGGCGCCGGGTGTTAACCGGATCCTCCAACGTCACTTTATCTTGAGCTCGTGTATTCATGAGGTTTTCTTGGGGAGTTACTCATGGTGGGGCCCCACGTCCTTCCATGGCAGTTGCTTTCCGAGGAGATTTAATTCCTCGAGGCTGCTGCAGCCTTAGTTGGGTCAGGTTATTTGACCGCCGCCTGTCACTCGGCGTTGACACAAGTTTTACGGCAGGAGTGATGGTCATCCCGCCAACCCTCCTCATTTTTGCATCCGGGCTTGGGACCGGCATAGGCAAAGTTAGGGACAGGCCTAAATCAGGTAAATTTGGTGTTTTTTTTCAATTCGGTATTTTTTTCAGAAGAAAGTATTATTAAATTAGTCATAATAAGTATGCTCTCCAAATAGTATATACATTAAGGATTATGAGTTATTTTTTTGAGATTTTAGTTTATATGTTTAACACGATTTCTGGACCAGGACAAAAAAAACGGCGTCTCTGTAGAAATGCCCATATACGATCAAAGACAGAGCTAGGGAGACGTCCTTGCACTGTAGTGCGAACGTGATAGCATTATGTCAGTGACTTTCGCTCTTTATGTTCGCGCCCTTTTACAGCAACTCGCTTCAAACGCGCACTTCACGCCAGCTTGCGCGTTTCGTATGCAAATCCATCCAGCGGTCGCATACGAAAAGCGCAACCTAGCATGAAGCGTGTAATTTAACCGCGTTGCTGTAAAACCATCCTTCGAACTCTAAAATTAAAGTAATAATTTCATAAATAAGTATTTATATGTATTTTATAACTCTTTAACTAATAAGTAATTCCTGATGCTTTATTTATGTTTGTCGAATTGTTGACACACTTTAACAAAGCACAAGACGACGTTCTGATGAAAGTTTTGCGAATTGTAAACGACGTGTCGCACGTGTTTCTTGTAGCCGGCGCGAAGACCGACTGAGCGAGGTGTTCAAGGTTGCACACACTTGCACTTACTTGGAGCGGATCAAACCATTTGCTCGGTACGTCCCGTCCATATCTACTTATATTGGTCGAAGGGTGCGGGTATTATAAACTCGTTACTATAGTATCAAGATCCCTTCACGGCCCGAGGGGCCGGTTATACTAACAGGAGGTATTTGCATATTACGATGTCCATGATAGGATTACGTAAATAGGACAAGTCCTACGGGTGCGGTAGGGTGACAACTCGTTCTATAAGGTTGGACAGTGAAAGGTGAACTGGCTCGGGAGACTGAACAACGTTCCTAGAGGTAATAAAGGTAAAAAATAGAAAAGTTAGGTAATAGAGGTAAAAAAGGGGCAATATTTGACTGTATACATTTATTACCCACTAGTCAAACTAGGTTCTTTTATTTTTAACCAATTTAAAAAAAGAGGTTCTCACTTTGACCTGTATGTTTGTATGTATTTATGTATGTTTGTCCGCGATTATCTCGCGTTTGGCTGAACCGAATTTGTTGCGTTTTTCAGTAAAGTATTTGTCAGACTTAGGTTTATGGCATATTGACTGTCAAAAAAGGAGATTCTCACTTTTTCACGTTCTTTAAAGGCTTGTACCCTTTGAAAAAAGGTATTAAAACGGATGTTGTATGTATTTATTACAATTATGACATCATGGCACTAGCATATAAATATTAGAAGAGGGCGTTAAAATATATTTTCTGTTTATTAAATTGTAATTTAGAATTAATTTGTTTGGTAACACGAATGAAAACAGTAAGTAATATTTTTTATTTCAATGAACATTTTTGTTATTTTACTACCTTAGTCAAGTACCCAATTAGTACGGGAGGCTCAAAATTTAAATTTCTTTATAACAAACAACTTTTGTTCTAATGACGGGGGACGCTGAACAGGCTAATTAAAAACAAAATCTAATGACGCTTATCTTAAAAGCCTCTTCGATGCTAAGAAGCACTCTCGGTTCTAAATAAATAATTAATTGATTAATAACTTAATATTTTTGAGATAAGAAACACGGTAGAGAATCAACTTCTTAAGTAACTAGTGCTTAAAACTGTCTTCAAATGAAACTTAAGTAAATTCTTCCATTCCAAAAAAAGAACAACTGCTTTAAATCTTAGGTTTATTTTACCCCGAAAAGTCCCAGTGGGATTTTTGCCTCGATCAAGGGTAGGATGTAAATCCTGTATTTTATTAGCACGATGGTCACCCTACTTGGGAACCCTTTTAGTGTGAATAGTGAAATATGGTAATGAAATATCTTATTTTACAAGATTCCCGCGGATTAGGTGTGAAAGAAGTCGCCGCCATTTTGTAAGTTTCTTTTACGTGTCTTGGCTAAAAAGCTAGTCAAATTAAAATAGCGAAAAACCGTAGCGAATACGCATCATACGAATCGAAAATGACGTGGCAACTTATTTCCTTTATTTAATGGCGTGTCCATTATGATTTTGCCAGTGTCAGTAACAAAGTTTGCCAGCGCAGCTGCGCCAGGTGGTAGGATCCGAGGGCCTCCTTTTTGTACCATCCGGAAATGTGGTGTCAGCTCTTCAACTTATATTCTTCTACATGACGTGTCGTCCAGACATTGACAAAGGCTATATAAAAAAAAAACTGAGTTTGCGCGGGAAACGGGGAGAATCAGGCAAAATATTTTATTTCATATCTTTCTAAACTATAATATTGTGGTAATGTGATTGGTTTAGCATCCTTACTCGTAATAATAAATACTAAATTAAATAATAACATGACAAATTCAAATTAAAGAAAAAATGGGACAAACAAATTCTCTTTTTTCTCAATATTCCCGCGCAAAGTTCCTAGCGCATTTGAAATTGGAACGCGAACACCACTATCGCGTTCCTTTGAAATTATGGGGTCAGATTTAACTTAGATTAGTTCAAAAACTCGACGCTGGCCGAGGTATCTTCTATATACATATAATAAAGCTCAAGAGGATCGAAAGTCTGTACATACAAGATATCCAAAAAAAATTGTTTCGTGATACTTAATATTGATAACAAAACACGTTTCTGCAATTTTTAAAATTTTTGTCCGTTTGGGTGTTTAGATGTTTAGATGTTTAGATGTTTGTATGTTTGTATGTTTGTTTGTGGATATGCGGAAGCATCACGCGAAAACGACCGAACGGATTTTGATGCAATTTGTACCAAAATGTCAAGTAAATCACCGACCAGGTTATAGGCTAAAAAAAACATACCCCTAAAAGGGGGGTTGGCTGCTACACATAAAATAAGTTTGTAAATCACGTAAATTTCATAGTGCCGCGTAGTAAAAAGATGTGTATGGGCTTATTGGAACCGAGATTTATTTCAAATTTCGAACTGGCCAGCACGAATTGTGTCACTTTGAATAAGCGCGCAGAAAGAAAAATAACATGAGGCCGTATTTATATTTTTAATCTATATTTTTATAACCTCAATAAATGAGTTTGTCGAATTATTACTCAACTAGCTGGTGCCCGCGAACTTCGTTTCGCCATATATCATCCATCATATAAGCTATATAAAGGAAGCTCACTGATAAACATGGGCCTCCCCCATAGACTCTAAGAACCATAAAATAATATATTATAAGCTTATATTAAATTGTTGGTAGATAGGTACCCAAAAACTTGGTTTCGCCGACTATACAGTGTGTAATAATATTAGCTGCAAATATTTAAATGGGTGAATCAGTCCATGAAACTGTACAACTTTCCCCAAGCAACATAGGTCGAAATATGGAAAAATTTTTTGGACCTCCCATACAAAATGTAGCAGCCGAGCAAGTCAACTGTATGGGAGGCCCAAATGTTTTTTTCATATTTCGACCTATGTATTCCTTGGGGAAAGTTGTTCAGATTCATGGGCTGATTCACCCCTTAAAATATTTGCAGCTAATTTTTTTACACTTTATATGTAATTTTAAAAAACTGTTAAATCCTAAATTTACAATTTCCACATGCAAAAAAGAGTAAGAAAACGGTGATTCTTTTATATATGTTTGGTCTTTTTGATTCCTGTAGGTTGAATTTGCTGAATCAGGTTACAGATTAGTCACTCCCTGTTCCAAATCCTCGCTTTCCAGTTCATTTTAGCAATTTTTTTAAAATCGTGCGTTTACTTCCAAAGGTATCAATTCCGTGAAGTAGACTGATGCCACATTTCTTAACATTGTGATGGATGAATAAAGACCAAGTTCATGAGTGTGAATAAATAAAACATAAGCTTATTAAATACCAAGTAATCCCACTACAAATCCTATCCTATCCTACTTCCTACTAATATATTAATACAAAAGATTTGTTTGTTTGTTACTCCTTCACGCAAAAATTGCTGAACTGATTTTCATGAAATTGGGCACAGATGATGTGTGATGCCGGCTTAGAATAGCATCACCCCACATCCTTCCCGCGGGTGTCGTAAGAGGCGACTAAGGGACTCGACGGTATTGGTGTATTACAATTTGTCGGCTAAACATATAATAACAGTATGTAACAGAACAACATTGGCTAGTAACGTAGATATAAAGAATAGCCTTAACAAAATTAGCAAGAAAATTTAAAAACAAAAAATTGTGGTACTTCGCTGGCCGACTTACATCATAAGCAGATCCATTTCCGCTGAGCCATTTTAACCATGGTTGGAGCGGCGAAAATAAGGATAGGTATCCCTTCACACAAACTTTTGCTTTGTAGCTATTGCAATTTTCCCGCGGTAAATAGTAGATTACGCACCAAGAAAACGATCCATAAATAAAGATTGTATCGTCTGGTACGCAACTTACACGTCTTGTACCACGGAACTTTTGTTTTCGAGTGTAAAAAATATTGAATTATTAAAAGTTAAAATTATTCCAATATTAAAGAGATATTTTTGTAGTCGTAGACATATTCGTAGATTTTACTTTTCTCATTTATTGAGGTTATAAAAATATAGATTAAAAATAATAAATACGGCCTCTTGTTATTTTTCTTTCTGCGCGCTTATTCAAAGTGACACAGTTCGTGCTGGCCAGTTCGAAATTTGAAATCAATCTCGGGTCCAATAAGCCCATACACATCTTTTTACTACGCGGCACTATGAAATTTACGTGATCTACAAACTTATTTTATGCGTAGCAGCCAACCCCACTTTTAGGGGTATGTTTTTTTTTAGCCTATAACCTGGTCGGTGATTTACTTGACATTTTGGTACAAATTGCATCAAAATCTGCTCGGTCGTTTTCGCGTGATGCTTCCGCATATCCACAAACAAACACACAAACATCTAAACATCTAAACATCTAAACATCTAAACATCCAAACAGACAAAAATTTAAAAAATTGCAGAAACGTGTTTTGTTATCAATATTAAGTATCACGAAACAATTTTTTTTTGGATATCTTGTATGTACAGACTTTCGGTCCTCTTGAGCTTTATTATATGTATAGATATTACGACAAGAAAAGTAAAATCTACGAATATGTCTACGACTACAAAAATATCTCTTTAATATTGGAATAATTTAAACTTTTAATAATTCAATATTTTTGACGCTCGAAAACAAAAGTTCCGTGGTACAAGACGTGTGAGTTGCGTACCAGACGATACAATCTTTATTTATGAATCGTTTTCATGGTGCGTAATCTACTATTTACCGCGGGAAAATTGCAATAGCTTCAAAGCAAAAGTTTGTGTGAAGTGATATCCTTATTTTTGCCGCTCCAGCCATGGTTAAAATGGCTCAGCGGAAGTGGATCTGCTTATGATGAAAGTGGACCAGCGAAGTTCCACAATTTTTTGTTTTTGAATTTTTATTGCCAATTTTTTAAGGCTATTCTTTATATCTACGTTACTAGCCAATGTTGGTCTGTTACATACTGTTATAATATGCTTAGCCGACCGTACCAACATTATTTTCAGGGTGCGCAAACTTTTTTCTGAAACATTAATTCGAAATATGAATAAAAATTGGACTACTCATACAAATTGACTCGATCGGTTGGTACATTTTCTATGGAAGATATTTTTTTACATATTTTCTGTAAAATTTTCCTTACGAAAGTTGTTCAGTTTTATGAGTCATTATCATCGGTCTCACAGCCTCATACGTCTGTGCCAGACGATCCAATCAGTGTCTCAGACGAGACTTTTCGTCGCTGTAGGTATAAATCGATTTGGAAAACGCCGGATTGCCCAAAACAAGGCCACTCTCTCGGTCTCCTTGGCTTACTCCACAGGAACGACGAGTCGATACATGCGGAGCCGAGTTGGCTGCAGGATAGACCTCTGTCACACGCACCTGACAGAGACCCCGTTCCGGGTTTAAATGTACTGTTGTCCTTCTCCAGGGCCGGTCTTGGGTCGGGTTTCTCCCTCGGTTGATTCTTACGACGCGACCCCCACGGGAAAAGAGGAATTACTCTACTCTGCCGGCAGCATACGGTCTTAATTAAATAGCCTTGGGTACTTAATTAAATGTAACCCTAGCCCGGCTCCGCCCGTATGGAAATCGGTCATCCCGTGGCATCGCATAGGAACTTTTTTTACGATAAAAACTTTCCTATGTGTTAGTACAAGCACAAGTTACCCCTTTTACGTCTGTGCCTATACATACATACATACATACATATATCGCGCTTTTATCCCTTGCGGGGTAGGCAGAGCGTTAACGGCCGTAAGAATACGGTTGCTATGGCCACGTCTGACATTTTTGAGGATTGTTTTCCAAGGTTGTTCAAGAAAACATGTGTATCACTATAGTGACAGGTTGTCAGCCTGTCGCCTAAAAATTGTAATACACCAATACCCTCGAGTCCCTTAGCGTCGGCGTACTGTGATAACCACGTATGTACTTTAAGCACAATTTTACAGGACAAGCAAAAAACCTCCTGGTGAAAAATTTTGTACTAAACTTTTTTAAACACCTGACTGTATTATGTTTATGTGTGCAATAAGCATTGATTGTGTTTACTATTTTTAAATATTCCTGTCCAAGAAGTGCATAATGTGACTTGAGAGGTTGTCTCGAAAAACATAGTACTTTTTGCAAAAGTTTACAAGGTTTTCAATAAAAGAACAATGCCTTTAATGACAATTATCATTTTTATTTAAACTTTACTCACTACAAAGTAATCAGCCTTTTTAATTGTTCTTAAACCTATAGTCAGAACATAAATTATTGTGATTTACTTTATGATCTGTCAGCAATATACAGAAAAACAATGTAAATGTCATCGGCGATGTAAATAAAGTTAATAGAAAATGGCTTGTATTTTTTTGGAGTACGTTATTAATAAGCATAATACTGAGAAACGAATCACAAATCAGTCTGAAATGTGACTTCTTACGTAATTTAAGGATCAAAATCTAACGATCAAAATCAAAACAGAACATTAAGGAAGTAGGTACTTATTACGCCAAAAGCAATCAGCCTTTCTTACTTAACCATTAACACATAACCAGGAATTCTACTAATATTAAAGTTGCTTATTGAATAATACGCAAGTCATGCGTGGCGCTCACTGTTGGACTGACCATCGACTAATTGTCACTAAGCTACGACTCCGCCTCCGTCGACCTCGCAGATCCACAGTGAAGAAGCCTCCGTGTTTAAACGTGGATAGGCTGAAAGATCGCGAGGTTAGGGTGAAATATGCAGAAGCCTTAACTGAAAAGCCGTCGCCAATAACTGAAACAGGTGATGTCAGTGCTGCTTGGGGAGCTTTGTCATGTCATCTCATAGAAGCCGCTTCTGCTACTTTGGGTACTAAAGACCGGCATAGTGAAGACTGGTTTGATGACAATAGCGAGGCTCTTAAAGCAGCATTCGACAAACATTGACAGCTCCTGCGACAGCATAATCGAAGAGGTGGAAGTGTTGCGGTGGTCAAAGAGAGTGACCAAGAATTACGCAGGCTGTCTCGACAAATAAAAGACAAGTCGTGGCAGGACAAGGCTTGTCAAGTGCAGTGGCTCGCCGATACAGACCAGCTTGGTGAGTTTTACAGTGAAGTGCGTAAGCAGATTGGTGCGTCCTTCCGTACAAAAGTACCTTTAAGGTCTTTAGACGGTATGCACCTCCTGACCAGCAAGGAGGATGTACTTAAACGTGTGGCTGAGCATTTTCACAACTTGTTCAACGTAGATCGATCAGCTGATCTGCATAATATCAGTTTATGGCCTCAACTCCCGTTAGCCACGGAGTTGGACGAGCCCCTGTCATGTGACGAGGTTGTTACTGCCATCAGACAGTAGCATAATAACCGGGCGGTTGGTATTGACCTTATACCGGGTGAACTACTTAAATATGGTGGTACGGAGTTGCACACATCGGTATGGAAATTTTCATTTTCGTTCGAATGTGTGAGGAGGAGAGGGTGAGGACTTCAAAGTGTCTCGCATTTGTGCCCTGTAAAAGAACAAGGGTGACCGTTCTGACTGTAACTCTTATCGCGGTATTTCATTGCTGTCAGTCCCTGGAAAAGTATTTGCCAGAGTCTTACAGAACCGCCTCAAAGACGGTGAACAGTCTGATTTCTTCCCCGTCACCTGTGGGGTGAAACAAGGATGTGTTTTAGCGCCCACTGTTCGCCTTGTACTTTGCAGTTGTAGTCAAAGAAGTCCTAAATACTGTTTCCCAAGGAGTCCGCATCCGACTCCGCACAGATGGCAGTCTTTTTAACCTGGCTTATATGCATAAACGAGCTTTTCCAAAGCAAATCTTTCATTTGAATACCTTGCGAATGCGGATACAAGTTTCTCACAAAAAAATGGCGGTCTCGTCATCCGCACGAGGTTTTCATAAAACACAATAGATGGTGCTAGGAGTGTTGTATTTAAAATTGGACTAATGTCAAACGACGCGTTCCGAGGTTTTCTAGCCATAACGTAGATAAAAAAATATTTGGGTTTTTTGTACTTACGAGGTTTTCACAGTACGCCGACGTTAGTCGCCTTTTACGACTAGAGATGGGTAGCGGGTAAAAACCCATTCAACCCACCCGGGTAAAAACCGGGTTTTTACCCAAATCACCCGGTTTTAACCCATTATTACCCAAATTGATGGGTGAAAACAGCATAAGTAAAGAATAATTAAAAAATGGTTTTTATTCCAAGCAAATCTAAAAGAATACAATGAGTATTTCACAGCTTTCTAATTATTTCTTTCTTTAAAGTAAAAATGGCTAATAACAATCATAATAACAATCACCCGCTTGATTAAATAAGCTTTAGGCGCTGGGCACGTGCGTGAAAAAGTCATTTTGGCTACTAAAAATTATTTTCATTTAGAACATGTTATATTTGCAGTCATTCAAACATACATAAGTTTACTAGAGATGGGTCATTTTAGCTAAGGTACCACATAACCTAGTATCTGCTTTTTTATTATGGCTTTATTTAATAGCGAGATTGCTACCATAGGACCTTTCCAAAGCTCTCTGAGTGACATGTTTTATTGCTCGTTTCTCAACTCCGTATGTCATGACCACGATTGGTAGAACGCACTGCTCGAACAACATTGTCTTGAAACATAGTGGCAATGCTTTTTAAAGGTACCGCTTAAGTCAAAAATACAACAATACAAAAGCATATCAATTGTTAAAAGGCTTGCGCTGATGACTTTTACCTGGAAAACAATTGTAGGTTCTTCTTAGCGTGTCGATGGCAGACACTACACAGTCGCAGTCCAGAACTTGGCCGCATTGACAGCGCTGGCAGACGCTGTCATAAGATCGTCCTTTGTGCAGGGGTTGGGGCACGCTGGACACGATATTAGGTGGTGCATTGTTTGGACCGCACCACACAAACACCTTTCGTCGGCACCCTCCAAGAAGCTCCACTTGGCCATGTTTTCCTTGCTCCGGCCAGTTTGGTTCCGAACTCTATTCAGGGACTTCCAAACCGGCAAGCTTTCAGCGATAGGGACGAAAGGAGCTGGTAGGGTTACCTTTTCCTGATAAAGTTTGCATCTCGCTTGTTTGGGGTCGGTGCAAAGAGGAGACACGACTTTACAAAGTTATTGCGACTTTTCAACCAATGTGGCACTGGGATGTGGTCGTGTAAAGGGTGCCGTGCATCTGACTCCATCCTTGCTCTTTCAAGGGAGCTAGCCACAGTCCTGCGAACAGCTGGGGGCGCCATACCAGCCAGTGGGTATAGCTGGCTAACCGGGGTCGGTTTCAAGCAACCAGTTATGATCCGGCAAGTCTCATTTAAGGCTGTATCCACTAGCTTTGCATGGGCTGAACGACTCCACACTGGGCTTGCGTACTCACCTGCAGAAAAGGATAACGCCAGCCCAGTAGTTCGCAGAATATAAGGTGTTGCTCCCCATCCAGTAGAAGTAAGGCGCTGTAAAAGGTTATTCCGAGCGAACACCTTCTTTTTTATATTTTGGCAGTTCTTACTGAAGGTAAGTGACCTATCCAGAGTAATGCCCAGATATCTCGGATGTTTATTGTGAGCTACAGGCAAACCTTGCCACTCAATATTGAGCCTACGATCTGCTTGACTGTTGCGGAGATGGAAAACGTAGGACTCAGTTTTGGATGGGTTGGGTTTCAGTGAATTTTCTCTATAGTATTTTCTTAAGTCTTTCAAAGCGTCAGATAAGTTCACCTCAACCTCTTTAAAACTGGTCGCCTGGAAAGTCAGCGCAAGGTCGTCGGCGAATAGAAAGCGGCACGTGTTGGGACAGGATGGTTGGTCGTTAGTGTATATGTTGAAGAGCAACGGGGAAAGAACGGACTGCCTTAAGGCAGTCCGTTCTTTTGCGACCTCCAACGACTTTTGTCCTGAAGAAGATGCACCTGAAAACGGCGGTTATGGAGAAGTTCTCGAAGAATTGAGACGAAATTAAGATCGCCTGTCATCGTCTCCACTTTCCATAACAGCCGCTTAAGATTTACTGTATCGTAGGCTGCGGACAGATCTACAAATACAGCACCGGTTACCTTCCTCAGTTCAAAACCATCCTCGATGTGTTGCGTCAGTTTCAGTGTCTGGCTGCTGCAAGACTTGGCCGGTCTGAAACCCGCTTGTTCTGGGATCATTTTGGGGTCAATGAAGCCTGTTAAGCGGGACAACAGTAGTCTCTCAAAAAGTTTATATGTGTGGCACAAGAGTGAGATAGGCCTGAAGTTTTTGGGACTGTCTGTTGGTTTTCCGGGCTTTGGAATGGCTATGACCTTTGATTTCCTCCAGACACGGGGGATCGAAGCAATTGTAGGTGAAAAACACGTTTGCGAATCGTCAAAATCTCCCGATAAAACCAAATGCAAACAAAGCAAGTAATAAATCATCCGAATAATAAGAAATTGGACTTGTGCTAGGTACTATTTTTTATTATGTGCTTGTACATACCTATTTACGCCTTTATTCGAGGCGTTAAAAACCTATTCTAAGAACATGTTGCATTTTAAAGAAGTATCTATAAATATGCCGTAATAAATAAATAATAAAAATAGTGCCGTGTGATGCCGGCTTAGAATAGCATCACCCCACATCCTTCCCGTGGGTGTCGTAAGAGGCGACTAAGGGACTCGAGAGTATTGGTGTATTACAATTTTTAGGCGACAGGCTGACAACCTGTCACTATAGTAATACACATGTTTCCTGAAACAACCTTGGAAAACAATCCTCAAAAATGTCAGACGTGGCGATAGTGGCTGTATTCTTACGGCCACTATCGCTCTGCCTACCCCACAAGGGATAAAGGCGTGATATATGTATGTATGTATGTATGTATCTATAAATATTTTGATAAATATAAATGGTCAACAAGAAAGCAAAAAACAACCGATCACTTAATATTATTTTGGATACTAACCTATAATTGACTGTAACATCACTAGGCCTTAAAGGTTCACCGATTTGCCTAACATTTGAATGTCGGTTTTATATTAATTTTTAATTATAATGGCAGTTTCCAAATCAATATTTTTATATTCTTGAAAAATAATTTCGACTAAAGTGTAGCAGTGGGACAAATTTATTCGAAGCAAACTCACCTTTTCATGTTTATTACATGTTTTATGTCATTAGGAATAATAAAAACAGGTATTGTGTTCTTATCATACTTAAACTATGATTATATTTAACATTTGCCCTTGCATCTTTTATTTTTCATCTTATTTTGGTAATAAATCATTTAAAATTTTACGTCGGTTTTTACCCAGTCATCGGGTGCTTTGGGTGGATTGAAATGGGTAAAAACCGGGTTATTACCCAAGCGCGGGTTTTTACCCGGGTGGTTACCCATCTCTATTTACGACACCCGCGGGAAGGATGTGGGGTGATGCTATTCTAAGCCGGCATCACACATCATCTGTGCCCAATTTCGTGAAAATCAGTTCAGCAATTTTTGCGTGAAGGAGTAACAAACAAACAAATCTTTTGTATTAATATATTAGTAGGAAGTAGAATAGGATAGGATTTGTAGTAGGATGACTTGGTTTTTAATAAGCTTATGTTTTAATTATTCACACTCATGAACTCAGTCTTTATTCATCCATCACAATGTTAAGAAATGTGGCATCAGTCTACTTCACGTACGTAATTGATACCTTTGGAAGTAAACGCACGGTTTTAAAAAACCTGCTTAAATGAGCTGGAAAGCGAGGATTTGGAACAGGGAGTGACTAATCTGTAACCTGATTCAGCAAATTTAACCTACAGAATTCAAAAAGACCAAACATATATAAAAGAACCACCGTTTTCTTACTCTTTTTTGCATTTGGAATTTATATATAAAGTGTAAAAAAATTAGCTGCAAATATTTTAAGGGGTGAATCAGCCCATGAATCTGAACAACTTTCCCCAAGGAATACATAGGTCGAAATATAAAAAAACATTTGGGCCTCCCATACAGTTGACTTGCTCGGCTGCTACATTTTGTATACGTATGGGAGGTCCAAAAATTTTTTCCATATTTCGACCTATGTTGCTTGGGGAAAGTTGTTCAGTTTCATGGACTGATTCACCCATTTAAATATTTGCAGCTAATATTTTTACACACTGTATAGTCGGCGAAACCAAGTTTTTGGGTACCTATCTACCAACAATTTAATATAAGCTTATAAATTATTTTATGGTTCTTAGAGTCTATAGGGGAGGCCTATGTTTATCAGCGAGATTCCTTTATATAGCTGATATGATGGATGATATATGGCGAAACGAAGTTCGCGGGCACCAGCTAGTAATTGATAATTTTACTTATTTAAATAAGATGTAAAAATATTAGCTGCAAATATTTTATAGGGTCCATCAGCCCACGAAAATGAACAACTTTCGCAAGAAACATAGGTCGAAATATGAGAAAAAATTTTGGACCTCTATTTTAAGGGTTGAACCAGCCCATGAAACCGAACTTTCGTCAAAAAACATAGGTCGAAATGACTAAATTTTTTGAACCTTCCATACAAACTTACCGACCAACCAAGTCAATAATATCACATTTCGGCCTATGTTTCTTGGGGAAAGTTGTTCAGTTTCAAGAGCTAAATCACCCCTTAAATTAGTTGCAGCGAATTTTTTTATACCCTATAATATACAGTTGACCGAACGACGGCGGATGTAAAAAAGGGTAGCTTCCCGCTTGTGATTATCCAAGCAAGGTCTATCCGGAGCGATCCGGGCAGATTTGAAAACGGTCAAATGTATTATGTACCGTGACTATGTATTAACATCCTTTTTAGAGACTATCAAATGTAGTACTTCCGTAGTCCGTCGTCCGTCCGTGTCTATACAGGAACCAGTGACAAAATATTACGCCTTTATCTCTTGCGGGTAGGCAAAGCGTTAACGGCTGCAAGAATACGGTCGCTATCGCCACGTCTGACATTTTTGAGGATTGTTTTCCAAGGTGTTTCCGAAAATATATGTATCACTATAGTAACAGGTTGTCAGCCTTTTGCCTAAAAATTGTAATACACCAATACTCTCGAGTCCCTAATCCTCTTATGACACCCGCGGGAAGTATTTGGGGTGATGCTATTCTAAGCCGGCATCACACGGCAACAACAAGAAAAATGCTAATAAATAACAATCATTTTCTTCTTTTCGTGTGGAACACCGAACAGTCCAGCTATGAACTAATCTGTGACACTGCGCAGCATTTAAAATAATGTTCAACATGATATTGCCCGACATGGCAATGCACGACATAATTTTGCAAGGGCTCCCCTTCCACTGAAAAAAATATTTCTGCCGCTGATACTACTTACTAACTAGTACTTTTATCTTGTAAGTTATATTGTTTTGCCTTCTGTCTTTAATTCTTATCTTACTTTTAATGCACCTGCCCTGTTTTTCCACATGCCCTAAGGTAGACTGGGTGATAATGCCTTAGGCAATAAGTCCGCCAATTTAGATTTAAGCATAAAGTTTATTAATAAATAAATAAATTCTCAAACTCACCTCGTTAAACCTCCTAATAAGCGCCCGAACCGTGCTCTTCGAGGCGTGCGAATGCGTCGGGGGAGCTCTACGTATCATGTGCTTCTCTGTGACGGCTCCGACGACACCTTCTCCTCCAAGATCAAGGGTCACCTGGCGCAGGTAATCTATTGGCGGCACCTGAGAACAAGAGAAAATAGATTTCAGTTCCATATTCAATTTTCAAACGCTTTTATTAGTACCAACACTAATTCCGTTTTCGTAGATTATTCAATTTTATAGGTGTTTCAAAAATGTTATATTATAATAGTGTATCTGACTAATTATAAAATCTGTATTCTAGGAAGAGGCAACTGATTCGTATAACAACAACATAACCTAAAAACCTATCTTACGTGAATCAGTTACTGTCATTTAAAAAGTTTTTGCCTAGTTCGAAAATTAAAAATTTCTTTCATATCTAACATTGCCAGAACTCGGCCACTTAAACCACACCTTAAACCGGTGTGTTCCTGGTGACCCCAGGACTGGGGACAACGGGAAGTATTTTTTTTTTGTTATTTTATTAAATTCCCGTTGTCACCAGTCACTGGGGAGACGGTACTAGGGACACTGGTAACGCTCCCTTAAACCGCTTCTGTGGTAGCTAACTATTATATCTAACGTACACCTTAATTCATCTGGTAGGCCTTAACCAAATCAATTAAATCAATTTTATTATTACTAGCGGCCCGCCCAGCGGCTGCACCCGCTACAACTCATTTTGTATTTATGTTTTTCCCTGGCAAGTATTATACATAAAAACCTTTTTCTTGAATCACTCTATCTATTAAAAAAACCTGCATCAAAATCAGTTGTGTAGTTTTAAAGAATTAAGCAAACATACAAACAGACGCGAAACGCGACTTTGCTTTATACTATGTACTGATAGGGATATATTGATGTGTTGCTGACAATACAGCACACGATTTTATATTCGCCATGATCGCTCGCTGCTGCCCATTATGTTAAATGCTCGTCGTAAATAAATCGTTTTCGGCGCACATTTCGCACTCTGTACCCAGTTTAGGTAAACCCCCATTCGTTCAGTTACACCTTTAGACCTACTGCCAATCAGACCCAGTAGGTTGACGGCCGATGTGGCGCAGTGGTAGTGCGACTGCCTGCGTTCCGGGTTTGATTCTCGGTGGGTCACTCACAAAGTTCAAATTATTTGTTTGTGAATTTGTTCCCAGTCTGGTTAGGACATTGCGGGATGAACCATCCGATTGTCCGTAAGAAAGATGGTTCCGTGTTTTGGATCGCACGTTAGGCCATAGGTCCCGGTTGCTGTCTATGATTATTTAGGCGGCGGTCGTTACACAACTATTTCAGAAGTCTGTTACATATAGAAGGCGGTTGTAAAATACTGACACTAGGATTCATCGGGTCGATGGGCGAATCGCGCTCTGCGCTAGGTCGGTCGTCAATCAAGCAGTCGAATGTAGCATAGGACAGCCCAATGCACCGATGACCTAAAGAGAGCGGTTAGTAGCGAGTGGATGACGTGACGTGGACGGATGTCACGAATCAAACCCCACTGGGTTATATATGTTTTTAGATTTTCGCGGTTGTTAACAACACTTAAATTTATAGAATTAACGGGATTATAACCACGATTATGTTTGTTTTTACCTCGATATTTCGAAGCGGCTACACGCTCGATGCATGGTTACGAGTAGACTGTTTTGGCGAATGATGTCATCTTGCTAAGGGCAAACATTTCCGTCTATTCGACACTGGGCCAGTCACTGGGTCTATTCGGCTGTAGGTCTATTAAGTAAATCCCCGTAAATCTGCGAAAGCTTTTTGCGGGTATTCGCTGGAAAATTGTCCGCCGTGTGCATGTGACGGCAAAGGGGTATATCATACGATATAATATAGTGAGCTGGCTCTCTAATTAGACACTGGCGGAATTGTGCTTTGTTGATTGATGCCATATAGAAAAAATGTACAGCTAAGCAGATTTTATACGTATTTTTCTAACTACTCTATGAAAGCAGCGGCACAGGAATCTCAACTTTTTGACACTGGCAATACTAAACAAGATGGACAGAAGACTTGAAGATTAGCTCAAAAGGGCATGATCCCAGAGCCGTAATAGGCAATAATAAAAAAGAAATGGACAGAAGACCATCTTATTCTTGGAGCAAATGGTGCAATGGTATACTGAGAGGGGATGGCGACAGGTTAGCGCACACTTGTCATTCGTGCCTTTGCTTTGATTCGACAACAGGCTAAGAGAAAGGAGATGTCTCAGAGGGAACCCTACAAACAAACGGAACCAAGTGGTGAAAGACTCGTCTGTATTAGGATGAACCAGCTCATGTGAAACTGAACAACTTTCCCCAAGGAACGTTGATCAAAATATGAAAATATATTTTTTTGGATCTCGCATACAAACTGCTCATGAAATTAAACAACTTTCCCCAAGGAACGTATAGTAGGTCAAAATATGAGAATATATTTTTTGGACCTCACATACAAACTGGCTCAGTTGGTTAGTACATTTTATATGGGAGGTCCAAATTTTTTTACATATTACGACTTATGTTCCTTAGGGAAAGTTGTTCAGATTCATAAGCTGGTTCATCCCTTGAAAGAAAGTTAGTACTTTTCCTACATACATACATACATACATATATCACGCCTTTATCCCTTGCGGGGTAGACAGAGCGTAAACGACCATAAGAATACGGTCGCTATCGCCACGTCTGACATTTTTGAGGATTGATTTCCAAGGTTGTTCCAGAAAACATGTGTATCACTATAGTGACAGGTTGTCAGCCTGTCGCCTAAAAATTGTAATACACCAGTACCCTCGAGTCCCTTAGTCGCCTCTTACGACACCCGTGGGAAGGATGTGGGGTGATGCTATTCTAAGCCGGCATCACACGGCATACTCAGTACTTTTCCTAACACCCTGTATATCTTCGAACCCTTCTTTTATTTTCTGTATCAATTACTTCAATCATACTTCAAAATGCTAGCGGGATAAAAAACACCCAAAGCATGTAATTTAGTGTCTGTTCTTTTTGACGACCGATGTGGCGCAATGTTAGTGCGACTGCCTTTAAGGTGGCGGGTTCGATTCTCGGTGGGTCACTCACAAAGTTGATATTTATCACTTTGTGAATTTGTTCCCAGTCTGGTTAGGACATTGCGGGCTGAACCACCCGATTAACTAAAAACTGCTAAGTGTAAAGCTATTTTTAGTTCATGATATTTTCTCTGACGTGGACTGTAACATCATTTGTTATCCCCTTATCAAATAGTCCGCAAAAACCTTTAGTACAACATTTGTTCAGTAAAATGGCCGACCACAACCACATTAAGAATGCATAATAGCGAATTCTGGTTCGATGTAAATGTCTGGCTGTGGTGAGTTATTTGCTGATCAGGGCTGTCGACACGAGTTGCGGGCCTATTTTATTTATTTTACATATCTCATGCTCTGGAAGTAGGTCATTACTGACAAAAAAACCCGACCCGTAAGTTCAACTTACAGGCGAGGTTTTGAAACTAAGCCTGTAAGTAATTTCAAATATAGAACTAGAAAAAAAAACATACATACATACATACATACATGTATCACGCCTTTATCCCTTGCGGGGTAGGCAGAGCGTTAACAGCCTCGAGGGTTTCTGTCGCTATCGCTATCGCCACGTCTGACATTTTTGAGTATTGTTTTCTAAGGTTGTTTCGGAAAACATGTGTATCACTATAGTGACAGGTTGTCAGCCTGTCGCCTAAAAATTGTAATACTCCAATACTCTCGAGTCCCTTAGTCGCCTCTTACGACACCCACGGGAAGGATGTGGGGTGATGCTATTCTAAGCCGGCATCACACGGCATAAAAAAAAAAACCAATATAATCGCGACAATTAAAAAGTTAAAATCAATCTTCTTATTTTTAATAGGATTTGCATCCAATTAGTTGTATACGACTTTAAATTTCGAACTGGCTGCTACAAATTGTGTTGCTTGAACGCAGGAATTATATTTTTAATCTGTATTTTTATAACCTCAATAAATGAGTTTGTCGAATATTAGGTACTCAATATTACAATACACTTTGGGTCCCTGAGCCACAGGAGTAAGTAATATTACAATAACAAAAGTAAAAATTACTAATATCGATATGATAAAAAAGTCGGCTTTATGTTAGGATACTTTTCTTTCATATTAATTCAATATTTTTCAATTATAGAAAAAAGTTTAGCGGTGCAATTATAATACCAGACGATACAATAATCATTTATGGATTGTTTCTTGTATTTATCGCTTTATTTTACTCACTTTTCATTCGATATGTGAAGCAGTATACGTACCGCGGATGTAACATCAATAGCAACCTCGGAAAGTTAAAAACTCAAAAACCATCTGTTGCTATTGATAGATTACATACCTAGATACGTAATAAACTATTATTTAATCCCATTCGAAAAACAAAAAGGTAGAGTATTTTTTTCCTACATTTATTCAATGAATGCTGTGTGATGCCGGCTTAGAATAGCATCAGCCAAATTCTTCCCGCGGGTGTTGTAAGAGACAACAAATTGACTCGAGGGTTTCATGTGTATTACAATTTTAGGCGACAGGCTGACAACCTGTCACTACTGTAATACACTAAATAGGGCCCAGAAAACTACCTTGAATAAGTGAAATAGATTCCTTATTTTGCCAAAAGTAACGCTAGTTAATAGGTGTTGTCCTGTGCCAAAAGTCTTCACTATGGTTTTTTGAGTGCCCTCTGAACTATTTAATTGCTCTGCGACTGCTATAGACGGGCTATTTTCATCGAGAAAAATCTATTCCCAAGGCAACAATCAATTAACAATACACCCGTTCTACGATAAGTCGATAAACCTCAGTTTTTTGTAAGGTTTTCTGGCCTGGATATTAGCCCTTTGGCTGTATACTTCTCTTTACTGTCATTCGCTTCTGAGTCACTTCACAGTTCATTCACAGTAGCACTAGCACATATGAATTTGAATTAGAGTCTGTAAATATCCGCATTTTTCATTAATTCTTGTACCTTCTCTGATATACTTGAATTTGTATACACTTCTTGAAGGTGTGCGAGTAGTGTAAGTCTTTGTAGACCATACTTCCTACATTTGAATACAGTATGTGGTCCAAATCTTCATCTTCTTTGCAATGCGAGTATAATCTGTCTTCTGCTATCTTCAATCGATTTAGAGGTGAGTGCGGACACAGCAATGTCCAAGTCTTATTCTAAAGTAATAGCTGTCAGTGAAAAGTGAATGCTGCTAGCCCTAACATGAAATTGATTTTCTCCTACGTAAGCATTTATTTGTACTTCATTTTGCATTTGGATTCAAGTCGCACAGTTGACGAATGTGTGTTCCAAGATTTTTTATATTATTTTGGTTGTGGTGCGCTTTTGAAGTTATGGCACTACTGGAGAAAAAAATAAGGTTAGAACAATTTGGTAATCGAAGGAGCCCTAGGTGCAGGCATTACGCGTCAAAAAAATTCAACCGAAAAAGTTCAACAGATAAAATGCAGCAAATATTTGGTGTCAAAGCAAATAATTGTGCTTGACAATTTTTTTTTTTTTTTTTTTTAATGTAATAGGCCCGCATTTGTCTGCCATCTCACCTGGTGGTAAGTGGAGATGCAGACGAAGATGGTACATGCTTGCCTAGATAATGCCTATTCACTCTTGCCTTAAAAAGGCCCAAGTTATATTGTTCCGGAAAAAGATCCGCCGGCAGGGAATTCCACTCTTTAGCCGTACGCATGATAAAAGTTGAAGCGAAACGCTTAGTGCGGATCAGAGGTATATCTACAACATAAGGGTGGAACCCCAGTCGGCGCCTCGATCCCCGGAGATGGAATGGGGAAGGGGGTATCAGGTCGTGGAGTGATTGAGCACACTCTCCGAAATGTATCCTATAGAATACCGACATGCATGCTACTTTACGACGATGTTCAAGGCTCTGCAACTTAGCCTCAACCAGTGCTTCGTCTGCTATGAGCTTCTTGGTGCGTTTTTCAATGGAGTCTAAGGCGGCCAGTTGGTATTTGGCAGATCCATCCCAAAGGTGGCAGCAATACTCCATGCAAGAGCGAACTTGAGCTTGATAGAGTTGTAGAAGCTGTTCTGGTGCAAAGTAGCGCCTAACCTTTGAGAGGATACCAAGCTTTTTTGCTGCAGTCGTGGCCAAAGATTCTATGTAGCGTCCAAAGTTCAGGTCTGACGTAAGAGTCATGCCAAGAAGATCAAGGTGATCAGAAATCGGTATGGATACATCTCGGAAAGTCGGAGTAAGTGTGAAGGGACTCCGTTTAGCCGAAAATAGACAAGCCTGTGTCTTTGATGCATTAAACTTCACTAAATTGGCATCACCCCACTCGGATATTGTACCCCACAATATATCTATCCTTGTCACACTTAGGAGAATTTCATATTTACATCCTGCTCGCTGACGATGTCAGAGCTCTACATGTCAATTGACGCCAAATATTCGCTGCATTTTTTCTCTTGAACTTTTTCGGTTGAATTTTTTTTTTGATAAGCCCTCCTTTCCTTATACACTATACTGTATACCGTAACACAAGGAAATCAGACAGATATCAAAAGGGTTTTTTTTTACTATTATTATTTCCTATTCTAGTCGCTGGATAGATGGCGCTGTGGTTGGTATGTTACCGCAAAGAACGGAACGTAATATTTAGTTTTTGTTTTTGAAAACAATCCTCAAAAATGTCAGACGTGGCGATAGTGGCCGTATTCTTACGGCCGTTAACGCTCTGCCTAACCCGCAAGGGATAAAGGCGTGATATATGTATGTATGCATGTTTTTTTGGGACTTGGACGTTTGGAACGAAAGTGTCAGTTGCAATGTTTTTTTTTAGGTATTTTGGCTTTGGAATCTACACAAAAATCTACTAACATAGTCAGTTCATTATTTTATTCACTGCTTCATCTCAAAGTTCATCCATAATAATCCCTGGATTGAGAAAGTTTCCATAATAATGATTAATCGGTACTATAAAATTGGATTATACTCGTAACTCCGCAGACAAAATTATGAACGAGTGACTGACCCTTTTATTAATTTTTAGGCACCTAGAAATAAATTCTTTTAAAACTAATTACTTTGAGTAAGTGTGATGCCGGCTTAAGACAGCATCACCCCATTTATTTCCCGTGGGTTTCGTAGAAGCCAACTGAGGGACTCGAGGGTGTCATTGTGTGCTTCAGTTTTAGGCGACAGGCTGACAACCTGTCACTATAGTGATACACGACTTATCTGAAACGACCCTCAAAAATTTGTCAGACGTGGCGATAACGATCGTAACTTTACGGTCGTCAGCGCTCTGCCTACCCAGCCAGGGATATAGGCGTGATTTATTTGTATGTGTGTGTATTTCGAGTAAGTTAAGTAGGTACTTGCCTATTTTTGTATAAATTGATATATAAGGTGTAAAAATATTAGCTGCCAATATTTTAAGGGGTGAACCAGCTCATGAAACTGAACAACTTTCCCTAATAAACATAGGTCGAAATATGATAATTTTTTTGGACCACCCATACAAATTGATTTGGTCAGTTGCAAATTTTCTATGGGAGGATCAAAATTTTTGTCATATTCGACGTATGTTCCTTGGGGAAAGTTGTTCAGCTTCATGAGGGTAAGTGTAACCGTTTGTATTCCCCCAATGAAACAAAAAGCATTGTAAAAACATGCCAACAGATGAATTATGAGAAAACAGTACATTTCAACGTCTCTTATGGAAATTTAATATAATTTCTCGTGGGTTTTGACGTGACGATGTTATTAGCTTGGGAATTCTGAAGGGACAGCCGCTAGGTGGAAATTTATTTAGGATCCACCTTTTTGTTTCAATTTCTTCGGTGAATATATTAGCCGCATAAAAAAAATTGAAGATTATTCATTATATGCAGAATTTTCAGAATATTTTATTCATATGTTGGTGTTTTATACATTTTGAGCCCTCTTGGGCGATTTTGAATAAAAAAAACATACTTTGGGTAGATAGGTAGAAACAAATGTTGCACATTTTACTTTGATCAATATTTGTTGCGCATAAAACTCGTTCACATTTTTGACATTCTCATGCCTGAAACTGGCCGATACCATAAAAGCTTAAAAAAAGAACTCATTTGTTTTTCCATTGCTAATGGCTTTTCCAAAAATTTTTCTTGTGCAGTTTCAACCAGGACTGTACCGATTTGTGCGTTAAACCTTTTTCACTGAAGACTTTTTTGTGAAATTTTAACACTGGCCGTTGCCATAAAGTGTAGAAAAAAGAAAATATAAATATCACTGGGCAAACACACATCTAGTGGGATTTGGCGCAACTAGCGTGTGTATTATGAAATAGAAAATGAACTTCGAATTGATTGAAATAGTTTTAAAATTGGTCTTTTACTCATACTAACATATATCAAGTTCGTGATATTGAATGAAATAGTGATATAAATACAGTTGAACAGTTCATTTGTTTATTTTATGAAAACGGTTCGCGCCATTAATTGCTAGGTATGCGCCGACCCAAAATTTACTTTTTTGTTGCAAATAATTTTCAGCCAATATCTTTTTGAACGATATCTGAATTCGAACTATTTTAATGGCGCTTATTTTATAATATTGCCGGATGTGTTGGCAATCTTCAAAATAGCGCCACATACTCGTAAATACGGCCTTAGCACGGAGAGTGGCGCCATCTGTCCACGGAAGCAACAAACAAACCGGTGGATTTTCGACCAATCAGCGGAAAGGACGTCAACCAATGAGCTACGAGTACGTCCCTGCCAAGAATTTGAAAATGAGGCTGGTGGGGACGGACCCGGAGCTCATACTTCGTTTTGTGGTCTCGAGTGACGGTCGGTTTAGGGTTTTGTATAAGTATAATTAAAATTAATAATTGTATAAAATATGTTTCTTTAAAATAAATTAGTCAAAAGATTAATCTAGTGGTTTACTTTGTAGATTTGTTAATATCAGAAGTGATACGACGATACGACGCCTACAAATATGAAGGAAAGGAATTCTCGGTCGAAACGGCGGCGAAGTCGTTCCCGTTCTAGAGGGTTGAGCAGATCTAGATCGCCGCTACCGCTACCGCGAAGGAAGTCGAAGGAAGCAAGGAAGCGACGATCGGATACTCCACCAAGGCCAGAACGAAAGTCCCGTTCGAAGCAAAGGAAGCGAGCTCGAACTTTATCGGATACCAGCTCAAGCTCGAGCTCCACCAGCTCGTCCAGCAGCTCAAGTTCAAGTAGTGTGCCTCGAAAAAGGTCCAAAGTAACGCGAAAATCGTGCAAATCCAAAGGAAAAACTGTGAGTACAAGTGTCATTAACTTACACAACATGATTCCTGAATTTGACCCACTTACAGGCAGTGTTCTTTCATGGGTTAAAATTATCGAATCTTATGCGTCAACGTTTGCATGGTCTGATAGTATGGTTCGTTACCAGGCTCTGAATAAGTTAAAAGGCTCCGCTAAGATGTGGTACGATTCCATGTTGTTAACAGATGTTTCTTGGACCACGTGGTCCTGGAAAGACTGGAAACAAAGAATCTTAACTACATTTCAAGTAAAAAGAAATATGTTTGACCTACTTAAAGAAATCGTGGATAAAAAACCGGTTGAAAATCAATCGCTGTACGAATTCTTTTTCCAACAAAAAGCAAAAATTGATAACTTACGCCTGAATTTTTCGCAATCCGATATCATGTCAATTATATTAGGTAACATTGCCGATAGTAATATTACCGCATCTGTGGAGGCTAGTAACTTTCAGTCTTGCGATAGTTTAGCAGGCTTCTTGCATAGTCGCATATATAAACCGAAACCAACCACGAAACAGGCGGGTAGCTTGAACGTCACCAATCGTGATAGCATTAAAGATACAAAACCAATTTTTCAAAGTCAGGGGCTACCTCATCCGCAAACTTCGACAGTTCTTTCGTCGCAAACTGTTGTACCGTCTACGTCAGGAACACAAAACTCCACACCTATACAAATATATCGTAAACCTCTACAATGTTTCAACTGTGGGGGTAATCATAAAAGGATTAATTGCGTAATAAAATGCGAATTTTGCGGAAAACGAGGTCATATTGAAGCTAATTGCTTTATTAAAAAGAAGTCAGTACAAGAGACCCCTCCAGTGCAGGAAACTAAATTTATTTGTTCGACTAATACAAAAGATAAATTTTATAAAAAAGTAAAAGTTGACGACTTTGAGCATGAGGCGTTTATTGACTTGGGCAGTAGCTGTTCAATAATCTCATCATTCTTGATCAATAAATATAACCTTAAAACTAGTTCGCTTTCGTCACCTGTAACATTGCAAGGGTTTTCAAAGGGCAGTTTTGAGATAGTTACTACGAAAGTCAACCTAAGTATAAAAATAGATTCTGTGCTCGTACAAAATGCAGAGTTTTATGTGCTGAAGGAACTGCCAGGATCTGAGATTCTCGTAGGCCGGAACGTCACGGAAAGACCAGAAATAATGTATTACCGTATAGGAGAGACACTTAACTTCGAGAATGCTACCGAATATGTAAAATTTTGTGAAGTCCTAACGGAGGAGATTAAAATTGACACCGATTCTCATCAGAAAGAGTTGCTAACTTTGTTTAACAAGTATAAAGAGTGTTTTGCAAGTTCAATTAAAGAATTAGGAAAAGTAAACAATCATGAAATGGAAATAAATTTGAATGATTCAAAACCTGTTCAATTTAGACCATATAGAGCGTCAGTTGCGGATAGAAAGATTATTCGGGAGATGGTTAGTGAGCTTCTCGAGCATGGAATCATACGTGAAAGTAATTCGCCTTACGCCAGTCCCGCGTTGCTTGTTAGTAAAAAGAATGGCGAAAAACGACTGTGTATAGACTACCGGGCCCTAAATAAAATCACTATAAAAGACAAGTATCCCATGCCGCGCATTGAGGAACTTATAGATAGGCTACAAGGTTGTAAATTTTTCACAAGTCTGGACCTGAAGAGTGGCTATTATCAGATTAAAATGAAAGATGATTCTATTCCAAAGACTGCATTTATCACCGAAGACGGGCACTATGAATTTTTGAGACTTCCTTTTGGGTTGGCTAACGCGCCCTCAACATTCCAACAAATGATGAATAAAGTTGTTGGTAATTTGAGATTCGGCAAAGTAATTATTTATTTAGACGATATTTTATTAATTAGTGAGACTGTTGAAGAGAATTTAGAGTTATTAGAGAAAATTTTGGTAATATTTCGGGAGAACGGTCTTACCCTAAATTTAAAAAAGTGTCACTTTCTTAAAACCGAAATTGAATTCCTTGGTTATAAAATTAAATCAAATTATATAATGCCCAGCGAGTCGAAAGTAAAAGCGGTAAAAGAGTTTCCTACACCCAAAAATATACATCAACTCCGTCAATTCAACGGTTTAATTAGTTACTTTCGTAAATTTATTAGAGGGTGTGCACTAATATCCAGCCCCCTAACGAAGCTAACGAGAAAAGATAGTGCCTGGACTTGGGATCATAGCCACGAACAAGCGTTTCGGACTTTGAAAGATTCACTGACCTCTGATAGTGTGCTTACTATTTTTGACGCTACTAAAGAAAGTGTGCTATACACTGATGCTAGTAGGCAAGGTATAGCTGGCATTTTAATGCAGGTCACGGAAGAAGGTGAGAAACCGATACACTATTACAGCCGTCAAACGAGTATAGACGAAAAGAAATACCATTCGTTCGAACTGGAATTGTTGGCAATCGTAGCATCTTTAGAAAAATTTAGATTATATTTATTAGGAACAAAATTCAGAATCGTGACGGACTGTAATTCTGTACGGTTTGCTCTAACTAAGAAGGAGATTATTCCTCGGATCGCGCGTTGGGTTCTCTCCACTCAAGAGTTTACTTTTGACATTGTCCACCGGGAGGGTACACGAATGCAGCACGTGGATGCGTTGAGCAGAAACCCAGCCCAGTCCGGGGAAAAATCTGAAATTGAGATAGTGATGTCCATCACCGAAGCTGACTGGCTCTTGTCGACACAGTTACAGGATTCGAATATAGTCCGGTTAAAAAACATTTTAGAAACTGGTGATATGGACGGCAATAAAGAAGTTTTTAATAATTATGAATTATTAGGTAACAAAGTCTACAGACGAACTGCCCACGGTCGTCGTTGGATGGTTCCTAAGGAATGTATATGGCAAATAATCAAATGCAATCACGACGACCTCGGACATTTCTCTGTAGACAAAACCTATGAACGCATCTCTCACTTTTATTGGTTCCCAAAAATGCGGCGCTCTATAAAAAAATACATCAAAAACTGTCTTAATTGTATATATTACAAAAACAAGGGTGGTCCTAAAGAGGGTGAATTATATTCTATCCCGAAGTACGCTCAACCATTCCACACATTGCACCTTGATCATGTAGGTCCATTTGTGGCGACCCTTAATGGCAATAAATATTTACTTGTGACGGTAGATTCATTTACTAAGTTTGTTTTTATTTCACCTGTCAAAAGTACCGAAAGTATTTATGTCATTGAAGAGCTAGATAGTTTAACAAAAATATTCGGTAATCCACGCAGATTAGTGACAGATGCAGGCTCAGCTTTCACTTCAACGGTTTTCAAACAATATTGTACTGACAAAAACATTCATCTCCATACAATTGCATCAGGTATGCCGCGCTCAAACGGACAAGTGGAGCGGTTTAATAAAACTATTCTAGATGCTATGCGGACAATGGGGGCTAACTTAACAGATGACAGTTGGGACAGTTGTGTTAGGCATTTGCAACAAGGTATAAATACTACTTATCATAGGACAATAAAGGCGGTACCTAGTGAAATTTTGTTCGGGTTTAGACTACGTTCAGATAGCGATAAATTAGCGCCAGAGTCTGATAAGGATCATGCTACAGATGTTACTGCATTACGCAAGTGGGTTGACCAAAACATAAAAATTAATGCGGAGACACAGAAAAAGAGATTCGACAGTACTCGCATCAAGGCTCCAGTGTACCAAGAAGGCGATCTGGTTGTTGTAAAAACGTTGAGTCAAAATAATGATGGACGGAGCAAGAAACTGTTACCTGTCTTTAAAGGACCATTTCAGATAACAAAGGCTTTAGGCCGCGACAGATACCAGATTTCAGATATGAGAGGGAGCGAGCGAACTTCTAAACGTTACACAGGGACAACGTCAGCCGAAAATATGAAGCACTGGATTCAGATTGATAATTGGGATTAAGGTAATAATAATAACAAGCCAGTGTTGGCAATCTTGTTATTAGTTTATTTATCTATTATAAATAATTTGTTTAATATCATTTCTTTCTTTTAGTTTACATACCTATTATCAAGATTCTGATATTTATTGATACTAGTATTGGCATTCATTTCATGCCTACGATTACCATTAAAATGATATTGGTACAGGATTTACCTAAGCCTAAAGGTATAGCGCCTAAACCAGTGTAGTGTTTCCTAAGACTAAAGGTACACTTTGCGATTGATGGTAATCTAAGGTTGTGAAAGTGATCAGGTTACAAAATCGTCTAAGTCTAAAGGCATATTTGTTACCTAATTATATTTGGTCAAATTGATTTGACAAGATAGGCCGAACGTTTAGTTTGTTTTATTTTAGTATAATAATCATTATTCGTTTTCTGTGGCTTTCAGGATAATTAAGGAGCGCCTGGGGGCATGCGCTAAGCAGAATGGCCGTGTTGGCAATCTTCAAAATAGCGCCACATACTCGTAAATACGGCCTTAGCACGGAGAGTGGCGCCATCTGTCCACGGAAGCAACAAACAAACCGGTGGATTTTCGACCAATCAGCGGAAAGGACGTCAACCAATGAGCTACGAGTACGTCCCTGCCAAGAATTTGAAAATGAGGCTGGTGGGGACGGACCCGGAGCTCATACTTCGTTTTGTGGTCTCGAGTGACGGTCGGTTTAGGGTTTTGTATAAGTATAATTAAAATTAATAATTGTATAAAATATGTTTCTTTAAAATAAATTAGTCAAAAGATTAATCTAGTGGTTTACTTTGTAGATTTGTTAATAGATGTGGCGATGGATGTCTAATATGATTATTTTATTTATTTTTTTATGACGCAGAATGACTATTCTGCCTACCTCGCAAGGGTGATGTGTATGTGTATGTCAATCTATGTATATCCAAATTGGTTCTAGCAGTTTTGACTGGATGCATTTTGAAAACAGTTCGATTTTGCATACGCAAGTTCGCAACGATTCGTATATACATTCTAATACGAGATTTTGTGCGAATTCGTTTGATACCTTTGATAATATCACAAGGCCGGTATCCAACGACCTCGGCGTCTCGTTCTCAAAGGGATTGTATAAAAAGAGACTAAATTAAATAGACTTTTTTTCCCGCCCCTGTTGTAAAGCGGAAATCCGGTGTTTGAAGGCATTTAATAAGGCATATTACCCGCGGGTTTTAAAAAATGAAAACATTTTTTTTTTGTTTAATCTGTGCTTTGATGTTTCTTATGTGGACAGTTCGTGATTTTAATACATAGTTTATAATGAAGACGCTTTCTATATTTGTGTCTGTTTTTCATGGACAGTGGTACCTACGCCACGTATTTTCATTAAAACTATAAGACATTATTACGGGTTTTAACTCACGGTAGGGATATATCGAGCACCCAATATTTCGGCGATGTTGCAATCGCCATGATCACGGGTAAACTGGAGCGGCTGCGGGTGACGGCTAAGGGCAAACATATCTGTCTACCCTCATTCTTCTGCGTTTTTTCGGAACACTTTGGTCACTATCGGTACTCACTCGAAAGTCATCTCGACAACACACACTAACGGTATCGCATGATTTTATTGCAGGTTTAGACACAAACTTATTTTTACACAAATGAAGCACATAAGTCTGCCATTGCGGAACACCTGCTTGAGTCTGGTCCAAACCACTGGATCGAATTACATAATCCAAAAGTACTTTCGACCGAACGCCACTACATACCAAGACTGGTAAGCGAGGCTATTGAAATCACCAAGTACAAAAATTTCAATAGAGAAGATGGCTTCAAATTGTCAAGTACATGGAATCCAGTGGTAAATTTGTGTAAAAATAAGTTTGTGTCTAAACCTGCAATAAAATCATGCGATACCGTTAGTGTGTGTTGTCGAGATGACTTTCGAGTGAGTACCGATAGTGACCAAAGTGTTCCGAAAAAACGCAGAAGAATGAGGGTAGACAGATATGTTTGCCCTTAGCCGTCACCCGCAGCCGCTCCAGTTTACCCGTGATCATGGCGATTGCAACATCGCCGAAATATTGGGTGCTCGATATATCCCTACCGTGAGTTAAAACCCGTAATAATGTCTTATAGTTTTAGTGTTAATAACCACGGAACCCTAAAATCAAGTGTTACGTATTTTCATGTGGTTTTCTTAATCACTATACCTATTAAAAAAGTCAAAGATATATTTCAAGAGGAAGAATCCTCTTCTTCATGAACTACGTCTCATCATAAACTGAACAACTTTTTGCAAGGAACATTGGTCGAAATATATAAAAAGTTTTGGGTTCCCATCCAAATCTACTAGGTAGCTGGTAGGTATATTTTGTATTTCTACCTATTTTTTAAATCCTTTGACTTACGCTACTTGGGGAAAGTTGTTCTCATGTTTCACATACATACATAACATACATAAATCACGCTTCTTTCCCGTTGGGGTAGGCAGAGACTATTTCCTTCCACTTGCTACAATCCTGGCATACTTCTTTCGCTTCTTCTACATTCATCTGTCTTTTCATCTCGTCGGTTTGGGGTACTTCTGACCTGACCTTTCTTTAAAACGTCCCCGATTTTGTCCAATTTTTAATTTTGACTGTTTCACCACTTAAAATTGTTTCTCCCGCGTGATGCCGGCTTAGAATAGCATCACCCCACATCCTTCCCGTGGGCGTCGTAAGAAGCGACTAAGTGAGTTGTGACTCCCGAGTCCCTTAGTCGCATCTATTACAATTTTTAATTTTTAATTAGTTATTACAATTTTTAGGCGACAGGCTGACAACCTGACACTATAGTGATACACATGTTTTCTGAAACCACCTTGGAAAACAATCCTCAAAAATGTCAAATGTGGCGATAGCGACCGTATTCTTACGGCTGTTAACGCCCTGCCTACCGCGCAAGGGATAAAGGCGTGATATATGTATGTATGTATGTATGTACCACTTAAAATATTTGTAGTTGATTTTTTTATACATCTGTATTGGTTAGTCGAGGTGCTGCCAATAGTACCTAAAGTCAGTTAATCAATAACTCAGACCTGAATTAGCTCCAAAGATCAAACATTTCTCACTTAAGCTGATTAATGCATAAGAGCAACGTAGCAGAAAGGAGAGATTACAGAGTGCAACTAGAGTGAAACCATGGAAAAGTCTTGACGTGCGATAATACGAAACTAAATCACAAAAACAGTTTAATACTTGAGTCAAGCTTAGCTTAGCTTTTTTTTCTTTTGCGGGTGATGACGATGGGCTGACAGCTAATCCCTTTTCTGGATTGTACCCCAAATAAATATTATTCTGTCAGATGTAAATGAATATTTTGACTTTGGGCTAAGCTCTGCCTGTACCGAAAAGGCTAAAGTAAAGGCGCAATGTTTGTATGTACTTATGTTTCCATAATACAGCCTCATATTTAGCACCAGCCTTAACTACTTGCATACATATATACATACATATATCAAACCCCTGTCCCTTGCGGGGTAGGCAGAGCGCCAACGACTGCAAGAATATGGTCGCCATCGCCACATGTGACATTTTTGAGGATTGCTTTCCAAGGCTGTTTCAGAAAACATGTGTATCACTATAGTGACAGGTTGTCAGCCTGTAGCCTAAAAATTGTTATACACCAGTCATTACTCTCGAGTCCCTTAGTCACCTCTTACGACACCCGTGGGAAGGATGTGGGGTGATGCTATTCTAAGCCGGTATCACGCGGAAAAATTTACAACTTGTGACGAGTATTCGCGGCCTCATTCTGTTTGTTCCTAGGTTCCTTTGAAACCTTCTTGGTTCTAGGATTTACGCTCTGTAAGGCCCTTTGTATGATCAATGAATAGCTTTATCTGGATTTAAGTAATAGGGCTTAGGGCTTAGTTGGACCGTTTTAAGCAGGTATGACTTATCTAACGCATCGTGTAAATTTTTGGAAAACTTCATTTTTTTATTATTATCTGTTTCCGTGTGATGCCGATTTAGAATAGCGTCACCCCATTTTTTCCCGCGGGTGTCGTAGAAGCCGACTAAGGGACTTGAGGGTGTATTGGAATTTTAGGCGACAGGCTGACAACCTGTCACTACAGTAATACACGCAACCCTCCTTTTAATACACGGGTAATTTTATGCCTACTTTATCATGAAATAAACAAAATGTCACAAATTCGTTGAATAAGTTTATATTAAGCAGCTTTCTCAACTTATAACCGCGAAAAGGGACAGCCCGCCGGCGCCATTTTGAAAACCGATAAATTTTGCGGCTTTTATTCCTCTATAGTACCTACTTTATTTACAGGGACGTAATCAGTTTTAAATGAAACAAAGCACTTGACAGAGTGAATTAAGTTGGAGTCCGTGCCACGAAAAAAATACTAAAATAGATGATTCCGTCTGTGGCGCGGGTTCTTAAAATGTTTCACTTATTACTACCATAGCCTTAAAATACAGGGTGTATATTAGCTGTAAATATTTTAAGGGGAGAACTAGCCCATGAAAATGTGAAAAATTTTTGAATCTCCCATACAAGTTGCCTTGGTTGACATTTTGTATGATGCACCAGCATTGATTGGTTCGACGACTCGGCGTGCAACACGAAAAAACAGAGAGTTTTTTTGATATGATGAGATATTTCCTTCTTTTTTTGTCCATTGGACAGGCAAAGGTCTTAAGACCATACAGCCTAGTCTTCTGAAAATGTCTTCTTCAGTGATTTTATAAATTTGTACGTCTTTAGTATGCTGCGATATTTCCTTGTAGAAATTCCTTAACCTTTATTTGAAAGTGATTTTCATTAAGGATCTCATTCCTGACACCTTTTACGCCTTTTCTACTTTAACAAGGGTCTCAAATTCTCGCCCTCGTAGTGAGGGTCCTCTTTCTCTTCCTAATTACACCCCACTTTGACCCCAACGACCTGGGGCCCTTAAATCGTCCTTTTACAAATATTTGTGGTCTCGGGTTTTATACTTGCCCGAATTCGGGAAATCGCCGAAAATAGAAAGGTATTGTAATGGACAATGTATTTTTTTAAAATAATACAGGATGTAAAGGATAGCCCTCCGAATACATACTTATAGAGTTTATCAGATCATGAAACTGAATAACTTCCCTTAACAAATATTTCAGAATTGTCACAAAAGATTTTGACTCAGTTGAGTGTTTTTAAGGGAGGTCAATTTTTTTGTCAATTCCTAACCTGACATTATGTTCCTAGGGGAAAGTTGTTCAGTTCATGGCCTATCTGTAGGCACCCTAACAGTATTCTGAGAGCTTACATATTTATACAGGGTGTAAAGAAAACTATGCAGGCGTGCTCAGACCATGAAACTGAACAACTTTTTCTATGGGGGCTATATCTTGCTAAAAGTGAAAAATTTTTCAACCTTCCATACAAAATTGACGACGTCCCTTACACACTGTATACATTTCTTACATACATTTCTTAAAACCTAGACATTTATGGACAATAGGAAGCGAATAATTAAGTGAATAGGCCCCTATTTTCAAATCATTATAACTCCTTTCACTCCGGCCCTGGCGTAATCCGTAATTTTTCGGTTCATTTGGCCCGTGATGGCACTGTATCGATCTCATCTAAATTCGTCCTGTTGTGTACCTAGAGGTACAATGCCTACTTACATACATAAGTAAGCTAAAGTATACATACATACATATATCACGCCTCGGGGTAGGCAGAGCGTTAACGGCCGTAAGAACACGGTCGCTATGGCCACGTCTGACATTTTTGAGGATTTGTATCTTTTCTATTCAAGTTAATAAACATAACTAGTTCTGCGCATGGGTAGGTAGGTAAGTAAAAGCCAAAATAGACGAGCACGCCAATACCTAAAGCTTCCCCGCCTGCATTTGTCTCGGGCCCCGCGTCCGTCTTGATAGGTAGGTACATAAGTATTAGCTATCGTTCACCGCACTCATCGCGCTAATCGGACGGCCGATGTGGCGCAGTAGTGGTAGTGTCATAAAATTGATATTTACCACTTTGTGAATTTGTTCCCAGTCTGGTTAGGATATTGCGGGCTGAACAACCCGATTGTCCGCAAGAAAGATGGTTCCGTGTTTCGGATAGCACGTTAAGCCGTAGGTCCCGGTTGCTGTCTATAGATGGCGGTCGTTCAAAGACCATACCAGAATCCTGCTATTCATAGAAGGCGGTTGAAAAATTCTGACACTAGGGTTTATTCAGTCGTCGGGCGACTCAGTGTCCCACACGAAGAGAGAGAGATCGTGCAAATGGAGAGAATCGAGGTCATAAATCAGCTGGCATGGCACTACTCATAGCCATAAAAAGCAGCAACCCTGGCGTGTACGTGTCAATTTTAAAAAAGGAGGCGAGCTTGCTTTCTGTAAATTCTCTATTTTGTGACATCACCTCACATCCTTCCCGCGGGTGTCGTAAGAGGCGACTAAGGGACTCGAGAGTATTGGTGTATTACAATTTTTAAGCGACAGGCTGACAACCTGTCACTATAGTGATACACATGTTTTCTGAAACTACCTTGGAAAACAATCCTCAAAAATGTCAGACGGCGTTAGCGACCGTATTCTTACGGCCGTTAACGCTCTGCCTACCCCGCAAGGGATAAAGGCGTGATATATGTATGCATGTAATAGATACAATACCAATATAATGTTATTGTTATACCAGTTTGCCGTGTGATGCCGGCTTAGAATAGCATCACCCCATTTCTTACTGCGGGTGTTGTAAAAGGCAACTAAGGGACTCGAGGGTTTCATGTGTATTACAATTTTAGGCGACAGGCTGACAACCTGTCACTACAGTGATACAGAAATCATCTAAAAAGGCCCTCAATACTTGTCACACGTGTGGCGATAACGAGCGTAATTTTGCGATCGTTAACGCTCTGCCTACCCCGCAAGGGATAAAGGCGTGATTTGTGTATGTATGTAGTATGTTATACCAATACCTAGTTTCGGATAAACTATTGAAGAGTTGACATTTCCGCTATCTGCTTAATTTTTAATTAGGTATGTTTAATCACAAACTGTAGTAAATACAACAAATAATAACAAAAAATATATGTAGTAAGTACAACAAACATAACAAATTAAAAAAACCGCCCGCGTCGTACCGCTGCTGACACCCGACTCCTTGCCAGCCGATTCATGCTCATTTCGCTCGTAAACGGCAACGTGTATATGTGTGTGTGAGTTTGACGCGTTTGTTTGAAGGTTGCCTTCTGTATGGCGCGAGCCATATATTTATTTTGTGGCAAGTTTTGTGGTGATGTATGCTAAAGTATACAGAGTGTAAAAAAATTGCTGCAAATATTTTAAGGGGCGAAGCAGCTCATGAAAATGAACAACTTTCCCCAAGGAACATAGGTCGAAATATGGGAAAAAAAACATGGACCTCCCATACAAAATTACCTCTGACGAAGAATTGAGGTTACCAGGTTCCGCCATGGTGTTGGATTCACAAAGGAAACTTGAAGCATACAAAAACAAGGATTTATTTCTTCAACAGTACTATTTTTAGCAAGGCAAAAACGGTAAATAATAATAAAAAAAGATATTCTCTAAGTAAAGCTTAATTTCTGAAAGAGAATCAGCTGTCAAAATTAATTCTTTATTCGGCCAAGCGCGGCGCTACTGTTGCGTACTCCAACATCTCATATTTCGACCTATGTTTCTTGGGAAAAGTTGTTCAGTGTCTTGGGCTGTTTCATCCCTGAAAATATTTGCAGCTTATATTTTTACACCTTATACAGAACACGCAAATCTTGACCCTCCATATCTAACACACTTTAGGCGAGGAACACACTTGACGCACGACGGAGCGCAAAAATATCGCAGCAGTCTGTCAGATCCATACTGGAAATGTCGATCCCCATACGTACTTAAACCGCCCAACCGCTGTTGACGCAGCGCTATCGCAGTGTCATCCGTCGAGTGCGGTTTAGTATGGGGAGTGACGTTTCTAGTATGGATCTGACAGACCGCTGCGATGTCTTTGCGCTCCGTCGTGCGTCAAGTGTGTTCCTCGCCGTAGATGATCTAAATAAATTATTTCCCACGGTAATGGATGGTTTTCCCTCTTTACCTTATACAGGTTGTAATAAACGAAAACTTTGCAGGCGTCATTTGACCATGAAACTGAACAACATTTTCTTTGGCGGCTATGTTGGTAAACATAAAATAGAAGTCGAAACAAAGAAAATAAAATTATACAATGCTTTTAGTTCATTCATTCATTCTAGTTCGTTCCATTGGTTCATTCATTCAATCGGCCTTTTGTTAAGCGCAAGATAGCGTTAACTCGCGCGAACTTTTGTCCAGATCTTAATTTATAGAATAGCTCTATTTTCATTGTGATTTTGCCAGTGTCAAGTGAACTTTTTTAATTTAATATTTAAACGCGTTTTCGTGGTGTTACGTGTTTTGACAGTTCTAACTTCTAAGTCGCGTTATGGCATGCGTGTGACCAATTTATATTATAGTCTGTAAAATATAGGATCATCTCTGTAACGTTTGTGACCTTGGAGCAAATGCTATGACATAAAGTTCCACTTTACTTTGTTTACTAGGAAAATGGACCTTATGTCATAGCAATTGCTTCAAGGTCACAAACGTCACAGGGATCATTCTATATTTTACAGACTATAGGTAGGTACTCGTAGGTATCTTACTTCACATGTTTTTAAAATAGTAAAATTACAAACATTTGTCAGACGACCAATGTCAGAGGCCCTCAAACATTTGTCCGACGTGGCGATAACAACCGTAATATTACGATCGTTCACGCTCTGCCTACGCCGCCAGGGATATAGGCGTGATTTCAATTTCAATTTCATTTATTGTGCATTCATGCACATACAGAGAAAGGTCTTAAGATATTACATAAAAGTCATAGTACACGAACCCTTGTAAGAGGGCGTTGCAAATTATGTCAGTATTGTGAATTGTGATTCTATACAAAAAAATCTAAATAATCTAATTTAAAATAAAGTCAAAAAAAGAAAAAAAAATGTGTAAAGTTAGTTAAAGTTACGGTCGTTATCGCCACGTCTGACAAACGTTTGAGGGTTGTGTATCACTATAGTGACAGGTTGTCAGCCTGTAGTAAAATTACTTACTTGATAAAAAAGCTGGTACTCAGAATCCGTCAGCTTGAGGGCTACTTCCTCCGGAAACTGCAGGAGACTTCTCAACGCTGTCAGCTCCTCGTGGCTGCTGTCTTCCGGACCTGATGATCCTGGAGGAGGAGGTGGATCGTTAGTAATAGGCTGAACTCCAAATTTATTTTTATATTTATATATTTATTTATTCATACGAAGGGTTAGCCGAAAATGAGTACCGATGTGCGACTGCCTGAGGTTCCGGGTTCGATTTTCGGTGGGGCACTCACAAAGTTGATATTTATATTCATACACAAATCACGCCTTAATCTCTTGCGGGGTAGGCAGAGCGTTAACGGCCGTAAGAATACGGCCGCTATCGCCACATCTGACATTTTTGAGAATTGCTTTCCAAGGTTGTTTCAGAAAATATGTGTATCACTATAGTGACAGGTTGTCAGCCTGTCGCCTAAATATTGAAATACACCAATACTCTTAAGTCCCTTAGTCGCCTCTTACGACACCCACGGGAAGGATGTGTGGTGTTGCTATTCTAAGCCGGCATCAAACGGCATTCTTTATTCAATGTAGAAAAAAAATACTCTTCTTTTTTCTTTTCCGTGTGGGATGAGACACCGAATCGTCCAATGACTCAATGAACCCTAATGTCATTTATTCTGATGAGAGTCACAGGGACTTCCGACTGTCGTTCTAACGACAACGCTGCGCATATTAAGGGCATTCATAACGCATGCGTCTGCCAGAAGCATCGAGGTAATATGTACTAGCGTACTAGAGGAGGCACCGCAACTTCACTTATTGTAACACGCGTTAGGGTGCATGCTCTCTAGCTCGCTCAGTTTGAGCCCACCGCTTGCCGCGACGTCACGTGTCAGTGCTAGTATCAAAATGCCTGGCTGTGTACTAAGATACTGCTCAAACAGTTCGAGAACCACAAGCAAAGCCCAAGGAGTAACATTTCATGTGTAAGTTATCTAATTTTATCAGTAAACCATGCATCGGAATATTATTTTCATAATTTTGTTAAAAATCACCGCGCGCTCGGAAGCGGCGGCCATATTTCGGCGAAAATCATAGATTAACAACATTACAGTATGAACAGACGTGACACTTCAGATGAGTCATTTTAATGAAAAACAGTCAATTTGCTAGGAAATGTTATTGTAGTATAATATTGTAAATATTTATACTTTTAACTGACTACGCAAAGTGAAAATGAGGTTCAACCTAATAAATATTTACGTTCTTGCTGTTTATTTTTATTTGAACTTGTTTAAAGGTTTCCGCATCCGGGCCATGAAAAAAGAGAGGCGTGGATTAAATTTGTACAAAAAGATCGCAGCGAAGAAACGTGGTTGCCATCAACTTATTCACGGATATGTTCGATACATTTTAAAGAAGATGACAAGTACACCACAAAGACAGGACGAATTTATTTAAAGAAATCTGCTGTACCTTGTGATAGTGTAATAATTTTAAATTATAATATTATATTAGATAATATACTCTTTTTATTATTTTCTCTATCATTAGTTCCTACTGACAGAAGAATTGCACAAATTGTCGCATCTGCGCGCATTACTCGTTATCTATGACTTTCACCGCGGCTCCCGCGCGTCCCGCGCGGGCCCCGCCGCATGGTCGCGCGCAATGCTTTCATTGGGAATAGCTACTCCAGTACTTTAGTACATATTACCTCGATGGCCAGAAGTAAAGAAATTTCATATTCCCCATACAAAAAACTGAAGAACTTGAGTTTTTTGACACACGCAGGTTTAGGCGTTTTACCTGTGTCAACGATTTAGCTTTCATTATGAAAAATCGATCCTTGCATCTAACAGACGCATTCGTTACGGATGCGCTAACATAGCGCTCCGTTGTGCGTTAAATGTGAAAACGACCTTAGACACAAGAGCCCTTGAAATAAAGTCGATCGTGTGTGAAGGGGCCTTCAATATAACTCAATTTATTTGTCTTTTTTTCGTGGTTTCACTCAATATGATTGGAAGGTTCTAAAGTGATAGCCAGGTGGATGCCATCACATTATATCTCACCTTCATCCCTTGCGGGGTAAGCGGAGCGTTAACGACAGTAAAAAATACGGTCGCTATCGCCACGTCTAACAAATTTTGAGGACCGTTTCCTATAAATGCGTGTATCACTATAGTGACAGGTTGTCAGCCTATCACCTAAAATTGAAATATACATGAAACCCTCAAGCACCTTAGTCGGTTTTTACGACACCCACGGGAAAGAAATGGGGTGATGCTATTCTAAGCCGGCATCAGTCCTCATTATCCTATAAAAGGTTTTATTGTCACTTTTTTAAGCAAAAAAATTAAGAACAACATCGAGCGTATGAAACTGGCCAATACCATAAAATCTATAAAAGAAAACAAAACGTCACATTTCTTTTTCATTGCAAATGGCTTTCAAAACTATTTTCTTGAGCAGTCTCGACCAGTACTGCACGGATTTTATTTACAAACTATTTAGGGACAATTTAATTTAAAAAATTAACAAACTGGCCATTGCCATTAAGTGAAAGAAAAATTAAATCAAATATCTTAGTGCCAGCTCACACCTAGCGTGATTTGGCGCAACCTCTTCCGTATGAGATAGAAGTTGAACCGCATCTTCAAATTAAAATAAATTCGATATTGTTCTGATTTCAGAGTGGGTCGCTTTTTATTCAACCGATGATGGTAGCTTTTATTTATAATGCCTGCCTACCTATTTAAGTTTTTTTCATTTGTTGAAAATAGCTCGCGCCTATTAGGACTGTTTATGCGTGGACTAGTAAGTAGTATGCCTTAATTTACTTTTAATCGCAAATGGTTCCAGCCAATAATCAATATTCTATTGAATGAAAATATTTACATTAAATTCTTTTTGCTCGCGCTCCTTTTGCCGCTGTTTGGTAAAAATAGTTTTCGATTCTGGAATTTATGATGGTACTTACTGAAAGTTTTGCCTACTAAGTATTTAAGGGACCAAGTTATCCTGGTTTTTCATACACTAATCTACAATAACCCTAATAAGTTGATCTCTTAGAGGTGTAAGTTGATGTGGGTGCGTTGATCATATAAAGTCTTATTTTATTAAGTACAAATATTTTAAGGGTAAGTTCAGAAATATTAAGATGTTTTATGTAAAAAACAAAAAAAATAATATGCTAGTTTTTTTTTCTGTTTTCAAACAAATTAAATCGAATTTATAAGTAGCATCCTATGTATGATCCCATTGACATATGTATGTCAAATTTATGACAGTCAAATCGTAGTAAAATAGTCCACGTGGACTACGCAAGCTGTGTACAGGTCGTTCACTTTTCTTATTTTGGTGAACATGTTTTTGGCGTTTATTTCGAAAACTAGCGTGTATTTTCTTTTTGTTTTTACATAAAACATCTTTAATAATATTTCTGAACATGCCTTTAAAATATTAGTACTTAATAAAATGGGACCTTATATAGTACCTACTAGACACAACAGTCCACAGTTGGACATGGCCCTTCCTCAATTTGGGAGTATTTCTATACCCGCCACGCTTGGCAGGCGGACTGGCGAGGGCAGTGAAAGACACATAATTTGAAATGAAAAAAGCGGTGTCAGTTTGCGGTACCATCCGGATACCGGAGCGGTGTCCTGTGGCAGTGTGATAATCGCCTCTTAGGTCCGTATTTATAATTAACACTCAACTCTGAGATCTATCTCGAGAGAGGTTTTGACCATGTCAGTCAATACTAACAGCATCTCAAAGTCGTACTCAAGATCGACCTCAAAGTTGAGTGCGGTTTATTAAATACGAGTCCTTGAATATAACTCAATTTGTACGACTTTGTTCCCGCGGTTTCGCTCAATGCCGCTAACTCGATTTGGTGGCCGGGGTCGGACCCAAACCTTATTATTGTTTCTGATCTTTTGTTAAAGGAAACTTTTTTTTTATTGGAAATTGGAGATGAAAAATATTTTCTAGCTTTTCCTTTATTTGGCAAATTATCATAAAACTGTGATTCATTTTGTAGAGTAAAAAGCCTTTACCTCAGAAAAGACATAGAAATTTTTTGGGGCTATCTAGATACACCAAGAGACGTAAATAAGACGTGAGACTTGAGGCACACTCGTACTCGTGAGACCCGCGTCTTATCGCCGCTTATTTGCCTTTTTCCTCATATTTTTTTTCAAATCGTGTCTTTGAAGAAACATCTGACCAATTTTCTGATGAATTCTCTGTGGTGTACTTAAATAAATAAATATCCTGGACAATTCACACAGCGCCATCTAGCCCCAAACTAAGCAAAGCTTGTACTATGGGAACTAGATAGCTGATACTAATACATATATACTTTTTTTTTGTAAATGAATACATATTATACATAGAAAACACCCAGACTCAACACAAATATTTGGAAATTGACTTAACAAATATTTGTGTCCGGTGGGGATCGAACCCACAATCCTCGGCGTAGAAGGCAGGCATACTATCCGTTACGCCATTGGGACAGTCGTTGTGACTTGAAATAATATACTTACTATTTATTGTAAGAGCTTGTTTTCAGAAAACAAATGCAAAACGCGAACGCAGCTTAGTTGGTAATTTCGCGCTAAAGTATTCATAAAATCAGTTTCCTCTAGGGATGGGGTAGTGTCTGTTTTTTAAACTATATTAAATATGCTCAGCACTATTGAAATCAGAAGGGGAAAGATGTTGGGACACCTGATACGACATGACCAGCTATTCAAAACAATTATTGAAGGAAAGATCGAAGGAAAGAGAGGGAGAGGCAGGCCAAGAAGAAGTTATTTAGACCAAGTGAAGGAAAGAATAATGGTCATGACGTATAGGGAGGTCAAGGAGAAGGCAGAGAATAGAAACAGCTGGCGGATGCTCCACCGACAAGAGCAATGAGCTCTTAAATATAAGAAGAAAGAAGAAGAAGAAAATTAAAATATCTGCTTATTAGCCAGGGTCGTCTGCTAAATGAAAATCGTTTCAGTTGGATGTCGATTGGATGTCAGTTGGATGATTTCGGTAATTTCGTAGTCTGCTAACAGTTTAAAGTATGGGAAATCATAGTGGCAATGGTTTGACAGTTGAGTTTCAATGGCGTTACAATGACATAAAATAGCAGACTTGGGGCCCAGAAGGTTTGCGGTGCAAAAGACTACAGAATTGGAGACTTTGGGACCATAAACGACCTAGAGGAAGGCCACAAATGAGGTGGAAACCCTGGTATTAGAGTTTTTCAACGTAACGAACGCCGTCTAAGTTATCAAAGACAGCAGCCGGCTTTACGTGCCTTTCGAAACACGGAACCATCTTTCTTACGGATAATCAGTTTGTTCAGCCTGCAATGACCTAACCAGACTAGAAATAAATTCATAAAAAGATAGACAAATATAAACTTTGTGAGCGCTCTACCGGGAATCGAATCCAGAACTGTCACTGCGCCATATCGGTCGTTGATCCTCTTAATACTTCTGTTTTGTGACTGTTGTCCCAACTCTATTCCAGTTTGCACGCGCGCTCGATTAGATACATTGGTACTTACTATTTATATATACTCTGCGGCTAGATGCAGAAAATTGCATTTTTATGCAAATAATTTATGTCTTGCATTAGTGTTGGTATGTATTCGCCGTGTGATGCCGGCTTAGAATAGCATCACCCCAGATCCTTCCCGCAAGAGGCGACCAAGGGGCTTGAGAGTATTGGTGTATTACAATTTTTAGGCAACAGGCTGACAACCTGTCACTATAGTGATACACATGTTTTCTGAAACAACCTTCGAAAACAATCCTCAAAAATGACAGACGTGGCGATAGCCGTGTTGTTACGGTTGTTGGCGCTCTGCCTACCCCGCAAGGGATGAAGGCGTGATGTATGTATTCACTGAGTGTAAGGGATGGTGTTCCGAGAATTTTGCAGAAATGAAGTCATAATCGAAACGAAAATGCAAGGTCGCCAATAAATGGAGATTCTGGCGCCCAACAAGGGACCTCAATCACGATAGGGTATCATGACACGTAATTTGCATAGAAAAAGAGTTGTCACTACTGTGCGCGCGAACGATGATCGAATTTGACTTCTCTGTGTGAAATAAGGTTTTCGGGAGTAATTATATGCAGCTCTCTCTTTTCGTGTGGGACACCAAGTCGTCCAACGACCCGATGAACTCTAGACCCTACCCTATCCTTGTATGTAGCTATTTAATTTAGACCTTCTGTGGTTGAAATAATATGCTATCACTACTTTTTTAAAATATCGTGGTCAAATGGGTATAAAAATATCACTTAATGTTATTCTTCTTTTCGTGTGGGACGCCGAGTCGCCCAATGACCCGATGATTCCTAGTGTCAGAATTTAGTAGCAGGCTTCTAACATGTTTGTTTAACGACCGCCGTCTAAGTGATCATAGACAGCAACCGGGACCTGCGGCTTAACGTGCCATCCGAAACACGGAACCGTCTTACTTACGGACAATCGGGTGGTTCAGCTCGCAATGTCCTAACCAGACTGGGAACAAATTCACAAAGTGATAAAACTACTTTGTGAATGACCCACCGAGAATCGAACCCGGAACCTTCTGCGTCAGAGGCAGTTGCACTACCACTGCGCCACATCAGACGTCTTAATGGTATTGGCTACCCGTCTCAGAAATGTTGGATTTATAATATTACTTAGATAAGTATATTAACCGGGATTACGACGGATGTTGAAGATTCCAGTTAAGTTAAGCTAAGCTGCTTTACACTGGATTGAAATAGATTAATTATCTACCCTAGTTCAAGCAAGACTTGATTCCGCGATACCATCTAAAATCGCTTAATAATAGGTCTTTGTCACTTTCAATTTCAATTCAGTAGGATTAAGAAAAGACAGTATAGTTGTATGAATTTGCAAGAAATTTTACGCGATTTTATCAAATTATACGAAGTTGGATGGCAAATATGCAAAATGGCACCAAAACAAATGACAAATTAAAACTTTACGAGTGCTAACCCAGGAATTCTTCTTCTTTCCGGCGAATTCATTTAATGAACTGGAAAAATGATCACAGGTAAACTTGAGTATCTGCGTATGGCACTAGTGGCAAACATATAAATTTGTCATATTTGTCCTCATTATTCTCCGTTTTTGTGGAACTTAATGTTTTCAAATTCTTTCTTCAATGAAAATTTAGAAAATTCTTTCTACGACTTTAGTAGGTAATTGATATTAGTGGTATAACAGTGATATTTATATTAGCAATTTTAAACTAAACGTAGAATTGACTCTTATACTATTTGTGTATATAAGCTCGCTTCGCATTATTAATTTTAGTTCCTATATACCTAACCAAGCACTAATTAGTTCTAACTATAGTAAGTATGTTTTGGTAATGTGTATATCGACCTATATTCTTAGAGAAAATAATTAGCTAAATCTAGATTTAACGTTGCTGTAGTGTTTCATATATATATTGTTTTTTGGGTTAACAATAAAAAAAATATGGATCTTATAAAATAATCCTTTTTTTATTTCACTATCATGTCAGAAGCCTGCTACTTGTAGAATGCAGTTGAAAAATTCTGACAATAGGCTTCATCTGGTCGTAGGACACTGTCTCATACGAAAAGTGAGAATGAGAATCTTTTCGTTTAAAAGTCGGTTATAAACTACCCACCTTCTTCATAATCGAAGCCCGTCGCGGCTCCACTTGGGCCCGGCTTGGACCCGTCTCGCATCGCACACTCAATGAACACTCAATTCACATTAACACTACACTAACTTCACACTAAACTCACTATAGACACTTCACACTAAACGTTCTACAAAATTCTGAACAGCGCCACCTAACGGCCGCTTTTTGTACTTCATGACGATGGTGGCGACACCTCTCGTACGCGACGCGGAAGCTTTTGGCACTTTTCGTAACGCGGCATGTCCGTTTTTTCCTTAAACTTCTTCACTATTAGCACAGCGCAAATCTGTAACAGAAAAGAAGATAGGATTATTAAAATTGCATAGTCAATCAAGGAAACTTACAATAGAATTTTAACAGCGCCATCTTTATTGTGAAACTGTAAACGAAAATTGAGAAATAAAACAGGCTACCTTATAAATCCAAAATATGGCATGATGCCGTTTTGCACCTATAGTTAGTTAGTGAACACACATTCTAGTTTATTTTCAAGACTGGCAAGTCTGCTACATATTTTTATATAACCAATAAAATATCCATTTGATAAATATCCACTGCTATATGTGAAAGTGCTAATAGTGAAAAGACTATTAAAGTTGATAACATTATATCAAATTAAAAAAAATAAAACACTTTCTTACGGAAGTATACAGGGTCGCCAATTAACGAAAATGTGGCGCCCAACATGGGACTTCAATTACTTTTAATATTTTGAACGTGCAATCTTTATTCCCATTTTCTTTGCAGCAGTTAGTTTCCTTTCTTTGAATAAATATTTAGATTTTTAATTAAACTTTTGCAGCTCAGTGAAAATGTTCTCGCCATTACAGTTCAAGACTTTAACTTTAGTTTTTAACTTTATGCAAATGGTTCAACTTGTTTAACTGAGTACTAATCATTAAAACTATTTAGTAAACTTTCAGAGCAAGGAGGGAAAGAACAAGGACTTTTTTCAGAGAGAATCTTTAAACAGACAGAAGAAAACTTTGAGAAATTTACACATTCAGGAATAATAACTAATTCGATTTGGTGATTTAGCGCATGTTTTAAGAAAGTCATAAATTATTAGAGTAACAGACTTTTCAAAAACCAAATTATTGCACTTTGGCGTCTCAAACCGCGGCTGTCAATTGTATAAGTAAATAAATATCATCATCATCGTCATCATGAGCCCACATTCACCCACTAATTCTCAATACATACAGGACAAGTCATAGAGTGACTTACAAAAACTGCGAGTGAAATTCACCTTAGAACCACCTAAGTGATTCTGTGCATGGTTTGCCGTGTGCCAAATTTGATTACAGCGAGGCTTCATTCTGCTTCCATAGTGTTACCTTCCAACACATTTTCTTTCCCTGAGGGTGAACTAAACAAGCAAGGTGGTTGTCAAACTTCTTAACGCACAACGGACCGCTATTTTAGCGCATCCGAAACGCATGGGCCTGAAAGGAGGTTCCGCCCATACTAAATCCGATGTTGATGCAGGTCCAATGCATGAACCTGTGTCAACGGATACCTCTGTCAAACAACGCAAGTTCATCCGGTGGTGCGTCAATGTCAGTTTTTAGTATGGGGAAATTTTCTTACATCTGACAGACGCATGCGTAACGGGTGCGCTAAAATTGCGCAGCATCATGCGTTAGATGTGGGTTTCGCCTAAATATTCATTCACGGTTGAAGTCATAATATTCAAAAAGCGTTTTTTAAGTTTCCTCGGCTCTGGAAGTTTAGAAGTTCACGTTTTAGATGTAAATATCTTTAGTGAAACGATGTTACGAAGTTTTTTTTACCAAATTCAATCTTCTACTTTTCGTGTGGGACACCGAGTCGTCCAACGACCCGATGAACCCCAGTGTCAGAATTTTTCAACCGCCTACTACAAGTAGCAGGCTTTTGACATGGTTGTGTAACGACTGCCGTCTAAGTGATCATGGACATTGCTTTGTGAATTTGTTTCCAGTCTGGTTAGGTTACGACACCCGCGGGAAGGATGTGGGGTGATGCTATTCTAAGCCGGCATCACACGGCATCATAATCATGATTAAAATAACTATGCTTTGCCTTTGGTCGATTCGATTTCCCACGGCATAATATAAAAGAAACAAGGAGCAATGGAACGAACGGAGTCCTTTAAAATATCCTGGACAATTCACACAGCGCCATCTAGCCCCAAGCTAAGCAAAGCTTGTGCTATGGGAACTAGATAGCTGATACTAATACATATATACTTTTTTTTTTGTAAATATATACATATTATACATAGAAAACACCCAAACTCAACACAAATATTTGAAAATAGACTTAACAAATATTTGTGTTCAGTGGGGATCGCGCCCACGACCCTCGGCGTAGGAGGCAGGCATACTATCCACTACGCCATCGGGACAGTCAAATGCTTTGCCTTTGGTCGATTCGATTTCCCACGTCATAATATAAAAGAAACAAGGAGCAATGGAACCAACGGAGTCCTTTAGTAAGAATGATTGGACCCCCGCCGCTATCATTAGTAGAATATATTGTGCGTATACTATCAGAGAAGGTTAACATACATGCCGTATGCCAGTGCGGTTTTTGACCGCCAGCTTCCTACACGTACACTTTAACTTAAATTTAACAATTGCGTTGTTAACGAATGGCAGAAGTTGGCTAAACACGCAAGTAGGTGCAGAGCGAGGAGGCGCATCGTACCGGTAGGTGAAAGGAGCAAGTTGGCTTTAAGACGAAATAAAGACTCTTCGTGATATGCATCGTGACTTAAGTGTTTTATGTATTTGGTGTTTCGCTTTTATAGTTTTTTTTTGTCGATTAAACCTGCAGAAAAATCCACACAATTCAGCGGTGAATGTGAGAATCATCTAAAATGACAGCCGAAATGTCGTGCGGTGACGTGTGCTTCGTATAATATGACGTTTTATAAAGGATTGGTGAACTATTTTCGTCATAAAACCAGCGGTCTTCATTCAAGCCGATACACACACACACATATCACGCCTTTATCCCTTGCGGGGTAGGCAGAGCGATAACGGCCGTTAAAATACGGTCGCTATTGCCACGTCTGACATTTTTGAGGATTGTTTTCTAAGGTTGTTTCAGAAAACATGTGTATTACCATAGTGACAGGTTGCCAGCCTGTCGCCTAAATTGTAATACACCAATACTCTCGAGTCCCTTAGTCGACTCTTACGACGGGAAGAATGTGGGGTGATACCATTCTAAGCCGGCATCGCACGGCATACAATTCAAGCCGATACCGATGACAAAACACGATTGGTTTTGAAATAATCGTATATCAATGGATTTCAACGGTTTCAACTATCAAAATCTCATCGCTATGGGTTTCAGCTGTCAAAATGAAAACATGATCATGAAAGTTAGACAATCGGTAGGGATAGCAGAACAAAATACGTAGAATCGTGCGTCGCGTATGTAAAACACCTAAGAGGTCATAATAGCTGCGATTTTCGCTACGCACACAAAGTGTGTCAAAGAAAAAAACTGATAAATTGGCTTCTCGCGTACTCTGTAGGTAGCGTCAGCATAACAACACTTATCATACTAATAACAAAAATGTATGATTGATTGATTGTCTCCTACAAGAGTGTATTTTGTAACTATTGGTAAATAAGTCCTCAATGACATAGGAGCAATGTATAAAATTAAGTATTTTTTTCTCTGTCTGTCTGCCTGTCTTTGGACACCGATTTCTCCTAAACGACGCAATGGATTTTAATGACCTTTCTTATAGATAGAGTGTTAAAAGAGAAAGCTTTATATGCATATGCCTGCAAAACGTCTTATTCCCACGGGAAAACGATTAGCTGGGAAAAGAAATATTTTTTCGTTTTCCAGCATTGGTCCCATAGTGAAAATTGTTGAGTATGATGCTCTCAACAACGTCAAATGTCAACGTTCATCTGCTTGTTTAGTTCCTACATTCCTAGTAGGTAGTGCTCGTCATGTCAGGCCGTGCTGCAATTTTTTTTACTTTGTTGGCTTTGGAATCTACACTGGAATCTAGTAACATAGTCAGTTCAAAGTCATCTATCGAGTTTTAGGAATACTAGTTATTTTTTTTTATACACAAACCTCCTATTGAAATTGTTTTTTTTTGCTATCCGTACCTTATAGCCGCCTCTAGTAAAACTTGGAGAAATTACGTGTACGAGGAAAAGTTAGCCACTTACTCATTGAGTGGCGTTTCCAGCGGGAAAACCATCAATTACCGTGGGAAATAATTTATTTAGATCATCTATGGCGAGGAACAAACACACTTGACGCACGACGGAGCGCAAAGACATCGCAGCGGTCTGTCAGATCCACACTAGAAACGTCACACCCCATACTCAAACCGCATTTTTTTTGGAACTCCCATACAAATTGATTTAGTTGGTTGGTAATTTTGTATGGGAGGTCCAACTTTTTTTTCATATTTTGACCCATGTACCTTGGGGAAAGTTCTTCAGTTTCCTGGGCTAGGTACCCCCTTAAATAATAAATTGCCTTACAAATTAACAACTTTCCCTAAGCAACACAGATCGAAATATGAAAATAAAAGGACCTCCCATACAAAATGTACCAGCTGACCAAGTCAATTTGTATTTAGGAATCGAACCCTGAACCTCCGGTGCGCGATCCGAGTCTCATACCAACTAGTCCACAGAGGCAGTTGCATTATGGTAGCAGGAATGTTACTTATGCCACTATGAAGCTAGTTTTGTTCTTCCTTCACTGCGACCTATATACAGGCTCAGAGCAAGGATTGTGTATTAGAGGGAAACTGCAAGAACAACTAGTTTTATTAGTTGTTTAAATATTTAAAAAAAACGCTAAATAGACCTTTTTTTAAACCTTTTATTACATATTTTTTTTGTGAAGAGTAGAGCTCATCCAATTATTATGGTTGTTCAAACAATCCAGATTGACTAGAATATAGTAATGAAAAGCTGATTGCAAGCAGGTTTAGATGGAGGGCACTAAAACTGACCTAAGTATAGAATACATGCTGTGTTCTGTGTACAGGTTTAAAAAAGACTTTCATATATTGAAATACCCTACAGCCCTACTGTAAAAAGGGGTTCATATACGGGTTGTAAGAGACGGTGTAACGAAAACTTTGCAGGCGTGATTAGACCATGATATTGAACAACTTTTTCTATGGCGGGTAACTTGGGAAACGAAAAAAGTTTTTCGATTTCCCATACAAAGTCCCTCAGCTGATCGGGAAATTTGTATGGAAATGGAAAAAAAACACGTTTATCAATATAGCCTGTATGCTGGAAACTACGTATTACCTAACACCACCTGTACCACATGATTTGCAATAAAGTATGAATATGAATAAAGATTTTTTCATATTACAAACATACATACATATATCACGCCTTTATCCCTTGCGGGGTAGGCAGAGCGTTAACAGCCGTAAGAATACGGTCGCTATCGCCACGTCTGACATTTTTGAGTATTGTTTTCTAAGGTTGTTTCGGAAAACATGTGTATCACTATAGTGACAGGTTGTCAGCCTGTCGCCTAAAAATTGTAATACACCAATACTCTCGAGTCCCTTAGTCGCCTCTTACGACACCCACGGTAAGGATGTGGGGTGGTGCTATTCTAAGCCGGCATCACACGGCATATTTTTTCATATTAACAATAATAAATATATTTGCCAGAATCCGACGAGTTTGTCGCCACATTTTGGTTCTTCATAAGAGTCCCTCTGACATGATCCTTTGCTCAGAGTGACAGGTAATAGAATTTCTCCGGGATGAGCGTGCAAATGAGTTTTTGTGTTGGAAAGATGTTTTGCGGGTGTTTTGTTGCGGATTATGCCCTAGATGTGGCTTTACCCTACTACATACATACATACATACATACATACGGGATTTAAAAATACAACTGCAAATAGTTTAAGGGGTGAATAAGTCCATGAAACTGAACAACTTTGGCCAATCGCAAACCTGACGCAAGAACCAGCGCTAAAATATCGCAGTGGTCGGTCAGGGGGGCCAATCGCGCTAATGTTGAACGATAATACCAAAACCAAACCGCAGCCAAAAACGCTACGTTACGCACTTTTCGTATCGCGCTAATTGTTTGAGCGGAAACGTTTCGACTTTTCTTTGGAAGTTACGTTGATATAGCGAACGTTCGAACTTTTGGTGTGCATCGGTATCGCGCAAATTTTTGACAGCGTATTTAACCACAACCGTTACGTTGGGAACGTCTCAAACGCTGTCAAATGAACGTTTTTGTAAAAGTTCCTCTCGAGCAGCTTTTTCTGACACGTTTGACGATCGTTGGTGGATTTTATTACGGTTTCAACCCAAAAAAGGAAGGAAATCATGAAAATTTGCTGTGGGGCTCTATCTCCACACCATTGAAAGTGTCCATGAGGTAGATGTGACCAAGAAGAAGCCTTGACCCGCCGTTCGACCTATAGGTACATGATGTTAGGAAAAGTACTGACTTCCTTTTAAAGGATGAACCAGCCCATGAAATTGAACAACTTTCCCCAAGAGACATAGGTAATATGAAAATAAATTTTGGACCTCACATACAAACTGACTCAGTCGGTTAGTACATACATTTAGTATGAGAAATACAAAAAATTCGATCTGTTCCTAGGGCAAAGTTGTTCAGTTTCAAGGGCTGGTTCATACCTTGTAAGGAAGTTAGTACTTTTCCTGACACCTTGTATTTTTAGGGGAAACTTGTTTAGTCAATGAGACTGGATCACACCTTAAAATATTTGCAGATGATTTATTTCATCCGTATTATATGCATGAACTTATAGTAGTAGAATCACCTCAAGTGATGAACTATTTCCAATGGTCATGGGGGCGACCATCGGTAACAGTGACCATCCTGGTCGTCGACAAGGGGGGTGACAAGTGGGAACTAAGGCTGTCTAGCTGAGGGTGCAGTGAAATACTTTGTAAATAAAAGAAACATATATTGCACCTACTATATTTATTTAATTTTTCTTATTAAACTTATAGGCTAAGCTCTTAGGGCTCCATATCAGATGATGATACCTGAAACAAAATAAATAATAGTGTAGGTACCCCAAGTACATATGAGATATTTTCTTGCAGTTAGAAGTCGCCTATTTCTGATCATATTCCATCTCTTAGTTTACCATATTATTTTACATATTTGTCAAAGTAAAATTAAAAAAACACTAGATTACAATATATTTTGCTAAATAGAAATATCAAATAGATGTACCTAGACACATGTCATGATTAGCATGTTCAGCCATACCATAGGCCATGGTAGCTGTCTATGACAGCTTAGACGGTGGTTGTTATGCTAACATGTCAGATGCCTGCAACTTGTAGTAGGTGAGTGAAAAACTAACTCACTGCTGATTGATTCATTGGGGCATTGGACAACCCGGTGTCCTACTAGATAAGAAGAAGGAAGACTTACTTTGTGTTGAGCTTGAGTTTGGATTCTTGACGCTGTATGTGATTTCCACTGCCGCTGATGCTGCCGTGTATGATCTAGCATTGAAGCGAGGGATGGATGGATGGCTTCATTTGAGCTAAAACAGTAAATTAATAATCTTGAAACAAAGTCAATGTGTAAGTTTATATTATTTATATGTATGAACAAACAAGCAGATGGATAGATAGATGCTGTCATCTCTGATGTTGAGTGGTGCACTAGTAGTGCAACTGTAATGCTTGGTACAGATTTAATTCTAGGTGGGACATTCACTAAGTTGCTTTTTACTACTCCCACAGGTCGAATGGTAGTGATGTTATTCTAAGCCGGCATAGAATATTATGTACCTGTAAAACGGATCTTGGGTGATGTATGGAAGGCGCCCATGTCTGTTTGTATAATATAAATCCAGTGCAGAATGACTTTTGTCACGGGGCCACCTTGCTTTTCATGACATTCCACATCTGAAAAGTAATATACTAGTAAATATATGCACATACACTGATGCAGTAGGTATAAAATTAAGTCACTTTCCACATGTCTCAGTCTGTCTGTTATGGACAATGCCAACTCCTCCTAAACTACATCACAACACAACTAAATAATGGCTTATGATGTGTTTTTTTATTAACAGCAGCTAGGTTAGGTTTTCATTAGTATGCTAACCTTGGTCCACTCTTTGAGCTGCCTAGTTGGGCCCTCACAATTGAGTCTGTTGGCGCGATTGGCCCATAAGTAGTTCGAAAGAGCCCGCGCCTTGAAAGGTAGGTATACTCTGACCCGCCTTTTGAGCGGAGTCTGCCGAGCGCCAGCGCCAGCAAAGCAAATAATCCCTCGAGCAGCTTCAGCTGCCGCACGCTCGTCGTCTTTCTTAGGTCCATAGTCTCTATAAAAACACAAATCGTAAATAACACAGTTTCAACTATGGAACCATATTGATAGCGTCTAAATGGTAAATTAACTTTGTATATGTAGATATTCTATTAGGTACTTACAGAAAAGTCACGTCGACTGGGTGACCCACGAAATTTTAGCTTAGTTTTAGTTCTTAACTAAAATAATTTCAAAAATCTACGAAAAACCACGGCGGTTGTATAAACAATTAAACAACAACCTGACATTTTTACTTTTAAAATAGTGCTGCCCACTACGCGAAATGCACAATCGAGCATCGATTATAAAAAGATTATCTAGTATTTTAAAATACTCATTGCAAACTCTAAACGGTTGTGGTTTGGTTTCGATTGGGTAACGTCAACGATTTATACGTTCAGAAAATTTACCGCGATAGCTTTTTTGACATTAACCAAATCCAAACCAAAACTAAATCGAAGCTAAATCGTCAACGTTACGTTGGAATGGTAAAATAGCGCGATTGGCCCGCAGATCCATACTAGTAATGCCAATCGATAAACTAAAACCGCTCAACCACAGTCGACGCAGCGCTATCGCAGTATCGTCCGTCGAGAGCGGTTTTAGTATGGGGAGTGACGTTTGTAAGGCTGATAGACCGCTGCGATATTTTAGCGCTCCGTCGTGAGTCAAGTGTGCGATACGTCTTTGGCAAAGGCCAAGGCAAAGGCATATGGATTGAAATATTAAAAAAAAGTTTGGATCTTCCTTAAAGACAATGTACCAATCGACCAAGACAACTTGTACGGAGTTTCAAAATTTTTTGAATTTTTCGACCTATGCTTTTAGGCAAAAGTTATCATCAGAAATGCCGTGTGATGCCGATTTAGAATAGCATCACCCCACATCCTTTCCGCGCGTGTTGTAAGAGGCGACTAAAGGATTAGAGAGTATTGGTGTATTACAATTTTTAGGCGACAGGCTGACTACGTGTCACTATAGTGATACATATGTTTTCTGAAACAACATTCGAAAACAACAATCCTCTAAAATGACAGTCATGGCGATAGCGACCGTATTCTTACGCCTGCCTACCCCGCAAGGGATAAAGGCGCGATATATGTATGTAGTACAATATAAACGTGACTTGACAACTTAATGTCAGTTCCCGCGGTTTGATTAGTCATAAAAGTAGGCATGTGTAATGCAGGCCGTTCACACTTAACGCAGAACGCAGCGCTAAAATAACGCTGCGTACGTTACTCATGCGTCTGTCAGATCCAAACTGAAACCGCTGCTGCAAAGCACAACGCTGCGCTTGCTGATTTTTTGTATGGGGAATGACGTTTCTAGTATATCTGACAAACGCATGCGTTATCTATGCCTTATTTTAGCGCTACGTTGTGCGTTAGGAGCGAGAATGGCCTGCGTTACAGTAATAACTAGTATTTGATGCTATCAAGCTTTTGGTCGTATTCTACGTATACACATATCCCTAGCGGGGTAGGCAGAGCGTAAAAACAGCTATAGCCTTTTCAGACAAAAATAATTAAAATATATATTATGAGCTTGTCTAAAAACCAATAAAAATAAAGAAAAAAATGCTATTTATAACCCTTAAAAAATGATATATTTTCCTACCAAATCCCACTTGATTTTGAACCTTATCCTAACCTAACCAAAATTAATACAAACACATGCACTATAGCTTAGCTTAAATTTACCGACCACGCAGTAGGCGAACGACCGAAGTAGGCTAAACGCGCAAGTAAGCGCAGAGCGAGTTGGCGAATCGCACTGGTTGGTGAACGGAGCAAGTTGGGTTGGTGGGTCCGATACAAAAAGGTCACCCAGAAAAATTTGTTTAATTACGTGCGAAAATTAAACTTTCTATCACTCGCAAATGAATTGTGTTCGAAATACCGGCCCTTGTTTTATTAAACTCCGCGAACAGTCGTTTGTCATCCAGGGTTGCCAGCCCTGCCAGCTCAAGCAGTGTTGCCAGCTTAAGAGCTTAGTTGCCTTGTTCCCCTCAGACCGGAGATTTGATTACGTAGAAATTACAGCTTTGAGAAATGGTTAATTGTAATTCGCCATTAACACTAATTATAAAGAGAGAGAGAGAGAAAGAGAGAGAGAGAGATACAAACACCTCATGCCTTTATCCTTTGTGGGGTAGGCAGAGCAGTAACAGCCGTAAAAGTACGGTCGCTAACGCCACGTCTGACAAATATTGAGGGCCTCTCAAGCGGCCCTAATTTGTGTTCACTATAGCGATAGGTTGTCAGCCTGTCGCCTTAAAATATTGATACATATATCACGCCTCTATTCCTTGCTATCGCCACGTCTCTCATTTTTGAGGATTGTTTTCCAAGGTTGTTTCAGAAAAACATGCGTATCACTATAGTGACAGGTTGTCAGCCTGTCGCCTAAAAATTGTAGTACACCAATACTTTCGAGTCCCTTAGTCGCCTCTTACGACACCCACGGGAAGGATGTGGAACAATTGTGAAACACCTCAATTCGTGAGTCCTTAGTCGCCACGATACCCGTAGGAAAGAAATGGGGTGATGCTATTCTAAACCGACACCACACTTGTCGGTAAATCCCTAGTTAAACTTTCACCTTTGCTTGGAAGTTAAGCAGACGACCCAGTCTCATTAGTGGCTTCTTTCTGTGAACACTTGAAACTTGAGAGTTGGGTTGAGCTCAAGTCCACACTCAAAGTATGTTTCCAACTCACCCCTGTCTTTCCACTTATTTTGTACTTTTTGTTCTAATACTATAGTACTACATGGGGTCTCATTCCCTACTAAAAGAAATTAGTTCAAAAATAAATCAATAGATGGCGATACGGGTCGCGAATGTAACTTAAGAGACTGGAATAAAAGCAAATTTACAAAAACAAAGTATTGAAAAATTATAAAAACATTATTTAAGATGTTTTGTGACGGAAAACACGCGAATTATTCACATTTTTGCAATATTTTTCAATCTAATGTCGTCAATACGAAGTATCCAATAAATAAGCTAGATGTCGCTAGCAACGCATGCGCTGAGTCGAGATATCAAATAGCCGGCCAATAGCCGTCCTAGGGCAATCGAACTCCCTCTATGACGTTAGGTATCTGGGTACTACACACTTGGCAAACTCACGTTTCCACACTGTGCAAGGGAGTTTACTGCCAAAATTGGCTACAATAGCCATCTCCGGGCGCATCAGCGTCGATCTGATTAGGAGTCGAAGTGGTCGCCATGGCCGAAATCGGTCGGAGAGATCATCATGGTACTACACATTTATGAGGAGTGGTGGATGATGAGGCCAGTTGACCGAGTGACAACGGAGGAGCTATCCGCCTGGTCGGGTGTAATGACCAGGGGATCGACTGTTCCATGCTCCACCCGGTCAGATTCGGAGGTTGTATATATAGCGATCGGCGGAAAAACTTCGATACCGCGTTTTAGGACTTGTTTGTGGAGCGCATGCGCGCCGCGACATTAAAATGGGCGCTATATCACGAAATGGATTTGAAAGCGCTTTTTTAGTAGATACCTAGAGCGCCGTACCTGTAGATGCCGTGTAATGCCGGCTTAGGATAGCATCACCCCCTTTCCTACCCGTGGGTGTCGTAAGAGGCGACTGAGGGACTTGAGAGTTTTAAATTTTAGTGTATTACAACTTTTAGGCGACAGGCTGACAAACTGTCACTATAGTGATACACAAATGATCTCAAACGGCCCTCTATATTTGTCAGACGTGGCGATAGCGACCTTTTTTTTACGTTATCGTTAGCGCTCTGCCTACCCCGTAAGGGATAAAGGCGTGACTTGTGTATTTGTATGTATGTGTGACCACTAGGCAGCCGCTAGTGCCTAATAAAACGCGAAAGTGTGCCCCAAACAAAACACGTGTACACAGTTACGTAGTTACGTCCCACGCGGTGCGTCCGTCTGGGCGAGGTTCTCACACTTAACGCGCAACGGAGCGCTATTTTAGCGTGCCGTGTGCCATGCTTAGGCCCATATTTATAAGGTGCACTCAACTTTGAAATCGATGTTGAGTGCGACTTTGAGATGCTGTTAGTATTGACTGACATTCGTCAAAATCGCTCATCAGATCGATCTCAGAGTTGAGTGCGAATTATAAATACGAACCTTTGAATAGCATCACCCCAATTCTACCTGTGATGTCGTGAAAACCGACTTAGGGATAACTATAAGGGAATGGGCGGCAGCGTTCCCTGTGAATGAACATCTTGCACTGCGCTCGCCAAGCGTGGTGAGTGTGGAATACCCCCCGAAAAGGTGAGGCCCATAGTCCAGCAGTGGACTGAAGTAACGTCTGTCAGATGCAAGGAAATTTCAAATTCCCCATACTAAATACCGACGCTGACGCAACGCCCGAACCTGCGTCAACGAATGCGTCTGTCAAACAACGCTAGTTTATCCATGGGTGCTGCGTTAACGTCAGATTTTAGTATGAAAATCACATCTCAGAGACGAATGCGTTACGTATGCTCTAAAACAGCGCGCCGTTGTACGTTAATAGTGTGAGAACCACCTAATCCGGCCCTAACAAGTCCGAACTCGTTAAAACCGGTTCAAACCAGTTTGGATAGCCTCAAAGTTTCGGGTTGTGAATGATTTGTAGCCGACCGAATGTAATACACTTCTGCTAAGTAAATACAGTATCATGATGTTGGAGAATTAATTTACTTAATAAAGAAGGTACTAATATAATAATAATAAATATATCAAGGGGTGAATTAGCCTATGGCGGGTGACAGGAAGAATCCAGGTGGTGTCGGGAGGCAGGTAGCTACCAGCCGGGTGTTGTGGCCAGGGGACCGACGGGTCCACCTGGATTGGATTAGAAGTTGTATATATGCGCTGCGCGGTGAACACTTCGATACCGCGTTTCAGGCCCATTGTTCTGTCACATGGCGCCATCTCTACATATCGTTGAGAACCACTTGAGTGAGCTTCATGTTGTAGCCACCAGAGGTCGCTACAAGCCCATGAAACTGAACAAGTTTCCCCAAAAAACTATTTTCGATATTTTGGACCTCCAAGTCCGGTATCGGTCGGGAATTTTGTATGGAAAGTGCACTTTTTTGAGCTATGTTCCTTGGGGAAAATGTTCGGTTTCATGGACTAGTTCACCCTTTAAAATATTTGCAGTTTTTTTTATACCCTGTAAAAGATCTATGCTGATGTCTGTTATCTGGATGCGACGGAAGAATTACTCAATAAGCTTGAGCGACTACAAAACCTCGCTATTAGATTTATTTTTGGACTTCGTAAGTTCGATCATGTCTCGGAATTTCGTGCTCAGCTTAAGTGGCTTCCAATTCGTCTTCGCCGCGATATGCACATCCTATCCACTCTCTACAACATCCTTCACAATCCTGCCACTCCCGACTATCTCCGCAATCGTTTCCATTCCCTTCCTCCACATCCCCACCCTAGGCGCGCCCGCATCAATAAGATGTTGGTGTGTCCTAGAGCGAACACTAAATTCCTTTTTAACTCTTTTTCTGTAAGAGCTGTACAGCTATGGAATAATCTCCCTATGTTTATACAGGACAGTCCCTCCATTTCTACATTCAAAAATCGTGTAAAAGAGCACTTTATTTCCCAACAACCTTGATATGTTTATGTATTTGTTTGATATGTATTTAAGTATTGGTATTCTATTTATGTGGATTAAATAAGGATATTTATTTAAGTAGGTATGTACGTTATATTATTTTATAGCATTAGTTATTTATTTAGTTTTCATGTAGTTTCTTTTATTGCCTAATTGCCCCAAAATTTTAGATTCTCTCACAACACATGGGTTGGCTGGAAGAGATCTCTCATTTAGAGATAAGCCCGCCTTTGCAACAATTTTTCTTGTACTTATTTTCCATACTGTTTATGCAATAAAGAATATATATAAGATTATAAGCTGCAAATATTTTAAGAGGTGAACCAGCCCATGAAACTAAACAACTTTCCCTAAGAAACATAGGTCGAAATAGGAAAAAAATTGGGAATGCGCCAAAGCGCCATCTAGTTCGGACTATTTTTGCTGTCATTCCAAAAATCCCTGATTCCGGCATTTTCTACGTCGCGTAGCATTTGCTACGGCTACGGAATAAATCGTAGCTGTTCTGCTACGCGGCTACGCGGCATTCCTTACCCAGATTCTGCGCCACGGAAATAATCTAAAGAGAATTTCTATTTGAAATGTCTTATTCTGTCTCTACTATTATAAGTATCGTTTTGTTTGGTTGTGTAGGTATTAAGAGAAAAGCTTTTTTGAGTAGCAGAGGCTACTTTTTCAAAGTTTCCGGGTTCGATTCTCGGTGGGGGCATTCAATGATGTGTGTCTTGTATTTTATGTGTACTAATGTGGCATACTTAAACTGAACTGTATTTTTTGACAACTGAAAAAAATGTCCTTTTATTTATTTATTTATATTTACCAGGACATTTCCCTCAAGAAAAAAGATACTATACATACATACATACATATATCACGCCTTGATCCCTTGCGGGGTAGGCAGAGCGTTAACGGCCGTAAGAATACGGTCACTATCGCCACGTCTGACATTTTTGAGGATTGTTTTCCAAGGTTATTTCAGAAAGCATGTGTATAACTAGGTGACAGGTTGTCAGCCTGTCGTCTAAAAATTGCAATACAACCATACTCTCGAGTCCCTTAGTCGCCTCTTACGACACCCGCGGGAAGGATGTGGGGTGATGCTATTCTAAGCCGGCATCACACGGCAAAAAGATACTATCGTGTAAACAAATAAGCAGCGGGTAACACCGCAGGATTGCCTTCTAGTTCTTTTCATATTACGGTATAAACAACACGCGTACCAATCCTTGGAACCAAAAAAGTTATTTATTTGCCAAAAGCCAAACAAAAGCTCATCAGACATGATGGATGAGATCAAAGTTCCCACAGCAATTTGCGAGTAGGCGCAGAGAGTTGGCGAGTCGCGCCTATAGGCAAAAGGCGCAAGTTTGCCAACGGATCGCATGGATCGCACATCTACGACGGACCGCTAAAATATCGCAGCGGTCTGTCCGATTAGAAACGTCACTCCCCATACTAAAACCGCACTCGACGGACGACGCTGCGATAGCGCTGCGTCGACAGCGGTTGAGCGGTTTTAGTATGGGGATTGACATTTCTAGTATGGATCTAAGGGACCGCTGCGATGTTTTAACGGTCCGTCGTGCGTTAAGTGTGCGATCCGCCGAATCAGTTAAGCAAATGTTTGAGTTTGTTTATTTTTTTGCCATTTTTGTGATCAACTAAAAAAATATTTATAAAATCAATCTAGCCTTCGGGTTGCAGTCGTTATGTGTAAAAACTTGGTTCCACGTCATATCCCCTAGGTTAGGTTGCCGACCCCGACAGAGAACGGGATAAGGCAAGGAGAATGATGATGATGTCTACATACATACATACATATATACCACGCCTTTATCTGTTGCGGGGTAGGCAGAGCATAAACGGCCGTAATAACGGCCATTTATGCCACGTCCAACAAAAGTTTGAGGGTAACAGTGAACTGTATCACCATAGTGACAGGTTGTTAGCCAGTCGTCCAAAATTGTAATACACATCAAGCCTTAAATCCCTTAGTCGCCTCTTACGACACCCATGGGAAAGATATGGGGTGATGCTATTCTAAGCCGGCATCACACGGCACACGGCATGATGTCTACTAGATCATACTTAGACCTACCTAACCCAGTCTTTTATAACAAAAATAGATCTCTCTCTTCGTGTGGGACACCGAGTCGTCCAGCGACCCAATGAACCCTGGTGTCAGAATTTTTCAACCGCCTTCTACAAGTAGCAGGCTTCTGACATGGTTGTGTAACGACCGCTATCTATTGACAGCAACCGGGACCTACGGCTTAACGTGCTATCCGAAACACGGAACCATCTTTCTTGCAGACATTTTGGGTGGTTCAGCCCGCAATGTCCTAACCAGACTGGGAACAAATTCTCAAGTGATAAATATCAACTTTGTGAGTGACCCACCGGGTATCGAACCCGGAACCTTCTGCGTTGCAGGCAGTCGCACTACCACTGCGCCACATCGGTCGTCAAACAAAAATAGATAAGTAACAAAGATCAGGCCAGGCTTTTTAAAACCCTATACAATGCTGATTCCCTATACATTTCTATTCGCGTTATCAAAAGCCTCTGAGTCTAGAATATACCCTGATTCAGAGCCGACTTTCGCGCCACCTGCTGGCGACAGACATATAGCTAGCAAGACTGTATTGAACTTTATTGTGAAGGGTTCCACACAAAAAATGTGGGACATTCGGTCGACTCTCTCTCTTTTCGTGTGGGACACCGAGTCGTCCAACGACCCAGTGAACCCTAGTGTCAGAATTTTTCAACCGCCTTCTACATGTAGCAGGCTTCTGACATGGTTGTGTAACGACCGCCGTCTAAGTGATCATAGCAGCAACCGGGACCTACGGTTTAACGTGCCATCCGGAACACGGAACCATTTTACATACGGACAATCGGGTGGTTCAGCCCGCAATGTTCTAACCAGACTGGGAACAAATTCACAAAGTGATAAATATCAACTTTGTGAGTGACCCACCGAGAATCGAACCCAGAACCTTCTGCGTCAAAGGCAGTCGTACTACCATTGAGCCACATCGGTCGACGAACAACCCAATGAACCCTGAAGTTAATAAGCCTCGAAATTTAGCATAGATCTGAGATGTCATAGCGAGCGAGACGAATGTCATTAAATATTGCTCTTTGGAATCTAGTTGGCCGTATGATGCCGGCTTAGAATAGCACCACCCCATTTCTTTCCCGTGGGTGTCGTAGAAGCCGACTAAGGGACTCGAGGGTTTCATCTGCATTGCAATTTTAGGCGGCTGACAACCTGTCACTATAGTGATACACGACTTATCTGAAACGATCCTCAAAGATTTATCAGACATGGCGATAACTACAGTAATTTTAAGGTCGTTATCGCTCTGCCTAGCTCGCCGGAGACATAGGCGTGATTTGTGTAAGTATGTAGAAATCTAGTAAGGGAAGGGTCCCATATTAAGAAATGTGTTTTTGTCGTGTGTGACATTGAGGTGATTAAAGACCCAATCTTCTTGTTGTCGTTTAAGGCACCGAGTCAACCCTCATCATTTCTTTAAGGGCATTGCCCTTGTCGGCGAAGTATCCGCCAGCTCTTCCTTTCAGATGAGTCGTGTATCACTGTAGTGACAGGTTGTCAGCCTGTCGCCTAATGTTGTAATTAACATGAAACCCTCGAGTCCCTAGTCGCCTCTTGATACCCGCGGTCATGAAATGGGGCGATGCTATTCTAAGCCAGCATTACACGGCTAATACTTATTATTTTTATATTACCTTGAGAAAACAAACACGTAACATTTTCTTCGGGCCCCCGATTTATTTCTGCGTCAGAAAAAAAGCGACATAAATTTTATCGCAAGTGTAGGTCATAAAAATGGTTCACTGGGGGACCCTAAATCCCTTTCTATACAAGCTGGGTACTCAGAGCATGTGGATTTATCAGAGGTAACTTACAGTAATAAATTACGTACAAAAGTGATACACACATTTATAGGAAACGGTCCTCAAAATTTGTTAGACGTGGCGATAGCGACCATATTTTTTACGGTCGTTAACGCTCTGCTTATCCCGCAAGGAATAAAGGTGAGATATATATGATGGCATCCACCTGGCTGTCACTTTAGAACCTTTCAATCATATTGAGTGAAACCACGAGAAAAAGACAAATAAATTGAGTTATATTGAAGGGCCCTTCACACCCGATCGACTTTATTTCAAGGGCTTTTGCGTCAAAGGATTGTCACACTTAGCGCTCATCGGAGCGCTATTTTATTGCGGTATGTGCCGTGTGATGCCGGCTTAGAATAGCATCACCCCATTTCCTACCCGTGGGTGTCGTAAGAGGCGACTGAGGGACTTGAGGGTTTCAGGTGTATTACAACTTTTAGGCGACAAGGCTGACAACTTGTCACTATAGTGATATACAAATTATCTCAAACAGCCCTAAAATTTGTCAGATGTGGCGACAGCGACCGTATTATTACGGTCGTTAGCGCTCTGCCTACCCCTTTAGGGATAAAGGCGTGATATATGTATGTAACTTACAGTAAACCACAAGTGAAGCCATGAGAAATCATTGCGATCGGACTTTGGCGGTTTGCACACTGTCACGCGCGATGCCATATTGCATTTTTTGACAGCCAGCTTGTAAATGACAGCCGCATAGCAATGCAGTTTCGTTTGACATGCATGATTAAATCAGTATTTGTTCGGTCATTGCGCATGCCAAAACACGTTACAAGCACTCGCATTTCATAGTATAGACTTAAAACATACATACATACATACATAAATCACGCCTTTGTCCCTTACGGGGTAGGCAGAGCGTTAACGATCGTAAAATTACGGTTTTCATCGCCACGTCTGACAAGTATTAAGGACCCTTTTAGATGATTCATGTATCACTATAGTGACAGGTTGTCAGCCTGTCGCCTAAAATTGTAACACATAGGAAGCCCTCGAGTCCCATAGTTGCCTCTTACAACACCCGCGGGAAGAAAAGGGGTGATGCTATTCTAAGCCGGCATCACACGGCATCAACAAACATTGTTCTTTTTTATTGACTTTCGATGTATAGTGCACTCCAACTATGGTTGAGACGAGTTTTTTATGACTTCATTCTATTTTAACACGGTTCTCTCTCAAAACTATCCTTAGTCTAGGCTGAATAACGTATGCAGACGGCATGTGCGATACTGAAGCCAACTTCTTTCATATGTACACTGAAAGGAGATACAGATTCCATTTTCAATAGGTACCAGTACCTACTTTTAGATAAGTAGAATGAAAATAGATTCAATACAATAAAATAATACTTAGTGACATGGTTTGAGGCATCTGCGTCCTACGTACGTGGATAAAAATAAAGCATTTTGTGTGTTTGCACATTTGATCACATCTTAGATGCACAAGTTGCAAAAACACTCTCATAGTTGTATTTTGTGTAATGTGCCTTAATATTATCTTGCACATATTGCATTCGGGCATTTCCGCGATTGGGACGAGTTTTCCATGGCTTCATTATATGTCCAAATTATTCTCTCTGAAAACTATCCTTAGCTCTAGGCTGAATAACGTATGCGGACGGCATGTGCGATACAGAACCAACTTCTTTCATATATACACTGAAAGGAGATATAGGTTCCTATACTCAATAGGTATTTTTAGATAATACATACATACATATATCACGCATTTGCCCCTTGCGGGGTAGGCAGAGCGCAATCGGCCGTAAGAATACGGTCGCTATCGCCACGTCTGACATTTTTGAGGTTTATTTTCCAAGGTTGTTTCAGAAAACATGTGTATTACTATAGTGACAGGTTGTCAGCCTGTCACCTAAAAATTGTAATACACCAATACTCTTAAGTCCCTTAGTCGCCTCTTACGACACCCGCGGGAAGGATGTGGGGTGATGCTATTCTGAGCCGGCATCACACGGCAAATAATATATACCTCCTAGGTAATAATAGAATAGTAAAAGAGATAGTAACAGGCTTAAGTGGACATACATACATACATACACATATCACGCCTCTATCCCTTTCGGGGTAGACAGAACGTTAACGTTCCTGCGTATGTCGGTTAATAGACGCATGCGATACGGATGCGCTAAAAATGCTCAATAACGGACGTTAAATGTGTTTCTTGTCTAAACGCCTGGGTACATCGTAGTGATGATGAGGATTCCTCTTCCGCATCCTCATAATGCGACGATGACGACCGATGTGGCGCAGTGGTAGTGCGACTGCCTTTGACGCAGAAGGTTCCGGGTTCGATTCTCGGTGGGTCACTCATAAAGTTGATATTTATCACTTTGTGAATTTGTTCCCAGTCTGGTTAGGACAATGCGGGCTGAGCCACCCGATTGTCCGGAAGTTCCGTATTTCGGATGGCACGTTAAGCCGTAGGACCCGGTTGCTGTCTATGATCACTTAGACGGCCGTCGTTACACAACCATGTCAGAAGCCTGCTACAAGGTTGAAAGGAAGGTGGTTGAAAAATTCTGGCACTAGGGTGCATCGGGTCGTTGGACGACTCGATGTCCCACACGAAAAGAGAGAGATAATGCGGAAGTTCCGCAGTTTTTATTGCTCCTCATCCGCTACCGCTTCCACATAAAAGAATGTTTGAAATTCCTCCTCTCCTTTCCTCATCCTCACGGAATACAATAATGCCTATATTCATAGTTTATGCTGAACAGTGTGAACAAAAAATTTTTTTTCATGCCCTTTTTTCGTTTCTTACATACATAGATACATACACATATCACGCCCTTATCCCTTACGGGGTCGGCAGAGCGTCTACTACGAGAATACTGTCGCTATTGCCACGTCTGAGATTTTTGAGTATTTTTTTCCAAGGTTGTTTCAGAAAACATGTGTATCACTATTGTGACAGGTTGTCAGCCTGTCGCCTGTTTTTCGTTTCTTGTCTCTTTCTAATACTTCCTCATAACGAAATCCTCATCCGCATCTTCCAAGTTTCAGCTCGTTACTTCCTATTCCTCTTCCTCTTCCTCACAACAAATTTCCTCATCAACTCTAGTACATCGCTATAACTGCCTGCTTTGAATAGAAATCCGCCATTTTGAAATCTCAAATACGCCGCGCTTGTTGAACAAAATCTTTATTGAATAAGTTGAATAAAGGAAATTCTCAAAATTCTTGTAAGCATTTTATGTGGAACATGTTACGCTACTGTTCGCTCTGTGTAAAAATTGGTTCCAAGTCAAATCCCCTAGGTTAGGTAGCCGACCCCGACAGAGAACGGGATAAGGCAAGGGGAATGATGAATGATGATGCTACGCTACTGTTTTGAAGAAATTCTTAATAACTTTCTACTAGACCGACTTAGAAGGAGCTCAGTTAACGCTCTGCCTACCCCGCGAGGAATAAAGGCGTGATATATGTATGTACATATGTAGCTATGTATGTGTTTGTAACTCATGACAGGAATACAATTAATTCCCGGAGAAAAACGGTTAGGTCAGAAATGTACACTCTCTCTTTTCTAGTCGGACACCGAGTCGCCCAACGACCCGATGAACCCTAGCATCGGAGTTTTTCCGCCTACTAGTACGAAACTTAGTGTTAAAATTCCAACCACGTAATGTTTACCAACAAACAAATTCACAGACGCAACTAGGCTTACACAGGGAGGGATCCAGGGAGCTATAAACGGGGGTAGGGCAGGTGCGCATTTAGGGTGGGGTCATTCAATATTAGTTTTATCCCTCACTTACTAGCGAGAAAAGAATGATTTTGTCAGGAAAGAAACAATGTAGGTAGGTTATGGTGTTAGGGCCAGCACAACCATACTTTTACTATTTCGTGGGATATCAAATCTGTAAATATACATATAAATATCATGGACAAATATTTGACAGAGTGAATCAGCCCATGACACTCAACAACTTTCCCAAGGAAACATAGGTCAAAATATGTCAAAAAAATTTGGGCCCCTATACCTACAAATTGATTTGGTGGTACATTTTGTATGATTGCCATGGGAGGTCCAAATATTTTTTCATTATTCGATCTATGTTGCTGAGGGAAAATAGTTCAGTTTTATGGACTGATTCACCTCTTAAAATATTCGGAGCAGATTTTTTTACATCCTATATAATGACAGAGAGGCTTTAAAAACAATAAATGTATGGCAGTATGTCACATTATAAGGTGTAAAAATATTAGCTGCAAATATTTTAAGTGGTGAATCAGCCCATGAAACTGAACAACTTTCCTCAAGAAACATAGGTTGAAACACGAGAAAATTTTTGGACCTCCTGTACAAATTGTCTTGGTTTGTCGGTAAATTTGTATGGAAGGTCCAATTTTTTTTATTTCGAACTGTGTTCTCGGGGAAAGTTGTTCAGTTTCATGGGCTGATTCACCCCTTAAAATATTTGCAACAATTTTTTTTTACACTCTGTCTAACATTAGTGAACTGTAGGTGGAACCCTAAACTAAAACTGATATGGAAATTATAGGTACGCTGTTCGTACAAAACATTAGGGTCCAACGAAACTAGTAATACGCCCCAGTTAGGCGGATCGCACACTTAACGCACGACGGAGCGCTAAAATATCACAGCGGTCTGTCAGATCTATACTAGAAACGTCACTCCCCATACTAAAACCGCACTCGACGCTCGACGCTGCTATAGCGCTGCGTCAACAGCGGTTGAGCGGTTTTAGTATGGGGATTGACATTTCTAGTATGGATCTGACAGACCGCTGCGATGTTTTAGCGCTACGTCGTGCGTTAAGTGTGCAGTCCGCCTTAAGGCACCCCGACCCCCCTCCGCCGAAACTAGTAATACGCCCCAGTTTCGTTCCAAGGTTACCAATATTTACCGAGTCAGGCAACTTTTATCATCAATATCAATACATTGTACATACAGGTACAAACTAGGTAATCTAGGTATAGATATCCTGTGTGATGCCGGCTTAGAATAGCTTCACCCCATTTCTTCCCGCGGGTGTTGTAAAAGGCAACTAAGGGACTCGAGGGCTTCATGTGTATTACAATACATAGTGTTTTGGAGGCAATGCATTAAATTGAAGACATTGATTGGTCATAGTTGCAGTTTGATAATATTTTTACATGATGTCTCTTTTCATCCGGGTTACCGAGTCGTCCAACGACGTGATCAACTCTAATATCAGAGTTTCAACAGCCCACTACAAGTAGAGCAGGCCTCTGACATGGTTGTGTAACGATCGCAGTCTAAGTAATCATAGACAGAAACTACGGCTTATGCTAAAAAAATCTACTACATACATATATCACGCCTTTATCCCTTGCGGGGTAGGCAGAGCGTTACCAGCCGTAAGAATACGGTCGCTATCACCACGTCTGACATTTTTGAGGATTGTTTTCCAAGGTTGTTTCGGAAAACATGTGTATTACTATGGTGACAGGTTGTCAGCCTGTCGCCTAAAAATTGTAATACACCAATACTCTCGAGTCCCTTAGTCGCCTCTTCCGACACCCGCGGGAAGGATGTGGGGTGATGCTATTCTAAGCCGGCATCACACGGTGAAAAAAAGTCTACTCTTCTTCTGAGATCGGTTACAAAAACTCTCCATCTTGCGCTACACAAACTTCTTACGGCGACCGCCAGATGTGACCTTGCCCTAATTCCGTGCACGGAACTTAAGTTTCATCTATCTTCTATCTTTTCATCATTGTCGGGCCGTACCTGTGGAGTTTTCGTCGCGTATCATTCGGCTTGTGAGTTTGTCCCAATCCAAACAAATCAGAAGCCTGGTACTTGTAGAAGGCGGTTGAAAAATTCTGACGCTAGGGTTCATTGGGTCGTTGGAGGACTCGGTGGCCCACACGAAAAGAGAAGAGAGAGACCGAACTAGATCTCTTCATCACAATGTCAGGCCATATCCATGGACAATTGGTCGCAGATTATTTTACTTGTACCCTAATGAACTAGAGTAAGTTCCATCTACTTTTTATTTTTTCTTTTTTTTCGGGCCGTACCTGAGGAGTATTCTGTGCTTTCAGCTTGGGCTTTGCACTAAGTGAATTATAAATAAGGCCATATTAATGCCTGAGCGGTATCCACACGGTACCTTGATTAATAGGTACGTACAATTCTGACACCAGGGTTCATTGGGTCGCTGGACGACTCAAGTGTCCCACACGAAAAGAAAGAACCATTTATACTATGAAAATCATACCTCATTCACTTTCATAGTGTCGCGATACGACCAGCGTAATGTCAGGAAGACCCGTACGTCCGTGTATCTATGGAGTATTGTGGTCAAGTTACGATTGTCGCTACACTATCTAAGTGATTGAACTATACGTAAAATTAATAGTGACATATTTGTATTACGAACACTATCTTACCCACTTCGCTTTTCAAACACTCAAGCTCAGAATACCGTTGCGGAGAATACCGCTGATGTGGCTTGACACTTAGTTATAAGTTGGCCTCTTATTTCTTTTGTAGCATAAGAAGTTTATTGCTCTTCTTGAGATAAATAGTACCTATTTTTATTTTAATATATTTCCTTCAATTTCTTATTCGCTTTGTAACCGCCTTCAAAAAAGAAAGTTAGATATACCTAGGTAGTTTAAGAAATATAATTTGAGCCGATTTGCGTCGGTGGCCAAGTGGTTAGGACACCGGTCTAACAATCGGGAGACCCGAGTTTGATCCTCGCCATGTACTAATGTGTTTTTACTCACGTACATTTACCGACTGCTTTAACGGTGAAGGAAAACAATTTGAATTCAGATGATATTTGAATGTGACTTAACCTAGGATTCGGGCCAGGTTAGCCTTAGGGTTGCAGAGGTCAGATGGCAGTCGCTCTGTGTAAAAACTTGGTTCCCCGTCAAATCCCCTAGGTTAGGTAGCCGACCCCGACAGAGAACGGGATAAGGCAAGGAGTATGATGATGATGAATTTGAACAGATTTGACTTGACAGTTCATAGTAGAATCGACGTCTATCTATAAATAAGTATGTAAGTAGGTGGTAACCATGAAACTGAACAACATTCCCAAATAATATTCAAGTCGTTCTATTTGTTATTTCACCTTCCGTTGGCTCCCATATAAATTATTAGCGAACCGAGTCGATCTAGTCCATCTACCAACTACAAATACGAATATTAAAAACTATAGTACCTACCAAAATAAGAAACAAATACAAAAATAACTATGACAGTCTGTTTTCGCATTGTAAAATTCTCCCAATACAAAAAAAGGTCAAGTATTTAATATTACTAGAATGCTACTTTAATAAGGACCTTCAAAAAGTAGTAAATCATAATGGAAGAAATACCCGTAGTGTATGTAACTCAGTACTCAGGTTACCTCGCTTTCAAAATCAGTACGGCAAACAGGTGTTTCGTTATCTAGTACCTAAGTTAATAAATGGATTGCCTTCCTCCATAAAGAAGGAAATAACGGAAAAAAATATTAAAAATAAACTCAAAGATCACCTTATTAACAACTTACCTTCATAAAACTGCATAATAAAAAATCGCCCCGTGTAGGCCGACTTGTTTACTTGTTTACTCAATGTGATTAAAATACGTACTTATTCTAGTGACCGGTTTATCGTTCGGCTACTGAGTGCCAACGATGAATGTTAAGTGTCCGGATAAACCTAGTTGTAAGGTTTTTGTGTCACTTGTTTAACTTAATTTCACTTTTTGTATTTTGATATATTAAATCAATAAATAATAATAATAATAATTTGTTTGGGCAGTTCGTGGGGCAGTCAGACCTACGTTCCTTAGGGAAAGTTGTTCAGCTCAGTTTCATTTAGAGGTCACCGATGGTAAGTTTATCAGCTATATATACTTAAAAAGCTTCTAAAGGGTTTCTGTATCTGATTTGTTTCATAATTACTATACTACATAATTTGGAGTAGGTAACTATATCTTAAAATTATTTATTATGTTGCTAGGTAGGTACCCACAACAACCATCTATTACAGGACGTGACACGAGTTCAAATGTGGTACACATAGACACATCCATAGGTACCTACTAGTCCTCAAAGGATCACCGTATATTGGTTGCTCTCAATTGATACATTAAAAACCAGCATAAATTGGTCTCTTAAAAACAGTAAACAAATTATGACTCAAAATAGTTCCACAAAGCAGCAGAAAAAAGGCGCGAGAAAAAAGATTTGAATTCAATGGGATATTAGTACAGATATTGGCTGAAACCATTTGCGATTAAAAAGTAAATTAAGGGCCCACAAATATATGACAAAATTAGGCGCGAACCGTTTTTAATTAATAGGATAAAAGTACATACCTATTAAAATGGAGAAAAAGCTATATTAGTTGGCATAACAAGGAGAGCCACTCTGAAATTAGACCAATCCCGAAACTATTTCAGTCAAGATACCTACAGTTTATTTTGAGTTCAAACTACAAATGGGTCGCGCCAAATCGCGCTAGATATGAGCTTGCCCTACGACATTTGATTTTCTTTTTCTTTAACTTTATGGCAATGGCCAGTTCGTCGATTTCAAAATAAGGCTTTCAGTAAAAAGTTTTGAAATAAAATCGGTGCAGTGCTGGCCGAAACTGCCCAAGTATGGCATAAATGGTTATTGAAGCCATTTGCTTTGGAAAAGCAAATGTGACAGTTTTCTTCTTTTCTCTTTATTGGTTTTATGGTATCAGACAGTTTCATGCATACGAATGGGATTTTTTAGCCAAACTTCAAGTGTAAGTAAGTACCTACATAGATGGCACTGATTCCTATGTAACAGACTATAAGTAGGTAGGGTAGATAGCACAGGTATGTAGGTAATTGAGTAACGGCTTAACGTGCTCTTCGAGACTCTGAACCATTTCCGAAACCGAAAACTATTTCATATTGTGGTAAGTTAACAAGTTTTTATTCATTTTAGGGATCGAACCTGCGTCCTACGGATGCCAAAATTGAGCTCAAACCACTAAAACATTAAACATACATCCACATAACCCTGACCAAAAATAAAACCAGTGTACTCTTAAAGTGGCTCTTACACACAACGTATGAATTTGCGGTGTTTTTTTTCGCATCCGGTTTACGAAATCCCCTACATACACACATCATGCCTAATGGGGTAGGCAGAGCGTCAACGGTCGTAAAATATTGTCGCTATTGTCATAATATTTGTATATCCGCGAGAAAGAAATGGGGTGATGTTTTCTAAATCGGCATCATAAGACTTCACGGAAAGAAATTCCCTACAAAAACAGATTAAATCAATGACACACACACTAATTACGCCTTTAGCCCTCGCGGGGCAGGCAGAGCGATAACGTTTGACTAATATATGAGTGTCCATTCAGATAAGTCGTGTATCACTATAGTGACAGATTATCAGCCTAAAATTGTAATAGGTGCACATAAAACCCTCGAGTCCCTTTGTCGCCTCTTACAGCACCTGCGGGAAATAGACGGGGTGATGCTAAGCCGACATCACACGGAATCAAATTACAATTGTCATATTTTGTGAAAGAACGCAATACTGCTCGGCGTGTGTGCAATCCGCCTTAAGCCCAATTACGCACCGTCCCGCGGGAGAAATAAAAACAATTCCCTCGCCATACAATTTTAATGGGGTTTCTGGCTTGGGGTCACTGTGACCCCACTCCGGGGTCAATGCTACCCCACTGAGTGACGGGCCAGAGTAGGTAAGGTATCTACCACAGACAAAGAGGTGTCATGCGCGCGCCGCCCCTACAATGTTTTTGCTCAAATTTTTGCTCTGTGGTACTTATGTTGTAAACTATTATTATCTTAACCTTGTCTTAACATAAGCTATCTCCATAAACATCACTCTTAGAGCATGCTTCGTAAACAGGGTTTTTGAACGAAAGAGGGAGAAGAGAACGATGGTAACTCGCGCGATGTTGTAGATCTATATTTTTGTTGAATATTGTCGTTCCTTCACAATAATATAAGTTCTAAGATGCGTGTTTGTACTGAAAAAGACAATAAACAAACCATATATTGAAGTGCAGTTGTTTTTACTACGAGATCCACCTGAAAAACATCAAGACACATGAGGCATTCTAACCGCCCATAAGGCGGTCCTACACTTACGTACCTACATGTTAAAACCACTGAAAATATTTTAAGGGGTGAAACTGAACAACTTTCCTTAAAGTAAACATGCCTACAAAATATGAAAAATCTTTACAAAATATACCTACCTACCCGATCGAGTCAGTTTGTATGGGAAGTCAAAATTTCGACCTATGTTTTTTGGGGAAAGAAGTCCAGTTTCATTCAGGTTCATCCCTTAAAATATTAGCAGCAGATTTTTTTCACACCATGTAATTCACGCTTTTCCGCTGCGGGGTAGGCAGAGCGTTAACAGCCTATATTCTTATATTGAAGTCCCTTTCAGGCGTTTCGTGTAATCTTGTATCACTGTAGTGACAGGTTGTCAGCCTGTAAAGTTGTAAAACACATGAAACCTCATCATATAATTCAAATCTTCCAATTCAATGTCACCGAGACCCTCTTACGACACCCGCGGAAAAGAAAAAGGGTGATGCTATTCTAAGCCAGCATCACACAAACATTACAGACTTAAAGCGATACGATCCACTCAGTTAAGGCGGATCGCACACTTGACGCACGACGGAGCGTACACTCCCCGTACTAACCGCACTCGACGGACAACACTGCGATAGCGCTGCGTCAACAGCGTTTAGTATGGGGATTGACATTTTTAGTATGGACCTGACAGACCGCTGCGACGTTCTAGCGCTCCGTCGTGCGTTAAGTGTGCGATCCGCCAGCGATACGATCTGCTCAGTTAAACATTAAATTTAACTACCGAAGGACTTGTACAAAGACTCGAGTCCTCGTTTTGTACCCGATGAAGTCAGTTGTAGCTACTTGATTATTCTTAGCTCTAGAATGTTCTTTGAGTCGAGTCTTATAGACAATGCTTGTAGAGATAGAACCGTAAAGTAGAAGAAGTAAGTGCAATGAAAATTAGTTTTTTTAAAGTTTACTTATAGGATTAACATACAGGGTGTAAGGGACGGTGTAATGAAAACTTTGCAGGCGTGATCAGACCATGAAACTGAACAACTTTTTCTATGGGGGCTATGTTGGAAAACGAAAAATTCTTTTCGAGTTTCCATACAAAGTCACTCAGATGGTCGGGACTTTTGTGTGGAAGGTAAAAATAAAAAATCACGTTTCCCAACATAGACCTCAGGTGTATACCGATTTTCTCATATTTTTCATGACATTATGGTAGATGCAATATGCCTAAAGAAGTATCTCTTTTGCACTAATCTAGGGGATTAGACGTGGAACCAAGTTTTTACACAGAGCGACTGCCATCTGACCTCTGCAACCCGAAGGCTAACCTGGCACAATCCCTAGGTTAAGACACATTCAAAATATTATCTGATTTCATTTGAATTTGGGTTTCACCCCACATCCTTCCCGCGGGTGTCGTAAGAGGCGACTAAGGGACTCGAGGGTATTGGTGTATTACAATTTTTAGGCGACAGGCTGACAACCTGTCACTATAGTGATACACATGTTTTCTGAAACAACCTTGGAAAAAAATCCTCAAAAATGTCAGACGTGGCGATAGCGACCGTATTCTTGCGGCCGTTAGCGCTTAGCCTACCCCGCAAGGGGTAAAGGCGTTATATATGTATGTATGTGTTCACATGGGTTGGCTGGAAGAGATCTCTCATTTAGAGATAAGCTCGCCTTTGCAACATTTTTTTTATTAATTTTCCATACTTTTTATGCAATAAAGAATTTATATATGTTCATCACGATTTTTTTCCCTCACCGTAAGAGCAGCCGGTAAATGTACGAGAGCAAAAACACATGTATTATATCCTAACGAAGTCATCTCAACGAATTTATCCAGTTCATGATGCTTGTAACAGCGTCAAAACAACTCGTAGGTAACTACCCGCTAAATTATGACAATGAATACTAACGCTCTACAAAATGGCGGACATAAAGAACAATTTAAAAAGAATAATGGCCGAAATAAGTACTTCAAAAACGCGGGTAGGGCGAACTCATAAATAAACATATACAATACAACCGGGGATTAATATAGATGGATAAACGGATTTTTATTATAAAGGTGAAAATACTGAGTATTTCCCAAGGATATACATATACGGTAAATTGATGCATTCCTTTCAAGGGATGAACCAGCTCATGAAACTGAACTACTTTCCCCATGGAACATAGGTCGAACCATACAAAATTACCGATCGACTAAGTCAATTTGTATGGGAGGACCAAAATTTTTTTTCATATTTCGACCTATGTTCCATGGGGAAAGTTGTTGGATCAGCACCTTTTCCGCACTCCGCCGTACCGAAAATGTAAAAAAAAAAAATTCACTCCACCCTATTCTATGATAGGTCTAGGTCAGGTCAGCATTGACTTTTATAATATTGTAGAGGTATATTGGGTTGTTAGGCGACTCGGTGTCCCACCCACACGAAAAGAGAAGAGAGTGCCTGCCAGTCAACTTACTTTGTGAACATCAGCATCAAAAGAATAAAAACACTTTCCTTGTTAGATATTCAATTTCTGAAAATCTTGCAAAACCTGCGGTGGTTTTGCTTCAGATTTCTGTCCAGGATTTGAACCTGAGACTTTCGTCATAAGTACTGGCGAGGCCGCTTAATTTACAGCTTGGCAAGCGTTAATTGGCCAATACATTTGCATTATTTCGCGGGCTGCGGTTGAGAGGCGATAGTCCAGACGGAAGAAGCGTTCCCAGTATTTTTACTAGGTCAATGTATCTTCAACACTAAAACTTTGTTTATGTTTCCTTTCAAAAAATCTCCAAGAAAAATTTCCCTGAAAAAATAAAATTATCCGTAACATAAACGAAATTTCACGCTCAACGAACAGAAGGCGGCAAGTGATCTCGCCGGGAGGCTGAAAATTCACTTACGTCCTTCGACTTGGCTTTTAAAGAAATATATTAAGTTATCGGGTTTATCGAAGGTTGATATTAAGACTCGATCCTATAGATATTGCTATATTCAATATAGGTTACAAAATTATCATACAGGATGTAGAGAATATGCTACAAATATTCTAAGGGGTGAATCAGTCCATGAAACTGAACAACTTTCCCAAAGAAACATGGGTGAAATATGAAAAATTATTTGGACCTGACACACACAATAATCACGCCTATATCCCTGGCGGGGTAGGCAGAACGTTAACGACTGTAAATTACGGACGTATTCGCTTCGTCTGACAAATATTTGAGGGTCGTTTCAGATAAGTCGTGTATCACTATAGTGACAGGTTGTAAGCCTGTCGCCTAAAATTGCAATACACATGAAACCTTCCCTCAGTCGCCTCTTACGACATCTACGGGTAAGAAATGCGGCGATGCTATTCTAAGTCGGCATCATACTTGTAGTAGGCGGTTGAAAACCTTTAACACCAGTGTTCATCGGGTCGTTAGACGACTCGATGTCCCACACGAAGAGGCAGAAGAGGGTTGTGTATTTATATAAGTCCCCAAGGTTTCATATTCCTCGCAATTGGGTTACCCAGGGTCGCAGCGAGTGTTCAAAAATGTATCCCCTATGCCCCCGCCGGCCCTGGCCGAATGACACAGGGCCGGAACACGGCTTTGCTTTTACCGCCAGCTTTCACGGATATTGACCTGGAGCTCTATTTTTGGATTTTCGTATGCGGAAGTCTGCTACCAATTTTCTTGTATCGTACGTTCAACAACTCAAATAATTCACACATACATCCGCGTATCATTACAGTTCTCGCTTCTCATAGGTCTGCTGATAGAAATTTCTTTCGAGAAATTAGCAGTGCCTGTTGTGTTTTTTTTTCTTCTTGTAATTGTCCTGTATCTGTTCTTTTGTGCAATAAATTGTTAAATAAATAACCTAATCGACCCCAAAACATCTTAGAGATTCATTAGCCGTAAATATTATTTAGTTGACACCGTCAAATTGTAAAGTCAAAATTATGATACTATAGTCTGTAAGTTTAGGTACTTATCTTTCTATAAACAAACTTTTTATGAAAGTGACACTTCAGAACAGACAGTTTAATACAAAGTTTGTTTACAAAAAGATAAGTACCTAAACTTACAGACTATAGCAGTTAGACTAGGTTCGTTTATAAAAAAGTCGTAATTTGATTACGTGCACGGAAATCCTAATTGCAGTCAATGGAGTTGTTGGTCTACTAAAAGTACTTCTACTAAGTACATATTTTTATATCAAGGGTAATATGTGAATTTAGTAGGGTATGTGAGGAACGATAAGTAAAGTAAAAAAGATACAAACTTAAGCATAATATTAACTTTTTAGAAAGCTAATACAAACGAAACAAGCGGAAAAAATTCACGCCACCGATGAGACTCGAACCCACATCTTCTGACTAGCCGGGTCAGATGTGTTAACCGTTACACCACGGTCGGCTCTAACCCAGGCGGCGAAATTGTGATCCACTTGTTTCGTTCATATATATTTTACCTTACTTGACCACTTACGAGTGGCATCATTTAAGCATAATACTCGTAGGTAGCATGAACCAAAAACTAATGTGTCAGAAATTGAGCTCCAGTTCTAGACTTCCGTGCACGATTTTAGGAAACACATTTTCAGAAATCGAGCTCCTAAACGGGCCACAAAGAATGTGATGGATACAAAATGTTATGTGTTCTGACAATCTGTAGTATTTGTATTATGCGATTGCGATAAATTCCTTGGTATTTTGAGGTATATTTGAAACTTTCGTCGAAGCCACTGCTAATAATTTTCTCGTTGAAATAGGTCTTTTGAATCCCTCTACACGGTGTCCCCTCTCAGAGAAAAAAAAATAGATTCTGGACCGCCATACACAAATCACGCTTTTATCCCTTGCGAAGTAGGTAGACCGTTGATTGGTTTAGGTGGAGTTACCAAGACAGAAACACGCCAAAAAGTTACTTAATTTTTTAATCAACTTCAAAAAAAGGAGGTTCTCTGTTTGACCTGTATTGTTTAGGTATGTATGTTTGTCTCCGATTATCTCGCGTTTGGCTTAACCGATTATGGTGCGGTTTTCAGCAAAGTATTTGCCAGGTTTAGTAGAAGGGTTGAGGTATATAATTGACAAAAAAGTCGGTTCCCTTGCAAAAAAATTATATACTATTTAATTTAGCATTTAACCCAATCTCAAAAACCGATTAAAATAGACAGTTTTTATTAAACATAAAGGTAATAAAAACTAGGTTTCAATAGGTATCGCAACCTCTCAATGATCAAAGTCGTTTATGACGGATCACCCACTTGACGCACGACGGAACGCAAAAACATCGCAGCGGTCTGTCAGCTCCATACTAGTTACGTCACTCCCCATCATACTAAAACCGCACTCGACGGACGACACTGCGATAGCACTGCGATGACAGCGGTTGAGCGATTTTAGTACGGGGATTGACATTTCTAGTATGGATCAGACCGCTGCGATGTTTTTGCGTTCCGTCGTACGTCAAGTGTGCGATCCGCCTCATCGGCCTGACGTTTACCGCTCACTGTCGCGAAATAATAAACGAATAGCACAGAAGTTAAAAGTATTGGAAAAAAGAAATTAAAATATATACCTAAAACTAATCCTTCTTCTAAAACGATCGGCAGATACGCGGCTAGAAAATCAAATGTATTGTTTGAAATGCAGTGGACTATTGCGTTTTTCTGTTAAGGACAACGCTCAGCTTTCTCCGCAACGGATTTTGATGCGGTTTTTCTTGGTAACCATTTTGGTGTACTACGAGTAGTACGAGTACTAGAACTTAAAAACCAATCATAACAGACAGTTTTAATTACCAATTGAAACCGCTCAATAAAATGATCAAAGTTGTTAAATACATCGACCTGTCGTTTACCAGGCACTGTCACGAAACAAGTAGCACAGAAGTTGAAAGTATTGGAAAACAGAAGAGACATCATCAACGATTACAAGTCGACCGATGTGGCGCAGTGGTAGTGCGACTGCCTTTGACGCAGAAGGTCCCGGGTTCAATTCTCGGTGGGTCACTCCCAAAGTTGATATTTATCTCTTTGTGAATTTGTTCCCAGTCTGGTAAGGGCATTGCGGGCTGAACTACCCAATTGTCCGTAAGTAAGATGGTTCCGTGTTTCGGATGGCACGTTAAGCCGTAGGTCCCGGTTGCTGTCTATGATCACTTAGACGGCGGTCGTTACACAACCATGTCAGAAGCCTGCTACATGTAGAAGGCGGTTGAAAAATTCTGACTCTAGGGTTCACTGGGTCGTTGGACGACTCGGTGTCTCACACGAAAAGAGAGAGTAATCTACACTCTTTCAGTTTTTACATGCGCACGTCGTATATTTGAACAGTTGGGGTGTCCATTAAATTATACCTAACTATGAGACAGTAAATTTTCACTTAGCTCTAAATTTTGCTTGGCGCTAGATTTGCAATAGCTATTACTGAGTTAACGACACCTACAGGCAATGCAACGCTGATTCTCATCTCAATTCTACTGAAATATGAATTCCAATTTCTGTGCGCATCTCGAAGAGCGGAAGTGGCGGTCAGAACATCCGGCAGGACCGGAAGTGCCCTGATTGGATCTCGGCGGGTAGTTGAATCGTTTGCTTAAATATCGCCCCTTTGACCGTTAAATTTAAAATTTTGGTTTTAGAATTATAGAAATTTTAGAAACGGTCGGTATACCAATCAATACATAGTCACTTCATAGTATAAAGCGGACGACCGTTATGGCGCAATGGTAGTGGGACTGTTTTTTGACGTAGAAAGTTCTGGGTTCGATTCTCGGTGGGTCACTCACAAAGTAGATAATTATCACTTTGTGAATTTGTTCCCAGTCTGGTTAAAAAATTCAAATTCAAAATTCAAAATTCAAAATATATTTATTTGCGACAAACATGGTAGTCAGGTTGGTACAATAATTAAGCAAGAGGTACATCATGTTTCGCCAAGTCAAGGCATGCAAATATTTAAACAGTGTCATCGGTCAAATATTCAATATTCATGCATTATAAAAATATAACTATTATTAACATGTCAAATATATTATATTACAATTTATTATTATTTATTACATTACAATTTCTTTACATTCTAAATATTCATTAATTTTATAAAATACATTACTTTTCAGCCATTTTAGCAATTTTGTCTTAAATAATGAAATGGGCAGATTCCTAATGTCTGCAGGAAGTTTGTTGTATAGTCGTATACACATACACAAGCAACTTTTATTATATTTTTCAATTCGTGGTATTTCACCAAAAACAATTCTATTAGGATTTCTACGATTTCTAGGGTTAACAACTGAGGCTCTTGTGAAAAGTTGTGGGTTTTGCTTGACGAAAACACAGGCTTCAAACACATAAAGGGACGGTAGCGTCAACAGACCAAGATCTTTAAATATGGGCTTACAAGAGTCCAATGGTGATTTACCAGTCATGGCTCGAATGCATTTCTTTTGGGCTAAGAAAACCCTTTGCGAATCTGTTCCATTACCCCAAATAACGAGACCATAACGCAGAACAGAACCCACATATGCGTGGTAAGCAGACAAGGCTGTTTTTAAATTGGTAATATTTTTTAGTTGTTTAAGTGCGTATGCAAATTTATTAATCCTATCACTGACCTTTTCAATTTGGACAGTCCAATTTAATTCTCTATTTATATGAATGCCCAAAAAATTGGTTTTTGTTACTTGATCAATAGTAATGTCATTATATTTAATATTCAATGTCCTTATCAGTTGGTGATTAAAATTCATGTAATTCGTTTTCGTCAGATTTATTTGCAAATTATTAAATTTAAGCCATTTGATTACGGAATTTATTGTATTATTGAGTTCAATTTCATGATCTTTAATTGTATTAATACTAATTTTGCCTTTAGTTGTGACTACTATGGATATGTCGTCTGCGAACATTACGGTTTTATGTTTAATAGCATTAGGCATGTCATTCACATAAACAAGAAAAAGAAATGGCCCTAGAACACTCCCCTGTGGTACTCCACTGAAGTTTAATTGATATTCGGAGTCAATTGGTATCATTTCCTTTTTAGAGTTGAGCTGCGATATTTGTACTTTTTGCATTCTGTTACTCAAGTATGTACGTATCCAGTTTAGGGGTGTTCCTCGAATACCTATAGACTCTAGTTTTTTGAGAAGTATTTCATGAGCAACATAGTCAAAGGCCTTACTCAGGTCCAAGAAGAGCACCGTAGTCAACTCTTTTTTATTCAGACTAGTTAAGATATTATGAACAAGTGAATATGTGGCAAGTGTAGTTGATTTGTTTTTCTGAAAACCATACTGTTCGGGCTTTATTATATTAAATTTCGTACAGAATTCTAGCAAGCGTTTAAGCATGCATTTCTCGAAAATTTTTGATAGTATTGGCACTAGTGCTATAGGTCGATAGTTGCTCATATCGCTTCTGTCACCTTTTTTATAGAGCGGTCTAACAACAGAGAACTTGAGGAGGTCCGGAAAAACACCCGTCACGAACGATAGGTTAATCAAATGCGTTAATGTATGTAAAATGCTATTTATGGAGAATTTAATAACTTTCGTACAGATCTCATCAAAACCTTCGGAATTAGTATTGTTGAGCGACATAACCTCTTTCCTCACTTCTACTTCCGATATAGGTTTCAGAAACATTGAGCAGTTCGAAATATTGTTTATTTTATAATTAGAGCTGTTACTTTTCTGAGTTGTCGTCCTAATGAAAAGATCATTAAAGCTACTCGCAATAGTTTTTGGGCAAGTTATTATTTTCCCATCTACTTTAATACTCTCGATATAGTGACTGTCAGTTTTAAAACCAATCTCTCTATTTATAACAGTCCACGTAGCCTTATTTTTATTTTCACTTTTGCTTACAAAGGATATGTTGTTATTTCGTTTAAGATTTTGAATACATTTTTTTAATATTCTAGAGTACGTTATATATTTACTCTTATTTGTTTTGTTTTTATTCATGTGATATTTATGTCGTAGAGATCTTTTTGTCCTGCAGCTCAATCTTAATCCCTTGCTTACCCATTTTTGCTTTGTTTGCCGATTTATACGGATTTTCTTTTTTGGGAAACATAGCTTATAGTATAGGCTAATGTCTTCATGAAATTTATGGAAAGCCTGGTTTAAATCGGTTTCATCGAGTATGTCAGAAAAGGATAAAGACTGAAGGCACTGATCAAATTTGACAATATTCTCCATGCTATAGTCTCTTTTATATATAGTGTAGGACTTAGGCTTATCACCTTTAGATTTTACAGGAAATTGTATCAGCTGAGCCGTTTCGTGGTCGGATAAGTGTAGTGTTATTATTTTAGAAGTAGTATTTTTTATGTTGCTCAATATGTGATCAAGGCATGAACTGCCGCGAGTAGGTTCGTTTATATGCATAGTTAAGTTATAATTAGATGCAAGGTCTTTGTAACGAGCCGTGACTCTACCTGGTTTTAAAGTATTTATGTTTGTGTCTCCTGCCAGTATGATTTTGGTGATATTTTTGTATTTAGAGGTAATCTCGTCAAGCACAATCTCAAGCTTGTCCAAAAACAACATGGGATCGCTGTCTGGAGTTCTATAGAGGCAAACTATAATTAACTTATTGACGGGTAGTTCCATTGCACAGCATTCAAAAGTTTTAGGCACATTATACTTCTTGACTAGGTTTATTTCTCTAAAGTGTAAGTTATTTCGTGCTAAAATACAGGTACCCCCTCTCCTTATATCCTTTCGACAGTAAGATGCAGCCAAATGATAGTTGTGAATTTTTAAATATTGCTCAAGCCCGGACATTATGAAAGTTTCCGACAAACATATTACATCAGGTTGATTTCCTTCCTCACTCAGATCCTCTATTACCACTTCAAATATTTCTTTTTTCGCAAATATACTGTGTATGTTTTGGTGGAGAAGGGTAAACACATATTTCGAAGTATTACTATTGCTAACGAAATAAATCCTGCTTTTGTGTGTCCATTATTGTTGCTGTTATCGTACTATCCAAAGAATCGTCTGGAGCACTTTGGTGGCTGTTAGATTGTGAGCACTCAGATGTGGAATTTAAACCGCGATCGTGGTTAATTAGGTCTATTATAGCATTTATTTGCCTACTAAGGCTTTTAATGTGTGGACTCTGATGGGTGAAATTCACCATGTTCAAAAAGTGACAATTTGCGAAACGATTACATAAACGTGCAATTTTTGAATTGAACTTGTTAACATTATGTAAAGTTAGGTGTGAAGGTATTGGTAGAACAATGACAGTTTGGTTAGTCAGAGTTTTCAAACATTTTCTCAGTTGTAGTAGGGCTTGCTGAGGTTTTCGATCATGTTCACCAACACTAAGTATGACTCTATCCTTATGTTTGAGTTGACTAGATTGTATGTCGTGTAAAATATCTTTAGTAAGAGCATCTGGTTTCACTGTAGCAAAAATATCATAGTTCAACTTCGTGTTCATTCTTGAGTTCTTTAGTGCTGAAGCTAATCCCCTGCACTGTCGTCCTCCGAAAATCCAAACCTTCTGTTCATTTTGCTGATTGATTTCGTCTTGACCGTGTACCATGGCATCGGGAATTATAGTGGAATTTGCAATTTTATGTGGGAATGAGTCAATTTTAGCAGTAAGTTGAACTATCTCGTTTTTAGCGTCTAATAGTTGGTGTTGAAACAGCAGAACTTTTTTTTCCAATTCAAATACGTGATTGGATGATGGTGTTCTATTCTTGCGCGGTGGAGTCGCTAGACTAGATCTACAGTTTGGAGTGATAGATAGTCTTGCAGTTCTCCGAACACTCGTAGGCACTGTAGTAGGTATGGTTTGGCAAACATTCTTCAAGAGGTGAATTTCCTTTTCTAGTTTATTTATTTCTCTTTTTAGCTCAATATTTTCTAAAATGGTATTTTCTAGCTCAACCTGTGTTGTTTCCAAGCTTAATGACAAAGACGAGATTTCTTCCTTCAGCAGATGTACTGCAGAGGGGCTTGATGGTAGGAGCTCTTCACTCAAGTGGCGGGTTCGCTTTGTGGGGGTTCCATATAATTCTTGCATTGTGTCATCTTCGCTGAGGTTTGTAGAGTTACCTGTATGGCTGGTAGAGTCAGCCGCATCAGACGCTCGCTCTTCCATTTCATTTACCGCCGAGATCTCGCATGACTCAGGACTAGAAGTAGATATAATGCTTTCTATTTGCTCAGATGACGCGGGCAGCTGGTCTTGCCTTGATGTCGTGGGGGTAGGTGAAGCAAGTGGTGACGCAACTCTCCGGACAGCCCCATTAATGTCTGTTGGGGACTCCGTTTCAGTCGATGGCTGATTCTGATATATTTGTGTACCATCTCCACTTGAAATGGTAGTTGGAGCAGAAGTTCTGTTTTCTGTCTCAGTAGGTGGTATAGAAGAAGACTTGACTATGGGAGAAGATAGACGTTTACTTTTCTGTTTCAGGTTACTAATTGCCACATTCTTTTTCCTAGTCGTTACATAGGAAATTCGTTCGGAACTTTTTCTTGAAGCTTTTTGTATGCAAATATTGCATTTCCATTGTTTCTTCTTCTCTGGTGGCATTAGTCGGTATAATTTTTCTGATGTACCAACGCAGTCAAATTCGTACGTGTGTTTGCATATCCAGCATGTAAAAACATTCCTAGCGCTAACTCTGGATTTACATTTAAAACATATGACCTGTAGCGCCGTCTCTCGTTGTTTTTTCGTAGCTGTGCTATTCGGTTCGTTGGTTAAGTTACCAGTTAAACCCCGCTCCATTTTATCGTAGTTCTGCTACTCACCGATAGATGGCGAGCTTATTGAGTTTGAATCGATTTTAGATCAGTGATGAAAAGCGGCAATGTACATCGAATTGTCTATGGCATTGACAGCTGTTTAGTTTCACAATTTGCCCTGCAGGTGTCGCTGGTGTGTCGATGTTTACATGAATCAGCTGTTTAAAGATTTCAGTTAAGTATTTGATGAAATTACGCCTCACAGGAAGGAAATAGTGCGTGAATTACCTAGTTTGTTGTAGATCTAGGGTGTTTCTGTGTTATCCATGGCTGTAGTATCTCGTGCTGCTCATACATTTAAGGTAAACACTTTGCACTTTTAAATGTTCGTTTTATCACAATTATCTTTGAACTTTTGATATTTTCGAGCGGCGTACTGCGTTTTTATCGGGAATGTATGCACTTATTTGAGGTTTATTTAATTTGAACTTGTTTAAAAGTAATTAATTGTGGAGAGTAATGATTACCGGAACACTGTTTTTTTTTTTTTTTTTTTTTTTTTTTTTTTTTTTTTTTTTTTTTTTTTAGGAGATTGCGGGCTGAACCACCCGATTGTGAGAAACATAGTTCCGTGTTGCGGATGGCACGTTAAGCCGTAGGTCCCGGTTGCTGTCTATGATTAATTAGACGGCAGGTGTAATACAACCATGTCAGAAGCCTGCTACTTGTAGAAGGCGGTTGAAAAAATCTGATACTAGGGTTCATCGGGTCGTTGGACGATTCGGTATACATACATACATATATCACGCACTTATCCCTTACGGGGTAGGCAGAGCGTTAACGGCCGTAAGAATACGACCACTATCGCCACGTCTGACATTTTTGAGGATTGTTTTCTAAGGTTGTTTCAGAAAACATGTGCATCATTATAGTGACAGGTTGTCAGCCTGTCGCCTAAAAATTGTAATACACCAATACTCTCAAGTCCTTTACTCGCCTCTTACGACACCCGCGGGAAGGATGTGGGGTGATGCTATTCTAAGCCGGCATCAAAGAAGAAGACGGGCAACCTGGCAACGGCACTCAAGATAGTATCATTTATTAACTAGTAGTTATGTCCCCCGGCTTCGCTCGAGGTTGCCACATCCAAGTCACAACATCGTCACTTATTAAGGCGACGTAACTTAGATTGCTCAAGTTGCGGTGAGCCGGATTCACTAGAGATGTCAAACTGTCAAAAGATATTTATTTAACTTCAATTTCACTGTTCTGATGACGTACATCATGTAATGTGACGTACATTAGATTATTATGGACGGTGTCAAAATAAAAACCTTTACTTTAATTCACTTAAAAAAAAAATTCTTCTATATTTTGAAAAACGGCGAATAGAGTTCATACATACATATATCACGCCTTTATCCCTTACGGGGTAGTCAGAGAATACGGTCGCTATCGCCACGTCTGACAAATATAGAGGGCCGTTTGAGATAATTTGTGTACGTATCACTATAGTGACAGGTTGTCAGCCTGTCACCTAAAAGTTGTAATACACCTGCAACCCTTAAGTCCCTCAGCCGCCTCTTGCGACACCCATGGGTAGGAAATGGGGTAACGCTATTCTAAGCCGGCATCACACGGTAGATAGAGTTAGTTGTATGTTTTTAGATAACACTTTTCCCAAAATATCTTTCAAGTACCGAATTTGCGATAAGTTTCCGAAATAGGTACCTACTAGGAGGGCAGGTAGCTGATTAATAAAAAATAGACACCAATCTTTTTAAAAATGTTACGCTCATGCATGAATCTGGCTTATGCCATGAAATCAATAAAAAATAAAAATGCCACATTTGCTTTTCCATTGCAAATGGCTTTAACAACTATTTTCTTGGGCAGTTTCAACCAGCACCGACCAGTTTGTGTGATAACTTTATTTTGAAATGATGAAACTGGCCATTGCCATTAAGTTGAAGAAAAACAAAATCAAACGTCGTAGGGCCAGCTCACATCTAGCGCGATTTGGCGCGTCTCGTTTACGGTATAAAACAGAAAATTAACTGCATCTTGACTGAAATGATTTCGATGTAAATCTGATTGCAGACTGGCTTACCTTTTGATCATGCAAACCAATACAGCTTTGACTTTAATTTATAATACAGGGAATTTCAAACAGTTAAAAACGGCGCGCCAAAGAGCGCCTTATATTTGTGGGCCTTTAGTATACTTTTTCTTCGCAAATGGTTCCGGCCAATATTTTTACCAATAGCCGATTGAATAACATCAAAATTCAAATCCTTTTGTTCGCACCTTTTTTCTGCTGACTTGTGATATTATTTTCGTTCAAAAATTTCAATTTTTTAAACATGACTTCATTAAGTTTAGACCTATCTAACGGAAAGAGAGTTTGCTAATTTTGATTGAACTGACTATCACCCCAACCAACTCCTCCAGGTGGGTGTCGTAAAAACTACATACATACACACATACATATATCACGCTTTTATCCCTTGCGGGGTAGGCAGAGCGTTAACGGCCGTAAGAACACGTCGCTATTGCCACGTCTGTCATTTTTGAGGATTGTTTTCCAAGGTTGTTCCAGAAAACATTGTATTACTATAGTGACAGGTTGTCAGCATGTCGCCTAAAAATTATAATACACCAATACTCTCGAGTCCCTTAGTCGCCTCTTACGACACCCGCGGGAAGGATGTGGGGTGATGCTATTCTAAGCCGGCATCACACGGCACAAAAACTGACAGAGATAATCTACAAGGCAGCAGCGTTCCCCGTGAGTACAACATCTTCTACTGCGCTCGCCATTCTGCCTGCCAAGCGTCGTAAGTATGGCGAAACCCCAGAAAAGGGGAAGCCTACGCCCAGCAGTGGCCTATTTTTGTGGCCGTTAAGGTTAAGGTACTAATAGATTTGATGCCGGCTTAGAATAGCATCACCCCACCTCCTTCCCGCGGGTGTCGTAAGAGGCGACTAAGGGACTCAAGAGTATTGGTGTATTACAATTTTTAGGCGACAGTCTCTATAGTGATACACATGTTTTCTGAAACTACCTTGGAAAACAATCCTCAAAAATGTCAGACGTGGCAATAGCAACCGTATTCTTACGGGCGTTAACGCTCTGCCTACCCCTCAAGGGATAAAGGCGTGATATATGTATATATGTATGTTAGTACTTATAATCGATTTTTAAATGCGCTTTTTATCTATGACAGGCACTTGACTATGATTGATTAGATATCAATATCAAGCTCATAATGATGTTATCAGAAAAAAATCCTCTGCAGTACGTAAAATATGATAGGGTACATATTTTATTCGATATACTGAAAGTATGACGTCATCCCGTAATTATTTGGGTGGCGTCAAAACACCTACTACATATACAAACACACACACACACACAAATCACGCCTTTATCCCTTGCGGAGTAGGCAAAGCGATAACGGTCGTTATAAATGGTCACTATCGCCACTGACAAATATTGAGGGTCGTTTGAGATAATTCGTGTGACTCACTATAGTGACAGATTGTCAGCCTGTCGCCTAAAAGTTGTAATACACCTATACCTAACCTACATAAGAATTGGGGTGATGCTATTCTAAGCTGGCATCACACGGCAAAACGCCTACTTTACTTTTATATTATTTGTTTATTATGTCAAACTTAGAATACTTATTTCGAAAAATTATGAATGAAGTCCGTAGTATGTTTGGATAATAATTTTATACGTACAACTTTTGTATTTTATTGATGACCCAGGACTTTCAGATTAGGTCCTACTGGAAGTTACATATGAGCTACTTTTTATAACGATATTCTGTATGAAAATTCGAAGAGATGACGTCATGTTATGTTTGACTGTCCCGATGGCGTAGCGGATGGTATGCCTGCCTTCTACGCTGAGGGTCGTGGGTTATTTCAAATTTTTGCTAAGTCAATTTTCAAATATTTGTGTTGAGTCTGGGTGTTTTCTATGTATAATATGTATTTATTTACAAAAAAAAAAGTATATGTATTAATTAGTATCAGCTATCTAGTTCCCATAGTACAAGCTTTGCTTAGATTGGGGCTAGATGGCGCTGTATGAATTGTCCAGGATATTTTTTTATTTATTATTTATGTCTCTCTAGTTCGGTTGGCGTCAAAACATTTATTTTTATATAATTTTTCTGTTTTTAAATTCTATCTTTGAATATTTCGAAAAACTAGAAATGCAGTATGTAGTATTATTGGACAATAGTTCTAAGTGTAAAACTTTTGTATTTTGCATACATACATATATCACGCCTTTATCCCTTATGGGGTAGGCAGAGCGTTAACGGCCGTAAAAATACGGTCGCTATCGCCACGTCTGACAAAATATAGAGGGCCGTTTGAGATAATTTGTGTATCACAATAGTGACAGGTTGTCAGCCTGTCGCCTAAAAGTTGTAATACACCTGAAACCCTCAAGTCCCTTAGTCGCCTCTTACGACACCCACGGGTAGGAAATGGGGTGATGCTATTCTAAGCCGGCATCACACGGCAATTTGTATTTTGTTATAATGATAATGACCCTGTCATATAGCGAATTAGTTTTTTTTTTTAATTGATTTAATAAAAAAACTAAAAATGGATACCAAAGGCGTGCCCCTATTAACATTCTTCATGACAGAAATGGGGTGATGCTATTCTAAGCCGGCATCACAAAAGTGTTTGGAATCTTTGTAAAACCACATCAAAATCAATAGATACCTACGTAATAGAGCTGTGAACTACCTGCATGTTATTTAGTGCATAGTTCAACCGGGACTAGTGTTGGCAACTGTCGATAAAATAGTTCTATCGATAAAAACTATATACTGACATGCCTACGCATTACATCTGCTAACTACCTGTATGCACATTAGTACATAGCACAAACCAGGACTAGTGTTGGCAACTGTCGATAAAATAGATCTGTCGATAGACAGGCACTATCGTAATACATCTGTGAAGTACTTGTATGCCATTAGTGCACATTTTAAACCAGAATTAGTATTGACAACTGTCGATAATGTATTGCATCTAAAACCGGGACTTGGCAACTATCGATAAATTATATTTCTGTTGATTAAATCTTTGAAATCTTATGCCGTGTGACGCCGGCTTAGAATAGCATCACCCCACATCCTTCCCGCGGGTGTCGTAAGAGGCGACTAAGGGACTCGAGAGAGAGAGTGTATTACAATTTTTAGGCGACAGGCTGACAACCTGTCACTTTTGTGATATGCATGTTTTCTTAAACAACCTTAGAAAACAATTCTCAAAAATGTCAGACGTGGCGATAGCGACCGTATTCTTGCGGCCGCTCTGCCTACCCTGCAAGGGATAAAGGCGTGATATGTGTATGTGTATGTATGTATTAAATCTTTGAACTATGTTTCTTGAGGAAAGTTTCAGCGCTGAAGGAAATGAGGTAGAAAATTGAGGAACTAATGGCGTCTTTCTTGACTGTGCCCTTTTTTTGTAATTGGTGAAAATGTGTCAATGTCAAAATTCTGCCACTTCTTATTGGTGCGTTTAGACACAGTCGCGCCTGTTGTCATCTGCAATAAGCTTTGAGTTTTCCTCCCCTACTCTTAGTTTTTGAACCTTCACTTCTTTTTTTAGTTTCAATCACTATGATTTTAATAAGTAAATAAATTTTGCACTGCCCTACCATTTTCATTTACAATAATTCTATAAAAAAATAACCTTGCAACTTAGATAAACAAATTAAACTTCCCTTCTCATTAGATTAGCTAACTATATGATCCGTGAATAGCTCAAAAGGAAAAACATCGACAATGTGACTGGCAACACTAGTCAGGCCAGAACAATGTGCTTTTCAGGCTGGCAACCCCAGGTATCCATATACTATTCCTGATTTTTCTATAGATTGCCCATGGGGTGATGCTATTAGCCAGCTTCACCTTCAAAAAAACGCAAAAAATATCTAGTTGTAAATATATCGATATTTTTTAAAATGTGGCAACACTAGTCAGGTCAGAACAATGTGCTATCTGGGCTGGCAACCCCAGGTATCCTAGATTACTCCTTATTGTTCTACAGATTGCCTGCACTGTATACGATCGGTATAACTAATCAAAATCGGTTCAGTGGTTTTTATTTTATGTACGGACCTAATTCTGAGAACCACTTTACATTTCTAATTAAGCCTTGTAATTAACTTTCGAAAAATAATGCGTTTGAAGAAAAATGAAAAAGTAATGGACTAGAATGGAACAGAAGTTATAAAAAGTACAAAATGGCGTAAAAACAGTTGACTCAATGTCAAATATCGCGTGGTATTGAACTCACTTTTTGTAAAATTTGCAATAAAAAATTAAATGTAATAAAATGTTATTGCTTTACAAGCTATCTGAGCTGTAAAATTTTCGACATATTTACTATATGTTATTGAATTTGACACATGTTCCCCCTCCATCTGCAGAAATATCAACTGCGTCACCTAGTTTAGGCAAGTGTTGCTACGAGTATTAGCCCAAAATGTCACCAAAGTGATAAGGCTATTTGTAATTGGCTTTAATCGGTGGTTGTGTAGAATCGCGTCCAATATCTCATCAAGAAAAGTTTTTTTTATCGGTTTTCTATTATAAAGTTTTGCTTTTGTTGGCAAATTCAGAATTATTGGATTAAGTCGATTAAGTGTATTCAAACCGTGCCGTTGCCGTGTGATGCCGGCTTAGAATAGCATCACCCCACATCCTTCCCGTGGGTGTCGTAAGAGGCGACTAAGGGACTCGAGAGTATTGGTGTATTACATTTTTTTAGGCGACAGGCTGACAACCTGTCACTATAGTGATACACATGTTTTCCGAAACAACCTTAGAAAACAATACTCAAAAATGTCAGACGTGGCGATAGCGACCGTATTCTTACGGCTGTTAGCGCTCTGCCTACCCCGCAAGGGATAAAGGCGTGATATATGTATGTATAAGTGTATTCAAAAGCTCTTTATAAAGAGACCCCCTAAGGATAGGTGCTGCCCCCATCACTTTGAACATTACATAACTCAATGAAAATGTATTTTTTCTAAAATCAGATCAATTACATTGAAGTATAGATATTGAAATATTTCTATATTAAAACACACACAAATCACGCCTTTATCCCTGGTGGGGTAGGCAGTTACGGTCTTTATCGCCACGTCTGACAATATTTGAGGGTCGTTTCAGATAAGTCATTGTATCACTATAGTCTGTCGCCTAAAATTGCAACATAGATGAAACTCTTGAGTCCCTTAGTCAGCTCAGCTCCTACGACACCCACGGGAAAGAAATGGGGTGATGCTATTCTAAGCTTCATTATAAGCTTATTCACACGGCATATCAAAGTTTAACTTAATAATTAACGTGTCACTATAATAATATATTGCTTTATTCTATGTAGTGATGATTAGTAGCTGAGTCGCTTTTCGCGTCTGTCTGTATGTATGTTTGCTTAAATCTTTAAAATTACGCAACCGATTTTGATGCAGGTTTTTCAATAGATAGAGTGATTCAAGAGAAAAGTTTTTATGTATAATACTTATCGGGAAACATCCTTATTCCTACGGGAAAATTAGTTGCAGCGAGCGGAGCCGCTCGGACAGGCCGCTAGTTTTTTATAACTATGAAATTCTGCCGATTCCGGATAGATTAATTGTGTCATGAATATTTTTTTTAAATAATGAGGACAGCACATAGCCTTAGGAAGGCTCTAAAAGTATTTAAATATCTAGCAGATTTCAAATATTTTTAATTAAGCGATATAAAGTCAGAACTAGATTGAACTAGATAGATTTTAAAAGCCCAATTAGTAAAACATTTTATCGTTCTGAATAGTTTATTAATAATTTATAAGCTATTTAAATTTTATTTGACGACCGATATGGCGCAGTGGTAGTGCGACTGCCTCAGACGCAGAAGGTTCCGGGTTCGATTCTCGGTGGGTCATTTACAAAGTTGATATTAATTTATCACTTTGTGAATTTGTTCCCAGTCTGGTTAGGACATTGCGGGCTGAACCACCCGATTGTCCGTAAGTAAGATAGTTCCGTGTTTCGGATGACACGTTAAGCCGTAGGTCCCGGTTGCCGTCTATGATCACTTAGACGGCGGTCGTTACACAACCATGTCAGAAGCCTGCTACTTGTAGTAGGCGGTTGAAAAATTCTGACACTAGGGTTCGTCGGGTCGTTGGACGACTCGGTGTCCCACACGAAAAAGAAAAAGAAAAAGCTATTTAAATGAATATTGTGTTTTTGAATAATCTTTTAAATGTTTTCAAAACAATTCAATAGGCTATTTGACACTAATGAAAATATGCGACGAATTGTGGCCATCCTAATAAATTGCAGTGTAATAAAGCGTATTTAACAGAAATTAGTACTAAAATATGCATATTTTTTCCATATTTTACGTATAAAAATTGAAATATTTTTGAATATTTCTAAACGACAGGAACGCCCTGTGATTGGTTCTAACTTTGGTGACGTCACACGCTAGTAAACGCCTCCATACCCTGTGTTACGTTGTGTGTATTTACTACTATTTACCTAGTTTTACCATTGATTTGTTTATTCACGAGTTAATTTGAGATCTTTTTATTGAGTCAGTGACATTATTAATAGTTTTTAACTTCATTATGGACGAACATTTTGTGCAAGCCGTGTGTAAGTACCTAAGAAATTATATAATCAGAACTATAAAGCATTTAGCACTTTGTGTACAAGTTTTGCAAAATCGCATTTTAGGTTATGTTGTCACTTGCTTTGGTCACTTGTGAATAAACAATGATGTACTAAATCTCTTTAAGTCACTGTCCTTGCTTTTGTTTTACATATCTGCAAGACAATCTTCACACATAAACACATTTGTATGCGATGAAATACTTGTAGGATCACTTATTTCGTCTTTTAGCATTCATTGGAACTGACATAAACACTTTTTCTGGATTTCTTAATGAATTGTTTTACATTGTGGTACTACACACCATTTATAAGACATTTTGTCCTATAAATTCACAGATAAATAAGAAAAACGCGAAAGATCGAAGCTTCTGCACCTTGTTGCCTTGTTTACTAGCATGTGACGTCACTCGAATCATATGGCGTCCGCCATTACAAAGACAGCGTTTTGAGCGCCAATTTCCTAATTTAAACTTTGACATTAATTTTTGTTGAAAATACTGCACGTTCTACGGAAATATTAATGTAGTGTGTTTATTATGCTTTACAGAATTATTTACAACTGTTTTCCAAAATCAGTCAAATAGCCTATTCTTTATAGACGTCACAAAATATGTTTAGACCATTAAATTAAACACATTTTCCTAAGAGGTACAACACAGGGAAGTCTTAGAAAAAAAATATATGATGTATGTAAGGCCGTGTGATGCCGGCTTAGAATAGCATCACCCCATACCCTTCCCGCGGGTGTCGTAAGAGGCGACTAAGGGTCTCGAGGGTATTGGTGTATTACAATTTTTAGGCGACAGGCTGACAACCTGGCACTATAGTGATACACATGTTTTCTGAAACAACACTGGAAAACAATCCTCAAAAATGTCAGACGTGGCGTTAGCGACCTTATTCATACGGCCGTTAACGCTCTGCCTTCCCCGCAAGGGATAAAGGCGTGATATATGTATGTATGTAAGGTTTTTTATGAACTCGGTTTCAAACATGATATACTTCCTTCCTATGAAGTTGTTCAGTTTTATGGTGTAACCTACAAAGTTTTCGGTAGGTCAGTTCGTATACAGGGTGTTAGAGACGGTGTAACAACTTTGCAGGTGTGATCAGACCAACTGAACAACTTTTTCTATGGGGGCTATGTTGGTAAACATAAAAAAAATCGTCCTTCCATAGAAAATTCCCGATCAGCTGACTGACTTTGTATGGAAACTCGAAAAAATCTTTTCGTTTTCCAACATAGCCCCCATAGAAAAAGTTGTTCAGTTTCATGGTTGGATCTCGCCTGCAAAGTTTTCGTTACACCGTCTCTTACACCGTGCATAATGATGTTACGTTAGTTGAAAATATTTTAAGGGGTAAACCATTCCATGAAACTGAACAACTTTCCTAGCGAAAAATTGGTAAAATACGAAAAAGAAATTGACACGGCTGGACAAAATGTACTTACGGGCAAATTTTTTCCATATTCCGACCTGTGTTTCTTTGGGAAAGTTGTCCAGTTTCATGTGCTGATTCACTGCAAAAAACACTTTCAGTCGACTTTTACTTACATCCTGTTAAATCCTGTCCGTGACCCATATAAGGTGTAAAAATATAAGCTGCAAACATTTTAAGGGATGAACCAGCTTATGAATCTGAACAACTTTCCCTAAGGAACATAGGTCGAATTTTGAGAATTGTTTTATTTTTACACCTTATATTGTTTGCCGTGTGATGCCGGCTTAGAATAGCATCATCCCATTTCTTTCCTGTGGGTGTCGTATGAGGCGACTAAGGGACTCGAGGGTTTCGTGTATTACATATTTAGGCGACAGACTGACATCCTGTCACTACAGTGATACACGACTTGTTTGTAGCGAGCCTCAAACATTTTGTCAGACGTGGCGATAACGGCCGTAATTTTACGGTCGTTAACGCTCTGCCTATCCTGCCAGGGATATAGGCGTGATTAGTGTATGTATGTGTGTATGTGTATATTGTTTAAGCGGTATGATTAGCTTTATAGTAATTTTTAAGTACTTTCAAAGTAATAAAGTAATTAAAAACAAAACGCACCACACACAGTCATGACAACGCCACTCCCTGTAACAAAAAAAACAATTCGTTAATTAATTTGACAAAGATATTAGTAAGGTAGGGAAGAAAGAGGGTAGTTGTAACTGGGGTAAATGTAGTTAATACATACATACATACACACATGCCGTGTGATGCCGGCTTAGAATAGCATCACCCTATCTCTTTCCCGTGGCAGTCGTAGGACCCGAGTAAGGTAAGGGACTCTAGCGATTCATGCGTCTTGCAATTTTGAGGTTGACAACCTGTCACTATAGTGATACACGACTTATCTGAAACGACCCACAAAAATTTGTAATTTTATAGTGAAGATTCAATCGTTTATTTCCAAGTAGATTCACAATTAATGCTTTTAACGTTTTTTTTTGTGTCAAGAGCTCTGTCTACCCCGTCAGGGATATAGGGGTGATGTGTGTATGAGTTGTGTAGGTACATATCACGCCTTCATCCCTTGCGGGTTAGAGCATTAACGGTCGTAAAAATATTAAGATCGTAGTAATATTTTTACACCTTATTAACTACCTACATACATACATACACATATCACGCCTTTATCCCTTGCGGGGTAGGCAGAGCGTTAACGGCCGCAAGAATACGGTCGCTATCGCCACGTCTGACATTTTTCAGAATTTTTTTCCAAGGTTGTTTAAGAAAACATGTGTATCACAATAGTGACAGGTTGTCAGCCTGTCGCCTTAACTACCTATGTAGTATAAGTTGATCTTTCATCTTACTTATAGATCTATATACCGTTTATAGGTTCAAGGTCGTAGTAATCTTTTTACATACATACATATATCACGCCTTTATCCCTTGCGGGGTAGGCAGAGCGATAGTGGCCGTATGAATACAACCACCATCGCCACGTCTGACATTTTTGAGGATTGTTTTCCAAGGTTGTTCAAGAGAACATGTGTATCATATATATCTATAGTGACAGGTTGTCAGCCTGTCGCCTAAAAATTGTAATACACTAATACTCTCGAGTCCCTTAGTCGCCTCTAACGACGCCCGCGGGTAGGATGTGGGGTGATGCTATTCTAAGCCGGCATCGCACGACAAGTTCATCATCCTATTTAATAGCTCTAGCTAGGTACCATTTATGGCCATAGTATAGTACATGTTTTCATTACATCAAAAGCTGTTTCACCCTTAGCAGAGCCATCGCTGAGTTAATTGACTCAACTATTTAAGGGCCTGTTTGAAGGAAGTGGCGCCACCTATTTTTTTTTTACCTACAGTTGAATGTTTTGAACAAGTCGTAATTTTTTCACAATAAAACAGTTTTAGCGGATTTAAATTATGTTTATTTTAGGATTTCTTACACTTGACTCTACAACAAAAAATAAAAAAAAAAAACATTTAAAGAAAATAGTGTCTTAAAAGGCAGATCGCACACTTGACGCACGGCGGAGCGCAAAAATATCGCAGCTGTCTGTCAGATCCATAGCAGAAACGTCACTCCTAGATAACAAACAGTAGTAGTGTGTACATGAAAAACATACAAATATAACTTTCTAAGCTCTCGCGATTGTGACATTTTTATGGTTACCCCGGGATATTTTTTTAACATACCTTCTCTAAAATAATAGGGTTCATAGGGTTGTTCGTTGAATCATTATTTTTAACTTCAGGCGAAGGCTTCTTCAACTGTTGCAATTATTTTGTACTTCATCAAATTTAAATACGATACCAAATTTTTTTTTTAAAACTGTCGATAGGCGCCACTTTCTAGTGTACCACCCTTAAGGCTTTCACGTAACATATTCACTATACCAGGCTTAACATGATTTGCTGTCAATTTAACCCCGATACATGTCAAAGGTTAGGCACTATCACTAACTGATCAAGGCACCTATTTAAGGGGGCGGCATGTACTAGTTTTTCATATTAATATTAGGAAAAATGAATGAATGAAAGGAGATTAACGAAAGAGATATATAAGGCGAATGTTAGAGGAAATTGGAAAATGAAAAATTGGAAGGGGAAGGCCACGAAGAACTTACCTGGATCAAATCAGGGACGTTTTAAAGAAAGGTCAGGTCATAAGTACCCTAAACCGACGAGCGTGCATGAAAAGACTGATGAATGTAGAAGTAGCGAAAGAAGTATGCCAGGATCGTAACAAGTGGAAGGAAATAGTCTCTGCCTACCCCAACGGAAAAGAGACGTGATTTATTTATGTATGTGTGTATTAAAAAATTCCAAAATAAGTTGATCTTTTAAATGGGTAGGTGGATAATGGATATTGATCCCTATGGGTGGATGCATATGCTGGCAACATTGGCTAATTTGGTAAGTGAATATTCTGGCAACATCAGGTCTGTCAGGTGCATACTAGGAATGTCATTCCCCATACTAAAACCGCTCAACCGCTGTCGACGCAGCGCTATCGCAGCGTCATCCGTCGAGTGCGGTTTTAGCATGGGGAGTGACGTTTCTGGTATGAATCTGCGCGATATTTTTGCGCTCCGTCGTGCGTTAAGTGTGCGATCCGCCGATAGCGGCTGGTAGCGACTGGATGGCGAAAGAGGGAGAGCGTTCATTGTAGCGTACATTAGGGGAGGCCTTTGTCCAGCAGTGGACTGCTACAGGCTGATTTATGATGATATGATGAATAGCAGGCTTAAAAATACAGAGTGTAAGGGACGGTGTAACGATAAGTTAGCAGGCGTGCTCAGACCGTGAAACTGAACAACTTTTCTATGGGGACTATATTAATAATAATAATAATAATAATTATACCAAAAACTCTTCATACCGCACTTAAACTACTCGAACTAAATAAAAACACCTATATACCACTGCAAAAATCCATAGTCCTAGACACCTGCTCTATAGTCCGCAGATTTTTAAACCCTACATCACTGACACTTCAAAATAATCAAGATATACATTCAAACAACCTTACAAATAACATTCACAACCACACATCACAAGCCACTAGTCGTACACTACGACACACACACAGCTCACAAAACACAAACACATTTGATTCAGGATACTTGGCTTAAGCCCGTACCTGCATCTCAAGCACCGACCTTACGTCGAGTAAACGAAAAACTTTTGCAAATAATAATCTTTTTATTCAAGACAACACAGTGGTCCAATTTGTTAGTAAACGTGATTTTTTTTCGACCTTCCATACAAAATTCCCGATGACCTGAGTGACTCCGTATGGGAACTCGAAAATTTTTTACGTTTTCCAACATAGCCCCCATAGAAAAGGTTGTTCAGTTTTTATGTCTGATCACGCCTGCAAAGTTTTCGTTACACCGTCCCTTACACCATGTATATCGCAACCCCTAGCGACAAGTATGTGAACCTTCTGACACACGCAAATAGTGGCTTACAACGCACGCGTTAGTAATTTGGTATTGATCCCCCTCGAATTTGGGGCATTCGATTCATAATAAAAAATTTACTCGATAACCTAATTGGACTCTGTCCCAGTTGGACACAGGGCCGGTTCGTATCTAAAAAAATATATGCATACATATATCACGCCTTTATTCCTTGCGGAGTAGGCAAAACGTTAACGGCCGTAAGAATACAGTGGCTATCGCCACGTCTGATGTTTTTGAGGATGGTTTTCCAAGATTGTTTCAGGAAACTTGTGTTTCACTATGATGATAGGTTGTCAGCCTGTCGCCTAAAGTTGTAATACCTAACACATGAAAGCCTCGAGTCCCTTAATCGCCTCGTACGACACCCACGGAAAGAAATGGGGTGATGTTATTCTAAACCAGCATCACACGGCAATTCTAAGCCGGCATCACACGGTATCACACTTAATAAAGGTCCACTGTTTTTAGGGGAAAACATTTCTTTCTCACGGGAATAACTGTTCTTACATGTTTTTGCCCATTCTACGTACAGAATATACAAAAATTTTATCGGCGGACCTTACAGTTGACGGACGACGGAGCGCTAAAACATCGCAGCGGTCTGTCAGATCCATACTAAAAATGACAATCCCTTGTAGATACTTGATAAATTAACACTTTGTGCATGTTTCAGTCTGGTTAGGATAAAGCCTGAAACACCTGATTTTCTTTAAGAAAAATATTTCAAGTGATGCTGTTTTGACACCCTGGAAGGGGTCGTTTGACGAGTCAGTGTCCTACACGTGTGACCAACCGGCACTGTGACAAACTCACCCAGCCTAATTGGTCCCTGTTTCCGTACAATTAACATGCTGATTGGGGTTCAATAATGTGGCTTACATATTTTATCGGAACTTCCTGAAGGTGTATTTGACATTATTTTGTTAACATAATTTATTATTACCCTACACCGTATGTAGGTATAATGTTACTATAATATAATGTTACATACATACATATATCACGCCTTTATCCCTTGCGGGGTAGGCAGAGCGTTAACGACCATAAAAATACGGTCGCTATCGCCACGTCTGACATTTTTGAGGATTGATTTCCAAGGTTGTTCCAGAAAACATGTGTATCACTATAGTGACAGGTTGTCAGCCTGTCGCCTAAAAATTGTAATACACCAATACCCTCGAGTCCCTTAGTCGCCTCTTACGACACCCGTGGGAAGGGTGTGGGGTGATGCTATTCTAAGCCGGCATCACACGGCAAAATAATATAATGTAATGTTACTACAATGATAGTAACAATTGGGCAAAATGACTGGCAGATCAAAAGAGCTATATTTAAAACGATATTTTGTATGAAAATACGAAGAGATGACGTCATCTCGCTCTGAGTATGGCGAGCTCTCTCTCTTTTCGTGTGGGACACCGAGTCGTCCAACCTGATGAACCCTAGTAAAGGAATTTTTCAACCGCCTTCTACAAGTAGCAGGCTTCTGACTAAGTGACAGCAACCGGGACCAACGGCTTAACGTGCCATCCGAAACACGGAACCATCTTACATACGGACAATCGGGTGTTTCAGCCCGCAATGTCCTAACCAGACTGGGAACAAATTCACAAAGTGATAAATACTTTGGAGTGACCCACCGAGAATCGAACTCGGAACCTTCTGCGTCTAAGGCAGCCGCACTACCACTGCGCCACATCGGTCGTCATGGCGAGCGTTAAAACACTTACTTTTATATTATTTTTCTGTTTATTAATACAAACTTTGCATATTTTAATAAACTATGTAGTATTTTTGGACAACTCTTTTAAGCGTACAAAGTTTAGTATTTTATTAGTGACCCAAGCGAATAACATGCTGTAAGAAAAAAAACTAACTTCCCAAAAAGAGTTCAACTACACAACTTTTCTCAACAAGATAAAAAAATTAAAATCCTGGACAATTCACACAGCGCCATCTAGCCCCAAACTAAGCAAAGCTTGTACTATGGAACCTAGATAGCTGATACTAATATATATATATATACTTTTTTTTGTAAATAAATACATATTATACATAGAAAACACCCAGACTTAACACAAGTATTTGAAAATTGACTTTACAAAATATTTGTGTCCGGTGGGGATCGAACCCATGACCCTCGGCGTAGAAGGCAGGCATACTATCCGCTACGCCATCGGGACAGTTATTAATTATTTTAATAAGAATTATTATATAGAAGAATTATTATAAATACAGATTAAGAATTATTTTAACCCCCCGATTCTTTTGAAGCCGGTTAAAAAAATTTGGGTTTCAATTTGTAACTCATATTCTTATAAGTTACATGTTGCGTGACCATAGATAAGTAAGTATTAATACAAAATTGAGCTCATAAATTATTCCCTTGTGTGGATATTATTTATCATGGTGCGATGACGAATAGCATCATCCCATTTCTTTCGCGCGGGTGTCGACAATGGGACTCGAGGGCTTAATATGTAAAAAAAAAAAAAAAAAAAAATATGTATTACAACTTTAGGCGACATGATGATGGCCTGTCTGTCACTATCAGTGATACACGAATCATCCAAACATACATACAAACATCAGGCCTTTGTCCTTAGCGGGGTAGGGAGAGCGTTAATGACCGTAATATTACGGTCGTGATCGCCACTGACAAATGTTTGAGGGTCGTTTCAGACAAGTCATGTATCACTACAGTCACAGGTTATATTAGTCTGTTGCCTAAATTTGCAATACACATGAAACCCTCGAGTCCCTTAGTTGGCTTTTACGACACCCACGGGAAAGAAATGGGGTGATGCTATTCTAAGACGGCACGAGACGGCAAAAAATCATGCAAAAAGCCTACAATATTTGCCAGACATGGCGTTTAGCGACTTCCTGCCTGGCTGCCTACCCCGCAAGGGAGAAAGGCACGGTATATTGTGTGTGTATAAGACCACTCGCCCCTGCTACTTTTCGTTATCCCGGGCGAATAAACCATTTTTCTAAAGAACCATGTATTACCTATACATTAACACTTTCTTTTTGAGTCATTCCTTTAAAAAAACACTTGGTTGGTGCACTGAAAACAAGATGTCCCTGAATGTCGCTAAATGTTTCGTGGTCTCCTTTACTAAAAAGAAACATAAACTATTTTATAATTACGCATTGATGGACCAGGCTCTTATGCGTAAGTCTGTGGTGCGTGATCTGGGTGTTCTTTTTGATGAGGAGCTGACTTTCCGTCCACATTATGATTATATTATCAATCGAAGTAATAAGCTACTTGGTTTCATTTTTAGGATTGCTAAAGATTTTAAGGGCAGGAGTGGCTCATGCGTGTTGCTCTTGTTTAATGCGCTCATCAGAAGTATACTTGAATACGGCTGCTGCATTTGGTCCCCGTTTTACTCTGTCCATACTGAAAGGCTAGAAAGTGTGCAAAATAAATGTCTAAAAATGTTATCCTTTAGAAATGGTTTTGGCCGCGAGCTGCAGGATTATGAGATGAGGCTGGCTAGATATGGGGTCACATCGCTTGAGACTAGAAGAAAGCAACAAGACATGTTAACGTTGTACAAAATACTTCACTCGGTGATTGATTCTCCTTCTTTATTGAGATCTCTGAACTTGAATACTTTCACTAGGCTACGAACACACAGGACGTTTGTGCTTCAAGTCTACAAAAATAACACATCGTTTTACAATCCCATTGTTAGAATGTGTCGTAAATTTAATGAATTAGCCCAAAGATATTCGGTCAAAGTTTAGCAGGATTTAAAGCACTTATAAAGAAGAAGTTACACTAAATACCCTCAATATTAATTATTTAATTATTTCATAAATTTTAATTTAATAATATCTTAACTTGTTACTTAGCACGTTTCTGTAAGTTTTTGTTAATAAGATGTTACCTTGATCATGCTGTGCACGCTGTTATTGGGGTATGATCTAGATCAAAACTATGTACCTATCTTATTTTTTGATGCTGTGATTGTATCCTGTTTGTGTGCCTAATAAAATAAATAAAAAAACGCAAATGAGTTACAAACATCAGGCGCTAGGCAGTCTGCTAAATGAAAATCGTTTCAGTTGGATGTCGATTGGATCTCAGTTGGATGATTTCGGTAATTTTATAGTCTGCTATTAGTTTAAAGGATAGAAAAATCACAATATGGCAATTGAATGACAGTTGCGTTTCGATGGCGTTACAATGACAAAAAATAGCAGTCTTGAGGCCCAGGTCACTAGTCATAAATAGGTACACGTAATACCGACAAGTCATAAGACTACTACCGATGTGGCGCAGTGGTAGTGCGACTGCCTTTGACGCAGAAGGTTCCGGGTTTGATTCTTGGTGGGCACTCACAAAGTTCATATTTATCACTTTATGAATTTGTTCCCAGTCTGGTTATTACATTGCGGGCTGACCCGCGGATTGTCCGTAAGAAAGATGGCTCCGTGTTTCGGATGGCACGTTAAGCCGTCTTGGTTGCTGTCTATGATCACTTAGAAGTAGAAGTTGAAGGCGGTTAAAAAATTCTGACCCTAGGGTTCATCGGGTTGTTGGACGACTCGGTGTCCCACACGAAAAGAAAGAAAAGAGATAAGCCATTCAATTGGAAGTTATGACATATATGCATGACGTGCTAAAAATATGCAATTTGCCTCGAGTCATAAAAAATATGAGAGATATGGAGTGAATGGAGAAAAATCTTATTCTCGGTCGTTTATGGGGCCTGATTCTCTTTTCTTTTTTGTCTTGGCGTCCCGCGTCATCGACACTCAACTGTCATTCAACTGCCACTGGGATTTTCTATACTTAAAAATGACTGACTACAAAACTACCAAAACAAAACTATGCAACTGACATTTTATTGAGATGTAACGGAAACGATTATAATTTAACAGACTTCGACCTCGCTTAAAATCTGTAAAATATAGGATGATCCCCGTGACGTTTGTGACCTTAGAGCAAATGCTATGTCATAAGGTCCACTTTTCTTTGTTTACTAAGAAAATTGACCTTATATCATAGCTCCAAGGTCACAAACGTCATAGGGATCATACTATATTTTACAGAAATGGTGTGTATTTCGTTCTAAATTTGTTATCTTCGTTAAGCAGTGTAGAAAAGTTCACATCTCAGTAAAATCTTTGGTTAAAAACACAACAAAATAAAAAAAACAGCTAACAGATTTTAGTTCCCCTATTTTGAAAATTGTCACCGCTATTCACCATTAAAATTTACCAATTCATTGCATTCATTAATTTTGTGACGCGTGACTGCGTGACGCATTATATTATATGAAATGGGCATTCTCCTTTGTGAAAACATGCCCCGGGCCCTAAGTCTGTTAAATGAAAATCGATTCAGTTGGGTGTCGATTGGATCTCAGTTGGATGATTTGAGTAGTTCCGTAGTCTGCTAACAGCTTGAAGTATAGAAAATCACAATGGCAACGGAATGACAGTTGAGTTTCGATGGCGTTAGGCGGATCGCACACTTGACGAGCGGAAAAACATCGCAGCGGTCTGTCAGATCCGTACTAGAAATGTCAATCTCCATACTAAAATCGCTCAATCGCTGTTGAAGCAGCGCTATCGCTATCGCAGTGTCATCCGTCGAGTGCGGTTTTAGTATTAGAAGTGACGTTTCTAGTATGGATCTGGCAGACCACTACGATATTTGAGCGCTCCGTCGTGTGTCAAGTGTGCGGACCGCCAACTCCTAGTATTTATTTTTACATAAGTAGTCTGTTAAAATGATATAAATCACTGACAAAATTAGAGCAATGGAACAATAATAAAAGAAATTGGCTTTTATTGATATGGGCGAAAAAGTTGGCTTCAATACAAATTCTTCAACTCCATTTGAGGGAAAATTTGGCGAATTGTACACACGTCGGACGAATTGCGATTCGTGACATCGACCGTATAATGACAATCTGCGACAGTCGCCGTTGGATGAAAAAAGAATGAAAAATGAAAAAAACGTGTTCTACAATTTTCTATTCTTTACAATGACTAATCCATTTGCTAGTGATAATATCGTACGTTATATTCTAAAAGTATTCTTTGTGAAACTAGTTACTTAGGTTTTGGTTTGATGTAGCGACGTCTTCAAATGGATTCGGTTTTTGGGTCAAACATCAGGGCCTCAAGTCTGCTATTTTTTGTCATTGTAACGCCATCGAAACTCAACTGTCATTCAATTGCCATTGTAATTTTTTTATACTTCAAACTGTTAGCAGACTACGAAATGACCGAAATCATCCAACTGAGATCCAATCGACATCCAACTGAAACGATTTTCATTTAGCAGACTTAGGAGTCTGGCATAAAAACGTAAAATAATGAGGTGTGTATGTGAACTGCCTGCGGCAAAGTTTGTTCTGCTTACCCTCAATTTAACTTTTTGAATGTAGAAGAGTTTATTTCGAAGATTTATATTCTTTTAGGTATTTTTTTCTTTTTCAATGTTATTTTTTTTAATGTGATCCGTTCGTTTTAGAAGGTTCCGGGTTCGATTCTTGGTGGGTCACTCACGAAGTCGATATTTATCACTTGTCTGGTCAGGACATTGCGGGCTGAACCACCCGATTGTCCGTAAGAAACATGGCTCCGTGTTTCGGATAGCACGTTAAGCCGTAGGTCCCGGTTGCTGTCTATGACTACTTAGACGGCGGTCGTTACACAACCATGTCAGAAGATTTCTACTTGTAGAAGGCGGTAGAAAATTCTGACAATAGGGCCGGGCCATTGGGTCATTGGACGACTCAGTGTCCCACACGAAAAGAAAGATATGAATAAGAAAATGTTCCTGTCTGTCTATTGAAAACTAGCAACCTGCCCAGCGGTTGCGCCCGCTGCTTATCATTTTCCCATGTGAATAAGTCGTTATTTGGTAAAATGCATACGCATATAGGTACATAGAAACCTTCCTCTTGAATCACTAATTGAAGAACCACATCACAATCCGTTGTGTAGTTCAGGAGGACTATAGACAGAGAAACATAAAGAACGTGAATAGTTCGACTCTATACGAATAAACAAGATGGCGTCCATTAGATGTTTTTTATTTCAATAGGGAATCTTCTTTTAATTTTTAGCTACTTAAAGATCGATCGATGAACGTAATACAATAGAGATTATTTAACTACTTTTATTCTAAGCGCTGGATACTCGTAGATGGCGCTGTGCTTGGTATGTTACCGCAGAAAACGGAATATAATATTTAGTTTTTGTTTTTTTTTTACTTGGACTCGGACTCATTTGGAACGAAAGTGTCAGTGCATGCCAGACTGTCAGTCAGTGTCGCAATGCTTTTTTAGTCTTTTGGCTTTGGAATCTGCACTAAAATGTAGTAACATAGACGGTTCAACGCCATCTATCGAGTTCTAGGATTCCTAGTTTTTTTTTATTCTCAAAAAGAAAACCTCCTATTTTAAATACGAGTCAGCTTTTAATTTGATATTAAAATTACTTTTGCCGTGCGCTAGATATTTTACAAGTCTAAGAATAAAAAATAATTACAATATTTAAGGTAGGATGAAAATATTACAACATTTAATCTGATGAAAATTGTTCCTTTGAGTTTTAAGCCACCCACGAAACAACTTCTACCTGCGCGCTTAGAAAAAAAATATAGAAGACGTAGCTTAGAGATCGCTACAAGCGATAAGGCCGCCTTTGCTTACTTTTAGTTATAGTATATTGTGCCGTTTTGTGTTTTAATATTGTGTTTGTTGTAAGCAATAAAGAGTTTGTAAACAATGAATGAAGCTACATTTTTTTACATACACATACACAAATCTCGCCTATATCCCTTGCGGGATAGGAAAAGCGTTACCGATCGTAAAATTACGGCTCTTATCGCCACATGTGACAAGTATAGAGGGCCCTTTCGGATGATTCGTGTATCACTGTAGTGACAGGTTGTCAGCCTGTCGCCTAAAATTGTGATACCTACACATGAAACCCTCGAGTCCCTTAGTTGCCTTTTGCAACACCCGCGGGAAGAAACGGGGTGATGCTATTCTATAAACTGTTTTCGTCTTACTTTTTTGTTAATTTTCCTTATAGAATGTATTATCTGTCTATCCTTTATATGCCATAGTAAATTTATTTTATTTATAATAGTTTATCATCTTTTTATATATTAGTGTAGTAGGTATTTGTCATATATATGTATGTTTAGATATGCACTATCCCGCTCTCTTTTAACGCACTATATCATCACCCAAAGGTTGCCTGGTAGAGATTGCTACCATAGCAATAAGGCCGCCTTATTGTACTTTGTTTTACTTTATCTTTCTTGTTCTTACTGTTTTTTTTAAATGTGCAATAAAGAATTTATTATTATTATTATTATTCTAAGCTGGCATCACACAGCTGAACACAATGAAGCTATATTTTTTTTACCTATGATAGGCATTTGCGATTTCGCAGGTGGCCTCATAGTAAAAGTTGTTCAGAATCATGATTAGTAACACCCTACAAAGTACTACATACATACATACATATATCACGCCTTTATCCCTTGCGGGTTAGGCAGAGCGTTAACAGCCGTAAGAATACGGTCGCTATCGCCACGTCTGACATTTTTGAGTATTGTTTTCTAAGGTTGTTTCAGAAAACATGTGTATCACTATAGTGACAGGTTGTCAGCCTGTCGCCTAAAAATTTGTAATACACCAATACTCTCGAGTCCCTTAGTCGCCTCTTACGACACCCACGGGAAGGATGTGGGGTGATGCTATTCTAAGCCGGCATCACACGGCATACAAAGTACTGACTAAAAAATAACCCTGTATTATTGGTTGTTTACTTGTCAGCTTTGCAACGTTAGGCGGAACGCAGACTTGACGCAAGACGGACCGCAAAAATATCGCAGCGTTCTGTCAGATCAGATCCATACTAGAAATGTCAAACCCCATACTAAACCCGCACAACCGCTGTCGACGCAGCGCTATCGCAACGTCGTCCGTCGAGTGCGGTTTTAGTATGGGGAGTGACGTTTCTAGTATGGATCTGACAGACCGCTGCGATATTTTAGCGGTCCGTCGTGCGTCAAGTGTGCGATAGTACTGGATGAGTACCTCTTCTATATTTCCAGATCTGACCGCTTCTCCAAACAAAGTGTTTCGAACAACATTGCTTAGTGAATCTGCGTTCAAAATTAAAATACTCGCTACAAGTTGGATAATAACTTTTGGCTCGAGAATTTGTTACATCGTTCTGAAGTTTGTTGCGAGCTAGAATGTAACGTCAAGAACGTTCCATGTTAAACTTGTTTTTCGTACATTTTGTAAGAAAAACTAATATAAGTTGATACATTAAAATGGCAGTTTGATTATCTGAACTAATCTAAGAACACCTTTTCCCGTGGGAATAGATCTCATCTACGGTGGATCGCACGCTTGGCGCACGACATACCGCTATAATATCGCAGCGGTCTGTCAGATCCATACTAGAAATGTCAATCTCTATACTAAAACCGCTCAACCGCTGTCGACGCAGCGCTATCGCAACGTCGTCCGTCGAGTGCGGTTTTAGTATGGGGAGTGACGTTTCTAGAATGGTTCTGACAGACCGCTGCGATATTTTAGCGGTCCGTCGTGGGTTAAATATGCGATCCGCGAAAGTTTGGGGCGAGCTAGAATGTTACGTCAAGAGCGTTTCATCTTAAGCTTGTTTCTCGCACATTTTGTAAGAAAAACTAAAATAAGTTACATACATACGTATCACGCCTTTATCCCTTGCGGAGTAGGCGGAGCGCTAACGGCCGTAAAATAACGGTCGCCAACACCACGTCTGACAAATTGAGGGCTGTTTCAGATGAATCGTGCATTATTATAGTGACAGGTTGTCATCTAAAAAATGCAACACACAAGAAAACCTCGAGTCCCTTAGTCACCTCTTACGACACCCGCGGGAAAGAAATGGGGTGATGCTATTCTAAGCCGGCATCACACGGCAGATCTAATATAACTTGATGCATTAAAATGGCTGTTTGATTATCTGAACTAATCTAAGAACACCCTTTCCTATGGGAATTGAATCTCATCTAAAATCTTGACTAAAAATTGGTGTCGATTTAATTTCGATGCAATATTGAAAATACTTTTTGAATTTGTCATGAAACTGGCTGGATGCAATGTAATCTAAAAAATAAAGTAACAAAATAAAATGGAGCTATATTTCTGAAACGTCGTAATTCGATTCATGCGAAAATCTGCTACTCATTATCTTTGTATCACACGATTCACTTACTTATCGATTTACCCAAAAAAATCACACATACTCTTGAATAAAAAAAAATAGTAATATAAATTTAAATTCGTGTGGTTAGCCTACTTTCTGCTGACTGCCGCGCACGAAATCAATTGCGACGTTTCAGTAATTCAACTCCTGTCACATTTTCTTTTTAAATGCATATGGCTTTTGCAATAATATTCTTGGGCAGTTTCGACCAGTACTAAACCAATTTTTATTTAAAACCTTTTTGGTGAAAACTTTGTATCGATATTTTAACGTGAGAAAAACTGGCTGATACCATACAGTTGCGAAGAAAAAAATTAATGGTTATTCGCGTAATTTTTGCATCATTTCGGCCAGTATTTTATTGAATGCTATTAGGTATTTTTATATTCAAATCTTTTTGCTCGCGCCTTCTTTTCTTTTTTCTTTTTAGAAGTTCCGAGCAACACAGGCTCGAAGTTATTTTCATGTTACGCACATGTTACCCTCCTTCGTCCTAAAATATAATATTATCATGTACTATTGTGGTCTTGTTTAGGTAAGCAACGTTAGAACAATAAGGTAGAGTTTCCAAAATGATGTAGTAATTATAGAACAAATAACGAAGGTACTGCTATTAAAGGCAGGAACCAAAGATGAGAAATTTAATACTTCATTCGCTTACATAGTGTCACGACCAGCGTAACTGTCAGTACGCGCCCGTACGTGCGTGTATGGAGCATTGAGGTCAAGTTACGCTGGTCGCGACACTGCATAAGCGAATGAGCCATACAAAAGTCTTTTGTAGCTTTTTAGAAGCTAGCGTATATATATATATATTCTTTATTGCATAAATAGCATGGAAAATTAATACAAAGAAATTTGTCGCGAAGGGGAGCTTATCTTTAAATGAGAGATCTATAGCTACCTATAACGTTAAAGTACGTTTTATGTCGAAAAACGTGAAAAACCTATTAATTATTAGGTTTTTGGTAGTGCGACTGACGGTTATGCCGTGTGATGCCGGCTTAGAATAGCATCACACCACATAATTCCCGTGGTTGTCGTAAGAGGCGACCAAGGGACTAAAGAGTATTGGTGTATTACAATTTTTAGGCGACAGGCTGACAACCTGTCACTATAGTGATACACATGTTTTCTGAAACAACCTTAGAAAACAATCCGCAAAAATGTCACAAGCGGCGATAGCGACCGTATTCTTACGGTCGTTAACGCTCTACCTACCCTGCAAGGGATAGAGGCGTGATATGTGTATATAAGCCGATTGATTTCGTGGTAAGATAAATATTTATTTTGACATTTGTCCCATAGTGAAACTTTGTTAGACCGATGCCCTAAGTCGTGTGATGCCGGCTTAGAATAGCATCACCCCATTTCTTACCCGTGGGTGTCGTAAGAGGCGACTGAGTGACTTGAGGGTTTCAGCTGTATTACAACTTTTAAGCGACAGGCTGACAACCTGTCACTATAGTGATACTCATGTTATCTCAATCGGCCCTCTATACTTGTCAGACGTGGCGATAGCGACCGTGTTTTTACGGCCGTTAACGCTCTGCCTACCCCGTAAGGGATGAAGGCGTGATATATGTATGTATGACAACCTGTCACTATAGTGATACTCATATTATCTCAATCGGCCCTCTATAATTGTCAGACGTGGCGATAACGCTCTGCCTACCCCGTAAGGGATGAAGGCGTGATATATGTATATATCATGATGCCCTAAGCGACGCGTTCAATATTAAATTTTCCCTCCAAAACACGGTGTATTCACCTACCTACACTTTTCACAAATCTTTTCCTATATATCGCGTATTTTTTGCCAAAACCGATAAAAATACAACAGTAAAAAATTCTGTGTTGTTTTTCATAGCGGTGGTACTGAAATAACGATTGGAAAACCAGTTAAAACCGGACTGGGCGAGTTAAAATTGATTGAGCAATGAACGAAATGAACTTTTGAACGAATGAATGAACGAAGAACGAGAGCAATGAACTAAAAAAGCCTATGGCTTTTGTATTGTTGTAGACTGCTAATGATTTTCCCGTGGGAGAAAGAAATTTTTCTAGCATCTAAACCTTCTGCCTATGCCGTGTGATGCCGGCTTAGAATAGCATCACCCCACATCCTTCCCGTGGGTGTCGTAAGAGGCGACTAAAGGACTCGAGAGTATTGGTGTATTACAATTTTTAGGCGACAGGCTGACAACCTGTCACTATAGTGTTACACATGTTTTCTGAAAAATCCTTGGAAAACAATCCTTAAGAATGTCACACGTGGCGATAGCGGCCGTATTCTTACAACTGTTAACGCTCTGCCTACCCCGCAAGGGATAAAGGCGTGATATATGTATGTATGTATGTCTAAACCTTCTTCTTGAATTAGTTTATCCATTGAAAAAACTGCATCAAAATCCGTTGAGTAGTTTTAAACATGTAACCATGCAGATATTGAAAATATTGATAAATTGTCAGTTTTGAAAACCAATCCTATGTCAACTTACAAAGCAAAAAATGTTTTTTGACAACTATCAAATTGATCTTGTCAAAATACTGTAGCGTCAAAGTTCTGTCATGTCTATTGTCTAATTAAAGTATTGTCGAAAATAAATTACGTCTAAATTCTGTTGTGTCGAAATTCAGTCATCATTCTTATTTCATTGGTAGTTTCAACACGCCTATTGTCGAAGTAGCGTAATGTCGAAATTTATATCGAAAATGTGTTCAAAGTTCAGTTTTCTTGTCCTTGTTATGGTGGCCTCACTTAACAAGCCGCATTGTGATCTACCCGCATTTTGCAATCAAAACATAACCTACTAGCCCAGTTTTCTTAGAAAATCGGTTCTCGAGAAACTAGAATTGAAAAAAACTATTTCTTCTGAGACTGTTTGCTCAATAAGTAGACCGTACTATACGGGATGTAATGGATAGCCTCCCGAATACTAATAGGGTGCAAGCAGACCATAACACTGAACAACTTTCCCCTAGGAACATTTTTCTTAGGAAACGACAAAAAAATTTCTACGTCCCATATACAAAATCGCGATCAACTGACTGCATTCACTATGGAAAACAAAAAATTTTTTGACGTTTCCTGACATATGTTTCTAGGGAAAAGTTGTTCAGTTTTATGGTCTGCTTGCACCCTATCAGTATTCGGGACGCTGTTCCTAACACCCTGTATACTTGATCAACAATGATGACATAAGGTTATATGATTATTTTAGTAAATAAATGGTTAAAATGTCCAAAACTTTAACACGAAAATTATTGCCATCCAGACGTGACATTGGCGGAATTGCTAGTCTGCTGACGCCATACCAACACTAAAAAGCATTTTCTTTTTTTTTTATGTATGGCAATAGTCAACCCTACTTTCAGAGCATTTTCTTTTTAGTGTTGGATCAATGACGTTTGTTTTCAAACTGCGTTCAAAAAAGTGGTTATGATATCGTCTGGTATTAGGTATATTTCAAATTAATCGTTGTTAACGCTAGTTATTACTTATTATTCTGTGTCCTTGTCAAAATAAATATTTTGAAATATTTGTCTGATAAAATTAGTATATTTGAAATCTTAGTTTATGATAGGATATAATAAAATCTTTACCTTTTTAGTCTTTATCCACTGAGAAGGCGGTTTAATCTCTTTCATTAAAATTACATTTAGTTTCTTTTTCTAAGCTAAATGGCAACAGCCAGTTTGTTCAAATAAAAAAATCATCGCCACAAAGTCTTCAGAAAAAAGACTTTACTTAAATTTGGTTCAGTACTGGCCGAAACTGCGGAAGAAAATCATCGTAAGCCATTTGCGATGGAAAATAAAATTTGACAGATTGTTTGTTTTTCTGAGAATTTACGATATCAGCCAGTCTTTTAAAAAATTACGAAAAAGATTTTTTTGCTTTTAAAATTATTCTTTACGCGCCAGGTCATCAAATCATCAACCTACTTCTTAAACAGATTTGTTTATTCTAGTTCTCTGTAAATTTAACTAGAATGTCCAGCATAGATTGACCCCTTAAAGGTCAGACCTTCAAGTTATCTGCTGATAGCACGCAGAAGGTATCAACTTCGCGTCTAGGGATTCGAACCCACAACTCCCAAGTGGAGATTCCTAGGGGTAAACAGCTAGATTAGATAGGCAGATAAATTATGTATACTGGATAAACATAATTATGTGGCACAACATTGAATGACGCACTGAGGGTAGCGTCAGAAAAAAAAACATAACATAACAAAATTCTTTATTACACAAAATTGGAACAACATGTAGAAAACACAAACAAAGGAAACAGTACAACAAGGCGGCCTTAATGCTAGGTAGCATTCTCTACCAGGCAACCTTAAGATGAAAGATAAAGTGGGACTATGGAAGCGGGATAGTGCAAATAGTACCTACTAATATTATACAAATAATCATTAATACATCTACAATTTTACATAATATCAATACACAAAATTAATCATACAATCCGTTCATACAATAAATAAAAGAAATAAGTATTACTTAAGTAAAACTTCTACGTACATACTTGGTTAATAAGAAAAAAATTGTTGCGTAGGTCTCTAGGGTTATATTTAATTAAGTAAAAAAGATTTTAAGGATGCATTCTACTCATCAAACTGAACAACTTTTTTCTGAAGCGTAAGTAATTCTATGTTTGAAACACTTTACCGAAATTGAACTTGAAAAATTGGCCACGGTCAACGAGGAAGGTCACGTTTTTCACAGGTCCTTTTTTTGTAAATAACAACAAAGATAATGAGTATCATAATGAGTATCAAAGTGGTGTCCTGACGTCACTGCTTTGTGAAAATCGTACATAGGCGTGACGTCACGCACGATTTCAACTGTCTATATATTGCTTTGTAATAATTTGTTTAGATGATAATATAAAAAATAGTCACGCAATACTTTTTTATCTAAATGTCAGACTAATTATAGTTTTTCAGTCATCTAGCCTAATGAATGAAATGAAAATGAACGAATGAAAGGAATGTTTTTTATAGATGTTGAGTGCGTACGTAGGTACCTATCTTGTTCTGCTAACCGTACACAACAGTCTCTATTCTCGAATAGTCTGTGGATGAAGTTAGAATAACTCTCAGAGTTCTAAATAACTGGCAGATTGGAAATTGTTTTGATGTTCAACTCGCGTCTATCCCCTTGTTGCAGTGGGATTTCTAGTTGACGAATGACCCTGTGATTTGAAGTTAGTTTGAAGTTTAAATAGCTTGGAATTTATTTATGTCATTCGCTTGTGGATTGGGTTATTAATAAGGCGGTTCGCACACTTAACACGCTCGACGGAGCGCTAAAGTATCGCAGCGATTTGTCAAATCCATACTAAAAACGTCACTCCTCATACTAAAACCGCATTCGACGGACGCTGTTGTACCTTGACAATATAGAAAAAAAAAATGTTCTACTTTCTACACAAATGTAGCAAGCAGCCGAGCGAATCAACTGTATTTTTTTATTTCTTAGGGAAAGTTGTTCACTTTCGTGGGCTGGTTCACCCCTCAAAATAAAGAGTTTTATTTTTGAGTAGTTTTGGACAATAAATAGTAAGCGTACAACTTTTATATTTTATTGATGACCCAGGAAACTAGCGAATTATGGTTGCCGTAGAGTTGCCCTGAACCTGCGCTACCCTCTCGGCCTCCCTGGCTTCTTTCTTTTTCGTGTGGGACACCGAGTCGTTCAACGACCCGATGATCCCTAGTCTAAGAGTTTTTCAACCGCCTTCTACAAGTAGCAGGCTTCTGACATGGTTGTGTAACGACCGCCGTCTAAGTGATCATAGACAGGAACGATGAGTTGAGAGCACAATGAATAAAAACATGAATAAAAATAAAATCCCGCAAAAGAGGTCGAGCATAAAATTATTTCTTCTATTGTTAAAAAGTATTGTTATGCAGTAACAAAAAGGTACACCGCCGCCATTATTATTTTTGTAGTGTAGGGTCATTCGTAATATTTTTATCTCCTTTTTTCTTTTTGTGTGGGACACAGAGTCGTCCAACGACCCGATGAACACTGGTATCAGAGTTTTTCAATCGCCTACTGAGTACTAGTAGCAGGCTTTGTTGTGTAACAACATCCGTCTAAGTAATCATAGTCAGCAACCGGGTCCAACTCTGCACTCACCAATTCGCCTGCCATGTCCAACAGTGGACTGTCGTGGCTGTTAAGGTCCATAGTGGTCTAAATATTGCTTGACACGGCCTTTCGTAAGGTCCAAAAGCAAGTTATATGTTATAAATTGTTAATCTACTGGAGTTGGTACAGAGTAGTTAGGTACGGCAGAGTAAATAATAGAGCAACGGTAAGCAACAAGCGGACAAATATTGTAAATACTGTATACCAAGTTCCTTTTGTTTTGTTGTGGCAATAGAATTGCTTTATGCCAATGTCAAGTTTTTTATACATATTATTAAGCTAAGGAAAGAAGTTTCCCGCGCTTCTTCTTTACCAAGTTCTTTTTACAACGTATCCACGCGTTGCACACGCGTAAAGAGTGTAGCCTGAAAAATCGAGTTCACTTCGCTCGCAATACGTATTGTGCCTGCGTGTTTTGCACTCCCGTTTAGTATTTGCGATCCTCGCCAGTTTGTAAGTGAAAAGTCGATCTTGCTTCGCTCGCAATAAAGTCTGTGTTTAGTTAGCACTCGCAGCTAGTTTTACTTAAGCTCATTAGTCCCATCACCTGTTTTTTATTTTAGTTAATTTTTTATTTTAGTTTAATTTGTTTTCGGTTTCAGGACCTTGTTGAAATTTCCCCACAGTATCCGGACTCCACCTTAAAGTTCTTGCCAACCTGGCTCCTGCAGCCTGGCTCCGCTTGTATCGACTAGTCGTTCCTGTGGAATCAGCCACGGAGGTCGAGAGGGTGGCGCAGATCCTAGGCAACTCTGCGTTTTCCATGATTGCGTCCCAGGCAACGCAGTGTATGTTTAAACACTGATTAAATCATCTGTCACAGACGTCTGAGGTCAATTACGACTTAGGTATTAAAAATTTATTTTCAACTAATAACGCCATATATTGACGCGTAAAAGAACAAAAGCCACCATCAGTTGCTGAAAATCACAGGTGAAAATAATAATAGCACTGTAAGTGTTTTAAAATCCCAATCTGCGCCAAGTCCAAAGTGGTCTAAACGTTGTTTGACACGGCCTTTCGTAAGAGGTCCGAGTCCAAACCGAGTTAGGTGTTAAATTGTTAATCTAGCCGAGTTGGCACAGAGTAGCCAGGTAAAACAGAGAAAGCAATTCAACCGCAAGATTCAAGATGATTCAATCGTTTATTTCCAAGTAGATTCACAATGAATGCTTTTATAATGTCAGATAGTTACAATACAATACTGTCACTGAGTAAAGGACTTAGTCATTGTAAAAAATAACAATCTATGTTCCTAGTAGAATCGCAGCACGAGTCGAGTGGGATAAAAAATAAAAAATTAAGGCTCTGCCTCGGGGCCGCGATTCTACTAGGAATATAAAATTGTTATTGTTTACAATGACTAATTCATTTATTCAGTGATATTGTATTGTAACTCTCTGACATTCTAAAAGCATTCATTGTGAATCTACTTGGAAATAAACGATTGAATCCTTAATGACGTCTGATGCCTGCATTGAATAGCATCACCCCAAATCTTCCCGCGGCTGTTGTAAGAGGCAACTAAGGAATTCGAGGGTTTCATGTGTATTACCAGGTATTACCACGTATTATAACTTTAGGCGACAGGCTGACAACCTGTCACTATAGTGATACCCAAATTATCTCAAACGGATCTCTATATTTGTCAGACGTGGCGATAGCGACCATATTTTTACGTATGTATTGTTTTCTCTGCCCTACTTCATTGCTCTGTGCCCGACCTCGGAGATACAAAGTTCATGACCTTAGGGCTGCGACTGAGCACTCACAAAGTTTGAGGCACAACCCTAGCATGAGATAACGGTTAATATTTGAATTTAGATCTCTGATTTCATTAAGAGTATTAAAAAATTTTGGGTTAAGAAATGCCGTGTGATACCGGCTTAGAATAGCATCACCCCATTTCTTTCGTTGCGGGTATCGTAACTAAGGGACTCGAGGGTTTCATGTGTATTGCAATTTTAGACGACAGACTTATCTGAAGCGACCCTCAAACATATGTCAGACGTGGCGATCACGATCGTATTTTTATGGTTGCTCACACTCTGCCTACCCCGTCAGGGATATATGCGTGGCTTAGCATCACCCCAAATTTTTTTCCGTGGAAATCGTAAAAAGTGACTAAGGGACTTGAGGGTTTCAAATTTATTACAACTTTAAGCGACAGACTGACAACCTGTCAGTACAGTAATACACGAATGTAGTCAGACGTAGGGATAGTGACCGCATTTTTACGGCCGTTAACGTTCTGCCAACCCTGCAAGGGACAAAGTCTTGAGTGTAAAAAAAGTTTTACCTTTAAATACTTAGCAAATAGAAAATATTATTTGGTAGGTACCGCTTCAGGATTTTGTGTGAATAATTTATGCCTTTGATTTCCCAAAAACATCAAAAACAGTCTAAGGTAAAAGTAAAAGAGAGATAAATTTTAATATAAGTAAACAGTAAGGTTCTAAAAGAGAAATTTTGTACAAGCAAAAAAAATATGATAAGCACTTTTTTCGATAGTACGGGATCATCTGAATACTGGTTTTCTTACAGTTCCTAAGAAAAACCAGTGTAATTAGATCTTTCAAAGAGATTTTCTAATGGTTTTTATACTGTTTCTAAGAAAACCAGTATAGTTAAAACTTTTGAAGAGGTAGGTTTGATTTTAAAAAGAACTGTTATGATTTTTTTCTATAATGGCCGATATCGCCAAATCATAAAAAAAAATACCACGAAAACCACTGCCGTGTGATGCCGGCTTAGAATAGCATCACCCCACATCCTTCCCGTGGGTGTCGTAAGAGGCGACTAAGGGACTCGAGAGTATTGGTGTATTACAATTTTTAGGCGACAGGCTGACAACCTGTCACTATAGTGATACACATGTTTTCCGAAACAACCTTAGAAAACAATACTCAAAAATGTCAGACGTAGCGATAGCGACCGTATTCTTACGGCTGTTAACGCTCTGCCTACCCCGCAAGGGACAAAGGCGTGATATATGTATGTATGTATGTAAAACCACTGTCCTGAAATTAGCTGTGGACTGGTTATTGCTACAATATTGGTGGCACTCATTGAAAATCGCCATTTTGGCGCTGGCAGTCATGGACAGCAAAATACGAAAGTACCCGGAACTAATTGATTTAGTTCCGAAGTCGCCATTGTGGCGCTGGCAGTCAAGGAAAGCGAATACGAAAGTACGTGGTAATCTCGTAGGTGGCGCTTCAATTAGGGCCGCAAAACGAGCCGTCATTTGTATAGGACAACCTATCCAGTGCGTAGATAACTTCATATCAATGACGCAAACAGCTTCCATGAAGTTCCATGACATTTTTCTTTGGTATTTTCGGCAAAACTTTTTTGGTAAATCTTCGTCACGATATTTCAACGCAGCAATACTGGCTGATGCCATAAAGTTTAGAAGAAAAATATCATACGTCATAATTATTTCACTTTTTCGTTGCAAATGGCTTTCACGGGCAAAGTTTTTGGAGCATTTTGGCCAGTATCCATTAATCTGAATTTTTTTCACACGAATCTTTTTGCATGTAATTTAAATCAAGTCATTATAAGGGTGTAAAAGGTTTTTTTTTATTTTGATAAGTGGTTTAATTCCATGGGCTTGTTCAGCCCTTAAAATATTTGTAAGTAGCAAATTTTTTTTACACCCTGTAAATTTTTTTTAAACTAAAATAAAACTGGGCCGCAAGTTTGCTATTTTTCGTCATTGTAACGCAATCGAAACTCAACTGTCATTCCATTGCCATTGTGTTTTTCTATACTTCAAACTGTTAGCAGACTACAAAACTACTAAAATCATCCAACTGATATCCAATCGACATACAACTGAAACGATTTTTATCTAGCAGACTGATATACATAACAGTTGATACCCTTGTTTTTTGAAGTCGGTTATATCAGTAAAGCAGGGCTAAATAAATGTAAACAGTACGAAAGAATCTTACGAAAGAAAAATTATATAAACATGACCCTGTTTTTGTAAATCGTTTCCATTTAAAACATTTGGCATTCATGCCGGGAAAGGGAATTTTCAATTTTGTTTTGCGTGTCTGCAGACCATGGATTATTCTTCCGACTTTTTGAGGATGAAAATAAACTAGAAATTAATAAAAAAAATAAAATTGATCTTTTCATGAGGTTTTATAAAAGAACATGACTGGCAAAAATGAGGCCAGTGCCCCGTTTTTCGAAACTACAGGCTAGAATCCTACAGGTGAAAATCAATGTACATTGCGTTGCGGGTCAAAAATCCTGGTTTTATATTGTCCCATCGTCTACGCAATGTAGATCGAATTTCCCCTGTTGACTTGTAGCTTGTAGTTTCGTTGCATGGGGCACTGATAATCCTAAATACGCAAGAAATGCTTAGGTCTGATAATCGTATACTATTGAGAAACCCGCTGTCATAGTCATTTATTAATTTTACACAATTTTATTATTCTATTTTTATTATTTTATTTTTATTATTCATGCCGTGTGATGCCGGCTTAGAATAGCATCACCCCACATCCTTCCCGCGGGTGTCGTAAGAGGCGACTAAGGGACTCGAGAGTATTGGTGTATTACAATTTTTAGGCGACAGGCTGACAACCTGTCACTATAGTGATACACATGTTTTCTGAAACTACCTTGGAAAACAATCCTCAACAATGTCAGACGTGGCTATAGCGACCGTATTCTTACGGCCGTTAACACTCTGCCTAACCCGCAAGGGATAAAAGGCGTGATATATGTATGTATGTATTTTATTATTCTACCTATCTCTGTATCCTTCTACAACCTATCTCAACAGTTATAGACGAATCGTCTGAAACAGCCTCAATTTGTCAGACGTGGCGTTGGCGATCGTATTTTAACGGCTGTTAGCGCTCTGCCTACCCCGCAAGGGATAAAGGCGTGATATATGTGTGTGTGTGTATGTATAAAACTCGTTCAACCTATTTTATGTCAGTTGTCTATAGACAAACTGACGGGTAAGTGTTGTACATACATTAGTAGCAATACGCCGTGTTAACCCACTGGAGCCCCGCGGGTGCCGATCAGCACCCGCTATTCTGACCCTTATTGCGACGAAACTAAGCTTCCTATTGCTTTGAAATGTTCTGAGAGTTTTGACCTTGGGATCTAAGCTGTCAAATGACGTTTAAACCATAGACAACGGATGTTGGAGTGAGGTCGCAATCTGCCGCCGGAAACCGGTCCGCGAGCCTTTTTTTGACAGCGACATTGGCTCGATTTATACGCACACACAGTGCGACTTAGCTTTTTTTTTTTTTTAAGCGTTCATGAATTTTTAGACGAAAAAAACCGCTTGACAATTGGTGAACGAAAACCAGAGCTACAAAGGAATTTTCGGGAGCGCGCGCTCCGCCATTTAGTATGGCGCGCGCCGCCCGATTTGTATGGGCTGGACTTCAGAGGTAAATATTGTATTACCTAAAACGGCAATAGAAAGTATCTTGGATGCTTTTTTAAATTTTGATACATGTTTTTTTCTAAAATTTATTTTGTTTTTCAGTACCTGGTTCACCGAGCCAAGTTTGGGTATATCGCCCCTAAATTTTGCGTCAAATTGTATTTTGTTTCTTTGACTCAATCTAATATCCGCACATTCACCTAATTATTATTCCACGCGTAAACCCTATAATTATGAGATAACCTAAAATTGCGCTATCTATTAAGATCACGACTATCTTACAATTTGACGCAAAATTCGCGAAAGACTAGATGTTAGAAACTAGATGACTAGAAATGTAGAAGAAACTGTTTAAGATATTTATAAAAATAAACATGACACGACTAAGGTGGATCGCACACTTAAGGCACGACGGACCCCATGGAAATATAGCAGCGTTCTGTCAGATCCATACTAGTAATGTCTATCTCCATATTAAAACAGCCTTGTATTTATTTTGTGCTAAAACCGCTCAACCTCAGTCAACGCAGCGCTATCGCAGCATCGTCCGTCGAGTACGGTTTTAGTATGGGGAGTGCTTTTTTAGTATGGATCAGACCGCTGCGATATTTTAGCGGTCGGTCGTGCGTTAAGTGTGCGATGCGCCTAAGACTCTGCCTACCCCGCAAGAGATAAAGGCGTAATATTTATTTATTTAATTTGACTACTTACCTAGTTTTTGGTAACATCATGGTAAACACACACACACAAATCACGCCTTTGTCCCTTACGGGGTAGGCAGAGCGTTAACGATCGTAAAATTACGGTCTTCATCGCCACGTCTGACAAGTATTGAGGGCCCTTTTGGATGATTCATGCATCACTGTAGTGACAGGTTGTGAGCCTGTCGCCTAAAATTGTAACACACATGAAACCCTCGAGTCCCATAGTTGCCTTTTACAACACCCGCGGGAAGAAAAGGGGTGATGCTATTCTAAGCCGGCATCACACGGCAAACTAAGGTAAACTAAGCTGTAAAACCAAAACTTAGCCATGATCGATTTTTATGTCATGAAAGTTATTTTGCCGTGTGATGCCGGCTTAGAATAGCATCACCCCATTTCTTCCTGCGGGTGTTGTAACAGGCAACTAAGGGATTCGAGGGTTTCATGTGTATCACAATTTTAGGCGACATGCTGACAACGTGTCTCTATAGTGATACACGTATCATCTGGAAAGGCCCTCAATACTTGTCAGACGTGGCGATAACGACCGTAATTTTGCGATCGTTAGCGCTCTGCCTACCCCGCTAGGAATAAAGGCGTGATTTGTGTATTTTGTGTATTTGAAAGTTATTTTATGTACTGATATAATTTTTTTATGTCATTTTATGATGTGTCAACCGTTACTTGAACTGTGGAATTCTTATTTTACGACATACAGGATGTAAAAAAAATCGAATAAAAATATTTTAAGGGACAAACCGCAGTCCATGAAACTGAACAACTGTCCTCAAGGAACGATAGGTCGATATATGTATGAAAATGTACCTACCAGGCGACCAAATGAATTATTTGTCATCATACTCCTTGCTTTACCTTAAATTAAATTAGGGGAATCAAGTTTTTACACAGAGCGACTGCCATCTGACCTCTGCGACCCGAAGGCTAACCTGGCCTGAATCCTAGGTTAAGTCATTTGTATCAGGTCCAAACTTTTTCATATTTAACCTATGTTTTTTTAAGGTAAGTTGTTCAGTTTCATGGGCTGATTCACCCCTTAACGTATTTGCAGTCGATATTTTTACACCTTAGAGTTATTATATGTTGCATATTTTATCCTTACCAAATTATACCTTCTATCCGCAAGTGAAGAACCAACGTGGACGCAGAAGCAACGCACAAACCTGCGCTGACGCATGCGTTACGGATGCGCTAAAAATTCGCAGCATCGTGCGATACCGCCCCCTAGTGTGTAGTAAGTGTACCAACCCATAAAAGAGACACTTATAGGTTAGTTTTACAATCACAACTTAGATATTAAATCTAGACTTTAGTGCTTGTCGTAAACATGCACTAAAACTGTACATACATACATACACATACACAAATCCCGCCTATATCCCTAGCGGGGTTGGCAGAGCGTTAACGACTGTAAAATTAAGTAAAATTACAGTCGTTATCGCCACGTCTGACAAATGTTTGAGGGTCGTTTCAGACAAGTCCTCTATCACTATAGTGACAAGTTGTCAGCCTGTCGCCTAAAGTGCAATACACATAGAACCCTCGAGGCCCTTAGTCGGCTTCTACGACACCCACGGGAAGGAAATGGGGTGATGCTATTCTAAGCCATTCTAAGGCAGCACACGGCAAAAACTAAAACTAAAAGTGTCAGTCGCTTAATACTTCTACAACATAACTAGCGGCTCGCCCTGCCGCTGCACCCGCTGCTAATCGTTTTTCCATTCGAATTAACTTTTCTCTCTTTTTGTGTGGGACACCGAGTCGTCCAACGACCCGATGAACCTTATTGTCAGAATTTTTCAACCGCCTTCTGACATAGCAGGCTTCTGACATGGTTGTGTAACGACCGCCGTCTAAGTAATCATAGACAGCAACCGGGACCTACGGCTTAACATGTCATCCGAAACACGGAACCATCTTACTTACGGACAATCGGATGGTTCAGCCCGCAATGTCCTAACCAGACTGGGAACTTTAGCAGAATTAACTTTTCTTTAGAAACATATGTCAGAAAACGATAAAAACATTCCGACTAAATACAAAATCACGATCAGCCGACTGCATTTATTAAAGAAAGTCAAAATTCTTTTGTCGTCTACCGACATATTATGTTTCTAGGGGAAAGTTGTTCAGTTTCATGGTCTAAATGCACCCTATCTATATGCGTAGGGGAATTCACTTACACCCGGTATAAACCCCTTATCTTAAATCACTTCATCAAGAATTTTTTTTAAGTCAAAATTCGTTGTGTAGTTTTAAGGATTTAAGAGACAGATATGGGGATACATAGGGATACCTACATTAGAGAAGGTGTAACGAAAACTCTTCAGGCGTCATCAGACCATGAAAATGAACCACTTTTTCCATGGGGGCTACGTTGGTAAACATAAAAAAAAAATTACCTTCCATACAAAATTCGCTATTAGCTGACTGACTTTGTATGGAAATTCGTAAAAAATTTTTTAATTCCCAACATAGTGCCTATAGGGAAAGTTGTTCAGTTTCATGGTCCAATCACGCCTGCAAAGTTTTCGCTACACCGCCTCTTACACCCTGTATAGTGGAAAACGTCGCCGCATTAAATTGCGGTGGACAGACTGGCTGTCACAAACCGTACTATCGTCGGGTGCGTGTGCAATCTACCTTAGGTATAAGACGATTGCCACATTTGACGTGCACTGGTTGACGTCGACAGCTGTCAAACAACGCAAGCTTATGCGTGGCTCATGCGTCAGAGTTCGCTTTTAGTATGAGGAGTTCGAAGTTTTCTTATGCTTGCACTGCGAATACGCTCGTTCTCACTCTCTCTCTCTCTCTCTAATAATCGCCGCGTCCAAAAGAAAGCAAAACTATTAATGTCACCTTTTAGATGGGTACCCCTGAGGTGCTTATGTGGGTCCTCAGATATAAAGATGTTCAGAAACGACACATGAAAAGATGCAACATTGAGCCCACTCAATGGGAGGGTCTGGCAGCACAGCGTCCCGAATGGCGCGGGATGGTTAAGAGGCAAGTCCGCGAGTTTGAGGAACAGCGTAAAGCAGACCTCGACGCTAAGCGCGATGAGCTGAAGGCCCGTCCACCCGTCGCCATTAACTATAATTATGTAAATGGCAAACTCACGTGTCCACCCTGTGCACGGGAGTTTACTGCCAAAATTGGCTACAATAGCCATCTCCGGGCGCATCAGCGCCGATCTGATTAGGAGTCAAAGTGGTCGCCATGGCCGAAATCGGTCGGAGAGATCATCATCATGTGGGTAGTTTGGTACCCAAGAGTTAAACATTTTTATTTTATAACGTCATCCTGTACATAACGACGTGTCGTGTTGAAACGCGATCAGCCTGTATAAAGGTTAATATTACCGACTGGCACGCGAAGTGTCAACGACATTTCTATTAAGAAAATAAACTATTTCTTATGAGTTGGTGTTTATAAAATTTAAGGCTGACTTAATAGGGAATTTTCTTTATTTTTTTTTTATTATTATTCTAGTCGCTGGATAGATGGCGTTGTGCTTGGTATGATACCGCAAAGAACGAAACGTATTATTTAGTTTTTGTTTTTTTGAAACTTGGACTCGGACTCATTGGGAACGAAAGTGTCAGTGTATGCCTTGTAGCCTAGTCTTTTGGCTTTGGAATCTACACAAAATCTAGTACCTAACATAGTCAGTTCATAGATTTTTTTTTAGAATTAAAAACAAACTAGTATTTCAAGAACTCGATAGATGGCGTTGAACTGACTACGAGTATGTTACAAGATTCCAAAGCCTAAAGAATAAAAAAAAAACATTGCGACACTGACACTGTCTATTGCATAACTTTTCTAATAACAAGATTTTTCACCCTTTTTTTTAATGTTTGAATCAGTAAATAGCAAATCACTAGTTTTTTCATTGATTAAAATACCATAAGTAATTGATCATCTGATAACTGAAAAAACTAAAATTCTGAAAGGGCCCTCAATACTTGTCAGACGTGGCGATAACGACGTCGTTAAAGCTCTGCCTACCCCGCAAGGGATAAAGGCGTGATTTGTGTATGTATACGGGGTGTAAGTGACAGCGTAATGTAACAAAAACTTTGCAGGCATGATCAGATTATTAAACTGAACAACTTTTTATATGGGAGCTATGTTGGGAAACGAAAATAATTTTTCGAGTTTCCTTACAAAGTCACTTAGCTAATCTGAAATTTTGTATGGAAGTTCGAAAAAAATTTTTGTTTCCCAACCGAGCCCCCATATAAAAAGTTGTTCAGTTTAATGGTCTGATCACGCCTGCAAAGTTTTCGTGACACCGTCCCTTGCACCCCGTATAAGAATTGATGCGACTCTCCCTCTCTCTCTTTCACACACACATTCACGAGATAATTTTACAAAACAGATTCATTCAGAATACGTGTAAATTAAATTAATGTGAAAAGTTACAGCTCATAAGATTTAATGCTAATTCCAACCAAGCCCACCCACAGTTCTTTTCTTGTCCTCAACACTAGAGACTTCAGTGTACCTAGTTATAGTACGATACCCAAACCTAAGCGTTATTTTCAATTTTTTGAGCAACTTGAAAATGGTACTCGGCGAGTGCCCACAGCGATGCAACGCCAAAACTGCTATTCGGTTTTCTTTCAAAGTCCACTCCATCGTGAAAAATCGCGCCAAATGATTATTTATTGTTTTAAAATAATTGTTAAACATTCAAAAACGGAATGCAATAAAACTTTTCCAAATCCGTGTTCTAAATTCAAAAATAATATGCCAGTGACAGAACTTTGGGACCGACTACGTATATCCAGGGTGTAAAAGACGGGTGTAACGAAAACTTTGCAGGCGTGATCGATCAGACCATGAAACTAAACAACTTTTTCTATGGGGGCTATGTTGGTAAACAAAAAAAAATTTCGAACTTCCATAAAAAAATTCCCGATTTAGTATTTGTATGAAAAATCGAAAAAATACTTTCGTTTCCCAACATAGCCCCCATAGAAAAAGTTGTTCAGTTTCATGGTCTGCATGGCCTGCAAAGTTTTCGTTACACCGTCTCTTACACTCTGTATAACAATATTTTTCTTTGTATTGTAGAGTCCGCGCCACAAAAGGAATTACATTACAACTAAAATTGCCCCAGGCGTTCGTACCCGGCGAAAGGAATTTGAGAAATCTCATACAAATAGCCGTGTGGTGCCGGCTTAGAATAGCATCACCCCATGTCTACCCGTGGGTGGGTTTCGTAAAAAGCGATGGGATGAATCCAGGGACTGCGCAGCAGCGTTCCCTGTGATTTATAACGCATTCCACTACGCTTGCCAATCCGCCTGCCAAGCGTGGTGACTACGGCGGATCGCACTCTTAACGCATGACGGAGCGCTAAAATATCGCATTGGTGTGTCAGATCCATACTAGAAACGTATTCAAATCACTCCCCATATTCAAATCGCACTCGACGGGCGACACTGCGATAGCGCTGCGTCAACAGCAGTTGAGCGGTTTTAATATGGGGATTGATTGACATTTCTAGAATGGATCAGACAGACCGCTGCGATGTTTTAGCGCTCCGTCGAGCGTTAAATGTACGATCCGCTAAAGTTGTCCTGTTGTGTATTAAATGTTTATATATGTCCTTTGTCTTTTACTGTGTATAATAAACAGTTAAATAGTATGTCAGAGGTGGCGTTAGCAACCGTATTTTTACGATCGTTAACGCTCTGCCTACCCCGCAAGGGATAAAAGCACGCCGTTATCATGCCGTGTGATGCCGGCTTAGAATAGCGTCACCCCACATCCTTCCCGCGGGTGTCGTAAGAGGCGACTAAGGGACTCGAGAGTTTTAGTGCATTACAATTTTTAGGCGACAGGCTGACAACCTGTCTCTTTAGTGATACACATGTTTTCTAAAACTACCTTGGAAAACAATCCTCAAAAATGTCAGACGTGGCGTTAACAACCGTATTTTTACTGTCGTTAACGCTCTGCCTACCCCGCAAGGGATAAAGACGTGATATACGTATGTATGTACGCTAGCCTGATTTGTCAGACGTGGCGTTTACAACCGTATTTTTACTGTTATTAACTCTCTGCCTACCCCGCAAGGGATAGCGGCGTGATGTATGTATGTGCGCTGGCCCTAAGCCGGCATAACAACAACAGAATAGCTCTGGAAAGCCCCCATCTTGCTTTTTGCAGCATAATTTCGCGTAAAGTCGGGACAAAACAGTGGCTTTCTTAAGCTCCCGTTAACGAGGTCACGTACGGGTAGGGTGGCCAGCTCTTCAGTTAAAACTCTGGATATTTTCACACGGGTACGGGTAAGAAGAAAATGTGAGAAAAGCTGTATGAAAATTTACCTACGTACAGAATATTTTTTTGCCCTAAGGCAGTGCTTTAGGGGCTAGTTTTAAGTTTGTAGTCCACCTGAGCCGCGTCTACACTAGGTTCATAAAATTGTTATAAGAAATAGAAAAATGTATCCTACATTTTTCTTTGCTTGACAATGACTATCAAAAAGCTAAATGTAAAATTTGCTCGTTTGAATAAATAATTTGAATTTGACTTTGAGTAGCGTTAACGACGCGGAAATCGCGGAATCAAATCCGGAGAATCCAACTCACACAGACAGTGTGTGTGTGTATGTTTGTGTTTGTACACACAAATCACGCTTTTATCCCTCGCGGGGAAGGCAGAGCTAACGGCCATAAATTTACGGTTGTGATCGCCACGTTTGTTAAACATTGAGGGTTGTATCAGAAAAGTTGTGTATCACTATAATGACAGGTTGTCAGCCTGTCGCCTAAAATTGCAATACACATGAAACCCTCAAGTCCCTTAGTCACCTCTTACGAGACTTACCTACAGGAAAGAAATGCGGTGATGCTATTCGGAGCCAGCATCACATAGAAAGAATCCCGCTCGTGAAAATAGGTTTAGTGTTTTTTCAGTAACACATTATGTCTATATTATTTGTAAGACGTGGCGAAAGCGACCGTATTTTTACCGTTTGCTTACCCCACAAGGGACAAAGGCGTGAGATGTGTATATCTTGGTGTAGGTATGTTTATGAAATCAACAAAAAGTTTTCTTACTTCATTGAAACCCATGGCGACCCTTACAAGCGATTGGGGCCAATAGACCGGCGATATACCCATTTACGCTATTTAAAAAAAAAATACTATGACTCATGTTTTTACAACGTACTTAGCTAACCAACACGCAATTGAAATATTTTTCTTTTGCTTATAACCAGAAACAAAGGGAAAGAATTTTTATGTAAATCTATATTGAAGTTAGACAAAAGCAGTGCCTTTAAGGGATCAAACTTTACTGGTTCTCTATACAAGTTACTAGGAATAGACCAGTCTAAATAGACCCCTTAAAATTTATTTAGAAAAACCTATTTCGTCAGATATTCATTCTGCGCCGTGTGAAGCCGGCTTAGAATAGAATCACCCCAACTCTACCCGTCTGTGACGTAAGAGGAATGATCATTCAAGAAATTGAAGAATTTATTAATTATTCTAAGAAATAATACAAAAGCATTTTGCTGCTCATGGCGTCTAATCAAAGAATGAGTGATACCAAAGAGGAACACCAAAGAGTTCCTACATTACACCTCCACACTAAATGTAAACATAGAACTAACTAAGAACAAAATTAATTAACTTAAATTACCTTAACAACACTGACTTCTTACAAAATTATAAAACAGAAATAAATTCTTTATACCACTACACATCCTCAAAACCAAACCGAACAGGCGGTCTACGAATCCGCTCAGAACGTCTCACTGGCGGCGGCGAAACCAACGGTTGTGGCGTCGGTGCTGATTCTGCCACTGTATCGGACGTTTCGTGCAAGTGGCTTCTTACATCAGACATAGGTGCACTTTCCTTATCTTGCGCTGTAACCGGTGCTGATTCTAACTGTTGGGCAACGACACCCTCACCACCAACGACCCTTGAACCCTGTTCTTCAAGACTTGGATAAGCTAAGCTTGATCTAGTAGATCTGCGCCTAATTTGGTCAATGTGCCTGGTCAAAGAGCGTCCGTCATCGCTAGCCAAAGTATACCTACGAGAATCATCCCTCCCGACTACAGTACCACCTGCCCACTTATCGCGGTTACCGTAATCTCTCGCCCAGACAGCGTCTCCCGGTGCTAACGTACGCGCCCCTACACCCCTCGCACCCTCTACTTGACGTTGCTGCGCCTGACATACTCGGTTTACTAGAGAACGATCGCTACGTAACAAATCTAACCGAGATCTTAATGCCCGACGCTGCAAAAGCATAGCAGGACTGTCCCCGGTCGTAGCATGAACGCTGTTCCTATACGCCAAAAGATAGGTCTGCAGAGCAGCATCAACATCTACCGCGTCTCTCTTAGCTTTTTTAATAGCTCGCTTGCATAGTTTAACCGCATTCTCTGCAGCACCATTGGACGCGGGATGGTAAACCGGCGAAAAAGATTGCCGAATACCATTTTGCAACAAAAAGTTCTTAAACTCAGCGCTCGTAAAAGGCGGACCTTGATCCGAAACCACCTCATTAGGTAAACCGAAACGCGCAAAAGTTGACCTCATAACTTTGATCACCGCCTCCGCATTAGTCCTGGGCATATCAAAAACTTCCAACCACTTGGTGCTCGAATCCACCATGACAAAAAAAGTTTTTCCCTCCATCGGACCTAGGAAATCAACGTGCAGTCTGCTCCAGGGCTGAGCTACGTATGGCCATGGACGAGGTAAAGCTCGCGTCGGCAGTGGAGCTTCCGCTGCGCAAGTAACGCATTGCTTACACATTAACTCCACGTCCGAGTCGATACCCGGCCACCAGACAAAACTGCGAGCTAACGATTTTGTTTTAACAATGCCCATATGACTGGCATGTAACTGCTTTAATACCTTTTCCCGCAACGAGCTTGGTATTACTACCCTGTACCCCCACATCAGGCAACCTCGCTCGACATAAAGCTCATTGCCTCTAGCCCGGAAAGGTTTCACTTCATCACTAATACCCAACGGCCAACCAGACTGAACATACGTCACGACTTTACTTAGCAAGACGTCTCTAGAGGTCTCTGCCCTAACATCGTCATTTGTTACCGGCAAAAAATTTTCAACGAAATTCAGGTATGTCACTTCTTGTACCCTACGAACAGAAGACGTCAACGGAGACAACCTGGACAACGCGTCTGCACAATTTTTAGCCGACGCTACGTACTCTATATCATAATTATAACCCGATAAAAGGATCGCCCATCGCTGTACACGTGAAGCTGCCATAACCGGTATACCTACTTTACTGCCAAAAATAAAAGTAAGCGGTTTGTGATCGGTACGAAGTGTAAACTTACGACCATACAGATACTGATGGAATTTCCTAACCCCAAAAATAATCGAAAGTGCCTCCCGGTCGATCTGCGCATAAGCGCGCTCAGCCGTCGTTAACGTTCGCGAAGCGAACGCGATAGGCCGCTCTCCGTCTGGCGTAATGTGAGAAATTACTGCTCCTACCCCGGTACCGCTAGCATCAGCCGTCAGCACAAGTGGAAGCTCCTGCGAGTAATGCACCAACACGTCACTGGAAACCAAGGCTCGCTTCACTGTATCAAACGCAGCCTGGCAATCTGAACTCCAAACATACTTCACATTTGCCCGCAAAAGATTGTACATCGGCGCCAGAATAGTACTAATATTCTTAACAAACTTCCCGTAGTACATGACCATCCCAATAAAGGCTCTCAACTCCGAAACGTTTGTCGGTGCTGAACAATCGACAATCGCATTTACCTTGTCGGGTGAGGTGTGAACTCCCTCCTTGCTAATCACATGCCCTAGGTAATCCACAGACTCGGCGAAAAAGGTACATTTACCTTTGTTTACCTTCAACCCACTAGATTGCAAACGCTGAAAAACTTTATGTAAGTTTTCCATGTGCTCGCCGTCATTAGCCCCCGTTATAATGACGTCATCTAAAAATACCCCCACCGACGGCAAATCTGCAAATAATTGTTCCAAACGTCTCTGAAAAATTCCTGGGCTTGATGATAACCCATACACTAGACGCTTGTACATAAATAAACCCTTGTGAGTATTAATCACTGTAAATTTCCTACTACGTTCATCCAGCTCAAACTGGGCATAGGCCTGCGATAAATCAATTTTACTGAATCGCTCCCCTCCATGTAAACGAGCTAACAAATCCTCAACCTTCGGTAGCGGATAGCGATCGATCTCTATGACCTTATTTATCGTCTGTTTAAAATCTGCGCAGATCCGAATAGACCCATCTTTCTTAACCACGGGCACTATTGGTGTGGCCCAATCAGAACGGTCGACGGGAATGAGAATGTCGTCACGCACCAGCTGATCCAGCGCACGCTCCACCGGCTCACGCAACGCATACGCCAGAGGACGCGCGCGCATGAACACGGGCTGCGTACCCTCACGAACGTGGAAGCTCACCGTACCGCCAGTAAAACGCCCCAAACCATCCGCAAACACCTCACAATATCTGGAACTGAAATGTTCTAGATTAAACTTCTCCTCTCTTCTGAGCTGATTTATAGTTTCATGCTTGCGTTTAATATCCAAAATATCCAATGCGGAAATCCACTGTCTGCCTAATAGTGCGGTCTTGCCCCCTTTGATAACGTACAAATCCAATTCTTTCGTTACATCCTGATAACTGACTAAAACCTTTACGAACCCCTCGGGTCGCACAGTTTCTCCCGTATAGTACCTTAATATAATACCGCATGACCTCATTGGTATTTCTTTATAATACCGCTCGTAATGCTGCAGACTTATACATGAAATGGGACTTCCCGTATCACATTCCATATTGAGACTACGTCCCTGCACGTTTAAAGGCAAGATTATGGGCTCACAATGCCCAATAGACAAAGAATTAATATCAATAACGATTACCTCGTCACTATCCGGATCAATTTGTTCTTCTGCTCCAATATGGTGGTGCTCGACCAGGTTTGGGCACATTCGTTTAAGATGGCCTATTCTATTACAGACCCGACAGGCATATTTTCTGAAACGGCACGTTGCCACGTCGTGCGTCGCTCCACAAGCTCGGCATCTATCCTGTCCACGCGGCGCCCGAGGCTGCCCACTCCCTGTAGGCGCATTTGGCCCAGTAGCTGTATGACTCGAACCCGCACGCTGGCCGACGGCCCCGCTACGAGGCGCACCTCCCGTGCCGCCACCGTAGGGACGTTCCCTAACATGCTCTGTCTGCCGTACTTCTCTCTGCCCTCCATATGCCATTCTGTGACAACACGCCGTGCTCCCAGCTTGAACTACCGCCGCCGCGTCTTTCTCAGCTGCTTCTAAACTCAGTGCCAACTTGTAAGCCTTGGCGTAGTCGAGACCGTCTTCGGCAAAAAGTCGCTGACGAATGCTTTCACTAAAAACATTGCATGCAAATTGATCCCTAAGATTTTCTTCCAAGTTCGTCTTGAAATCGCATTTAACCGACATCTTCTTCAAAATCGTCATATAATCCGCGATACTCTCACCTTGCTGTTGTTTCCGATTCCGAAACTTATACCTTTCAGCGAGAATACTTGGCTTCGGCTGTAAATGGTTTTCAAGTAAAAGTGACAACTCTTCGAAGGATTTTTCTCTTGGTTTCTGGGGCGTGCATAAACTCGCAAGCAACTCGTAACACTCTGCACCCACCACCGTTATTAATGTGGAGACCTGCAACGCCTCTTCCACCTTATTGACTTTGAAAAACTCCTCCAAGCGTTCCACATACGACGACCAGTTGCCCCTTTGAACGTCAAAAACTTCCATTTTGCCGACCGACATTTTGACTTAACGTATTACGACTACGTAACATAAATAATTTGTGAGACACGTAAAAGGTTCAAAAAGACTTTTACACGCATAAAAGGTTCAAAAAAATACTCGTCGCCATTGAAGAATTTATTAATTATTCTAAGAAATAATACAAAAGCATTTTGCTGCTCATGGCGTCTAATCAAAGAATGAGTGATACCAAAGAGGAACACCAAAGAGTTCCTACATTACAGAAATGAGCAGCATCATTTCCTGTAGATGCAACATCTTGCACTGCGCTCGCCGATCCACCTATTAAATTTGGTAACTATGGCTATACCTCCCGATAAGGGTAAGCCTTCATACTGTGTTCCAAAAAAAAAAATTCATTGGGTTGTTCATCTAGTTCAACTGTGATAAAAAAAAAAACATTGGGTCGTTCATCTAGTTCATCTTTCGTGTGGGACACCAAGTTGTTGAACAACACGGCATGAAAGACAGCGCCTATTTTTTTTTTCTCATGGCTGTATCTCAGAAAAGCATGTGCCAATAAAAGTTTTGCTAGAAGCCCGACCCTAAAAAGTTGAAAAACCGTTACACTTTGAAATTGGAATAGTCGGCAGCCATTTTGTTCCCTACAAGTCGCGTGAACTCGTGTGTTTTATTAAGCGATCTGAAGTTTGCGCGGGAAAATGGCGGGAACTAAGAACAGTCGGACGGGACATTTGTTTTTTATTTTAAAATTAGTTTTTCGCTGTTACATAATAAGGTGTAAAAATATTACCTGCAACAATTTTAAGGGATGAATCAGCCCCTGAAACTGTACAATTTTCCCCAAGAAACATTCGAAATAAGAGAATATTTTTTGGACCTCCCATACAAATTGACTTGGTCGGTGTCATTTTGTATGGGACGTCTATAATTATTTTTTCATATTTCAGCCTATGTTCCTTGGGGAAAGTACTTCAGTTTCATGGGCTTGTTCACCCCTTAAAATATTTGCAGCAAATTTTTTACACCCTGTATATCTGGTATGGTAAGAAAAAACTTGGTTTTTAAAGAAAGGATCCCTAAAGGATCCCCAACATTATTGTTGACATCCCGCTCATAATAATATGTCATATATTTTGATAGAATGATAAACAAAGATTACATATTTTTATGTCTTTTTAGTGAGGTTGGTTCAGCATGTCATGTCAGTTTCATGTTTTTTTCACTTGATAAATTTCCTTACTTTGTGGTTCTCAGTATTTTTTCCAAAACATCAGCTATCTTGCATATTCCTTCCCCTTACCTGAAAAAGAGAAAAAAATATTTTGTTAAAAATTATAAATAGCACAAAATTATGTCGAAATAAATACCTAAATATTTTTTTAAATATGGTGACACTGATTATCTTAGGAGTGTGCGACGGTCTTAAGACGTTATCTACCTATGGCGCATCGCACTCTTGACGCACTACGGAGCGCAAAAATATCGCAGCGGTCTGTCAGATCCGTACTAACAACGTTATGCCCCATACTATAGCCGCACTCGACGGATCACACTGCGATAGCGCTGCGTCAACAGAGGTTGAGCGGTTTTAGTATGAGGAGTGACGTTTCTAGTATGGATCTGAATCTGACTGACCGCTGCGATGTTTTAGCGCTTCGTCGTACGTCAAGTGAGTGATCCGCCTAAGTGAGGTGAGTACGGATAGAGGAAGCCTGTCCAGCAGTGGACGGTTGTAGCTGTAATAGTAGAAAATGGATATCACTTCAACTCCAATAGTTATCTTCTTTATTTAAGAACCATGCTCTTGTCGGTGGACCAACTGCCATTCATTTCTTTTCTCCGCCAGTGACTTCATCTCCTGATACGACACAGCATTCACATTCTCTATCAGCTGTTGACTTTTCATAAGTTCTCTTTTCTCTTTTCGTGTGAGACACCGAACCGTCTAACATACATACATATATCACGCCTTTATCCCTTGCGGGGTAGGCAGAGCGTTAACAGCCGTAAGAATACGGTCGCTATCGCCACGTCTGACATTTTTGAGTATTGTTTTCTAAGGTTGTTTCGGAAAACATGTGTATCACTATAGTGACAGGTTGTCAGCCTGTCGCCTAAAAATTGTAATACACCAATACTCTCGAGTCCCTTAGTCGCCTCTTACGACACCCACGGGAAGGATGTGGGGTGATGCTATTCTAAGCCGGCATCGCACGGCATCAGCCGTCTAACGACCCGCTGAAACTGATACTTCACCTCCAACAGTTATCTAATAAGTGGTTTCCCAGTTTCGGCACATTTTCTCGTTACAGCTTGCTTTGAACGGCTGACTCGCTTAACCCATGCGCTTCGCTTTGTTAACCGACCGGGCTATTACGCCTGTCAGCACAGACTAGTATTATTATTATCTGTGGAACTGAAACTTTTTAGAATCGACTTAGAATACACCGATCGAACCAATTCTACCGAAGGTAATAAAAGTAGTAGGTAAATAGACTTTTCATAAGTTGAAATTGACACTTCAACTCCACCAGTTATCTAGTAAGTGGTTTCTCAGTTCTCGTTCACAGTTGCTTTGAACGGCTGACTCGCTTAACCCGTGCGCTTCGCTTTGTGTTCTTGCTGAGCGGGAAGGTTAACCGACCTAGGCTATTACGAATGTCAGCACAGACTAGCATTATTATCTGTGGCACATAATCTGTGGTGCAGATTTATTATTTATTTTAGAATATATTAACCCAATTCTACTGAAGGTATCTTAAAAGCCGACTGCGGCACAAATCCAGGGAATGTGCAGCAACGTTGCCTGTGTACTTCTACAACGCCTGGCAAGTGTGGCGAATGTGGCTAATACCCTCCGATCATGGTAGGCTCTAACGGCAGTGGACTGTTGGGACTATAATAGTAGTAAATAGTCTTTTCATAAGTTGAAACTGATACTTCACCTCCAACAGTCTAGTAAGTGGTTTCCAAGTTTCGGCACATTACTTGTTAACAGCTTGCTTTGTACGGCTGACTCGTTTAACCCGTGCGCTTCGCTTTGTGTTCCAACTGAGCGGTAAGGTTAACCGACCTAGGCTATTATAAAATATTACGAATGTCAGCACAGACTATAATACATACATCTGACTAGGTTATCTAGGGGCTTGCCACAAAACATGTAGATGAGAATTCAACGTGCGTGTTCGTTTCTTCTGATAACTTAGGCTATCTGTAGATTTTTGGATATTAAGCTGAAACCGCGCAACTTCTGCACCGAAAAGAAGTGGCACAAAAAATTCTTATACTGATTTGTATGAACAAAACTGCATTATAGAGCATCGCAGTTAGTCACAATATTTGATACTCCGCTGCAGTGCAGTCGTAGCGCGGTTTCGTCTTAACAGCTTGCTTTGTACGGCTGACTCGCTTAACCCGTCCGCTTCGCTTTGTGTTCCAGTTGAGCGGTAAGGTTAACCGACCTAGGCTATTACGCCTGTCAGCACAGACTAGTATTATTATCTGTGGCACACAATATAATCAAGGCCCTCTGCGTAATGAGCGAACAATATTCTGACATTGGCAAATAACGACTCGTGAGATTTGGCGCCTAAAAAAATAAAAATAAAAGATATATAGGGCTGCCTACAGACGCATTTGCACGCGTGTTTGAAAAAAAAATACTACAGAAAAAAAAGCAAAAACACGTTCAACCTAGACGTGCGCTACCTTTTGTGCATATTCATTGGGGATAGGGCTGACTGACCCTTTTGATGCTAGAAAAAAGGATTTTTTTAAATTTATATTCCTGTCACTGGATAGATGTGCTTGATATGTTGCCGCAAAGAACGGAACGTAATATTTATTTTCTGTTTTTTTTAAACTTGGACTCTGACTCATTAGGACCGAAAGTGTCAGTGCATGCCAGATTGTCAGTCAATGTTGCAATGTTTTTTTTTAATCTTTTGTCTTTGGAATTTACACTGGAACCTAGTAACATAGCACGTTTAACGCCATCTATCGAGTTCTTGGAATATTAGTTTTTTTAATTTGCAAAAAGAAAACCTCCTATTGACAATCGTGAAAATGAAGTTTAGAAAATGAAGCTTGAAATAAAAAGTTCGTCATAAACCACGAAAAACCCGCATTATTCCCACGGGAAAATACGTACCAAGGTCGGGTGTGTTCTATCACACTTGGAGAATAATTAAGTACCCACTGAAGTGGCTGTTTTACGAGTTTTGAGGGTAATTATGAAAGTTATAAGTAGGTAGCTTTTCAGTTTGATGCCGTGTATACCGGCTTAAAATAACATCACCCTGTTTCTTTCCCGTAGGTATCGTAAAAGGCGTCCAAGGTACTCGAGAGTAAGTATTGGTGTATTACAATTTTTAGACGACAGGCTGACAACCTGTCACTATAGTAATACACATGTTTTCCGAAACAACCTTGGAAAACAATCCTCAATGTCAAACGTGGCACTAGCGACCTTATTCTTAACGCTCTGCTCACCCCGCAAGGGATAAAGGCGTGATGTACGTATGTATGTTTTCCAAGGTTGATCCAGAAAATATGTAATTCTACAGTTGTATTTATTAATTTAACCGTTTTTTTTACAATGATGATGATGAAACCCATATTCAAATAAAATTTTAATTCAAAATATGATATTTGAATGTGACTTAACCTGGGATTCGGGCCAGGTTAGCCTTCGGGTTGCAGAGGTCAGAGTGCAGTCGCTCTATGAATCTGGGTTCCACGTCAAATCCCCTAGGTTATGTAGCCGACACCGACAGAGAACGGGATAAGGGAAATGATGTTGTACACAATAGAACACAAAGAAAAACGGGTCGTATATTGACTAAATGCCTTATAATGTCACGAGTGATATAAACACAATATTGCCCGATACAAGCCATATTGATTCCCCTTTGACAAGAGCCTGTACTAATAGACGAGCCAACAATGGACACGTCTCGGGGCTAAGCCCCCTGACCTCCCAGCTGAGAGGGGGGTTGCGCCCCCCACGGCCACACGTGTTCGCGTTTTTACGAGTCGGAGAGTAGTTAAATTAGAAGTATGTAGAGAGGCTAGATAAAAGTGGCTGTAAAACTATACTTACACAGTCATGTGGTCGTGATTTAGAAATGGAAATTTTCTGTCTTGACAGCTCCACCTTTTTCTTTTTATAATAGGAGGTTTTCTTTTTGAGAAAAAGAACTAGTATTCGAAGAACTCGATAGATGGCGTTAAACTGACTATGTTAGATGTGTAGATTCCAAAGCCAAAAGACTACAAAAGCATTGCAACACTGACTGACAGTCTGGCATGCACTGACATTTTCGTTCCAAATAAGTCAATGTTTCAAAAATACAAATAAATATTACGTTCCGTTTTTTGCGGTAACATCTATCAAGCACAGCGCCATCTATCCAGCGACTAGAAAAATAATAATAAAAAAAAATCCCCATTTTAGATCAGACGGCGTTGCGTTAGGTTGAAATTTTGACATTTGAGTTATATTGGTACTTAACCAGACAAAATAAAGGCACTTTTCCTTGGAAAGAAACTTTTTAAGTTTAGCCGCGTGCCATCTATGTACACTTAAAAATTTACTAGATTTTAATAAAGAGTATTTTTTTTTGTTTTAATTGCACAATCATGAATGAACAACTTTTACTATACTTATACTATACAACTACTTTTACTATACAACTATAATTTTTACTATGCTATGGTGATGCTATTCTAAACCGTCACCACACGGCAATAAAACTCCAATGGAATTTTTATCTGAAACGTCCTGCCAAAAGAACAAAAGTTGAACGTGACAGTTCGTTAGAACTCTCGACTTTTATTGTGTTTCAAATGGAACGTCTTTTTTTCCTTTTAACCGACTGCGCAGAGTTGTAGTCGCACTGTAGGAATGTTTACCTATTTGATTTATAAACAAGTAACTAACTAAGGCGGATTGCACACTTGACGCACGACGGAGCGACAAATTATCGCAGCGGTCTGTCAGATCCTACTAGATCATACTAGAAACGTCACTCGCCGGACGACGCTGCTATAGCGCTGCCTTAAGCGCAGCGATTGAGCAGTTTTAGTATGGGGTTTGACATTTCTAGTATAGATCTGACAGAACGCTGCGATATTTTTGCTCTCCGTCGTGCGACAAGTGTGCGATCCGCCTAACTTCTCTGAAGTCCACTGAATTAGCGACCCGGAGAGATTCTTGGCTTTCGAAGCGAGATCTCAAAAAAGAACTTGTTCTTTGTAGATCAAATGTCTCCGATTATGTTAGGCTGGGGCACTAGTTGTTCAAATTCGGCATTTTTCCGTACTCACCACCTGCCATCTTGTATTGCATTATGGGTTTGCTAGGGTCATCTTAGCAAACACCATAACATAAGAATGTAAAAAATCATAATAATAATAATAAAATGTTTAGGCAGTAGGTAAAATTGCAATACAATTTTACGTCAAAATGTACAATCTAATGTTATATTTGTTAGTTAAAACTCCTTGTGTGCACCCATTTAACTTACTACTTGTAAACTTTCGTAGGTGTTAGCCTGATAAAGTAAAATTGAAGTACCAGTAGATTAAGTCATTTTGTTTAAATATGTACTTTGTATGAAATATTATGTTAAATAAAGAATTTTGAACAACAACAACAACCTGCCATCTTGGTTATACACGATAAATTATTGAATCAGTATAGTTTTTTGTCGATTTTATTTCTAAATTCAAGTTTGACGACGAGGATTCCAAAGACAATCCACATAATTACCGCAGTCGGTACGCGTTTTTTAATTATCACACTTCCTCTTATTCTCTAGTCGGTAACAGGTTGTATTCAGTTCTCTTTTCTGTCGATTACCCTCGTTCCAGTCTGTTAGTTAGTTTCAAGTTAAATGTTTTTTTTTAGTCTTAAGACACACCAGTCTCTTTCTTTTCGTGTAGGACACCGAGTCGTCCCACGATTTATTGAAACCTTAAGTCTGTAAAAAGGATGATCCTTGTGACGCTTGTGACCTTGGAGCAAATGCTATGACATTTTTTTTTATCGTTTATTTTTCAACACAATTAATAACATTAAAATGTTAGCAAACAATGGAACCATATCTTACCTGTGGGTGTAGTAAGAGGCGACTAAAATTAAATAAAAAATAAAAAAATAAAATAAAAAATAAAAAATAAAAAGATTTGAGGGTTGATGTGTTTTGCAATATTAGGCGACAGGCTGACAACCTGTCACTATGGTAATACACAGTCTTCTGAAATTACCCTCGAACATTTATCAGACGTGGCGAAAATGACGGTTTTATCAACTGTTTACGCTCTGCCTACCCCTCAAGGGATATAGGCGTGATTTGTGTATGTGTATGTATGTAAACAATGGAAGATAAAATTTATGTCATAGCATTTGCTTCAAGGTCATAAACGTCACAGGGATTTATCCTATATTTTACAGACTATAGGGTAATTTTTTTTTAACCGCATTTCATTACGATTTTGCTAGTGGTGAACCGTTCGTAAAACGCTCCTAAAATACCACCACTCAAATAAGACAATTTTGACAGATGTCATAACTCATACCCGTGATAGACAGAAATTATGTCATAACATTTAGGATGATTTTGACAGCTGCCATTTACCTAAATCTTATTCGAGAGGCGATAGGCGATCTAGAAAAAGAAGCTTATTACCGCAGTCGGTACGCGTTTTTTAATAATCACACTTCCTCTTGTTCTCTAGTCGGTAACAGGTTGAATTCAGTTCTCTTTTCTGTCGATTACCCTCGTTCCAGTCTGTTAGTTGACGACCGATGTGGCGCAGTGGTAGTGCGACTGCCTTTGACGCAGAAGGTCCCGGGTTCGATTCTCGGTGGGTCACTCACAAAGATGATATTTGTCTCTTTGTGAATTTGTTCCCAGTCTGGTTAGGACATTGCGGGCTGAACCACCCGATTGTCCGTAAGTAAGATGGTTCCGTGTTTCGGATGGCACGTTAAGCCGTAGGTCCCGGTTGCTGTCTATGATCACTTAGACGGCGGTCGTTACACAACCATGTCAGAAGCCTGCTACTTGTAGAAGGCGGTTGAAAAATTCTGACACTAGGGTTCATCGGGTCGTTGGACGATTCGGTGTCCCACACGAAAAGAAAGAAGTCTGTTAGTTAGTTTCAATGCGGGTTTTTTAGTGTCAAGACACACCAGTCCCTTTCTCTCTTTTCATCTGGGACCCGCCTAATAGTGTCGACGGACAGGTTGGTGAAACGAACACCTAACAAACTACTCCCACGGTCAAATTTCAAATTCAAATTTCAATCGTTTATTTCCAAGTAGATTCACAACGAATACTTTCAGAAAGTCAACGAATACTTTCAAAAGAGAGAGCGTCGGTGGCCAAGTGGATAGGACACCGGTCTTACAATCGTGAGACCAGAGTTCGATCCCCGCCATGTACCTACCAATGTGTTTTTACTCACGTACATTTACCGACTGCTCTTACGGTGAAGGAAAAACATCGTGATGAAACCCACATTCAAATAAAATTTGAAATCAAATGATATTTGAATGTGACTTAACCTAGGATTTGGGCCAGGTTAGCCTTCGGGTCGGGTTGCAGAGGTCAGATGGCAGTCGCTCTGTGTAAAAACTTGGTTCCACGTCAAATCCCCTAGGTTAGGTAGCCGACCCCGACAGAGGACGGGATAAGGCAAGGAGAATGATGATGACTTTCAGAAAGTCAAAAATTTACAATACAATACTGACACTTTAAAATAAATTAGTCATTGTAAAAAAGAGAAAATTGTCAGACACAATCTTCTCTTTTTTATAACAATTTTATGTTCCTAGCAGAAACGCGGCACGAGTGTGATAAAAAAGGCACTGCCTCGGGGCCGGCCAGGCTGACCACACAGCATGTAACTTACGCCACCACCGTCAATGTACGAAGTCAACCAATTAAAGTGAATATTTAAAAAAAATATATTTACATGTGACATGTAAATCAGCCGGACCCCCTGAACAGGAAAACCACCCAAAAACCTGCTCAAAAGTGCTCCTATTCTCAATTAACAATTTGTACCATAGGACTAGAAAACCATACTACTAAATTCCCGATCAGCTGAGCGACTTTGTATGGAACGTAGTAAAAAAAATTACGTTTACCAACATAGCCCCCATAGAAACAATTTGTTCAGTTTCAGGATCTGAGCACGCCTGCAAAATTTTCGTTACACCGTCTCTTACATCCTGTATAAGGTGCAAAAATATTAACTGCAAATATTTTAAGGGATGAATCAGCCCATGAAACTGAACAACTTTCCCCAAGAAATTATAGGTCGAAGCATGATATTTTTTTTTGTACTTCCCATACAAATTGACTTGGTCGGTTGGTAATTTTGTATGGGAGGTCCAATATTTTTCTTCATATTTCGACCTATGTTCCTTGGGGAAAGTTGTTCAGTTTCATGGGCTGGCTCACCCCTATAAATATTTGCAGCTAATATTTTTCACTCTGTATTTCTTTTAAAGGATACTAGCAGATCACTCCAAGTAATCATTATCCCGTGGTAAGTTGGACATTCCTCGGCACGAATTATACACAGACACACATACCTAATCACTCTAGGTAGGTTAAACCACATCAAAAACCTATTAAAAAACATACATACATACATATATCACACCTATATCCCTTGCGGGGTAGGCAGAGCGTTAACAGTCGTAAGTATACGGCCGCTATCGCCACGTGTGACATTCTTAAGGATTGTTTTCCAAGGATTTTTCAGAAAACATGTGTATCACTATAGTGACAGGTTGTCAACCTGTCGCCTAAAAATTGTAATACACCAATACTCTCGAGTCCCTTAGTAGCCTTTTACGACACCCGCGGGAAGGATGTGGGGTGATGCTATTCTAAGCCGGCATCACACGGCAAAGGTTACACATCATAGGTAGGTACCTATTAAAAAACCACATCAAAAACTGTCGCGTGTCTATCTATGATAGACAGAGAATCAGTTACTTCATTTTATACTTTGTATTGTGTACTTCTAATGTATTCGGAAATACCTGCCCTACATACATACACATATCACGCCTATATCCCTGGTGGGGTAGGCAGAGCGTCAACGACCGTAAAATTACGGTCGTTATCGCCAAGTCTGGCAAATATTGAGGGCTGTTTGCGATAATTCGTGTATCACTATAGTTATAGGTTGTCAGCCTGTCGCCTAAAAGTTGTAATACACCTGAAACCCTAAGTCCCTCAGTCGGCTTTTACGACACCCACGGGTAAGAAATGGAGTGATGCTATTCTAAGCCGGCATCACGCGGCAAAAAATACCCGCCCTATTTTGTACAAAATTTGAATTCTTCCCTTGTTTCAGAGTGTACGCTTTTTTCAACATCGTAATCGCAGAAAGCCTGGAGGAATCCACGTTTTCAAACCACGGCCCAATTTAGAGAGTTTTGTTTTGATTTTCGTTTTTAGAGATCCGTTGGTGGATCGCACACTTAACGCACGACGGACCGCTAAAATGTCAGATCCATACTACAAATGTGAATCCCCATAGTAAAACCGCTCAACCGCTGTTGTCCGTCGAGTGCGGTTTTAGTATGGCGAGTGAAGTTTCTAGTATGGATCTGACAGAGCGCTGCGATATTTTAGCGCTCCGGTGTGCGTCAAGTGTGCGATGCGCCGTAACGGTAAAGGTTACTGTCTTTTTCTCCTTTCGTGTGGGACACCGAGTCGTCCAATGACCCGACGAACCCTGGTGTCAGAGTTTTTAATCACCTGCTACTAGTCTGACATGGTTGAGTAACGACCGTTGTCTCACTAACCGGGGCGTACAGCTTAACGTGCCCTCAAAAACACGGGACTCTTTCTTACGGACAATCAAGACTAAAGTCCTAACCAAACTAGAAACAAATTCACAAACCTATAAGTAGATATTAATTTTGTGAATCAACCCACCGATAACCAAACCCGGAACCGGAAAAATGAGTTTCAGCTGTTGCAAAAGCTGCTAATCGTTTTCCTGTTGGAATAAGACCTTTTCCCGGAATATATTATTCATTTAAACCTGCCTCTTGAATCACTATTTATTGCAAAAAACTACATCATAATCCGTTGAGTACTTTTAAAGATCTAAGCATACAGTCCAGTAAAAAATAATAGACAAAAAATTTAGGGCCTACTTTCTTAGCGATCAATCAAATCCGACAGATAACGCTTACTTACATATGGCAACAATTTTTCATAGATATTTTTAAATTCTATTTTATTTCATTTTTACTCTTTTTTGCTGGACTGTAGAAGTATATACAGACAGAAGCGAGAAGCGACTTTCCTCAACTATGTAGTAACGTTTTTCCTCGACCCTACGGAACCTATATCAGCTACTATACAACTCGCGCTTGACCATTCCTTTTAAGGCATATTTGTTTGGGAGCTTCGTTTAGCTCGGAGCCGTTGTGTTGTAAAAAAAAACGTAAGGTTGTCATCAAATTAGACGACTTGTTTACAAAACATGGTAAATAAAGGAAATAAAATTAGACACGATGACATTAGTTAATCTCTTTTCTTGTGGGACACCAGGTCGTCCAACGACCCACTGTACCCTGGTGTCTGAATTTTTCAACCGCCTTCTACAAGTAGCAGGCTTTTGCCATGGTTGTGTAACGACCGCTGTCTAAGTAATCATAGACAGCAACCGGGATCTACGGTTTAACGTGCCATCCAAAACACGGAACCATCTTACTTACGGACAATCGGGTGGTTCAGCCCGCAATGTCCTAACTAGACTGGGAAAAAAATTCACAAAGTGATAAATATCAACTTTCTGAGTGACCCACCGAGAATCGAACTCAGAACCTTTTGCGTCACATGCAGTCGCACTACCACTGCGCCACATCGGTCGACAGTGTCATGACATTAGCGTCGAATAGATTATGATCTAATTACTGAACATACATACATACATATATCACGCCCTTACCCTTTGCGGGTTAGGCAGAGCGTTAACAGCCGTAAGAATACGGTCGCTATCGCCACGTCTGACATTTTTGAGGATTGTTTTACAAGGTTGTTTCAGAAAACATGTGACATAGTGACAGGTTGTTAGCCTGTCGCTTAAAAATTACCAATACTCTCGAGTCCCAGTCACCTCTAAAAATGTTACATACATACAGATATCACGCGTTTATCCCTTGCGGGGTGTCTAGAGTGCCAACAGATAAAAAAATTGATACCCGACGGGCGCTACCACTACAGTGGCAGGTTGTCAGCCTGTCGCTTAAAATTGTAATATGTAGGTATGAAAACCGCCTTGTCCCTTGGTCTTACAGTACCCGCTGAAAATAAATGGGGTGATGCTATTCTAAGCCGGCATCAGACAGCATTAGAATTATCTTTATGAGGACGTCTGGTGCCGGTTCATAATAGCATCACCCCAAAGAGTCACAACTTTTCACCCGTTTTCTTTTTTCCAAATCTGTGTATAAAACGATGCATTATTCTATTCCTCCAACGAATCCCCAAAAAACCTTTAGGCGGATCGCACACTTAACACACGACGGAGCGCTAAAATATCGCAGTGGTCTGTCAGATCCATACTAGAAATGTAAATCCCTATACTAAAACCGCTCAACCGCTGTTGACGCTGCGCGCGCAGCGTCGTCCGTTGAGTGCGGTTTCAGTATGGGGAGTGACGTTTCTAGTATGGATCTGACAGACCGCTGCGATATTTTAGCGCTCCGTGGTGAGTTAAGTGTGCGATTCGCCTTAAACCGTAAATAATTTAGGTGTGTAGGCTAATGGGCATACAAGGTTTTAATTTTTTATAAAGTTCTCAACTCTGTGGTAGACCCATTCTGCCGGGGGGTATTATTACTCTGCGCGTGTTTAGAATTTTTAACGGCGTTTGTGTTAAAAAAAAAAGTTGCCATGTGGTGCCAGTTTAGAATAGCATCACCCCAATAGGATGTTAGTAGATAGATACATAGTCAGTTCAACGCCATCTATCGATTTCTTCGAATACTAGTTTTTTTTTAATTCTCAAAAAGAAAACCTCCTATTACAGTTTTTTACGTAGCTCAGCCCAACCTACTGACAAAAAAAGTCCGTTATAACATAGAACCTCCTCGGTTTTTATCATGGGTTAAAACCTCTTTCTCACTACGATGTAGTGTTTGTAGAGGCAACTATATCTATCAATCTCGTGTCTATTCTTAACCTTGATCGCTGCTCGGAACTCAATTTGTCAGACAACAAAAGAACATCTATGTTATAACTAAGGCGGATCGCACACTTGACGCACGACGGAGCGCAAAAATATCGCAGTGGTCTGTCAGGTCCATACTAGAAACGTCACTGCCCATACTAAAACCGCACTCGACAGACGACACTGCGATAGCGCTGCGTCGACAGCGGTTGAGCGTTTTTAGTATGGAGCTTGTCATTTCTAGTATGGATCTGACAGACCGCTGCGATGTTTAAGCGCTCCAGCGTGCGTCAAATGTGCGATGCGCCTCAGCCAACAAAAGAACATCTATATTATAACTAAAGGTACTTTTAATGGGAAATACAGGATGTAAAAGTATTTGCTAAGGGGTAAATCAGCTCATGAAACTGAACAACTTTCCTCAAGGAACATAGGTGGAAATATGAAAAACTTTTTTTGACCTTCCATACATATTGACGTGGTCTATCTTCTTCTTTTTCGTGTGGGACACCGAGTCGTCCAACGACCTGATGAACCCTAGTGTCAGAATTTTTCAACCGGCCTATTACATGATTGTCTTGATTTAACGTGTGATACAAGCACACATTTAAGGGCGTCGGTGGCCAAATGGTTAGTACACCGGTCTTACAATCGTGAGACTCGGGTTCGATCCCCGCCATGTACCAATGTGTTTTTACACATTTGCCAACTGCTCTTACGGTGAAGGAAAAACATCGTGATGAAACCCACATTCAAGTAAAATTTGAAATCAGATGATATTTGAATGTGACTTAACCTAGGATTCGGGTTGCAGAGATCAGATCCACGGTTCCACGTCAAATCCCCTAGGTTAGGTAGGTAGCCAACCCCGACAGAGAACGGGATAAGGCAAGGAGGATATGAAAGATTTCCACACGGAATCGAATTACGATTTCGCAGGAGTTGATCCCCAGTCGTTGCAAACTTCCGTGTGCGAAATTGAATTACGACGTTTCAGAAATTGACTCCGTGAGCCGAGACGCAATATGTCAGACAACAAAAGACGATCTATCTTTTATCTAACGGAGGGTAGTTGTGAATAGGTAGATAATACAAAGATCTGTCGATAGTAACACAATATTTTCTTGGAAAATTCTTGTTAGGCGGGCGGGTTTTTAGGGTCGTTTGTTGACTCAGAGTCCACACTAGTTAGTATTTAGTATTCTATAATATATTAAGCCATAAGGTTTCCTTTTAGTTTTACATTTATCATAATTGTATGCTCATTAGCAGAACATAGCGACCTAAAATACAGTGATAACACTTTTTATATTTACCTATGTATGATTCACAATAAATGCCATTTGAATTTGAATAATTTGGAAGCAATTATCATTATTATGACATAGTCATGATAATTCTTCTTCTTCTTTTCGTGTGGGACACCGAGTCGTCCAACGACCCGATGAATCCTAGTGTCAGAATTTTTCAACCGCCTTCTACATGTAGCAGGCTTCTGACATGGTTGTGTAACGACCGCCGTCTAAGTGATCATAGACAGCAACCGGGACCTACGGCTTAACGTGCCACCCGAAACACGGAACCATCTTACTTACGGACAATCGGGTGGTTCAGCCCGCAATGTCCTAACCAGACTGGGAACAAATCCACAAAGTGATAAATATCAACTTTGTGGTTGACCCACCGAGAATCGAACCCGGAACCTTCTGCGCCACATCGGTCGCCATGAGTCATGATAATGCCATGAATTAACTGACCTCAATATTCTTCTCTATAGTACCATGACATGATGTTTTTCTTTGTTGATACATTTTCTGGTATGTGTTTAAAAACTGTCAAAGTAAGCCTATTGGAAAACCTGATTCATTCAATGCCGTGCCGTATGCCGTGTGATGCCGGCTTAGAATAGCATCACCCCACATCCTTCCCGTGGGTGTCGTAAGAGGCGACTAAGGGTTTCGAGAGTATTGGTGTATTACAATTTTTAGGCGACAGGCTGACAACCTGTCACTATAGTGATACACGTTTTCTGAACCAACCTTGGAAAACATACATACATACATATATCACGCCTTTATCCCTTGCGGGGTAGGCAGAGCGTTAACAGCCGTAAGAATACGGTCGCTATCGCCACGTCTGACATTTTTGGGTATTGTTTTCTAAGGTTGTTTCAGAAAACATGTGTATGACTATAGTGACAGGTTGTCAGCCTGTCGCCTAAAAATTGTAATACACCAATACTCTCGAGTCCCTTAGTCGCCTCTTACGACACCCACGGGAAGGATGTGGGGTGATGCTATTCTAAGCCGCCATCACACGGCATACTTACTACAGCTACTTTTTAAAAGATCAAAAACGGTCTTTTGTTTGAAGAACTATAGTACGACTTCACGCCGTAAGTATTTGGATGGCGTCAAAACACTTACTTTTATATTATTTTTCTGTTTATTAATTCAAACTTTGAATACTTCGAAAAGTGATGAATGAAGTCCGTAGTGTTTTAGGCCAATAGTTTTAAGCGTACAACTTTTATATATTTTTAATTTTTGACGACCGGTGTGGCGCAGTGGTAGTGCGACTGCCTCTGACGCAGAAGGTTCCGGGTTCGATTCTCGGTGGGTCACTCACAAAATTGATATTTATCACTTTGTGAATTTGTTCCCAGTCTGGTTAGGACATTGCAGGCTGAACCACCCGATTGTCCGTAAGTAAGATGGTTCCGTGTTTCGGATGACACGTTAAGCCGTAGGTCCCGGCTGCTGTCTATGGTCACTTAGACGGCGGTCGTTACACAACCATGTCAGAAGCCTGCTACTTGTAGTAGGCGGTTGAAAAATTCTGACACTAGGGTTCATCGGGTCGTTGGACGACTCGGTGTCCCACACGAAAAGAAGAAGAATGGCCCAGGAAACTAGCGAATTGAGTCTCTGATTTATACGAAACCACCGGCCCGAGCCCACCGTTTGCACCCGATGTAACTAATTTTCCCGTAGGAATAACACATTTTCCGTGTGTAATCCAGTATAAACAAAAAAAACGCGTTAAAATACGTTAAGTGGGTGATTACCGTGTGAGAATAGCATCACCCCACATCCTTTCCGCGGGTGTCGTACGTAAGAGGCGACAAAGGGATTCGAGAGTATTGATGCATTACAATTGTTACGCGACAGGCTGACAACCTGTCACTATAGTGATACACATGTTTTCTGAAACAACCTTGGAAACAATCCTCAAAAATGTCAGACGTGGCGATAGTGGCCGTATTCTTACGGCCGTTAACGCTCTGCATACACCGCAAGGGATAAAGGCGTGATATATGTATGTATGTATGTTGAAGGAATTAGCGGTAACCATAACAGAAAAACACAAAAAGCGACTTTATTTTATACTTACATATGTTTTGAAAGAATGTCCAATATTCAGATAAATTCAAAGGTTAATGCGCCCATGAAATTAAATGTCTCTCAAAATAAAAAGAGCGATAAAATAACATAAAAATTGCAGGCGAATCGCACATTTAACGCACGACGGACCGCTAAAATATTGCAGCGGTATGTCGGATCCATACTAGAAACGTCACTCCCCACTCGACAGACAACGCTGCGATAGCGCTGCGTCGTCAGCGGTTGAGCGGTTTTAGTATAGGGATTGACATTTCTAGTATGGATCTGATAGACCGCTGCGATGTTTTAGCGCTCCGTCGTGCGTTAAGTGTGCGATCCGCCTAACATCTTTGCGTCGGTGATCTTTTTAACAATAAAAACAATTTTGTTTTTATTTGATTGGATGGGCGTGACAGTGACTCCCTCAGCTTTTTTAGGGTTCCGCTCCCAAAGGGTCTAACAGGACTCTTTTCTCTTTTCGTGTAGGACAACGAGTTGTCCAACGACCCGATAAACTCTAGCGTCAGAATTTTTCGACCGCCTTCTACAAGTAGCAGGCTTCTAACATGGTTGTGACCGCCATCGTGATCATAGACAGCAGCCGGGACCTACTACTAAAAGTGCTATCCGAAAAACGGAACCATCTTACTTACGGACAATCGGGTAGTTCATACCGCAATGTCCTAACCAGACTGGGAACAAATTCACAAAGTGATAAATATCAAGTTTGTGAGTCACCCGCCGTGTATCGAACCTGGAACCTTTTGCGTCAAAGGCAGTAGCACAACCACTGCGCCACATCGGTATGACATTTCTAGTGTGGATCTGACAGAAAGCTGCGATTTTTTGTGCTCCGTCGTGCGTCAAGTGTGCGATCCGCCTTAGTAATATTTGGACAATAAATATCCCAATATAACTTTCGTATATTATTCTTTTAAGTACCTTGTCAAGTTCCGAATAATGTCAATCAAAAAAAAGCAAGCTTATTGTTGCCTCATTTTACATATTCATTCATTCGTTCATTCGTTCATTCATTCACTCATCACAGAATGCTTAATATAATTTTTACACAATAACGTCTGTCGTGTCGTGTCGATAAGGAAAATGACGTTTATTATTATATTGGAAGTGTGAACAAGTTGAATAACATTTTCGAAATGAGATTTATAGATACATATTATATTTATCCATGAAAAGAAGCATAAAATTAATAGATTGTAAGACCGGTGTCCTAACCACTTGGTCACCTACGTACATATCTACGTACATACATACATACATATATCACGCCTTTATCCCTTGCGGGGTAGGCAGAGCGTCAACGGCCGTAAGAATACGGTCGCCATCGCCACGTCTGACATTTTTGAGGACTGTTTTCCAAGGTTGCTTCAGAAAACATGTGCATCACTATAGTGACAGGTTGTCAGCCTGTCGCCTAAAAATTGTGTTACACCAATACCCTCAAGTCCCTTAGTCGCCTCTTACGACACCCGCGGGAAGGATGTGGGGTGATGCTATTCTAAGCCGGCATCACACGGCGTCACGGCGGCATATCTACAGGGTGTAAAAAATTTTGCTGCAAATATTTTAAGGGTTGAATCAGCTCATGAAACTGAACAACTTTCCCCAAGAAACAGGTCGAAATATGAATTTTTTTTTTATAGAAGTTGACAGTGACGGTCAGTTTCATGGGCTATTCATCCCTTCAAAAATTTGCAGCTAATATTTTTACACCTTATATACAGGGTGTAAGAGACAGTGTAACGAAAACTTTGCAGGCGTGCTCAGACCATGAAACTGAACAACTTTTTATATGGGGGCTATGTTGAAACGAAAAAAAATTTCGACCTTCCATACAAAATTCGCGATCAGCTGACTGGCTTTGTATGGGAACTCGATTTTTCGTTTCCGAACATAGCCCCTATATAAAAACTTGTTCAGTTCAGTCTGAGCACGCTTGAAAAGTTTTCGTTACACCGTCTCTTACATCCTGTATATTGTTTAAATCAATAATAACGGATTTGCCGTGTGATGCCGGCTTAGAATAGCATCACCCCATATCCTACCCGCGGGTGTCGTAAGAGGCGACTAAGGGACTCGAGGGTATTGGTGTATTACAATTTTTAGGCGACAGGCTGACAACCTGTCACTATAGTGATACACATGTTTTCTGAAACAACCTTGGAAAACAATCCTCACAAATGTCAGACGTGGCGATAGCGACCGTATTCTTATGGCCGTTAACGCTCTGCCTACCCCGCAAAGGATAAAGGCGTGATATATGGATGTAATAATAACGGAGCTAATACAATTTTCTACGTAATCAACCGCCCACATTACAAACAACATATTAATAGGTACGTAAGCGATCATTATAACCAGGAGTCCATTAATTTAGAGATAAGATTAGATACACACAAATACACAAATCACGCCTATATCCCTGGCGGGGTAGGCAGAGCGTTAACGACCGTAAAATTACGGCCGTTATCGCCACGTCTAACAAAATGTTTGAGGGTCGCTACAGACAAGTCGTGTATCACTGTAGTGACAGGATGTCAGTCTGTCGCCTAAATATGTAATACACGAAACCCTCGTGTCCCTTAGTCGCCTCATACGACACCCACAGGAAAGAAATGGGATGATGCTATTCTAAGCCGCCATCACACGGCAAGCCGGCATCACACGATTAGATACTAGTAAGATTTGATAATATACAGGTTGCGGGTCGCACACTTGACTCACGACTGAGCGCTAAAACATCGCAGCGGTCTGTCAGATCCATAGAAATGTCAATACATACATACATACATAAATCACGCCTTTGTCCCTTACGGGGTAGGCAGAGCGTTAACGATCGTAAAATTACGGTCTTCATCGCCACGTCTGACAAGTGTTGAGAGCCCTTTTAGATGATTCATGTATCACTGTAGTGACAGGTTGTCAGCCTGTCGCTTAAAATTGTAACACACATGAAACCCTCGAGTCCCATAGTTGCCTCTTACAACGCCCGCGGGAAGAAAAGGGGTGATGCTATTCTAAGCCGGCATCACACGGCATAAATGTCAATCCCCATGCTAAAACCGCTCAACCGCTGTCGACGCTATTGCAGTGTCATCCGTCGAGTGAGGTTTTAGTATGGGGAGTGACGTTGCTAGTATGGATCTGACAGACCGCTGCGATATTTTAGCGCTCCGTCGTGCGTCAAGTGTGCGATCCGCCGGAGTTCATTAATTTAGAGATTAGTTAATATACAAGTAAGATGAGTTAATAGAAAGATTTGGAATACAGTAATAAGGCGTAACAATGTTAGCTGTAAATATTTTAAGGGGTGAATCAGCTTATGAAACTGAACAACTTTCCCCAGTGAACATGGGTCGAAATAAGAAGAAAAAAGAATTTGGACCTCCCATACAAAAAGTACCAACCAAGGCAGGTAGTACGTGGGGTCCCATTTTTTTTCTTATTGTAATCTATGTTCCTTGGGGAAAGTTGTTCAGTTTCATGAGCTGATTCATCTCTTGAAAGGAAGTTACATACATACATATATCACGCCTTTATCCCTTGCGGGGTAGGCAGAGCGTTAACGGCCGTAAAAATACGGTCGGTATCACCACGTCTGACATTTTTGAGGATTGTTTTCCAAGGCTGTTTCAGAAAACGTGTATCACTATAGTGACAGGTTGTCAGCCTGTCGCCTAAAAATTGTAATACACCAATACTCTCGAGTCCCTTAGTCGCCTCTTACGACACCCGCGGGAAGGATGTGGGGTGATGCTATTCTAAGCCGGCATCACACGGCAAGAAAGGAAGTTACTCTTCCAAATACCCTGTTTTACCGCCGTATGGTTCTTTCTTCTTCGTGTGGGACAACAAGTCGTCCAGCGACCCGATGAACCCCGGTGTCAGAGTTTTTCAAACACCTACTACTAGTAGCAGGCCTCTAACATGGACCGAAAAAAAAAACTTCCTCTTATACAAAAGCTACGTTCAGCTAACTATATTTGTATGAGAAGTTGTAATTTTTTTCTTATTAAATTATTTTTTTTTTCGTTTCATCCCAAGTTGACCATTTAGAAGATCAACCGTATATTAGTCTATCTTAGTGATAGTATGCAAAACCATTTTACTTAGACCCCTGAATAAATCACACCACATTGACACTGAATATAAAATTGTAGCAACCGTAGCATTAAGTCTACGTTCGTAGCAAAGCTCTACGACAAAATAAATAAAAAACCTAGCTCGTAGCGAGCGTCTACGGTTGCTATATTTTTTTTTATTTACTTAGCAACCGAAGACGCTCGCTACGGTTACCGTACTTCTTTCTCAAAAGCATTTTTTACACGTAATCAACGTTTAAAGTAAAATTATCTCCTAAAGGTTCTTAATTCAAAAAGCGCGGCTCAATAAGAACAATCCTTTACACAAAAACTGTACATAAAGAAAAAAAAACTTACCGTAATTCGAAACTCCAAAACCAGCCAGCACACAACACAAAAAAAAAACTAAAACTCCAACTGTATATTAGCGTTATTTTTCCCGCGAACGTGTATAGTACATGATCGGGTCGTGTGGTACGCGACGGTAGCGACCTCTCTCGACAGAGGCTGGCGCGCGACTGAGCGGGGTGCAGAGGCGAGCTGGGTTATGTACTTGACGTTAGGGTTGCCAGGCTGGCAGGAAAGCGTGGAGATTGTATAACTATGAATGCTTATATCTGTTATTTCGCGATGAGAGTCTCTTATTCAGAAAAAGAAGAACCACTTGGGATACCGAGTGGACGAACGACCCAATACGAGGTTTTCTTTATGAGAATTAAAAAAGAATAGAAGAATATTCTAAGAACTCGATAGATGGCGTTGAACCGACTATTATGTTACCAAATTTTTGTGTAGAGTCCAAAGCCAAAAGACTAAAAAAACATTGCAACACTGACTGACAGTCTAACATGCACTGACACTTTCGTTCCAAATGAGTCCGAGCCCAAGTTGAAAAAAAAACTAAAACTAAACATTACTTTCCGTTCTTTGCGGTAACATTTATTATTATTTATTATTTATTATTTTATTTATTTATTATTATTTATTAAGATTTATATACACATTGCCATACAGGCGTACCCAAGGCGCCACCTATCCAGCGACTAGAATAATATTTAAAAAGAAATAAAAGAAAATTCTCTATTAATCTTGATGAAATCTGACTCCTTCATGCCAATTCTTAGGGCTGATTGTCTAGCTGTCATAGGAATTGTCTTCTGCTTACTTTGACAGTTGAATCCGATATCGACGGCATCCTAACACATTTTTGACAATTGATTAGCCTTATCTTACTTAGCCTTCGTCGTCTCACTGCTGGGCAAAGGTTTCTTTCCATGCTGTACTGCTCTGAGCCTCCAGTGCCTTGTTTTTCGACTACAGGCTACAATTTCTACAGGTGAAATTCGATGTATATTGCGTAGCGGGTCAAAAATCCTGGTTTTATAATGTCCCACCGGCTACGCAATGTACATCGAATTTCACCTGTGCTTTCGTTGCTAGGCCGCAGGTGGCAATCCTTACTAAATGTATCCTGCTCGTCGCGCCACCTGGGACGCTATTTTTTTGACGTGCAGTGATATTAAGGGATCATCCTATTTACATATCACAATTGAAACAAATTCAGTGTTTAAACTAGAATGCAGTGTTTCGATAATCATCAAAGTTAATGTTTTCATCAACCTTCTCACTCGTACTTAGTAAATCACACACACACACACAGTCATATCACGCCTTTATCCCTTGCGGGCACAGCGTTAACGGCCGCAAAATAATGTCGTTATCGCAATGTCTGACAAATATTTGAGGTTCGTTTTGATAATTCGCATATTACTACATTGACAGGTTGTCAGCCTGTCGCCTAAAATTGCAATACACTGAATCCTCGAGTCCATTAGTCGCCTCTTATCCACCACGGAAAAGAAAAGGGGTGATGGCTATTCTAAGCCGTGATTAACAAAGGTACCAGAAAATATTTTTTCAATATTTTTGTACATTTGTCATAGCTACAGTCTGGCAACCCACATTACTAAATATAGGTAGGCGGTGTAGTGAAGCCGATGCGTAAAACGGTGTAACTGTGAAACCCTGTTTTTGAAGGTATGATGTAATTGGATATTTTGTTAAATGGGTAATGTTCATAATAATATGGCTTGATAGGAATAGTGAATCTGTATAAGTTTAACAGTTTGCAAATTAACGTTTGGTAAATATTTCTACTTAAATAACATTTTTGTAGGTATTCTTACATTTCTTTATTACTATTATTGCAACTGCCTGGCTGATAAAGTTAATTAATAATAATAATTTCTTTGATAAGCATAACTTACCAGGGACCAGTTTAAATTTGCTTTTCATACAGTTCATAAGAAAACCAGTATAAGTTAACATTTTCAAGCAGAAGGTCATTAGTGCATTTTCTTCTTATATCTCTTTTAATTCTAGTTCAGTATAATAAGTTGATTTTTACAACATCTAAAGTATAAACTGCTATTTATACATACAACTTTTTCATTTTATGAACGTGATTTCAATGTATTTTTGTTACACTCTTTGTTTGATTGGATATTTTTTATACTTATGTTCAAATAACAATATTTCTTATAAATTTATAAAGAAAAAGTTTTTAAATCTTGTATTCTTGTACCATACAAATTCGTAGCACTTGCCTACGAAAATCGTAGAGTTCACGTAGGCATTAGCTACACATTGGTAAAAAGTATTACTAAAATTCAGTAATAAATTAGGTTACACTCTTTTACTTCTAGGTAAGTGGTAAAAGGTACTTACATCACACATGTGGAAAAAGGGTATACGTGCAAAATTCTATTTTTGCAGCTTTGGGCTGAAAAGCTGGGCCTGTTAAGCAATTTTAAAGGGTTGAGCGATAATTGACAAAAAAAAGTTTTAAATATCGGCTTACAAAGGAGTTTTTAGGGCGAAAAATATGTGACCTAAAATACCTAAAATAAAATACATGTGACCAAGCCTTTGAGTATCAAGTTTCGGTTACCTAGAAATTGAAAAGTACCTATTATAGTGTCAAGTCACACCAGAGGCTTATCACGCGACGGCATGTTCCGCTAAAAAATCGACACATACTACAAGGTTTTAGTGAAAGTACTAACTTCCTTTCAAGGCATGAACCAGCACATGAAACTGAACAACTTTCCCCAAGGAACATAGGTCGAAATATGAAAAAATATCTCACCTCACCAGTTGGCTGGTACATTTTGTATAAGACGTCCAACATTTTTTTCATATTTCGCCTTATGTTACTTGGGGAAAGTTGTTTAGTTTCATGGACTGGTTCACTCCTTGAAAGGAAGTTACTACTTTTCCTAACACACTGTACGTGTATTGTTTTTTTTTTTACTAACCTGACTGACCTAACCTAAAACCAATTCGAACATTAATTCCTTCGAAATTGTGAAGTACGTATTTTGATATGTTGATCCAATGAGTATTTTTTCGACTGATAGCAACAATAGCCCAAGCTAGGTAGCGCTTCGCAGATTGAGGGATCATCTGTGAAGTTCAGTGCGCAATAATAAAATAAACTATTATCTCCATCTATGGGAAATCATACATACACAAATCACGCCTTTATCCCTTCCGTGGTAGGCAGAGCGTTAACGATCGTAAAATTACGGTCGTTATTGCCACGTCTGACAAGTACTGAGGGACCTTTTCGATGATACATGTATCACTGTAGTGACAGGTTGTCAGCTTGTCGGCTAAAATTGTAATACACATGAAACCCTCGAGTCCCTTAGTTGCCTTTTACAACACATACAGGAAGAAAACGGGTGATGCTATTCTAAGCCGGTACCACACGGCAAATCGCTAAAATCGCTGATGAGTTTTTACATCATTCGCGCGAGCGCCATCTGCTAGGAACTAGGTGATTCTGAAAAAAACTCAGCAGTGATTTCCCATAGACAGCATAATTTTCCAATTAGTTTTTTTTTTGTTTTTTACCATCCACTGAATTTGACAGATAATTTCCTCAATCTGAAAAAGCGACATCAGCGCCATCTAGCTCAAACTATAGTTTATAAAATATAGGATGATCCCTGTGACGTTTGTGACCTTGGAGAAAATGCAATCACATAAGGTCCATTATGCTAGTAAACAAAGGAAAGTGGACTTTATATCATAGCATTTGCTCCAAGGTCACAAACGTTACAGGGAATTCAAACGTCATCCTATAGAATAAGGAATATATTCGAATCAGGTACCTCCTATAGCCTAAAATATTCCTAAATATTTATTTATTTTCCCTTTCTGTCATTGGAAAAAAAATCAACATAATCACACACTTCCCGGAAATGTCCAAACATTTGATCAAACCTTTTGGCCCTTCCGGAAAACGACTTATTTAGTTAAAGGCACACCCACACTGTACTTAGTATTATTGTCAGGACACACCTGTGGCATTATCTGCAACGGATTTTCCTAGTTTAATTAGTTTTTTTTTTATCTAAGTTGTTAGGTTAATTTTTTATTATTATATGTCATATGTTCGGGGGCTATTTATTTATTTGATAGAACAGGGGTTGGTCCTGAGAAGACCAAGAGCCACTGCGACCTTTGCAGATCTATTGTGGCAAAATAAGGGCTATATTGGTAAATGAAAAAAAAACGACCTTTCATACAAAATTCCCGATCAGCTGACTGATTTTGTCGAACTTGGAAAATCAGTCGTGTTGAAAGCCTGTGACTTATACAAAACGGCTACTTTTGTACAAACATCTGGTTTGATGGAGTTGTCAGACATCTTGCGTTACGCATACGTTAAAATTACGCAGCAATGGACGTCAAGTGTGACAACCACAGGCACACATACTGCGAATTATTCCGCTACGGAAACTCCACAGGTATGGCCCGACACTCCCAAAATCTTCGATTTCTCCAACCAAACACTAAGCAAAAAGGTATCAACTGCTAAAATAATACCTCCAACCAAAAATACTCATCTTTGGTGGATCACACTTAACGCACGACGGACCGCTAAAATATTGCTGCGTTCTGTCAGATCCATACTAGAAATGTCAACTAAAACCACCGCTCAACCGCTGTCGACGCAGCGCTTTTGCAAGTCATCCGTCGAGTGCGGTTTTAGTATGGAAAGTGACGTTTCTAGTATATATCTGACAGACCGCTGCGATATTTTTGCGCTCCGTCGTGCGTCAAGTGTGAGATCCGCCTTTCCATTAACTTAAGTACCATTAAGAAGCCCCTTTTAAAATTCCAACAAAAGTTATTCCTGTATAAAAGGAATAAAACAATTGTTTGAGTTAAGATGGGTTATTAAGACGTCTGAATTTCAGCGAAATTAAATTAGACTACAGGAATACAATTAATTTGCCGTGTGATGCCGGCTTAGAATAGCATCACCCCATTTCTTTACCGACGGTTTCGGTTTCAATTCTTCCCGTGGGTGTTGTAAGAGGCGACAATGGGACTCGAGGGTTTTATGTGTATTACAACTTTAGGCGACAGGCTGACAACCTGTCACTACAGTGATACACGAATCATCTTAAAGGGCCCTGAATACTTGTCAGACGTGGCGATAACGACCGAAATTTTACGATCGTTAACGCTCTGCCTACCCCGCAAGGGATAAAGGCGTGATTTGTGTGTGTGTGTGTGCGGTTTCTAAGCGACTCGAGAGTTACATGTGTATAAATTTATTAGTAGTACATACATACACAAACCACGCCTTTGTCCCTTGCGGAGTAGGCAGAGCGTTAACCATCGTATAATTACGGTTGTTATCGCCACGTATTAAGTATTGAGGGCCCTTTCAGATGATTCGTGTATCACTGTAGTGACAGGTTGTCAGCCTATCGCTTAAAATTGTAATACACATGAAACCCTAAAGTCCCTTAGTTGCCTTGTACAACACCGGCGGAAAGAAATGGGGTGATGCTATCCTAAGCCGGCATCGCACGCCAATTTATTAGTAGTACCTAGGCGGTAGAAAAACTGACACCATGGGGTGATTCGACGACTCGGTGTCTCAATAGAGATAGAGAGAGATCATGTAGTTTGAAAAAAAGCTACCCATGAAAAAAAAATCCTTCTCCAAGAAAATACAAGGTGTAAGAGACGGTGTAACGATAACTTTGCAGGCGTGATCAGACATAAAAACTGAACAACCTTTTCTATGGGGGCTATGTTGGGAAACGTGAAATTTCGACCTCCCATACAAAATTCCCGACCAGCTGACTGACTGTGTATGAAAACTCGAAAGTTTCCCAACATAGCCCCCATAGTAAAAAGTTGTTCAGTTTCATGGTCTGATCACACCTGCAAAGTTTTCGTTACACTGTCTCTTACACCCTGTATACCAATAAAAAAAGAACTTCCGTAAAATGGGAATAAGGTGCATCGCACATTTAACGCACGACGGAGCGCAAAAATATCGCAGCGTTCTGTCAGATCCATACAAGAAATGTCAACCCCCCATACTAAAACCGCTCAACCGCTGTTGTTTAGTATGTGGAGTGACGTTTCTAGTATGGATCTGATAGAACGCTGCGAGATTTTAGCGGTCCGTCGTGCGTTAAGTGTGCGATCCACCGTCTGTGAGATTCTATTTTTATATTTTCACATTTTGGGCTATTTTCCTTGGGCATAGTTATATATTATCGCACATTTATTGCGATGTCATAAGCAATTCTACTTCTAATCAGCCTACACACACCAATCAGTCTGCCCTACAGAGGCAACAGGCGTGATTTTCCGTGTCTCATAAGTTAAACCAATAGCGATGAGTTAAGTGCCAATTTTCACCCGGACCCGGTTATTATAGCAAACAGGGACGGACTCAGATTTTTTTTAAAATTTATTTATCAAAACCGCGTGTGATGCCGGCTTAGAATAGCATCACCCCATTTCCTACCTGTGGGTGTCGTAAGAGGCGACTGAGGGACTTAAGGGTTTAAAGTGTATTACAACTTTTAGGCGACAGGCTGACAATCTGTCACTATAGTGATACACAAAATTATCTGAAACGGCCCTCTATATTTGTCAGACGTGGCGACAGCGACCGTATTTTTGCGGCCGTCAGCGCTCTGCCTACCCCGTTAAGGATAAAGGCGTGATATATGTATGTATGTATGTATTTATCAAAACACAATATAAATTCTTAAAATTTTACTTAGCCTACTCACAAAAACCTATTTAAGGTTTATCGGTGAAAGGTCAGTTGCCACTTATCAATTAGGTATGATACAAAATTAGCATACGTAGGTACTTATCTATTATCTATTAGGTTACTGGCTACTTGAATGATAGGTCCAATGAGCTACTTTTTAAGACTACAGAAAACGACATTTTGTATGAAAGTACCTATTTCATCATGACGTCACACCACACTATCCTATTAGTACTATAAGTGCGAAAGTTTGCATATTTGTTTGTTTGTTTGTTCACGCCAAAACTGCTGAACCGACTTTTTAGAAATTGGGCACACATGTAGAGAGTAACTTGGTTTAATACATAGGATAGTTTTTATTCCACTATGTACCAGTGGGATGCCACGGGATAATTTCTAAAATCGACTTTCACGCGGGCGTAGCCGCGGGCACATGCTAATAATCAATATTTTTTATTTATTTGTTGTTGTTGTGAGGTGTACGTAGAAATATTACCTTAGTTACTATACAAAAGGCAATGTAATTAGATATAAGTTGGCATTAATACATAATCATCGCTGGAGTATACACGTCTTTTTACTGTCTCTCCCCCCGTCTCCCCGCGCCGCACCATATGGCGACCCTGCACACGCAGAGCCGTCTATGAGTTGCGATAAGTTGCTGAGCGGACGATTTTCCAAGTGTAATCGGACTATTGGACATTATTTCACAATGATATCTCTACACCGTAGTGAATTACACGTGTTCGAGTTATTTGTGAATATATTATCTTCTTTGTGTTATCAACATGGGAAAGCAACAATCTAAGGAAGAGAAGAAGGAGGTGATAATAGCGCAGAACGGTGCAGGGAATGCGGCCTCAACAGCAACCGACTACAGTTCATACACCGACCACGTGAACCATGTGCTCTTGATAACGCTGTTCGTGCTGATTGGAGTGGCGATTCTGATCATCGCTTTCAGGTACTACAAGAAGTCCCATAATAAGTGGATGGATAAGAAGATTGAGGAACGCTACTTGCAGCGTTTACGTACGCGTTTGTCCAAGCGTTTTTGGAAGAAGGAAAACGAAGAAAACGAAGATGTTTAAAAAGGAAAAACGTGAAGAAAGAAGAGATCTTGAGGTACATGTAAACTAAACAGCGATGATTACTTTCTTTTATTTTTAGCTTATATTTTATTTTCGTTAAAGTGAACTTGACTCTTTAATTTTTCTTTTATTATTTTAAATTAATGGAAAAGGAATTAATTGATATACATGAAAAATTAAGTAAAATCAGGGTAACTCTGAGAAAATTAGGCAAAAAGAGAGAACAAAGAAAAATTTATGTAGAAGAAAATTTTGACCAAGCAAAACTTCTTTATGATTTGTTTCGTGAAAAAATAAAGAGTCTGAGTTCACAGCGGAGTAAATTAGAATTAGAGGAAATAATATTAGATACATTATTAGTTAAGGTTCAAGAAGATTTTAGTAAAATTGTTAGTTACTATCAAGGGATTTTTAAAAGCGAGAAAATGGACAAGTTTGATTTGAAAACAGCTTCAAACTTAATCCCGGTTATGGACAGTAGTGAAGAAACGATAGAAAAAATTATCGACTGCGTAGATATGTATGACAGCTGCCTAAAAGACCCAGCCTGTAAAAAATTACTGGCTTCTTTTGTTTTAAAAACTAGGTTGTCAAAAGCAGCTAAACTTAAATTAAGAAGCGATTATACAAACTAATAATAATAATATAAGGCATTTATTCAATAAAAACTTAACCTAATTTACATTGTTTAAATGCGCCAAACTGTAGGCACAGTTTGTTGGCGCTTGCGCTCATTTACATTTACATTAATTCATTCAAGCCATTACGTATTATTATGAATATTAAGTAGGTATTATTAATTTACAAACATGCATGCATTTACATTAGATAATTATACAGTAGGCGATAGCAACAGTAGTTAGTAACAAAAAGCTGTATTAGGTCGGTACACTTTCTTCTAGCAATATCTTTTTGAGTTTAGATTTAAAGACAGGTTTACTAATTTTTTCATCCATGATTTCAATGGCGTTACATAATCTGGGTACAATACAGCGAAGGGTTCTTTCTCCGTAATAATTACAACTCCTGGGTTCTGTATACTTCCGTCTCTTGTCGGCCCTAAGTGACCTATTAGCGTTTTTCAATATTTTGTAGTCATCGCAATTGTATTGTTCTACAGCTATCAGGTACTTAACCTTCTCGTGCACTGGTAGTATCCCACACACCTGGTACAGCTGTTCGTAATTGCCCTTGCAACTGTCTTTAGTTTCTTTACTAACTAGCAGCTTCAAGAATCTCATTTGAATCACTTTAACTTGGTCCAAGTAAGTGGAGAACGTCCTTCCATACACACTCAAACCGTAACTTATGTACGATTCTACCAGTGCATGATACACAGTGAACAATGTAGGCTTGTTAAGTATAAACTGTAGGTTATAAAACTTTCCGAGTATCATTCTTAAGTTATTACAAAGGTTATTTATATGTTGTTTCCAACTGAAATGTATATCTACAGTCAAGCCTAAGTACTTATATTGAACTACTTTTTCTATTTGAGTACAAGTGCATGGGCAAGTGAAGTTATGAAGACAATCGTAGGTATGACCTATCAACGTGATCGCTCTGTTAGTTTTGGGCATATACGGCGAGCACACATGCATAATTTTAGTCTTGCTTACATTCAAAATAATACCATTGTCATGTGACCATTTAAGTATATTATCTAAATCAAATTGCATCCTACTTTCAATCTCATTTAGGTCTTTGTGTGCATATATTAAGCATGTGTCATCAGCGTACATGTATACCCTACAATTACTTATCACATTGATTAAACTGTTGACATGCATTATGTACCCCACTGGCCCATATACTGAACCAGTAGGCACACCAGACATTACGCTAGCCTCCTCACCTGCAACCCCGTTTACCACTGTATGTATAGTTCTGCCCGTTAGGTAGTTACGAAAGAACTGATTCATTGGACCACGAATCCCACACTCCTGCATCGCTTGGAGTAGCAATTCGTGGTCCAAAGTATCGAAGGCTTTTTTGAAGTCTATGAATAAGATACCTACGTGCTTTCTCTCATTAAGATACTCATTTACACAGTCCGTGAATTGTGATAACGCGGATGCAGTGCTTCGGCCACGCCTAAAGCCATGCTGTGCATCCGAAATAATATTATGTTTTTCAAGAAAATCACTTATTTGCTGTATAATTAGCTTTTCAACAATCTTATTTACAACTGACAGAATAGCCACAGGCCTATAGTTGCTATAGCTTAGATGACTACCCTACACTAATTTGCTTAAGGATATGAAGTAACTAACTGCACTAACTAACTGCACTAATTTGCTTAAGGATATGAAGAAAACTCTGCTAACTAAAAAATCTGCGACCTCATTACTCACTCAATTAAATTGCGTCTCTCAAAATGATATGACAATTAACCAATTTGCGACAAAAATCGAAGATCTGTTTGTCAACCTTACGATTTCGCAAGCAAATAACGAGGATAAAGCTTACGAAATTTTAAGGCCGATAAACGAACAATTAGCCATAAAAAAGTTTGCCGACGGGCTCCGGAACAGGCGCCTGAGTACGATTATTTCGGCGAGAAATTACTCCGAGCTGAAGGACGCAGTACGTGCAGCAGAGGATGAGGAAGCCAGCCAGCCCACCACATCAGGAACTGTACTAAACATGAGGGGTAAGTTGTATAAAAACCCAAACTATAGGAACTCGTACGCAGGTCGAGGACGAGGCGGATTTTTATATAGAGGCCAGCAGCGCGGTGGATATTATTCTCCTCGTGAAAATGTATTTTCACAACGTGGAAATGCATTGCCATGGAGAGGAAATTATCAAAATAGAGCGAGAGGTTTTTATAGCCGAGGTAATAGAAATGCAAACTCGTATTCGACTTACGGCCGAGTGAATCGTGGTAGAGGCAACCGAAAAAATATTTTCTATGGTCAAAACGAAAATGCCGAAGAGGAAGTGAATGATAATAATCAGTTTTTTCGGACATAAAGAATATACAATCTTTACTTGTAATGAAAGATTAAAATATGTTTATTTAAAAGTATGTGAAAATGACTTGCGATGTTCTTGGTTACTTGATACTGGAGCGTCGATTTCGGCTATAAATAGATCAGTAATTCCACCACAAATACCAATGCATATAGAAAAAATCGAAGTCAATGGAATTGGTGGCCGAATTTATTCGGAAGGTTATATTTATCTTTCATTACAAGCTATAGATGGCAACAGTTTCATGCATAAATTTTATGTTTTTGAAAAACTGCCATGCCAGTCAGATGGTATACTCGGATTAGACTTTTTAGATAAGTATAAATCGAATATAGACCTAGAAATATATACTCTGACACTAAAAAATATCAATACAGTTTCAATCATTCCCTTATTAAGCTCACTAAAGGTAAGCCAAAATTACATTATAATTCCACCAAGATGTGAATCTATACATTTTATACAATTAAATAGGAACATAACACAGGATTGCATTATTTTACCAAAAGTTTTGCAGGAAAACGTTGTACTAGGTAGCGTGATAGTAAGACCAAATGAAAGAGTAATTCCAGTAAAAATACTAAATGTCTGTGATCAGGAAATTGCGTTACCATTGTTCAAACCAGAATTGGAGCCTTTGTCCGACTATGACGTATATTGTTTCGAACAAACAAAAACAAGTTCGCAGCGCGCTAATACTTTGTTTTCGCTATTGAAATTAGATCACCTTAGTCGCAGCGAACAAGATACAATTAAATCCATATGTAGTAAGTATAGTGACGTATTTCAGTTACCAGGTGATAGACTTACAACTACAAACGTGCTCGAACATACGATTCAAATGAAACCTAATTCAAATACTGTTTAAGTAAAGCCATATCGTATTCCGAATAGTCTCAAGTCAGAAGTAGACAGACAAATAAAACAAATGCTAACAGATGACATTATTGAACCATCACAAAGCGAGTGGTCAAGTCCCATTTTATTAGTACCTAAAAAATCAAATCAAAACAAAAAAGAATGGCGATTAGTAGTCGACTATAGAAAACTAAATGACCAGATTGAAGACGATCGTTTCCCGTTGCCTAATGTTATCGAAATTCTAGATTCGCTGTCCGGCGCGATATATTTCTCACATTTGGACTTAAGTCAATCATATTATCAAGTACAATTACACAAAGATAGTCGTAAAGTAACAGCTTTCACTACAAACTCGGGACAATATCAGATGAAACGCATGCCGATGGGCTTGAAAACGAGCCCCGGAGCATTTTCGCGAGTCATGACTGTAGCCATGTCAGGGTTGACATATGACAAGTGCTTCATCTATTTGGACGATTTAATCGTATTCGGCAGAAACATAGACCAACATAATAAAAATTTAATTGATATAATGGAGAGGTTACGAAAAGTCAACTTAAAGTTAAATCCTAGCAAATGCCAATTTTTAAAACAGGAACTTTTGTATCTAGGTCACACAGTATCAGCAGAGGGAATATTACCCGATCCTAAGAAAATTGAAGCTATAAAAAAATACCCGACACCAAAAAACTCAGACGATGTTCGGCGTTTTGTTGCTTTTTGTAACTACTACAGAAAATTCATTAATAACTTTGCAGAAATTATAATACCGTTAACAAGATTAAATAAAAAGAATGTACAATTTGAGTGGACAACAGAATGTCAAACATCGTTTGAAACTTTAAAAAAGTTATTGGCTAGCCCACCAATTTTACAATACCCAAATTTTGATAATGACAACGAATTCATTTTGCAAACTGATGCGTCACAAATAGCAGTTTCTGCAGTACTTTGTAATAAAGATTTGAGACCAGTAGCCTACGCAAGCAGGCCTTTAAATACAGCAGAAAAGAACTATCCAACAATACAAAAAGAATTGGTTGCCATTGTTTGGGGAATCAAATATTTCCGGCCTTACTTATTTGGCAGAAAGTTTACTATCATGACGGACCATAAACCCTTATTATATCTATTTGGAATGAAAGACCCATCTAGCAGACTTACCAAATTTAGACTACTGCTAGAAGAATACGATTTTAAAATTGTGTACGTAAAGGGTAAAAATAATGTCGTTGCGGATGCACTGTCAAGGATTATAATTACATCTGATGAATTAAAAGAAATAAATAAAAATATTATTACAGTCATGACTAGGGCACAGAGAAGGATGCAAGATGAAGAAAGAAAGAAAGGTATCCCAAATATATCTACTGATAAGCGGCCTGATCAACCACGAATCGTAGAAATATTAAGGAAACCAGTGCATGCAGTAGAAATGAAGTTATTGGAAGGAAATAAAATTGACAGATTGAGAGTAAGAAATAAGATAGACGTAGAAAAGAATTGCTTTGCATACAATGATGATATAAAAATAATTTATGTTAATCTCAATTTTAAATCACAATACTCGCGAGCCGAATTTGTGTTAAAATTAAGAGATTTTTGTAAAAGAATTGACGTCAATGTAATATATATAATTAAAGACAAAGATAACGCGTTATTTATAAAGGAACTAATAAATGAAGTTCAAAGTATAAAGGATTGGACCGGTCCAAGGATATGTATTTTAAGGGGAATAAAAAGAATAAATGACGAAAATGACAAAAAGTTTATTTTAAATGACTATCATTTGCTACCAACCAGTGGACATGCTGGTATGCGTAGGATGATAAACAATATTAAAAAAATGTATTATTGGCCTAAAATGGAAAAAGATGTAAGTGACTTTGTCAATAAGTGCGAACACTGTCAAAAAATGAAATTTTCTAGAAATACGAAAGAACCGATGGTGATAACTACAACAGCAGAAACAGCGTTAGAAAAAATATATCTGGATTTAGTAGGACCGTTAGATAAAGATGAGAATGGGAATGTTTATATACTAACAATTCAATGCGAACTAAGTAAATTTGTTGAAACATATCCATTGCAAAACAAAGAAACGATAACTGTAGCAAAAGCTTTTGTAAACAATTTCATTCTCAGATTTGGTATTCCTAAAGTTATTGCAACCGATAAAGGTACAGAATTTATGTCCTCATTAATGGAAAATGTGTGCAAACTACTTCAAATAGAAAAATTGAATTCAACTGCCTATCACCATCAGTCCATTGGATCTCTAGAAAATTCTCATAAACACTTGATGGCGTTTTTGCGAATACAATGTGACAAACACTCAGAAACATGGAGCCACTGGCTTCCATTCTGGTGTTTTTCTTATAACACTACTGTCCATACCGCTACCAAATGTAAGAAATGTGAAATCCCTAGTAAACTAAGAAATAGTATAGAGCCAATGTATAACATAGAAGATTATAATAAGGAACTTAAATATAGGTTACAAGTAGCTTACAAGGATGCACACGATAATTTGTTAAAAACAAAGTGTGATCGGAAAGAAGTGTACGACCAATCAGTGAATCCAGTGAAATACAAACCAGATGACTTACTACTAGTGAAAAGTGAAACAGGTGGTAAACTGACAAGTGTGTACAACGGACCGTACAAAGTGATTAAAGAAGATGGACCTAACGTAATAATTAATAAGAATAATAAGGAAATAGCCGTTCATAAAAATAGGACAAAACGTTTTGTACCGAATTAAGATTTAATTCTAGGTTAAGTTAAAAAAAAAAGAAGAATATTCTCTTTTTTTTTTTATTTTCCTGCCCCCATGGTGAGGTGTACGTAGAAATATTACCTTAGTTACTATACAAAAGGCAATGTAATTAGATATAAGTTGGCATTAATACATAATCATCGCTGGAGTATACACGTCTTTTTACTGTCTCTCCCCCCGTCTCCCCGCGCCGCACCAAAGTTGCATGCACATAAGGTAGAAAATATTTTAATTTAAGTTTTCTCAATTTAGGTAATTTATTTTTCCGCGAGTGAAATGAGGGTGATGCTATTCCGGGCAAAACCACACGGGTCCCAAGTACGCCCCTGTAAAATTAAATGCCGCGACCGTCCAATGATTTGTGGCCATTTCCCGCCAACCAATTATTTGGCCTTTTTATGAGCTTTTTGGCCAAAATATGTTTAACATATTGACTTTTTTTGTTATCTTCTTTTCGTGTGAGACACCGAGTCGTCCAACAACTCGATGAACCCTGGTTACAGAGTTTTTTGACCGCCTACTACAACTATGGCGGATCGCACACATAACGCACGACGGAGCGCTAAAATATCGCAGCGGTCAGATCAGATCCATACTGAAAACGCTGCGCTAGCGCTGAGTCGACAGCGGTTAAGGGGTAGTAGTATGGGGATTGACATTTCTAGTATGGATCTGACAGACCGTTGCGATGTTTTAGCGCTTCACCGTGTGTTAAGTGTGCGATCCGCCTAACTAAGGCGGTCCCCACATTTAGCGGCCGTAGCTAAGCATTTTTTGCGCATCCGAAACGCTCGCGTCTGTCAGATGCAAGAAAACAATGCTTCAACGCATGTTTTTAGTAAAAGAAACTCAAAATTTTCTCCCATGTGACAGACGTATACGTTACGGGCGTGCTGAAAACGCAGCAACGGAAGCCAAGTGTGATTCCCGCCGATGTTACATACATACATACATATATCACGCCTTTATCCCTTGCGGGGTAGGCAGAGCGTTAACGGCCGCAAGAATACGGTCGCTATCGCCACGTCTGACATTTTTGAGGATTGTTTTCCAAGGTTGTTCAAGAAAACATGTGTATCACTATAGTGACAGGTTGTCAGCCTGTCGCCTAAAAATTGTAATACACCAATACTCTCGAGTCCCTTAGTCGCCTCTTACGACACCCGCGGGAAGGATTTGGGGTGATGCTATTCTAAGCCGGCATCACACGGCCGATGTTTACGTAAACAAAATTACCTGTGGATAACCAGTGTTCAGATCAATTCAACCTCTACCATTTTCACACAACATGGACGCATATAAAGGGTCTGAAAATTTTCGCTACAAATAGTTTAAGGAGCGAACCAGCCCATTAAACTGAACAACTTTCCCCAAGAAACATAGGTCAAAATATGAAAATAAAAATTTGGGACTCCCAAACTAAATTAAATTACCAACCGACCAAGTCAATTTTTATGGGAGGTACAAAAAGTTTTCCCATAATATTTCGATCTATTTTCCTTGGGGCAAGTTGTTCAGTTTTATGGGCTGATTCAGCCCTTAAAATATTTGCAGCTAATATTTTACACCTTATAGAAGGTACTATCGCCAGCACACATGAACCTTTAGGGTATCAATTTATACTAGAGTTTCTTACAGTTAGTATGGAAGACCAGTTTAGGTTTGCCCCTTGGTTGTAAAGGTATGTTGATATACATACATACATACATATATCACGCCTTTATCCCTTGCGGGGTAGGCAGAGCGTTAACGGCCGTAAAAATACGACCACTATCGCCACGTCTGACATTTTTGAGGATTGTTTTCCAAGGTTGTTTCAAAAAACATGTGTATTACTATAGTGACAGGTTGTCAGCCTGTCGCCTAAAAATTGTAATACACCAATACTCTCGAGTCCCTTAGTCGCCTCTTACGACACCCGCGGGAAGGATATGGGGTGATGCTTTTCTAAGCCGGCATCACACGGCACTGTTGGTATGCTAGCGATAATATCTATCTACACACACGGTGGGTCCTTCGAATATGCCTAATACGGATAACGTGAACTATAACGAACCTTATAATATTACGAGTAGTTGAAAGACATCATTTTTGTGAAAGGCCCGTCTGCTGTTTTTTATCATTGTAACGCCATCGAAACTCAACTGTCATTCAATGGTCATTGTGTTTGTTATATACTTCAAACTGTTAGCAGACTACGAAATGACCGAAATCATCCAACTGAGATCCTATCGACATCCAACTGAAACTATTTTTATTTAGCAGACTTAGGGGTCTGGATATGGGCCTCCTATGATTGTGGAGTATTGTTTCAAAGTTTATTTAACGACTTGACAATAATCTTAAGCCAATTACAAATTTATACTTTGGATCTCGCACTATAGTCTGTAAAGTATATGATGATCCCTGTGACGTTTGTAACCTTGGTGCAAATGCTATGGCATAAGGTTCATTTTCCTAGTAAACAAAGGATATAGCATTTGCTCCAAGGTCACAAACGTCAAAGGGATCATCATATAGAATCAGGAGTTTCCTGTAGTCTGAAAATATTCCTATATTTAATTATTTTTCCTTTATTTATCGCGCAAAATCGAGTAAATTATTTCCAATTTAAACATTTTATTAGCGAACCGTACTTTAAAATTAGTTACATGCAAAAAAGTAAAAAAATGGAAAATAGGAAAATGTGTTTATTAGGGAAAGTTGTTCAGTTCAGTTCAGACTGACTCACCCCTTGAAAAGTTTGCACCTAATATGTTTACACCCTATTTAAGACCCGCTATCCGACACACAGTACGCGGCACGATCAAAGGGCGTTAGTTCAAAGTGGGCCCAGTGAACTGCGCCGGGATTCGAACGCACGCCCGTCTGGATGGAGCCCAAGCCGCCGTGACAGATCTGTGTAAATCGCTGTTAATAATCACCACGGGGTTGCGGACGTGTTTACAACACATTAGGAAGGGTTACAATTTTGATCTGAATAGAAACGTTTATTTCCAAGTAGATTCACAATAAATGCTTTTAGAAATTGTAAAAAAGTGAAAATTGTCAGACATAAGTTCTCTTTTTACAGCAAATTTTAAGTCGAAACGCGGCACGAGTAAGTTAAAACATTAAAAATAAAGGCACTGCCAGATTAACCACACAGCATGTAACTTATTACACAGATTACTTAGAAAGCGGCCGTTAAATAACCATATCAGAAGCCTGCTACTTGTAGAAGGCGGTTCAAAAATTCTGACACTAGGTTTCATTGGATCGTTGACGACCGATGTGGAGCAGTGGTAGTGCCACTGCCCTTGACGCAGAAGGTTTCGGGTTCGATTCTCGGTGGGTCACTCACAAAGTATTTATCACTTTGTGAATTTGTTCCTAGTCTGGTTTGGACTTGCGGGGTGAACCACCCGATTGTCCGTAAGAAAGATGGTTCCGTGTTTCGGAGGACACACGACAAGCCATAGGTCCCGGTTGATGTCTATGATAATGATAACTTAGATAACCACGTCAGAGGCCTACTACTAGTAGTAGTAGTAGGTGCTTGAAAAACTCTGATACCAGGGTTCATCGGGTCGTTGGACGACTTGGTGTCCCACACGAAAAGAAAGAAGAAAGTTTGGATCGTTGGATGCCGTGTGATGCCGGCTTAGAATAGCATCACCCCACATCCTTCCCGTTATCACGCCTTTATCCCTTACAGGGTAGGCAGAGCGTTAACGGCCATAAGAATACGGTCGCTATCGCCACGTCTGACATTCTTGAGGATTGTTTTCCAAGTTTGTTTCGGAAAACATGTGTATCACTATAGTGACAGCTTGTCAGCCTGTCGCATAAAAATTGTAATACACCAATACTCTTGAGTCCCTAAGTCGCCTGTTACGACACCCGCGGGAAGGATGTGGGGTGATGCTATTCTAAGCCGGCATCACACGGCGAACACGGCAACTTATTTTTATGCGATTGTAATCTTTTAATGCCAAAAAAGGCTCTCTATTTTCCCTTCTTGTCTGATCGGTGAAGCCTGTCCCATCTTTAGGACGAACTGTTGTAAAATGCATGAATATCCGCCTAAAATATTCACCGAGGTAGGTTTTTCCCGATAGTATTTCGATAGATGCTGAATAAAAAATGATTTTGGTGTCCGCGCCTTTTACTTGAAAAGAATCGTAATTTCCCGTAGGTAGTAATTTATTTTTCAGTAATAGGTAATTCAAAGAAAAAAATAGGTAGCTTTTCAATGTAGAAGAGAAAAGACGTGAGCAAAAAGATTTTAATAAATATTTAATCGACATTGGCTGAAGTGATGCAATAAATAGGTCCAGAAGCCATTTTTGGCTAAAAAATAAACTATGACGTTTATTTTCTTATAAACTTTATACGCACCAGCCAGTTTGTTCACATTTTAATATCTCCTGAGAGTCTTGAACTAAAATAGGTTTGAAATAAAGTTCATTCAGTGCTGGCAGAAACAGACCAATAATATTTGAAAAGCCATTTGTTATGGAAAAGTAAAATGTGACAGACAGTTCTTTTCTTTTTAATTTATTGGTATCAGTCAGTTTTATGAATGGTTAAAACCAAGAAGTAGGTACATAAATTTAAGTTGCTATACATCTACAATGAAGGAGCAACTCCTACACTTTGAATGTTATTAACTGTATTTGTTTGTTAGATAGTTTGTTGGTTATTTACGGAGCGGAATTGTTAAAGGAAAGATGTGGTCCGACTTCGTAGAGCGTATATTGCACACTAAAGTAAAAATGCATTGTACATGTAAACTGCAGATACAGCAAGTTGGTAAATATGTGACGCATTCAACTTATTATAAAGAAATATAAACTAATGTCGAGTAGGCTCGTACATCCTCCCGACTCTAAAAAGAAAGAAGGAATACAAAACAATGTATCAAAATGTAAATATAAGATAAAATGAAATAAAGGCTTAGTAAATTAATTATAACAAAGTCATCAAACTGGTGAAGTGGCTTTATCTACTTTCATCGGCATCTGGTTCATGTTTACTTCCAAGCTAGCTAATTTGTATAAGTGACGTCACGTTTCATTCGTGGTGTCATGTGTTGCATTTCTAGCGTTTCTGTTTTCGGTTCGACCTGTGGTTTTGTTGCCATTTTTCTCCAGATCTGTTTGATTTTAAAGCCTCCCCAGGCTCCAAGTGCTAGCAAACAAACGGTGATGAAGCTATACATGACGTAATGATGAACGTCGACAGATGTAGTTTGCAGGTTCAGAGTCTCGGTCTGATTCTTTACAGATTCAATGCTCTTCTTCAAGTATCTGAGTTGTTCTTCATGTGTCTCAGGAACGATGTTCATGGTAGTAATGTTGTTTACCGACAGGAAGCTGTTTATTCCAGACTCAGGTATGTATAAGTCATGTTCATCCAGATGTATTTCGCTGTGAAAATTGTTGCGTGAATGAATCATATGGCCTTCTCCTCGAAGCAAGCATCCATCTGACAATGTTATGATGCCAGTGCTACGTAGTACATGTGACGTAATACCAGCTGGGCAAAAAATGCGCGTAGTGCATTCCTCGCAACATGTAAAAAACCAGGAACCGCGGCTATGCAATTGTATCCAGTCATCTTTGCAATCCGAAACCGCAGTACGGCAACTTGAAGGCGCCTTGTTGCTGATAATTTGCGCTTCGCAAATTGTCTCGGTGTTCTTTATGTCGTAGATAGGAAGATTCATATTGCAAAGTAATTGATGTTCATGAGAGTGCAAACATGTGGTCATATCATCTGTTGTTATCAACATAAGTAGATCCTTTTGTAGGTTGACAGCTATGTATGGTGTTGTAGGCACGACGCTTATCAAATTTGTACCTTGTAGTCTGTAGATAGGTATGATTCGTGATAGTTCATATTGGTCAGCAGCAACAAGTGGTATCTTTACTTCAAAAAGTAGAAAATCTTCTGTTAGTCTCACATGTACTCTAGAGACTTTGTACATTAGGCGTATGCACCCGTAGCTGTTGGTACACGGTAGAGTTAATCCATTCGGTAGTTGACCCGATATAATGTTTAGTTGCTCTTCAAACTCATCAGGCTTTAGGAGATGCGTGTCCACTCGCCCGTTCCTGACGTCAGTGATAAGCTCAAGTAACAGCTGTTGTACGTTGCGCAGGTTTGAGACAATCATACTTGCAGCTAGGGCTGTCGCAGTGACGTATACGTTGTTTTGTATGTTTAGCTTAACTCGATTTTCAGTGTTAACTAATTGTTGATTTATCGCAGAAAACTGTTTGTTCATCACTACCTCGTTTCTCTTTAATAAATTGTATTCTCCCTCTATTATTGATGTATGTTGTTTGTATAAGTTTAACAGGTGTTTCTCATTGTCTTGTAATTTTTTGATGTCTGAATTGTACTTCTCAGCAAAACGTTCGTCGAGTACGCCGAAGAGTGAGTTGGCTACGTATCCGATGCCATTTATTAGTCCACGTTTTACACGTCGTCCATGTTCTGTTTGTAGTACATCGTTGTAGTGTTTTAGCTCATTGAGTTCATGATGAAATTGAGATGATATGGCTTGATATGCGACTTCTTGCTTGCAGAGGCTGTCGAGATGGTTGACGTATTTTTCGATGTTGTTTAAACTTTGCCAGTAAGTTGACATGTTGTAATAGACAACCATTTTCCACTCATCCTGTACTATTTGCAAGTCAGCAATTTTGTCGAAGTAAACAAACTTGTCCGGGTTTAGCGCAGTCACGTTTACTGTTTGTTGAATGGACGGTGTTATACGTGTCATGAAAAGTAGCAGCGCGCTCAGACAACTAGCGTACATTGTCTGCTTTGTTCTTCGTGTTCTACGGGTTCTTTGTTGTGGGTCTGCTTGCTGTGTATTGTTAGTAGTAGTATCTGGCTGTTGGGGTTTCGAGTTGGACTGTTCATCCTCTAAGGGTAGTCGCACAAGTTTTGTTATAGGTCTCTTCATGGTGCTTGCCTTTGTTTTTAATGTTACGACTCGCACTAGACCGTCGGCACCCGGATGCGTTTCCGTTACTCGTCCAAGCAACCATCTTGCCGGTGGTAATTGATCGTCTTTGACTAAGACAATGTCGTTGATGTTGAAGTTTTTTGTTTGTGATTTCCATTTTCCTCGAACTTGCAGGGTATGAAGATAATCTCTTGACCATCTTTTCCAAAAGTCTTTGAACATGTTTTCTGTTAAACGCCATCTTATTGGTAGGCTTGTGTTCTCTGTGTCTGAAGACAAGGGTGGTGCCAACACTGAGTCACCGGTAATGAAGTGGCCGGGTGTTAAAACGTTGAGGTCATCGATGTCATTTGTTAGTGGTATTAAAGGTCGTGAGTTGAGGCACCCCTCTATCTGTACCAGCACTGTCAGAAACTCTTCGTATGTTAACTTCTGTTCGCCTAGGACACGTTTAAGATGATACTTCATGCTCTTGACAGCACTTTCCCATAAGCCTCCAGCTGTTGGCCAAGCTGGCGCGTTAAAGTGCCATTCAATTTCTTGGTCCGATAGGTTGGCTAGCAGTTCATCATGTTGGATTTGTTTCAGTGCTTCTTGTCTTTCTTTTTCTAGTGTTCTCGCTGCACCGACAAAGTTCGTGCCATTGTCGCTGTAGATGTGTTTCGGTGTGCCACGACGGGAGCAGAATCTTTGCAGGGCGGCTATAAAGGTTGGTGTGCTTAGATCTGATACAAGTTCTAGGTGGATGGCCTTCGTGCAGAAGCAGACGAATATAGCAATGTAGGCTTTCAAGGTACGTATGCCCCTTCCTTTGTTTGCTTTTATCTCTACGCTGCCAGTGAAGTCCACCCCGGTGTGAGTCCAGGGTCTTGAAGGTGTAACCCGAGGCTTAGGTAGATCAGCCATCAATTGTTTGTTGTTTTGTGTTTTGTAGCGTAGACACGTGACGCATTTCACAAGATGTTTTTTGACTGTCTTCATTCCGCCAAGTATCCAGTAGCGGTTGCGTAAACAGGCAAGTGTAAGTCTGGCACCGCCGTGAAGGGTTTGTTTATGAGCTTGATCGATCAGGAGTTCCGTCAGCTTGTGGTTGTTAGGTATTATCATAGGATGTTTCTGTGATTGGTTTAGATCTGAGTGTCGCAATCTTCCTGATACTCGAAGGATCCCTGTATCTTTATCCAGAAATGGATTTAAATTCAAAATTTTGCTTGAAGATCGCACCTTGCTATGTTTTTGTAATTGTGCAATGTCGTCTGCAAAATTATTTTGTTGTATGTTCTTCACAATAATGTTTCGTGCAAGCTTTATGTCAGCTGTTGTTAAGTGCGAAGTTCGCTTGGCGCGCTGATTGTCACGTGTATTGTTTATAAAGCGCATCACCCAACTTAGTACTCGTGTTGCATGACTCATAGAGCTATGCATGTCTAGAAATTCCTCTATAAATGTTGTATTTGTTTGTACTGCACAAACGTGTTTCTTCTTCTTTTCCTCTTCTGTTGTTGTGAAAGTGCCCATTGATGGTAAGTTGTCATTCTTCAGCCAAGTTGGCCCCTCCCACCACAACGGGTGGTTCAGCATATGGGAAGGATATAGTCCCCGACTCGCACAGTCTGCTGGATTATCTTCTGATCTGACATGTCTCCAGCAAGATGGCATCATGTTTTCTTTTATCTGGGTCACTCTGTTAGCAATGTATGTTTTCCAACGACTCACTTCGCCTTGTAGCCATCCTAGCACCACCATCGAATCAGTCCATCCGAAGACAGTGACTGTCTGTCCGTTTATTGTATCTATGACTTTTTTCATAAGTCGGGACAGTAGGAGCGCGCCGCAGAGTTCTAAGCGCGGCAATGATAATGGCTTTTTTAATGGCGCTAATTTTGTCTTCGCCGCTACAAGTCGTATGATCGGTTGGCCCTTTTCGTCAGCTGATTTGCAGTAGATTACGCATCCATAAGCGTTTTCGGACGCGTCGCAGTATCCATGCAACTCTATTGGTTTTTGAGTGTTGCCTATCCAGCGAGGTATCGTGATATTGTGTATGCAAGGCAGTTCTTGGCGAAACTTTTCCCATTCTTGTGTTATGTTATCAGGAAGTGGGTCATCCCAGCCCATTGTAGTTGTCCAGGCTTGTTGAAAGATAAGCTTTGCTTTTACTGTTGTTGGAGCGAGCCAACCGAGTGGATCGTATAACTTTGCAAGATCTGAAAGTAACGTGCGCTTTGTCATGACGTCACGTTTGCAACCAAGTGGCGTCTGTTTGAATGTAAATTGATCTGTTTGAGGATTCCATGTGATTCCCAATGTTTTGTTTGTTTCTGCTTGTTTCAAATCCAACATTTTCTGGCTGATTTGATCTTCAGATAAGTTTTCAAGCAGAGTTGTGTTGTTGCTGGCCCATTTGCGTAAGTTGAACCCGCCACCCTTCATTATGTCGATCAGTTGTTTTTGTGTTTCTTTGGCCTCCAGGATACTGTTACTACCTCCCAATAGGTCATCGACATAAAGTTGGTTATTCAGTAGTTTCGCAGCAAGGGGGTAGCGGTCGCCGTCGTCCATTACCAGCTGTTTGATAGTCCGCATTGCCAAAAAGGGTGCAGCTTTTGTGCCGTAAGTTACGGTGCACAATTGGTAGTCAGTTATTGGCTCCGATGGAGTTTCCCGCCACACAATTTTTTGCAGATGCTGATCTTCTTCTTTTATTAGTATTTGTCTGAAGAATTTCTCTATGTCGGCGGTGAACACGTATTCATAGTTCCTCCAATGTAATAGCAGGGCTTGCAAATCTTGTTGTAAGTTGGGCCCGCATTCCATTAATTGATTTAAAGTGCGGCCCGATGTAGTTTTAGACGCCGCGTTAAAAACTATACGGGTCTGTGTTGTTGTTGAGTCAGGTCTGTACACTCCATGGTATGGTAAGTAGCAGCTAGGGTCCCGTGGTATTGTACAGGGTTTCATGTGTCCCAGAGCCAAGTACTCATTAATGAAGTTCTTGTGAGCGGCAGCTTTTTCTTTGTTTTTAGCTAGGCGTTTCTCTAGATGGATGAATTGCGCAATGGCCTGTGGCTTTGAGGCGCCCAGCTCTTGTTCAAATTTCGGTTTCATGGGGATCTTGACTTCGTATCGCCCATCTTCACGCCGTGTAGTTGTATTGGCATAAAGTGTTTCACAATACTGTTCGTCTGTCGTCAGATTGTTTGTAGGCTCAGAAATCTCTTCAGACTCCCAAAATTGAGAAATCTCATTTATGTTGTGTAACAGCGCATGGCAGTTAAATGTTTTCATGTCGCCTGATAGTACCCATCCCAGCTTTGTTTGTTGTGCTAGGGGTACCTCGTCTGTAGGACCTCTCAGTTGTCCATTCATGATTATTTTCTTGTGGACACCGGCATCAAGTAGGATGTCTATTGGTCTGGATATGTTGTAGTCAGGATCCGCTAGTCTTATGTTTTGTAGGTGTGGCCAATCTGGTTTCTCGAACGAGAAGTTGGGCAGGTCATTGATAACCTTTTTCATAACTGTAGCTTCTGTAAATAGCTGGTAGTCACCATAAAGGGATTCGCAGTCTAGGTGCACAGTTCCAATGCTACGGCTGGATGCGATTCCAATACCGCACACTGTTGTATTTTGATGGCGTCTCTGTAGACCGAGTCGTTGAGCACAGCTCTCAGTTATCAGGTTAATCTGGGATCCAGGATCAAGAAGACATCTTGCTAAGACGTAGGTGCCGTCTGCTGCTCTTATTTTTAGAAGCATCGTGGCGAGTAAAACCTCCCTGTAATTGTGTGCTACGTGATTCACATTTCTTTGTGTCGGCGTATATTTGTTTGTGGACGTAGTAGAATGGCGTTGGCCCGATGACGTCGAAGCTCCAGTGTCACGTAGCATATCATGCAATGAAGTGTGGTGAAATTCATTGCATACGCGGCACCTTTTTGTCGAAGTACATTGGTTGCCATGTCCATGTGAAAACATGCAATTTTTGCAAATGTTCAATTGCGTAAATGTCGCCAACTTCGTTTCCGGTGACATGTCTTGGAATTTTTTGCAATGAATCAAAAGGTGGTTCGTTTTGCAGACTGGGCAATTCCTTTCTATGTTGGCGTGGAATGTTTTAGGTTGAAAACGCTTGTATTTGTCTGCATTGTAATGTAAGTCTCGCTGTGATTGTTGAGACTCCCTTGGAAATGTAGGCTTAAGCTTCATAGGGTTGACCACTGGTTTCTTGTTCAGGGGTTCTAGAGCTGTAAATTTGTTTTCTAGAAAGCTCATAAGTTCGTTGAAATCAGGCAACTCCCTTGGTGCTGTTCTTGTTTCCATGTAGTCCGCGTAGGTAGTAGAATCCAACTTCGTTGTAATAATGTGTACGAGAATTGGGTCCCACGTGGACACGTCGATACCTAAGTTGTGGATCGCTTGCGTCGTTTCCATACTGGTATCATATAACCGCTTCAGGTCGGCGGCGTTGTGTTGCGTAGTCGGCTGGTTCATAAATGTTTGTATTTGCTTAGTAAAAAGCAACTGTATGTTGTTGTATCGATGGGTGAGAATTTCCCAACAGGTGTCGTAGTTTTCAGCCGACACGTGGAGATGTTGCACGATGCGCTCAGCTTCACCTCGAAGCTTTCCTTTCAAATGCTGCATCTTCTGTGCCTTTGTTATACTGTTATTGTTATGGATAGCTTCACAGTATAAGGCTGGTTTCAGAGCGACGCGTCTCGGCAGCGCTGCTCAGCCGCGCGCGCCTGGCATTACACTAGATTGTATGTAGCGTTTCACAGTGACGCGTTTTGGGCCGTGTCTCGGCCGCGCCGCCACGCGCCGCGGTCGGATCTCTTTCGATTGCCAGTAGCGTTTCAGAGCGACACGGTGCGGACGCGCGGCTGCGTACAGTCCAACACACTGTAATTTATGTACTCCTCTACGTGACTGAAAATGGATGACTTTATCGACACGGGGCGACTGATTGATGAAGTTCGTCATCGAGAATGTTTGTGGAATGCATCTGATGCGAATTATAAAAATAGGGACGCGAAAAATAAAGCTTGGGAAGAAATCGGGATAGAATTGTTCGGAGAAAATTTCACTACACAGAAAGGTTGGTAGAAAAACATTTATTAAGTAATTATTTAAACATTACAATCATTTTTGAGAAAGAATTAAATATTCTCCTTCTTATTTTTGTGTAAGAAGTAAGTAGATACATAGTATAATACAATATTTAGAAAAAAATACGAAACTTAAGATAAGTACATACTAAGTAGGTAGGTACAACCCGTTCGCGCTAAGTTTGCCACTGGCGATATGACGTCGAATGGTTTTTCTGTAATTAAACGCAATAATTAATGTGTCTTATTTTACCCAAATACACAATTATTATATAATAAAAGTATATTTAGGTAAAATTAGACACATTGATTGCGTTTAATCACAGAAAAACTGTACTAATGATTCTCTGCACTCGACCGTACACCACAACGAAGCGCGCGCGTCTGAATGTCGTTTCACAGCGAACGCGCTGCCCAGGCGCGCGCCCGAACCGCGCGCGGCTGGGCAGCGCTGCCGAGACGCGTCGCTCTGAAACCAGCCTAAGTCCATAAATGTAGGCCACTGTGTGTAATTGCCAGAGAACGTAGGTAATTCGATCTTAGGAACGGACTGGTGCTGATGCGTAGTAGAGTTTAGCTTCCGATTCAGCTCTCTTTTGGTTTTTTCAAATAAATTTTCGTACTTGTTAAATTCTTTTTCGTACTCTATATCCGAAACGACGAGATGGTTGTCGAGCTCCCAGTGCGTGTCGTCAATAACCTTCCAACGGGCCTGTAATGTTTGTAGTTTGTCTTCCAGTTCCCATTTTTCAGTAATATCGTATGAGTTGATGTTCCACACGATTCGGGATAAGGCTCTAAAATTGGTGCGTTGTAGTTGCAGTAACTCATCCGTCTTCGACATTGTACCACGCTCCTCGTTTTCGACAGGTTTGAATTCTTGTAAAGCCTTGAGAGTTCGCTCGTATTGACTCTGAACCTTTTCATAAGCATCGGATGTAAAATACTCGTCAGTTTTATTAGGAAGCGTAGTAAGTTGTTCGTGGTTTACCTGGAACTTAGTCCACAAAGACTTTAGTGAGTCCGTTCGCTGTTTGATGTAATCAGCATTTTTCCAATCCTTGTTGTCCTTGAAGAAGTTCTCTTCAATTCTGCCGATCGCTTTCGCGATGATAAGTTGGCTTTCAAGTAAGTTATCCATTGTGGTTGATGTTGTTGTTGTAAAGAAGTGTAACCGTGTCCTCACAACGATATGTGCAATGATCCCTCTCAATCAAACTGGTGAGACCCGCTGGTGGGAGGCCAGTCTGACCGATTTGCTATCGAAGTTCCGATTACACACGTCACACACTTCACACTTCTATAGCACGTGGATCGCGAACTGATTGTATCCTGTCCCAGCTACGATCCGGCTCGAAGGACCAAAAAATGAAGGAGCAACTCCTACACTTTGAATGTTATTAACTGTATTTGTTTGTTAGATAGTTTGTTGGTTATTTACGGAGCGGAATTGTTAAAGGAAAGATGTGGTCCGACTTCGTAGAGCGTATATTGCACACTAAAGTAAAAATGCATTGTACATGTAAACTGCAGATACAGCAAGTTGGTAAATATGTGACGCATTCAACTTATTATAAAGAAATATAAACTAATGTCGAGTAGGCTCGTACATACAAAAATCAAATATTCGCGAAAATTACTGTAGTGTGTGATGGGTCCAGTTAGGATTATTGTGAGTTATACTATCTATATTATTCTGTGCGAGTATCATGGCGCCACAGGGATGGTCGTTGGACGACATATCGACTTCTTGTTTTATACATTTCTTCACAATAAAAAAGTCACAAGGCTTTATTCCCTATTGGTCTGTGATTCATACCTTCCCCTTCATCTGCCAAGGGCCCATCAACAGAGTTACGCCTCATTAAATACGAGATAAATCGTCCATTTTGTCTGTCAGACGTCACGGGGAAAACAATATTTCATTTTTGTTTTGTATCTCTTTTTACCAGGGCCCCAAGTCTGCTATTTTTTGTCATTGTATGTAACGCCATCGAAACTCAACGGTCATTCAATAGCCATTGTAATTTTTCTATACTTTAAACTGTTAACAATGAAAACTGTTAGCTACGAAATGACCGAAATCATCCAACTGAGATCCAATCGACATCCAACTGGAACGATTTTCATTTAGCAGACTTAGGGGCCTGATTGCCTTACAAGGAAGGTTATGTTTTTCGAAAGTATGTTTAAGCATGTACAGAGTGTAACAAAAATTGCTGCAAATATTTTAAGGGGTGAACCAGCCCATGAAACTGAACAACTTTTCCCAAGAAACATAGGTTGAAAAACGAAAAAAGAATTTGGACCTCCCATACAAAATTACCGTCCGACCAAGTCAATTTGTATAGGAGGTCCAAATTTTTTTTTTCATATTTTGACCTATTTTTCTTTAGGAAAGTAGTTCAGTTTCATGGGGATTGAGATTATGGATCTGACAGACCGCTGCGTTATTTTTGTGCTCTGTCGTGTGTCAAGTGTGAGATCCGCCGTGCTCGTGCGTTTTTTCGAAGCAGGTCCTAGAAAATAGAGGCGTCAAAGTTTGGGGGCCTCACGGCCTGACTCGTCCTACTCGCCCTTGACAATTTTTTCCATCGTATTTATCTACAAAGCGGATTAAGTTACGCAGAATCGTAACTTTCTTAACAATAACTAAATTCCCTTCGTCTGATGAGAAAAGTTTTCGTGCGTTTATAAAACACAGAAAAGTTGTAAAGTTAGGTCATCTTATTTAACCTGATTTGACAGCTCCTTTGTTGACATCTCTTGTAGAACGGAGAGCTGCTGCAGCTGTCAAATCGGGCTTATTAAAATGGCCTTACTTTTAAGAAATGTAAAAACTATATTTTTTCCGTTGATCAAACTAAATCATATTTAATTTGGCTGCCCCTTGACTAGATTTTGAAAGGACACTTCCTTATTATTTTTCGTACTTAAATATCAGTAAATTGTTTTCTTCTGAAAAATCATCTGGAACTCTATGTTTTAAACATCGTAATAGGGAATTTTCTTTTTTTATTATTATTCTAGTCGCTGGATAGATGGCGCTGTGCTTGGTATGTTACCGCAAAGAACTGAACGTAATATTTAGTTTTGTCTTTTTGAAACTTGGACTCGGACTCATTTGGAACGAAAGTGTCAGTGCATGCCAGAGTCGGGATAGTCTGGCAGCCAGACTATCAGGCAGTGTTGCAATGTTTTTTTTTAGTCTTTTGGCTTGGAATCTACACAAAAATCTAGTAACATAGTCGGTTCAATGCAATCTATCCTAAAAGAAAACTTCCTATTGAAGCCGTGCATGAAAGTCCGCAACTACAGGAGCTTAATTTCTGAAACGTACGCTTCGGTTCATGCGAAAATCTGATACTGGTTATGCTTGTATCTCTCGTTAAATTTTTTATCGATTCCCACCTTCAAAAATTCACACATATTTTTGACTATAAAAACGTAGAGTAAAAATAATTTTATAATGTGTGGTTTGACCAGTCGTTTGAACTTTTGTGCACGGAACCGAAAACGAACAAATTTTAAATTGAGCTTCTGGTCCCACAGGGAAAGTTGTTCATTATAATGCCCTATAAATAACATTTCTAATTTATTGCATTTCCTCCGAAACACGGTGTAGTGTAGCAAAGTATTTTCAAACTACCTCACAACTCGACCGTATAAATATTACACAACACAGACTTACCCACTCAACTAAACCCTTTGTATTTTAAACCTACTGAAGCGAAAGATCAAAGGCACCTCGCTTCATTAGAAGACGGTTTACTGCTTAGTCTGTGGTCACGCTGACCAATCAGAGCGCGCCACGTCATTGCATTATCTCGCTCGCTGCGCCCGTTTGTGGTCATTCGTGCTTCAGCGCTCGGCCGGACAACACGTGTCTTTGATGAATTTACGCTCTATTTAAAAAATGGCGTGTTGGAGCGTTTTTTCGGTCTAGTTAGCTGGTTATTGGCTTAATGGATGAGGGTCTGGGAAAGTAGGTAGAGTTAAAAATAAAATATAAATTTTAGGTATTCAAATGACTTGATATTATATTAATTTTTACTGATCCAATTCTATATAACAATTGATTTCACTTTTATCTAATACGATAAAAAATATTTATTTCAAGGCTTATTTAAGTGCATTGGTATTGTTATTCATTTAGGTATAATTAAATGCCACAATATATCAAGTTCAGCCTGCGAACTTTTTAACGCTAAAAATACATAGTTTTTTAAATAATTCACAGCTCAATCAAAACATGGGGTGGGACTAAATATCACTGCACTTTATTAAATTTGGATTTCTTCTTCTTTTCGTGTGCGATCTCATGAACCCTGATGTCAGAATATTAGGGCTGCTTCACACATACGCCACAAGCTGTGCTCATATAAGCCTGTGGTACTAAAACGACGGTTTCATTAGGGCGGTGGTACACTAGCACGCCTGTCAGTTGAGACCGGATGATGTGTTCGTTGCGTGACGAATATAATCTGAAAAAAAAGAGGTTGAGTTTGAGACCATCTCAAAAGTTTTATACAATAATTCTACTCTCAAATTAAGATACTTCTGAGAGACCACTTCCAAAATTACACATATCACGCCTTTATTCCTTGCGAGGGTCGGTAGCGTTAGCGGCTGTAAAAAAACGGTCGCTAACCAATCACCGAACTGGACACCGGTTTTACAATTGTGAGACCCAGTTCGGTCCCCGCCATGTTTTAATATGTTTTTACTGCTCTTACGGTGAAGGAAAGACATCGTGATGAAACCCACATTCAAATAAAATTTAAATTCAGATGATATTTGAATGTTACTTAACTTAGGATAGGGCCAGGTTAGCCTTTTGGTTGCAGAGGTCAGATGGCAGTCGCTGTGTGTAAAAACTTGGTTCCACGTGAAATTCCCTAGGTTAGGTAGCCGACCCCGACAGAGAACGGGATAAGGCGAGGGGGATGACTCACCTGAACTCATCCAATGCCATAGATTCTATGACCACGCTTCCAGTGCCGAAGATGACTGAATTTTCAGTCAAATTCACAGCTGATTTGCAGGTTCCACAGTTTGACTTCAGAACTGCAAATCTGAAAATAAGTTTTAAAGTTCAGTTACAGAATGGCCTACATAGCTAATACTTTAATAATAAATTAATTTATCATGCGCAAAAGGATGTCGTAAATGCAAAATGTAATTATTGCAGAACGTCATAGAGGCAAAAAATCACGATATAAATACGTAATGTCATGAGTTAATGTAATGTAATGACATTTATTTTATTACCTACTTTCAAGATCTGTAATGTACCGTGTATGCTTGTGAATAAAATATATTTATCTTTATCTTTTTTATCTTTAGTTAAAAGACAATTAATTATAGTCTGTAAAATATAGGATGACCCCTGTGACGTTTGTGACCTTGGTGCTACATAAGGTCCATTTTCCTAGTAAACAAAAGAAAATGGGCCTTATGTAATAGCATTAGCTCCAAGGTCACAAACGTCACAAGGATCATCCTATATTTTCCAGACTATAAGTGACATTTTAAAAATTCCTTTCGTCACGTTAATATTGAGAACAGGGTGGACCATTTGGAGCACTTTTAACAAAATATATGTCAGCCATTTTGTACCCAGACTCCAAACAAAGCATGTTTTGATTACTTTTGAATTTGTACCTAACCTCATTTGCTTACTAAATAAGCAGCTGTAATTTCTTAATGTAATATATTTTTGAAATTCGCTTGTTTCCTGGGTCATTAATAAAATATAAAAGTTGTATGTTTAAAAATACTACGGACTTCATTCATAATTTTTCGAAAAGTAAAGTTTGAATTAATAAACTTTAATTCTGGGTCAAAGGCAGTCGCACTACCACTGCGTGCGCCACATCGATTTCTTTACCTCGGTTTATTGGTGCAATCTCCTATGATGAGTTGTTTTCCAAAATCTAATCTGGTGTTGTTGACCCTGCATTCGTCTGAAAAAGAAAGTTTTCTGTCATTTTGTCAATAGGGAATTTTCTTTTATTTATTTTATTATTATTCTATTTGCTAGATAGATGGCGCTGTGCTTGGTATGTTACCGCAAAATATTTATTATTACGGAACGTAATATTTAGTTTTGTTTTTTTAAACTTGGACTCGGACTCATTTGGAACGAAAGTGTCAGTGCATACCAGACTGTCAGCTAGTGTTGCGATGTTTTTATTTTAGTCTTTTAGCTTTGGAATCTACACTAAAATCTAGTAATATAGTCAGTTCAACGCTATCTATCGAGTTTTTTGAATACTAGTTTTTTTTAATTCTCAAAAAAAAATACGTCCTATTGGGTCTTTATTATGAAAAATTAGCGTTATATGTCAAAAGCAGATATTTTATATAAAAAAATGCAAAATCTTATATTAGAAGCATTTTCATACGACGGATTAAAATCCGTGCGATGCCGGCTTAGAATAGCATCACCCCACATCCTTCCCGTGGGTGTCGTAAGAGGCGACTAAGGGACTCGAGGGTATTGGTGTATTACAATTTATTAGGCGACAGGCTGACAACCTGTCACTATAGTGATACACATGTTTTCTGAAACAACCTTGGAAAACAATCCTCACAAATGTCAGACGTGGCGATAGCGGCCGTATTCTTACGGCTGTTAGCGCTCTGCCTACCCCGCTAGGGATAAAGGCGTGATATATGTATGTATGTATGTATGTATGTATTAAAATCAGAACAAAGGTTATCTAACGGTAAAATCCTACAGTTTTCAATGTCTGTACAGCCGTCAACCTAGGAGGTAGAGACCAATGGCTTAACGTGCCCTTCGAAGCACGGAACCATACTCACGATAAAATCCTAAGGTTTTCAGAGTCTGTACAGCGGTCAAGCTAGGAGGTAGCCACGCGTTGTTGCTCGCTTTATAGTCTATTTTATCGTTCCAATTCACCCACATCTCATCGTCTTCTTGCTGTAAGAGAGAAGAAAAATAGTAATTTGATAACTATATACATACATACATACATATATCACGCCTTTATACCTTGCGGGGTAGGCAGAGCGTTAACCACCGTAAGAATACGGTCGCTATCGCCACGTCTGACAAGTATTGAGGGCCTCTTCAGATGATTCCGGTATCACTGTAGTGACAGGTTATCAGCCTGCCGCCTAAAGGTGTAATACACCTGAAACCCTCAAGCCCCTTAGTTGCCTCTTACAACACCCGCGGGAAGAATTGGGGTGATGCTATTCTAAGCCGGCATCACACGGCAAAAAGTTGCTATTTAATAGTATTCGACTCTCTCTTTTCTTTTTTCGTGTGGGACAAGGAGTGCCTAACGACCCGATGAACCCTAGTGTCAGAATTTTTTAACCGCCTTCTACAAGTAGCAGGCTTCTGACACGGTTGTGTAACGACCGCCGCGCCGTCTAAGTAATAATAGATAGCAACCGGGACCTACGGCTTAACATGCCATCCGAAACACGGAACCATCTTTCTTACGGACAATCGGGTGGTTCAGCCCGCAATGTCCTAACCAGACCGGGAATAAATTCACAAAGTGATAAATATCAATTTTGTGAGTGACCCACCGAGAATCGAACCCGGAACCTTCTGCGCCAAAGGCAGTCGTACTACCACTGCGCCTCATCGGTCGTTAGTTTTCAACTTACTTTGATAGTGACAGCGCTGCGGTACTCAGTCGCCTCCAACGATCCCGGCTTAGAGTGCACGTTTCTGCTAAGTAGCACAAACGCGTCCAAATACCCGAACACGTTGATCGTTTCAAGGTCCAGCGTTTTGATCAGCATCGATGTAAACTGAAAGAAAAATCGGTTATATTTTTACACCTTATATAGTGTCACCGTAAAATCTCAAACAACGATACATTATAATGTATCCAGCTGGAACATGATCATGATTTAACGTGTGATTTCTCGAGACATTACGATCTCTCGAAACAAAACCGTAAAACTGTGAAACGGCATACAACGGAACACACCTCGCGTTCTGATTGGTCGAGCGACATGTGCCCCGCGCCGCCATGTTTGACTGTCATTTCGATTACTCTCGGATGTAAACAAACAATGTTTTTAAAGAAATTCTATTGCCATAAGTTAAAAAAAAACAGTGTTTAATCAAAAATTTCACGACTACGATATGATTGAAGGCGCAATATCCGTAGTGCCGTATGCCGTGTGATGCCGGCGTAGAATAGCATCACCCCATTTCCTACCCGTGGGTGTCGTAAGACGCGACTAAGGGATTTGAAGGTTTCGGGTGTACTACAACTTTTAGGCGACAGGCTGACAACCTGTCACTATAGTGTTACACAGAATTATCTCAAACGCCCCTCTATATTTGTCAGACGTGGCGATAGCGACCGTATTATTGCGGCCGTTAGCGCTCTGCCTACCCCGTAAGGGATAAAGGCGTGATATATGTATGTATGTATATCCGTAGTAATATGTTCGAAATCTCGGCTAAAATTGGATCTAATATCGTGGTGGTTGTTCACAATGTTCTGTAGAGAGCAAGAACTAGACGCATCGCACATTTAACGCACCACGGACCGTTAAAATATCGCAGCGGTCTGTTAGATCCATACTAGAAACGTCACTCCCCATACTAAAAAACCGCACTGGACGGACGACCCTGCGATAGCGCTGCGTCGACAACGGTTGAGCCGTTTTAATATGGGGATTGACATTTCTAGTATGGATCTGACAGATCGCTGCGATGTTTTAGCGTTTCGTCGTGCGTCAAGTGTGTTCCTCGCCTTAGGGGTGAATCAGCGCATGAAACTGAACAACTTTCCCCAAGGAACATAGGTGCAATGCTCATTTATAGTAGTAGATTTCTGCAAATTCAGAAATAAGGTTTCTGGAGTTGAATATCTGAATTGTTCATTTTCGGTTCCGCGCACGAAAGTCCAAAACAGACTTTCCTAATCACACGTTTTTAAATTTCCTTTACTTGATGTTTTCGTAGTCAAAAATATGAGTTAATTTTTGAGAGTATGTATAGTAATTAATAAGTAAAGTAGAACTTGAGATACAAGCATAATTAGGTAGCAGATTTCCGCTTGAAACAAAAACGAACAATCCAGAAATTAGAACATTTCTCACGCTCCATAGTTTTTTTGTACTTGTGCACTTATTGTAGTTTTTAACAAGCAATTCCTGCTTTAGCTGACACTTCGAAAATAATGGTCTCTCGACTGAAGCAGAATTTGTTTTAACAGATACATACATACATCACGCGTTTATCCCTTGCGGGTAGGCAGAGCGTTAACGGCCGTAAGAATACGGTCGCTATCGCCACGACTGACATTTTGAGGATTGTTTTCCAATGTTGTTTCGGAAAACATGTGTATCACTATGGTGACAGGTTGTCGCCTAAAAATTGTAATACACCAATACTCTCGACTCCCTTAGTCACCTCTTACGACCTGATCTGAGACAACCTTGGAAATCAATCCTCAGAAATGTCAGACGTGGCGATAGCGGCCGTACTCTTACGGCTGTTAATGCTCTGCCTACCCCGCAATGGAGTAATATATGTGTGTATGTATGAATTCTTACCTCCTGTCCATTAACGCCGACATGGAACTCTCTCTTCCCTGGACCATAAGGCTTGTTTTCGTACCGGATTTCAAACTTGTTCTGCTCAGGCGTTTCCTATAAACAGTCAGATGGGTAAATTAATAAAGCAGTAAAAATCAACTGAACAATTTTCCCCAAAAACATAGGTCGAAATATGAGAAATTTTTTTGGACCTATCATATTGACTTGGTCAGTCGGTAATTTTGTATAGAAGGTCCAAATTTTTTTTTACTATTTCGACCTATGTTCCTTAGGAAAGGTGGTTAAGGATTCGGGCCAAGTTAGCCTTTAGGTTGCAAAGGTCAGATGGCAGTCGCTCTGTGTTAAAACTTGGTTCCACGTCAAATCCCCTAGGTTAGGTAGCCGACCCCGACAGAGAACGGGTTAAGGCAAGGAGAATGATGATATATAAGGTCTTACTTTATTAAGTACAAATATTTTAAGGGTAAGTTCAGAAATATAATTAAAGATGTGTTATGTAAAAAACAATAAAAATTATACGCTAGTTTTTTTTTTTCATTTTTCAAACAAATTAAGTCGAATTTATAAGTAGCATCCTATGTATGATCCCATTGACATATGTATGACATGTGATGTCAAATATATGACAGTCAAATCGTATTAAAATAGTCCACGTGGACTACGCAAGCTGTGTACAGGTCGTTCACTTTTTTTATTTTGGTGAACATGTTTTTGGCGTTAATTTTGAAAACTAGCGTGTATTTTCTTTTTGTTTTTACATAAAACATCTTTAATAATATTTCTGAACATGCCTTTAAAATATTTGTACTTAATAAAATGGGACGTTATATTTATAATCGTTAAACAAATATGAATTATATACTGCTTACCTTTACACTGCAAGAATTAGTGGAGTATATACTGAAACCGCCATTATACGCCGCCGGGTTGTCCGTGAAGTCTATATTGAAGGGAGACCGGCTCTTGTGGTGGCCTGAGAGACAGATCTGTAAAAAACGGTTATACGGAGTGTAAAAATATTAGCTGCAAATATTTTAATGGATGAACCAGCTCATTAAACTGAACAACGTTCCCCAAGGAATATAGGTCGAAATATGAAAAAAAATTTGGACCTCACATACAAAATTACTAACCGAATTGGTATGGGAGGTCAAAAAATTTCTCTTATACTTTGACCTATGTTTGTAGGGTTGTTGAGTTTCATGGGCCGATTCACCCCGCTAATATTTTTACACCTTATATGTCACAAAGACTTCCAATATGGTGAAATAAAAGTTCGTTCATCATTCAACTGATTAAATCAAACTTTGATTTTGTATAGTTCTATTCTATACAAAAAAACAAAGAAATAAAAATTTTCTAGAAACGATTTTGTACTGAAAGATACTAAATCTGGCGACTAGTCTCTAGAATGATGATAAAGCTGGCAACTTGTCTCTGTAATAAAAAATAAATATGGCGACTTGTCTCTAGAATAAGGGATAAATATGGCGACTTGTTTCTAGAATAAGGGATAACTATGGCGACTTGTCTCTAGAATAAGGGATAAATATGGCGACTTTTCTCTAGAGTAAGGGATAAATATGGCGACTAGTCTCAAGAACAAGTATAAATCTTGTACTGACTCAATACGTAACGGGAATTTTTTTTTTTTGCATACATGATACATAGTTGAAAGTAAAGTAGGTACTTACACTAAAATTGCTGTCATTTTGAGGGTAGATTTTGATCTCTCCTTTCAAAGTTCCGTTGGTACCATCACTGTCCACTTCCACTACGCCTCTGGCATAAAAATAGTCGGTGCGGTTGCTTTTAATTTCCCTGGAAACAAAATCCAATGAAAAAATCTAGACTGTTTGGTTTGGTACATTTTGATATTTAGATTTCATGGAAACTAATTAAAAATACAGGGTGTAAAAAAATTGCTGCAAATATTTCAAGGGGTGAATCAACCCATGAAACTGAACATCTTTCCCTAAGGAACATAGGTCGAAATATGAGAAAATTTTTAGGACCTCCCATATTAATCGACTTGGTTGGTCAGTAATTTTGTGTGGGAGTCCAAATTTTTTTTTAAACTTCGATGTATGTTTCTTGGGAAAAGTTGATCAGTTTCATTTTAGCTAATATTTTTACACCTGATATAGATTTCATGGAAACGATTAAAAAATAATATAAAAGTATTACGATTATCATTATTATAAAAAATATTGAAGAACCCTTCAAACGATCTCAAAATTATTCATTGAATTTCAATTTTCAATTACGCATTTCAGTAAATGAATTAGCAAACTCATGACTCAACTCTACCTAACGAATCTGAGTAGTCTCTAGACTATTGATAAATCTGGCCACTAGTCCCTAGAATAATGATAAATCTGGCAACTAGTCTCTAGGATCATGAAAAATCTTGCGACTATTCTCTAGAATAACGATAAATCTGACGACTAGTCTCTAGAATAAGGATAAACCTGGCGACTTGTCTCTAGAATAAGGGATAAATGTGGCGACTATCATCTTGAAGAAAAATAAATCTGACGACTAGTCTCTAGAATAAGGATAAATCTGGCGACTAGCTGTTTATGAAACAAGGATATATCTGGTGACTAGTCTCTAGAATATTGATAAATCTGGCGACTAGTCTCTAGAATAAGGATCAACCTGATCTCTAGAATAATAATAAACTTGAGCTTTTTTATTTTTGTACGAACCTGTAATAGTCCAACCCGAAGCCAGTCTTTATTTTGAGCCGAGAATCTTCTTGCCCCGTGGCGTGGTCGCTCCATTCGTCTATACTTAGACTGACCTGTGTTTATGAAAAGTAATATTAGTACTTCACAGAGGTAGGGATGGTATCGATAGTTCCAAATGTAACGATATTGTCGATAGTTTCTCATGATTAGAAAACTTTTGTTGTTTAGTATTGATTCACCAGTAAACAATTGTTGTTATCGGATTGTCGATAGTATCGATACTATACAGGGTGTAAAAATATTAACTGCAAATATTTTAAGAGGTGAATCAGCCCATGAAACTGAACAACTTTCCCCAAGGAAGATAGGTCAAAATATAAGAAAATTTTTGGACCTCCCATACAAATTGGGTTGGTTGGTCGGTAGTTTTGTATGGGAGGTCCAAAATCTTTTTTCATATTTCCACCTATCTGTGGGGAAAGATGTTCAGTTTTTTGAGTTGATTAAAATACACAAATCACGCCTTTATTCCTTGCGGGGTGGGCAGAGCGTTAACGATCGTATAATTATGGTCGTTATTGGCTGATTTACCCCTTAATATTTTTACACCCTGTATTCTGTTACCTGCAGACTGTTTCCGGGCTGCAGCTGGAAGGGAGGCAGGATCACCCCACAGGAGCCGAGGGTTGGAGACGAGATCGGACGTAATATGGTGGACAGGATGGAGTGCGCTGGTGGTAGCGTGAACTCATGTTGCCGAACTATCGATAATACTGTCTTCCTCCCTGCCTCCTTAAAATCCTTGTTCAATCTATAGGCTAGTCAACGTTGAAACGTGCAGTATTTATCGACACTATCGATACTATCAAGTGTACTATAGAGCGGCAACTCTAGAGAGAACACTCTTTGTCGCTAAAATTATATACCAGCTGGTGGACCAAGCTAGCTCAATATTTTGTTACATACCTACCCTTGGAAGGATGGACGATAAGGCCAGTGAAGGACGATAGTAGCTAGTTGGTCAGGTATTGTGATCAGAGGACCGACTGATCGATATACCTCTATATAATGATCGGTGGAAAAACGATACCGTGTTTCAGGACTTGTATGTGGAGCCGCTACAAACCTGCAGACTGTTTCCTGGCTGCAGCTGGAAGGGAGGCAGGATCACCCCACAGGAGCCGAGGGTCGGAGACGAGATCGGACGCAGTATGGTGGACAGGATGGAGTGCGCTGGTGGTAGCGTGAACACTTTGTCGCTGGAGTCAGAGAAAACAGACATTATTACTGGCCGGGTCCTAAGTCTGCGAAATGAAAATCGTTTCAGTTGGATGTCGATTGGATCTCAGTTGGATGATTTTGGTAGTTTCGTAGTCTGCTAACAGTTTTAAGTATTGAAAATCACGATGGCAATAGAATGACAGTTGAGTTTCAATGGCGTTACAATGACACAAAATAGCAGACTTGGGGCCCAGGTCGATTAGCTACATGACTGGGTCAAAAATAACATGTAAAAGTTGTACGCTTAAAACTGTTGTCCAAAAATACTATAGACTCCATTTATAGTTTTTCGAAATGTTCAAAGTTTTAATTAAAAACAGGAAAAAAATAAGTGTCTTGACGCCATCGAAACTGAGAGACATGACGTTATCTCTTCGTATTTTCGTACAAGATATCGTTTGAAAAAGTAGCCATCATGCCAATTGAGCTACTTTTTGAAACTATGTTTTGTATGAAAATACGAAGAGATGATGTCATGTTTCTCTAGTTTCCATGGCACCAAAACACTAACTATTATAATTTTTTTCTGTTTAAGTATAGCCACGAAAAGTCTTGCCTCCGACATTGATTAAATCGTCTCAAGTTCTGTCACACAAAAGTCCTTATTAGAGTCAAGTTGTCAGGTTGTTGCCTAAAACAGGGAGTTTTCTTTTTCTGTTTGTTTTATTTTTATTATTCTAGTCGCAAAGATATTAATATTTATTTTTCGTTTATTTTAACTTACACTCGGACTCATTTGAAACGGAAGTGTCAGTGCATGCCAGACTGTCAGTCAGTGTTGCAATGTTTTTTTAGTCCTTATGGCTTGGGATCTACACTGGAATCTAGTAACATAGTCAGTTCAGCGCCATCTATCGAGTTCTAGGAATACTAGTTTTTAAAAGAAATCCTCCTATTGTAATACCTATTGCAGGAAACCCAAGTATACTTACTAATACTTAGATGACAGCTGTCGTGAGATCTGCGATGACGTCAACGGGTTTTCACAATCGAAGAACACGCCTTGCTCCTTCTGCCTGTCAAATCAAGTTAACGATGGCAGGTCAAATGAGATACTTATACGTATAAACACGACCAGAAAAAGTCACTCTTCCTTTTCTACATACACACAAATCACGCTTTTATCCCTTGCGGGGTAAGCAGTCTTATATTGTATTCTGTGATCGATCGAAAATGTGTCAATGTACAAGTTTAGTTACGTGTTATTGGTGCGTTTCCGCACCCCACATTAGTGCGTGCTGCCATCTACAATAAGCGTGCCAAGGAACGTTGTGATTGCCTTCTCACGTATTCACTTTATCCGTATCATTCCGTATGACGACAGAAGGTGGGTATCTCGCAAAGTTGTTATTCATCACTTTGTGGATTTGTTCCCAGTCTGGTTAGGACATTGCAGGCTAAACCACCCGATTGTCCGTAAGTAGTTAATTGGTGCCATGTTACGGATGGCACGTTAACCCGTAGGTCCCGGTTGCTGTCTATGATCACTTCGACGGCGGTCGTTCGTTACACAACCACGTCAGAAGAGTGCTACTAGTAGAAGGCGGTTGAAAAATTCTGACACTAGGGTTCATCGGGTCGTTGGACGACTCGGTGCCCCACACGAAAAGAGAATACATCCGCAGTAAAATCTTCAATAGTTTCACCAAACTGTAGCTACCTGTTTCGCTTGGACGTGATGGTATGCACATGTTTCCCGCGCGCGGTTTTGGTCGCGATCTGACTGCGCGAGTGCATCGCCACGCCGCCGTTCTGGGACGGGTTCGTCCACTTCAAACTGAAACGAGTAAGTCAATTATTTAAAAAAACAATCTTATTTTAAAAATAATAATACATAGAAGTAAAAAAAAGAACTGGACATGTTTCAAACAAACCATGGCACTGAACTTACTTTTCACCAAGAATGTAAGTTTATGTGAGATGGCCAGCATACCGTAGCCCGCCATGAAGAGATCTTGCAAATGCAGAATTGTCATCCAAAGAAAATACTCGTTATATTAGAGTGAGGCTTACCTCGCAAGGGGTCATTTGTGTATGTATGTATTAGAGGCTTCACCGCCTTGTTTCTGTCTGTGCCCCCCACTCACTATAGGGGCTTCGCCTCCTTGTTTCTGTCTGTGCCCCCAACTCACTATAGGGGCTTCGCCTCCTTGTTTCTGTCTATGCCCATAGCTTACTATAGGGGCTTCGCCCCCTTATTTCTATCTGGGCTTCTAGTTTACTATAGGTAGAGGCTTCGGCCCCTTGTTTCTGTCTGTGCTCCCCGCTAACTATAGGGGTTCAACCCCTTGTTTCTGTCTGTGACTTCATCTACAATTAGTGGCTTATTTTGCCAAATGGTTATTAACGAGGCGCGGATTCTACTTAACTACTCACTCCATGGAGCTGGTCTCCGGAGCCAGCTGCACCTGGAACTTCATGGGCAGGTGCACCGCCATGGACTGCTGGAGCTGGTCTGCAGATGCTACTCACTCCATGGAGCTGGTCTCCGGAGCCAGCTGCACCTGGAACTTTATGGGCAGGTGTACCACCATGGACTGCTGGAGCTGGTCTGCAGATGCTACTCACTCTATGGAGCTGGTCTCCGGAGCCAGCTGCACCTGGAACTTCATGGGCAGGTGCACCACCATGGACTGCTGGAGCCGCGCCGTGTGCTGAACTGCTGGAGCTGGTCTGCAGATGCTACTCACTCCATGGAGCTGGTCTCCGGCGCCAGCTGCACCTGGAACTTCATGGGCAGATGCACCACCATAGACTGCTGGAGCCGCGCCGTGTGCTGGACTGCTGGAGCTGGTCTGCAGATGCTACTCACTCCATGGAGCTGGTCTCCGGAGCCAGCTGCACCTGGAACTTCATGGGCAGGTGCACCACCATGGACTGCTGGAGCCGCGCCGTGTGCTGAACTGCTGGAGCTGGTCTGCAGATGCTACTCACTCCATGGAGCTGGTCTCCGGCGCCAGCTGCACCTGGAACTTCATGGGCAGATGCACCACCATAGACTGCTGGAGCCGCGCCGTGTGCTGGACTGCTGGAGCTGGTCTGCAGATGCTACTCACTCCATGGAGCTGGTCTCCGGAGCCAGCTGCACCTGGAACTTCATGGGCAGGTGCACCACCATGGACTGCTGGAGCCGCGCCGTGTGCTGGACTGCTGGAGCTGGTCTGCAGATGCTACTCACTCCATGGAGCTGGTCTCCGGAGCCAGCTGCACCTGGAACTTCATGGGCAGATGCACCACCATAGACTGCTGGAGCCGCGCCGTGTGCTGGACTGCTGGAGCTGGTCTGCAGATGCTACTCACTCCATGGAGCTGGTCTCCGGAGCCAGCTGCACCTGGAACTTCATGGGCAGGTGCACCACCATGGACTGCTGGAGCCGCGCCGTGTGCTGCGACGGCTGCAGCGGACCGTCGATGGACAGTGAGGTCACGGATGTGCCTTGGTATCTGAAAAAGTTATTGAAATAACCTCATTTTTAAACGCCTCAAACGCCTTTACAAGTTATGCTTATCTTGTAGGTATGAAGGGTGTTAGGAAAAGTACTAAACTTCTTTTCAAGGGATAAACTAGCCCATGATTTTTTTTTTTTATGGGCTTCCCATACAACTTGACTCGGTCGGTCGGTAATTTTGTATGGAAGGCCCAAATTTTTTTTTTATTATTCGACATATATCCCTTGGGGAAAGTTGTTCAGTACCATGGGCTGTTTCACACATCAAATTATTTGCAGCTAATATTTTAAAATTCTGTATTATGAAAGCGTACCTGATGTGCAGATCATTTCTCCACGTCAAGTCATCAGTGCTGGGTGCGGTCAAGTTGCCTCTTATGGATGTGAAAGACACTATTGTAGACAGCAATCTCACTGGTGTACCTAGAAATTATATCGCAATAGGGAATTTTCTATTATTTAATTAAAATTATTATTCTAGTCGCTGGATAGATGGCGCTGTGCTTGGTATGTTACCGCAAAAGACGGAACGTAATATTTATTACTTGCTTTTTTGAAACTTGGACTCGGACTCATTTGGAACGAAAGTGTCAGTGTATGCCAGACTTTTTTTTGAATCTACACTGGAATCTAGTAACATAGCCAGTTCAACGCCATCTATCGAGTTCTAGGAATACAAGTTTTATTTAATTCTCAAAAAGAAAACCTCCTATTAATGCAAGATGAAAATAATCTTCTTGTACGGATGGAATCTTCCAAGTCCAAGTCACGCAAGGCGGATCGCACACTTGACGCACAACGCACGACTTGCTGGTTAGTATGGCTATTAAAACTATGGAATGGCAAGTGCAGTGCAACATAGGCGGATCGAACGACGGAGCGCAAAAATATCGCAGCGGTCTGTCAGATCTATACTAGAAACATCACTCCCCATACTAAAACCGCACTCGACGGACGACGCTGCGATAGCGCTGCGTCGGCAGCGGTTGAGCTGTTATAGTATGGCGATTGATATTTCTAGTATGGATATGACAGACCGCTGCTGCGATGTTTTAGCGCTGCTTCGTGCGTCAAGTGTCCGCCTATAGACTTACCAATCTCAGTAGGGAAATCTTTGACCATCTGCGTCGGATAATACACGACTTGTTGGTTAATATGGCTGCCAAAACTATGGGATGGCAAGTGCAGTGCAACATAGGCGGATCGAACGACGGAACGCAAAAATATCGCAGCGGTCTGTCAGATCCATACTAGAAACGTCACTCTCCATACTAAAACCGCATTCGACGAACGACACTGCGATAGCGCTGCGTCAACAGCGGTTGAGCGGTTTTAGTATGGGGATTGATATTTCTAGTATGGATCTGACAGACCGCTGCAATGTTTTAGCGCTCCGTCGTGCGTCAAGTGTGCGATCCGCCATAGACTCACCGATCTCAGTAGGGAAATCTTTAACCATCTGCGTCGGATAATACACGACTTGCTGATTAATATGGCTGCCGAATCTGACGAAGTCTTCAATACACTTCCACAGTTCCTTGGTGTTCCAACTGTCAAATCGGTCTTGATCTATGTGGGTGGCGTAGACGATCTTGTCAAATACTTTGACCACGATGTCGATGTGTACCTGGCGAAATGCAAGTTAAAGATATTAACAACTAGCGTCCTGCCCCAGTTGCTGCGCCCGCTGCATCTCATTTTCCCGTGGGAATAAGGATTTTTCCCGGCAAGTATTGTACATCTTTCTTTTCGTGTGGGATACCAAGTCGTTCAACGACCCGATGAACCCTAGTGTCAGAATTTTTCAACCGCCCTCTACAAGTAGCAGGCTTCTGACATGGTTGTGTAACGACCGCCGTCTAATTGATCATAGACAGCAACCGGGACCTACGGCTTAACGTGCTATCCGAAACACGGAACCATCTTACTTACGGACAATCGGGTGGTTCAGCCCGCAATGTCCTAACCAGACTGGGAACAAATTCACAAAGTGATAAATATTAACTTTGTGAGTGACCCACCGAGAATCGAACCCGGAACCTTCGGCGTGTAAGGCAGTCGCACTACCACTGCGCCACGTCGGTCGTCATAAGTATTGTACATAAAAACCTTTCTCTTGAATCACTCTATCTATCAAAAATACCCGCATCAAAAATAAGTTGTGTAGTTTCAAGATTTAAGAAAACATACAGGCACACGTGAAAAGCGACTTTCCTATTTGTACTATGTAGTGATAGTGATGAAGCGAAGAGAGGAATCCGAGTCATTGCTCACGTTTCAAATTAAGGGGAGACAAAAATCCATACAAACTTCTTTCCTCCCCAGTGAAGAAAAGATGCAAATGGCAGAGTTACGTATAACGGAAAGTACTTAAATATAATATATTTTTGCCTTTTGCAGGCAAAATGGAAGGAAGAAGCGGAAGGAAGTTTGAATGGAGTAGACATATTGCTTTTGCTTTGTACGATATTATTAAAAAACAATACCGCGCAAATTCTCTTAGGATTTTTCATGTAATTTTTTAGGTTAATCTTAACTGTTCTATTTTTGAATTCCTGTGTTCTATTTCTTGCAGATGTAGTATAAAGCACTATGTATCACTCGGATGAAAGTCCGATTGCAAACTCGTGTGTATTGATGCCCTCAGCTGCACTTCGGGCCTCAAACTACACCTTCGTTGGCATTCAGTTCCTTTCTCATCGCGTGTACAATGTACTATTTTACCTTTTCAGGGTCAACAATGGCGACTTTAAGGTCTTTCAGAATGGTCATCAGCCTGCTGGAGATATTGTCAGTTGAGTTTGAGGTCTGGATTCTTCTAAACACATTGGAGGTCACTCCTTCCGCTAGGATGTTGATCTGTAAGACATAAAAACCATGTAAAAACAGGGTGTAAAAATATTATCTGTAAATATTTTAAGGGGTGGACCAGCCCATGAAACTGAACAACTTTCCCCAAGCAACATAGGTCGAAATATATAAAAAAAGGTAGAGAATCCGCCAGTAGAGAATTCCAGCACTATTAATTCTGGAGGGCCATAATAATCTATTGGGTCGTTCGTCAACTCGATGTCCCAATGACACTTACCGCACCATTGTAAGCCAGTTCTTCGCCAGTAGAGAATTCCAGCACTATTAATTCTGGAGGGCCATAATAATCCATTGGGTCGTTCGTCAACTCAATGTCCCAGTGACACTTACCGCACCATTAAAAGCCAGTTCTCCGCCAGTAGAGAATTCTAGAACTATTGTTCTGGAGGACAATAATCATCCATTGGGTCGTTCGTCAACTCGATGTCCCAATGACACTTACCGCACCATTGAAGGCCAGTTCTCCGCCAGTAGAGAACTCTAGCACTATTAATTCTAGAGGGCGATAATTATCCATTGGGTCGTTCGTCAATTCGATGTCCCAATGACACTTACCGCACCATTAAAGGCCAGTTCTCCGCCAGTAGAGAACTCTAGCACTATTAATTCTAGAGGGCGATAATTATCCATTGGGTCGTTCGTCAATTCGATGTCCCAATGACACTTACCGCACTATTAAAGGCCAGTTCTCCGCCAGTAGAGAATTCCAGCACTATCAGTTCTGGAGGGCCACTCCATTTTCCACCAACCGTCAGTATTTGGAATGTAGGGCCTGTGAAGAAAAGGATCTTGATTTTTTTCCATAATAAGAATAAGAAAATTTTTATTCAGTGACCACCTTAGATACATCATTAGGCTGGTTTCAGAGCGACGCGTCTCGGCAGCGCTGCCCAGCCGCGCGCGCCTCGCATTACACTAGATTGTATGTAGCGTTTCATAGTGACGCGTCTTGGGCCGCGTCTCGGCCGCGCCGCGGTCGTATCTCCTTCGATTGCCAGTAGCGTCGACTTGCAATCTTTTAAGACGTCGTTGTTGCACTCTTTTCCATATAACGTATATAGCTAATATAGTGATTACGTTTGCTGGCATAATGATTCTCTGCACTCGACAGTACACCACAAATAAGCGCGCGCGTCTGAATGTCGTTTCACAGCGAACGCGCTGCCCAAGCGCGCTCAGGCGTTAATTGTGGATCTACTTGGAAAAAAACGAATGAATCTTGAATCTTGATCGGCGGAAAAACTTCGATACCGCGTTTCAGAACTTGTATGTGGAGCGCATGCGCGCCGCTATAAGCACGACGCACTTACCTTGCACGTCTAAGGAAGGCTCTTGGCTGATGATGTAGTTGTTGGTAGCCCATTCCTTCAGACCAGGGTTGGTTAGTTGAGCTGCCAAGAATGGTATATAGTAGGAGCTGTAAAAAAAACACAAATATGTTTATTATACAAAAAACACAACATAATTAAATGTTTATCACTGTAAGATTAAATTACTATCTTTAGTTACTATAAGTAAGTCTGCCTAACAAAAATATATTTCCAGTAAACTTCACACTAGGAATAAACCTGTCACGTGAGATTTAATATTACGAATATTACGAAAAAGTTGGTTAATAAAGGTGGCATAGATTAGTTCTCTAGGTTCGGTCAATAGGGTTTTTTAAAACTAATTTTCAAGTCGCTGGATAGATGACACTGTGCTTGGTGTGTTACCGCAAAAAACGGAACGTAAAATTTATTTTTTGTTTTTTTGAAACTTGGACTCGGACTCATTTGGAACGAAAGTCAGTGCATGCCGACAGTCAGTCAGTGTTTCAATGTTTTTTTAATCATTTGGTTTTGGAATCTACACTGGAATCTAGTAACAAAGTCAGTTCAACGCCATCTATCGAGTTCTTGGAATACTGGTATTTTTTAAATTCTCATAAAGAAAACCTCCGTCATTGTTTTTAAGTTATTTTAATTTTTTTATCTAAGTTCTTAGGTTAATTTTTCATAAGACAATTGTAAATGACAATGGTAGTGTTAAATTTACTAAGGAAAAATAAAATTGTACGTACGTACATACATACACATATCACGCCTTTATCCCTTGCGGGGTAGGCAGAGCAATGATGGCCGTTAATATACGGTCGCTATTGCCACGTCGACATTTTTGAGGATTGTTTTCCAAGGTTGTTTCAGAAAACATATGTATCACTATAGTGACAGGTTGTCAGCCTGTCGCCTAAAATTGTAATACACCAATACTCTCGACTCCCGTAGTCGCCTCTTACGACACCCGCGTGAAGGAGTTGGGGTGATCCTATTCTAAGCCGACATCACAAATAACATTGTGTCATTTGAATATTCAAAAAATAAAAATAGGTACTCACGCAGCTTTATACTTGTCGTAGAAACGGTTGTTCTCCAAACTCTTCATGGTGGTGTACCAGAAACGCTTGAGCTGGTCATCCTTGCAGTCTTTCAAGTAGTTGTGCACATTGAAGAAGTCTCTAGGACCTGAAAAAAAAAAAGATAAAGAATTAAATCATTAATTTTACTCAAAGGTTTCATGTATATACTACAATTTTAGCCGACAGGCTGACAACCTGTTGCTTTAGTTTTTTCACGTCTTTTTCTGAAACAACCCCAAAAAAAGAATAATCATATGGAATGACGTTATGTCTTGTGATTTTCTGTTCTTAAATTGATTTTCAAACCAATACATGCAATGCAGGGAGTACAAAAAGTGCTACTGGCGCACCACACACTTAACGCACGACGGACCGCAAAAATATCTCAGCGGTCTGTCAGATCCATACTAAATACGTCACTCTCCATACTAAAACCGTAATCGACGGACGACGATGTGATAGCGCTGCGTCGAGCGCGGTTGATCCGTTCCCGAAACGGAATAAGTTTTCCCAAGGATCATAATATTATGTCTATATACATAATAATTGGTCCAACCATAGGCATCTCGCTATATTACTTGGGAAATGTTGTTTAGTTTCATCTACAAATCTTACAGTAATTACGATCTTATCTTAGAGTAAATGATCTTATCTTACCCAATGGAGAAGTCAATATGGCGTGGAGAGCTATGATACGGAGCTGGATATGTTCTGTTTCATTCATCAGGACTGGTAGCGTGTTTTCAAGGCTCTGGAATGAAAATAAAGTAAATAAAACAAAGTCCCTTAGTAGATAAAAAGTCACCTAGTAGATAAAACAAAGTCACTTAGTATATAAAAAAGCCCCGTAGTAGATGAAAAGTCACTTAGTAGATAACAAAGTCTCTTAGTAGATAAAACAAAGTCACTTACTATATAAAAAGTCACTTAGTAGATAAACCAAAGTTACATAATTGAATTTAACTTATCGCTTGTTGAGGACTAGCTTGCTAGCACATGCTAAGACTAGCTAGACCAGCCCATAGCCTCTCATGCTTGCTCTTCTTTGTATCCAAGTTGACTTCATCCAGATAGTTGACGCTGCTTTTGTCATGTTTATTGACAATGTCACTTAGTAGATTTATTTTATTTATTTTATTTTATTAGGTACAATAACAGATAACAGAATGAGAAATTACAAGTAGTATCACATATTAGCATAGCATTATAAAACTGAAATCCTTTAAAAATTGTACACAACATTCGTATTAAAAAAGATTATTATTACACACTAAGTAGACGAAAAAAAGTCACTTAGAATACAAAAAGTCCCGTAGTAGATAAAAAAGTAACTTAGTAGATAAAACAAAGTCACTTAGTAGATAAAAATGTCATTTAGTAGATAAAGTTACTTAGTTGATTTAACTTACAGCTTGCTTCCAAATGCTAAGACTAGCTAGACCATAGCCTCTCATGCTTGCTCTTCTTAGTATCCAAGTTGACTTCATCCAGATAGTTGACGCTGCTTTTGCCAAGTTTATTGACTATGTCACTTAGTAGTTAAAACAAAGTCCCTTAGTAGATAAAACAAAGTCACTTTGTCGATAACAAAGTCACTTAGTATATAAAAAGTCCCGTAGTAGATAAAAATAGTCACTTAGTAGATAAAAATGTCACTTAGTAGATAAAACAAAGTCCCTTAGTAGATAACAAAGTCAAGTAATATATATAAAAAAAAGACTTAATAGATAAAACTAAGTCAATTAGTAATAACAAAGTCACTTAGTATATAAAAAGTCACTAAGTAGATAAAAAAGTCACTAAGTAGATAAAACAAAGTCACTTAGTAAATAAAAAAGTCCCTTAGTAGACAAAACAAAGTGACTTAGTAGATGAAACAAAGTTACTTATATAGTCTGTAAAATATAGGATGATCCTTGTTGTTTACTAGAAAAATTGACCTTATATCATAGCAATTGCTCCAAGGTCACAAACGACACAAGGATCATCCTATATTTTACATTTTATATTTGATTTAACTTACCGCTTGCTTCCAAATGCTAAGACTAGCTAGACCAGCCCATAGCCTCTCATGTTTGCTCTTCTTCGTGTCCAAGTTGACTTCGTCCAGATAGTTGACGCTGCTCTTGCCGAGGTTGGCTGCACCCTGCAGCCAGACCAGCCGGTCCACGTATTGGGGACAGTCTGTGAATAGAGACGTACGTACATATATCACTCCTTTATCCCTGGCGAGGTAGGCAGAGCGTTAACGACCGTAATATTACGGTCGTGATCGCCACGTCTAACAAATCTTTGAGGGTCGTTTCAGATAAGTGTATCACTACAGTGACGGGTTGTCAGCCTGTCGCCTAAAATTGCAGTTCACATGAAACCTTTGAGTCCCTTATACCATAATTTTTATACAGATAGACTAAACTGACAGCTAAGAATGCCTTTTTTGTTTTAAAATGTTGTCATCATAAGTCTAGTGTTGTGATTTGACTCATTTATTTTATTCATTGAACTGTTGTGAGATGAATTCTGGATGTAGTTATTTTTAAATAAATATGCATAATAAATACTTGACTTTCGGTCACGTAAAATAGTATACGTTACTTTACGTTTATACGCAACAAGTTTAGTTTAAAGAAATCAACAATGAATAAGTAAGTAATTTAAAATGTAATGTTGAATAAATTGGCATTGGTGGTTGTACGAATATTCCTTGCGCTTATAAATACAATTTCTGTTATATTTTCTTGTTGCGTTGTGTTGCACTCTTTTCTACGACTTCTTTCTACTGGCCGGTTGGTGTGAACCTTGACAGACAGATGAGACAGACATTGACTTGACTTGACCAAGAGGACGTCGACGGACGGAAACTGACCAATTTATTAATGGAAATTTAAATGATTTAGGCCTGTCCCTTTGGCGGAATTGAATCTAAATCCAATAAGTAAGAATATTTAATTTTTTACCATTTCTTCCTTGTCATAAATAAAAATAAAAATAGTCACAATAATAAAAATAAAAATCAAATTAGTCAAAAATACCACCCCGGCTCACACCAGCCGCAAAGGTGCCCATGACACTCGCCGCGTTGCCGCGTTGAATGGCGATGGACAATCTCAAAATTTAAATTAACCTAATTTATTTTCAAAAAGATTCAATCATAATCTTTGAATCATATAACTTGATCATTCAGGGCACAACACTATTTTTTTATTACTTTTAAATACAATAACATGGCAACCCACCAAATGTCAATTTAGTCTATCTGGATAAAAATCATGGTATAGTCGGCTTTTACGACACCCACGGGAAATAAATGGGGTGATACTATTCTAAACCGGCATCACCCGGCATAATAGAGACAGGATATACTTACTAAAATAAATAACAGCTCATAATATTGGATGTGGAGCAAAAATGTAACTACCCTAAACTTTACCTCAGTTGAAAAATTAACGTATAATCGCTAAATGTCGTACTTTTACGTAAAATAATTTTCAATCCCTTGTTTATAGTCTGTAAAACATAGGATGAACCCTGTGACGTTTGTGACCTTGGAGCAAATGCTATGATGTAAGGACAAAGTAAAATGGACCTTATGTCATAGCATTTGCTCCAAGGTCAGAAACGACACAGGAATCATCCTATATTTTACAGACTATAGTTACCTACATAATTATTCCTAAAGAAATATACTTGGATCGAAATTTCATCAACATAAATTGGACAAATTCAATAATAAGGCAGCAGCGTTGTGATGCCAGCTTAGAATAGTATCATTCCAATTCCAATTCTGTCCGTAGATGCCGTAAAAAGCGACTAAGCTATAAGTTCACCCAAGGGGATAGACAGCAGAGTTCCCTGTAAAAGATACATCTTACACTGTGCTCACCAATCAACGGTGGATCGCTCTTTTGACGCACGACAGAGCGCTAAAATATGGCAGCGGTCTGTCAGATCCATACTAGAAATGTCAATCCCCATACTAAAACCGCTCAACCGCTGTCATCGCAGCGCTATCGCAGTGTCGTCCGTCAAGTGCGGTTTTAGTATGGGGAGTGACGTTTCTGGTGTACATGTAACAGATCGCTGCGATATTTTTGCGCTCCGTCGTGCGTTAAGTGTGCGATCCGCCTACTTGTTTGCCAAGCGTGGTGGGCGAAACCCCCAGATAGAGGGAGCCCCACGTCCAGCAGTAGACTGTTGTGGCTGTTTAGGTTATAAATGTGTGTGTTTATGTGTGTATACTTACAGTTATACATCCTCAGGTACTTATCGTAGATGTCATCGAAGTACTCCTGATCAAAATCAGCTTCCATCGCGATGTTGACCATCGTAGCGAAACTCAAAATCGCCGCGTGACGTATGTCCTGGGGAGACAGGTGGGCAAATGTAAATAGCTGGGTCTCCATTGAACGAGCAGCCTCAGATGCTCACGTGGCATGCAGCATGCAGCGCATTACGCGGTCGATGTGGACGTGTTTCGCCTGAGTAGCGCATGCTAAAATTCTCATGCTCGGGCAAAAAACCGTCCACACTGACCGCGCAATGCGCCACATGCTGCGCGCGGCAGTGAGCATCTGAGGCTGCTAGTTCAAAGGAGACCCAGCTAATGACTTATTCTGATACTGGCCAAGGATTTTCAGATAACTAGGTAGGTAACTAACTCTGCTGACTCAGCGACCCAAAAAGCCTCTTGGCCTCCGAAACGAGCTGTCTCCACTGATCGCTGTCCTGCGCGATCTGCTGCCAATTGCTGACTCGAAGATCGCGCGGGTCAGCCTCTTCCACGTCTCTCTAGCGGTACCTGGGGCGCTCCACTGGACGCCGTCCTGTGGGACGACCCACGTACTCTCTTTTTGCTACCCGATCCTCTCCCATCGTCTCTTTGTAGCTGAGCCAACGAAGTTAGTGTGCTCTTGTCTCTCCGATTATGTTAGTCTGGGGCAATAGTTCTTATATAAAAAAAAGATTAATAATTCTATTTCAAAATGTTACAATCGCCAATCGATTTTTGTTAGTATCCGTCCTAACAGAGGGTAATGTTACCTGTGGAAAATCAGGGCCTAATTTTGTGACCTCTCACTCCTTGAGCAGACACTTGCTGAACGCTGCTATGCTGCAGGATATGGTATGTATCTCGGAATCTAAAAATACCAGATTCGATTTTCTGGGTTCTCTTACCTGTGGGAAGTCAGGACCCTACTTGGTGATGACTTCCAACTCCTGAATGTAAATAGAGATGCTTGAGGGAGGGAGGCCTATGTCCAGTAGTGGAATGTTCAGCAGCGGACAGTTTATGGAAGAAAATACCTGCTTTATTTAAGAGCCATGCTCTTGTCGGTGGAGCAACTGCCATTCATTTCTTTTCGCCGCCAGTGACTTCACCTCCTGATACAACACAACATTCACTTTCTCTTTCAGCTGTTGAAAGTAGTTTCCGTTTCCGTAAGTAGACTCCTAGGTCATCCTCTTTCTCTTTTTCCTTCTACTTTTACTTTTATAACCGTCTCAGGAAACTGTCGTGTCGTATCAAGTAGCCTATCATCTTTCCCCTTCTGTTCTCTATGGCTCTCAACTATGTTCTTTTTTCCTTGACCAGTGGAAGAAAATTACCTGTGGAAAATCAGGGCCTAGCTTTGTGAAGACTTCTAACTCCTGGAGCAGACCCTTGCTGAAGACTGCGATGCTGTACGGCAATTTTCGAATCAGCCCAACCAACATTGAGTCTTCTATTTTGTTCTGAAAAGAAATGGCGGTTTTTAGGTTAAATTCTGAGATTGCTAGGCAGGGTTTGCTGTCACAGGCGATTTTAACAAGCACGCACTACGTGATTTCCCGGACTTATTCTTTTCATGTAGGACACCGAGTCTTCTAAAGACCCTGGTGTCAAAGACTCTAGAAACGCGTTTCTAGAAGTTTCCATAAGTTTCTAGGAGTTTTCAGCGCTTTTCCTGTAGTAATAAGTAGGTACATACCTTAAGTTGTTTTCTGTGCTACCTTCAAATCCACAACTAAATGCCGCACTAACGCCAAAGCTTTAGTCCAGCAGCTTAACCTCTAGAAAGATGGTTTTGAATTTCCATCTCTTTTTCTAGAATTTTCCATCCGTTTTCAAGAAGTTTACAGTGCTTTTCCTATAGTAAAATAAAAAATGCCCGAAGTTTTTTATCCTACCTTCAAATCCACAACCAAATGCCGCACCAACTTAGCCCCCGCCTCAGTCCTCACATACGGCAGAACCTCTAGAAAGATGTTTCTAGAAGTTTCCAGCTCGTAACTGGTGCCGAGAACATCCGCGAATAGCTTGCACAAGGATTCGTAGCTTAGCTGGGACATTATGCTGGAAATTGAAAGTAAATTAGAAAAATAAGCTTCCTCTATTGCTGAAGACGCGGATAATAAATTAAAAGAATAGGGAATTTTCTTTTTTTATCATTATTATTCTAGTCGCTAGATAGATGGCGCTGTGCTCGGTATGTTACCGCAAAGAACAGAGTGCAATATTTAGTTTTTGTTTTTTTGTAACTTGGACTCGGACTCATTAGGAACGAAAGTGTCAGTGTAGTACGCCAGACTTTTGGCATTAGAAACATAGTCGATTCAACGCCATCTATCGATTTCTTGGAATACTAGTTTTGTTTTTTAATTCTCTAAAAGAAATCTTCCTATAATATTATTTTTTCAATAGGTATATCATACTATCTATACTCACCTAGTTACTTACACAAAATATGTTTCGTGGGCTCATTCATTCCTACTACAAAACATACTTACATAAATACATTGTATTGTATTCATTGTCTATTTTCTTATATTTCTATCTTTCAAGAAAATGTTGCCTGCAAAACAACTTAATTGTTTAAGAATTACCTTTCTGAAAACTAATGTCGGACTTTTAATTTTGAAATTATAATTTTCCATTATTTATTATTCGCTATTTTTACTTTCATATTTTAATTTCATTTTTAAATTAATTAGTCACTCTCCATTTTTTCTGCACTTGTCGTACAGAATTACATACATACATACATATATCACGCCTTTATCCCTTGCGGGGTAGGCAGAGCGTTAACGACCGTAAGAATACGGTTGCTATCGCCACGTCTGACATTTTTGAGAATTGTTTTCTAAGGTTGTTTCAGAAAACATGTATATCACTATAGTGACAGGTTGTCAGCCTGTCGCCTAAAAATTGTAATACACCAATACTCTCGAGTCCCTTAGTCGCCTCTTACGACACCCGCGGGAAGGATGTGGGGTGATGCTATTCTAAGCCGGCATCACACGGCAAAGGTACAGAATAACCAATACTATACAGGATGTTTGGAAAAGTAATAACTTCTTTTCAAGGGTGTTAAACCGGCTCATGAAACTGGTTGTATGTGAGGTCCAAAAACGTTTTCATATTTCGACAGATGTTTCTTAGTTGTTTAGTTTCATGGGCTGATTCAGCCCTTAAAATATTTGCAGCTAATATTTTTACACTTTACGTATATTACTACGTACGTACCTACCTGTGGTAGAAATGTAACTAGTGATGTTACTTACAATTATCCAACATCAAACTTAAAAAACTTTGCCGTGTGATGCCGGCTTAGAATAGCATCACCCCACATCCTTCCCGTGGGTGTCGTAAGAGGCGACTAAGGGACTCGAGAGTAATTGGTGTATTACAATTTTTAGGCGAGAGGCTGACAACCTGTCACTATAGTGATACACATGTTTTCCGAAACATCCTTAGAAAACAATACTCAAAAATGTCAGACGTGGCGATAGCGACCGTATTCTTACGGCTGTTAACGCTCTGCCTACCCCGCAAGGGATAAAGGCGTGATATATGTATGTATGTATCATACTTTAAAATCCTTACTTTAGAAGATCAATGAAGTCCAAACTGTGTATGAGCGAAGCATTTCTGACAATGTTGTCGGAGTCGATCCCCTTGCGAGCTATGTTCAGCAGCATCTGAAATAGAAACATGTAGGTTCTATCATATTGCACTGCGCTCGGCAATCCGCCACCAAGCATGGTATGGCAGTATCCCATGGACGCATTTCCCCGATATCAAGATATTCACAATTAATACTTTTAGAATGTAATAAAAGAAATATTCTCTGACCACATTTTCAAATAAATTTAACATTTAATTTTCCATAGAAATTTCTTTTTTAGAGATAAGCAGTGCCTGTTGTGTCCATTTTATTTATATTTTCTCCTGTAAAATTTCTTGTGTACAATACATGGTAAAATTAATAAATAAATAAATGGATTAGTGAATCCAGTCGAAGTGGAAGCTTCATAGAGGGTGGTGTTGAAATTAAAAAAATAAACTACATATCCTGCCATCTATTGTCGAGTAGCTTAACTATTAACCGGAAGTAATCCATTCGAAGCTTCATAGCGTTGTTTTTAAGTTCATTTACTGAATAAGAGATGGCAGCACAACTGAAATTTTATAATTTTATAATTTTTCCTCACAAAATAATGATTATATCGGTTTTTCGATATTTTTCATCGATTTATAAACTTTAGTTGTTGGGGGCAGCAATTATGCATTATAGTATCCCCTTCAAACTCCTCAAGCGAATCATAGGCAAAATTAGTAGGTAAGTTGGCAAAGTTAAAAAGTCCATGATGCCCCAATTTCCCATTCATTTACCTCGTAGGTCCTATTCTTCATCTCAGCTTGGGTGGTGTTCCATATACCGTTGGAGGGGTTGCTGTAGTTATGCGACGCGTATTGTATGGAAGACTCCGTCAGGTTTAACTTCTGCGTACTTTGTACTGATTCCGAACTTTCATACTTCAATGTTAAACTGCAAAAAAAGCATTGATTTATTTAATAAATAAAACTTGCAATGTTCTTCTGTTACAGTTTAAATACCAAGTTAGGACATACATACATACATACATACATACATACATACATACATACATACATACATACATACATACATACATACATACATACATACATAAATCACGCCTTTGTATTACGGGGTAGGCAGAGCGTTAACGATCGTAAAATTACGGTCGTCATCGCCACGTCTGACAAGTATTGAGGGCCCTTTTAGATGATTCATGTATCACTGTAGTGACAGGTTGTCAGCCTGTCGCCTAAAATTGTAACACACATGAAACCCTCGAGTCCCATAGTTGCCTTTCACAACACCCGCGGGAAGAAAAGGGGTGATGCTATTCTAAGCCGGCATCACACGGCATCAAAGTTAGGACAGCTTCTAACTTATCCCGATAGATGGAACCATGCCGCGTTTCACTGACTTCAAAAAGTTTTATTCGTTGTCGATATACTTAAATGTCTTGCAATGCAACACGATTTTTAAAGAAAGGATCCCGAAAGGGCAACTATCCCGCTCATATGTCATATATTTTGATAGAGAGACAAACAATAATGTGGCCAATTCGTGATCCATTCTTTAAAAATCGTGAATACATACTTCAAAATCTTACGCCAGACTGCATCGGATCATTCATGAACTCAATAGCCATAAAAAACAGGGTGTTAGGAGAAATACTACGTTCCTAAGTAATAAAATAAAATAAAATAAATAAATAAAATAAAAATAAAAATGTTCTTTATTTCTAAACCTCTAACAACGTATAGTGGTTGAGTCTTCCCAGTAAGTAGTCAGAGACACTTGTGTTGGGAATGACTCGCTACTTCCCTTAACATCACAAAATGATTTAGAGAGTTGTGTAACTAATATAAATATAAAGTAACTTAAAAGTAGGTAAATATATACTTATTACATTAAATCAAAAGAACATGAAAGCAAGATAGAAGTAAACATATCAGATTGCTCACTCGGTGTGTGTGTGTGTGTGTGTGTGTGTAATGTGCGTGTACTGTGTGTGTACTGTGTATGTTTATTAAGAGGACCTGACTGTGTGCCTTGCGGATCGGGGGATCCTTGGGTTCGGATGAGCAAGGAGTGTCCACATACAGTCAGGTCACCCTGGTTAGTAGATTTTCTACTTCATCGTAGGTAAGTGTTTCCAGCCATTTAATTATAGTTGTTTTACACGTATGTAACTGCATTGGATATATGTTTAGAGATTTATTCAATTTATTATAAATGTATGGTGACTGACAGGCATATTGCCTTTGAGCATGGGGTCTCATTCCCTACTAAAAGAAATTAGTCCAAAAATAAATCAATAGATGGCGATACGGGTCGCGAATGTAACTTAAGAGACTGGAATAAGAGCAAATTTACAAAAACAAAGTATTGGAAAATATGTATACATTATTTAAGATGTTTTGTAACGGAAAACACGCGAATTATTCACATTTTTGCAATATTTTTCAATCTAATGTCGTCAATACGAAGTATCCAATAAATAAGCTAGATGTCGCTAGCAACGCACGCGCTGAGTCGACATATCAAATAGCCCGCTAATAGCCGTCCTAGGGCAATCGAACTCCCTCTATGACGTTGGGTATCTGTACTACTTTAGTAGTATTATATTATCTGTGCTTTGAGCAAACGTAGTACGTACTCGGTGGGTAATAGCTACACGGTCCCTTCTTCTTTTATTCTGAAGTGACAGATGGAACGGCATTTCTTTATGGGTTTGTAGAATTGTGAGAGGAATGACACTAAACAACTTTTTTCCCAGGGAGTATAGGTCGAAACATGAAAGATAATTAGGACCTCACTACAACGTGACTCGGTCGGGTAAATTTTATATGGGAGGTCCAACTTTTTTAAATATTTATACCCTTCCTTGTTATCTTCCTTCCTATGTTCCTTGGGGAAAGTTGTTTAGTTACATGGGTTGGTTCACGCTTGCCAGGTATGTAGTACTTTTCCTAACACTAATTTATATCAAGTAAGATACTCACTCAGTCATCACGCTTAGTATGTGGTCGTGAGTTTTGTACTGAAACTCGCTCTTCAGCCCCATACTCATGAGACCAACCTTGTCGTCCAAATAGTAGTTCCTTTCGGCAGTCATCAGATAGTTTGGCTGTAAATGAGGAATTCACAAAATACATTTAGATTTGTCAGCATTATCTCAGGCTTTCTCAGTGAGTTGGCTCCATCTTCCACTCTAATTCCTTTTTAGACTTATGTGGCTCAAAGATCCGTCAAAAACTCTCTTTAGACACTTGCGCAGTCAATAATTCACAATACTTACGCCAGTGTCAATGGGCTCATCATCATCATCATCATTGGCCTCATACGTCTGTGACACACGAGTTAAACAGTGTCTGAGGTGTAGTGTGTATGCATACTATACGAAGTTATGTAGTACTAAGATGCTTCTTTTATAATGATGTAATCCATTTTAAAGATTAGAAATAAATCATACCTCGTTCGGTACACTCGTGTTTACTTTTACCAGCTCCCGTCCCTATATGGCGACCCGCCGCCTTGGTCAGCCTGGGATGAGTCGCGTGTGCTTCAAATATGGACAGTGTAGTTGAATGAACTGTGGTGATGAACTTTGCACCAATTTTTGCGTGATTTTTCGTGTGCAATTGTATACCTAATATGACTTCTGAAACGTTATTTTCGGCTTCCTAAATTATTGATATCGAGTCCCAGTGTCGACAGTTTGAAGAACAACATTTCAAGAAGATACCAAGATGGGTAAACCGCAATCAAAAGAAGACACCATTATTGTCCAAAATGCTGTGGGTGATGGTAAGAATACCGCAACCGTGGAGGACTTCGTGCAGCATCTATCGACTAACAATATGTTGCTGATGGTCATCGTCGCTGTTGTACTATGTGGAGTAGCTATCTTCGCTTATAAACAGTACAAGAAATGCCACACTAGATGGGTTCGTCGCGAGATGAATGGTATGATACTGCAGGAATCGGCGTATGGGATGACTGGACGACGTCGTGTAAACGTGGAGAATGTCTAGGTTTTCCAGGTGAAGAATATATAGCTAGGTGTTCCAGAAGAAGATCGTCTTAGCTAGGTCAATCGATGGACTGGACGTCTACTGAAAAATGAGTGAGTGAACTTTATTATTTTTGACGCGAGAACAAACATCGGTGAAATGTGAGTGAATCTCGGTGCAATCGCCCTTAATAGCACTTATTCTTAATGCGCGCGGTTGTTTACAATACGTTATGATCGTATCAAATGGTATTTTTTTTTATTTATTTAATATAGATAGCTTGATATAGAATAGTACATTATAATCTTTGTACTCCATTGAAGTAGTAATATTTAGTTATTTTACGTAATGACAAGTGAACTTCTAGAAATTAGAGATAAATTGCAAAATATATTTACAAACTTAAAGAAGTTACCTAATGATAGACGTACTTCGGTAACGTTACAAAGAAAGCTTGAAGAAACGAATAACTGTAAGATAGAGTATAATGAGGTTTTAAGTTCCTTAAGAACACTTATTGACGAAGGGCAATTATCTAAGGAGTCTTTAATTAATGTGCAAAAAGTAAATGATGAGATAAAAGCCTTATTTGAAAATATTACCAAATTTTGTACACAAAAAGACCCAGAGTCTGACTTGGATTCGGATTGTTCTGGAAGTGAAACAAAACCAGTACTAACCATGGAAAAATTTGATTTGAAAACGGCTGTCTCACTTTTACCGGAAATGACCGGAAGTGAAGACACGACAAAAAAGCTAATAGATGCTATTCAGCTTTATTCTTCGATGCTAGATTCAAATGGACAAAAATTACTAACCCAATTTATATTAAAAACTCGACTAACACAAAGTGCCAAATTACGATTGTCTTCGGAGTATGACTCAGTATCGTTGTTAATTTCGGACATGCGAAAACATCTTTTAACACAACAATCGAGTACTGCTGTGCATGCTGAACTAACTCGCTTAACTCAAAACTTCATGAATATTGAGGATTATGGTAGAAAAATAGAGGAACTGTTCGTAAATCTTACGATTTCGCAGGCCGACGGCAAAGATGAAGCCTACAAGGTCTTACAGCCTGTCAACGAAAAAATTGCGATTAAACGCTTTATCGACGGTTTGCGTAATCGTAACTTACGCATTATTTTAGCGGCTAGAAATTACACCACTCTTAAGGATGTGATCAGAGCAGCAAAGGACGAGGAGTTGTCAACCAGTGTGCCTCAAGAACAGCAAGGTAATGTATACATTGCTCGCCGTGGTGGTGGACCGAGGAATTTCCGCGGTCGTTCAAGCAGAGGTAATCAACATCAGCAGAGATGGACATCAAGCGGTAACCAGAACGGCTTTGGCCAGTCCAGGAGTTTTGCTAATCAGTCGTCACAGGGTACTACAGGTACTTGTAGTTTTCGTGGTTACCATGGCAATACATATCGTGGCCGTGGAACTCTGTATAATAGACACCAGAGAGGTAACAGTCGCCACTACGTTCGATTCGCAAGCGAAGCAACCGAAGTAGTTAATCCCGTTCAAAATGAAGTAGAGGGAAACACAGCTTCATCATTTCCCAATAGCTTGCAGTTTTTTCGATCCTAAAGATAATCTATTTGAATTTTCATTATTTTATTTTTTCATATTTGCTTGTAGGTACAGTAATTCAATTGAACTATCATTAAACGATTCCATAAAAAGTTGGCTCGTGGATACAGGCGCCTCAATTTCAGCAGTGAATCATGATATCGTATCACAGTTGAATGAACCAGTTGACAATCGATCCATAAACATAAATGGAATTGGTGGAACGATTCGAACCGAGGGATCTATTTACTTAAACCTATCTATAAATGGAGTTCAATTGAATCACAAGTTCCATATAATAAAAAACTTACCGTGCAATACAGATGGAATAATTGGGAAAGATTTTCTATCAACATTTAAATGCAACATTAACTATGAATTTAACACCGTAACTTTAAAAGTTAACGGCAAACGGATAACTTTACCGTTACAAGTAGGAAAGTTTGGTAAAAATACATACTTAAATATTCCCTCTAGGTGTGAAAAAATATTTTATATAGATACATGGGTGAAAGAAGAATGCGTGGTGATTTCAAAAGAGTTATGTGATGGAGTATTTCTGGCTAGTTCGATAACAAAACCCAGAGACAATAAAATAGCTATTCAAATTTTAAATACACGTGAGACAGAAGTGAACTTAAGTTATTTTCATCCAGAAGTTGAGTATTTAAATAATTATCATATGTGTAATTTTGAATCGAGTAAAATAGGAGTTGATAGAGTTAAACAAGTTTTAGATTCTTTAAGCTTGAGTCATTTAACTGAAGAAGAAAAGACAGGAATCCAAAATATTTGTGCCAAATATTCTGACATTTTTTACGTTCCCGGTGACAAATTATCAGTTTCAAATTTGTATGAGCAAAATATTCAGTTAAAGTCACACTCAGACCCGGTATACATCAAACAGTATCGATTACCATTTTCGCAACGAGATGAAATTAAAAAACAGATTAATAAGATGTTATCAGATGATATTATAGAACCGGCTAAGAGTGAATGGTCTAGCCCGGTATTACTGGTTCCAAAAAAGGAAATTAACCAAGATTCTAGTAAAAAATGGCGTTTAGTGATAGATTTCCGCAAATTAAACGAAAGGATCATGGATGATAAATTTCCGTTACCAAATATCACGGATATATTGGATTCCCTGTCTGGTGCCATGTACTTTACGCGCCTTGACTTGCACCAAGCTTATTATCAATTAAGTCTAGACGAGAACAGTAGGAAGTGCACTGCCTTTACCACACCATCCGGACAGTACCAAATGGGTGAAAATTTGAAAACGGTTCTTCAGGTCCCTTTCCTGGCAAATTTCAAATTTTAGTTTTATGGTTATTTTATCATTGCATAATAATAAAGGCCTATTGAAAAGGTTATTTACGAAAAAACACTTAAATCGAACCACAGGTTTCATCAAAATTCAATTTTGAAATTTGAGGTGCCAGTCAACGGGACATTTTGCGCCAGTCAGTAATTATTTTAGCAAAATATATGAATAAAAGCTGTTCATCTTTTGCTTTTAACTAAGTAGAATAGAAGTAAAAGTTGCCGCAGCCTACCAGACTGACGCCCTGAAGCCTCAGTCTGGTTAAGAAACGAGGCACCTAGTCACAGACAATTTGCTCGTGCTTGAAACACGACACAGCCAGCCCGACATATGAAATGAAATAGCCACAGTGTTTGACAATCACAGTTGACAGGCGGACGTATGTGATCTGTCGACCTCCGGAAGAAGGCTGTTCGTAAACAGCCGAAACGTAGACCCAATTCTCCACCAAAACAATAGTAACGTAAGTCGTTTAAACTTAGGCCATAATGAAACAGCTAGCATGAGACAAGAAAAAACCACCGCAAACATTATGACCTGAGAATTAACTGAGTTGAGCCACTTAAGACATTTTGCGAATTGTACATTCTGCTACTGTACAGACGAAGATAACCATAAAGTTGACGCAATCAGCCTGAGACATGCATGACTTTAGACATGATAGATTTAGACATCACTAGGCAAGTAACCTGACACACGACGCTGTATACATGAGACACGACGCAATCAGCTTAAGAGATATTGCAATCAGACTGAGACATAACGTAACTAACCTGAGACACGACACAGTCACCTTAGAGACGACGAAATCAGCCTGAGACACGATGTACTCAGCTACAAAGACTACGACATACAATGCAATCAGCTTAAGAGACGTCGCAACCAACCTGAGACATAACGCAGCCATGCTGAGATACAATGCAGACAGTTTTAGAGACTTCGCCAGCAATCTTAGACATAACGCAGTAATCCTGAGATACAACGCAGTCAGCTTAAGAGACGTCGAAATCAGCCTGACAGAACGCAGCTAACCAGAGATACAACGCAGTAGGTCTTGAGACGTCGCAGTCAGCTTTAGAGATGTCGAAGTCACCCTTAGTGAGACATAACGCAGCCGCCCTGAGATACAACGCAGTCTGCTTAAAAGACGTCAAAATCAGCCTGACATAGCGCAGCCACCCTGAAATACAACACAGTTACTTAAGAGACTTCGCGTTATGACCCTGAGTGAGATAAAACGCAGCCAACCTGAGATACAACGCAGTAAGCTGAAGAGACGTCGCAATCATTCTGAGACATGACGCAGCCACCCTTATATACATCGCAGTCAGCTTAAGAGACGTCGCAGTCAGTTCAAGAGACGTCGAAATCAGTCTAAACGAGACATAACACAGCCGCTCTGATATACAACGCAGTAGCTTAAGAGACGTCTCAATCAGTCTGAGACATTACGCAACCACCCTGAGATACTACGCAGTCAGCTTAAGATCGTCGCAATTAACCTGAAACCTAACGCAGAGATCCTGATATACAACGCAGTCAACTTAAGATACGTCGCAATGTGCCTGAGTGAGACGTATTGCAGCCAACCTGAGATACAACGCACTCAGCTTAAGAGACATCGCAGTCAGCCTAAGATAAAACACAACCACCCTGAAATACACCGCAGTCGGCTTAAGATACGTCGAAATTAACCTGAGACTTAACGCAGCCTCCCTTAGATACAACGCAGCCACACCTAGAGACATAAAGCAAGTGTTTTTAAACTATGTTATCTGCACGAAAAACAATGCTGTTCACCTCCTGGAAACCCTTAATCTAACTTACAGTACCCATGAGGAGACATGGGGTGGTGCTATTCTACTCTAGAGGCACACTTTTACACAAAAAAAAATGCAAAAACAATCATTAAAATAACATTAGTCACTTGACTGGCATAAAATGTCCCTTGACTGGGAAAAATGCCAGTCAAATGAAGCCAGTCAAGGGACAATTTTCTATGTTTTTAGTGATTTATTGGTCAATGCTTGAATGTAATCAAAATTTGTAAACGAATCTTAAATCTCGCTTTATTATGCGACATTATTTGTTTAGAACAAATCCTCTGTAATAACTCTATCACGAAGAAAACATGCACAGGAAAGGGACCTGGCGCAGGTGCAAAAATAGGACCTAAAAATTTAACAACTCCTATTTCTTTCTAGAAGTGCCAAGGAGTTATATGCTCCCTCTCCAGGGATGAAGAAGCAATCCTGGCAGAGGGCAGAAACAAGACTCAGCTCACAATCCTATTAGTTTCAGCGATTCAGTCGTTTTAGACCACACATTCAGAAAACACAAAAACGTGTGACCAACACAAACTGTAATTTTTATCGGTGTGCTCAGTAAAATATTGTCAATATTATAGTTTACTATAAATCTACATGATAAACGGATTATTTTGATGGGTGAAAAGTTCTATCATGTCCAGTTAGATAAAATTTTACATATGTTTGAATTTCGCAACAGCTGAGTGTGACACGCGAAGAACGCGCATTTTGCCCCCGATTTTAGGTTTCAGATTAAGTTTTAGTTTAACATATTTCATAATTTGTGGATGGAGTTTTGGTTTCTGAATAGTCAATTTAACATTATTTCGTGTGAATGTTAGTAAAAACCTGTAAGTGTTATACTTTTGAAGAAATTAACGTGTGACCACAATTTTTACCCTCTCCAGGAATCACCCAAATGAAGAGATTGCCTATGGGTTTGAAAACAAGCCCTGGCGCATTCTCACGTGCTATGACGGTAGCAATGGCAGGCCTCAATTATGACAAAGTATTCGTTTACTTAGACGACCTTATTTGCTTTGGACGAAATCTTGAAAGCCATAATAAGAACCTTATGGAAGTGTTTGAGAGACTGAGGGAAGTGAACCTTAAATTAAATCCTAATAAATGCGAATTTTTGAAGAAGGAAATTCTTTACCTTGGACCTGTTGTTTCTTGGGAAGGCATTAAACCAGACCCGGAAAAAGTAACAGCTCTTAAGAAATATCCATTACCTGAAAATTCTGACGATGTTAAAAGATTTGTAGCGTTTGCTAATTATTTTCGGAAATTTATCCCAATTTTTGCTAAAATAACAATTCCCCTTAATAAACTATGTAGAAAAAACGCAACTTTTGTATGGAATGAAGAATGCGAACATTCATTTCAAACACTCAAAAATGCTCTGATTTCCCCGCCAATATTACAGTATCCAATTTTCGAAAATAACACTTTTATATTAAAAACTGATGCGTCAGGATTTTCGATTGGATCGATGCTTTGCAACGGAGATCATCGACCGGTTGCATATGCGAGTCGATCATTAAATAAGGCCGAGATAAATTATCCAACGATTGAGAAAGAATTGTTAGCAATCGTTTGGTCTGTTAAATACTTCCGACCTTATCTTTTCGGTAAACATTTCATAATAGAAACTGACCACAAGCCTCTAATTTATTTATTTAATATGGCAAATCCATCCAGCCGATTAACTAAATTTAGATTACTTTTGGAGGAGTATGACTTCGAAATTCAATATGTGCAAGGCAAAGAAAATGTAGCGGCAGACGCTTTATCGCGTATACGGATAACAAGTAACGAATTAAAACAGATGCATGGAAATATTATCTCAGTGCTTACGAGAGGACAAAGGAGGAGAATGAATGAGTGCGTGAATGATGACACACCGGTAGTCCAACAATCGCAAAACACTTGGACTGATCACCCAAGGGTTGTAGAAATGCCTAGACTGCCGAAGGTTTATACAGAGTTAGTGGTTTCAAATGAGGATGAATGGAAGAAATATAGTATGATTCAAACTGAGAGTACTGAAAATTTTATATATGTACCATACATGTCTTTAATATGTATCAAACCCACCGCCCGATCACGATGCGCACGAGATGACTTCGTGAGGGAGTTGAGTTTGCTTTGTGAAAAATTAAAAATCCCCTGTTTGTATATTATTAAAAATGATACTAATGTAGACTTTATTATACAGCTATCTAAAACAATAAATAAGGTAAAACAATGGTCCGGACCACGTATTTGCATCGTAAAAGGGGTAAGAAAAATAGTAGATAGCGAAATGAAACGTCTAATTATAAACGACTTCCATATATTGCCAACAAGCGGTCATGCCGGCATCCGACGCATGTTGAGCAATATACGTAAACATTACTTCTGGCCAGGACTGGAGAGAGACGTCACGCAATATGTCAAGAAATGTGACCAGTGTCAACGAGAAAAGTACAGTAAGTACACTAAACAACCTATGGAAATTACAAATTGTGGTAAATCCGCATTTGACAGAGTATATTTAGATTTAGTGGGCCCTTTAGTTAAGGATTATAATAATAACCAATATATATTGACATTGCAATGCGATTTAACCAAATACGTCGAGGCTTATCCACTTCATTCAAAAGATACCATTACAGTTGCTTCAGCTTTTGTGAATAATTTCATTCTTCGTTATGGCATACCATTCGTTATTTCAGATCGAGGAACAGAGTTTGTTTCTAAAGTAATGCAAGATGTTTGTAAGTTGTTGGGAATAAACCAACTGACCTCAACAGCTTACCACCATCAAACCATCGGATCATTAGAAAACACTCATAAACATCTAGGCGCATTCCTCAGAATTCAGACAGGTAAACAACCAACTAATTGGAGTACGTGGTTACCTTACTGGTGTTTCTCCTTCAATACAACCATCCATACAGAAACTAAATATTCTCCATACGAATTAGTTTTCGGAAAACAATGTAACTTGCCAAACAATTTAAAACACGATGTAGAACCACTGTATAATGATTATGATTATCCCTTACAGCTTAAATATCGGTTGCAAGTGTCGCAGCAAGAAGCTAGAAATGATTTAGGATTAAGTAAATATTTAAGGAAACAACGTTATAACAGTTGGACGCTGTTTAGCATTTATGTACCAACCCACACCCGGAACAAATTAAGCTACGAGCCTTCGAAGTTTTTCAAAGACATTTAGTTTTCCTGCGGTCTCCCTGAACGTAAGCTCATATTATTTAGTATCACCAGGTGCGTCTAAATGTCCTTATTTAAGTAATGTATGTAATTGATGTTTTGAATAAATATTTATTGAAATAAAGACGAAAAACTGTTATTGCGAAATACCAACATCCTACTTTGTAAAAAGCAATTAAGTACTATGTGGCTTACAACATTATTGCTAAATAATTTACAGGGATTTTGAGATGAGAAAAATGTACCATAAATCTTTGAATATCAGCTTTATTATAGTTATGAGATCACCTACTTACCTTCAATTAACTGTTACATCTTAAAGAATAATGCACACATCAAAAAAAGTTTGTGATCACTTGGAAAAGTGGTAATATTTTTTATTACCACTTTTGAAAAGTGAAAAGTGAAAGAATAAAACTATATCACTTTTTATTTTTTGACTCCTTATTTAAAAATATGAAATTTAAATATAAACAATTTTGTAATTCAAATGTTTTTTTCATATAAAAAGACTATCAACCCTTGCTTGCTACCATTCAGAAATCTGACTTAGTCGCAAATTACGATATTTTCAATTTATTCACAACAAGTTTAGTTGGTAACGATGCCGAGAGGATTAACAGAAGTTTTACGAGCCAGAATCCTAACTTTAAGTGGAGAAGGCTATTCCACGAGGGAAATATCACGCAGAGTTAATGTATCCCAAGCCTGCGTGGTGACCACGTTGCAGAGGTATCGGGGCATGGAAGATTTAGCTGACCGACCTCGCAGTGGTCGCCCAACTGTGCTTACTGCAATTCAGAAGCGCTATATCAGATTACTGGCTGCCCGTGACCCAACAATGAACGCTACTAAAATAAAAGCAGAACTGCGAGCTGCCACCGGTCGCGAAGTTAGCACCCAAACAATTAGAAATTGCTTACACCAAGCTGGATTACGAGCAAGGAGATCCTGGCGAGCACCATTGAACTCACAGCAACGGAAACGGCGCAGATTGCGATGGGCTAGGCTCCGTCAAAATGAAGAAATTGAGGACGAAAGCATTTGGCAGAACTGCCTCTTTGTTGACGAAACGCGGATTAGTACGCATCGAGATAACCGACGTGTCCGTGTCTGGAGAAGACCAGGCGACTCTGAAAGGCAGAGAACTGCCACTGGAACCGTTCAGCAGGGCGGGAAATCGGTGTCCTTTTGGGCCGGTATAATGATTGGGGCTAGGACGCCCTTAATTCCGTATCAAGGCACCATGACTGAAGCTATGTATAAAATGATTGCAATCGATGCATACGTCAGACCATTCCGCATCAACCACGGGCGCCAATTCATATTGGTAGATGATAATGCGCCCGCACATCGAAACGGACGTGTTGATGCTGCTCTCCAGCAATACGACATCACCCGGTTAGACTGGCCTGCCGGCTTACCTGACTGAAACCCGATCGAGCATGCGTAGGACGCTCATAAGCGATCTGTTTGGAATCGTCAGCCACCTCCTCAAACAGTGGCAGAAATCAGGGCAGCTGCTATTGAAGAGTGGGACAGGTTACCACAAGAAATGCTGGATAACTTAATTCTTAGCATGCCCAGAAAGGTTTCCGCATGTGTGCGAGCCAGAGGAGGAGTCATTTTATACTAACTATTAATCTTTTTGTAATAAATTTTGTTTATTTTTTCCTTAATTCAATTTTTTCATTACATCGAATTTCAGCTAAAATTGCATTTCTTAACTTTAGTTTTAAAAATAATGAATAATGTTTTTTTTTATTTACTTAGTGCATTTTCGTTATAAAAACATAAAATATAAACACTTTCCATAAATAATTTATATTTCATAAAATACACCTGCTTTTGCTACTGATCACAAACTTTTTTTGATGTGTGTACATTATTGCTTTTTTGAAATTCCCAGATAGTTTTTTGCAATAAGAGTGTATGTGTATAGGACATTATTGCAAAATTAAATAACGGTGACGTGAATTACGCATTAACCATTTTAGAGGATTATCTAATTAATAAAATATTTTACATATCTCATGCTCTGAAAGTAGGTCATTACTGACAAAAAACACGACCTGTAAGTTCAACTTACAGGCGAGGTTTTAAAACTAAGCCTGTAAGTAATTTTAAATATGGAACTAGAAAAAGAACCAATAGAATCGCGGCAATTAAAAAGTTAAAATCAATTTCTTCTTCTTTTTAATAGGAGTTGCATCCAATTAGTTGTATACGATTTTAAATTTCGAACTGGCCGCTACGAATTGTGTATCTTGAACGCAGGAATTATATTTTTAATCTGTATTTTTATAACCTCAATAAATGAGTTTGTCGAATTATTACTCAATATTACAATGACAAAAGTAAAAATTACTAATATCCCTACGATCAGAAAAATGTCTACTTTATGTTAGGATACTTTTCTTTCATATTAATTCAATATTTTTCAATCATAGAAAAAAAGTTTAGTGGTGCAATTTGAATAGCAGACGATACAATCATCATTTATGGATCGTTTTCTTGTATTTATCACTTTATTTTACTCTTTTTTCATTCGATATGTAAAGCAGTATACGTACCACGGATGTAACATCAATAACAACCTCGGAAAGGTACCGCCCTCGCTCCGCTCGGGCGTTAAAAAACCTCGGTTGTTATTGATAGCTTACATACCTCAGTACGTAATCTACTATTTTTTTAACATGAGTTATAGATTCTGAAAGCTTATTTTAAGACGCATAGAACTGCATTCATAGTCCAAAATCTCAATTTGTGTGGGTTAGTACACAAATGCTAAACAGCGTCCAGTTATATTAATCCTATTACGTATAAAGAAGGAGATTATGTATTATTGAAGAATGAGTCAAGGAGTAGTAAATTAGAACCTATTTACTTAGGACCATTCAAAGTTGTAAAAGATGAAGGTCCAAACCTTGTAATTTTAGATAATAAAAACAAAAAACAAATAACAGTTCACAAAAATAGAACAAAAATGTATTTCAGTAAATATTCAAATGTAGTGTAAAAAAAATATGAACGTAATATATTTTTTTTTTAAATTTTTGCCGATGGGCGTGTAGTGTGTATGCATACTATACGAAGTTATGTAGTACTAAGATGCTTCTTTTATAATGATGTAATCCATTTTAAAGATTAGAAATAAATCATACCTCGTTCGGTACACTCGTGTTTACTTTTACCAGCTCCCGTCCCTATAGAGGCAAGACTTTTGTCCACATGACGCGGGTGAAGTTTTCTCTTAACAGACACAGCGTTGCCTGAGACGTAGTTTTGGAAAACACAGGGTGTTTAACTTACGTCAGTGTCAAAAGGCGCTCTATTGACACCCCGGCGCAGTCTCTCTCTTTTCGTGTGGAACACCGGGTCGTCCAAAGACTCAATGTACTCTTTTTCAGCCCTATCTGGCTCACAGGTCTACTTTAGTTACTCACGTCAGTGTCAATGGGCGCTCTGGTCCTCCACTCAGCCAGCCTGGGTGTGCTACACCTTGGCGCAGCGTGGAACGTTGTGACAGATCTCCGTGAGACTCCAGCGCAGTACTTGCCCATTACCTACATGACATCCTTGTGAGAGAATACTCGCTCCATCTTTTACTCTTTTTCAGCCTAATCTGGCTCACAGATCTCCTTTAGCTACTGACGTAAGTGTCAATGGGCGCCCTGGTCCTCCACTCAGCCAGCCTGGGTGTACTACATCTTGGCCCAGCATGGAACGTCATGACAGGTTTCCGTGAGACCCCTGCGCATTACTTGCCTATAAAACTCTTCAATGTTGTGTGGAAATGCCAAAACATTTTGGGGTTCCAAAAAGAACTCGCTTCATCTTCGACTCTGTGTCATTTTGTCAAAAAATTGTCCCAATCAATTGTGCACAGATCTAAGGAGTCGGCTACTTACGTCAGTGTCAATGGGCGCTCTGGTCCTCCACTCAGCCAGCCTGGGTGCGCTACACCTTGGCGCAGCGTGGAACGTTGTGACAGATCTCCGTGAGACTCCAGCGCAGTACTTGCCCCATTACCTACATGACATCCTTGTGAGAGAATACTCGCTCCATCTTTTACTCTTTTTCAGCCTAATCTGGCTCACAGATCTCCTTTAGCTACTGACGTAAGTGTCAATGGGCGCCCTGGTCCTCCACTCAGCCAGCCTGGGTGTACTACATCTTGGCCCAGCATGGAACGTCATGACAGGTTTCCGTGAGACCCCTGCGCATTACTTGCCTATAAAACTCTTCAATGTTGTGTGGAAATGCCAAAACATTTTGGGGTTCCAAAAAGAACTCGCTTCATCTTCGACTCTGTGTCATTTTGTCAAAAAATTGTCCCAATCAATTGTGCACAGATCTAAGGAGTCGGCTACTTACGTCAGTGTCAATGGGCGCTCTGGTCCTCCACTCAGCCAGCCTGGGCGTACTACACCTTGGCGCAGCGTGGAATGTTGTGACAGGTCTCCGTGCGACCCCGGCGCAGTACTTGCGCATGAGGGAGCCGACGCGCGAGTACACCCATATGCAGCTGCCGTGCAGACATGGCTGGAAGAAGCGTTTGCCGTGTTATTGCAAACAATTGGTTTAGTTTAAGGCGCCCCCTACATTACGCGGTGGCGGTGTGGCAGCGGGACCGTCGCTTTACCGCCTAAGTCGGTTGACAATTTCAAATTGTATAGAAAAATAAACAGGTTGTAAGAGACGGTGTAACGAAAACTTTGCAGGCGTGACCAGACCATGAAATTGGAGAACTTTTTTAAATCTTTTTGTAATCACTTCGTTGAAGTTGGTCAAATACGCTGAAATATAAAACACATAGTTAGAATATGATTCCAATAATATGTAGACGTGGTGGATCGCACACTTGACGCACCACGGACCGCTAAAACATCGCAGCGGTCTGTCAGGTCCATACTAGAAACATCACTCCCCATCTAAAACCACACTCAACGGACGACACTGCGATACCGCTGCGTCGACTCTATCGAGATTTATGTTCTGAAAACTTTACCAGTATTAATTAAGTATACGAACCTCTTCAACGCTATTCAAAGACCCGTTCGGCTCAGCGACCAAGAAGTTGAACGCCAGGGCTCTCTTGATGTTGGTCACCCACACCGGCTCCGCACCGACGTGTATCGAGGAGAAGCAGATGTCCACTTCGAACGGAGCCGTGAGGTGGCGGACGGCGTCTGCAGACTGGTTGGTGGATACGCCGTGTTTTGTGTGCACTTGTGTCTGAGAACAAAATTATAGCAACATTTAGAAAATTTGCAATATTTTTTGCTAGCGAGACTTTTATAAAAAGTGTAACAGATGGCGTTAACGTCACACGTTTATTAATAATCAGAATGTAGAATATAAGCTGCAAATATTTCAAGGCCTCATTCAGCCCGTAAAACAATTTTCCCCACGAAACATTTGGGTCCCTGTGAAAAAAATATTGGATAAATGAAAATGAAAAATTATTTATTTACCATACAGATTTAGTTACAAGATAATTTCCAGAGGTTCCCAAACTAGGACGCAGCCTGTATCTTGGGAAACCAAGAGAAGTAATTACTTATTGCACGAAATTTATGCGCTTAGCTAAACAATTCGTGTGTATGTGAGTCTGTGTTTGTGAGTGAAAATAAAAGTAAACGTGTACTAGTGTGTGTGCCATACAGCAAAAGTTCAACTTGGTATGAGTGACTCCGTCACGTCATAGTTCACGCCAGCCAACCATTACCGTAGTTTAATTTTAGCCTCTTTAGTTTTGAAAGTATGAAAGTCGCAGCATTTAACTGCTTTATTATATTCCATTTATATATAATAAAGCAGTTAGCTTTATTATATATAAATGGAAAGGCAAAATCAGAAAATCTCCCAGCAAATTGTGTTTTAACTGGTTTAATAGGAAATCTGTGGATTCTCTTTCCGTCAATTTTCTCTTTAACCCCAGATGAGGTAACCTGTTTATGTACAGCCATACAAGCTCTAAGAATATAAAGCTGCCTTACACGAAGAACCTGTGCCTCCAGATATAGCGCGTCAGTAGGGAATCTATAGCGTTTTCTAAGCATCGTTTTCAGGATATCCCACCCACCCATACAAACTAACGCGGTCGGCTCGGTTAGTACAAAATTTCACATTGCATTGCAACCTGTGTTTAATGGGGAAAGTTGTTCAGTTTCATGAATTGGTTCACCTGTTAAAATAATTGCACTTGATTTTTGCATCATATAGAAGTCGCTGACAGAAAACAGACAAGAATGGAAATTGCTCCACTGACAAGAGCATGGTTCTTCAGTCCGATCAGTTCTTCCCAGAACAACTCCTAAGCCCAGTCTCGCCCCAAGGGCGTGATTGGGCTGGTTGTTTGAACAACCAATCAAAATATTTCCGGGTGAGCACGTGCTCCCCACCAAGCCGACAGGCGTAGTTTTGATGGCCCCGGGGCCGTAAACGTAAAGTCCATCACAAAAAAAAATTAAAAAAACAAAAAATGGTTCTTTAGTGTTATGATGAGAACTACACCGTCGGCTTTCTGATACTAAAATATATGTAAATAAACAAAAGTATCCTCTCATGTTCCTGTGTTTAAAAAAGTCGGCTTGGTGCGATAAGATGAACCTATTAAAAATTTTCAGAGTCGTCTAAGTGCAGAAATTCGGCATACTAGATCGTTTCCTCACCTTCAAATCGCGCAACTGAATCCTGGCTCTCCCGTAGTCGTCATACACGTGCACGGTCAGCCTACCCCGCAGCACCCAGTAGGATGAGTCGGGGATCGGCGCGAGGGTGCCTGTAGATACGTTCGCCGTTATGCCGTACGAATAGAGTCGGTTTTGCTCTGCGAACAGCGTCTGGAAGGTGTGGCTGGACGTCATCGCGAGAAGACCTGGGGATGTAGATACATATATCGACTTTATCCCTTCTCTCTCTTCTCTTTTCGTGTGGGACACCGAGACGTCCAACAACCCGATGAACCCTAGAGTCAAAATTTTTCAACCGCCTTCTACAAGCAGCAGGCTTCTGACATCCTTACGGGGTAGGCAGAGCACTAACAGCCGCAAAAATACGAGCTGCAAATACTCTAAGAGGTGAAACAGCCCATGAAACGGAACAAATATCCCTAAGGAACATAAGTCGAAATATGAAAATAAAAATTTTCCTCCCATAGAAAATTACCGTTAGATCAAGTCAACTTGGTCAAAAAAAAAATTGACATATTTCGACCAATGTTTCAAGGGGAAAGTTGTTCAGTTTACTTTATAATCTCATACAATATTTACAGCTATATTTTTACACCTTATATATCACGCCTTTATCCCTTACGGGATAGCAGAGCTCTAACGCTAAAAATACGGTCGATGTCGCCACGTCTGACAAATAAAGACGGCCGTTTGAGATAATTTTGTGTATTACTATAGTGACAGTTTGTCAGCCTGTCGCCTAAAGTTGTAATACACCTGAAACCCTCAAGTCCTTCAGTCGCCTCTTACACTCTCGGTTAAGAAATAGGGTGATGCTATTCTAAGCCGGCATCACACGGCACTAAAGAAAAGTAAATCACTCACCCAATAAAACAATTGCAGCTTTCGGAAACATGGTCAACAAAATACTAGTCACAGGGTCACAAAAACATTAATTTCGTTCACTTTTATCACATGTCTGAGTATTATAAATAAAGTTAAAAAACGGTACCTAATCTTTATTTAAAAATCCAATGAACACTTTTTTGTACTGAGTATAACAAATGTTTATCTCTGTTGACTATCAATTAAACTTGGACTTCCAAACTTATAAGTAATTTAAAAAAAAATGTTAGCAGATGAAAAAAGGATAATTTTTCAAGTCATATTGATCAGAAAAGGAATTATTGTGATAAAAATCGTTCAATAAACAAAGTTTTTGTCGATTATTACGAGAAATTAACAAACTGACATCACGAATGTGCGACTTGGAACGTCTCAAAGGCACTACTGATTAAGATCTTATAAAATGTATATAGGGCTGTGGATTTAAGCTGTCCGTTTGTTTGTAAATCATTTTTCAGTATGCATCCCTTTAAATTTAGCGTTTTAAAAAAACCTTTCGTGGTGAACACCAAGAAGTCTGAAGTATATATTATATACCATGCGACGTTGATCACAGTTAATTTTATTTAGATATGTACTAGTTACTATAATAGCATAAATCTTTTTGATATTTTGTATGGTAACGCCATCTATTGTGGTAAGTACAAAACTAGGTCAGTTAAACTTTTCGGGGCATGTTATTTATTACAATAACGTATAATACTATAGGGGCCAACCAAGCTGGTAAATGCATAGGTATCTATAATTTTCCACTTTGCTAAATAAGTATGACTTTGACCAATCTTCACCAATTAAACATTAATTGGCAAAATCTATCTAGGTAGTCAACTATAAAATTGTACAATATTAGCAAGCGAAACCGTAGAATAATACTAGTAGTATCCCTGCATTCATCATCGTGTGTAGTATATTATGCTTTATGTACACATTGATAAAGAAAAAAAATACTTACATTCATTCCCAGAAGTTACGAACTCCTGAGCAAATATTGCAAATAAAACGGTGTAACTCTGGATTCCGGAAAACTAAATTTTTCTTCACGTTCAGCTATAATTAATCACAAAAAAATATGGTTCGTCATTACGGGTAGATACTACAAAAGTTAACAGTACAAAATAATGGTAAGAATATATAGTTTGTAATATTAAGTTCAATAACATTAACAATAACGTTACACAACCATGTCAGAAGCCTGCTACTTGTAGAAGGCGGTTGAAAAATTCTGACACTAGGGTTCATTGGGTCGTTGAACGACTTGGTATCCCACACGAAAAGAAGAAGAATAACATTAAAAAACTCTACCTTCATTAAAATCTTGATAAATAATTAAACACACACAAAGACCTAAAGAAACTTTGTGGGTTGGTAGGTAGGAGGGTAAAAAAATTGCAATTATTAATTTATGACAATCACTGGAATTAAGTTAAATTTTCGTTCGTTCTACGAAATAATATTTTATTAATTGATAAATCCTATCCTATCATATCCTTTATATAATTACATACTATTAGAACTCTGGATCATAGTTATAGTAATTAAATTAATGATATTTGTATGTTGATATCTTAATATTTAATTCTATTGTTTTTAAATATATAGTTTTACTGTAATGACATTAATTTATTATCCTTGAAATGTAATGTTATAACGATTATTTAATTTTGACATGTTTATTTTATAGGTTAACAATGTATTTCAAACGCAATAAATGTATTGTTTATGAATAAATAATAATAATTATATCCTATTCATAATTATGACTAAAAAGACAAAATCTACCAAACAACTAATCTCAAATACCTACCTTAACTACCTAGGTATATATATTTTTCAAAAAATAATACTAACACCACTTTACCCTCCTCCCGTTATCTTACTGCGTCGATAAGGAGTTGACCTTAGACCCGTGAATTAAACGGTCGGTAATGACCATCAGTGGGAGGAGATGACTCGCCGGCCGCCATCTTGGAAAATAATACATACATACATATATCACGCCTTTATCCCTTGCGGGGTAGGCAGAGCGTTGACGACCGCAAAAATACGGTCGCTATCGCCACGTCTGACAATTAAGATGATTTGTGTATCACTATAGTGACAGGTTGTCAGCCTGTTGCCTAAAAGTTGTAAAACACGTGAAAGCCTCGAGTCGCTTAGTCGCCTCTTACGATACCCACGGGGAAGAAATGGGGTGATGCTATTCGAAGCCGGAATCACACGGCACATTCAAGCCACGTATCGTTATTGAAAAATAACATGTGCCTTAATATGGCATCACTCCAGCTTTAGATGGCATGACTCCATTTCTACCATCAGTAGGTGAGGGGTGAAGGGGGAATTCGCTAGATGACTGAATCATTAATAAAATACAGAACTAGTACGCCTAAAACTATCGTCCAAAAATATTACATACTCCATTTAAAGTTTTTCGAAATATTCAAAGTTTGAATTAATAAACAGAAAAATGATATGAAAGTAAGTGTTTTGACGCCAGCCGAACTAGAGAGACATGACGTCATCTCTTCGTATTTTCACACAAAATATCGTGGTAAAAAGTAGCTCTTTTGATCTGCAAGTCATCATGCCCATTGAGATGACGACCGTCAGCCATCTTGAAAAATAAAAGACTGACATGGTCGCTCGTTGGCATCATGGCGGGTCGTGTATTGGTTATAATTTGATATTTCTTGTTCATTTGAGTGTTTGGTGAATAATTCTGATAGTGTATTAAGCAACAAACTATTCTGAAAGTGTTCATTAAATAGAAAATTGTAATTAATACATATATTCGGCATTGTGCAATAGTGACGAGCGGTCTCCACGTGGTGCAGAAAATTTTACTATCGAGTTTTTTGTACTACATAATTTTGCGCAACACAGCCCCTAGTCGTCAGACTAGGATCACTGTGTTGTGGACTCTCCCTCGGCATAATGCCACTTAACTTTACATCACTCTAACCTTACCGACGACCTGACTACTTTGACATTGGCAAAATACGTCTCCACCCATGAGATGTGACGCCAGAATTAAAAAAAAAAAAAGACTGACATTAAAATTAACGTTTTTTTTTTTGCTGGCTTGAACGTCGGACTGTGGAGTACTGTCCCAATTACTACCAACCTACCAGAGCCACGTATGCATCATGTACAGAGGCCTACAGAGGCGGATCGCATGACGGAGCGCTAAAATATCGCGGTCTGTCAGATCCATTTTAGAAATGTCAATCCCCATACTAAAACCACTCAACCGCTGTCGACGCAGCGCTATCGCAGTGTCGTCCGTCGAGTGCGGTTTTAGTATGGAAAGTGACGTTCCTATTGTGGATCTGACAGACCGCTGCGATATTTTAGCGCTCCATCGTGCGTTAAGTATGCGATCCGCCATGAATATAAGTGTAAATTTAGCCCGCATTTATTATATTTTTATCAGAAGCAAAAACATTGTTGTAAATACTATAAGGGCATTATTATAAGTTGTATAAAATCTGTAAAATACTTTATTTTACGAACAGTTTGTTTGAGTTTTACAAAATGAAGGCGGACAATCTGTTTTTATTCGTGTTGCTATTTCTTGTCATGGAAAAGGGTAATAAGTTCCTTCTAGTTATTTTGTTTACTAGTAATAGATATTTGTACCTAAAATTTTATTGTAGTTTTTATATAACGTAACGCCGTAAAGGTGGATCGCACATTTGACGCACGACAGAGCGCTAAAATATCGCAGCGGTCTGTCAGATCCATACGTGTATGGCGAGTGACAGGAAAAATCCAGGTGGTGTCGGGAAAAGGGTAGCTACCCGCCTGGCCGGGTCTTGTGGCCAGGGGACCGACGGGTCCACCTGGATTGGATTAGAAGTTGTATATATGCGTTGCCCGTTGAACACTTCGATACCGCGTTTCAGGCCCATTGTTCTGTCACGTGGCGCCATCTCTCCGATATCTTGAGATCTCCTGTTGCGTCTTGTTTGCTTGTGAACCACTTGAGTGAGCTTCATGTTGTAGCCACCAGAGGTCGCTACACTAGAAATGTCAATCCCTATACTAAAACCACTCAACGTTCACGTTACCATGGGGTCTCATTCCCTACTAAAAGAAATTAGTCCAAAAATAAATCAATAGATGGCGATACGGGTCGCGAATGTAACTTAAGGGACTGGAATAAAAGCAAATTTACAACAACAAAGTATTGGAAAATATATATATACATTATTTAAGATGTTTTGTGACGGAAAACACGCAAATTATTCACATTTTTGGAATATTTTTCAATCTAAAGTCGTCAATACGAAGTATCCAATAAATAAGCTAGATGTCGCTAGCAACGCACGCGCTGAGTCGACATATCAAATAGCCCGCTAATAGCCGTCCTAGGGCAATCGGACTCCCTCTATGACGTTAGGTATCTGTACTACTTTAGTAGTATTATATTATCTGTGACGTTACACACTCCATGGTCACGAGTAGGCTGTTTTGGCGAATGTTGTTATCTTGCAAAGGGCAAATATATCTGTCTACCCTCTTTCTCATACCTTGGTGGGTTTTGTTCCAGAAATTCTTGGATCCCGTACTAATACACTAAGCAGGCAAAAAAGGTAAATTATTGTTTTTACATAAATAGTAAAAAATATATGAAAGAAGAGTCATAAAAATGAAACGAATATAAGGTGTAAAAATATTAGCTGCAAATATTTTAAGGGGTTTGTCATCTCATTGAAATATGAAAAAAAAATTGACCTCCTCCCATACGAATTGACTTGGTCGGTTGGTAATTTTCTATGGGAGGTCCAAATACTTTATTCATATTTCGACCTATATTCATGGGAAAAATTGTTCAGTTTAATGGGCTTGATCACCCCTTCAAATATTAGCAGATATTTTTTTACACCCTGGGCCCTAAGTCTGCTAAATTAAAATCGTTTCAGTTGAATGTCGATTGGATCTCAGTTGGATGATTTCGGTAATTTCGTAGTCTGCTAACAGTTTGAAGTATAGAAAAATCACATTGGCAATGGAATGACAGTTGAGTTTTTATGGTGTTACAATGACAAAAAATAGCAGACTTGGGGCCTTGTATTCTAAACACATTTCGCAGATGCATAGTGGTGCAGAAGCAATCCGGCACCCACGGGGACAGCACAGAGGGCGCTGGCGACGATGACGATGATGATGAAGACAGGAAACCAACCTACAAGGATCCTGCTGACAAGCGTTGGAAAGCCCAGAGAGACGTGGAGGTTGGTTAGATCTTTGACCAATATAAGTAGGTGTGATGACCGATGTGGCGCAGTAATAGTGCAACTGCCTCTGACGCAGAAGGTTCCGGGTTCGATTCTCGGTGGGTCACTTACAAAGTTGATATTTATCACTTTGTGAATTTGTTCCCGGTCTGGATAGGACATTGTGGGCTGAACCACTAATAGTCCGTAAGTAAGATGTTTCCGTGTTTCGGATGGCACGTTAAGCCGTAGGTCCCGGTTTCTGTCTATGATCACTTAGACGGCGGTCGTTACACAACCATGTCAAAAGCTTGCTACTTGTAGTACGCGGTAATTCTGACACTAAGGTTCATCGGGGCGTTGGACGATTTGGTGTCCCACATGAAAAGAGAACAGTAGGTATGGATGGGCCGTACCGAACAAGTGTTTTGATCCGCTCCAAGTAGTGACACCTCGTTTAGACGGTCTTCGCGCCGCCTACAAGAAACACGTGCGACACGTCGTTTACAACTCGCAAAACTTTCATCAGAACGCCGTCTTGTGCATTGTTAAAGTGTGTCAACAACTCAACAAACATAAATAAAGCATCAGGCATTACCTACTTATATTGGTCGAAGGGCTAGATCAAATGTTAGATCAAATAAGCAGGAAGGTAGAGCAAACTTTTCTTTCTTTCGTGTGGGACACCAAGTCGTCCAACGACACAAACAACGAGCAAACTAAATATGAATTTCAATATCTTGCATGATCTTTAGTGCTCGTGCTACCATCATATTTTGTGTTTAACAATCTTTTGAACTCCTTAAGTGAGGAAAAAACATAAGAGTTATCACAAGAAAACCTTTTAGAAGATTGTATTACAGTTAAGCGCTACCTAGTTTTGAATAGCTGAACTATTCACAGTACAGGTAGGAATGTTTTTTGTACTTGTGAAATAGTTTTACTGCCATCTAGCAACGAGTAGTAGAACTAAATACCGGAAGTCTGCAAGTCAAAGTTTCATACCATGTTTTATTGGTTCATTTATTGAATAAGAGATAGCAGCACGAAATACCAATAATAACCAATAACCACAAATTGTTTTCTTTGCAGGACTTTTCATCCTCTGCGGTAAAATATAAAATTTTGCCTCGTAAATGGCTACACAGAAATCTTGGGCTAATACAACGCAACCATTTTCAATGAATTAAAATGATAACTACTTACTAATGTCGACAAAGACCACTGGCTGAATAAAAACTCCTTGGCAGTATGGCGGCCATACTACCTTTGCCTTTCCCGTACGGAAAACAAATGAAAGTTAGATTTGTAAGGAATTGTCAAACTAGTGGCGTCTTGGTGAATTGTATCGAATCGATTATGTGAGGAAATCATGAAATAATGGGATAATAATACTGTAACACATATGAAAAGACAATAAAGAAGACAGTTGAACAATTCCATCGTTTGCCTAACAAAATCCCCGCAAAATATGGCGTATCCTGACTGAACGCCCATATCAGAAGTGCGATAATTTTACGCCTTGACTTATATTCCTTTGCCTGCTGTTGGCGGTTCGGTCGCTCGTCGTAAAAAATATTTTAAAAAAGACTGAGAAGATTTTTTTTGCACGCAAGGGCACGCTAATATTCTTATGGAGTCGCATAACTGATCCGTTTGTCCCAAGACGTTTTCGCGAAAAATCTGATAACTATACCATGATTTTTATTCAGATAGACTAAACTGACAGCTAAGAATGCACTTTTTGTTTTAAAATGTTGTCATCATAAGTCTAGTGTTGTGATTTGACTCATTTATTTTATTCATTGAACTGTTGTGAGATGAATTCTGGATGTAGTTATTTTTAAATAAATATGCACAATAAATACTTGACTTTCGGTCACGTAAATAGTATACGTTACTTTACGTTTATACGCAAACTTATCGTTTAGTTTAAAGAAATCAACAATGAATAATATTGTAAGTAATTTAAAATGTAATGTTGAATAAATTGGCATTGGTGGTTGAATATTCCTTGCGCTTATAAATCCAATTTCTGTTATCTTTTCTTGTTGCGTTGTGTTGCACTGTGAAGATGGTTTCAAACTAGGTATCTAGTGCGTGGAATCCAGTATGAAACGCATACACACACACACACACACACACACAAATTACGCCTTTATCCCTTACGGGGTAGGCAGAGCGTTAACGGCCGTAAGAATACGGTCGCTATCGCCACGTCTGACATTTTTGAGGATTGTTTTCCGAAGTTGCATCAGAAAACATGTGTATCACTATAGTGACAGGTTGTCAGCCTGTCGCCTAAAAATTGTAATACACCAATACTCTCGAGTCCCTTAGTCGCCTCTTACGACACCCGCGGGAAGGATATGGGGAGATGCTATTCTAAGCCGGCATCACACGGCATAAACGCATACAATCGGAAAAAAGGCTCGGTTTCAAATTCGTGGGTGGATGCTGTTAGCATAGTGTGTCGTGAGAAATTAGTGAGTGACAATAGCAGTGGTACGAGCAACCGAACGGTTCGCAGTCGACGTATCAGAAAGAGGGTTGACAGATATGTTTGCCCTTAGCAAGATTCGCCAAAACAGTCTACTCGTGACCATGCAGCGTGCAACCGCTTCGAAATATCGAGGAAAAACAAACATAATCGTGGTGATAATCCCGTAAATACTAATAATTTAAGTGTTGTGAACAACCGCAAAAATCTCAAAACATATAACTTACTTTGCTGCTGTGTTGAACCTGGTAAATAAATTCTAATCCTCTGACGATAACAACAAATCGTATTGTTGTCAGGTCAGACAGGAAATAAATGTGAAGTTAGTTTGTTACAAACAAAGTAGCATGTTTGTCTTTAAGGCCAATTTATTAATGGAAATTTAAATTAACCTAATTTATTTTCAAAAAGATTCAATCATAATCTTTGAATCATATAACTTGATCATTCAGGGCACAACACTATTTTTTTATTATTTTTAAATACAATAACGTGGCAACCCACCAAATGTCAATTTAGTCTATCTGGATATATCTATAAAAATCATGGTATAGTCACCTATATCATGAAAATAGGTAAAATTGGCTACAATGACAAGAGTTCCTCATGTCATTATCACCCGCCAAGGCAAACGGATCATCTTCGGCGGATCGCTCACTTGACGCACGACGGAGCGCTAAAATATCGCAACGTCACTCCCCACACTAAAACCGCACTCGACGGACGACACTGCGATAGCGCTGCGTCGACAGCGGTTGAGCGGACATTTCTAGCATGGATCTGATAGACCTCTGCGCTGTTTTAGCGCTCCGTCGTGCGTCAAGTGTGCGATCCGCCTAATAGTTTTAAGCGTACAACTATTGTATTTTAATAATGACTCAAGTCATCTAGCGTCAACAGCGGTTGAGTGGTTTTAGCACAAAATCGAGCCAGTATTTATTTTGTGGTTTTAGTATGGGGATTGACATTTCTAGTATGGATCTGATAGACCGCTGCGATATTTTAACGCTCCGTCGTGCGTCAAGTGTGCGATCCGCGATAGTGTATGGCGGCCATAACATTTACTTACTTATCGATCTGTATGTTCCGATTCTTTGTATGTTTTGTATTACGTACGTCCATCAAATATATTTTCATTACCAAATAAAATACAATTTAACATTCCATTCTTTTATTTCAAAAAAATAATGCTTATACATTCACGACATACTAAAACTGACAAACGCAAACTTCACAAAAAATGTTATTTAACTACTTATTATCATTTTAAATGATTGGCAGTTTTGGTACCCCAATATACTTGGAATATATTATATATACTTACTGTTAAATAAATTATTACAATAATGGCTACTTGTAAAACATCTATCACTCGAATATTAAGTATTAGAAAAATACTGAAAACTTCATAATGTTAAATAAATTTTAATACTGTTTAATTATTTCTACAGAAAAAAAATCTACTTTTAACATATTCTTGTTTATTTGGCACTCATTTTATTTTATTTTAGTGCTCTTTTGAAATTTAAAATAATTTTTTTAAAGTCAAAATTATTTCTAACAATAATTGTATATAACCATCAAAACAACAATTAGATTTTTGTACATGAACAAAACAATAATCTAGAACTCTATCTTATATACAAAAAGTGCAAAGTATATTCGTGTCAAATGTATACGCACGTACAAACACACATCTTTATAAAATATGCCATTATATCTCCTAAATTTTAAATATAAACAACAGATTAGGCCTAAGCAATATTACGAAGAATATAATTTAAAGGCAGTAGTAGTAGGCAAGTAGTATAAAAGCTATAAATTATATTAAAGGTGAAATTTTTAGGCTCGAATTATATTCGTCCGCTGAACGCAGCGGTTATGCCGCACGTCATGAGTTTTTAAGTAAATAGCTTCTTCTTCTTCTTTTCGAGTCAATGGCAAATATCCCCGGACTACAGTCTATGCTATGAGCCTTTTGATTGGCACTATAGAGGTCCTACTGTGTGCAAGCGACAGGAGAGGGAGAGCATGACATTAAATGTGACATAGTTTGCAGTAAATAACTATGCTGACATTTTTATGGTCAACCCGGGTCACTCACGATATTTTTATAGTAATATAAATGAAATTACATTTGGCCTGAAGAAATCTTCAAAGGTAATTTCGTTTATATTACCATAAAAACATCGCGATTGACCCGGGTTAACCATAGAAATGTGTAAAAACAATTGCGAGAGTTTACACAGTTATTTAGTTGCCAGACATAAAAATGAAGCATAGGTATATTTGTAGTGATGGAGGGACGTAGCAGCCGGCGGATGGCGGACAAATATAATTTATATGAAATATATATGAAAACCTCAAACAGGCCTTAGCATCACACACATTTCAAATTTATATACTTTGTAGAGAACATTACTAAGTAAAGTAACACACAATAGTTTCGTTTCCTATAAAAATAAAATTGTAAGTTGATTAGATGAAAAAAAAATGTTTTATAGAAGTAGAAAGAATTAGTTACGTACCTATAATACTGACTAGCTGCTCCGCCCGATGTAACACATTTTCCCGTGGGAATTAGATGATTTCCCGGCAAGTATTATGCATAAAAACCTTCCTCTTGAATCATTCTATCCATTTAAAAAAGCTACATCATTTTAAATTTCAGGTTGTGAAGTTTTAAATAATTAAACAAACATACATACATACATAAAGACGTTATGTAGTGATCAGATACTACAGAAAAAAGTTTAGAACCTATATGTTAAAGACAAACTAATGAAAACAGAAAACTCTAAAAACAGAAGAATGCATACGATAACTATGATAAGTCTAAACCAGTCAACTAGCATTTTACTATTATACTTTTACGCAATTTGTCTTTGCAAAGTCTTGCTGTTCATAGAATGTTATAAAAAGTGCTTATTATAATGAGAAACATAGTCAAATGTGTACCACTGAAATATCAATTTAGTTTTTAGATGGTCTGACGTTCATTTAGCTCGAATTATATTCGTCCGCAGTTGAGAGCGGTTGGCCGCCGCTGCAGGCGGACGAAATAATAACTAAGTGTAAGGCGTTTTATGTCAGATGTAGCACTCTTTACAACACTTTTTTATCGTGATAATATAGCTATGTATAAAATGTCACAAATCTACAGTACATAATTAATATCTAGCATTTTTAACTTTTTAAGTCTTTAAATCGTATAATATATTGAAATATGTCTGATTCAACACCTACCCGGCGCTCAGTCTAAAACAGCTGGTTTAACCACACGTTCTAAATTTATTTTTTGATGTTTCGATAGTCAAAAATATGTGTGAATTTTTAAAGGTTTGTGTGAATAGATAAGTACAGTAGAATGTGAGTTACAAGCATGACAAGTGGCAGATTTTCGTATGAAACTAAAGCGTACGTTTCAGAAATAGAGTTCCTGTAACGTCGTAATTCGGTTCCGTGCACGAAAGTCCGCAACGAGTGGTCTAACCAAAGGTTTTTAAATTTCTACTGCTCGATGTTTATAAAGTGAATTAATTAGTATAATACAATGCGTGATACAATCATAATAAGTAGCAGATTTTGCGCAATATAACAAACAATATTACAATATTATTATTTCGCAATATTACAAATTACATACATACATATATCACGCCTTTATCCCTTGCGGGGTAGGCAGAGCGTTATCGGCCGTAAGAATACGGTCGCTATCGCCACGTCTGACATTTTTGAGGATTGTTTTCCAACGTTATTCCAGAAAACATGTGTATCACTATAGTGACAGGTTGTCAGCCTGTCGCCTAAAAATTTTTTAAAACTTATGTACAAATAAATTGAATTTGTTTACTTGTACTGAAGGTGTTCAATCAGTCACATTGTTTTTACACCGCTTAATACTTATCTTGTAAGTCGTGCACACAAAATAGCATATCTGTTTTAAATCTATTTTTAACACATTTTCACTTAGATAATAATATTTACAAACATCTAAAGAGAGTCCAAGTTTTCCTTTCTTAGTTTTTTTTCATTTATCGCCGCTCGAATAAGCCTTATTTGACCGGCGTCAAAACCATGTTAATGCTATGACAGAAGGGTTATATTGTTCTTTGTTGACGTGTCTTCCTTCTAATGTGGGTTTGAGAGCTGTCAAAGTTGGCTTATTCGAGCGGTCCAAGCTAAGTATCCTTGTTTACCACATTCCATTTTTTTTGCCACATTATTTTTATTACAATGATTTTTAAAGTATTTTTTAATGACTGATGAATTACAAAAGCATTTTACTTGAGCCACGCTCTGGATCTCAAAGATCTTAAAAACTTCTACGAAACACAAAAAATAATAATAACTCGTTGCTTTGGTCCAACATTATAACACAACTACCTGTACCCTATATTATCAAATTACAGGCTACAAGTCTACAGGGCCCCAAGCCTGCTATTTTTTGTCATTGTAACGCCATCGAAACTCAACTATCATTCCATTGCCATTGTGATTTTTCTATACTTCAAACTGTTAGCAGACTACGGAACGACCGAAATCATCCAACTGGGATCCAATCGAAATCCAACTGAAACGATTTTCATTTAGCAGACTTGGGGTCCAGGGAAAATTCTATAAATAGCAGGTTTGACATTCCGGTCATAATTGCTAACTTGGCAGTTTCTCCGCGTCACTCATGAACAATCCAAAATTTAAGATAGCGACTTTTTTATTTACCACGTAACGTTACATGCTGTTTGGTTAGCTTGGCCAGCCCCTACGCAGTGCGTTAGGGGCTAGTTTTAATTTTTTAGGCCACCACCTGAGCCGCGTTTACACTAGGTCCATAAAACTGTTATAAAGAATAGAAAAGTGTGTCTTACATTTTTGTCTTTTTTACAATGACTAAATTATGACGTTCAAAAAGTTGAATGTAAAATTTACTACTTTGAAATAAAAAAATTAAAATTGAAATTCTCTGGTTTATTCAACAGCAATTATTAGCTGAATAAATTTCAATTTTACTGAACGTGCATCATAATTTTTATTCGGCTTGTTAGTAACGATCACAAGGAAGTATAAACCTCATAAAAAACTTTTTTTCATGAGTTACGTTCATCGACTGTGCCTACATCCATTTTTTTCCGTAAACTTGTAGTCTCTATAGTTTCATAGGATAGGGCACTAGTTTTTACCCTCTCGTTTTTTTTAAGCTTCAATGAAAACTAGGAAAAATTGGACTGCTCCATCTCTCGGGGAAAAAAGGTATTTACTCTCAAAGTATTTGAAATAGCAAACCACGCGCATCACAATATACAGGGTGTAAGAGACGGTGTAACAAAAACTTTGCAGGCGTGATCAGACCATGAAACTGAACAACGTTTTCTATGGCGGCTATGTTGGAAAACGAAAAAATTTTTTCGAGTTCCCATTCAGCTGATCGGGAATTTTGTATGGGAGACTGAAAAAATTTTTTCGTTTCCCAACATAGCCCCCATAAAAAAAGTTGTTTATTTTCATGGACTGATCACGCCTGTAAAGTTTTCATTACACCGTCCCTTACACCCTGTACCTATATCAACAACTTTGTACAAACTTTAATAGACATGAAAAATATTTAAACCGCCAATTTATTTGAAAAGTTTTCAAAGGTTTCACGATAATATTCAATTTTTGACTTAGCGCTTTTATACATTACAAGATTTTTTTGACTTTTTTGGGTTCCATTGTGTATAACTGACAGTTTGTCAGACATCCGCCTAAAATCGTAATACACATATGAACCCGTCGAGTCCCTTAGTCACCTGTTACTAAATCCGCGCGCAAGAAATGGGGTGATGCTATTCTATGCCAGCATCACACGGCACGGCACCTTTTACATCAAGTACGTATATTTTAAGCTACAATTTGAACATGTTTCTTGGGCTGATCGGACTTGTCTTTGAGAACGTATGACGTCGTCCTTCTCAAAGACCCGACAGAATCTGAAACATTCACCAAATTGATTAGTATTCATTCAAATAGTCAACACTAGACTTTTGACTGTCCCGATGGCGTAGCGGATAGTATGCCTGCCTTCTACGCCGAGGGTCGTGGGTTCGATCCCCACCGGACACAAATACTTGTTAAGTTAATTTTCAAATATTTGTGTTGAGTCTGGGTGTTTTCTATGTATGTATCATATGTATTTATTTACAAAAAAAAAAGTATATATGTATTAGTATCAGCTATCTAGTTCCCATAGTACAAGCTTTGCTTAGTTTGGGGCTAGATGGCGCTGTGTGAATTGTCCAGGATATTTATTATTTTATTTTATTTATTTACTAGCGGCCTGCCCCAGTTGTTGCACCCGCTGCAACTTATTTCCCGTGGGAATAAGGATTTTCCCCGGCAAGTATAATACACAAAAACCTTCCTCTTGAATCACTCATCTATTAAAAAACCCTGCATCAAAATCAGTTGTGTAGTTTCAAAGATTTTAGCAAACATACATACAGACAGACGCTAAAAGCGACTTTGCTTGATACTCATCATTCTCCTTGCCTTATCCCGTTCTCTGTTGGGGTCGGCTACCTAACCTAGGGGTTTTGACGTGGACCCAAGTTTTTACACAGAGCGACTGCCATCTAACCTCTGCAACCCGAAGGCTAACCTGGCCCGAATCCTAGGTTAAGTCACATTCAAATATTATGATTGAATGTATTCAAATTTTATTTGAATGTGGGTTTCATCACGATGTTTTCCTTCACCGTAAGAGCAGTCGGTAAATGTACGTGAGTAAAAACACATTGGTACATGGCGGGGATCGAACTCGGGTCTCCCGATTGTAAGACCGGTGTCCTAACCACTTGGCCACCGACGCTCTCTATGTATTGATTATTTTCATACAAAATATCAGTTTGAAAAGTAGATCATTTGCCAGTCATCATCATCATGCATGCCTATTTCATCTATTAGTGCCATTCAAATAAAATTTGAATTCAGATGATATTTGAATGTTATTATTTTTAGTATGTATTTTATAATGTATATTCATTATAATTTATATCTGTAGTTGTATGTAATATTTTAGTTATATTTCGTATGTATTTCCTGTTATTATCTGTAAATGTAAATCATCTCGTATTCATAGCTATTGTGCACGTCTCATCCGCCTTTCGCCAAATGCCATTTCTCTCCTGTAGGTCTGCTGTAAGAAATTTCTTTTTTAGAGATAAGCAGTGCCTGTTGTGTCCATTTTATTTATGTTTTTTTCCTGTAAAATTTCTTGTGTACAATAAATGGTAAAATAAATAAATAAATAATAATGTGGCTTAACCCAGGATTCGGGCCAGGTTAGCCTTCGGGTTGCAGAGGTCAGATGGCAGTCGCTCTGTGTAAAAACTTGGTTCCACGTCAAATCCTAGTTTAGGTAGCCGACCCCGACAAGGAACGGGCTAAGGAATGATGAGTGCTATTGTTAAAATGAGCTGGATCCTAAAACGTGTTTTACAGTAGTGTTGCCTGGTGGGGTGATGCCGGCGCTGATGCCGGGTCTAAAATGAATAATTTGTATATATGTGCTTACTGTAGTGTTGCCTGGTGTGTCTACACCGCTGGTGGGGTGATGCCGGCGCTGATGCCGGGTCTAAACTGAACAACTTGTATACATGTGCTTACTGTAGTGTTGCCTGGTGTGTCTACACCGCTGGTGGGGTGATGCCGGCGCTGATGCCGGGTCTAAACTGAACAACTTGTATACATGTGCTTACTGTAGTGTTGCCTGGTGTGTCTACACCGCTGGTGGGGTGATGCCGGCGCTGATGCCGGGTCTAAGCTGAACAACTTGTATACATGAGCTTACTGTAGTGTTGCCTGGTGTGTCTACACCGCTGGTGGGGTGATGCCGGCGCTGATGCCGGGTCTAAACTGAACAACTTGTATACATGAGCTTACTGTAGTGTTGCCTGGTGTGTCTACACCGCTGGTGGGGTGATGCCGGCGCTGATGCCGGGTCTAAACTGAACAACTTGTATTCAAGTTCTTACTGTAGTGTTTCCTGGTGTGTCTACACCGCTGGTGGGGTGATGCCGGCGCTGATGCCGGGTCGCGCCGCTACGACCACCGCAGCTCTTTCAGCTCGATTCGGCTGTTGGAGTTTGGCACTTCTTGGATCTGAAAGAAATTGGAAATTTTATCATAATTGAAAATATGTTATCATAGCTACCTGTGACTGTTCCTCTGAATAATCACTTAACGTATGTATAAATTTATAGTCTAAAATAAAATGCAGAGTACTTGAAATTATTGAGATAATATTTCCGAAAAATGTACAAATATGGTTGACATCATATTTTCACCATAACGCACGGTCCCGGTTGCTGTCTACGATCACTTAGACGGCAGCCGTCACACAACCATGTCAGAAGCCTGCTACTCTTAGAAGGCGGTTGAAAAATTCTGAGACCAGGGTTCATCGGGTTGTTGGACGACTTGAGAAGAGAGACCAACACGCAAGTGACCAAGGAACATATTGACACGACTCAAAGTCAATTCAAACTTTACTTGATGTCCTTCCTCTAACTCTAGCCAGTGGCATGACAACATTGAGATTACAACCTAGTCTTTGCTCTCATATTAACTGAAAATATTTTAACCAGTGAATCAGCCCATGTAACTGAACAACTGTTCCCAAGGTCGATATTAAAAAAATAGTACCCTTCATACAAAGTCTTGTTCGACTGGTTAGCATTGTCAGATTTTGTGTATGGGAGCTTAATTTTTGGAGCTCAATTTAAGGAACATGGACATTTCGCAAATTTGACATTTTGAGAATTGGACATTTAACGAATCTGGCATTTTGAGAATATGCACATTGGACATAATGAGAAATGGACATTTTGCTACTGAAGGATTTTTTTTCATATTTCGAGTTTTGGGAAATTTGTTCAGTTTCATGAACTGGTTCACTCCTTAAAATATTTTTAGCCATTTCAGGGTCGGAAGGGTCTAGACCTTAGAGTTACCTAGCATGCTGCAGGGTCGAAGGGTTCTAGAGTTACCTCGTATCTGCAGGGGGCGGCGGGCACGTGAGTGGCGGGGGAGCACCTGGAGCAGCCAGCTCTCAGGACTGTCCTGCTGGATCCTTGCACGCTGCAGGGTCGGAGGGGTCTAGAGTTACCTCGTATCTGCAGGGGGCGGCGGGCACGTGAGTGGCGGGGGAGCACCTGGAGCAGCCAGGTCTTAGGACTGTCCTGCTGGATCCTTGCACGCTGCAGGGTCGGAGGGGTCTAGAGTTACCTCGTATCTGCAGGGGGCGGCGGGCACGTGAGTGGCGGGGGAGCAGCTGGAGCAGCCAGGTCTTAGGACTGTCCTGCTGGATCCTCGCACGCTGCAGGGTCGGAGGGTTCTAGAGTTACCTCGTATCTGCAGGGGGCGGCGGGCACGTGAGTGGCGGGGGAGCACCTGGAGCAGCCAGGTCTTAAGACTGTCCTGCTGGATGAGCCGCCTCGCATGGCCGTGCGCAGCTCCTACAAAAACAGCCATAAAACAAAATACAAAATAAAAACAAAAATATCTTTAAATCATATCAATTCGGCATTTAATATTTTTACGTTTATGTTCATGCTATATTTATGTTATGTTACCTGTCCCATCTCATTTTGCATAGCGACAGCGACTGTCGGCCCTGCGACGCATGTTTCTGCGTATTTCAGCAGAATTCCAAGATGGCGACCACTATGTGTTATGTTTGTGTTATGTTATGTTGTGTTATTTTATGTTATGTTTATGTGATATTTCTGAAATGTTTATGTTACGTCTGTCATGTTTATGTTATGTTACCTGGCCCATCTCGCTGCACAGCGACTGCCGGCCCTGCGACGCATGTTTCTGCGTATTTCAGCAGAATTCCAAGATGGCGACCACTATGTGTTATGTTTGTGCTATGTTATGTTGTGTTATTTTATGTTATGTTTATGTGATATTTCTGAAATGTTTATGTTACGTCTGTCATGTTTATGTTATGTTACCTGGCCCATCTCGCTGCACAGCGACTGGCGGCCCTGCGACGCGTGTTTCTGCGTGCTCCAACAAAATTACAAGATGGCGACCACTATGTGTTATGTTTGTGTTATGTTGTGTTATTTTATGTTATGTTTATGTGATATTTCTGAAATGTTTATGTTACGTCTGTCATGTTTATGTTATGTTACCTGGCCCATCTCGCTGCACAGCGACTGGCGGCCCTGCGACGCGTGTTTCCGCGTGTTCCAGCAGAACTCCAAAATGGCGACCACTATTGCGAGCACTAATCCGCACAGTAGAGTCACGAATACGCCGCCTGGGAACGAGGATACTGGATTCAAGTTTGAGTTTATTTCTTGGGGTTTGGTACTAGCTTTTACATCAAATCAATCAATCAATACAATTATAAGGAGTAAAAATATTTACTACAAATATTTAAAAGGGGGAAACAGCCCATGAATTTTAACAACTTTCCCCAAGAAACATAGGTCGAAGTATGAAAAAAAAAAATTAGACCTCCGTTACAAATTGACTTGGTCTTTTGGTAATTTTGTATGTGAGGTCTAACTTTTTCCTTTCGTTTTTGATCTATATTCCTTGGGGAACACATAATTGGATATAGTCATCGGAATGGTGTATTAAATGAATTATTAAATTACATTTAATAAATACAAATCCCAATAAATACACTAGGATCAAATTAAAAAAAAAATCAAATTTCAATCGTTTATTTCCAAGTAGATTCACAACGAATTCTTTCAGAAAGTCAAAAATTTACAATACAATACTGTCGCTAAAAATAAACTAGTCATTGTAAAAAAGAGAAAATTGTCAGACACAATTTTCTCTTTTTTATAACAATTTTATGTTCCTAGTAGAAACGCGGCACGAGTGGGATAAAAAAGGCACTGCCTCGGGGCCGGCCAGGCTGACCACACAGCATGTAACTTACTAGCATGTAGCTATTAAAGTGAATATTTCAAAAAATATATTTACATGTGTCATGTAAATCAGCCGGACCCCCTGAACAGGAAAACCCCCCAAAAACCTGCTCAAAAGTGCTCCTATTCTCAATTAACAATTTGTACCATAGGACCTAAGCTACCCTAGCGAAGTAACCCTAGATCAGTCTGAACACTCACCAATATTCTGAACGCCCAGCGGATTCGCCTTGCTGTCTTTCCCGTCCCTGTTACACACGTCACCTGCAACAATTTTGACAAATTACCTAATTAGTACATACATTTTGTCACTCTGCCTACCCCACAAGGGATAAGTTAACTCAAAAACGGCTTCGACGATTTCGGGGACGATAAAAAACATACTTTACTAGTTTCTTGCGAGTTGTAATAACTAACAGCGCCATCTGTCGAGACTCACCGGTGTTCTTCCACCACTTGTCGTAGAGTATCTGAATGACCCCTTTCTCTTGCAGCTCGAGTATAGCAAGGGATATCTTGTCGCTCTGCCTACCCGCCTACCCCGCAAGGTATAAAGGCGTGATGTATGCATGTATCTCGGAAAAGGTTTCAATATTTTTTTACCAAATTTCGTATGTAGTGGTTTTCATTCTTTTTTCGAGTTGTATTAACTAACAGCGCCATCTGTCGAGACTCACCGGTGTTCTTCCACCACTTGTCGTAGAGTATCTGTATGACCCCCTTTTCTTGCAGTTCGAGGATTGCAAGCGAGATTTTGTCGCGCCACGGGCTGCCTTTCCACGTGGCTATGCCGTAACCCTGCAAACGTAGAGAATAGCTTTTTTATAAAATCTCAAGAATTCATTTTGTACCTACTATGATCTTTCTTTACAGATTTTGCACTAATTGTGGCAGATTCAGCTGTTGGAAACAGTTTCTCCTAGGTCGTTTCGACCTCTTTTTCCTTCTACTTTTCCTTCTTAAACCTTGAGGTATCAAACCTTTGGTATCAAGAGCAGAGCTGAAATCACAGACGGAAAATAGAAAAGAATGGCGATTGCTCCACCGACAAGAGCAAATCTCTTAAATTATTATGAAGTGGAAGATTATTAACAGAAATTAGAACAAGAAAACGTTAAAATTTTGACTGCAGCAGGAAAGTGAACTCGCGAAAATTTCGAACTGTTTGTATTAATTCTTTTACCTTCTTAATATTTCATTTATTTGAATAAAATATCATTGAGAGTGCTAATAGCATAGTTCCCTTCTAGAACTGAACCAGTAAACACCTTAGAATCCAACAGTCCTCCAATCTGAGTGAGATTGTAGTCCCTCTGCACGCGATGATCCAGCATAGTTGACTCCATCACAGCATGGTTGACTCCATCACAGCATAGTTAACCCTATTACAGCATAGTTGACCCCATAACAGCATAGTTCCACAACTGAACCAGTAAATACCTTAGAATCTTACAGCCCCCCGATCTGAGTGAGATTGCAGTCCCTCTGCACGCGGTGGTCCAGCTTAGTTGACTCTATTACAGCATAGTTTACTCCATTACAGAATAGTTGACTCCATTACAGCATAGTTGAGTACATCTCAGCATAGTTGACACCATTACAGCATAGTTCCAGAACTGAACCAGTAAATACCTTAGAATCCAGCAGCCCCCCAATCTGAGTGAGATTGCAGTCCCTCTGCACGCGATGGTCCAGCATAGTCGACTCCATGAGGAAAGCATAGTTCCCTTCCAAAACCTAAGAAATAAAGGTAAAAACTAATTAATTTGCTAGAACATTACGTCAGTTACAGATACAGATACAGTGCCGTGTGATGCCGGCGGAGAATAGCATCTCCCCACATCCTTCCCGCCGGTGTCGTAAGAGGCGACTAAGGGACTCGAGGGTATTATTGTATGACAATTTTTAGGCGACAAGCTGACAACCTGTCACTATAGTGATACACACGTTTTCTGGAACAACCTTGGAAAACAATCCTCAAATATGTCAGACGTGGCGATAGCGACCGTATTCTTACGGCCGATAACGCTCTGCCTACTCCGCAAGGGATAAAGGCGTGATATATATGTATGTAGATACAGATACAATAAGAACTACACTTGATATCAATCCCGCTGGTGCGCACATTACGCTACTTTATAAACGTGAAACGCATACACCGATTTTATTTCACACCATGAGTTGATAAGTTATTTCTCTGACTGCGTATAAAATAAAATTAACATTTTATTTGGTAATCTTGATAATGAAATAGATAGTATTATCATACCTTCTGAACCCCCTCCTCATACGAAGAGACGAGTGCGGGGGGTGATGCCGTCGACATGTGCTGCCACATCTTCTGGTATATGTCTATGTTTGAGTCCTGCAAGAAAAAAATACAGGTTAGCATATAGAATAGAAATAAACAAACTGGCCACGTGCACCAGATGCTTAGTATTAAGGGGCTGAGTAGAGCTAAAAGCTACTTTTATAAGTGATTTCTACCCTAGATAAAATGCAGAAAAACTGACGAAAAAGAAAGGTAATAATCTTCAGGATATTTGATGTAGTGTTATTGTTTCCAAAACATGATATTAGTAATTTAGCTTGATAGAAAAACATCGTAAAGTTACCTCTAAAAATCTATTATATCGCAAACTGTACGAACAAAACCCACGCAATAATTAAGTGTTTATTATCAGAATGAGCGCCTTACAATACTCTATCGACATATTGTTTTTGATTTTCAAATTACTTATTTTTGACCGAGTTATCATCGAAAATACGAAAATATCATTGAATCGGCAAGATTCCGTCCCGTTCGCACGCGCGCAGTTTGACATTTGTCAGAAAGGGACCGGTTTTTAGCTCGTGTCAGCCTCTTAAATTTTAGTGCATACTGATGGTTTGATCAAAGAAAATAACATTATAGCAAGTAGCAATAGCAAGCACTAAATAATCTTGAGCGCGCGATTTATATTTCTTTTCAATAACGTTTCTCATTGACAGAATGGAAAACTATACTCTTTTGCCAAATTCTAAAACACGGTCCCACTAGTATTCTTTATTTCAGGGTACACTGGACGTAAAAAGAAAAAAACACGTATAGTGAAGAAATGTGAATGAGAACGCCGTGTGATGCCGGCTTAGAATAGCATCACCCCACATCCTTCGCGCGGGTGTCGTAAGAGGCGACTAAGGGACACGAGGGTATTGATGTATTACAATTTTTAGGCGACAGGCTGACAACCTGTCACTATAGTGATACACACATGTTTTCTGAAACAACCTTAGAAAACAATCCTCAAAAATGTCAGACGTGGCGATAGCGACCGTATTCTTGCGGCCGTTAACGCTCTGCCTACCCCGCAAGGGATAAAGGCGTGATATATGTATGTATGTGAAGAAATAGGAGCCAAACAAAGAAGTCTCTGTGGTGTAGTTAGGTGAACTATTATTATACTAAATCGCCGAAGATCGTCAATTTGTTCTTCTTAAAACCCATAGGTCAGATGGTATAAATTGACCCCAAAGCAAATCTAGACCTAAGTTATTGTTGGAACGAAACTTACCCGGAAGAAAGTCATAGTGCTGCCTCCACTTAGCGTCCCGTACTGTATATCTCTCTGCTGGGCCAAGTCTGCGGCGCTCTGTAATTAAAAAAACGAGATATTACGAAATATTATTGTACACTCTTTGCCTGGTAAAATTTGATGTTATTATTAAATAAATAATAAATAAATTAAATATCCTGTACATTATACATATTATACATAGAAAACACCCAGACTCCACACAAATATTTGTGTCCGGTGGGGATCGAACCCACGACCCTCGGCGTAGAAAGCAGGCATACTATCCGCTACGCCATCGGTATTATTGATGCTGTAGATTTTATTTCGTTTTCACACTTGTTCTTTATACACGGAATAAAATATATTTAACTTCGTGCCTTTTTTATATCGATTTGGTTATATTGGGTATTATTAATATAAGTATCGATAATATCAAACCTGAATGGGCAGCACGGTTCTCTCCACGGTAAGAAATGCTGCTAAGTTGGCTGTGTATGAGGATAGGATGATCAGCGTGAAGAACCACCAGATGCCGCCCACTATGCGGGTCGATGTCGCCTGGAAATTAATTAATTAAATTAAAATTATCCCACAGGAATCCCCAGAAAACTGCACAGAATTCGATAGTGTAAGAATCGGCCAAGTGAAAGTTCAACTAACAAATAGGTTCCGTGCCACTGTGCATTAAAAATGACCTAAAATCAGGATTTTTATAAAGGATTCCACTTAAATACTAATATTCTCTATTCTACTTAAATACTCTTTATGAAAAAATAAAAAATAAATCTGTAAAAACTTCGATCTCTAACTATTATGGTTAGAAAGATCCTTGTGACAGATGGATAGTGACAAAATTCAACCCTTTAAGTAGGTAACAACGTGACCCAAAAAAGGATACAGGTTTAGCTTTTATTTACATCTCACCTTAGGGTTCAAGCCGGACCCTTGTCGCAGGAAAGTCCCGGTGATGAACCAGAATGAGTTGCACACGCTGAACTGGTTGGTCAGCATTTTTGTTTCATGTCCACACACGTGGGTACTCGTCGACCTGCGAGATAAAGATTCAGTACATTAGATGTATAAACTTTAAGAGTTAATCCGTGAAATGGGTAGAAATCTCAAAGTTTATTGTGACGCCAGTGGCCTATGCAACGAAACTACAGGCTACGATTCTACATTAGGTAGCGAGTAGGCCATTACAAAACCAGAATTTTTGACCCACTTCGCAATGTCCATGGAATTTCACCAGTAATTTCGAAAAACGGGGCGCAGGCTTGGTTGTGCCTAAACGCACTAATGATCTCTCCGACCGATTTCGGCCATGGCGACCACTTTGACTCCTAATCAGATCGGCGCTGATGCGCCCGGAGATGGCTATTGTAGCCAATTTTGGCAGTAAACTCCCGTGCACAGAGTGGACACGTGAGTTTGCCATTTACATAATTATAGTTAATGGCGACGGGTGGACGGGCAACGGGTAAACGCACTAATAAGGAAGTGGTAAAAAACCTGAAAGACGCGTATACGCGTAAACAACATTTCTTCATAAAAAATAAACCTACTAACCTATTATGAGAAGTATCCCTTACACTCTCGTAATGGACGCCTCTCCAAATACTGATAAAGTTACATCGGACCATGAACCTGACAATTTCCAAAGAAAAATTAACATCCCATAATACTTAAGGTGATGCGATTTTATAAAGGAGTTTGATTGTTCAGTTTGATAGTCAGCATAGGCCCTATCTGTACTATTACTTACCATTCATAAGGTGAGAACCTGGCCATCACAAACAGCGTGAATGAGACCAGGATGTACGCAGCCAACACGTACAACCAGATCTCAATGGCCAGTGGGTTCAGAAAACTGAACAACCGAGTGGGTTGAGATGTGGGCACCTGGGAACAAATATCGCTTATAAGAGATGGTATATTGAAAATTTGCTGTTGTGATCAATCTGAGCAACATTTTCCGACATAGATACCTCTATTTAAAAAATTAGTTTTTTTTTATCTGTTTGTTTGTATAGTTAGTTCCTAATAGGTAGCGCTCGTGCGAATGAAAGCTAAAGTCACTATAGGTAGGAGTAATAGTTATTTTATTAAAGTGCACTGAACTTGACAGATGAACCTTTAATCTAAAAAAACTTAATAGCACCCACCACCTACGGACTTCTATTGCTATCAGTCCAAAAAAAGTCGTAAAAAGTATTTATAAATTAATTTTCAAGTTTAAATAATTTACCTTGAACAAAATCCCAATCCCTAGGTTCATGAACGGCTTGGTGAAGTCTATGACGGCCTCGCGAGCGTAGTTGATCGTCATTGATGCCACAGCTATATCCGCTTTCTATAAAAAACGAGATATATAGGTCATTAATAGATAATATACATTTTTATAATACACATTACACATTTGCACATTTTGTATAATATATATAATACACATTTTTTAATTGTTTGTGTCTTACAATATTCTCTTTTATGTTTATAATATTATTTATTTCTGTGTATAATATACACGCCCTGGCTGCGACCCTGTGTATAATATACACGCCCTGGCTGCGGCCCTGTGTATAATATAGACGCCCTGGCTGCGACCCTGTGTATAATATACATTATTACCCGATCCAGCAGCTCGCTGACGATGCCGTTCCACTGGCCGGTGTCGGGGTCCCTCGCGCCGTACATGTTGTCGGGGACCAAGCGCAGTCTGTAGTGGAACCCCGCCCTTGCTGCGACCCTGTGTATAATATACACGCCCTGGCTGCGACCCTGTGTATAATATACACGCCCTGGCTGCGGCCCTGTGTATAATATACACGCCCTGGCTGCGACCCTGTGTATAATATACACGCCCTGGCTGCGGCCCTGTGTATAATATACACGCCCTGGCTGCGACCCTGTGTATAATATACACGCCCTGGCTGCGACCCTGTGTATAATATACACGCCCTGGCTGCGGCCCTGTGTATAATATACACGCCCTGGCTGCGACCCTGTGTATAATATACATTATTACCCGATCCAGAAGCTCGCTGACGATGCCGTTCCACTGGCCGGTGTCGGGGTCCCTCGCGCCGTACATGTTGTCGGGGACCAAGCGCAGTCTGTAGTGGAACCCCGCCCTTGCTGCGACCCTGTGTATAATATACATCATTACCCGATCCAGCAGCTCGCTGACGATGCCGTTCCACTGGCCGGTGTCGGGGTCCCTCGCGCCGTACATGTTGTCGGGGACCAAGCGCAGTCTGTAGTGGAACCCCGCCCTGGCTGCGACCCTGTGATAACATTATTACGGATAAATGTACTGTTTTTGTCTCAACGCAAAATATTCAATTCTTAAAATTGATGCAAATCGAAATATATCGCAAAGGTGACTGACTGAGCTATCAACTAAAGAACTAATCAGGCTGTATTTTGACATGCAGGTAGCTAAGCTATGATGTTAGCATCTGCTAAGAAAAGTTTTTCGAAAGTAATTAAAGGGACAGGGGATGATATTTTATGTGAAACTTTTTTATTAATTTGATATTTTTACTTTAAATTTTGCATTACGGAAGAATTCAGAAATAATTAGTAACATATTTCAGCGTTTAAAATTTCAACCCCTAAAGTGGTAAAAAGGGGATGAAAGTTATAGATTGTCACAAACGGCAAACACTTGAAACTTGCGTGCGTATTCTTTACGCAAAGTTAACAATTTTTAATATTATTATTGTAAGCCTTTAGTGTCCCACTGCAGGGCAAAGGCCTCCCTCCCCTTCTTCCATTGCTCCCTGTCTTGAGCTACCTCCATCCAGTTTTTCGCGTGGGCATCGAGCTCGCCTCTCCATCGCTTTCGCGGTCGGCCGCGTGCCCGTTTCGCATAAGAAGGTGCCCAAGTACTTGTAATATTTGCCCATAGTATACTAAGAAATAATTTTTAAAAAGTGTATGTGGGCGAAGCCACGGGTCATAGCTAGTATCCATATCCGTATTCCCGCTAACAAACTGCTTTGCAGTTTGGCAGGTCTGTGCCTACAGTTTTGATACTATTTAATACTTTTTTAAAATAAATGCTAATTAAAAAAAATACAAATGTGTATGAACTGTTTCGAAAATCAACAAGCTATGATCAGCCCTAATCTCGACATCTAAGTGGGTCCCAGGGGCCCGAATCTGTTGCAGCATTTTGACATATCGTGAAAGCGATATGCCCTATAAGGCTTCGGTTACGGTTTTTACCATATTGGGAACAGTCCATTACAGTTTTTGTTACCAAAATCATACTCAATTTGCTTAGAGCCAGCAATGTAGGACCTTATCGCAAGCTATAAACCGTAAATACGCGCGTTTAAAAAGTTGTCATCTAACTGCCAAAAAAAAGAATAAGTCAAAAAACGGTATGGGCCTATTCTGGCTTGATTTTGGCGTAATCGGAACCAAATCGTATACACCGTCCTTTTCAGTATGACACCGGTAGAAACAGAAAACATTTCCGCATATTGGTTCTAATACCGGTCACTCATAGTTCTTTCCATTCATTCAATTTCCTGTCCTAAATTTTCTTCTGTCAGTTTTAGCTTTGTTTACTTTGCAATAAATTGTATTTGAGTATGTGAAAATTCGAAATATTCATTATATTTTATAAGTAATTGTTATATAAGAAATACACACGGGTTTCACGGACCACGGATACATACATACGTATTATAATATGTACGTGCGACGATGTCTGTGTCGATTGTTAAAATAGGTACAATTTTTGAAAAGTATTTTGCTTCAGTTTTTTACTTATATCCCCCTCATCCATTAACATGATGGAGTGTCATGCACAAATCGAACCCCGAAAAGTATACTCTGAGCGAAGGTTGGTACTATATTGAGCTAGAGCCTGATAAAGTGATAATGATAAGTTACCACGCTAGGATCGGTTCCGGAACAAAATATCAGTTACATTTTTTGATATAGTGGCAATTTGATGAAGTGACTGTCTTTCTCACTCTGTATGTATGTAATCATTGAAGCATTGCACCGATTCTTATTTTCTTTGCTTGAGAATCTTACTATGGCTTATAACCCATTATTGTCTCTACCAACTTCAGATATACCTACGCTATCAGCCTGCCTACCTTACAAGTAAAGATAGTAAAGGGAGTAAATTTTGTAAAGGAGAACTTCTCGATGAATAATTTGAAGATAAAATTTAGTAAATAAAACTAATAAAGGTAACTTAAAACTATACGATTAGAATTTCTGAGTAGGAGCACCTGGAGCTCCATTTCTGAAACGTCGTAATTCGATTCATGCTGTAATTTGTTTCCTTCTAATTATGCTTGTATCCCACATTCTACTTTATATATCAATACCCACATATCCTTATAAATTCACAGAAAGGTGAGAATTAAATCTTAGAGTAATAGAAATTATAATACATTGGACCAGTCGTTGCGGACTCCCATACACGGAATCAAAATAAGCAATTTATGAAAATCTTTAAATTCTATCACAGTACCAACTGATTTTGATACACACAACAGTCTAGCTAGCAAAGTACAGTTACAGATCACAGCGGCAGATAGAAAAAAGAACAAAGTAATAATATTAATTTCTGATTCCATTTTAGTTGTCATAAAGTGGCACGTGCGTTCTACCGATGAGGAAGAAGATTGTGCCGATTTCATTACCGAGTACCAGTTTAAACACAGGTGGTATGGATGGTATTCGCATTTAATCCACCACCACTGCAGCGAACGAAAAGCAGTGCTTCTTTTCAATTTAAAGGAGAAGCGGAATGCCTACTGAAAAAGATATCTCATCTAAAGCGTTTTTCGGCTGGAATTGCTACGTGAGGATGATAAGAGAAACCAGGAAGTAATAATAGATATCGTCGCTGTTGACCAATCGTTTCCAGTAATCATCATCGTCGCAAACCTTGATTTACTTTGAAACTGTTTGTTTCCTGACGTGGTTTAATAATTCTTCACACATAATAATGTTATTTAGCGTTTGATCTTGTATTTTTTTTTCTATGATTGTTGGTAACCTGATGAAAATATTTTTTCCTATTAATTTTGTTATTCTGTGTAGTCTCCTATAGTATTCCTCGTAAAGTCCAGATGCTTTTTAAAAGGTATGTCGATCCATAGTGGTGCAAACATCACTTTATAAAGCAACCTTATAGCTATAAACTTGGGCATAGTGTTTATCCTTTAATTATGTAAAATTTGAAAGTACATATCTCGTCTATTAATATTTTGTTATTCAAACTAAGTAATTAACAAAGGGCTCTGCTGGAACTGCAAGTTTCTGGAAAAACGGTGAGCTTATAAGGTTAATTTTCCATTGTAGAATCATACCTTTTAAAAAGGCATTCGGGCCGTTATATGAAAAATTCTCACGAACTCCTGAGCCTTACGAGGTTAAAGTCCTCCTATAGTAGCATCATAGATACTACAAACACTTGGGCTCCTAAAATTATGAGACTACGAAAAGAACACGCATTTCGTTCTTTTCCTTTCTCTATCTATTCGTATGCTGCTGGCACAAGGACATTGTTATTTTGAAAAATAGATAACTATGAACAAATAGGCACCGAAATGAGCACTAAAAGTTTTAGAAACCCCTAAACGATATTCCTACATACTATAAAAATTCATAAAAAGCAATGAAATAACAGCATGATGTGATACATATTATGATTCAATAGATGGCACTGTTAACATTTAAAACGCGATATCAAAATCAATCCTATTTAGAATTATGGTTTCCTTAGCCTACTACAAAGCCTATTATGCTATATACCATACTACCTCCTTATAATTTTGTTTAATTTGTCTGCCTGTGTTCGAAAATGTCCGACTCCAATTCCTTCGTTAGTTTTACACCTATGTAGTTTCATAAGACTAGTATTGAAGTAATTTTAGAACCGTCAGCAATAAAATAAAAAATGTTTGTTGAATCTTCCCTCATACATACAAGTGTTCAGACGACAGGAGCTACCAGTATTGTTAGTCGATAAGCAGCCTATTTTGTCTCGAAGTTTTTTGTAACTTTATCATCTCGGTGAAGGTCGTTGATGGCGGAATCCCCTACTATATAGGGAGGGCAATCAAGGCAAACGCCCTTCAACTCTCCGGTAAAATTGTTGAGTAGGAAAACAGATTTTATTTCAAACAGATTTTTTATTGGATCAATAACAGACTTTAGCCCAAATTAACTTTTACCAGCAGTTCTTAAAGTAACTTCTTTCAGAGAGCAGCAGATGTTTTCTTATATAAGTTTCTTATTATTGTATTTGAAGTACTTGCAATTAAAGCAATATTTTCATGTTTTGTAATAGGAACAGTGCCAGATGTTCTAAGATTCGCATTTATATATTTTTTTGAGGACATCGTTCTGCAATAAATAATTGAAGTTTGTTAATATTTGGTCAATATTCTCACTAATAATCTACTATCCAACAATATATTCAAGCATCTAACCCAGTAGTGATATTTGCTAGCGTTGCTAGCATTATTTTATATTTTTTGTAAATAGGTATAGATACATACAAAACACCCAGACTGGATACAAATATTTTAGAATTAACTTAACAAACTACTTGTTTGAGCACGTTTGCGCCTTCTCATTTGGGTAGAACGATACGAGTGGCTGGTGGGGCGGCAGAATTTGGTGCTCAGTTGAAACACACAAAGTACGCCGATTTGGAAGCCACATACATTTTTGTTCCATTTGCGGTAGAGACAGTAGGACCCTGGTGCAAGGAGGCCAGGGCTTTTGTGTCTCAGGTGGGACAAAGATTAAGAGAGAAAGGTGGAGACCCCCGTTCCGAGTCATTCCTTGTCCAACGTATCTCAGTAGCTATTCAGCGTGGCAATGCCGCTAGTCTGTTAGGTACTTTTGGACCGGGAATGATTCGGGGCGTAATTTTTAATTGACGAAAATTATGTTGAATTTATTTATTTTATTTTGACTTGTTTTTATTTTAATTGTTTTATTTATTTTAGTTTTAAGTTGACATTTTATTAATTTTGACATGCTTATTTAAATTTACAAATTGGATTTTTTGAACTTAACAAACATTTATGTCCTGTAAGGATCGAGCCTCCACCCAGGAGGAACCCAAGAGCGTCGGTGGGCAAGAGTTCAGGACACCGGTCTTACAATGTAAGAACCGAGTTAGATCGTCGCCATGTACTAATGTATTTTTACTAACTGCTCTTTCGTTGAAGGAATAACATCGTGATGAAACCCATATTCAAATTAAATTTGAATTTAGATGATATTTGAATGTGGCCCGACCCTCGGCGTAGAATAGAAGGCAGGGGTACTATCGACTTATCCCGATAGCATAGTGAACCCCTTCGGTGCTACACCATCGGACAATCTTCACAGCCAGTCAGTCAGCCCTATCATTATAAAATTCAGCACAAATTTATGGGTTACGGTAGCTTAGCTAGCAGTTGTAGCATTTTGTCATACTAAAGATAAATTTTCACAATTTAGTTTATTTTTTTTTGTTTATGTTTTGATTTTTTAGACATTATGCAAGACGACAGCTCTATCAAAGACATCAACGTCAATCTTCCTTAGATTTCGTGACACGAAGTTACCAAAAAGTATAAGGAGGAAGTGTCTATGATTTGGCAGTCGTGTAAAAAGTTCTGTGGCCACGGTGGTGGCCCCGCCAAAGCGAGAAACGTGATAGTTTCCGATATATTAGACTGATCAAATTCTCGGGATATATTGTCAATAGCAATTTCATTAAACAGGCAAAGTTTCAGTTTTATAGCTCTTATCTTTTTAGTATTTTAACGATGTCTAAAATCCGCCAATCCAATTTAGTCATTGACACACTGATGATCATCAAAATTCGAGTACTTCCTGAAGTGCCAGAAAGCTGAAATTCGTTATCGATTGTTTAATCGATGTGATGTTTATCCCATAAACCCCCCACAACCTTCCAAATTGAGGGGTTAAAGTTTTAATGAAACTTTCTACGATTTTCATGCTAGAAGTTAGATATTTGGTATAAGGACATAATATAATACAGTACGCGAATCAGTATTTTATAAAATCACTCTACGCTCTACCCTCTAAGAAAAGGGGGGCGGAAGTGGTTCCCCTTCACTACAAAACCAATGAAATCCGACCAAAAACATTTAAATGCCAATTTCTTTTATAAACCCTACATATTAGTTAAATGTATGGTTTGCTGTTTCAGCAGAATGAAGACAATAACAATTTGACTGCGGAAATTAGACTAAATGCGCCTTTTCGAAGGAAGAAGTTTTTCGTCCGTTTGGCCAAGCCGTATATTTTAACTAAGATGTAGGTAAAGTTTGTAAGACAGTTAGTGTACTTAGGGCGCGTAGATTGAGAAGCTTGGCTCTATTTTGAGGTCTGATGTCTATTTGTTGCGCTTTAACTATATCTTGACATGAAAATGTTTTTGGTGGGATTTGTTTTTCGTTATATCATAGGTTTGTTTAACGTTTAGCAACACGCCGGGACTGGAGGCCGTGTTTACCATGTTGACTATATCGACGTATCTATCAAGATTCTGGAGTATCTGATTTAGACCATAAAGAAAGTCCACTTTAACAAAAATAAAACAAAAACATATATTTTGATATCGCAAAGGGTAACTGGAAGAGATCTCTTAACGGGATAAATCCGCCTTTGCGCCTTTTATGTTTGACAATACTTAAATTAATAGTATTAACAGGATTATCACCACGATTATGTTTGTTTTTACCTCGATTTTACCTTTTCGAATCGGTTTCACGCTCCATGGTCACGAGTAGACTGTTTTGGCGAATATTGTCATCCTGCTAGCGGCAAACCTATCTGTCTACCCTCTTTCTGATACATCGACTGCGATCCGTTCGGTTGCTCGTACCACTACTATCTTATGTTTCACTTATTTTATTGCTACTGTTAACTTCTGTGGTACAATAAAGTTATTACATTCTGCTACTGCTACAGCTACATCAGTCCATTGCTGACATGAACCATACTCACCACGCTTGACAGTCGAATTGGTGAGCGCAGTGCAAGATTTTGTAGATATTCAGCGGAAACGCTGCTGCTCGTTCTTGGATTCATCCCTTAGTCGCCTTATACAACACCCACGGGCAGAAATGGATTGATGCTAATCTAAGGCGACAGCCGATGTTATTCGAACTTATTACCTCCATAATATAAAAATGGAAGCCGAAATCAGATTGTCGATCAACTAAACTATCCTACTCTTCTGCGGAGACTCAACATTCAAAGCTAAAGTTGTTCAACATAATGAGATGTTTTTGCAGATCCATAGCAAACGAGCATCGTGTTGTTTAAAGTCTGAGAGCTCATCACTTCATAGTATAAAGCAAAATTCGCTTTACGTGTCTGTTTATTTTAAAAGATAGAGTGATTCATGAGGAAGGTTTATATGTACAATATTGGCACAAAAACGACTACTTTCAACGGGAAAACGAGTTACAGCGGGCGGAGCGACTAGGCGGGTGGCTTGTCTTACCTAGAGATATCACTGCTGTGAATAGAATGTATAAAAATGTCTCAGTTCTGCGGAAAACGAGTAGAAGAAAACCGCCGCAAAATCCCTTACGTAGTCTTAAAGATCTCGTATAATGGAACCTTGGTAAATAAAAAGACATAGTTCCTACTCAATGGTATTCTTGACGTACAAACAGCTTTAGAAATAAATACATGTCGGGACTGAAGTTTGCACCCATTTTCAAGCAACACTATTTTTAGTTAAACATTGAACTTGGCTACCAACTTCTACATTTATGTTTGTGGTGGGACTATCTTTGTTTCAAAAAAGCCTTACTAATAACAATTCTCCTTGTTCAGTCGATCTTTTTTGTAAAAAAAATTGCCCAACACTTCGCCATATCGTTTTGGACCCCATCACTAAACGATATCGTTTTTTTGACATAAAATAGCTATTGCAGTGTATCTTATTTTGACGTAAGTTTATGCCAAAAATATGTCCTTATTCGGGTAAATCATTCAAAATTGAGTGAATGATATGAATTTTTTGACCTACGATTTCGAACACACAGACATATGCAAAAAAAAAATTTGTATACATAGACTGCTATTAACCATATCTTTTTTTTGTTTACTACAAAACTATCAATGTACTGCTAATTCGGCGCGATTTGTCGTCAATTAGCCAGAAACCACCCATATGGTTTTCCATATCGTTTTTTGACGTATCGTTTTTCACACAGATTCGACCCCCAGCTCTGTGTGTTATCTCTCTATTGGACGCTACAGCTAACCGCGCACGGACGATTGTTTACATTATAATATTCGCAATATTATTTAATTAAAAAGTTAAATTTTGAAGACACTGTGTTTCATTTAGTTTCTGTATGTATGTATGTATGTACCTGGCGAGCAGGTCGATGCAGAACCCCTCGAAGCGCGCGTTTCCTTGCAGGTTCCAACCCTCCTTCACCATCACGTAGGGCTTCTCCTGGGGAGACACAAATTCGTATTACAGATTTGAACCCCAGTAGTATAAGCAATCGTATCAAAAGGCCTCCTAGTAGTTGGCTAGGCAGCAAAAACGTTAGGGTCTCAGTAACTCACACGACAGAAGATTGAGAAAGGTCAACCACTAGTTCGCTTTGCTCGTAATATCTAATTACCAAAGAATGTTTACTATTTTGTAGATATATCCACAAGATAGTAATTTCTACTACCTACTTGATGTTTTAATCAAACACTAGATATTGATATTAACAAGTGGAAAAAGCACGCCTGACCCGGCAAGTCAGAAGACGTGGGTTCAAATCCGATCGGTGGTCTGAGTTTTTTCTACTTGTTTCTTTTGTATTAACTTTGCAGTGTAATTTTAAGAAAAAGTTACTATAGTACTACTGTACCACATTGCAGATAGACTGCATTACAATGATCAACCCTACGGCATGAAACACGTCGTCAACCTCACAACATCTAACATACTTGTTGTTGTTGACTGACCTCCCTTGTGACGACGGTGAGGGTCACGTTGGGCGGCGGGTCCCGCTTGTAGGCCGCCGGGTCGGTGATGGCCAGACCCTCGGCCGGAGACCAGCTCCCTGACAGTACGGTGCCCCCCTCCTCGCCCCCCACCAGCCGCATCAGCTGTAGGTTGAAGTTGGTTCGAGCGCCATTTTGGAATTCCAACGGGCCGGTCAGACCGGTTGATTCGATCTGAAATCAATAAGGTGTAAGAATATTAGCGGCAAAATATTTTAAGGGGTGAATCAGCCAATGAAACTGTAAAACTTTCCCTAAGACAGGTCGAAATATAAAAAAAAGATGTCCCTTCTCCGCCATAGAAATTGACTGTTAGTTGGTCTAGTTCAATTTGTTTTTTTATATTTCGATCAAGTATGTTCTTGGGTAAAGTTTTTCAGTTGCGTTGGCTGAAGCACTCCTAAAATTTATTATAGTACCTATTTTCACTTGTTCAGGTAGTAAAGCCGGCAGAACTGAAACTCTTGGCTGTAGTTCTGTATGTGTTTGTTAAGTACCTTATTAATGTTCTCTCTCAACGCCTTCCCATGGGCCCAAGGTACGTCGTCATCATCTCTAGACACGTCTTGCTAATACTGTGCGTGTGTGTGTATGTGTGTGTGTGTGTTAGTGTCACTTCGTGCGTGTTTGTGTGTCTGTGTGTGTGTTATTATATGTGCTTTTTTGTTTGGGATTCCTACCTTATTAATGTTCTCTCTCAACGCCTTCCCATGAGCCCAGGGTATGTCATCATCACACGACACGTTGGCCGCGTTGATATGTTTGTGTGTATCTGGTGTATGTGGGTCTAGGGGAGGCCTAGGGTCTAGAAGTTAAGTTCACAATTTCGCGACAGATATATTGAAAAAGAAAGAAATATTACGTTATTAATATTTTTCCGTAGGGCTTTCCCATGAGCCCAGGGTATATCATCATCACACGACACGTTGGCTGCGTTGATATCTTTAGTGGAAACTAGTACATCTTTTAATGTGGGACAAAGAGTCGTCCAACGACCCAATGAACCTTACCTTATTAATGTTCTCTCTCAACGCTTTCCCATGAGCCCAGGGTATGTCATCATCACACGACACGTTGGCTGCATTAATGTCCTTAGTGGAGGCTAGCGCTAGCGCCAACACTTGTACGGCGTCGTAGAGGAGGGCTGGTTCCGTCTGAAAAACAAACAATATACTACCAGTGACAAGTTGTCAGTCTATCGCCTAAAACAAATACATCCACCAAGTCACTTAATCGCCTCTTTCAAACCCTGCGGGAAAAATGGAATGATGCTATTCCAAACCAGCATCACAGTAGGGAAACCTACCTTAATGTGCCCCCCGCTGAGTATGCTAGCGCCAATAGGGTGGAACTTCTCCATGACCTGCAGGGTTTCTCTAACCCTCTCCGCGCCGCGGTCCACCAGCCGCCACCCGCTCATGTTGACGCGGTTGTAGTAGAAGTCTTCTAGGTCCATTAGTTCCATATCCTAGAATGGAAAGGAAATCATTTAAAACGTTAGACTGTGGTGCCCGATTTTATGAAACTACAAGTATACAGGTAAAAATTTTTGCACATTGCGTAGTGGGTCAAAATTCTGTTTTAGATTAGATACCTGTAGACTTTCTAGCCTGTAGTTTTATTGCATAAGGACTGGTACATGGAAATATTTTTATAACTAAATGATTCTGAAACATTTTTTTTTAATGTGGAAAACCACAGTTTATTTTTTATTTTTATTTTATTTTTATTTAGAGAAATTTTAATAATTTTGTTTGTTTGTTTGTCACTAAAAATTTATGGATCGTCAGGTCTGAAATAAATGATTTTTATTTTTATTTTTTATTTTAAAATCACTAAAATTTCGTCAAAGTTTACTAATAGAAGAATAATTTCTGCTTCTACATACCTACTTTAACTTTATTAAAAAAAAATTTGCTACATACTTACAAATGAGGTAAAAATGTAATGATAATCTTCGTTGTTCATTTGTAACTGCAGGATCTGTAAAAAGGAGAACATATTTTTGGACATTTCCCTTCAAATATCACAAGTAACCAATAGTCAAGTTATTTCTGAGGACAGAGTTGCAGGCTATAAAAAATAAACTGCAAATATTTTTACCACCAATCCATTAATCTGAACAACTTTTAAGCACCAGTCCACGAAATTGAACAGCAGTGGATTCTTTCTCTTATTGTGTGGGACGCCGAGTCATCCAACGACCCGATGATGAAGCCTAGTGATATACACACAGCTCTAGCTAAGACTCTCCAATGTTGAATTAGATTGTGCCTTGTGGCATACACCTGCATAGCTAACAAATTATGAAACGACAAAATATGACGTGGCACGCATGTTAGCCAGGCTGGGGGAGGTTGGACTTGGGCTGTTGTGTGTTGTGATGTGATGTGATGACAATGATAATGATTATGGGATGACACTTACAGCTCTAGCCAGCACTCTCCAATGCTGAGGATCCGTGTCCACCAGTATATGTCTGACTCTCTGCGCCTTCAGCTGAGCGAGGGCGCGCCGGTACCCGTGCGGGGACTCGCAGCGGACCGCGTACATGTCTCGTCCGTCTTTAGCCAGATTCAGCATATTTAGCTCCCCTGAAAGAGAATACTTGTAATGTATTTGTCCTATGTATTGCGAACAATATACGATTCTATAAATTTAGATCAGAATACAGCATTTTTTTCTGTTCTTTTATTATCTGCAATCAGTCTTTATCGACTATAGACAGGTGGCTTGTAGGATAGAACATTTAAAAGCATTCACAAGTGTAGCGTTGGACGCTCTCAGTTGTGTATTAGCTTGGCTAATACTTGGCTGTTGGTCCTAAGAAGACTAACAGCCACTCCTTTTTCGTGTGGGACACCGAGTCGTCCAACGATCTGAAAAACCCTAGTGTCAGAATTTATCAACCTGTGCAGATCTAATGTGGCTGATTATTATGTCTTAAATCTGTTAAATTACTATTTTTTTATTTATTAAACTTTATGCACTAAATGTGTACATTGGCGGACTTAATGCCAATGGCATTGCCTACCAGTCTACCTTAGGGCATGTGGAAATGTACGGCAGGTGCAAAAATCAAAAATAAGTACTTAACTATAAATAACATGGTTAAAAAGTACAACAAATGTGTTTGCCTTACCATAACCATAGTCTTCATAGATAATGCCCATTCTACTCCAGTTCAAGTAAGCAGTCAGCTCTTCAAACGCCCTGACGAGTAGATCCCGCGACGGATACAGGTTTATTGTGAAGCTTTCTGTGTCGTTGGTGGCTGGAAATTATGATTGAACTTGAATTCACTATAAATACTTACTTACTAACTACTACGTACATATAGTACCGTAGGTATGAAATTATAACGAACACGAACGTACAAAATCAAAAGATTGAGAAAATATATACCGAGTTTTCTTCAAAGTCCACAACAAAACCGAAAGAAAAACACCTGCCATTTTTTTTAGAGAGAAGCAGTGCCTGTTGTGTCCATTTTATTTATGTTTTTTTTCCTGTAAAATTTCTTGTGTACAATAAATGGTAAAATAATAATAATAATAATAAAACTTTTGTGTTTCTCAATTGTGAACTGTTTGTCAAAAAATAACCGTATGAAGCTTCGACTGGACTATTCGTTTTTTTTTGTTTTGCTACTCAGCACTAGATGGCAGCAGCATTTCAATGAATAAATTTTAAATCACACTCAAGTCTGAGATCGATCTGAAGAGCGATTTTGACAAATGTCAATCAATACTAACAGCATCTCAAAGTGGCACTCAAGATCTTTTTCAGAGTTGAGTGCGGTTTAAAAATATTGGCCTTAATCACTGTACTAAACCTCGGCTAGACTGCTATTCAGCTAGATGGCAGTGTTCTACAGCGTCGTCGCCGCCACTACTTTTGGTTTTTAGTTTTGCTACTCAGCGCTAGAAGGTAGTATTCCAATAGTATGAAGCTTCGACTGCACTACTTTCGGTTTTTAGTTTTGCTACTCGCCACTAGATGGCCGTTGTCTAATAATGCCCAACATGATAATGCACAAGTCTCGATACAGAAAGCAATCGCGTGGAGTTTGTATTTTTATATTTAACTAGCTGGTACCCGCGACTTCGTTTCGCTGACTTAGTATTTTGGATGATAAAATAACCTTGTTTCCTTTACTAACGTCCTAAATTATACATGCTAATCTGGGCCCCTATTAGTGCTCCTTGTGGACTACGTCAGGAACACCAAACCTTCGAAGTCTATATGCCAGCAGAAACTACCCATCAAGCAGAACAACTTTTGCTTTCGTGCCATATCTTTATCTCGTATAGTTTAGGTGGGCTCCTGGTTGTGCACCTGGTGGTCTACATCAGGTACTCCAAACCTTCAAAGTCTATATGCCACCAGAAGCTACCCATCAAGTTAAACATTTTTTGCTTGGTGCCATGTCTGTATCTCCTATAGTTTAGGCGGGCTCCTGGTGGTGTACCTGGTGGTCTACTGAAGGTACTTCAGACCCTCGAGTGGTGAAAAAAAGTAGCCTATGTCCGTTCTCGGTATCTTACTAATTAATCTCTGTGTGAAATTTCATGATGATCGGTTTAGTGGTTTGGCCGTGAAAGCGTAGCAGACAGACAGAGTTACTTTCGAAGATTTACTGTCTAAGATTTTTGAGGGGGTCATGTCTAACCGTCTATACAATTTCCTCGAAAAATACGAAATTCTGAATTCAAACCAATTTGGCTTTCGAAAAAAACGATCCACTACTGACGCGGTATATTCATACATTCAAGAAGTTTACACATATATAAAACAAAAGTCGTACGGAGTAGGAATCTTGCTTGACCTTACAAAAGCGTATGATAAGGTTTCACATAGTATCCTCTTAAATAAACTTTATGACTTAGGGATTAGAGGTAAAGCACATAGATGGTTCAAGTCATATTTATCAAACAGATCACAGTACGTAGAACTGGACCACTACAATGAAAGCACGGGTGAGCTGGTAAGGATCCAATCAGACACCCTCATTACAAGGGCATCAATCCCGCAGGGTAGTGTCACTGGATGTGTCCTGTTTCTAGCGTACCTCAACTCCTTGCCGGAAGTAGTGGAATCGAAATGCGTACTGTTTGCGGATGATATTTCACTGTTATTTCACCTTAAAGATGACAGCCAGGAAAGCTTTGACAAAGTCATTACAACTTTCGAAAAAGTCAAAAATTGGTTGTCTGAAAATAACCTGGAAATCAACCTTAAAAAAACACGCGTAATACAATTCCACCCATACCAAAAGAAACCACTAAACCTAAAACCGGTTATAAACAAATTGTGTATAGATGAAGTTTGTGAATTTAATCTTCTCGGGATAACAATTGACACCCACTTAAACTGGAAAAAACACGCCAACAAAATCAAAACAAAATTATCGCAATTTACCTACGCTTTATCTATTCTCAAACGTAACGCCCATTATGAGGCAGCGCTAAGTGCCTATTATGCCTATGCATTCGCATGGATGAGGTATGGGGTACTATTATTCGGTCACAGTACTGATGCAGACGATATATTTATTCTCCAAAAGAAATGCATTAGGATCCTGCTAAATTTAGGAAGGCTAGAGAGCTGTAAACCGTATTTTATTAAAGAACAGTTATTGACATTCCCGTGTATCTATATATTTGAGTTAATAAAATTCGTAAGGAAAAACATACATAAATTTGAAACGTGTAAAAGTGAAAGGCGCAAACATAAATTAATTCTCCCTACACCAAAACTACAAATATTTAAGGAAAGTCCCCAATACAGAGCACTAGTAGTATACAACAAACTATCTGACGCCATTAAGACTGAGACAAACGAAAAAAGGTTCGATGGTTTGGTAAAAAATCTTTTACTTAATAAAGCATATTATAGCATAGCTGAATTTTTAAGCGATAAGACGGTGAAATGACATGATAAATATATTTTTTCTATTAATGCATGAACTAGTTTTTTATTGAATGAAATTTTAATTTTTATATTATTTATTACATGTTTTTGACTAAGTTATTGTTATTATTTAGGTATAGTAAAAGTGATGAATTTAATTTAAATAAATGTGAATAGTAATTTGACTCACGACAAAATCATAGTAAAAATTTTTGAATATGTATAATTATTAAAATCAAATATTATATTATAACTAATCTAATTGCGACGCCCCCGACGGGGTTATTGTACCTATCAGCCAAATTATTTTGTAAGACCTATTTTAATATGCTTGTACAATATGCAAATAAATAAAACTTGAAACTTGAAACTCGAATTTATAATATTAGTATGGATTTCTTGCAGATGTACTTACGGTCAGCATTAGGTGCTGCAATGAAATGAGGAGCATGCATGGCTTGGCAGACTGCGCCTAGAGTCGCCATGGGGCCGCCGCCTCCGCTGAATATCGCCACGCAACCGGATTTGATCAGCGCGCAAGCTGCAGAGGAAGGATTTAAAATTATCTACAAATTGCTATTATTCCTAAAATTAATAGAATAGAACCACGAACTCCATTCTTTAAAAAGCTTAGCAAGGGTGTTATAAAACTTGTGAAACTATACACCGCTGCCTCCGTAGGCGGTTCACACACTAATGTCCGTTGCTGCAGATTTTCAGCGCATCCATAACGCAAGCGTAGGTATGTCAAGTGCAAGAAATTTCGGTTTTCTCATAATAAACATACATAGTTACATACGCATTACGTTGTTTGACAGACGCCTCCGTCGCGCGTCGACGTATGTGCAAACGTTGCTATTAGGTATGAGGACTTCAGTCTCGATTTGTGGGACACCGAGTCGTCCAGCGACCCAATGAAGGCTCATTATCTGTCAGACGCTTGCGTTACGGATGTGTGGAAACCGCCTAATGGTACAGGTACCTACTTGAGAATTTGCAACCCCCGGAACAATGGTTGGAAACAATAGTTACGTTACGCCTCACATAATTAAAAAAACTGCAGGTTTTTTACAGAGTTAAAAATAAGCAAAAGTCCTAGCAAAAGTGTGCTCTAAAAATAACGTTTCCATTTGTGTTTCAGTATGATTTGTTGTTTGGACAACTTGGAATAGCATCACCACGCGGATGTCATAAAAAGGATTGGGCAACAGAATTCCCTGTGAATACAACACCTTTCACTGCGCTCATCATACAGTGATGAGTATGACAGGTACCCCCTAATTAAGGGAGACCTATGTCCAGCTAGTGGACTATTGTGCACATAATTAGTAGGAATTCACAGAAAAAAATTACATTGTCGCTGTACCCGCATGACATTCCAGGGTCTGTTATGTAGTTTACGTAACTGTCATTTACTTGAGGCGCAGATAATATAATACTACTAAAGTAGTACAGATACCTAACGTCATAGAGGGAGTTCGATTGCCCTAGGACGGCTATTGGCGGGCTATTTGATATGTCGACTCAGCGCGTGCGTTGCTAACGACATCTAGCTTATTTATTGGATACTTCGTATTGACGACATTAGATTGAAAAATATTGCAAAAATGTGAATAATTCGCGTGTTTTCCGTCACAAAACATCTTAAATAATGTATTTATAATTTTCCAATACTTTGTTTTTGTAAATTTGCTTTTATTCCAGTCTCTTAAGTTACATTCGCGACCCGTATCGCCATCTATTGATTTATTTTTGGACTAATTTCTTTTAGTAGGGAATGAGACCCCATGCTTGAGGGCATTTGGATGTGAGTGGCTTTTCATCACACGATGATAATAGTTTGATACTAGCATTCTAATGCCTAATTATATGAAGTTTCATACACAATTTCTATCTACAATCTACACATAAAATAAATTAGGTACGTAACACCTATTTTGACAGTGTTCAAAACAATATAAATTACTTACTAGCGACCCGCCCAGCAGCTGCGCCCACTTTAACTCATTTTCCCGAGGGAATAAGATATTTTCCCGGCAAGTATTACACATAATAAACCTTCCTCTTGAATCAGTCTATCTATTAGAGACAGAATTAAAATCCGTTGTGTAGTTTTAAAGATTTAAGCAAACATACATACCTACAGACGCGAAAAGCGACTTTGCTTTATACTATGTAGTGCTACTGAAGCAGCCGATAATTAGGAAATCTAACGCGGACCTCTAAAACACCACTCGGCGTCGGTCCTCTCGCGCTCCACTTCCGGTAGCCATATTGCGTTTCCGGTGGACACGCTTCCGGTGCGCCAACTACCGCCAATATTTCCTGAGATGGCTTTTGGTTAATTTTCGGTATCTATACATGCCGGCTTAGAATAACGCCACCCCATTTCCCGGTAGCTATAGTAATAATGGTATACGTAGGTACAGAACTTTTTTTAAAAGACCCTCAAATATTGGACAGACAACGTGGACGTAGCGGCAGGCGGGTTAGCAAGCGCAGTGCAAAGCGTTGCATTTACAGAAAAACGCTGCAGCCCATTTCCGTAGATTTATACTTTAGCCGCCTTTTTCATACAAAGATGGCTCTGCTACGTGAGTTGATTTTTTCGAAAATAATTTTCAAGTCTCTCTCTTTTCGTATGGGACACCGATTCGTCCAACAACCCAATGAACACTAGTATCAGAATTTTTCAACCACCTTCAAGTGGCAAGCTTCTGACATGGTTTTGTAACGATTTTCAAATGAATCACGTCAAAAACGCTCTACAAATTTTCTCATCTTAGTTTTGTGTTAAAATTGTAAGCAGAATTCAGTACGTGTATACCCTTTGTTTTAAGTAAATGGGGTGAGGGTGCAAACTCGCGTAATTAATTCTCATTGTCTCTATTCGCACCCGTCGTGTGGTGCCGGGTTAGAATAGCATCACCCCGTGCATTCCCGAGAGTGCCGTACAAAAGCAAAACGTAAAGGGCTGCTAAAAGGTAATTCAGTGAATTTGCAGGTAGTGTCGTTCGTTTTCATTCAAAATTACTAACTAACGCTTATTATTCTTATTGCTTTACTACCCTAGTATAGTAGGTACTATTATAAGTACTTATAAATAGTAGGTATTCTGTGGTTTTACTCCCAAAGGCCCATTTTCTTAAAGTACAGTCCGACAAGGATCTTTTGGCGCGTGGTGGAAATCGGAACTAACGACGCCATCTTGTAAAATGCAAGCAAAATGGCACCATTGTGACGGATTTCAATGCGTACAGCGCCCTCCTGTCAATATCACACAAGCGCCAAAAGATCCTTGTCCGACTGTATAACCTAATAACGTGCCAAATTTGCTTTTTGAATATTGTCTATGTGTAGGTGTAACCTACCATGCATAGTACCCACTTTGAATGAAATTTATTTGCAAGCGTTCAAAATTCGTAAAAGTGTTTTACATTTGGAATTCAATGGGGTTAACTTTGGTGTGCACTATGTGGAATGATTGGACCGCAGACCAGAAATGGACATGCGCGACGCGCGTAGCGAGCGACATAAACGTATTTCTGCTCTGTGGGATGAACATAATATCTTTGGTATGTTTATGGAAGGAGTCCGCCACCGGTATATACTGTATGTCATACACCAGGGTGCTGTCAGGGAAGAGACTTCGTTCCTTATCGATCCTGTAGACGTCGTACTTTAACCAAAGCATTACCAGTAAGGGTTACCAATATTACTTGTGACAGGAAGAATCCTGGTGGCTTCTGGAAAAGGGTAGCTACCAGGCTTGCCAGGTATAGTAGCCTGGGGACCGACTGGTCTACCTGGATAGGATTGAAAGTTGTACGTATATATATGCGTTGCGCGGTGAACACTTCGATACCGCGTTTCAGGACCACTGTTCTGTTACGTAGCGCCATCTAGCGGATACGTTGAGAACTTCTGATGCGTCTTACTTGCGTGCGAGTCACTTGTACTTCATGTATAGCTCCCAGAGGTCACTACAATAGCTTTAGTATACGTACCTTTGGTATGTATATGGAAGGAGTCAGCCACCGGTATATACTGTATGTCATACACCAGTGTGCTGTCAGGGAAAAGGCTTCGTTCCTTGTTGATCCTGTAGACGGCGTATTTGAAAGCCAGCTCTGCGCTGCCGCCGCGGACTTCCTCGCTGAAGATGGCTCCTGCGAGGATTGAGGGGATATTAGTACAATAGTAAAGTCTGCGGCATGAAAAAGGATATTGGTACTAGTGACGAATATGCAACTAATTTGAAGAGGTCCGAATTCGCATTGTCGTCCCGATTTGCAATACAAAAGCGACCACGGCATGTACTCACGCCCCTAGAACCGCCTATGTGCAGGAATCAGACAAAGCCCAGCTTGCACCACGCCAGACCTCTCTACCTCAACCCATCGCCACAGGACTTTGCGTCATCGGAGTCCATTATTCGGAAGCGGTCAGTTGCGCAGGATATATTTCGCTGCGCAGACGTTCGCGCAAACGCAGGCGCACGCACTTCCTCAGTCCCCGCTCTCCTTGCCTAAATTGCAGATATCTATCTAGCTAGTAGCGATTTTAATAGCTAGTGACAAATATCTCCATTATTTTAATGGTTAGTGAAAATATCCCGCTTACCTGAAAAGTTAATTGCAGATATCTTACTCATTTGTATGGCTAATTGCACTTATTTGAATAGTTATAACGGATATCTCACTTAATTGAATAGTCGTGACAAATATCTCAGGAAGTAGTTGAATAGTTAGTGACGGATATCTCACTTATTTGACTAGCTATTGATGAATATGTCACTTATTTGACTACATAGTGACGAATATATCACTTTATTAGATCAGATATTGTCAAAGGAAAATTTAGTGATAGATACCTCACCTATTTGTATAGTTTTTGACAAATGTCTCACTTGTTTGCATGAGTATTGATCAGTGACAAATATCTCACTTAACATGTTGTTGGTGACGAATATTGCCCATATTTTTATGTTTTGTGACAAATATTCCAAACATGTGTCAAATTCCTTACCAATTTTAATGACAGGTGAGAGAGCGGCGACAGCGTTCAGCGTGACAACCAGCCAGCGCCACATCGTAAGCCGCGCTACCGGCAAACCATCCCGCGATCTGCAAACAACATGAAGTAGGTGTATCGAGTACTGGACGAGTAGACGGCGAAAGCAGGAGATCGAATCGTGCCTTGAGGCGTACTCTGGGGGAGGCTTTTTTCCAGCAGTGGACTGCTATGATGATGTGTGTAATCATTTGAGTGACCAACTTTATTAAAGGTAAACGCGTACACTTAGCCGAGCCGTACGCGCCGCATCGGCCGGAATGCTGATGGTGTGTGTGACCATATTGCTACTGGCATTGTTAGTACTAGTACTACCTACTGGTATTGCTGGTAGCCTGGTACTGACGCACTAGCTCGTAATGAGCATGCGGCTTTGGACGACCTCATTGAAGCATGTCTGACTACTTACACATATACACATACATATATCACGCCTTTATCCCTTGCGGGGTAGGCAGAGCGTTAACAACCGCACAAATACGGCCGCTATCGCCACGTCTGACAAATATTGAGGGCCGGTTAAGATAATTTGTGTATCACTATAGTGACAGGTTGTCAGCCTGTCGCCTAAAAGTTGTAATACACGTGAAACCCTCGAGTCCCTTAGTCGCTTCTTACGACACCCACGGGGAAGAAATGGTGTGATGCTATTCGAAGCCGGCATCACACGGCAAAGCCGGCATCACACGGCAAAGCCGGCATCACACGGCAACACTACTTATACTACACTATACTTCATAAGTACCTATGACGTCTGTTAGTCTCGGGTAAAAGCTATGACATAAGGTCCATTTTTCTTCGTTTACTTCTCTTTTAGTATATGGATCTGTCAAACGTCACATGTGTGAAGGTAAATATAAAATATCAGCTTATAATGTGTAAGTCTGTCAGTGCAATAAAATGAAAAGAACTGAGTTCGAGGCCCAGGTTTTTGTTTTTTCACTTTCCTCCTCAGCATTTTTACGCCTTGTATTTTTAACAATAACGTATTATTTACTTGTAAGGCTCTGTTGAATAACCAACGGTGCGTGAACAAGACGGGGAGAGGTGAAGCTTACATTTTCATTCTAAATAGCGTTAAGATTCATCCGAGCGAGTGTTCACCGACAGGTTACCTCGTGAAGACTGCGCTTATAACAAATTAAGCTTATAAATATTGTCTGTAAAGTCGGTTTGGCGGATCGCACACTTAATGCACGACGGAGCGATTAAATATCGCAGCGGTATGTCAGATCTAATATACTAAAAACGTCACTCCCCATACTAAAACCGCACGCGACGGACGACACTGCACTAGCGCTGCGTCGACAGCGGTTGAGCGGTATTAGCATGGGGATTGATATTTCTAGTATGGATCTGACAGACCGCTGCGATGTTTTAGCGCTCCGTCCGACCCTCCTTTACTGACGGTAGTTAAACGTGATAACGTCGTCATCAGAAAATGCTGATGGAATACCTCTTTGTCGCTCGTTCCGTGCTTTCGCTTGCACTTCAAGCCTTAAATGGAACGCCTCAGAGCGATGTAACGCCGCATGAGTCATGTTTTCAGTGCGTGCAGCCGACTCTATCAAATTATGACGTTGTCACGTGAAACCATTATAAAAGGGGGTGTTATTTTTACACTGCCATTGCCACCTACCTACTCTATTCTTAAGTCGTCACAAGTATCATAAAGTTAGGTAAGGTAAAACTATAAAGTATACCTTCAAAATAAGTATACCATAAATACACGATTTGAATCGAAGCATTCGTCCTCCGAAACCGTCATTTTTGTTGTAACGATCGCTACGAACTATCACAATGAATCTGTAAGACGTATCTCTACGTTATATAGTCTATGGCATCACAGACTCGCTAGAGTTGTTTTACTCCATCCGTCGTGAAATGTTTTACATTTCGGAGCCTGTGTCGATGAATTAACATGCCCTCCGAGGCACGGAACCAAGTTTCTTATAATTATGGATGCTTGGTTTGCTATTCGGAACGGAACAATTATACCAAGCATTGTTTAGAAAATATAATTTGAGCCAATTCGCCTTACCGCAACCCGCGACGCGATGACATTTCGATAGGGCAACCTTATTTTAAAGTCAATAATTGACAACTGCAAAAATACCACAGACGCAAAATACCGTTTTAGATCGTTTTAAAAAGTTGACCTGTCAGGAATGTAGCCTATTGACGTTGTATATGGCATATAACCTTCTTTTAGCATCACATTTCATTAAATTTTTACACCGTACCGAAAAACACCGCAAAATAGCGCCGCAAATGTGAGCACCGCTAGTCTCGTCTCGCATCGATCGCTGGATTGTTTAACTTTTGCAGTTACCACTTTGTCAACGCAAACATTAGCTTAGTCGCGGGTTAAGCTCAATCTTGCTCGCTGCTACTATGTGAAAGGGCTGTTTTTTTGCCATAACAGCCACAACAGTCCACTGCTGAACATTGCCGTACTCACCACGCTTGGCAGGCGGATTGCTGAGCGCAGTGCAAGATGTTGTTTTTACTACAGGAAACCATGCTGTCGATTCATTCATACATACATATATCACGCCTTTATCCCTTACGGGGTAGGCAGAGCGTTAACGGCCGTAAGAAAAACGGTCGCTATCGCCACGTCTGACATTTTTGAGGATTGTTTTCCAAGGTAGTTTCAGAAAACACGTGTATCACTATAGTGGCAGGTTGTCAGCCTGTCGCCTAAACATTGTAATACACCAACACTCTCGAGTCCCTTAGTCGCCTCTTACGACACCCGCGGGAAGGATGTGGGGTGATGCTATTCTAAGCCGGCATCACACGGCATTCCCTGTGAATGCTGCCCATTCCCTGGATGATAATCCCATAGTCGCTTTTTACGACGCCCGCGAGTAGAACTGGGGTGGTGCTATTCTAAGCCGGCATCACACGGCAATTCTTATGTTTACTGTAGGTAAAACCAGCAACCCAACGTAGGTTGGTCTAAGTAATCCTAACGTGTTTCGGATTGTACGTTAAACCGTAAGTCTCAGTTGCTGTCTACGATATTTAGACGGCGGTCGTTATACAACCATGTCAGAAGCCTGCTACTTGTAGAAGGCGGTTGAAAAATTCCGAATCTAGGGTTAGTTAGATCGTTGGACGACTCGGTGTCCCACACGAAGCTTGTCGAGAGCGGCTGGTAGCGACTGGATGGCGAAAGCGGGAGATCGTTCATTGTGGCGTACCCTGGGGGAGGCCGATGTCCTGCAGCGGACTGCTATAGGCTGATGTAATATTATTTACAATGCAGAGTTCCTGGGTTTAGAAAGGGTCGCCATTCGTGTGGTGATCCTACTTCACTTACGTCACACGGCACCTAATTATGATTCATCATGATCCATTCTCCTTGCCTTATCCCGTTCTCTGTCGGGGTCGGCTACCTAACCTAGGGGATTTGACGTGGAACCAAGTGTTTACACAGATCGACTGCCATCTGATCTCAAGAACCCGAAGGCTAACTTGCGAATCCTAGGTTAAGTCACATTCAAATATCATCTGAATTCAAATTTTATTTGAATGTGGGTTTCATCACGATGTTTTACCTTCACCGTAAGAGCAGTCGGTAAATGTACGTGAGTAAAAACACATTGGTACATGGCGGGGATCGAACTCGTGTCTCACGATTGTAAGATACTGTCCTAACCTACTTATGATTATGACCGTTCAAATCATGAGTAAGGCATTTAGGCCAAGACCTAAATTGGCCATTCTAACGAAAGAGACGTAATATCCTTGTAAAACAACTGTTATTCCATCGATTTCTCTACTCCATTGTAAACTGATACTACTACGTCCTATGGCTTCGCTCGAAAACGGGGCTAAATGTACAGATTAGTTTTGGAGTTAACATTTACTTCATTCTTTAAAGGGCAAATAGGACTGCCAAATTATCGTATTTGTGCTATTTTTGTGTAATACACACTTTTCCGAACTAGGTGGCGCTATTTCAGATTGAGGAATTGTCAAGTTCAGTTTTGTGGCCAATAAAAAGAAATTACCCCTATTTAACGGGATTTTAATGCGTTCAGTGCTTTATTATTCTAATAAATAAGTTTTTAATACAATTTCGTAAGTTAATTTATTCCCCCTATCTGTGGGAAATTGCACCGCATAATTCACTGTGAGCGCCATCTACTAGGAACTAAACGAACTACATTGGTCAAAAATACTACGGACTTCATTCGCAATTATCAGAAAAACAATATGAAAGTAAGTGTTATGACGCCATCCAAAATAGCATATGACGACTTTCAGTTTTTCATACAAGATACCGTTTTGGATACGGTTTTAGATCATTTCAAAAAAGTAGCACATTTGACCTATCAGGAATGTAGAGCTTATTGCTTAGGGCATCACATCTTCGATTCGAATGGATGAGGCGTAATCAATTCACACATAGAGCCCAAAAAAGTGTGATAATTAGGTGGTTCCGTAAGCGGAATCAGATAATACTATTTCAAAAATTGTCATCAGCTAAGAGCTCTTCACATAAAATTGTTTCCTACTGTGACGGAAACTCCGCTCGGACTCTGTCTGTCCAAACCCGTAGAAACATTAATAATTTTATTCCTATTTGAATTTTATTACAAAACTTTTCAATACGATTTAAATTTACAACTCAAAAAAGTCATTTTATATTCGAGAGCAGAAAATTGGATTGGATCTCGTACTCGCAACTAGGGTTGAACAATTTCAAGTTTATACGAATACATTATTCGAAAAAGCGGGTGCAGGCATTACGCGTCAAAAAAAGTACAACCGAAAAAGATCAACAGAAAAATGCGGCAAATATTTGGTGTCAAAACAAATGACTGTGCTTGACAATATATCTATCCTTTTCACACTTAGGATAATTTCAAATTTACATCCTGCTCTCTGTCGACATCAGAGCTTTACACGTCAATTGACGCCAAATATTTGCTGCATTTTTCCTGTTGAACTTTTTCGGTTGCATTTTTTTTTGACGCGTAATGCCTGCACTCGAAAAAGCTAGCAAGAAAAAAAGTAGGATACGCAGGATTTTTTAAATTCTGTGCGGAATACAGCTGCGGAAAGCCGAAAAGTAGAGCACGCATCACAAAAGGCAGTGTGGTGTGCCCTCTATTAGAAGAAAAATTTAGTACATACTTTTATTTTAAATTATTTTTACTGCCATCTCGTATTAAGTAGAAAAACTAAAAACCGGAAGTAATGAAGTCGAAGCTTCATACCGTAGTTTCAGTCAATTCTTTGGGTGATAGATGGCAGCACCAATTCAAGAGGTTCTAATTTCTAAGCAATGAGATCTGTGTGTGTTGTGTATGTTAAAGAAGCGATCTTGTATGGTTTTATGCTGGTCCTAATAGTGAAACACACCAATTTTAGTAAATTACTTATTTATGTAAAAATCGCTATTCAACTGGCTAGAACAAAAGCAGCTTGACAAATTAGGGACGTGCCCGTGTCACAACTAGTGTTGTATCTACGTTACTTATCACAGATCCTCTTTTTCAAAAATAAACCAAACAAAATAAACCACTTAGAATCAGTAAAGAAATTAATTAAAGGTCCAGCCTTTTTGGCTTCCTCAAAGGTCGCCCGTAGCGGCTTCTTGGAGTGCCACCGCCGCCGCCGGTTGCCTCAGCAGGTGTGCCACATACCACGTCTTCTGCTGGCGCATTTTCTGGTCTGGAAGGTGTAGAGGGTGTGGGAGATGTTGGGAGTGATGGCAGCTTTATTAACATTCTTCGGTTCCTGCGCATCAGTCGCTCATCGTCATCGGTCTCAACTGTGTAACTCCTCGGCTCCTCTCTCTTTTCTATTATCGTGCCATGCACTTCTTCCGTAGGCAGGTAAACTCTGTCTCCGGAGGCTAGTTCGGGTAGCTCTTTAGCTCGGTGTCTAGTGTCATAGATTAATTTGGATTTTTCTCTTCTAATAGTTAACTTGCGTCTATACTCTTGTAGGTCTGGGGTTTTTGGTAATAGGTTCCCGTCATGTGTTGGTATGGTAGTGTTAAGATTTCTCGACATCAATATTTGTGACGGTGCGAGTCCCAGCTGATTCGGTGTTGCTCTGTACATAAGTAATCCGAGGTGTGGGTCTTCATTATTTTCGAATATTTTCTTTATAATTTTCACACCAATTTCGGCTGCACCGTTGCTCTGCGGGAAGTGGGGGCTGGAAGTGATGTGTTCGAATTCCCATTTATTTGCGAAATCTTTAAATGACTGTGATGCAAATTGTGGTCCATTATCAGTTCTAAGAATTTTGGGAATGCCATGTCTAGCCATAATGTTTTTCAGATGATTTATAATGGCTGATGATGTTGTCGATTTTAAAGTGATGACTTCGGGATAGTTTGATAATGTATCTCTAACCACTAGGTATTCTTTGCCTTTATAGGTACATAAGTCGGCTGCTATAACTTCCCAGGGGTATTTTGGCACTTGTCCTGGTAACAGTGGCTCAGGTCGTTGTACTGTTGACTTGATGCATGTCGTGCATTTTTCAGTCCATGTTTTAATGTCATTGTTCATAGTGGGCCACCATATAGCAAGCTTTGCTCTGTCCATGGCTTTTGTAACACTAGGGTGTCCGGTGTGGAGTTTTTCTAATGTCTCTTTTTGTAGTTTCTTTGGTATCAATATCCTGTTATTGTATAGTATTAGTCCTTTTTCTGTGGTCAGATTTATTTGTTTCTCATAGTAAGGTTTCATTTCTTCTTCTATGTTTTCTTTTGTCCATCCTTCTTTTATGCATCTAAAAACTTGCTTGCATTCTTTGTCTTCTTCTTGTGCTCTCTTTATTATATTTAAACGTTGGTTTGAGAAGCTCGAAGATAGGGTAGTGAAGATCGACATTACAGTGAGCTTGTCTACACTCTCGCTTAGTACGTCAGTGTCCTTTTCTGTATCAGCGACTGGTAGCGGTGCTCTTGACAAAAGGTCTGCAGTGTACATGTACTTTCCAGGCACGTGTACTATCTCATAGTTGTATAGAGTCATTCTCATTCTGAATCTCTGGAGTCTTGCAGGTAAATCTGCTATTGGTTTAGAACCAAGTATAGAGATCAATGGCTTATGGTCTGTTCTTATCGTGAAGCTTGGTAGACCTAGCAGATACAGTCTAAATCTCTCACATGCTGCAGTAACTGCCAATGCTTCTTTTTCGATCATAGCATACCTCTCTTGGGTTGGAGTGAGTGATGATGACCAAAAGTATACAGGTAACCACGTCTCATTCTTTCCCTTCAGGTGTTTCTGCTCTAACACTGCTCCCATGGCATATTGTGAAGCGTCTGATGTGACTCTGGTGCTGAGCTTAGGGTTATAGTGTGCCAGTTGTGGTGCTGACGTCATCAACTTCTTAATTTGGTTGAATGCTTCAGTATGCTGGCTTTCCCATTTCATATCAGATTCTTTTTTTAGGAGATCACGTAAGGGTTTAGTAATCTCAGCTAAGTTTTTTATAAACTTCAAGTTTTGGTTTACAGCTCCCAGGAAACTTCTCAATGCAGTGATGTCTTTTGGAATGGGCATATTGACTACAGCTTCTATCTTGCTGTGCATGGGTTTAATTCCATTTTCTGTTACAGTGTGCCCTAAGAATGTGCATGTGTTGGTTCTGAATATACACTTGTCTTTATTTAGAGTAACTCCGTATTTGTTGAGGGCTCTCAGTACTTCTCTTAGGTTTGCATCATGCTCCTCTACGTCCTTTCCATAGACTAGTGTATCATCAACCAGATTTACACATCCCTTTAAACCACTTAGTATTTGTGACATCTTCCTTTGAAAAATATCACTAGAGCTTTTCATTCCCATTGGCATTCTATTGAATCTGTATCTACCGATAGGAGTGATGAATGTTGTCAGATCTTTGCACGAATCAGAAAGTTCTACTTGAAAATAGCCTTTAAGTGCGTCTATCTTTGAGAAAACTTTTGCATTCGCTAGCTGCGCGAGACATTCTTCTACTGTCGGTAGTGGGTGGTATTCTCTGAGAACTGCTTTGTTGAGCTCTGTATAGTCTACTGTGATTCTCACTTTGTCTTTACCTGGAACTTCAGATTTGGTGACTATTGGTACCATTGGCGCACACCACAGAGTTGGATGTGTTATTGGCTCGATCACACCCATGTCTTTTAGTTCATTTATGGCTTTTTCGACCTTTTCCTTTATAGGAACTGATATATTCCTTGGAGCGGACACGGCGTAAGGTATGGCATCTTCTTTTAGTTGTACATTGTATTTGCCTTTCATAGTGCCTAGTCCTTGGAATACTTGTGAGAATTCTTCTTCAGGTTTGAGCTCGCTTGACACTTGCATGACTTGGGCTTCTTCATGCCACTTTATAATTCCAAAGGCGTCGCATTCCGGCAATCCTAATAGCGGAGTTTCCTGATCTTTTAGTATGTATATATCAGTAACTTTGTTGCATCCTTGCCATGACATTTTGACATTTTTGCATACGCCTCTTCCTGGTAGCATTATTTTGCATGGACCCCACAGTTTTTCGTTAACTTGTATTGGATCAGGCAAGTTCAGTGCTTTGCGCAACTCTGGGCTTATAACGGTTTCAGATGCTCCAGTATCCACCTTGAATTTGACAAACTGATTATTTATCTTGATATTGACAAATTTTGCTTTATTTTTCATGTTCAGTACAGAATCTATTTTTCTTTCTATGGTTCCAAAGAAAAATTCATCTTCGTCTCTTTGTACTTCGACTTCATGGACGTTTCTTGAGGCTCTTTCCTCTTTTTTTTCTTTATTATTCCAGCAGACTGCTGCCCAATGGCCTTTTTTACCACATGTCTTGCACATCGATTTAGCAGCTTCGCATTCGGTAAATTTATGCTTAGGGAACTTACCGCATCTTCGGCATGTGCCTTCGCCACTATCATACTGTTTAGGCTTATTCCATTTCTTTTGGATTTGATGCACTTCAGCCTCAGTGCTACAGTGGGCTCTTTGGTTTAATAATTCCGTGCCTGCTTCGACTACTTCAGCGTGTCTTACTCTATTTATTACGGTTTGGAGAGTCGGTTCCTCTTGTAAGTTTTGAATTTGCTTGGACAGTTCATGATTTTTCATTCCAGCTACTATTCTGTCTCGGACCAGTTCGTCCTCTAAAATTCCATACTCGCATTTTTTGCCTATCTTATGTAAATCAGTTATAAAGTCGTCTGCAGTCTCACCTTCTTTTTGTATTCGTTGATTGAACTGCGCCCTTTCGTACATTTTAGTTTTCTTTGTTATGTAGTAGGATTCGAATTTGGCTTTGACTATTTCGTAACTTTTCATTTCAGCATTGGTAAGTTTTAGCGATGAAATTATATCGTTGGCTTTGCTGCCCATTAAGTATAGCAATGTATTTACTTGCGTTTCGGTTGGCGTGTGCTTGAGCTTTGTTGCCTCCCGGTATTGCTCGAAGCGGGTTATCCACGCGGTCCATTCGCACGCTTTAAAACTAAATTGCTGTGGAGGGGGTGCGGATACTCCTACTGCAGCTATAGGTTGCTTTGCCTCCTCTGTGAGCCGTTCTATGGCCTTTTGTTGGAGGAGCAATTGCTCACGCAGTTTTTTGAGTTCTTCCTCCATTTGGGTTCTACTTCGCTGTCACCATGTGTGTTGTGTATGTTAAAGAAGCGATCTTGTATGGTTTTATGCTGTTCCTAATAGTGAAACACACCAATTTTAGTAAATTACTTATTTATGTAAAAATCGCTATTCAACTGGCTAGAACAAAAGCAGCTTGACAAATTAGGGACGTGCCCGTGTCACAACTAGTGTTGTATCTACGTTACTTATCACACAATCTGTGCTAAAGGAAGGAGTAAGGAGTTTGATTTCCCTCCGGGCGTTTTGGCAACCAAGTTTCGCAACCAGCTGTTGAAAAAGAATTAACATTCTTGTTACGCAACTAGTTGCCTAAAAAGAAATTATATTCCTGTTTCACATCTAGTTGCCAAAGAAGAATAGTGCTTTCTGGTTTAATATTTAGTCTACATATTAATAAAAGGCAAATATCAAAAACAAAACAATTATTATTACTACTAGTATACAAAACACAAAGTTACATTTTTCTCAACTAAATCACTAATATTAATATTATCTTTTAATCATTAATATTCTTTTATCTATTAGCATCCATTCACCAAGGTATGACAAAAGGGCTTATGATTTCTATGCAATGTCCGTCAGAAATAACTTTTTTTTGTAAATCGTTTAACGCCGACTCAAACAAAACAAAACTCAAAAAAAACAAAACCGTTAATTTTGCGATGCCAACCTTCAATGTTGTTATTAGTTCTGATTATTTCATTTGCACAAGAACAATTGCCGAAATCTTCTTTTTTAAACCGCTGATTTTGAAAATATTTGTTGAACTTTTTAATTACAATTCAAATACATTTATTTCCTTTTCGGCAACCTGGTTGCGAAACTCTAGTAATATAAACGCTAGTTGTGAAACAGGAATATAATTTCTTTTTAGGCAACTAGTTGCGTAACAAGAATGTAAATTCTTTTTCAACAACTGGTTGCGAAACTTGGTTGCCAAAACGGCCGGAGGGTTTGATCTTACCGTGCGTCATAGAAAAATGTTTTTCGGATAGGTGATATGAATTGGCCAGGATATTTATTTATTTATAGTGGTGCCAGGCGCTGCATTTGCGTGGCCTCTCTCGGGCTCCCGACATTACCTATAGCTTATCTACTTCTCCTGGCCAAGTGGCCACGCAAGTGCTGCCAAGAAGACCCAAATCCACAATCGGACAGACACAAGAGACGCAAGGAAAATGGACTTGACTTGAAATCTACGCTTGAAATGGACATTTATTGAAATTTCAGTGTCAAAAGTAACATGTGCCCTATATTATGAAACTACAGGCTACAAGTTTACATGAAATTGTTTTTTAACATTGCGTAGCTGGTTAAATGGGGTCTGGCCAGGCAGTTACTCAATGTCCTATATTTTTCCTGTAGTTTGACAATATTGGTCGCTGGTCTATTATCCGAAAGCTTCCCTTCACTAGTAACCGACAACCGTCTAACAATCCTATGGCAACTCCTCATAACTTCGAGGACTTGGACGAAATTTCCTTTATTAGAATTGTGTCAAAATTCCACGGATTAGCGATTTGCATATTATCCAAAACTTGGAGGCTGAGATTTAGTATGAATTGTTTGGCATTCAATTACATTCATATTGTATATTCTACCGAATGGGGCACTTCTTCTTTTCGTGTGGGACACCGAATCGTCGACCCGATGAACCCTAGTGTCAGAATTTTTCAACCGCCTTCTACAAGTAGCAGGCTTCTCACATGGTTGTGTAACGACCGCCGTCTAAGTGATCATAGACAGCAACCGGGACCTACGGCTTAACGTGCCATCCGAAACAAAACCATCTTACTTACGGACAATCGGGTGGTTCAGCCCGCAATGTCCTAACCAGACTGGGAACAAATTCACAAAGTGATAAATACTGCACTGAACCACTTTTTCAAAAGTGTTGTAACCTCGGTATTTCAATCCCAAATGGGTTAATGTTCTTGACTTAACCCTTAGCCGTGTGATGCCGGCATAGCATCACCCCATTTCTTACCCATTGGTGTCGTAAAAGGCGACTGAGGGACTCGAGGGTTTTAAGTGTATTGCAATTTTAGGCGACAGGCTGACAACCTATCGCTATAGTGATACACGACTTATCTGATACGACCCTCAAATATTTTCAGACGTGGCGATAACGACCGTAATTTTACGGTCGTCAACGCTCTGCCTTCCCCGCGAGGGATAAAGGCGTGATTTATGTATGTATGTACTTAACCCTTGGTTTCAAGTCTCTGGCCTTAGTTCCTATCGCGGTAAAGCGCGCACTTACAGTCACGTTCACCAGGGCCCCAAGTCTGCTATTTTTTGTCATTGTAACGCCATCGAAACTCAACTGTCATTTAATAGCCATTGTGATTTTTCTATACTTTAAACTGTTAGCAGACTACGAAATGACTGAAATCATCCAACTGAGATCTAATCGACATCCAACTGAAACGATTTTCATTTAGCAGACGTAGGGCCCGGCAGTTGTACGAGCTTTAATTAATAGTCAAACGTCACAGGGATCATTCTATATTTAACAGGTTATAACTGTAATGCATTCGGTGTTAAAGGGTGAAAGAATTTATATATACTTTAATAATATACCTACGCTATTTGGCGTGAGCCGTATTCAGTGAAAAATCTAAAAAGAGCTGTATCGTTTGGCGATAAAAACGGTACTAGGGGGGGGAGAGTTATTGAGACGATCACTCCATGGTTAATGCACATTTATTGATCTTAAACTATGGCTTATATACTAATCTTACAATGACGCAAATCACGTAGAGAGGTGATATCTGTAGCTAGCTCTCTACGTGACAAACGTGTAGGAATTGCTGATGTTGCTTCCGCAACAGTACTCCCCCCTTTTGAAGGAAAAACTCAAAAATATTACGACTCCATAAGAAGATAAAAATAACCTAACAAAAACATGTAGGTAGGTACGTGCTGAATTGACTCGCCGCCGTCGTCGATTGGAAAGCGTCGCTGATCAAGCAGATTTGCCGTGACTCCGTGTTTTGCCAACTTGCATTAATTTCTTGGAGTAGTAGTAGTAACATTGACCTTGCTGCATATTTCATTGTCATTATGGATGCGTCGCGTTGCTTAATAAAATGATACTGAGGGAAAGTTTCGTCCTCGTATCTTGGCGTGCTCCAGTCCGGACCGTGGACGAGCGAAAATACTCCAGCTCCTTTTCAATTAGGGCGAGTTAAATCTCAGCTGACTGTCCGCCTTTTGCTGTAGTAAACATGACTACGCAATTTCAAGTGGCGGCGGCGCTGTGTCAGGGAAGTGCGGTGCGCTTGCGACGATAATAATTTCTTCACAATTCTTCATAATTTGTAGATTTCGACGATATGTAGGTTCTGTGACGGGAGTGAAACGTAGCGATTGCAGCATGTGAATTTTACAGCGAGTGTGCGGTGCAGTATGTGACGACTATTGGTAAGCAGGCGATACCTTTCCTTCTTCTGTTGTTGTTGAGTAAGTAGATTTCTGTCTGAAGTGGTGCATTGGAGTGACAGTCGATGAAATAAAATCAGACAGGCGACATTGCGTAGTTCATTGTTGTGTCGTCATCGTGTTCATCGTGCGTCGTGCGGCTGGCAGTGAATGCAGGCGAGCAAACTTCGGTGCGCTGGAGCAGGGCGCGTAGCTGTGATTTCAACCGTGCAGAGTCCAAAACTTCGGGTGCGTCGACGAAGTGTTGTGGATCAGTAGCAGTGTGCCGCGTCGGTAGGCGAAGAAACAAACTTTCAGCTAAGGGCGGTGCGTATAAAATTGCTGCGATGAAACCGCGTCTTCAGCGTTGAAGGTTTTCTTGATCCCGCCGTAGCCCGTGACGTCGTGACGACTATGATGCGAACTGATGAGTATGTTGACTCCAAATTCTTGAGGTAGACAGCGCAGCAGCGTGGCCATCACTGAAGGCTGCCATGTTCCTTGCGGGGTCACCACTTTAGCGATAAAAACGGTACTAGGGGGGGGAGAGTTATTGAGACGATCACTCCATGGTTAATGCAAATTTATTGATCTTAAACTATGGCTTATATACTAATCTTACAATGACGCAAATCACGTAGAGAGGTGATATCTGTAGCTAGCTCTCTACGTGACAAACGTGTAGGAATTGCTGATGTTGCTTCCGCAACATATCGTATTTGAAATAAAGTTGATATTGGGCTTTGGGTATTGTCGGCATATACGAGTATATATTTTATTTTAATTAATAAACAGTTCCTTTTAAATTATGTTACTGAAAGATGATCGCACGAACTCACAAATAGGTATGAATCCCTATCTTAAAATATAACATACATAGGTAGCTAATTTTTCATTTTACTACGTTAGTTGGTGGACCTCGCTCGGTTTTTTAAGCCTCTAAAGCGATGACGTTTATAGTTATAAAACAACTCGCAAATACGTTAAAAGAACTTATTTTTATAAAATAAATCTTATAGTATAGACTTACATATTTATCGCCCCCGAACGAAATCATACAGACTTTTCCCGTTGAGATCCCGAGTAGATATACAATTATTGCTTGTTTAAAAATATAATATAGGTAGCTAGGTAGTTACTTAATCAAACAGATCATGTTTTCATTTAACAGGCAATCATTTTCTTATTCAAATTTTCCTTTTATCAAATTGTTTACCTACCTATTAGCCAAAGTAATTAATTAGATAGAAATGTATTTTTGCCTCGTAATATTATCATTTATCAAAAATGTTGTCTTAATTTTGCCGTCACAGAAACATTGTGTTTAAATGACGTGCCATCAACCAAATTACGACAGGTCATTACTTAGATGCTGGATTAATTATTTAGAAAACGAAATAACTGAAAATGTTTTAAGGGGTATAAGTAAAACAGCCCACGACGTGTAGCAACTGAACCATACTGAACCAATTTCCCTAAGGAACATAATAAAATAACAAAAAATTTAAAACAAATTGTTTTTCAGCCCACTTATTATTCTTTTACATTTTAACCCAAGGGTAAAAATTGTTCAGTTTCAGCTCAGATCTATTAAACTCGTTCGCCCCCAATTAAAATGTATTTTTACACACCTCATTTGTCTAATCCTCATTTCGGTCAGAGTATATACTCTTTCGTTAGTGAAAAATAAAGCCACACAAAACAACAGGCATACGTGGTAGCTTAACAACTCATAAATTTTTCATGACCCCATGAATACGCCTGTGCACCCCATAATAGTCCGGCTTTGCTTACCATAAGTCAAGCTTTATGAAAAATCCTTCAGACATCATTAATACATCCAGGCACACACTAAACACGACATTTACACAATAAAACACATTATAAACATCATTTAACACGAATATTAACACAGTATAACACTAGTATAACAATGAAAAGTCATATTTGGTATTGGAAAGCGAATTTTTACGCGAAAAAGATGTATTTAAGCTTCGTTCAATGAAGAATTCGCTTATACTGATTTTACTATGCGATTTATATATATGTGTGTATTGTCGAGTCCCTATTTTTGAAGCCAAAGTTCCATAATATGCCGTACTGTTTTAGAACTAAGTCTAGTTTTGTGTGTTTTAGAAATGGGTGGTAACTTTACCCCGACCCACCCCTACACAACCAGCCCACTCACCCCTCCAGCTAGGGATGGGAACAAAGTATCTAAAAGTAACTTAACTACCTATTACCTTACTTTGTTGTCATGGATTTCGTACTGATATTGAAATAAAAATAACAGTTTGCTACGTATTCTACAAGCAGTTACGAATGTGCTACGAGATTACGAGCTACATGGCTGGCGCGCGTAGCATAGAGCTGTCGCTACGAGTTCCCGCAGAAGCAGCAGCGCTTTAAAGTACTTGTAATCGTTATATATACATATTTATTTGTCTTATGCCGTGTGATGCCGGCTTAGAATAGCATCACCCCACATCCTTCCCGTGGGTGTCGTAAGAGGCGACTAAGGGACTCGAGAGTATTGGTGTATTACAATTTTTAGGCGACAGGCTGACAACCTGTCACTATAGTGATACACATGTTTTCCGAAACAACCTTAGAAAACAATACTCAAAAATGTCAGACGTGGCGATAGCGACCGTATCCTTACGGCTGTTAACGCTCTGCCTACCCCGCAAGGGATAAAGGCGTGATATATGTATGTATGTATGTATTTGTCTTAAATTTACTCGGTAGTCTAAGGTAGGTAAATTTATTTTTTGTATTTTTTTCGCCGCGGGCTCAGCGTGGTTTCGCACAACTTTCGAGTTCTTCTCAAACAGCTATTTTAGACACTATCACGACATTCACGACTCCGTAAAGTTGTTTGATATATCCATACTAAAAGAACATAGTCAGGGGTACTCATCTCAGCCTTTGATCGAGGACTGTGATGTGGTATACGGGTATGCGACCCCGGCTTCCCGAGCAAGCAGTTCCCTCCTGCTTAACAAATAAAAAGTCTGCTTCGGCGAGAATGGCAACCCAATGCAGATATGCACAAGGGCTTGGCGGACTCGGCGACTCAGCAAGGCAATGTGGATGGCCTAGGGCGACGGTAGAGGGCGCGGGTAGTTACTGTCGGCCAGACACTGCGTCTGACCTCTCCTTCAGTCGTAGCGGTTTTCCGTTCCACTGAATCAAGGAGGGTGAGGACTAAGTGCGTGCGCCTGCGTTTGCGCGAACGTCTGCGCACCGAAATATATCCTGCGCAACTGACCGCTTCCGAATAATGGACTCCGATGACGCAAAGTCCTGTGGCGATGGGTTGAGGTAGAGAGGTCTGGCGTGGTGCAAGCTGGGCTTTGTCTGATTCCTGCACATAGGCGGTTCTAGGGGCGTGAGTACATGCCGTGGTCGCTTTTGCATTGCAAATCGGGACGACAATGCGAATTCGGCAGCACCTGGGATGACAAAGCAGCCCTTTTCAGGGAGGCACTGCTTTCCTCGCCCAGCCGAGGAGGGGGCTAGAAAATGTGCCCTAAAAAGTGCTCGTCCCTACCCGGAAGGTGGTAGTAACCACGGCTGCCACCGCATCACTTAACTCGTGGTCGACGAAACAGAAAAAATAAAAACAGCATGAAACCATCTATCATGACATTTGGCGCGTGGAACGTGAGAACTCTAAATTGATCGAGATGGCAACTCCTGTCCTGAACGCAAAACCGCCATCTTAGCTCGAGAACTTCATCGCTATAACGTGGATGTGGCTGCGCTCAGCGAAACACACCTTGCTGATGAAGGAGAACTGGTGGAAGATGGAGGTGGTTACACTTTCTTCTGGAAGGGTACCTCTGCATCCGAGCCTCGACGTTCAGGGGTAGGATTTGCCATCAAAAATCACCTAGTAAAGCGACTTCAAGAGTGTCCTGTTCACATCTCGGACCGCGTTACCACACTGCGCCTTCACCTGGATACAGACAGTTACCTTAATGTCATCAGTGTCTATGCTCCAACGTTAGACAAGTCTGATGACATTAAGGGCAAATTTTACGAGGAGCTAACTCAATGCCTTGATAGCATAAACGCCAGAGAGCAGATCTTATTGCTAGGCGATTTCAATGCCAGGGTTGGACGGGACTACGAGGCTTGGCCTGGAGTTCTGGGACGACATGGAGTTGGCAACATGAACAGCAATGGTCTGTTGCTGCTCGGTCTTTGTGCTCAGTACGATCTAGCGATATCGAACACTATGTTCAGACTTGCCGCTAAGCACAAGACAACGTGGATGCACCCGCGTTCCAAACACTGGCATTTGATCGACTTTGCTATTATTCGGCAACGAGACATCGGTCAAGTTCAAGTCACCCGCGTCATGCGTGGTGCTCACTGTTGGACTGACCATCGACTAATTGTCACAAAGCTACGACTCCGCCTCCGTCGACCTCGCAGATCCACAGTGAAGAAGCTTGCGTTTTTAAACGTGGATAGGTTGAAAGATCGCGAGGTGAAATATGCTGAAGCCTTATCTGAAAAGCCGTCGCCAATAACTGAGACCGGTGATGTCAGTGCTGCTTGGGGAGCTTTGTCATGTCATCTCATAGAAGCCGCTTCTGCTACTTTGGGTACGAAAGACCGACGTAGTGAAGACTGGTTCGATGACAATAGCGAGGCTCTTAAAGCAGCCTTCGACAAACATCGACAGCTCCTGCGACAGCATAATCGAAGAGGTGGAAGTGTTGCGGTGGTCAAAGAAAGTGACCAAGAATTACGCAGGCTGTCTCGACAAATAAAAGACAAGTGGTGGCAGGACAAGGCTTGTCAAATGCAGTGGCTCGCCGATACAAACCAGCTTGGTGAGTTTTACTATGAAGTGCGTAAGCTGATTGGTGCTTCCTACCGTGCAAAAGTACCTTTAAGGTCTTTAGACGGTATGCACCTCTTGACCAGCAAGGAGGATGTACTTAAACGTTGGGCTGAGCATTTTCACAACTTGCTCTACGTAGATCGATCAGCTGATCTGCATCATATCAGTTTAATGCCTCAACTCCCGTTAGCCACGGAGCTGGACGAGCCCCTGTCATGCGACGAGGTTGTTACTGCCATCAGACAGCAGCATAATAACCGGGCGGTTGGCATTGACCTTATACCGGGTGAACTACTTAAATATGGTGGTACGGAGTTGCACACGTCGATATGGAAACTTTTCGTTCGAATGTGGGAGGAGGAGAGGGTCCCTGAGGACTTCAAAGTGTCTCGCATTTGTGCCCTTTACAAGAACAAGGGTGACCGTTCTGACTGTAACTCTTATCGCGGTATTTCATTGCTGTCAGTCCCTGGAAAAGTCTTTGCCAGAGTGTTACTGAACCGCCTCAAAGATTTGTCGGAAAAAAATCTGCCCGAAACCCAGTTCGGCTTCCGACCTGACCGAGGTACATGTGAAGCTATTTTCTCGGTGCGTCAACTACAAGAAAAAAGTAGAGAACAAGGTCGCCAGTTGTACCTCTGCTTTGTTGATTTAGAGAAAGCATTCGACAGTGTGCCTCGCGAAGCTCTCTGGATGGTGCTAGGAAAGTTAGGGTGCACAGAAAAGTATGTGCGACTCCTAAGACTCCTGCATGACGACATGCAGTGCTGCGTCTCTGTAGACGGTGAACAGTCTGATTTCTTCCCCGTCACCTGTGGGGTGAAACAAGGGTGTGTTCTAGCGCCCACACTGTTCGCCTTGTACTTTGCAGCTGTAGTCAAAGAAGTCCTAAATACTGTTTCCCAAGGAGTCCGCATCCGTTTCCGCACAGATGGCAGTCTTTTTAACCTGGCTAGACTTAAGGCGCGCACTAAAGTCTCGTATGCATTGATTACTGAGATCATGTATGCTGATGACTTGTGCTTTCTTGCAGAATCCCCAGACGGCCTGCAACAGCTAATGTCCGTTTTTCACCAAGCATGCTGTAAATTCGGCCTGAAGATCAGTGTCAAAAAGACGAAAGTGATGTCCTTTGACTGGCATGGTCGCGAGACACTGGCGATAATGCTTGGTGAGGATATGCTGAAACAGGTTGATAAGTTTCGTTATCTGGGGAACACTATAACATCTAAGTGTAACCTTGATGCTGAGATCAACAGCAGAATCAGTGCTGCAGCTGCAGCATTTGGGAAGTTGTGTTCCAAGGTTTTCTGCTCGCACAACCTAAAGCTAGCCACAAAAATCTCTGTATATATGGCGATTGTGCTGCCAAACCTTCTATACTCCTCCGAGACTTGGTGTGTGTATCGTCACCACATACGCACTCTGGATCGCTTCCACCTAAAATGCATTCGCACCATCATGAAGATCAGATGGTCCGACCGAGTGCGCAATACCGAAGTTCTGAGACGAGCCAATGTTGGTGGCATTGAGGCCTATCTAATGCGTCGTCAGCTACGGTGGTGCGGTCATGTATCCCGGATGTCGGAGGAGAGAGTGGCGAAGCGCATCTTTTATTCTGAGCTAAAGGAGGGCAAGCGAAAGCATGGCGGACAACTCCTCAGATATAAAGATGTTCAGAAACGATACATGAAAAGATGCAACATTGAGCCCACTCAATGGGAGAGTCTGGCAGCACAGCGTCCCGAATGGCGCGGGATGGTTAAGAGGCAAGTCCGCGAGTTTGAGGAACAGTGTAAAGCAGACCTCGACGCTAAGCGCGATGAGCTGAAGGCCCGTCCACCCGTCGCCATTAACTATAATTTATTATGTAAATGGCAAACTCACGTGTCCACTCTGTGCACGGGAGTTTACTGCCAAAATTGGCTACAATAGCCATCTCCGGGCGCATCAGCGCCGATCTGATTAGGAGTCAAAGTGGTCGCCATGGCCGAAATCGGTCGGAGAGATCATCATCACTAAAAGAACAGTAAACGAAGAAAAATGGACCTTGTGTCACGTGTATCAAGCTATATTTTAAGCACTAACTATAACTGGAGATTCGGTTCCCCTTTTGGGGGGCATTTGGAAACTCGCCACACTTGGCAGGTAGGTAGGAAACAGCAGTGTGGGAAGGATACCTACCCTCGGGTGGACCCATCGAGTTGAGTGTAAAGTTGAGTACCTATCAGGTCCGGCTGCGTGCGATACGAGAAGTTCCATCAGCGTATGTCTTATGCTCGCCGAATAAGAAAACAACGGTCAAAAGATCACACATTCCGACCCGAGCACCTATACTTGTAAATTATAGTTTCAGAGAACAGTCCCCCAAACGAAGAATGGCTGTAAGCTACATCTCACCCTTTGCCAAGAAAAGATCTAACCTTTAAAAAATAAAGCTGTCAACCACCAGTCCCTTCCTCTGTCAAAGTTACAAAACATAACCTCAACTATTTTCATGAGATATCTTACGAGGAATTTTCAGTTTTTATTCGATGTCAAGTGTTATTGTGGACTAGATTGAAATAGATTTTTGAAACCGCTGGAAATAATGAATATAGCACGTACAATTTGCGCTTTTCGCAACCAAAATGTCAGCAGAACATTCTCAAGAAAATTTCGGTTTTCCGCCGTGAATTACGATTCTTCGCAAGCATCCCAGCCTCAGGTTCAAGAAGAGAAATTCGACTTTGAAGATCTGAACGTCATCGAGCGCACAGAACGCCGGAAACCGAAGATTCAGCCATTTATGAAAGATGTGTTTGTGTCCGTTTTCAATCGCGAGTTGCTAGCTTACCCCGAGATTTTGAATAAAGAAGAGAGTACTGCATTGAACCAGAGGTTGTCAAGTCTTGAGAGAGTGTTCAGTGACCCGGAGAAAACGCGGGAAGACCGAAAGGAGGCCCTGAAACGAACAAAAATGTATGCAGGGCCTGCGCCACTTACTAATAATGGGCTGGCTATGAACGCTACTGAAAGTTTAAGGTAATCAGTTTTTTTATTGACTTTGCCATAGTTCCGTGTGGTGCCAGAGTAGAAAGAACCACCACATTTCTACCTGTGGGAATTGTCAAAAGTAACTTACTTAGCTCAGTATGTGTAGAATTGGTGTGACGACTTGAGCTCGATGTGGCGCAGTGGTAATTTGACGCAGTAGGTTGCAGGTTCAATTCTCGGTTGCTCACTCACAAACTTGGTTTTTATCCTTTTTTTTTTATCAATATGTTTCCAGTCTGGTTAGTACATTACTGACTGAACCATCTGATTGTCCGTAAGAAAGATGGTTTTGTGTTTCAAAGGGCATGTTATTGGCCTGGTTGCAGTCCATACTACTAAGACGGTAGTCTTTGCTAAACCAACCATATGACAAGCCTACTATTTATAGGCTTCACTGGGTCATTGGACAACTTGTTGTCCCACACGAAAAGGAGCACTGTGAGCTGTAAATACTGCATCTTGAACTGATTTTTGCAACCTCTTAGCCACATGAAGTCTTCTTTTTATTCTGTGGTATTCAGAGTTGCAGGAATTGCAGGATACAGTGTTTAATATAAGCATTTGATATCTTATCTTATCTTAATTAGCCTACTATAAGATATCAGGTGGAGGAAAAGTAAAACCAAAATGAATATCACAAGTGTTTATTTTGCACTGACCACTTTTCACAAAAAACTATTATCTTTAACTATTTAACTAAATCCGAAAATACTTGTCGTCTCTTGGTGACGGTCCGATCACCACTGCTGGACCGAACAGCCGTCCGGCTGGACGTTTTGCCAGCAGTGGGGATAACGGAAACGAAGGCTACACGTAAACAACTACAACGAACACCGATTCGCAACTTTCAAAGTTTACATTTTACAGAATTAAAAATATTTAAAAGTAGTAAAAATTAGTAAACTGTATAAATATTAACTTTAGCTTAAATACGCACACACATAATTATTTCTTATATTTGTAGAAATAACGGAGATCAACGTTTAATATAAGCAATTCTTACCAACATCGTTTAGCATCTTTTATACCGGAAATCACATTTGATAATTATCATATAGTTTGTAATAGTCTAAAGATGAAGAACTATGATTTCTAACATTCGGCCTTTCCTGACAATAAGTTTGTCCTCAAACTTCAGTAGTGAGATACATAAAAAATGGTGTAAACATTTTATACAAAATCTAGGTTTCTTATCAATTTATGGCATGACAAAATTTAATTTTTATATCTTAACATTTTTGTGTCATTCTAAGCAACACTATTTTCTATAATGCATAGCTAACAGATCTCTCAACACTGCTCTATTTTAAAATATTAACTTAAAATAGGTAATGGATAATTATGACAACGCTATTTAAACTTATAAATACTTATAATTCATTATAAAGTAGCTAGTGGATCTATCAACACTGCTCTACTTTACAATATAAACTCAAACTAGCCAGTGGATCTCTCAACACTGCTCTAGTTTAAAATATTAACTCAAAATAGGTCATGGATAATTATGACAACGCTATAGCTAGTGGATCTATCAACACTGCTCTACTTTACAATATAAACTCAAACTAGCCAGTGGATCTCTCAACACTGCTCTAGTTTATAAACCCTAATTCATTATAAAGTAGCTAGTGGATCTATCAATACTGCTCAACTTCACAATATAAACTCAAACTAGCCAGTGGAACTCTCAACACTGCTGTAGTTTATAAACACCAATTCATTATAAAGTAGGCAGTGGATCTATCAACACTGCTCTACTTTACAATAAAAACTCAAAATAGCCAGTGGATCTTTCAACACTGCTCTAGTTTATAAACACCAATTCATTACAAAGTAGCCAGTGGATCTATCAACACTGCTCTCGTTTATAAACACCAATTCATTACAAAGTAGCCAGTGGATCTATCAACCAGCACTGCTCTACTTTACAATATAAACTCAAACTAGCCAGTGGATCTCTCAACACTGCTCTAGTTTATAAACACCAATTTATTTTAAAGTAGCTAGAGGATCTATCAACACTGCTCTACTTTAACACTAACTCAAACTAATCAGTGACTCTCTCAACACCGGTATACAAAATAACGCCTCTTTCCCGGAGGGCAAGTGAAGATCACATCCTTCCATTTATGTATTCCAATACCACTTTAGATCACAATTCAGAGCTATCAAAAATCAGCAAGCAAAACAGATGAAATCAGAAACTCCACTATCGGAAACTATAAGCTACCACGACATACATCAGTTCACTGCAATCTACATCCTAATAACAGGATGCATGGTAGCGTCAGCAGTTTACGTGTACCGGTGCGTGCGTCGTCGTCGTCGTCTTAGCGGAAGCGTCAACTTACAGTCGAAAGTTGAAAATCATCCAACACACACCGATGAGATCCCAAAACCGCTAACTCAACCTAGACGCGCGCACACGACTCTGACGTTAGCGCAAGAAAACATAGAATTAAAGACGCTTTCAAACACCACCTGCGCTGCGATCAAGCAAGACAGAGCGACGTCACCAATCATCAAAAGACCGATCATTAATGAATTTTAATAAGTCTAGCATAAGAACCTGACATGTAATTTTATAAGAATGACATGTATTTTAAGAAGTTAACCTCAGTTTAAGCATAGGGTTGCTTTTAATATTCAATGCTATTTCACCTCATCTCATCTCATCTCATCTCACTCTCTTCTTCTCTCGCCCGGGAGCATGTACGGTCTGTACGCCGCACATCGGATTGCACTCTCAGCAATTTACTCCACATGGCGAGTATTAGGTCACTACTCGCCAGTCCGCGATAAGCACTCATTACGCGTGTACTCACTATCACCATTCTATTCTCTAAGGCTAATTATCATCAATAAAGTCATCAATTGACCTTGAGTGTTTAGTTATATCAACAATATCAAAGTGCGAGTAAATCAACCCGTACAGCTAGGATACCGACACGAAACACCCTTTCGCTTCTCTATCTTCTTCTGCAACATTCTTCAACTTTACCATACACGCTCGTCGGTTTAAGATTCTCATGACCTGACATTTTTTAGAACGTCCCAGATTTGATCTTAATACGTTCGTCTAAGTCTTCCTCTTCCAGCGTTCCCATGCACGCTCTCCGTACATACTTTCATCTCATTGTTAATCTTCGTTCATTCGGCCTCCCAACACAACCTAACCACCTATGAGCTCCTTTTCTATACTAGTTATTGCGTCTTTTTATTTTTATTACAACCACGATCCCTTTTCACGCTATTCCTTATCCTGTCACTCAACTTTCTCAAATCATAATTCTTACAAGATTTCAAACAACAAATTTAAACTGTACAAATGTATCCTCAAACCCTTATAGACTTACGGCATCTAACTATGGTAAAATGATGTACACTCAAATCTAGAAATACTTTAAAGATTTCATAACAAGACATTGAGACAAATAACTGGAGCTTCATGGTTTGTGACCAATAATAACATAACGACCTAAACATGACATCCGTAAAGGGAGAAATACAGAACAAAACTCAAGTCACCATCCAAATCAACTGGTAACAAATCTGATGATCTCAACGTCAAGCACACGTAAACTAAGGCATAACAGGCCCTGTGGTCTGTCTTGTGAACATCACTGGAAGTTTGCACGATACATTCAGACTACCTGCACACAAGTTGCTAAATGTCTAAAAAGTGACAGTTGCAAGAAAATGGAGTAAAATATATAGTCCTTTACGCTCTCATTTGTAACGGATTTATTATTTTTCTTCACTACTTCACTCTCATACACAAGTGTTGATATTTGGTACTACCACTATCAATAATAGTGATTTAATAATTTAAATCTTCAAAATAATACCTAACCATATATATGTATATATTCTGGGTCGCTGGATTTATCACTTTCACTTAATATTCTTAATTATTATTATTTAGAATTTATCCACGTCTGCAATCTTCCGCCTATAACTTGCAGTAATCTAATTACGCCATGTTAGTGCCCGGTAACTTAATACCTACTTATAATTTTATGAGGATTTAACTGCTTTAGACGATCTATTAAATTTAGGACGTAACTTTTTGCTTTTACCAACATTACTAATACCAGGCACTGCTTGTTTTTTTTTTAAATATCCTAAGCACTTTATTACAACCTTGCCCTTTGAAACACACCATTGGAATTGGACTGCATTAAATTTAAAAAACCAAAAGACATCTTCTAGAACCGATAACTGGTAATAGAGGCTGTGAGATATCTAGTCTTCTCTGATTGGAATTTGATGAAAACCACTCATGAAGTCAAGACTAGTTATTTATTCCCGTTTAGTAAATCTAATCTAATTGAATAGCTACAATAAAATAGGCCATTTCTACTCAAGAGACGAAAATTTATGAATTTAATTTGGAACGTCAATATTTGTTGTTTTTGAAACGAAAATTTTCTCTGCAATACTAGTGAGTGTGAGTATCTGCTATTAGATTCATAATATATATTATATTGTAGTACACACATAGTTAAAACTAAAAAGATATGTGTAAGATTTTATTTTTCCTTTAGCGCCATCCATGGCAAGCAACTGCCATCGACCAATGACCAAACAGCTTCTCAATTTTATGTGATGAAATGAATGACGTTTATATATTTAAAAAAATGCGTATAACTTTATTCCCTTGCCACAAAAGTTTTTTTTTTTTTTTTTTTTTTTTTTGGGTCTAACAATTTAGTGTTCAGAAGCATAAGCGATGTCCGATGGTTTTTCTAGCAGACCAAAATGATTGGGTTAGCATAGCATGAGTTCGACCCTTCTGCAATATCTTTATTAACCACATCCATGTCCATTTTGCGTACAATGTCTCGTTCTACGTTACTCACTCGTCGTTGGTCAGGGTCCATTGACAACAGAACTGGGTGCATCTTTTAATTCGATTGTCATCTCGGTAACGTCTGTACTGCCTAACACTGATAAATTTTGAGTAAAACACGCTCTGTATTAACTACTTTAACAATATTCAGCTTACGTGCCGATGTAAGATTGGGGTTGACATTTTTCTGGTATTTTGTAATAGGCAGAGATCAAATGAATATACTAGAATCTTATTACAAGTAGTTTCTGTCTCATCAGATTGTGACTGCTAGATCATATCATATCTATCTTCTTTTAGATTTAAAGTTTCTTCAGTTAACTAGAATACATCTACTTTACATTCACCTTTATCCAACCCGTAAACGCCTCGTATAGACACACACAACATATATACTCATGACCTTATAAACACAAAAATAACAAATAAACATCTTAGACGCTCGTCTATTCTGCCCAACTCTAAATAGTCCACGACTGTACAAACTTATTTGATTGCTTTCTTTTTTAAACAACGTTGCTCTGAACTAAGACAGGTACAAACCTACTGTCACTAAACTAAACTTAAATTGTCAAAAACCATAGCCTTGAACCTGCCCATGGTCACCAAATCGCCATACAAAACATAGAACAACACTACTTCGACAAAGATAGCTGCCTTGAATACTATAGTTGAGTGTGTATAGGTATATGAATGAAAAATCTAATTTAGTTCACATACCTACCTCAGAACGGTTAATTCTATCAGATTTTGACTCCATTTTACTCTTTACTCTTTTTCTCGACGCATGGGATACGAATTTACAGAACTATCAACTAAACTTGGATTCATTAGTCTAAACCACTTGTTGACCAACATTACGTAGGGAACTACCGTGATTTCTATCTATCTGTCATAGACCCAATGTATCCTCCAAAACGAGAATTTACCTGTATCGATTTTTGCAGGTAAGTTAATTATACCCAAAACCAACTTATCTATGTAAATTCCAACAACAACAAAAAAAAACAGTGCGAATAATGTTTACATCTTGATGACGAAGACACAAGCTCCCACTATGAACAAATAAAATTACGCTGCAGATTATCCACTCACCACAAACAAATCCTGTTTCTTTGTAATATATTCGGCTGCGGCGCCCGCACGGCAGGCAGGCTGCGGCGCCCACACGACAGGCAGGCTGCGACGCCCGCACGACAAGCAGGCTGCCATACTGGTATTATCTTCCAACTGGACTAAGTTCTCATTTTCTTTGCACCTGGAAAAGCCAGCGCGGAGAAGTATCAATGTCTAATAATAACAGGTTATATTTTGACAAGTGAACTGAGCACAATTTACTTTAATGCACCAAAAATATTTTTTTTTTGACTCCATGTTGTAAATAAAAACAGAAGTAAACCAAAAAAAGAAACGTTTTGGTTTTAAAAATATGTACCTATATATAAACTATAATAGCCCACCACTCAAACAAGTTTTGAACAACTCCGTTGTAATTTGAATTACGGTCTTAGCTTCTCTTATAAAAATTAAATATCTTATACACACTTTCAAAACAGGGCAAAAGGGAAACACGAAGTAGGAAAAAGACAGGGAAAAAAAAATCTAATATAAAATACCACACTAAATTACTCGCCTGTTAATTCGTCTTTATTCCACCAGTTATGACTGTCTCCGCCGACGACGTCTAGGTCTTACGGTGGCTGTTCCCGCAGGCAGAACGTCTCTCGCGGCTCCAACATCTTGAGCGAGATTCACGCCAACGCGCGTACGATCCTGTGAGCGCGATCGCCGCGCACTCTGCCTTCTGTTTTCGCCTTGATCGGGATCGTTCATCAGGATAAGATGAGCTGTTGATACTGAGATGCCGTGTACGTGGACATAACGTACGTTCTCCTTTTTGATTCTTAGTTATGTGGGCGGTTTTCTTTGTTCCACTTCTGATATAAGATATCAGGTGGAGGAAAAGTAAAACCAAAATGAATATCACAAGTGTTTATTTTGCACTGACCACTTTTCACAAAAAACTATTATCTTTAACTATTTAACTAAATCCGAAAATACTTGTCGTCTCTTGGTGACGGTCCGATCACCACTGCTGGACCGAACAGCCGTCCGGCTGGACGTTTTGCCAGCAGTGGGGATAACGGAAACGAAGGCTACACGTAAACAACTACAACGAACACCGATTCGCAACTTTCAAAGTTTACATTTTACAGAATTAAAAATATTTAAAAGTAGTAAAAATTAGTAAACTGTATAAATATTAACTTTAGCTTAAATACGCACACACATAATTATTTCTTATATTTGTAGAAATAACGGAGATCAACGTTTAATATAAGCAATTCTTACCAACATCGTTTAGCATCTTTTATACCGGAAATCACATTTGATAATTATCATATAGTTTGTAATAGTCTAAAGATGAAGAACTATGATTTCTAACACTACATCATCCCACTGCTGGGCAAAGGCCTCCCTCTTCTCTTTCCATCCAGTTCTGTCCTGGGCTTCCACATGCCAGTCTTTTAAAAACTTGTCCAACTCGTCGCGCCACCTACGACGGGGTCTCCCGCGGCGTCTGTTTGCAGTGGGTGGCTTCCACAGAGTAGAAGTTTTTGCCCACAGCTCTTCTGGCATGCGGCAGACGTGACCGGCCCAGTCCCATTTCAGTTTTGCTGCTGCTCGGGCTGCGTCAGATATTTGTGTTTTAGAGCGCAGTATGGTATTCCTGACCCTATCAATCAGTTTCAGGCCTAGCATACTGCGCTCCATTGCTCGCTGGCAAATCTATTTAGCATTTGATATACTTGTTAAAAATCTGTCTGAGGTATTTGTATCTTTTTTCAGATACCTTGAAGTAATATCCTCAGATCCCCACCTCGGTCAACAGCTGAGCGACCACTGGGTCAGTCTAGAAGCTCTCAAGATCGGACTTGACAAAGATCAGTTCCAACAGTTGATTGATGATTTGACTTCGGGAGAACGGACCATTGCGTTGTGCATCAAAGAGAAAGTGGCCGAGAGGATATCGCAAGCGGACTTTAGGACTAAAGCAGAGTTGGATGGACGGGGTACGGTTTAACTTTTATTTATAGATAAAAAATTATAAACTAGTAACCTTAAAAATCTTGTTTAGAAGTAGGAAGTAAGTAAAACATGTGTTTACAAAAATCACTCTCTACCACCTAAAAAGTGGCCAAAAGCGAAAATGTATGGGATTGCTACAAAAAGAAATGAAATGCCACCAAAATAACTTTTGTGTTGCAATAACAAGATATTGCCAAAAAGAGCGAAAAAGATATCAGGTCTCAAATAGAACCATGCAAGATAGAGTATATGTAATGATGGACTTAAGTTATGGCGTTAAGATTGAGAAGCTTTGCTCTATTTGAGATCTCATGTCTTTTTCACATGTGTTGGCAATAAGACATGAACATTTTTAAAGAGATTTTATTTTCTGGAGAAGAATGTAATTGTATTATACACATTTACGTTCGATTTTATTACCATACTTTTTATGCTCTTTGAGTTCAACTTAAAGGGTACTATTACCTTTGTTACAATGTATAAATTCTTGTGTCCTAGGTGTGTGGCGTATAACAGGGGAGAAGCAATGTCACCGCCACGACGGCTACCGTCTCGTGCTGTGCACCACGGAAGCAGGCCGGTTCAAGGTGTTCCTGGTACATCCAAAAGCAGAGGGGATTTCACAGGACGAAGTGTACGTCAATTTCAGGAATACTCCTGGTAAGTGATAAAATGTCAAAGTAGCAAAATGATAATGGGGCAGAATGTCAAAGTCGAACAAAATTGACAAAATAACAGAGTTCACTGTATACCATGGAAGCAGGCCGGTTCAAGGTGTTCCTGCTTCATCCGAAAGCAGAGGGGATTTCACATGATGAAGTGTATGTCAACTTCAGGAATACTCCGGGTAAGTGGCATAACATCATACACTTCCCATCAGAGAAATCAGGAAACTTTCGTTTTTATCATTTGATAAAACACGAAACATATATAAAACTATTTCGAATTAGAGACATTTTCATCAAGATTTATAAACTTTATTTTACTCAACTTCATAAAATATCAGATGGTTATTCCAAAATAAAGCCACTTTTTAAATAAGTCTATGTGATTCGTACGAAATATTTTGCAAGTTGTCCCAATTTTTCGATAAGATATATAGATGATTCAAAGATTCAAAGATTTTATTGCTTAGCTATAAGTATTATATGATGGAAAACTTATTAATAAGTACCATTACAGCTACCTAATTAGGTGTACAATATTTTACATTCAGCTTGTTATTACTAATGAATAATAGTGCATTTCATTACATCACATTTCATTTTATACATGTCATAATTATTTAAATTTAACAAAATTTACGAATAATAACGTGATAATAACCAATAAACTAATAAATAATTTTGAAGGATCACAAAATACTTAAACCTATTCTTAATAATATTATTTATTTTATTATACTAGTACCATGTCACATTGTAAAATTATATTGATTAAAATGTCATAAAAAGTGTTAGAATAATAAATAATAATTAATTTATTTACAATTTGTCACAATTTGCCGCGATTCTTCAAAAATTCTGTAACACTATAGAACAGTCTTCTCTGTAACCAAGAATTCAGATGTTGCTTGAACTTATTTACATCGTAGTGTTTCAATTCATCTGGGATACTATTGTAAATTGTTACAGCCATGTAAAAGATGCTTTTGTGATAAAACTCAGAGAGATGGGTACCAGATTGCAAAAGTTTATGGTTGTTTCTGAGATTTCTGTTATACTTGCTTTTAGATTCATGTAGAGACAGGTTTTTTTTAACAAACATAGCCATTTCTTTATTTTCCAGGATCCTGTATTTTCCAAACAGAGGCTTACATGAGTCTATTTGGGCCAACCCCTCCAGAGCTCTAATACAACGCTTTTGCGCAATAAAAACCTGTGAAACGGCGGTAGAATTACCCCAAAATATAAAACCATAGGTCAGAACCGATTGGACATAACCAAAGTAGGCCATTAGGGCTGCCTGAACCGATGTAGTATAAGCAATGCGCCTTAAGGGGTAAACAAATCCTGCCAATCGATCACAAACATTCTCGATATGTAGCTTCCAATTGCAATTACTATCCAATATGAGGCCAAGAAATTTGGTTGACGAAATATTATTTAATAAGCAGTCACCGCATTTCACATTTAATTCGAGCGGTTTTCTAGCATGGGAGTGAAATTGGATGATGCTGGTTTTAGCTATATTTAAACACAGACCGTTGGTCTGCATCCATCTCATGATATCATCTACAGTGCTAGCGATTTCGCCTACATAAGTCTCCGGGGAGCAGGATTCAATTATTGCAGTGCTGTCATCTGCGAACAAAACCATTTTGGTTTTAATAGCTTTGGGGAGATCATTAATATAAAGGAGTAAAAGTAGAGGCCCGAGGATAGTTCCCTGCGGAACACCTCTACTATTCACTCTATATTCAGACTGGTAGGGAAGAACTGCATTAGTTTCTTTACAAAGGGCATTGATCTCAACACATGGCGTTCTGGCGTGCAAATAGGAATTAAACCAGTTCAGTATGGTTCCTCTTATACCACACTTTTCCATCTTACCCAGGAGTATATTATGCTCTACACAATCGAACGCCTTGGACGTATCCGTGAGTATTGCTGCCACATTAATGCGCTTGTCAATACAACTGTGTACAGTTTTTAGGGGTTGGTATATCGCAGTACTGGTAGATCTGCCCCGCCAAAATCCATTTTGTTCCTGAGCAATTAGATTAAACTTTTCCAAAAAACCAATAAGCCGGTTATACATAGCACGTTCGAAAATCTTTGCAATTACTGGAATGAGAGTAATTGGCCTATAAATTAACCATTTCCGTTTTATTACCTTTATTTTTGTAGATCGGCTTTACGATGGAAACTTTAAGTTGCTTTGGAAACACGCCTTTTTCAAACGATAAGTTAATTATATACTTTAATGGACGAACAATATATAAGCCAGACTGTTTTATTATTAAGCTATTTAACGTGTCATATCCTACTGCATTAGAGTTTTTAAGCAGGGATGCAAAATATTGAAAGGGGCAGAAAGTCAAAATCAAAAAGTTATTAAATCACAGGTTGTCAAAATTAAGTTACACCATGTTTCTTACATTGCCCTGTGTCTCATGTGTAACATTAGTATATGTCTCACTGCATAACCTTAAGTAAAATAAATTTTATTTTTGCATGCAGCAACACCGTTGGACCTAGGTGACGAGATTCAAATCGCCCGCACTTTGGGCGTGTCGCGTCTGCACGCAGCAACACTGACGAGATGCACCTTAACCAGGGCGTTGACCTCGTGCGAACAATACGTGCACTCTAGAGCATTCTCTGGTAAGTTGGCAACACTGGGCATTCTAGAGCGGTCTCTGGTGAGTTGGCAACACTGGGAGTGTCCCGTCAGCACGCGGCAACACTGACGCGTTGCACCTTGACCAGGGCGTTGACCTCGTGCGAACAATACGTGCACTCTAGAGCATTCTCTGGTGAGTAGGCAACCATGGACATTCTAGAGCATTCAATAGTGTGTTGGAAGAAGCATATTGTTAATACAAATGTTGTATTAAATAAAACACTGAAATAAGTTATGATATACAATAACTTTCCCAAATATTATATAGGTAACAAAAAATATCAGGGATTACAGACTGTATTTTGAGCTTCATATATGTATGTACTCTCCGACATTTCCGGGGTGCGAATGTTGTCGCATTAAAATTTTTAGATCAGAAACAAGGGAAACTAAATTGTCCCGGATTTTTGATAAGAAGTGTACTAATAAGTAAAATGGGGAAACCTTTTTTCAGGTTTTGTATTATAAATGTGTCTCGTCTAATTCTTATTTTAAATAGCTGTCGGTTATTTCGCAATAATTCTGACACTAGGGTTCATTGAGTCGTTGGACGACTCGCTGTCCCACACGAAAAGATGATTTCTCAAAAATTAAAAATGTAATAATTATTTTTCGTCCCCAGGAAAACCTCTAGCAGAGCTATCCACAATCAGATCAACTTTCGGTACAACCTTACTAGACATATACGCGAGCGAGAGCGCGGAGTATTTCGTTGCTGGACTGCTGGATGGATATATGGACCCTGATGTGGAACTGGAACTGGCCATGTGCAGGTAAGTTGCACTGCGCTCACCAACCCACTTGTGATTCTTCACAGCTGGACTGCCAGATTACATAGATCTTGATGTATAGCTGGAACTAGCTACGTAGCGACCTCTAGCGGCTACAACACGGAAGCTCACTCAAGTAGTACGCAAGCAGGACGCAACAGAAGTTCCCAACGTATCCGCTACATGGCGCTACGTGACAGAACTATGGGCCTGAAACGCGGTATCGAAGTGTTCACCGCGCAACGGTTATACAGGGTTTTAGGAAAAGTATTAACTTCCTTTCAAGGGAATAATCACAGCCCATGAAACTAAAAACAACTTTTCTCTAGAAACATAGGTCGAAGTATGAAAAAAAAATTGGGCCTCCAATACGAAATGTACCAGCCAGCCGACCAAGTCAGTTTGTCGTTTTCTGTAAATTTGACCTATGTTCCTTGTTCAATTTCAAAGGATGATTTACCTCTTAAAATACTTAATATTTATGTATCGCTATATTATTTTCCGCAGAAACTTTATGGCCTCTCACGCTCTGCCTACCCTGCTGGACCTAGTAGCGATACCGGCTCAGGAAGAACCCGAAATGACAGCTCAACTCATTGACGACGTCAGAACTTTAGTTCTGAGAGGAGAAACGTTGTTCAGTGTTAATATGTTCATTGGTAAGTCATTTTTCAGTATATCATCAGCATTTACTATCCTGCCCTAACTGTCCAAACTCATGCACGCTTCAAGACCTCCAGGAAGCAAACGCTAGAGGCGTTTCCGTGGCCAACCACTGGAAAAAGCTTATATAAATTGTTGCCATCGACTCGATGAAGAAGAATATGCAAACTACGCTTTTCGCGTCTGTAAAGTGATTTAAAAGGAAGGTTTATGCTTAATTATTGCCGGGAAAACAACTAATTTCGGGACTGGGACCGACATGACGACTTACCGTCTTTCTTACTGGCTGAAAAACAGCATAGGTGCCATTCTTGTATTTTATGTGTACTAATATTGTGTCATACTCAAACTGTCTGTATTTTTTGGCAACTGAATAAATGTCCTTTTACGTGCCCTACAAAGCACGGAAACATGCTTTTAGCTAACAATTCTCGTCAAGCTGCAACAGCAAAAGTTGATGCACAAACTGGGAACAATCTCACTAGTTATAAAGTTATAAATATTAGCGTTGCAATGTTATTGTTAATCATAATAAAGCCGATAACTTTTACAGCCGTTAATACTTTGCGGCAAAGGCGTGTTTTTTTTTATATATTTGACACATTTCTTCTGAATTCCAGCGCTAAACGGTATCCACCACGCCGGCAAACAAATGGCGGAAGAGATCAAACAAATCAGGAATCCTCTGTTCAACCCGACATTCATTATCAAGAAAGTCATCGCCAACAGACATCAGGTAATTATTTAAACAACAATACAACATCAACATTTAACAATAAAACAACAATACAACAACATCACCAACATTCTACAATAACATTATACAACTACATAAGAAATTAAACAAAAAACCTTCAATCCAACGTTCATTATCAAGAAAAAATCGCTAACAGACATCTGGTAATTAAAGCATTAAGTATTCTTATTGGGTTTTGAATAAATTAAAAAATACATCAACATTCATCAATATTAAGCAACAATGCAATACTAACATTCAACAACATGCACATTAAACAATAAAACAACAATATAACATCAACATTTAACAATAAAACAACAATACAATGGGGGCATGAGAATGCGAGTATAAATTTATCACACGAGTCGTAAAACGAAATGATTGTGTGAAACTTTTTGAGTCACATTTATTGGTTTGGTTTCTGCTCATATTTAATAATCTAGAGTAAAAGCACCTGTTTGAAACCGTGAAAATTTTATAAAATTAAAATTGTTGTTAACAGGAAAAAGACGACCCGAAGCTCACACTATTCCTGGCAGAACATCTACACCCATCGCTGAAACCGCCAGCTGAACAACTTGAGTACTGCGTGTTGAGAATGAAGTACGCTTGCGAGACGCTTATGAGCAGACATGGGACTGATATAGCATCGGCTTACACGTAAGTGCTAGATATGATGCTGGTTTAAGATAGTATTACCCAGTTTCTTACTGAGTTCGACGGTTGAACAGCTAGAATACTGTCTATCAAAACATCCATACCATGGGGTCTCATTCCCTACTAAAAGAAATTAGTCCAAAAATAAATCAATAGATGGCGATACGGGTCGCGAATGTAACTTAAGAGACTGGAAAAAAAGCAAATTTACAAAAACAAAGTATTGGAAAATTATAAATACATTATTTAAGATGTTTTGTGACGGAAAACACGCGAATTATTCACATTTTTGCAATATTTTTCAATCTAATGTCGTCAATACGAAGTATCCAATAAATAAGCTAGATGTCGTTAGCAACGCACGCGCTGAGTCGACATATCAAATAGCCCGCCAATAGCCGTCCTAGGGCAATCGAACTCCCTCTATGACGTTAGGTATCTGTACTACTTTAGTAGTATTATATTATCTGTGTCCATACTAATATTATAAATTCGAAAGTAACTCTGTCTGTCTGCTACGCTTTCACGGCCAAACCACTGAACCGATCATCATGAAATTTCACACAGAGATTAGTAAGATACCGAGAACGGACATAGGCTACTTTTTTTCACCACTCGAGGGTCTGAAGTACCTTCAGTAGACCACCAGGTACACCACCAGGAGCCCGCCTAAACTATAGGAGATACAGACATGGCACCAAGCAAAAAATGTTTAACTTGATGGGTAGCTTCTGGTGGCATATAGACTTTGAAGGTTTGGAGTACCTGATGTAGACCACCAGGTGCACAACCAGGAGCCCGCCTAAACTATACGAGATAAAGATATGGCACGAAACCAAAAGTTGTTCTGCTTGATGGGTAGAGTCCACAAGGAGCACTAATAGGAGCCCAGATTAGCATGTATAATTTAGGACGTTGGTGAAGGAAACAAGGTTATTTTATCATCTAAAATACTAAGTCAGCGAAACGAAGTCGCGGGTACCAGCTAGTACCTAGTATAAAGCAAAGTCGCTTTTCACGTCTGTACGTATGTATGTTTGCTTAAATCTTTTACACTTTACAGCTGATTTTGGTGCAGGTTTTTTTAATAGATAGAGCTAGTTAAAAATAAAGTACGCACAAAAAAAAACTAATACACATGATTTTCTTTTCCACGGAAGTCGTATAAAGCTTCTAAGAGACTCGGGGGTTTCGTGTGTATTACAATTTTAGGCGACAGGCTGACAACATGTCTTTATAGCGATACACGACTTATCTGTAGAGATCCTCAAAAAATTGTCAGTTATGTCCACGAAATGGCTTAGGCACGTAGGTCGTCAACGCTCTGCCTACCCCGCGAGGGATCAAGGCGTGATATGTGTATGTATGTATGTATTGGTATTTTGTGTTCCAGTGAGCTGAGCCGGCTGGCGGAGGCTGCTACCGAGATCCTCGTGATGACGGCGGTGCTCGCGCGGGCCAGCAGGTACAATATTAAATATGTTTTTTATGAAAACTACGAGAAAATTATTAGTTAAAATTGTAGATTATTATTTTCATTTATTTTTCAATTACAACTTTGACACTTAACAAAATATATCATTCAAATTAAAAAATATATAGTTGTCCCCCAAAGAACGTAAGTCGTCTGTTTGAATCGAAGTGTAAAAATTATCTCCCATATAAAAATACGGTCGGTATCTCCACGTCCGACAAATACACATGATGCAGAGAAATCAACTGCAAAAATATCAAAGGGTAAAACAGCCCATGAAATTGAACAATTTTCCCCCAAGGAACATAGGACGAAATGTGAAAATAAATAGGGCCTTCCATACACAATATACCAGCAGACACTTTTTTTGTATGTTTCATTCTATAATTGTATGTTTCTTGGAGAAAGTTGTTCAGTTTCATTGCCTCTTTCACTCCTTAAAACATCTGTAGTTAATATTTTTACATCTTTTGTTTGCGGGCTGTTTCAGTAAATCGTGTCATTTTGACTATAGTGCAGGTTGTTTTCCTCTCGCGTAAAATTGTAATAGATTTGAAAAATACGTTTTGAAATATAGGATTCCTATCATAATCTTGATTTTCTCCACAGATCATACTGTATCGGTCTTCGCAACTCAGAAGTGGAAATGAAGTTAGCAGCTTGCTTCGTAGAGAAGACCAAAGATCGAGTCAAGAAACTTATTCTAGAAATCGATGACGGGGAATACATTAACTTAGACCATTTTACTATTCAGTTTGGAAAAAAGGTGTTAGATTCGCATTCTACTATTGTAGAACCACCTACGGCTAGAGTGTTTTGGTAAAAATAATTAGGTTATAATATAAAATGGGTGATTTAAAAGACCTTTACTTACTTACATTTTTGATCCCTGTCAGATTCATGCTTTTGGACTTATGGTACAAAAAGTCTATTATTTCCTTTGATTACATGACTTCTAGTATAGATTTAGCTGTCAAAACGAGTCTATTATGACAGCTGTCATAATAGGCTTTTTAAAGTGGCCAGACTGACCATTTTCTATTATTGCTGAACCACCTATGGCTAGAGTATTTTGGTAAGGATTTGTTAATGAAATATTATGTGTATAAAACTAGGGAATTTTTAAAAAAGCATTGCTTTTAAAAAAGCTTTTGCATTTTGAACCCTAAAACAACCAAATAAAGCAACGAAAACCTTGTTGCATTTTAACTATCAAATCCGCTTGGCATGCACTGAAGAACAATTCACAAAAATAAAAAATAAGTCTTGTATATGAGTTCTTTTCAAATTTGTAAGCAACTAAAGTGTTTTTGAGAGTGTGGGTGTTGTAGCGCGCTCCAAGTAGCATTTTTACTATATCTAATGTTGAAGAAACTTTACGAGAGATGTCGCTGTAAGTTTACTGAAACGGGCTATCGAAACTACAATGTTCTTTATTGTATAGCTTATTCGCTAAGATAGGTGTCGCGACCAGCGTAACTTGACCTCAATGCTCCATACACGCGCGTACGGGCGCGCACTGACAGTTACGCTGGTCGTGACACTATGTAAGCGAAATTAGTATACACAGAAATGTTAAATACAAACAGAAAAAGCTTTTATGAGCAATAACCGGAGTAATTTTGAAATTGGCGAAGAAATGTTACTCCGTATTTAAGTTAAATAATAACTAGTATTTGTAAATAAAAAAATAAAAGTTATGTTATAATTATATATTTTGTTTTATTATAGGTACTATCAGAAAAATGGTGCGATTCTAGAATACTATACCTACTCTATAAAATTTTGCTTGATACCTGTGACAGCCGTTAGTTTCGAGCAAATGCTATGACATAAGGTCCATTTTCCTTTGTTTACTTCTATTTTAGTATGGAGCTGTCTCAGGGATCATGCTATATTTAATAAACTATATCTAGGTACTTGTCTTAGATTAGGCCAGTACAAATGTGAGCGGTATGGTATACCGATAGCTTGACAATTTGTACCAATCAGAATACCGCTACGTACCCCTCGGTATACCGCTCATGTTTGAATAGGCTTTTACTTAGTAAGTTACAATACTTGTCATAGGTAAAATTAAGGCATATATTCCCCCTTAGGATAAACACTAATATACGGCAATTTCTCTCCAACTGGCTTAAAATTATCACCAATAGTAACAATTTTCGCTTGCCCGCCCTTCTTGCCTTTCTTCCTAAGTCTGGCAACATTGAACAGTTTTTCCTTGCTGGCAACACCTTCCAGAGCGTTCTTTTTCTTGGGGTCTTCGAATGCACGTTTCTCAGGGACCACGTTGATAGTTTGGACCTTATTTTTCTCTTTTCGTTTATAGTAGAAAACTTCCCAAGCTAAGGTGATCATTGCTAAGCCAAGGCCGAAGAGTGTCGCTATGAATACTCCACCTAGTAATAAAATACTATATAAATATTTGAAAATACGGTAGGAAAAAAACTATTATTTTTAGGGGTGAACCTCTGAGCAACTTTCCCTGCTGAATTTAGAAATATAAGAAATTGGACCCATCATACATACAAAATTTACTAGGCGACCAAGACAATTTATACGAGGTCCAAGGCTGGTTTCAGAGCGGCGCGTCTCAGGAGCGCTGCCCAGGCGGGCGCGCGCCTGGACAGCGCGTTCGCTGTGAAACGACATTCAGACGCGCGCGCTTCGTTGTGGTGTACGGTCGAGTGCAGAGAATCATTATGCCAGCAAACGTAATCACTATATTACCTATATACGTTATATTGAAAAGAGTGCAACAACGACGTCTTAAAAGATTGCAAGTCGACGCTACTGGCAATCGAAGGAGATCCGACCGCGGCGCGGCCGAGACGCGGCCCAAGACGCGTCACTATGAAACGCTACATACAATCTAGTGTAATGCGAGGCGCGCGCGGCTGGGCAGCGCTGCCGAGACGCGTCGCTCTGAAACCAGCCTAAGTTTTTAAAATATATTTCGACCTATTTTCTTAGGGAAATTGTTCAGTTTCAACTGGAACAAAATTTTTGAAACGTCAAAATTCGGTTCTGCAATGATTAGCTTAAACGACCCGATGATGCCTTTTAGCCTAACTAACCACACGTATTTAAATTTCTACTACTCGACGTTTTCTTACATTCGTATGTGTGAATCAATGAGTAAAACGTATGATACCACCACAAGAAAATTCATTAGATTTCCACACGGAATCGAATTATGACTTTTCAGAAATTGAGCGTCAGTTCTCCCCTGAGAATATTAGTTTTTAATTTAAACATTGGAAACCTACCAAGGCTCTCTAGAGTGATTCCTTCAGATTCGTCAGCATCGGGACAGGCTTGCCGAGCAGACTCGTTCCAATACCTGAAATAATAGTACATCACGTGGTGATAAAGGAACCGATTGCTAACGAGGGTGTAGTTTGATACCTAAAGCGCATCTGAGGCCAGTGTATTGGGTGGCTTGCCAGTGTATTGGGTCGCTTGTGAGTGCACTGGGTCGGTTGTAAGTGCATTGGGTGACTTGTCAGGGTATTAGGTGACTTGCAATTGTATTGGGTAGCTTACCAATGTAATGAATGGTTGTCTTGCCTGTGTATTGGGTATACTGTTTTATGTATTGGGTGTACTTTCAGTGTATTGGGTGGCTTACCATTGTATTTGGTTTTACTTTACTCACTTATTAGCCAGCAGTTCGAGTAGCCGCTCCTTTATGCAGTTCCAATAGCGCTCTAGACAAGTGTTTTGTAAAATTGTATTGAGTGGCTTCTTAGTGTATTGAGTGGCTTGCTGTGTATTGGGTGTTGGTTGGCTTGCCGGGTATTGGGCGACTTGGTTAATGTGTTAAATTAATAAGGTTTAATAGTGTTAGGTAGGTAGACACTATTAAATCTTCGAGTTTGGTTTCCAGCGTTCCAAGTTTATTTTTCTTACTTGTTAGCCAGCTGTTCCAGTAGCCGTTCTTTCTGCAGTTCCAATAGTGCCCTAGACAAGTGTTCTTGTAGCCGCGAGCCTTGCTGCACGGCGATGGCGTACGGTTGTTCAGCGAATACTTCGCCGACTTCTGTCAGATTGCAGTTGCGTGTTACTTCGTATCTGTGAAGGAAGAAATGTTTAAAGAAGATCAGTCGGATAACCACCGGGTTCGATCCCCGGCAGATGCTTGACATTTTTTTTTTTATTGATGCAAGAAAATGGTTTCAATAATCGAAAATATTAAACTACCACTTTATTAGACAATCCGCTACTTATCTGACAGATCAAACTACTTTTTAAAACGATATTATGTACGGAAATATAGAATTACGACGTCATTATTTTGAAAGGCGTCAAAACAATAACTTTTATATTAAATTCTGTTTAAAATATTCTAATTGTGAAATTTTCTAACACAATGAAATTACGATGAGTGGCGATTTTTTAGAAAATAGTTTTCTCAATATAACTTTCATGTTTTATTGATTGCTTATCAAATACCGAAACCGATCATTTGGATTCATACGATATTCTTTTCGTGTGGTACCTACCTGATTTCAGCGGAATCGTGTATGAAAGCAAAATCCGCGTCGCTGTGATCATTAACCTCCTGGAAGCCAGTCTTCGCGTCAGGTACCGGTCCTGTATTAGGGAGACATCATATTATTAACACAAGAACTACCTAGTTACCAAAATATATATATATTTTTATATTTATTAATTTAATTAGTTAATAAATTTTATTAAGTAAAATTTAGTCAAATTTTCTCTTTTGTGCATCGAAAAAGAACAAAAAAAAAATGGATTATTAAACGAACAAGTATGACTTAATATGTGAAGAATACGACTTACTTGTATTAAATTTGGTTGAGGGCTCCGGCCCAGACCAGTTTCGGCTGATTAAGGAGAAGAAGATATTCCGAGATCGACAGAAAATCACACCTGATGGGGTGTGATGTGATCTGTCGATCTCCTGAGGAAGGCTGTCTTAATCAGCCGAATATGGCCGTGGCCCGAGCCCTCAACCATTAAAATAATCAGTAGGTATATTATGTTTGTCACCAAATCTAATACCTTTAGACGAGCAAGAATTGTATTGAATCGGGATCTCGAAAACGGCTTCTACGATTTTCATCAAATTTTGTATATAAGAAAGTCAGGGGGCGATAAATTGATCTAACTAGGTTTAATCTTTGACTATGCTCGGTCAACCAGGTATTTAATGTAGGTACCTGATGCATTGATGGCGAGTAGTATGTGTCCGTACTGCTCTCTGATTGGGTAATCCCAGACGCGGTACTGGGCTTGGTCTGACGTCGCGTTTAGAGTTATTTCTTTCCATACCCTGTAAAACGTTTAAACAAAGCTTTAAACAATTAAACCAACATTTAAACAATTTAACAAACTTTTAAACACCTGAACAAGCAATTAAACCAACATTTAAATAATTAAACAGTCATTTAAACAATTAAACACACACTCAAACAATTAATCAAACATTTAAAAAAAAACAACATTTAAACAATTAAACAAACATTGAAATAGTCTGAAAAACTTTTTCATGCCGTGTTTTGAAGCATCGTACAGAACAATTTCCACTATCATCGGACCGATGCTGGAATACAAAAAAACGACCTCATACAAAGCTAATCAACTGATCATAAATTTTATAGGAGAGCTCGATATTTTTTCCTTTTCAGCATTGAAAAAAAAAATTGTGAAAACTGTTCAGTACTATATCTCCAATTGAATGAATTTCCTCCGAAACACGCTGTATAAAACTAAAAACTTGATGTTTGGTGCATGGCGGCGCCCTCAACTACTGTAGTTGATGCGAGATTGTTCCCAGTTTGGTTAGTTGTTACCTGTACAGAGTGTCTTCAGCGAACTTCATATTGATAAAGTATTGATGTATGGTTGACCCCTCGACCACTGTGTAGTTGATACGAGATTGTCTGGCCAACTGCTCCAACGACGAAACTGGCGTCTGGGAACAATAGTATGATCATCGTCGTCATCATCATCATCGTGATTCATACAATACCACGATATACGGTCATATATACCCTGCTTTAGGCGAGTCGTTTTTACTTAATTTACTAAAAAGAACATTACGATAGTCGTATATTTCAAATCTAGACCGAGTTAGGCTGGTTTCAGAGCGGCGCGTCTCAGCAGCGCTGCCCAGGCGCGCGTGGCTCGGGCGCGCGCCTGGGCAGCGCGTTCGCTGTGAAACGACATTCAGACGCGCGCGCTTCATTGTGGTGTACGGTCGAGTGCAGAGAATCATTATGCTAGCAAACGTAATCACTATATTAGCTATATACGTTATATGGAAAAGAGTGCCAACAAAGATTGCAAGTCGACGCTACTGGCAATCGAAGGAGATACGACCGCGGCGCGGCCGAGACGCGGCCCAAGACGCGTCACTATGAAGCGCTACATACAATCTAGTGTAACGCGAGGCGCGCGCGGCTGGGCAGCGCTGCCGAGACGCGTCGCTCTGAAACCAGCCTTAGGGGCCGAATACCCGGTCATAGTCAGTTATTTGGGACCAATTAACTAAATAATTTTCTACTGACCTACATTAAGTCCAGCAAAAATGAGTAGAAACCAAATAATATGGAACTAAAAATTTATTATGAAAGTTTTTGCCATTGTTAAGCGTTCTGTCCGATTTGGAAGATCGTGAAAAAAGTTGCGCCTTCACATTTTGTCGACCTTTTTTTTGCTGGACATTACATACATTAGTTTCACCCTACCTGCATCCTCTCAACAGTGAGAAACGCAGCCAAGTTGGCTGTGAAGGTGGCCAGCATGAGCACCACGAACAACCAGTACGCAGCCACCAGGGTGCGCCCCGAGAGAGCCTTGGGCGCTTCGCCCCCGCCCTGCGGCGTGAACGACGTTAGCGCAAACCAGAAACTCTCTTTCAGGGTGAATTCCCTGAAAAAATATCAGGAATTCGGCTGTGGGCTGGGTCATTAATAAAATATAACAAAAATACTACGAACTTCATTCATAAATTATTTTTCAAAATATTCAAATTAGTATACAGAAAAAAATACATAAAATTAAGTGTTCTGACGCCATCCAAAATAGCATTCCTATTCTCATACAAAATACCGTTTTAGGTCGTTTTAAAAAGTAGCTCATATTTTGACCTGCCAGTCCACAACCCTATACATACATAACATATATCAGGCCTTTTCCTCAGCGGGGTTGGCAGAACGTTAACGGCCATTAAAATACGGTCGCTATTGCTATAGCATTACTCCATTTCTTACCCGTGGATGTCGTAAAAGCCGACTGAGGGACTTAGGGTTTCAGATGTATTACAACTTTTAGGCGATAGGCTGACAACCTATCACTATAGTGATACATGAATTATCTCAAACAGCCCTCAATATTTGTCAGACGTGGCGATAACGACCGAAATTTTACGGTCGTTAACGCTCTGCTTACCTCACCAGGGATATGGGCGTGATATGTGTGTGTGTGTGTGCTATTGCTACGTCTGACATAAGTACCTGAGTGATTCTCGCATTTGGTCCGGATTTCGTGTGCAGGCATCAAATTGGTATGAAAACAAATAAATCGAAAGTTATTTATATTCGAAAAGGTCACTAATAAAAATAAAAAAATGTGGCAGAATCGATATTTGGTACAAGTCTTCTCAAAAATTAGTTATCGAACTTTACATAGATAAAATCTCATTTCCATCCGTGTGATTTTCAGTTCATCTTACACTAAAATAATCATATCAAGTCATTTATACGATAAACTTCACAATGTTTTCCTGTTTTCCGATCATCAATGAAGATAGCTTATGCACAATAAATAGTTCAAGCAATAATACTGAATGAAACCTAGAGAGAATCAACATTATATTTTTGTCACACGAAATCCTTCATTCCCGTCCGCGAGAATTGACATCAAGTTTTATCCTTAAATAAGCCTGCTAAAGACGTTGATTTCTCCACAAGCCCCTTCCTTGCAAGTCAGCCAAACCATCTGACTGGAGGTGGCTCCATGAAAACGTTCGTAGAAAGTTAAATTTTGATTCTCGCACTTAAATTTTGGTTTTGTCACAGGTGAGAGGTCATTACCATCCAGTGATTATTATATTAACTGTTCTCTTTTAATGTTTTCTTTCTATATATAACAATAGCATTTCGTTATACTTTTATCCATTTCGTGTCATAACTTTGAGACATCTAGGCATCGTGAGAATTTGAAAAAAAACTGTCAAAACCTCATTTCCATCCTACTCATTTCCGTCCATTTCGGCCCAATTTTGACGGATGGTAATGAACAAATATGAAAAAAAAATGCTTTTTTAAGTATCATTTTCATATTTCTACCCATATTTCTTACGAAAAATGATTTAGTTTCAACTTTTATACCTAGAATTGTTATGAATAACCAAGCAGACATTGTTATGAATAACCAAGCAGACATAGTCCGGAGGCGCAGGGATGATGTCCAGGGGCTGCAGTGGAGGCGTAAGACATGGTAGGAAGCATTAGCCTGACCGTAGGAACGGACATCTCCTCTGTAGTGGAGTCAGTGAGGTAGAGGTGGGCCATATTTCATTATTATCCATGTACTTTTCATTTCCATCCTTGGCTTCATTACCATCCTTTACATAACTTTATTGAAAATTATCCCACATGAGTGCCTTTCGAAAAATATTATTAAAAAGGCAAATACGTATCACATTTATAAAAATTGTAGCCCTAATAGCGAAAAAATTTTTTTTTTCGAAAAATGCCCAAATCCGGACCAAATGCGAGAATCACTCACCTATATTGAGGGATTCATGTAGCACTATAGTGACAAGTTGTCAACCTGTCGCTTAGTTTTATCATAGACTTTAAATGTACGTTTTAATACATATGAAACTGTCGAGTCCCTAAGCCGCCTCTTACGACACCCGTGGGAAAGAAATGGGGGTGATGCTATACTATGCCGGCATCGCACGGCCATCTACTCTCAATTTTTACTTGTTATTATCGATACAATAACCATGAGAGATTTTGCTTTTTTTCTATCTCTCCTTGCAGAAGATTCATTTTGTGCTTGGATTGAGAGATTTGAGTATTTTGGTAGATTAATAGGTACGTATTGTAGTTACCTGCATGGATAAGGGTACGCGTCAGGATTGTTTCTGGCCGAATATGGGGAGTACTTGTCAAGCAGCCAGATCATGAAGCCCGTCAGCAGCAATGCAGCCACGATTGATAACCAGACCTTGACAGAAATTTGAGAAAAAACACTCAACACTCAAAGCTCAAAACTAATAAAATATATTTCCCGCAGTCAAAAATTATTTCCCGCCAACGTGCATGAAAGTTACTATTAGCACCTATTAGTATTCTACACCACCACTATTTCAAACAAATCACCGTTTACATTACTATCGGATAGCTGTAGTAAAATAACGTTGTGCTGCCATCTCTTATCTAGTGGAAAACCTAAACAAAACACGGTACGAAGCTTCGACTGCTTCACTTCCGGTTTCTAGTTTTACTTCTGGACACAAGATGGCAGTACAAGTATTCAAGCAAGTAGCACATTCTTTGTCCTGTTGCGTATCAGCGCAACTTCCTATTTGAAACTAGATGGCGCTAAACGTACTCGTGCAAAGTTTTTAGTTTAGCTATTCGAAACTAGATAGCGCTATACAGTAATAGCACGCAGTACGGGAAATGATAAGCGTCGAACAAAACTATTCCCCAATACGGTTATTTTAAAGTGATTGGTTGTACTTAGGCTAAAATTTATATCGCCAAAAATGTCACACATACCTCGGTTCGGAGCACCGTCATGAATTTGAAAAGCGACGTCTTTCGAGTCGGCTTTCTGATGACTAGAAAGAAGATAAATAATTTATTTTTATGTTACAAACCTTTTTTAGTGAGATACGTAATTCAGTTTAAGAATTCACTTGAAACAAGAAAAACTATATTTTATGTAATTTCTACACCTTATTCATTGCTACTTACTCGCTCACTTACCTATGAGTATTCCAGTTTGTTCAAAGTACGGAGCTACAAAATCTATCACTTCTTCTCTTTCTGCCGTCATAGTAAGAGCTGCCACCGCTAAATCTGTCTCCTATAATAAAATACAAGTTTTATTTTTCAAAGGCGTCGCAATGAACAAAACAATTTTTGAGATTGCGTTTTTTTTAAATGACATATTTTCCAGCAATATTATACATACCTACCAAATTTTTTAGATGCATCAATATAATTCAATATTATTTTTGTCTGGCTTGTTTGTGTTGGTAACAATCATTAAAAAAAAAAAACTTTACAAATCGGATTGCGCATGAGTTATTGAGAACATTAGGAATGCCATAGTTTAAAAATGGTAGCAATTCTTCACATTTCTGTCATTCGTTGTATTAGACACGAGTAAAATCTAAGCTTACTCCTCTAGTGAGATCGCCTACCACGCCGTCCCACGTGCCGTTCGCCAACTTCTTACCGAACCCGCCGGTCTTAGGAGTGATGATCTCGTAGTCAAAATCCATGGTCTGGACAAACAAAATGAGGTTTATTTTTTGTTCGTTTAGTTAGTAGTTAGTTTAGTAGATGGCGCTTGGTGCGAATGCTGGAAAAGTTCGGCAGCAATTTCCCATAGAAGGGTTAGATTATAATAGAAAGGTGGGGCAAAATGGGATACTTAGGTGGTACACACATACTACACCTTTATCCCTTGCGCGGTAGGCAGAGCGTTAACGGCCGTAAAAATATTGTCGTTTTTGTGAGTATTGAGGGCCCTTTCAGGTGATTCGTGTATCACTGTAGTGACAATGTCAGTCTGTCGCCTAAAGTAGTAAACACATGAAACCCTCAAGTCCCTTAGTCGCGTCTTACAGCACGACAAAGAAGTGGGGTGAATTATTTGGAAAACCCGCTGTAATCTAAAGTATAAACTCCGCCACTTTTATTTTATGATTTTGTCCTTGCTGATAAGGGCTCATGGGGTCGATCGTAAATTCGGTGTCCCACACGATAGAAGAAGTAGGTATCTTTTTAAATGTTTGGCATGGAATGCTAGACCTAAAAAACCCTACAAATAGTACTACGATTACAAACTAGATGGCGCTGCAGGTATTCTAAAACGCGGTAACGGCTTTTTTCATACAATACCATTTTCTAAGCTGTAAACGTAAGAGCTTTTGAGAAACACAATGACAAATTAATTTTTAAAGCCACCTAATTTCCCATTAAATTTCTAATGGTTTGAAAAAATGGTGGTAAAAGAACATAAAAAAATGAGACATATAAAAGACGAGTGTTATTAGAAAAATTGGAAGGGGAAGGCCGCGAAGAACCTACCTGGATCAAATCGGGGACGTTTTGAAGAAAGGTCAGGCCAGAAGTACCCTAAACCGACGAGCGTGCACGAAAAGACTGATGCATGAAAGCGAAAGAAGTATGCCAGGATTATAGCAAGCGGGAGGAAATAGTCTCTGCCTACCCCAACGGGAAAGAGGCGTGATTTATGTATGTATGTAAAATAATTGAAATTTCTTGTGGAGACATCAAATCATACCTACCTTGTGGGAAAGATATAGTACAAACGCCCGGTTCATTAAATAGCCAAATTATTAAAATTGAGAAGAGCTGGTGATATTTTCTCTCGCAAAAGAAAGAAAGAAACAAAAAAGGCTTAGTTGTGTCAGAGGTTGTGTACACACACACACGAGCCCACATACACCTCCGGCTGCCTATCTTCTGTGTACATGTGTGTGTGTGTGTGTGTGTGTGTGTGTGTGTGTGTGTGTGTGTGTGTGTGTGTGTGTGTGTGTGTGTGTGTGTGTGTGTGTGTGTGTGTATACCTCGGCCAGTTTCGTAATGAGATCGATGCAGTACCCCTCGTAGACCGGCTGTCCGTCTTCATTGAACATAGGTTCCTGTGTGTGTGTGTGTGTGTATACCTCGGCCAGTTTCGTGATGAGATTTATGCAGTAACCCTCGTAGACCGGCTGCCCGTCTTACGTGTTGCTGTCTTGTTTGTCTGTGTGTGTGTGTGTGTGTGTGTGTATGTGTACCTCGGCCAGCTTCGTGATGAGGTCTATGCAGTACCCCTCGTAGACCGGCTGTCCATCTTCATTGTACATAGGTTCGCCGGAATCTGGGTCCATTTTGTGCATGGTCCATGGCACGCCCTGGAAAACATACATATATCACGCCTTTGTCCCTTGCGGGGTAGGCAGAGCGTTAACGGCCGTAAGAATACGGCCACTATCGCAACGTCTGACATTTTTGAGGATCGTTTTCCAAGGTTGTTTCAGAAAACACTGTGTATCACTATAGTGACAGGTTGTCAGCCTGTCGCCTAAAAATTGTAATGCACCAATACTCTCGGGGCCCTTAGTCGTCTCTTACGACACCCGCGGGAAGGATGTGGGGTGATGCTATTCTAAGCCGGCATCAAACACAGGGCAAAAATACAGTAAAATACAGAAAAATCCCGTTACAAAGAACAACATTATTTTGTAACCTTTTGAATGCTACATGCCCGACTAGTCAAAAATTAATTACTTTTTAAAACTATCTAAACGCAGAGCCAAAAGATTAATAGGCGATAAAAAACTGGTGGCGACCAAGCTTCACAGCCTGGCTCACCGCCGTAAGGTTGCTTGCCTATCGGTCTTCTATAGATTGTACTTCGGAGAGTGTGCGCGTGAGCTACATGAGCTGATACCACCGTCTCCTTTCTTCCATCGGACATCCAGACGCACGGCCGGCTACCATCCGTTCTTAGTTGAAATACCCACATTACGCACTAAGCGCTTCAAATCATCTTTCATTATGCGCACGGCTAAAGAATGGAATTCCCTGCCTGCGTCTGTATTTCCGAGTGCATATAACCTGAATCTCTTTAAGTCTAGAGTGAATAGGCATCTTCTGGGCAAGCTCGCTCCACCGTAGATCCCATCTCTGCTCTAGGGTACGATTGGGGTCAAGAGTAAGCCCATCACAGATTAAAAAAAAAAAAACTAAAAAAGCAAACATGACGTTATATTGTGCTATCATGGACCAATAATACTAGTGCTATTTTGGATGGCGTCAATTATAACTCAAACTTTGAATATTTCAAAAAATTATGAATGAAATCTGTAGTATTTTAGGACAATAGTTTTAAATGCACACCTTTTGTATTTTATTAATGGCGTCAACTAGCAAATTTTATGTTATCTCTCTGAAACTCGAGGCGCATAGATTAAAGTATACAAAACACAGGGTGTAAAAAAATTTGCTGCAAATATTATAAGGGGTGAACCAGCCTATAAACCTAAACAACTTTCCCCAAGGAACATAGGTCAAAATATAAAAAAAGATTTTGAACATCCCTAACCAAATGTACCCGTCGACCAATTAAAATTGAATGGGGGGCTTAGTTTTTTTTCATATTTTGACCTATGTTCTTAGGGAAACCTTTTTCAGTTTCATGGGCTGATTCACCCCTTAAAATATTTGCAGCTAATATTTTTAAACCGTATATACAAATCGGTGACTGTAGTGACTGTGTCACCATGAAATATGGCAGCGATGAATACATCTGCGACTTTTTTCTACATGTCTGTACATATTACGTCACTGTTATTTTGATAATTTGCTTCGATTAACAACTTTAGGTGTGGGTAACATTATTACGCCTCCCTCCCTTTCTACCATTCTTTCCTATTGTGGGCCTCCTCCATCCATTTGTGGGTGTGCGCTTGTATTTCATCACTCCATGTCTTTTGAGGTCTACCGCGCGCCCGCTTTGCTTTGTTTTTGGGTAGTAATCATTATAATAAATATTATGTTAAATATCGACAGGTACTACTTACAGGTGCCGTTCCGATCCTGAAAAACATCTTCAATGGCTCCAACGCTTGCCCTGAGAACCACAAAAATTTAAAATTAAAACTCTCGAAACTCTCGAAAACTTTTGAAAATCGAAGAAGTAACATTTAACAAACAGTAAATATGGAGCCGCATTATGACTGCAATGCAGCGTAGCGGCAACTGCATATTTTCCAGTTTATTCAGAACTCTCCAATACAGTGCAGTCATTGTGCAGTTTCATCTTTAAAATATCCAAAGAATTTACCTGGCAGAAGTTTAAACTCCTCGCCTGCTGTCCAGCTAGCGATGGTCTGCAGGCTCTCATCAGGTTTGTATGTGGACAAGAGGAATTTGGAGCGCAGGAGAAGACCAGATCTGGATAGATGGATTAAATATTATTATTGTTATAATGTTGGAGGCATGGTCATTCTTTTGACAATTGTGGTATTACAGTTTAGGTAAATGCCTCAAGAGCAGGGTTATAGTTTTCAAGAATATGTATGTATGTATATATGTATTTTATTGTATATAATGTATTTTCACTGGGCGGATGTTGAGATATGAGGTGCCGTAAAACTCGTCTCAGCAGCGCGAGTGTCAATAACAACATAAAAATTACACAGCTTCTACATTCAAAACAGCTGATTATAAACGCAAAACATAACTTTGAAATAACTATAGTCGGGTCCATTTTTCCCCGAGAGTTCCTATAAACATGCTGACCACTTTGAACTTCAATTTAAGGTCCTTATTTGATGAGGGATTATGGTTCCTTTTTCAATAATACGCTATTTTTGGAACTATTCCTTGTTTTGTATAATAAAGTTACTTTATTATGTTTATTTATTTATTTTATTTACAAAAACATAAACATTGTAACAATAACAGAAATTAATCCAAGCAGTTACAAAGATTCACATAAATACATCACTACTTAACATTTTTTTTTGAAATACAAACAAATAAAAAGACTTAAATTAAACTTATTGTATGGTACTTTTTGGCATCATACCTTCGAATACTTTCTTACATTGAGAAATTAAACTTGCTGGCGAGCCACTAAACAAATCACAATGTGGTGCTGATTCGAAGACGGAGTTGAGAAGCGTGATAGCTAGCGGTACTGGCGAGTGCGAGTACGCCTGGGTGCGCGCGCGGGGAGGCGCTAGCAGCGCGCGCAGACGCGGGCGCAAAGTCCTGCCTTTGCAATGTAGGTCAGGCACGTGCAGGCGCAGTACGCGCTCGAGTAGGTAGGAACTATCCATTCCTCTGCTTATTAACCCAAATACAAATTTGGCGAGCGCTAAGTACCTACGTAGTTGAAGCGAGTCAAAGCCTAGTTGCCCTTGGAGAAAGAGTGTAGGGTACATAAAAGGATAATACCTGTATTCCCGTTTATAGAGGTGTCGTAAAAACTGTTTTTGAACCCGCTCCACAATCAAGGCATATTTACTTTCATGCGGATGCCAAACCACCGAATTGTTTTCTAAAACACTACGAACAAGTGAAACGTAGAGCATTCGAACAGCTTGATTTGATAGGTGAGAGCTATTCCGCATAACGAATCCAAGCCGCCGATAAGCTGAGTCCGCCACCAATTCTGCGTGATTGCAGAAAGTGAGCTTTTTGTCAAATAAAATTCCGAGATCACGTACTTGCTCTACTCGCACTACTTGGACGTCACCTATATAGTACGTGTACTCTTGAGGAGAGCGTGAGCGAGTAAAAGTAATCATTTCGCATTTAACAGGGTTAAAAAACAGTTTATTACTCAGACTCCACTGATACACACGCTGAACATCATTTTGAAGTGCCAGCGAGTCCTCGACATTCTTAATACATTTTACTAATTTGACATCGTCTGCGAAAAGCAAAATCAGCGAATCGTGTACAACTTCTGGGAGAGCGTTAATCAATAGCACAAAAAGCAATGGCCCTAGGTTTGACCCCTGACTGACTCCAGAGAGAGTTCGGTAGGGGCTGGAAACAAAGGAACCATATTTTACAAATTGCTCTCTGTCCGACAAATAATTTGCAAATAGTTTTAGTAATTTAGGCGAAAAACCCATCAATGCCAATTTCGATAACAAGACGTCATTATCCACCCTATCGAACGCCTTCTGGAAATCCAGGTAGACAACATCGACTTGATTACCATCTTCTAATTAAGTAGAGATGAAGTCCACAAGCTGTACAAGATTCGAAGACACGGAGCGTTTTGGAAGAAATCCATGTTACGCTTCGGTAATGTAAGGGGTACATTGTGGTAATACACGGGCATATAATGTGCTCTCAAAGGTTTTGGCTAGCTCACATAATATAGCTATTGGTCTGCTATGTCTACAGACGTCACAATAAATATGACATACCTATCTCCATCCCAATAGAACAACGTCTCATTGTCCATCTCCACGTCTTCAGCGAACTGTCTATAGATAATTTCCCTGGTCGCGTTCATAGTGGCCTCCGGGGCTTCGCAGACGATCTTCGAAGAGATAACTGGTAGGTCCCGGTCGAGTTTAGAGTAGGTCTCAGTTATGTACTGGATGAGTGAGGTTAGGATGTATTGCGTTCTCTGTGGAAGGAAACATATTGGTTTAGGTAGTTACTTTTCTACGTTGCTAGGAAAGATGACCTAATCGACCTATGTTGGTGTGTAGATAGGTCGGTCCATTTTATCATAAGCTCTACCATTACTAGATATTGTACCTGAAGAGTTAGAGGGCCCCAGAGTTGTCTTAAGTTCTTTTGTAGTTACCAAGGGCGGCTTGCGCTGCGTCCCCCCAAAATTGTGTTAGGATCATAGGATCATAGATCATAGGAATTAGGAGGGATAGCCCCCTCATAATTGTAAGGTTCCTTTGTAGTCACAATGGGCGGCTTGCTATTGGGCCTTGCACCCCGGGGCGTTTACCTCTATAGTAAAATCCGCTACGGATCACTCTGCACATTTGTTTACCCAACACCAATTTTGTTTTCCCATTGTATGAATACCTGTAGATCATTAGGGCAGCTGCACTGCTCCCTCTGGCCAGTCAGCTTGCAGCACTCAGCCGCGTCGACCTTCAGCACGGTTGTGGCCAGCACCAGCGCGGCGAGGTCCAGGTTGGTGCCGTAGTCTGTCAGGATGAGGTTCCAGCGGTACTCGCGACGAACGAGTTTCTCTTTTACTGCCTGGGAGAAGAGGTAGGTAGGTAAGTATATATCCAACTAATTTTAAAAACGGGATAAGGCAAAGAGAATGATGATGATTATAAACGAGAAAGTTTGTATGTTAGTTTACTCCTTCACGCTAAAACGACTGAACCGATTTCCATGAAATTTGGCACACAGATAGAATGACACACAGGACAGTTGTTATCCCGAAAAGATGTTCCTGTGGAGTGCTACGGGATTAAAACCGACTTCCACGCGGGTACCTACTCCATAAGAATTCTTCTTTTTTAAGATGTGGTTTGGTTTGGGTTTACATTTTTCATAAAGTTCAGATAAGGTAATAGAAAATATCATTTACTCAACTCTGAGATCGATCTTGAGTGCGGCTTAGATTGAAGTGCTGTTAGTATTAATTGACATTTGTCAAAATACCTCTTGAGATCGATCTCAGAGTTGACTGCGATTTATAAATATGAACCTAAGTCCGCAAACAACCCGATGAGTCCTGTCAATAATAGAACTCACCCTCCTATAAGTGTCCATGACGAATCCGCTTTCTCCGACTATGGCGTAGAATGATGGTTCAGGCCTCATATTCTTCAGAGCCCGCGCTGAGTCCCGCGTGAGACCCGCGTGTACCCAGACGCGGATGTTGGACTCCCCAAGTAGCTCGTACAGGGTTCTGTCCACATCTGTATAAATACATACATACACATACATACATACATATATCACGCCTTTATCCCTTGCGGGGTAGGCAGAGCGATAGTGGCCGTAAGAATACAGCCACTATCGCCACGTCTGACATTTTTGAGGATTGTTTTCCAAGGTTGTTTAAGAAAACTTGTGTATTACTATAGTGACAGGTTTTCAGCCTGTCGCCTAAAAATTGTAATACACCAACGCTCTCGAGTCCCTTAGTCGCCTCTTACGACACCCACGGGAAAGATGTGGGGTGATGCTATTCTAAGCCGGCATCACACGGCATTCTGTATAAATATGTATTTTAAATGTGCGTTCTTTACAGATGCAAACGAAGATCTAACAGAAATTGCCTTCCATTTTGTGTAAGTTAGCGAAGATGCCATTTTGGGTCAAAACAAGTGAAAAGTTAAGCGTCAGACTCGTGTGCACCCAAACACGGATTAAAAATTCGCCAAGTAGTTATTGGAAGGCCTCTATCACACTTCAGCGCAAAAATAACGCTGTGCTAACGTATGCGCCTGTCAGATCCATACCCAGCGCTAGCGCAGTGTCGTGGGTTGGACCTGCGTCGAGAGCGGTTTTTGTATGGGGATTGACGTTTCTAGTATAGATCTGACAGGCGCATACGTTAGCGCAGCATTATTTTTGCGCTGATGTGTGGGAAAAGCCGAAGGTTCACCCATGTTTGTTATAGACAGTTTACGATTACAACATAACAGACACGAAATCGTAGGGTATAACATTGCTGAACATTCTTAAAACACCAAAGTTTCGGAACTTGCAGCCTATGGTCACGGATGACAGACTTACCAGCCTCACTCTCCACAATCAACGCAGCATCAGTCGCGTTCCTCATCTCCAGATAATCATCCAACGCCCTGATCAACTGCTGCGCCCCAAGTAGAGTATGAACCAGTGGAACCCCTGACATGGCAGCCAGGTCTTCGGCCTTGTCCCATGGTGACCACGAGAGGTCTATGATTATGGAGACGCCTTGGGATACCGCTGAGCATACTGGGGAATCAAAATTGCTGATTATTCATTCATTTAGCTACTAAAGGAACCTTTCGAAAATGTACTCGTAGACAGAAGTAGCAGCGCTACTAATTATCTACGCCCAATTCCCCAAGTCCCTCGAAGTCTTCCACTGCTCTCAACTCTCAAAGAGAGTTGCCCCTAATCCCTTAGATACCCTCCAAAACGCTCCAACTCCTAATTTCCACCATCCTTTCAATTGAGCGCTCAACAATCCAGCTGCCTCTTTCTGCAAGTCTATCTAATGATAATATGTATGCACATCTCTATCGGGCGAGCAGCCTCAAATGCTCACATCCGCGCGCGGCATGCGGCGCGTGACGCGTCACGCGGTCAGTGTGGACGTATTTCGCCGGGGCACGCTATATCACGCGAAACACGTCCACACCGACCGCGGCACGCCCGCATGCCACGCGCGGCGGTGAGATCTGAGGCTGCTCGCTCGATGGAGACGCGCCTAATGAAGTACCGATCTTCGCTGGACTCCTTTTGTGTCGTAGTCCATAAACTACTAACGAAAACTCACGTCTCATGTAGCTGTCATCCTCCTGCTCCCGATCCAGTGGGATCAGACTGTCAATGACCCTGATTTCTGGTCGGACCTCCTCCGCAATTTTGAGAGCGCGCGCGATCTTTTTACCCAGTTCCGGCTCTTGGGATTCCGTTATGAAAACTGAAAAGTCACAAGTAGGTATCATAGATGTAGTATATTAAACAGGTATCGTAGGTGCCTCGTGATGCCAGCTTAGAATAGCATCACCCCATTGATTTCCCTCGGGTGTCATAAGACTAAAGGCGACTAAGGGACTCAAGGGTTGCAAATATTTTAAGGGCTGAACCAGCCCATGAAACTGAACAACTTTCCGAAAGGAACACAGTTAGGTCGAAATATGAGAAATTTTTTTGGACCTCCCATACAAATTGATTTTGTTGGTTGCTATTTTTTTTGGGAGGCTATGGGAGGTCCATTTTTTTTTTTTATATTTCGACCCATGTTCCTTAGGGAAAGTGGTTCAGTTTTATGGGCTGGTTCACCGGTTAGAATATTTGCAGCGAATTTTTTTACACCCTGTATGTAAACTTACCAAATCTTAAACTTAACTCGGACAAAACACATCCCAAGTTGAGTGACAAAAATAATAAAACGAAATTCAGATCCATTGCTTTTTAGAGCAATTTTTTTAATGATTGCATCTCCCACAACTATTGCAAGGACGAACTTTATTTAATAAAATCGCTGAAATGTATTCTTGCAATAAATAAGGCACGAATAGTGTCAGAAAAATATAAAACAAAATTCTAAATTTTTCGAACATAATATTTTAGGCTGCAAACATTTTTTTCCGTTGCCTTCTATCAAACTAAAAGACGCGGTAAATTCTCTAAATTTGATACCAAAATGGCTTCCAAAAATACATAATTTCAAGTTCAGTTCACGAGAAAGTTTGACAAGAAAATTACTAGTATCTAGGGTATTGAATAATTGAATAGAGAAAGGGTAAACAATGCTTCAACCAAGTTGAATATCGTTAAAGACGGGGATGATTTTCATAACTTGCAAGTACCGTCGGGTAGAAAAGCTTTAATAAAGTTTTAGTTAAAAAAAACTCCTGCTTTGTTCTTAGCAAATTAGCAGCGTAGCTCCGCAGCACATATAAAAGCAGCGTAGACCATCGAGGAACTTCACTTTTTGTAACACGCGTTAGAGTCTATGCGCCCTAACTCGCTTAGTTTGAGCCCACCGCTTGCCGCGACGTCACGTGTCCGTGCTAGTTTCAAAATGCCTGCTTGTGTACTAAGATACTGCTCAAACAATTCGAGAACCACAAGCAAAGCCCAAGGAGTAACATTTCATATGTAAGATAACTAATTTCATCAGTAAACCATGCATCGGAATATTATTTTCATAACTTTGTAAAAAATCACCGCGCGCTCGGAAGCGGCGGCCATATTTCGGCGAAAATCATAGATTAACAACATTACAGTATGTACAGACGTGACACTTAAGATGAGTCATTTTAATAAAAAACAGTCAATTTGCTAGGAAATGTTATTATAGTATAGTATTGTAAATATTTAACTGACATAAACTTTTAACTGACAACGCAAAGTGAAAATGAGGTTCAACTTAATAAATATTTCCGTTCTTGCTGTTTATTTTTATTTGAACTTGTTTAAAGGTTTCCGCATCCGGGCCATGAAAAAAGAGAGGCGTGGATGAAATTTGTACAGAAAGATTGCAGCGAAGAAACGTTGTTGCCATTAAATTATTCACGGATCACTACACAAAACGACAAAACTTACAAAACTTGTTTTATTTAGAGGAAATTAAAATATAATATTAGATAATATACTCTTTTTATTATATTCCCGATCATTAGTTCCTACTGAAAGTGTCAAGTAGACGTAATGCACAATTTGTCGCATCTGCGCGCATTACTCGTTATCTATGACTTGCCCCACCGCTCCCGCGTGTCCCGCGCGGGCTCCGCCGCAAGGTCGCGCGCAATGCTTTCATTGGGAATAGCTACTCCAGTACGCTAGTACATATTACCTCGATGGCGTAGACAGATAAATACCCACTTGTGTATAGGGTGAAAGGAAATTCGATATGTACCTACACATCTCATCAAAGAAATCGGGACACTTTTCTTTTATGATTTGATAAAACACGAAGACATAAGTAGCGTAGTAAAGTAAGTAACTAGTTTATAGCAATCGTAACGTAGCTTCTTGTGCGTAATGTAGCATAACTTGTTCAATATAAGCGAAGACGTAGCGAGCCTTTAGCACTGTGAAAAAGTACGAACTGTAAGAAAAAACATGATTATATGATGATATTTATGCAAATAAATAACAATTTTACTTTTAACCTACCTGCAAAATTGGTTGCCGAGCAGAAGACACTTATGAAAAAAGTAATTAAAGACACACTTTAGAGACTGCCAAAAATAAAAATGTGGAGAAATAAATATTTTAAAATAATTACGGAAAGAATGAATAGTAATTTCTTAGAAGATCATCATTTCCATCAATTATGTAAGGGCATTGCCCTTGTCGGCGGAGTCTTTCTCTGTCCTCCGCCTTCTCCTTGACTTCTCGTAATTATTAGTACCTACATACCTAAACAAAATTGCTGTATCTCCATCACATCAGCGCCGATCTGATTAGGAGTCCAAGTGGTCGCCATGGCCAAAATCGGTCGGAGAGATCATCATCATCTAAAAACATCACTACATAGTATAAAGCAAAGTCGCTTTTCGCGTCTGTATGTATGTTTGCTTAAATCTTCAAAACTACACAAGGGATTATGATGCAGGTTTTTTCAAAGATTCAAGATTCAAGAGGAAGGTTTTTATGTATAATACTTGCCAGGAAAACATCTGATTCCCGCGGGAAAATGAGTTACATACAGCGGACGCAACCGCCGGGCGGGCCGCTACTGGGAAATAAAATATAACTTTTACATTCCAAAATCTATATCAACTTTAACACTTGTCTGCCCACCTGTCCGCGTATAATATTCATACCGAACCTGGGTCTTTGTGTAACTTGCTATGGCGTGATTTGATTTTGTAAGTTGTGTGGGAACGCCCCATATGGGGTTTGGACATGCGATGTTCAAAGTAGACTGCATATTAGACTTTAGGGACCTTTTTGCCCGACTGCTTTGAAAGGATGCCGTGTGATGCCGGCTTAGAATGCCGTGTGAGGCTTAGGGTAGCATCACCCCATTTCCTACCCGTGGGTGTCGTAAGAGGCGACTGAGGGACTTGTGGGTTTCAGGTGTATTACTAGGCGACAGGCTGACAACCTGTCACTATAGTGATACACAAAATTATGTCAAACGGCCCTCTATATTTGTCAGACGGGGCGACAGCGACAGTATGTTTGTGGCCGTAAGCGCTCTGCCTACCCCGTAAAGGCGTGATATATGTATGCTTTGGAAGGAGGGTTAAGTTTTCTTGTAGTATGTAAGGTAGGTATGTCAACAAGTAAATTGTTTTTTATCTTATTGAACTATGTATTTTGTTATGAGTTTTGACATGAATTTTATTAAATGTGATCTATTTCTTTTATTTTTAAGACATAGTTGATTTTCTTTTCTATATTTTGACTTAAAATGTATTTTTGTGATCTGTCCTCATGTACTTCTGATCCTCATGATCTGTATCATACTTACCTGTAGACAATTTGTAGCTGCAGCCTTATAATATGTAGATGCCTACCTAAATGTTTAAATAAATTAAATTGAAAAAAATAATCGTACTTTAGTCAGATTAAAAATCGCTGACATAAAACGCAAAATACAACTTTGAAATGACGGCAGTTTTATTATATAAAATTAAAAATTATTAAGGCTGGTTTCAGAGCGACGCGTCTCGGCAGCGCTGCCCAGCGCGCCTCGCATTACACTAGATTGTATGTAGCGTTTCATAGTGACGCGTCTTGGGCCGCGTCTCGGCCGCGCCGCGGTCGGATCTCCTTCGATTGCCAGTAGCGTCGACTTGCAATCTTTTAAGACGTCGTTGTTGCACTCTTTTCCATATAACGTATATAGCTAATATAGTGATTACGTTTGCTGGCATATGCACTCGACCGTACACCACAACGAAGCGCGCGCGTCTGAGGCTGGTTTCAGAGCGACGCGTCTCGGCAGCGCTGCCCAGCCGCGCGCGCCTCGCATTACACTAGATTGTATGTAGCGTTTCATAGTGACGCGTCTTGGGCCGCGCCGCGGTCGGATCTCCTCCGATTGCCAGTAGCGTCGACTTGCAATCTTTTTAGACGTCGTTGTTGCACTCTTTTCCATGTAACTTATATAGCTAATATAGTGATTACGTTTGCTGGCATAATGATTCTCTGCACTCGACCGTACACCACAACGAAGCGCGCGCGTCTGAATGTCGTTTCACAGCGAACGCGCTCGCTGCCCAGACGCGCGCCCGAGCAGCGCTGCTGAGACGCGCCGCTCTGAAACCAGCCTGAATGTCGTTTCACAGCGAACGCGCTGCCCAGGCGCGCGCCCGAGCCGCGCGCGCCTGGGCAGCGCTGCTGAGACGCGCCGCTCTGATACCAGCCTAAATTTTTTATGTTACCGAAATAATATAGGTTGTAATTGGATGGGTGTTTGGGTCTGACGAAATAAAACGACTTATTTAATATATAATAACTATTTATGTAAGTATATAAACATTACATCGATAAGAAAAAAATATTCATTTACCTAACTCACAAAAATTAAGGAAAATAATAATAATATACCTTAAAACATCATACAACCTCACACTACGCGTATTTTAATTAATTAAATGTTTTTTTTTCTTAAATTAAAAACCAATTAAATTATTTTAATTATACTTTTTAAAATTGCAGATTTTTAAAAACTTGCATTTTTTTGTCGAAATCTATTTTTTTTATCAGTTTACACTAAGTACTTAAGACTAATCTTTTTTTTTTATTCAACGCTGCGGTTTTTTTTTATTTAACAATGTTTGGGTCCGTTTAGTGTAAATTTTGCTAAAAATTGATATCTTACTTTTATACTTTTGACACAAAATCTCTATAAAAAGGAAAATTCACGACAATTACACGTCCAAATTGATTTTATTTACATTTTTTATTTTATGATTAGTTTTATTAAAAAATGGAAATGAAATTTTCCTTGAATTCAGTCGAGATTCAAAATGGCGTCCGTTGTTGGATCCTATTTTTTGTGGCACTAAAGGAACCCAATCTTGTGATTCGGCGTTTTCATATTTGACAATAAATTAAAATAGTTTCTGATTACATTATAAGGAGGTGTAAATAAAAATACTGTAAATATTTCAAGGGGTGAACCAGCCCACGAAACGAAAAATACTTTCCCCAAGAAACATAGGTCCTTAAATATAAAAAATTAGACCCCAAACAAACTGACTCGGACGTCGGAGCTCAATTTTTTTTACATATGCCGATCTTTGTTTCTTAGGGAAAGTTGTTCAGTATTACGGACTGTTTCACCCCTTCAAATATTTTCAGTGGTTTTGTATGTATCTTATATCAATTTATCGCAAATATGAAAAACCATATGTATCAAATTTCATAATAATCTACAGAGTGTACTATCAAAAAATATTATATAATAATATTTTATCAGTATTGTAGACAATGATACCTACCAATTTCAGTAACATTCTAAATAATACATTCATTGTTAAGTTAAAACACAACAACAACAAATTAATAACAATAATTGTTAAGAGGCTCCCAAAGAATATGTGCTGCCTTCAAACGTTATTTATAAAAAAAATGATTGAAGTAGATACTCGTGCTTATTTACAGAATATCGGTCTAACAATAAACGGGTCACTGTAAATACAGATAGCAAACGTTCTGAACCATATCAAGTCATACAACATTCTATAAATAAACTTAATTATCTGTTCTGTTTTCATCCATTTATGTTTTTTTAATTGTTGAAGGCAGCACGTAACCTCGGGAATCGTAATAGTACACGTAGATTATTACGAAAATCGTCTCCAAATTTGACAACGATGTCCGACAACTGAACGCTGTCCGAAAAATCTCGCTAAGAAATATACCTACTATTTTATACAATTTTTTCCATACACCCCGAAAAAAAAACCTATACTACAGCAAAAAAAAACTACAACACGACAATTTACTCAATGTATGAAACGCTGTCAAAATGCTTGCTAATACAAAAATATAAACAAGATGGGAGCAGCCAATCACAGCTAGGGAAAATATAAGTGCGACCAATCACAAGAAAGAGGTTGCTCTCTCATAAAAGGTGTAAAAATAGTAGCTGCAAATATTTTAAGGGGTGAATCAGCCCATGAAACTGAACAATTTTCCCCAAGAAATGTTTCTTGACCTATGTAGGTCGAAATATGAAAAAATTTTTGGTTCTCCCAAAGACATCGATAAGTTAGTTGGTTAGTTGTTTTGTATGGGAGGTCCGAATCTTTTTTTTATAATTTGACCTTTGTTCCTTGGGGAAAGTTGTTCAGTTTAATGAGCTGGTTCACCCCCTAAAACATATGCAGCAATTATTTTTAACCCTATATATAGGCTAGTAAGGATATATAAAGAACGGTACAGTAGTGGTTTAATGTATGCCTTGGCAGAAGGCAAGTCAAGCTTGTAAAAATCATATGTCGTAAATTATAAAAAAAAATATTGCTTATATTTTTAAATCAGCTAGCAGTATTAGTCAAAAATATAACTTGACTTATCGATATTTCAAGCCGAAAAAAATCGTGCCAAACTACATTTGAGTTGTGCTAAAAATGAGACTACTTATTCACTTTTTGTTACAAAGTTAATACAAAATAAACAAGTGGAAAACGTTTGACCCGGTTTGTTAAAAGACATGGGTTCGAATCCCATCAGTGGCGTGAACTTTTTCACTTTTTTCTTTTGTATTAAATTTGTAACAAAAAGTTAATATCAATATTTACTGTTTGTTATAAACACCAAGTGTTCAAATTACTATCTTGTAGACAATTTCTGAAAAATAGTAAACATGGGAGTACTAAAGTTGTGATTCTAGATTACCAGATTAAGATTTACATCAGAATTGTGAAAATTACTTCACAAAATATTGATAAGTCAAGGTATAATCGGAGAAATCGCTTTCGCGAAATAAATAAAAAAAAAATATAAAACCGGCCTGAAGATGGCGACCAAATAATCTTATTGTTTAAAAAAATAAAAATACATAATTTTATTCATGATAAATGCCATTCCTAGGCGCGAGGAATTCAGTTTTTGGCCAATTCTGTCACACTTAGAAACATACGTTTTTTAGATAGTCGTTAGAAAAATCACCGATTATTTTTATTATTATTATTATTTATTTATTGACTGTGTTTCAAAAGAAACACAATTTGATACACTGGTATACTTGAGAGTATATTAGAAGTCCATTTGATTGTTTTCTTCAATAAATAAGTTAGTTAATTAATTTTTAAACTATGAAATATAAAATATCAGTCGGGTTTCAATATCGTTTTCAAAGAAGCTTGGTACTAATTTCAGGCAAGTTGTTCAGTAGCAATTTGAAATAGTTTTCTATCAGTTTCACAATAATGGTATTTTTTGTTGAAAAGTTGGTACTTTTCTAAGACTAGGTACCGTTTTCATAATAGCTGATACCGGTTTCAAAATACCTTGGCACCGTTTTTACAAAATCTGATACCGGTAATAAAGTAGCTTGGTACTGTTTTGACAAGAGCTCTATAGAGCAAGAGAAATAAAGTAGTTCGATACTGTTTTCACGAAAATTAACCAAAATTGGTAGGTACAAATTGAGTACCGTTTTACAGACCGGTATTTCCTAACGACATTTTCAGAAATCCTGCAAATATTTCAAATCATATACCTAATGAGACAAACATTACTTCTTAAAATGAAATCAGACAATATTTTTAAGGCTTGTTGTACAGTCAATCTCTAGCCCATTGATCCAGCTATGTAAGTTTTATGCACACGGCTTAAGAACGTTTCTGTCCCGGACTTTTAACTTTACGTTTTTTTAACTGTATGGTCAGCCTGGCCAGTCGCCAGGCAGTCTTTATTTTTACTTTTTATCCCACTTGTGCGGCGTTTAAGCTAGGATCATAGAATTGCTGTGGAAAGGAGAAAATTGTGCCTTACGATTTTCTCTGTTTTTTTTCAATGACTATTTGTGAATCAATGACAAAAATAAAATGTAAATTTAATTTGAATAAATAGTTTAGAGTTTGATTTCGCAATTCCTATTTGTATATAAAAATTAACGTACTGAAACTCTAAAATATGTTTAAGTACTAAAAGTAACTACATTCGTTTATTTACTGTATTTTAAGTTTATTTGTGTTTTAATTTATTAAGTTGTTTCTAGTGTTTTATTTGGGTAATATTTGCCTCATTGTATGAAAATCGACAGCGAACTTAAACATAAAAATACAAATCTAGGAACATTTAGAGCTTAAAACTTAAAATAATTTATTTAATAAATTGTGGAAGATTATTTTATAGATATTATATACACGATTATCGACGATTCAACGGCGCTTCTTTTATTATTTGGGCAAGAAATTTGAAATAGCAAAAAAGATTTCGTCTTCTAAACCATAATTGCAAAACAATACAATACTTTAAACACTAAAGAGGCGAAAACCAATAGAATTAAACAACTTTCCACACGAAATACAACGAAATGTGGTACTTTCGATCTTTCGTACAAAATGGCTGTGTATGCGACGTCTAAATTGTTACTTTCGGCGTTTTATTGGGAAAAGTTGGTCAAGTTTATGGACTCTACAGTAAGTCCTTTCTAATAAGCCAAATTTCACAGCTGTCAAACTGGGTTTATTGTGATGGACTTAGTAGTATTAAGCTGCTATGGTTGTTTAAAATATGAAAGAAAAAACGTGAATCTCGAGCAACCGCTAATATAATTTTAAGATGTATGTGTCATCAATAACAACACAAGACAAGATACCCTCCGTTTGTGCATTATGTCGGGTAAACATTTGTAAAAAAAACGGCGGAAGTTATTATTGAGAGTTGTTTTATGAATTTAAACGAAAAAATATTTGTAGAATAAGCGAGTTGATATAATAAGTATTAGCTTCGATTCTATAAAGAAGAAAGAATTTTTAAGATATTTGAGATTCCGGTGTGTAGTAAAAAAGTATCTCTGGACACACAGCGACATCTAGACAACAACTAATAATCTATGGGAACTAGATAATGATATATGATACTTGTCTTACATATAAAACACTACCATGTAAATTAATTTCATTTAAATTCATAAAATAGCTCTTGAAGTCTAGAAACTAAACTAAAACAATGTCTAAGTGAATCATTAATTAGTCAATACATACAATATCTTTATTCGAAGTAAAAATATAGGATGAAATTTTAATAATGACCGATATTAAAAACTAAGAATAGGCAAAAATATATGCCCTCTGAATACATATATTGTCTGTACAGACCGTGAACTTAAACTGAACAAATTCCTATATTCTAGGAGAAAGTTGTTCAGTTTCACTGTCTGTATCGTACATCAGTTACCGTATAAGTCGAAATGCGAACGATTTTTTTAAATTTCCATACAAAACTTAGCTGATTTGAATTACTATAACAAAAATAGTCATTCATATTTCGATCTATATTAGGGTCTTTTTGACATCCTGTTTACAGAATCGGTCATTATTAAAATCACACGCTATATAAATAATACAGGATGTTATGAAATCAATCCAATATATTTTTAATGACGTTTGTGGTACTGGACAGATGTCAGCAAAATATACAAGATCAATTTATTGAAACCCGGTATATAATAGTAACTAAATATATAGATACATAATACACAGAAAAACATCACTATGACAAAGTATATTATCTATTTTCACGGCTACCATGTGAATCGAATATAATATATTTTTGTAATTCATTATGGATTCAGTAAAAATAAAAATAAATGAATTACAAAAATATATTAAAAATATCTATAATGTCTAATTTAATAAAAAATAAATAAGTGCAAAGGGAAGCAGAAGGGCGCTACTCAAAAAATAATAAAAAACCATTAATTTTCCTTTTTTTTTCAGATCGTGAAAACTTGGAACTCAAAACCTCACCAACCTACCAATATATTTTTGAGATCATCAAAAATACCTTTTCTACAAAATACTGATACCATTTTTGGAAATGTAATTGAGAATGGCTATAGTGTTACAATATATAAATTATTTGATTAAATGTGTTATTTTATCTTGATTTCAAGACGAAATCAAAAAAGAACAAAATACGATGAAGCATTGTTTCGTTTTCCAAAGAAAAAGTGATTCGGTATCACCTTAACAAAGAGCAACAATAAAGATACAAAATTTTCGGTACACGTTAAAAACCGTATACCGATACCAGTATCAATAGCGGTACCGATGCGGTACTGAATTTTTGGAACCAGGGCTGCGTCAAAAAACATTCAAACGAAAATGTTCAGTCCAAAATGTGCAGCAAATATTTCGCATCAAAACAAATGATGTGCGTGACCTATTCTTGTCACACTAAAGTCCGTATTTATAATTCGCACTCAACTTTGAGTCCGATCTCAAGAGCGATTTTGACAAATGTCAGTCAATACTAACAGCTTCTCAAAGCCGCACTCAAGATCGATCTCAAAGTTGAGTGCGGTTTATAAATATGGGTCTTTAGGTGAATTTCATATTCCCATCCTGCTCTCTGATTACGTCAGAGCTGCACACGTCAATTGAAGCAAAATTTGCATTTTTTGTGTCAAACATTTTCGTATTTAATTTTTTTGTTGTGTAATATTCGCTCTCTAATTCAGAAATGAGTAATTTAGGTATTTAATTGAAACTGTTTATGGTTTAGTAGGTATGAATCTCTAAGGCCCGTATTTATAAACCGCACTCAACTATGAGATGGATCTCAAAAGCGATTTTGATATATGTCAGTCAGTACTAACAGCATCTCAAAGTCCCACTCAAGGTCGATCTCAGAAACTCTGTCTGTCTCGATCTGAGTGGGGTTTATTAATACGGGCCCAAGTGACGATTACGGGTCGTGTTAAACTAATAACTAATCTTTAGACTGTTCTTTAGTTATCGATGCCGTGTGATGCCGGCTTAGAATAGCATCACCCCACATCCTTCCCGTGGGTGTCGTAAGAGGCGACTAAGGGACTCGAGAGTATTGGTGTATTACAATTTTTAGGCGACAGGCTGACACCCTGTCACTATAGTGATACACATGTTTTCCGAAACAACCTTAGAAAACAATACTCAAACATGTCAGACGTGGCGATAGCGACCGTATTCTTACGGCTGTTAACGCTCTGCCTACCCCGCAAGGGATAAAGGCGTGATATATGTATGTATGTATGTTTAGTTACCCCGAGCAAAACTTGTCGTCGGCCCGGGATAACTAAAGAACGGAATAAGATCAGTTACCACCGCAACTCCCGAAATGTGTATGGCCATTTATTCTTACTTTATTCACCAATTTATTTATTCCTTTTAATTACAAATTATCTGTTAAAGTCTGTAAGTTTAGGTACTTATCTTTTTGTAAACAAATTCTGTATGAAACTGACAGTTCAGTGTCACTTTCATACAAAGTTTGTTTACAAAAAGATAAGTACCTAAACTTACAGACTATAGATCTGTATTTTCTTTGACATTTTATTATTATGTTTTTTTAATTTTAATTGTTATTTGTTTGACTTTTTATTCTACTATTGTAGAACTTTGACATTGTTATATACTTTTATTTTTATTTTTTGACGATCGCATTATCCTCTGACATTTTTATTTCGTTTTAGCACTGTAACTATGAATTTGATAATGTGAAATAAATGAATCTAATCTTATCAACTACTCGTAGTGTGTACATTTCCAAAAAAGCATCAGTTCTACCCTCCACCTGTGTGTCGCGTTCCCTAGTGCCCCGTTCCGTTGGCGAGCTGGCGGACGAGCTGTTCACTGCATGAAGTAATCTGGATGGTCCGGATCCTTCTCGAACCGTTTCGCCTCCTCCTGTCAATGGGAAAAGTGTATGGTGAAAAAAGGTTGAAATTGAAGTTAAAATTTGGAAAATTCAGATTATATTTTGAAGTTTTTCGGGTCTTTTAACAAGGATACGCAACTAGGATGAAGCTAAAAACCACATATATGTGTTCCGTCAACTTGTTTTGCAACTACTTTACAAACTGGTTGCGTGCTTCAAAACGGGATCATTTTTAGTAATTTATTTCTCCAGTTAAAACCAAAATGAAACATTAAAAAGAAACTATTTTGTTCTCACATGTATATAACATAACAACAATAAATTTTTACCAGTTCCCATCGTTCTTATCCAGCATCAACCCATATCTTTCCTGTGGGTGTCGTAAGAGGCGACTAAGGGATTTGAGGCTTGATGTGTATTGCAATTTTAAGCGACAGGCAGACAACCTGTCACTATGATGGTACACAGTTTTCAGAACCTTAAAACTTTTGTTGGAAGTGGTGTAAACAGCCGTTTATGCTCTGCCTAACCCGCAAGGGATACAGGTGTGATGTATGTATACATACCTGCATACTCTCCTTGATCTTGAGTATGGCGGCGGACTCGGTTTGGTCGTTTTGGTCGCCGCCCGGCCCGCCGAAACCTGCGGACAGTCCTAACAATCATTAAGGAACATTACTTCTACGGGTACACAGATAATACAATCACAGTATAAAAAGAATAGTTCTTTTTAGAAGAAATAAGTTATCCTGTTGTAGAATAGGTTTTTTTTTATAGCTATAGTAAATGTTTAATAATATGTGGTAGTAACTATACATATGCTTGAACATAAGCTTCTTAGGGTTCATCTATAAATAGCGCTATCCCTGTAGTAAAAAATATTTATACATACATATAAGTATATATATTACCATGTTTTTTATGTTATAAAATTGTTTAAACCTCGTACATAATAGAGACGGGTTTTTTTTAGTAACCTTCTAGGTACGGAAATACTAAAATGAATATACTGTAAGTAGCAGCATTTGAACCCACTGCACTAAAAATATGGTAGATTGAAACTTGCTTCTAAGTATGTAACTACTTTTCTACATTGTAAAAGTTTCTGTAAGCTCCCTACATATAATAAAATCTCGCTAAAGAGATTACTTGAGCATTACTTGCGGTCGTTACTGTCATCTTAATAAAATAGAACACCCGTATTGGGTATTGTCACTTGTCTTGTCTTTGAAGGTAGATCTGAAGTTTATTCATTTTACATTTTCATAGTGCCGTATGTGAGGTAAATATATATATATATATATATATATATTATATTCTATATATTATATTCAGTATAAGTAATATTTATGTATTATTTAAGTGTATGTATAGGATTTATATATATTCTTTCATGAATATTAGTATTTAAGTAAGTGTTTTTGTTTTTTTGCACCTGCCGTACATTTCCACATGCCCTAAGGTAGACTGGCAGATAATGCCATTGGCATTAAGTCCGCCCATGTACACATTTAGTGCATAAAGTTTAATAAATAAAAATAAAATTACTTAATGTTGAATAGCGGTGAACACTTACTTAAGTTGTAGTCGCCCATGCCGGAACCCGAGTCTTCTCTCGGCGTGCCCGGCCCGCCGCCGCCCACCCCGCCCGGCGACGACTTCATCCCGTCCACTCCGCCCAGACCTACGCCAATGGACACCGCGGTTCAGTTCAGGGGTCATGATATAATAGACAGTTGTACGGGTCGTATGTGGGTGTTTAGCCAACGGTTTAGGCAGGGCCTTATGACTAGCTTAGATTACGCGGATTGAATCAGACTTTAGGATCCCACACAATGTTAGCAAAGATTCGCCTTTTATAACTTGATTAAATAAGGAAAGGATCCGGAAATGGCAACATTTTTGTTGACATCCCGCTCTTGTCATATATTTTGATAGAGAGACTAATGTTGTGATCATAAAATTGTTATAAAAAAGAGAAAATGATGTCTTACAATTTTCTTTCTTTTACAATGACTAATATATTTGTTATTAATTTGTGTGTGACACTCAATAAGCTAAATGAAAATTTATTACGTTGAATATATATTTTGAGTTTCACGTCTCGCTCATACGTCATATATTTTGATAGAGAGACAAATATAATAATGTTGCCATTACGCGATCCTTTCTTAAAGGAAAAAGGCGAATTAGTGCGGCAAGATGTGACAACTTAAAGCTAACTGACGTTTGGTATTAATTAAGCAACACATTTATCGATGTGGAAGGGAGGTAACAGATAAGTTACTGTTATATGAAACTTGCCAAACTTTAATTTGGAAGGATTGGAAACTGACTTATAATAACTTAGTACTGATAGAGCAGGCAGCAGGGGCCGTAGTCTGCTAAATAAAAATCGTTTTAGTTGCATCTCGATGGCATATTAGTTGGATGGTTTTGATAATTTGGTAGTCTGCTAACAGTTTGAAGTATAGTGGCAATGGAATGACAGTTGAGTTTCGAAGGCGTTACAATGACAAAAAAAAGCAGACTTGGGGCCCTGGTTCAAACCGCAAACAACTTACTTTGGTGCCAATAAAAATAAGTATTAGTTTTTTTTTTCAATCAGTAGCTGTAGGCGCATTTCCGTTACCAGCGTCCCACATCGATAAATGGAAAATCTTATTTGATAGTGGCAGTATCACCATGGACCAATAATACTAGAGGACTTGCAACCCCATACGCAAGAGCGTAATCTCATTCATTAGTTCACGCGTAAAAAATAGATGGCTCCGGTAGTAGCATTTGTAAACAAACATCGACTTGTGAAACTGAGCCGCCATGTATGACCTACACAAGTGCGAAATAGTTCAACACTTTTATGATAGATGTCACCGTCTAAGTACAACCGCCATGGAAAATAGTAGATTACGTACCTAGGATGTAACCTATTAATAGCAACCGAGGTTTTTTAACGCCCGAGCGGAGCGAGTAGATTAAAAAATATTGAATTAATATGAAAGAAAAGTATCCTAGCATATAGTATATTCTTTTTTTATCGTAGGGATTTTAGTAATTTTTAGTTTTGTTATTGTAATATTGAGTAATAACGTCGGAATAGCCCGCTGCACCTTGGGCGCAAAACACACAGATGAGACGACGATGAGATGCGTCAGAATTCGTGTGAGTGTGAGTGTTAGATGAATAATTTCGAAAGTAGTAACACACACACACACACACACACAAATCACGCCTATATCCCTGGCGGGGAAGGCAGAGCGCTGAGGACCGTAAAATTACGGTCATTATCGCCACGTCTGACAAAAGTTTGAGGGTCGTTTCAGATGAGTCGTGTATCACTATAGTGACAGGTTGTCAGCCTGTCGCCTAAAATTGTAAAGTAGTAGCAATTCAAAATAATGTAGTCACGATAAGACTCCTCTCTTTATAACAGATCTGAATAGGTAGGTAGGTACCAAAGGAACATTATCATGCCTAGCGCGTCGGATATCGTGAAGATACTTTAATAATTTATAAGGGTAAATATTTGAAAACGGTTCTTCAGGTCACTTTCCCGGCAAATTTGATATTTTCGTTTTATGGTTATTTTATCATTGCATAATAATAAAGACCTAATGAAAAAGTTATTTACGAAAAATCCACTTAAAATAAACCACAATTTTCGTCAAAATTTAATTTTGAAATTATAGGTGCCAGTAGTGACATCTGACATCGTGACATTTTGCGCCAGTCAAGTGACAAAGGAATTATTTTAACAAAATATACGAATAAAAGTTTTTCATCTTTTGTTTTTAACTAAGTAGAATAGAAGTAAAAGTCACCGCAGCCTACCAAAGTGACGCTCTCGCGCCTCAGTTTTGGTTAAGACACGACGCACCTAGTCACAGACAATTTGCTCCTGCTTGAAACACGACACAGCTAGCCCGACATTCGACATGAAACAGCTACAGTGTTCGACAATCACAGTTGACAGGTGGTCGTATGTGATCTGTCGACCACCGGAAGAAGGCTGTTCGTAAACAGCCAAAACGTAGAGGTCCTTCACCAAAACACAGTAATGCAAGTCGATTAAACTTAGGTCACAATGAAACAGCTAGCACGGGATAAGACGAAGCCACCGAAAACATTATGACCTGAGAATTAACTATGTTGAGCCACTTAGTTATAGACCACGTATTCAGAAAACACAAAAACGTGTGACTAACACAAACTGTAATTTTTATCGGTAGGTATATGCAATGAAATATTGTCCAATTTTTATTATTCTATAAATCTACTATATCATATCATCGAAGTAATATGTTCTAGCGTACTAGAGGCAACCGCAATTTCACTTTTTGTAACACGCGTTAGAGTACATGTGCTCTAACTCGCTTAGTTTGAGCCCACCGCTTGCCGCGACGTCACGTGTCAGTGCTAGTTTCAAAATGCCTGTCTGTGTACTAAGATACTGCTCAAACAATTCGAGAACCACAAGCAAAGCCCAAGGAGTAACATTTTATATGTTAGTTATCTAATTTTATCAGTAAGCCATGCATCGGAATATTATTTTCATAATTTTGAAAACAATCACCACGCGCTCGGACGCGGCGGCCATATTTCGGCGAAAATCATAGATTTACAACATTACAGTATGTACAGACGTGACACTTTAGATGAGTCACTTTAATAAAAAGCAGTCAATTTGCTAGGATATGTTATTGTAGTATAGTATTGTAAATATTTATACTTGTAACTGACTACGCAAAGTGAAAATGAGGTTCAAATTAACAAATATTTCCGTTCTTGCTTTTTATTTGAGCTTGTTTAAAGGTTTCCGCATCCGGGCCATGAAAAAAGAGAGGCGTGGATTAAATTTGTACAGAAAGATCGCAGCGAAGAAACGTGGTTGCCATCAAATTATTCACGGATCACTACACAAAACGACAAAAACTTACAAAACTTGTTTTATTTAAAGAAAATTAAAATATAATACTAGATAATATTATACTATTTTTATTATATTTCGATCATTAGTTCCTACTGACAATGTCAAGTAGACGTAATGCACAATTTGTCGCATCTGCGCGCATTACTCGTTATCTATGACTTGCACCGCCGCTCCCGCGTGTCCCGCGCGGGCCCCGCCGCAAGGTCACGCGCAATGCTTTCATTGAGAATAACTACTCTAGTACGCTGGTACATAATACCTCGATGTATAATATAAGGATAATTTTTATGGGTGAAAAGTCATATGATATCCTGCTAGATAAAACTTTATACGTGTTTGAATTTTGCATCAGCTGAGTGTGACACGCAAAGAACGTGTGTTTTAGCCCCGATTTCAGGTTTCAGATTAAGTTATAGTAACACATATTTCATATTTTTTATGAAGTAAGTGTTGTACACTTGAATAAAAATACGTGTGACCGCAATTTTTATCCGCGCAAATGTCCACCCAATAAATGACAGATCCCCACACTCCATCTATCCTTGATATTAAGTATGATTTGAGACCTTAGCTGTCTTAGCGCTTACACCGCCATCTATTGATATTTGGTTCTTTTACTGCGAAATGGGTTGTTACAAGAAAATTTGAATTTAATTATTTTCGGAGTATTCTGTGACATTAAATAATTCTAAAACGACTTTTTTGAAGGTAAACTTCCAAAAAAGAGCCACAGTTCATGAACATACGCAAGTTTTATTCATTGTGAAACAATTTTTTGGCGCCATCTAGGTTTAAGACCAAAATAGTAAGGTACTATGGGGCTGTCAGTCCTCTAGTATTATTGGTCCATGGTATCACTGTTTTAATGCTTCATTCTAGACCTGGCTTTAAAAGTTAGTTCTGTACCGCTTATTATACTACTTTATACATACATACATACATACATAAATCACGCCTTTATCCCTTGCGGGGTAGGCAGAGCAATAACGATAGTAAAATTACGGTCGTTATCGCCACGTCTGACAAGTATTGAGGGCCCTTTCAGATGATTCGTGTATCACCGTAGTGACAGGTTGTCAGCCTGTCGCCTAAAGTTGTAATACACATGGAACCCTCGAGTCCCTTACTTGGCTCTTACAACACCCGCGGGAAGAAATGGGGTGATGCTGTTCTAAGCCGGCATCACGCGGCACTACTAGTACTACTTTATACTACTTTATTTAAGGTTAGAATTAATTACAACTTCGTTTACAGAAATTTGCAAATACAAAGTTTCATATTTGCAAAATTATTTATAGAATAATAATAAAACTATGGCTGTGTCTTGACAGGTTGGCTCAATTTGGGTGCCTGTATCATTATTATTTCCGTCATTTCAAAATATAATACATACTGTTTACTGTTAATATAGATACCGTTTACGTTATCATACGCATTTTCGAGAATGTGAGACAACCCACAAGATTATGATTTAAGGTTGGACCACATTTGTCGACAACGAATTTTCGTCATTTTTATTCTGTGGCATAGGACCTCCAAATAGAGGTCCAAATGAATGCTAGGGCGCGCCAAAAACCACGAAGATTGCAGTCTTAAAATGCGATAGCATGCGGCAAACTTCTCGGCTCTCGGGGTTCTCGCATTATCTTACTTTCTCTAGCAAATACTTGTTCTGGGTCAGAACTAAAAGCCCGAGCTATGGTGCCGACAAATGTGGTCCAATACTTAGAAGCCTCCCATATACTACTTCACCAAGTCAACCAGACCAACACGGAAACTTGCCAGGCAATTCGGTGAATCGGAATAACTAACCATACATACAAATATCACGCCTTCGTCCCTTGAATTTTTACGGCCGTTAACGCTCTACCTGCCCTGTAGAGCATTGTCAGCCTGTCGCCTATAGTTGTAATACAGAAGCCCTCGAGCCTTTTTAGTCGTCTCTTACGACACCCACGGGAAATAGGGCGATGCTATTCTAAGCCGGCATAACTAGTCACTTTTTTTCCTTATCCAGATGTCTCGCGTTAGTTTAGTTGATTGGTGGTATGAGTCGAGCACGCGCCGGTATCCTCAAAGGCCGCTCTCGTAAAGACGTGCGATTTGCCGCCGCCTTCTCAACTAACAAAAACCGTAATTTCGACGCAAAATTCATACAAAAACTCGAGCGTATCCGTGAGGATTCCGGATCGCGCTTTCTGTCATTCTATTTCATATTAGGCCCGAATTATATTTTAGTGTCCATTGGATTTTTAAGTTACTTGTATTGTTGGATATTCCAATAGGCTAAAACTTTCAGGAAGATAAGAATAGGAATGTGCGCTAGTGTATTTTAGCTACAAGATCTTCAAACAGAGGCAACTGCATATCATTTCATTTAGCATGTTTTTACTAAGATATTTATAGGATCTTAGTTTAATCCTATCGAAGATATTATGCCTATTAGCTTGTTGTAAATTTTAAACATATAATTCGAGCCTCGCTACATTTGTAGTATACTTACGTTCTGTTTTTTGTTTTTAGAACGTAACGATACTACAATCGTCAGGGTTGTCCCAAATCTATCGGCACTGATTCATCCTAACCTTTGCAATAGCTTAGAACCTCAATTTATTAGAGAGTAAGGGAGCCAGTCAGTATTATATAAACGAGATGTGACTCCAAATTTTTAAACACTTTACGTGCTGGTATATTTTTTTTCGAAAACTTACAAAAACTTCTACCGCAGACAGGATTTGAACTCTGACTTTCTCCATTAGTACCTATTGATAGATAGAGCCATGCCACACGTCATTTAAAGATACACTAGCAAAATTTCGCAGACAACGATTGAGCTGCGATACCCCAGATGAAAGAGGCGTCGCCAGTACTGATGGCGAAAGTGGCAGGTTCAAATCCTGCCTGCAGTAGAAAATCGTGCAAGCTTTCGAAAAATCACAAGATTGCGTTGAGACTTTGGCGACAGAAGCTGTATTAGGTAAATGAAGGTTTTTTTTGACGCAATAAGACGAACCAGTGCTGACAGTACAACCTTACTACGACTACGTTTATGTCACTACATTGCTACCTTCGGAAGGCGGCGGCTGTGGCATGGTGTGTGGAGGCGCGTGCTCGCCAGCCAATGGGAACTCCCCGCCGAGCGCCCCGCCCCCCACGGGCTTCATCAGTGTGTACATGTTGTCACCGCCTACCCACCCAACAATCGCTACTTAGTTCGTGAACTAGTTATATGTATATAGTCTAAGATTTTTATTTATTCAATACTTTATTGCACAAAACTTTTCTTTTTTTACCGGCCATTTATTTTTGATGCCGTAAGAGTATATGAATTTACTATGTAAGAACAGACGATAGAAATTTTAGTAAATCGTGGCTTAAAAACTTTGAGATCAGGTGAAGTGATTTTGACTAAAAATATTTCTTTATCTTTTTCTTTTTTTCTGTGCAAATAATTCGGCAACATTCAATTATACAGTTAAATTCTTTTTAATATGGTTAATTTATCGCGATTTTTTAAATCATCTTGTACTTAGCTTAACTCTATAAAGTCGAAAAACACGCTTTAAATACAACAAAGTCAAACGTTTTTCGACTTTATTTGTAACTATCTAAGAACTTAAAACATAGGATGTGAAGAACGAAAAAATTGGAAACTTACAGACGATACAGGTACAAAAAAAAGCGTACAGAAATAACCCAAAAGCGTGTGTGAAACCAAGGTTAGCTAGAATGAAGCAAGCAGAACGAAAAATAAACCTGAGGAGTTTTGAACACATAATATGTACATTGCGTTGACGCGCCAACCTAGTAAAAAAATAATTAGATAAACATACCATTTCGGTACAACGATACTGCTCTGTAAAATATCGGTAGGTACCTACATAGAATACCCGTAAAATACCGGTACATCGATACCGTTTTGTGAAATATCGGTACAGGGTACCGTTTTGTAAAATATTGGTGTATCGTTAACCAATATTTTACAATTTGCGGTTAACGGTTTTGACAAGACAGTACAGCGATACCGTCATGTAGTTTTTTTTAAGTATTTTTTTTTATAGATTCTGTTATCTCACCCAATGCAGATAATATTGTAAATAGATTTCTTTTTAAAAGAAGTATCTGATAATAAAATAAACCCAGCCCTTGCTCCATAATTTTAAATCACTCCAAAAAATAGCACGTCAACGAAAACAAACAGAAAAGGATAGTAGGTCATCTAAAAAGAAGTGCCACAGTCAAATACCTGGTTTAGTGAAGTATAAACCTGAAATTGCTCATATTCAAAAACTACAACCTCATGGAGATTCCCTATAAAAAAGGACGGTAGTTCAACGTGACAATGTCATAAGATAATTCTAATACTAAAACGGAATGGTTGCATTTTTGAAAAGAAAATTTTACTTTCATTTTTTGATAGAATACGTCATATATACGTTGCCGAACGCGGAGGCTGGTTGTGCCTCTTTGTCGCTCATTCCGCGTTGCTTGAACTTCAAGGCAACGCCTCAGAAGTAACGTCCCAGCGGTAACGCCCCGCATGAGTTATTTTTTAGTGCGTGCAGCTTCATCGAATTATAAGACGTTGTCAGGTCAAAAACATATCCGCTTCAATATCGCGGTAACTAAAAATATCTCCATGAAGTTCTAGTTAAATTATGATAAGTTTTAGAATAATACTTAAGGTCTATTGGATGAGAAAGCTAATAATGGAGACATTAAGAAGCATTTACCTCCATAAAACCTCTGAAATAGTACCTAGAGTCTTTTCAAATAAGTGCATACTAAGATATGTTTTAAATTTCAACAAAATACATACAATAGGTAAAATACATGTAAATAATATATCGAAAAAATATAAGTTTCGGCCGAGACTTGAACCCAGGACCGTGGAATATCGTTCCATTCCAACATAATTTTTTTACTTCTTGGTGCTCGAAGCGAAATCCAAAGACTTAAATATTTTTGAATAGTTTTCGATACAAAATCAATTTGTATGCAAATATTTGAACAGACCCAAAATATAAAAGATTAGTTCAGGTTGAGAACGGCTATATAACGGAGTTTTTGTTCCCTTTGGCCGCTGTTAAACACTGGAAGCTCCTTAGGTACCGGAGTTTTGACATTAGCGTTACCGCAAAAGAGTAGAAAAATACGAAAAAATTATATTCCACTAAACTTTTAAGCATTGAAGTAAAATTAGGGGGCATCATTGTAAATGTTTATATGGCACGTAAGTCAAATTTTAATACAATATTTTTAAATATTGCCATTTTAGAATAACATTTACACATAATCAAGTGACTATAACAAAATAGCTATCTCAAAAATACAAGACAGGTATTACCAAAAATACCGGTATTTTTTCCGGTAGCGCTCGCCAAAAAAACCGGTACCGTAATCCAAAACCGCAACCGCCACCTGCGACACGAGCTAGACTTACCAGAATTGGACGAATCTTGCGGGCTCGGCATTATCGGCGTGGGGGGTCCTGGGGGTCCGTTAGACCCCGGCGGGGCCCCGTAAGCTCCTGGGGACCCCCCGCTGTAGTTCAGCGGGGCGGACCCCCCGCCCGCCGCGGCGCCGCCCGGCCAGGCGCCTCGTGGACCCATGCCCATTGGTGGCATACCTGTTGTGATATGATTTTCAGCAATTTTGTAACGAATTGAGGTTCTACTGCTGTCAGATTGACGATATTCTTCAAGGAATACTTTAATTTGATTTTCCTAACATTTGGAAACTTTGAAACTACTTGGAAACGAAAGTCGATTTTGAGAATTCCTTAGCCAAATTTGGCTCGTTAGAAGAGCAAGTGGGGGCTAAGTTAAGTAACATTTTATACGGCTAAAGATCTTATGGTTTACTTGAGTCTTAAGAATTATTATAAGGCGTCTAAACTGTTTTAACAGCTACCTAGTTTACAGTTTCTATTATTCTCGAAAATAAATAAAAAGACAATCGTTGAATGGGAATTGAACCCGGGTATATGGGTACCGTTCCACCGCTATGCCACTGGCGACGCATCGGTCCCACAAATCCCAATACATTGACAATATCAGATCAGAATATTAGTTCAGGTTCATAAAATTGTTATAAGAAATTTTGCAATGACTGATTTTGACCAACAAAAAGATAAAAGTAAATTACTTTGAAATAAATAAACAAATGTAATGCAGTATTCCTAGGTTTAAGCAGTTTCTTCGTGGTCTGCATCATGATCGGGTCACAGAACCAGGCTTGGTCCCTGGTCATTCCATTCCTGTTCTGCTAAGGCTATAAAAGAGGCTTAGTGTTAAAGATAGACTACTTTTTCCACTACTATGGAAATATGCGATGTAATTTTGATGTGTAGTATGATCGGATCGTAAGATGTGTAGCATGATTATAGACAATTGATTTTGTAATGTTCAAGAGCCTACCGAGTTTTAAAATCTAGAGAACACCACATCTCGTCTCGTCGTCATCACAACTATTATTTTCTTTGACAGAAATATTATTTTCGGCGATAGAAACATAATTTTTGTTGCAATAATCATTATTTTAGATGACGAAAGTACTATTTTTAGCAACAAAAACATTATCTTAGTGACATAAGTATTATCTTAGGTGAAAAAACCATAAAAATATGAGTCAAAGTATTATTTTTGGTGCTGATGTATTATTTTAGGTGACAACACCATTAAATTAAGAGTCAAAGTATTATTATTGGTGCCAAAGTATTATTTTAGTGACATAAGTATTATCTTAGGTGACAGCACCATTAAATTAAGAGCCTAAGTATTATTTTTGGTGCCAAAGTATTATTTTAAGAGACAAAAATATAACTTTTGGTATCATAACTATTATGTTTGGCGACAGAAATATTATTTGAGGTGATTAAAACACTATGTTTAGCAACAAAAGTATTATGTATTATTTATAACTGACCTGCTCCTTGGGGCGGAGGGCCGCGCATGGCCGAGTACCCGCCGGGGCTCATGGGCCCGCAGGCGGGGCGCGGGGGCGTCATGCGCGGCCCACCCAGCAGCCCCCCGCCGGCGCCCCCGCCGCGCTCCATCGAATTGCCCATCATGCCTTGCCCTGGAAAATACATACATACATACACAAATCACGCCTTCATCCCTTACGGGGTAGGCAGGGCGTTAACGTAAATATAATATATAGTATAATACCTTAACACGAGCAGGGGATATAGGCATAGGGGTTAGGAGCATGATTTGTGTGTGTGTGTTTAAACGAGCAAGAATTGGGTTTTTGAAAACGGCTCCAACGATTGTCATGCAAGTTCGTATACAGGGAATGGGGCAAGAAAAAAACATTTTAGACAGCAAAATAAAAGCGGTCCGTATGTAATAGTCTTCGCATTCACTGCCACATAGCGTAAGGCATGGCCCGTATGTAAATATTTAGTAGTCTTGGTCGTCCGACAGATGGCGTAATAATTCACTAGATGACAGGGATGATGCTTCACTGTAAATGTAATATAAAAATGCCATAGAAATTGCAAATCAAAGAGTATTAACATACAAGGCTCTCTTCTGTTAACCTTTTTTTTGGAGTGGCTGAAAAACATACATATAAAACCACACCTTTTTCTTGAAAGGGTAGGCAGAAAAACGTAAATTACCTGGAGGTCCATTAAAATCGTTGCCCATGCCCATCCTGACCGCTCCGCGAGGTCCACTCGAGTACCAAGGTCCGATGAATGGCTGCCCACCCCCCATCAGCTGCGGTTGGGGGCCGTGGGGGGACGGTTGTGATCCTGGTGAACAATGGAAGATGCTGTGATGTTATCCTGGTTGGCAGTGCTTTTAAATAATTATTACGTTTTAAATATTTTTTGCCCTGATTTAGTTTTTCTGTCAATTCCGGCTGTTTCTTAAATCTGCGACGAGACACTCTGGTAAGGTACCAAATCAATAGGTAGGTAAAACCGCACATTAATAAATAGGCATGGCATGGCAATGCTTATGATAAATATACATACATACATATATTACGCCTTAATCCCTTGCAGGCAGGTAGGGCAAGAATATGAACGCTGTCGCCACGTCTGACATTTTTGAGGATTGTTTTTCAAGGTAGTATCAGAAAACATGTGTATCACTGTAGTGACACGTTGTCAGCCTGTCGCCTAAAAACTGTAATACACCAATTCTTTCAAGTCCCTTAGTCGCCTCTTACGACACCCGCGGGAAGGATGTGGGGTTATGCTAATCTAACAAAAAAAACCTATTTTAGAAAGTGGCTCATTCAATTCTGAACAAACTATTTCCAAGTTTTGCACATTTAAAGTAACAAGTGCATATGAGAGGGATTCCGACACTAATCTTGTCATTGGGTTACTTTCTTAAGCTGATCATGTTATATCATACCTGGGTGCGGCGCTGGGGGAGACGGTCGGAGTGAAGAGTTGGGGAAGAAACCAGGCGGCATGCCTCCACCGCCCATGCCTGGAATGTGACAAATAAAGTTTAAATTAAGACCAATGTAGCGCATTGGTAGTGTGACTGCCTTTGACACAGAAGGTTCCGGGATTGATTCTCGGTGGGTTGCTTACAAAGTAGATATTTATCACTTTATTCGGGCTGAACCACGTGATTGTCTGTAAGAAATATGGTTCCGTACTTCCGTGTTTCGGGTGGCACATTAAGCTGTAGGTCCCAGTTGCTATCTACTTAGACGGTGCTCGTTAAACAATCATGTCAAAAGCCTGCTACTTGTAGAAGGCAACTATAACTGCTGTTATAGTAATTTTTCCATCTAGTTTAAGTCACGCAAGAGTTGGTGAAGGATGCTTATTCAGTTGCATTTTGTTGAGCAACATTGTTTTGTCGGTGCAACTCAGTCATGAAGTTGTTGTGATACAAAGGTTGCCAAATGAATATGCACCCTTATTCTCCACTGGTGGACATTGGTCTCACCCTAATAGCTGGTATTTGAGACTAAACTGTAATTAAATTACATAGTGATTGTCAAAGTCAAAGTCAAAGTCTAATTATTAATTCAAAGTAGCAAATATTACATTTAACCTTTTGATTGTCATAAAATAAGTTAATGTAAAAAATTTAAATTTTATGAACCTAGTGTAAGTTGGGCTAAGTGGACCAAAAACTTAAAACTAGCCCTTAATGTACTGCCTCGGGGCTGGCCAAGCTAACCAAACAACATGTAACGTTGGGTGGTTGATAACATTTGATTATTTGTTCCAGTCAGTAGACTATGACATGCTTAACAAAAATTTTAACATAGTCGAACAAAATAAATGGCTGTTATCTTGTACAAATAAAGTATTGCTAGTATTGTACAAGTGAGCATATTATGGTATAAATACAACATTATAGATACACAATATTATAAAGATGAAAGATAATATTTGTTTGTTTGTAACTGTTAAACTCCAAAACTAATGGATCAAAGTTCTCTCACCATTACAAATCTAGAAACCCTTAGTAACCAAGGCTATATTTGTCCACAAGTAAAATATCTTTTTCCCACAGAACAGTTAATAGCAGTTGAAGCCGCTAGGCTGGATGCTAGTTTTGAATAATCTTATTTGTGTCTTCTAGTTTTAGAATCTAAATTTGTCTTTCTTTAAAGAAAGTAATTATAACGACTGAATTTGAATAGGTACCATTTCTTTAAATTAAATATACTTCTATAAATCTAATTCAATTTCTTTATGGTGTTTCCACTGTGATTTCGCCAATGTCAGTAAGGTTTCCAGCGCAGCTGTACCAAGTGGTGGCTCCAGTATGGTGATAGTCTCATCTACAGGATCCGTGGGCATTCTCTTGAGGACTTCTGTCAGAGCATATTGTTAGCTCTTCATAATTAGTTTTGTAAAATCTATGGATTAGTTGTTATGCAAAACTGAGCTTGAATTATCAACAAAATTATTCTTGTGACCCCATTATTGTATCTACGTATAATCAGTTGTAAGCCAATGAAAGAGTGCATGAGCTAAGTCTTGAGAACAAACTCACATATCTAGACTTCACGATAGTGCTACAGCAGACTTTTACAACGCTCCTACTACTTTATTTACAAAAAAGATAACACTATCATGCCCTAGTAAGGTGATAGCCTATATGCAACTTTGTAACATGTTTCTTAGAGAAAAATGAAGGATTTTTCAGCAGGAATGATAGTTACCGTCATTTGGAGGCGCCGGGCCGGCGTTGTGTCCAATTCCATTGACTCCATAGCCAGAATTAACAAATCCGTAGTCGTGGAAAGCCTTCGCTTCCGAGGAGTGTTCACATGTGTCCCTCCGCTCGGGCGCGGCGCAGTACAGGTCCCAGAACACGCACCACCAAGAGTGCAGGAACCCCGGCGGCTCACCCAGCGTTATGTTCTTCTCCCATCGTATCTCCGAGAGGAAAGTTTGTGCGGCCTTCTGTGCGCCGACATGGAGCAAGTACTCGTACACGTATAACGCTAATTTCTCCCGAGCCTGAGCGTCCGAAGGCACCGTAGAGCCTTTGCCCTTGGCATACATATCGACTGTAAGCCGACTTTTATGTGGAAATTGTTTATTATTTACATTAACGCTTTATATCAATAAATTCAACTTCACAAAATGTCATTGATCGATGGCGACATTTGGCGTCTCTGGCATAGAGAATTTGATGGTTTTCTTTGCGCACGAACTGTCATATGTTTGTTTAAGGTAGCCACAGATTAAAAATTCAATCTGCAAAAAAGAGAGAGAGTGAGTCAAGTCATAATCACACTGACATCCGGCCGGTCAAACATGAATTTTAAATTTCTACGAGCAATCCACGCTAAAATTTACTTGATAGGTGACATAAAAACGCATTAAACTTGTAAAAATTGTGTAAAAAAAATGCTTGTGGTGCAAATTATTTTGTTGTTTTTAATAATCGCTAATAGGATTTAAGTCTGTTGATGACTAAGATGTCCAAAGTCTGAATACTTTAATAAAGTACACTCTTAATAGCTATTTGATTTCAAAGTCGGGCGTATATTGACGCCCATTTTAAAATATTTTGAAAAGAGTCATTTGGTACACCACTAACGAATAACCATAGACAAATTACTGACTATCTGTCGGTTCACAGAAAACGCACTTACACTCTAGGAATATTGGTTCTTGTCTATTAAATCTTTCTTTTCGTGCGGCCGTGTCACCGCGTGGTTTCACTGTCGCGTTTCTCTCAAGAAACAAATAAAAATGGCAATCAGGCCAGTGTACAGACCCACTATCGTCAAAAAGAGGACCAAGAGGTTCATAAGACATCAATCCGACCGATATGATAAGCTTAAAAGAAACTGGCGTAAGCCAAGAGGTGAGTGTACCAAGGCAACCATGCCGCAACGTTTTTCATCTATTTTTCATCTTCTATTGACAAAATCTATACAGTTTTCTAGATTATCTAGTTCTTTACCACTTATTTTCTCATTATATAGTTGGAAATAGTACCGTAGTTACATTAAAATGTAAGCTACGTTTTCAGTAGAGGTTATAATTTTGCTTGTTATTTTGTTACATATAGAATCCTAACCTTATCCAAGTCTGAAAAGTCTACTGTGCAAGGGCACTCTGTGTTATCCATAATCAATATGGTATTCACAATTTGTTACCTTGCTAAAGCATTTCTGCCACTTCCTATTCCGAGTAGCTGCATCCTCGCTGCTTGGTCATAGTGGCAGATACATGTTTCGAAAATACATTCACAATATTGATTTTTATAACGTTACTCAAATACCAACTTCTTATTGGTATGCTGTGGCAAGTAAACCCTAAGCAAATAGGCAGGATTTTGTCACTAACAGATTGCACTCAGACTCAGTTTAGAAACTTACATTAGTGCTGTCCACAATTTGTGTTCACGTTATGGTGTAAAAAAACAACTGCAAATATTGGTGACCCAGCCTGATGAAACTGAACAAATTTCTTCAAGAAACATAGGTTGAAATATGTGTTAGTTGGAAGAGTTGGCATGTATTGTAGAACAAATTTTTTTTCAGTTGTAACCTTCCTTCAGTTCCTTGGGTAAAGTTGTTCAATTAAATGGAATGTTACTGGTTCACAACATGAATCTTTTATCTGCCAGGTTTACTATTATGGCTCCATTGTTATTCTTTCAAACTACATCTGCCTTCATGAAAGTTTTCAGTCTATACATTTAAACCCTTGTAATTTTCAGGTATTGACAACCGTGTCCGCAGGCGTTTCAAGGGCCAATACCTGATGCCCAACATTGGTTACGGATCCAACAAGAAGACCCGTCACATGCTACCCAATGGCTTCAAGAAGGTTGGTCCTTCTTTTTTTTTGTGTGGGAAACCAAATTGTTCTACTACCCGATGAACACTGGTGTCAGATTTTTTCAACGTCCTCCTACAAAAAGCTTCTGATATCACAACCACATTGTAAGTGATCATAGACCTCAGGGCTATCAACATTATGCCTGACGGTTTTGTGTTGAGCGAAGGCACAACCATGCCATGTGGTGCCCGTTTAGAATAGCATCATCCCATATTTGCCCGTAGGAGTCGTAAAAGGTAACAAATAGATGAATCCAGGGAACTGGTGTTTTCTGTGAATTTCTGGAATGTCTTGCACTGGGCTCGCCAATCCGCCTGCCAAGCGTGGTGAATATGGCAATACCCCCCTAATAGGGGAAACCCATGTCCAGCAGTGGACTGTTGTGGCGTAGAAGCATCAATATGAAAAGACTTAGCTCTAGTTGTGGACACCTATTGCAATTACAAGGTAGACGAAAGTGTACTGAAGCTAAACTTTGTTTAGTTCCTACCCATTCCTCAACAATACTGGTCCAATAGAATTTCATTATTGCCCATCAATTTGATGATGAAGAAGTAGAAGAGGGCTCACCCGGCAAGGGCACTCTGTGTTATCCATTCTCAATATGGTACTCACAATTTGTTACCTTGCTAAAATGACTCTGCCAATCCTATTCCAAGCAACTGGGACTCGTTGTTTGATCATAATGGTAGATACAATTTAAAAACATTATATATGATTATATGGATACTAGATTTTACTTTGTGGGGACTATGAAAGTATTAAAACTGCTTCTCAAAAACTCATTTAATAATAAATCTAACATTGGTTAAAAACATTTCTTTAAAATTTTCCTGAACGTCAATTTTGTGTCACTGTGTTACTTTTTTCTTATTTATCCTAGTATGGCAAATGCCTCCAGGTTCAGGGAGGCTGAGTATGAAAAAACATAGATTACACCTATTTTCATGGCACAAGCTAGCTGAACCCCCTGACCTGTTCAACTTTGTTTTAATCCTACCCTTTCAGCAACCAAACAATCTCATTCACAGGTCCTGGTCCACAACGTCAAGGAGCTGGAAATCCTGATGATGCAGAACAGGAAATACTGCGCAGAGATCGCTCATGGAGTCTCCTCAAAGAAACGGAAGTCAATTGTTGAGCGCGCCCAGCAGTTGAGCATCAGAGTGACCAACGCCGCTGCCCGTCTCCGCAGCCAGGAGAACGAATAAGCTTACAATAAATCTTTTTAAGTTAAAACTCTTTGGTTTTATTGATAATACTTCAGTCCATAACAATAATATGCATAAATGAAAATAAGATATCGAATAATTTACAAGCAATCGAACCCGGGCTGCGTGTGGTACCGGCCCAATGTTCTGTGGCCCACGCGGCTCTGGTTTGACTTCCTGTCGACGCCTGTAAGTTTTTCGATTTCTTATTTTCGTTTATAAGAATAATATAGCACTGAGTGCGGTAAATCCCAATATGCATGCATGTAAGTAAAGTGAGCCACACCACATATCTACGTATTGCGAGCGAAATTCTCTTCTGCTTACATAAGGGATTTTAGCTGGGATGTCAGGATAAAAAAAGCCCTGAAACCAATATTATTTTCAAGAATTTAATTGGTAGGTAATAATTTATGTAATACCTCATTGACGTACATTATAATTATTTAAGATCGTAAAGCTATTGATAGGTATATTATTTATAAAACTCAACATTGATATAGTAAACATTCTTAAAATCAAATAATAACATGTCCAATATTTAAAATCGTCTACCCGCCTTGAGATGGACCATTGTGACATCGCAGGTAGGTGGCAGCAAATCTCCCCTAAACATATATCGGGAATGACAAATCTTGTCCTCTAAAATATTTCGATAACAGATAGGTCCCACGCGTAATTTGGTGAATATTCTTCTGTCTCATCTTGTCCTCTAGGCGAATCTAGAGCAATGCGGGCGAGGCGTCCGTAGCGCTGCGACGCTGCTCTTGGTGGCTGATAGTTCCTTCCTCAGTCGCACAATGTCGATCTCAGTCTGCCTCTTACGCTGTAAATACACTAATAATTATCTGTGTGGTTGCCTAGTCCTAATTTTGCATAGACTTAATAATTTTGTGATAATTACATTTGTATCACCACAGTAATTTTGAAGTTATGGCTCCTTAAGAATGCCGCCATCTAGTATGGAGTAGCAAAACCAAAAACCGGAAGTAGACTAGTCGAAGTTTGGTATCGTGCTTTATTAGTCCACTTTGCGGATAAAAGATGGCAGTACAATGGTCCTACGTTTGCAGGAGTCATTTGTACGTTCGGTTAGGTTCATGTTATGGCGACTATTTTTTTTTCAGTGAATTAAGTCTTAAGAAATACCATGGAAATACCCACCTACTTAATCTTCAGGGTCCCACTGCTGGACAAAGTCTAATTCCTGCTGGCCCTCCTCCTGCCATCTTTTGATGTAATCATGAAGCTCATCCCGCCATTTTCTGCGCGGTTTCACTCCGCTTCGTTTCTCTTTACGCGATTTTCTTTCTTTTGCCTAATGGTTATGTAAAATTTTGATTAAAATATATCCCACCGAAAACATTTTCATGTCAACATATAGCTATAGCGAGAGAAAAACATCAGACCTCAAATAGAGCCAAGCCCCTCAATATACACGCCCGAAGTCCACGACTTTCACAAACATACCTTATTATAATGTACAGCGGGTAAAAAACAAACTCGTTACGTACGATACAAAATATGCCAGGTTCTATGTAGAAGTAATATAAAAAGAAAATATAGATGGCGAGGTTCAGGAGCCAGGTAAGAACTAAGTTTGTCACAAACGTCACAAGAATCGTCCTATATATTAGAGACTATAAACACGTAACAAGTCCATACTGACGACGGCCCGACCAAAGTTATAACCTGTCGGTCAGTGAGTTAGGCCGAGCGCAGACATCATTCTTTCCGATCATGTTGTTCTAGCTACCGCACATACTCGGTTCAGTATTCCGAAAAAATAGCATTTAGGAAAGGTCTGCGCCCAGCCTAATACTCAGTAACCCGCTGCCATCTAAATTTTCGTTTAATAATATGGCCCTAGACCCCGACCTACATCAGATAGAAACTTCCGAGCCATACGGTCCGAAGCTACAGAACAAATTAATAATAAATAAGTGATCTGTGGCCCTATGTTTTTTTTTTAGTTGTGGCAATAGAATTTCTTTATGCCAATGTCAAGTTTGGCCCTATGTTCCTGACAGGGATCGGTTATTTGTAAACTACCTTGAGTTCCAAAGCCAGCCGGGCCTCGACCTGCGCCACCCGTTGTCTCAGCTCGGCGATGTCTCGCATCAAACGAGCAGCGGCCAACTTGTTGTCCGCCTGCAAGAGAAACAGTCGTCAGTTATCTGGAAGAAATCGCCGAAGGCGATAAGGCTATCTTTATCCTTTAAGGCCAAAGGTTTTCTTTTTGAGAAAAAAAGTAGTATTCCAAGAACTCGATAGATGGCGTTGGACTGCCTATGTTACTAGATTCCAGTGTAGATTAAAAGATTAAAAAAAAAAAACATTGCAACCGAGTCTGGCATGCACTGACACTTTCGTTACATGAGTCCGAGTCCAAGCATCAAAAAAACAAAAAAATAATATTGCGTTCCGTCTTTGCAGTAACATACCAAGCACAGCGCCATCTATCCAGTGACTACAATAATAATTCTTAAAAAAATAAAAGAAAGTTCCCTGTTGCTACGTCACGCCCCTATATATATAAAAGTTACTCTATGGTCACGCCACGTACGTCATTGAAACGTTTTTCGCGGGACTTCTTTCGCGGCGCGAACTCTAGAAAGCGCGCAGCCGCTGGGTAGACCGCTTGATATTTCAAGTCTTTGGCCGCTCGTTTAAGGTAATTCTGCCAGTGTCAGTAAGTTCCCAGCGCTGCTGGTATGAAGATTTGTTGGAGCCGATTGCTATTATGCCTACTCTTTGGATTTTGTTCTTTGCTTATTGGACAGAGACAGAACAAAAAATCAGTGAAAAAGTCAGATATCTATAATGTCAAGAATAGTTGTAATGTAAATGTCTGAAAATAGTCAACAACAAACAGATATTTTATTACCAAATCCGATTCGCATAATGAAAAACTAAAATTCTCAGTCGTTATCTACTTAGAAATGGCGCACCAAGTTTTTACATAGTAAACTTACCCCCATCAGAATAAAAATAAAATAAAACGAACTTCTATTAGAATAAACGGAAAATGAAACTATGAAATCACCAAACTTTCTAATTACTGTGAAAAAAGCCGTTAAATTTCACACAACTTGGCGCCGAAACCACGGACAGAACTTTAAGACTGCTAGCCCCCTAAAAATGCACAATACTTTGAAAAGTTCCTTAGAAAAGCAAATAACAACAAGTAAGTTTCATTGTTTTTGCTCCGCGTGATGCCGGAATTAGAATAGCATCACCACCCCATTATCCTTCCCGTGGGTGCCGTAAGTCGCAAGACTAAGGAACTCGAGGGTTTCATGTGTATTACAACTTTAGGCGATAGGCTGACTCTGTCACTACAGTGATGCACGAATCATCTAAAAAGGCCCTCAATACTTGTCAGACGTGGCGATATCGATATCGATTGGAGAGGTACAATTTTTTTTTCCATATTTCGACCTATGTTCCTTGAGGAATGGTGTTCAGTTTCATGGGCTGATTCACTCCTTAAAATAATTGCAGCTATGTCCTTGTATACGTCCTTCTTCTACTACCACTTTTCGTGTGGGACACCGCGTCGTTCAACGTCGACGTCGGTCGATGAACATAGCTAGGCTTATGAACTGAGCGTCACAGACGTAGCGTCTATAGCGTTACCAACGCCGCGTCACTAACGCCGCGACACTGACGCTCTGGTGACTTTGAATACCCACGACAGACGCACAGTCGCATCACACTTTCGCCGCGCACCGCCCTGATCAGATTGATCTTTATAGCAGTCTTATCATAAAATAATATGGATTTGAAACTTGTTTGTGTGTCTGCGCTAAAATTCTCATGAGACGCCATTTTTCTTTTTTTCTATCCTCAAAAACAGCGACGCTGCAAGCGCGGCCGAGCGACTGACGCGGGCGTCTGAAGACGCGCTCACGGCGTCGTTGTAACGTCACAGACGCCGCTTCAGGGTCGCTGCGCTCGAATGACGTTCTCGAGAATTTCATACATTTGCATAGAACATCGATCTGTCGCACTGTCGCGGCGTCACAGTCGCGGCGTCTCTGACGCTATAGACGCTCAGCTCGAACGGCTACCCGAAATACAATTAAATAAAACATATTTTAAATTTAAACTATGTATCACCTATTTTCCGTTTATCCTTTTTCAGTTCGAAAACATTCAGCACGAAATCAAAGAGCGCCACCAGAAGAAATGGAAAAATGTGCAGATATGATATCATACATCTGGACCAACTATCCACACAAAACAGTTCCTTCAAATAATAAAAATCGAAAACCTCCTATCTCTACGGAGAAAGTTATTGACAACAACGCTATTACTTCACAGACACAGGATAAAAACCATAAACCAACCACCCTAGCAGCTGCAGTGAGTGAAAAAACAAGGCCACAGTTAAAAAAGAACAAGCTCAAGGATCTGAATCAGCAGCAGCTCCAGGAAAATCGTATCTATACGTCTTTTGATAACATTAAGCAGAATGTAAAGGAAGAGCTCTCTACACAGCTTGACCCAAAACTGTATACGGATTGTACACGTAATTTAGAAAGTGAAGATGAGACTGCATGGAAGATTGAGAATATTGATGAAGCTTCTCTGTTGGAGCAAGAAAAGACTGATAAAGCTAAGCTTCTTACTGCTGGTGCGAAACTAGTGACAAAAAATCTTGAAAGAGCTCATACGAAAGAAACCAAAATTAACATGAAACAAGATACAGCTGATAAAACAGAAATCGTTGATTCAGATATCCCAAGAACGCTTTTATCAAGGTATTCGGATTTAAGAAACAAAAAAATAAAACAAAGTGTTTACCAAAATATAAACCATGATTCTTTAAGATCTAAAGTCGAGTTAAAAAACAGTAAAGTATTAATTAAAAAGCATAGGGAAGAATGTATCTACCCGCCCGTATTTTCTATGATAGCTAATCCAAAATCAACAGATGGCAATGGTAAATCATTGGATGGTGGTAGTACTATTTCAAGACAAGCTATGTTTAAAATGATAGTACATAATACAAATCGAAATTCTATTGCTAATTTAGCTAATATAGTTCAGACGTATAATAGTCTAATGACTGTCGCAAGAAATAAATTCACAAGTATTCGTAAGCCGGTAATTGACTCTGTTACTAAATTAACGGGTGAGACAAAGGCTACTGAATCAATACCTGAAGCAAGTCATAGTGAAACAGCCATTGGTTCGGTAAGTGAAATATTGAATGATAAAACGCACATACTACAACGAATCAGTAAATTAGCGCAAGCTCTATTGTTACATTATGCAGCCAACAGTGGTAAAGAAAAGCACAGATGTGTGAAAATTCAGAAAGCTGAAACAAATAATAGGTATATTATGAGTGGTATTTTGATGAATCAGAATTCAGTTTTAAATAACCCAAAAAAAAGTCAATCAAATATTCTCACCACACACAAAACTAGAATATATGGATACCGTATGGCTAAAGCGGAATTGGAAAAAGAAAGGGCATTAGAAACCCCCAAGTCAAAAATTACCAAGAAAGCTGGAGTTGCTGAGACGACCAGTTCAAAATCTAAAGAAGACAGAAAGCTTTATGATGCGCACGAAAAAGACAATATGGACGATATAGAGAACATATCAACGCCCGAATCTCTTAGATCACAAATGCGTAATAGAGTAAATCAGATTGGTTCTATGCTAACAAGTTATCGTTTACAGGGTTCCAAGGAGAAGTCAAAAGGTGTTGCATTTATAACGCCCTCAATACGTACTCATGAGTATGATAATAATGTCGCCCTTCCTGTTCCAATACAAAATACAAACCAAACGGCACTAAGCAAGAGCAAAAAATCTTTGGATGGTAAAGATTTGCCAAAGATACAACAATATTCCGGACAGGAGTACAAAAACTGGCCAAGGTATGGAAATTGGCCAGGGTATGAAAACTCACCAGTAAATAACAGTTCCCAAGTATTTGTAAACAATCCAGGATTTGGCAATTTTCAAAGGTCCCAAGGACATCAAAATCTTACAGACGCCTTCCAACCACCATCAGACTTCGGAAACCAGCTTCCTGTGGGAACTAATCAATTCTTCATGGCATCTAGCACACCATCAGATTTTGAAGCGTTACCGGAATCTAACCCACCACCAGGATTTGGATGCACTCAATCGTCTAAACCACCACAAGGTTTTGGAGTCTCCCGGGCATCTGAATTTGGATTCCCTCAGGAATACAGGCCTACGCAAGGATTTGGAGTCTCTATGGCGTCTAGTAGACCACAAGGATTTGAAGTCTCCCAGGGATGTAGAGCACCACCTGGATTGAGATACCCTCAGGAATACAGCCCTACGCAAGGATTTAGAGCGTCTATGGCGTCTAGCACATCATCTCATTTCAGAGTATGTCCGGAATCTAACCAACCACCAGGATTTGGATTTTCTCAAGCGTCTAAACCACCACAAGGTTTTGAAGTCTCCCAGGGATGTAGTACACCACCTCGATTTGGATTCCCTCAGGAACACAGGTCTTCGCAAGAATTTGGAGTCTCTATGGCGTCTAGTAGACCACAAGGGTCCGGAGTCTCCCAGGTATATTTAACACCACCTGGATATGGAATTCCTCGGGAATACAGGCCAACGCAAGGAGCCTTTGTGGCATCTAGCATACCATCACATTTTGAGTCTAACCCACCGCCAGGATTCGGATTTTCTGTGGCGTCTCACCCACCACCAGGATTTGGAGTCACTCAGGATTCTAATCCATCAGAAGGGTTCTCCCAGGCATCTAATGCACCTCTAATATTTGTGGTTCCTCCAGGATTTAATCTACTGCCAGTGTCTAATACACTGCAAGGGTCTAATATGGGATCTTGTACTCAGGAGTCTAATCCACTTCCAAGGTTTGGAGTAGCTGCGGAGTCAAGTTCACCTCCAAGGTTTATTAACTCTCTAAGTTGTCGCGTGTACCCAGGGTGTGAAAGTGCTTCAAGAAATGCTCCACGTGATCCACATCAAGGATTACGTATTTCTCCTGGTTGTAACATACCGTCGGTAATGAATTCTCATAGTGAACCAAATGTATCCTGGAACACGCAACCTCAACTTCAGACTTATAATCCTTACACAAACTTGTGGAAGGCTATAGATCCCTATACGATATCAAAACCAGATGTTGTTCAGAACACCGGTTTGCTATCAGGAAATCTCATGTTGCCAGGTTCAAGCAGCGTACCACAGTTCATTAACCCAATACCTTCGCCATTTTGTCCTGATTTTAGTAACTTTACTATAAGGTGGGAAGAACCAAGTAAGGTATTGCCACTTCCATCCACTCAACAGCAAATCAAACAGAACAGACAAACGGGAAGTCCATCACTTAGCTACCAACCAACCAACCTCCAACATAGCCATCAGCAACTAGAGACAACCAATTCTCAACCTACCTATCAGCAACCAGCAACCGCGAACCACCAACCGAGCAACCAGCAGCCTAGCAACCAGCAACCAGCGCCTGCGGGTCCAGTCCCAGATTTACGGGAACATTCTGATAACAGGAATAAACTTTGGAGCAAAGGACTCTATGCAAATATTTCTAGGAAAAAATCTTCTGCTTCTTCTTTTCGTGTGGGACACCGAGTCGTCCACCGACCCCATGAACCTGCTGCTAAGGGTCAAATTAATCCTATAAGTAAAGGAACAGTTCAGAAAACCGCAAAAATAACTCAGAAGGTAAAAGATTCGAGTGACAAACAAAACTGATCGTAATTTGATTCCGTGTCAACGTTTAACGCTTTTGAAAGGTTCTTTTTGCATAAAAATGTTAGGTATAACATAGGTTGGCACAATGTACATTGAACTAATGATACTTACGCATAAAAATAGTAGGCATAACACGTTCATCATAATTTATTAACCTAACCTAACCTATGAAATAACCTAGTCAATAAAAATATTAAACTGGCTTACATTTGCTGCCATTGAAATTGCAAAAAAATGTTAGACATAAATAAACTGTATTATGCCAAGATAAATATTATGCGAAAAAATATTTATGGCAAAGATATAATAGGGGGAAAGAATTATGCGAAACATGTTATGCTAAAACATATTAGTGGAAAAAACATTATGCTAACGAAAGGGATCCCTTTTAAAAACTACAGGTGATGTTATGATTTACATTCAAATATTGTGGAGCAAAACCAGGAAAAACTAGACTTGGACAGAAACCTACATACATAAATATAGTACGCCTTTATCCCTTGCGGGGTAGGCAGAGCGCTAACCGATGTAAAATAACGGTCGCCAGCACCATGGCTGATAAATTGAGGGCTGTTCCAGGTGATTCGTGCATTACTAAAGTGACAGGTTGTCAGCCAGTCGTTTAAAAATAATGCAACACACATGAAACCCTCGAGTCCCTTAGTTGCCTTTTACGACTCCCGCGGGAAAGAAATGGGGTGATGCTATTCTAAGCCGGCATCACACGGCAGGACAGAAACCTGATATTTAAAATAATACACACATACATACATATGTCACGCCTTTATCCCTTGCGGGGTTGGCAGAGCGTTAACAGCCGTAAGAATACGGTCGATATCGCCACGTCTGACATTTTTGAGGATTGTTTTCCAAGATTGTTTCAGAAAATGTGTATCGCTATAGTGATAGGTTGTCAGCCTGTCGCCTAAAAATTGTATACTCTTGAGTCCCTGAGTCGCCTTTTACGACACCCGCGGGACGGATGTGGGGTGATGCTATTCTAAACCGGCATCACACGGCATTTAAAGATCTACATAACATTATCGAACTACGAATATAATTAGTGCTCTTTACACAACCATGTCAGAAGCCTGCTACTTGTAGTATGAACAATTCTGACACTAGGGTTCATCGGGTCGTTTGACGACTCGGTGTCCCACACGAAAAGAAAGAAGTGCTCCTAGTCTCAAATCGTTTGTGAAACTCTTTTTGTACAATCATTAAGGTAGTTTTAAATTCAGCACAAGAAACTTGAAAATAAGAATATTTGTAACGAATATTGCAGTTATACAGGGTGTAAAAAATTAGCGAACGAATATTTTAAGGAGTGAACCAGTCTATGAAACTGAACAACTTTCCCCAAGAAACATAGATTGAAATATGAAATAAATTATTGGACCTCCCATACAAAATGGGGAAAGTCGCTCAGTTTCATGGACTGGTTCACCCGTTAATATATTTGAAACTATTTTTTTTACACTCTGTATAACAACTATAAAATTATCATAGCATTTACTGTGAGTAAGTACTAATAAAATAAAATGTAAAACAAAAGAAGGTGATAATTTTATTCACTTTATTTGATTCTCAAGCAACTTAACGGATAACATTAAACTTATAAAAATACCGGATGTAAGGACAGCCTTTCGAATACTGATAGGGTGCATGCAGACAACGAAACTGAACAACTTTCCCCTAGGAACATTATGTCTGATAAACGACAAAAAAATGTTCGACCTCCCATACAAAGTCGCGATTAGCTGGCTGCATTTGCTATGGGAAACAAAAATTTTTTTGACGTTGCCTGAAAATTGTTTAGTTTTATGGGCTGAATGCACCTCGTCAGCATTCGGAGGGCTGTCCCTAACTCCCTGTATAATAATTAGTAGAAAAACAACTACATACATACATATATCACGCGTTTATCCCTTGCGGGGTAGGCAGTGCGTTAACGACCATAAGAATACGGTCGCTATCGCCACGTCTGACATTTTTGAGGATTGATTTCCAAGGTTGTTCTAGAAAACATGTGTATCACTATAGTGACAGGTTGTCAGCCTGTCGCCTAAAAATTGTAATACACCAATACCCTCGAGTCCCTTAGTCGCCTCTTACGACACCCGTGGGAAGGATGTGGGGTGATGCTATTCTAAGCCAATTCCCTACTGACGCGCTATATCTGGAGGCACAGATTCTTCGTGTAAGGCAGCTTTATATTCTGAGCTTGTATGGCTGTACATAAACAGGTTACCTCATCTGGGGTTAAAGAGAAAATTGACGGAAAGAAAATCCACAGATTTCCTATTAAACCAGTTAAAACACAATTTGCTGGGAGATTTTCTGATTTTGCCTTTCCATTTATATATAATAAAGCAGTTAAATGCTGCGACTTTCATACTTTCAAAACTAAAGAGGCTAAAATTAAACTACGGAAATGGTTGGCTGGCGTGAACTATGACGTGACGGAGTCACTCATACCAAGTTGAACTTTTGCTGTATGACACACACACTAGTACACGTTTACTTTTATTTTCACTCACAAACACAGAGTCACATACACACGAATTGTTTAGCTAAGCCTCAGCTAAGCGCATAAATTTCGTGCAATAAGTAAAAATTTTACTTCTCTTGGTTTCCCAAGATACAGGCTGCGTCCTAGTTTGGGAACCTCTGGAAATTATCTTGTAACTAAATCTGTATGGTAAATAAATAATTTTTCATTTTCATTTTTATTTTACTAAATGACAATATTTCGAAGTTTTTATTTGGAAATCGCCATCATTATTACAACTAGTAGTTTTTGAAGTCTTTAAAATATGGTCGTTCGAATAGGCCATATTTTCTTTGTTGACATGGCCTTTAGTATGGGTTTGACAGCTGTCAAATATGGGCTATTCGAACGACCATACTTTAGTGTTAAATGAGATGTTCGAAATTCAAATCACTTTTATCCACATGTTGAGAAATGTGATTTGAATTTCGAACGACGGATAAAGACGACCTTTGCCCAATGAATTTAAGTTACATTCGAATAACCTATACGTACATTCGTAGAAACCTACATACATACACATATCACGCCTTCTTCTTCTTCTTCTTAGCGTGTCGATGGCAGACACTACACCGTCGTAGCCCAGAACTTGGCCACATTGACAGCGCTGGCAGACGCTGTCATAAGATCGTCCTTTGTCTGCACCTGCGTGTTGGGGCACGCCGGACACGATATTAGGTGGTCCATCGTTTGGACTGCACCACACAAACAGCTTACGTCGGCCGGCACCCTCCAAGAAGCCCCACTTGGCCATGTTTTCCTTGCTATCCCTTGCGGGGTAGGTAGAGCGTTAACGGCCGTAAGAATACTGTCGCTATCGCCATGTCCGACATTTAGTGGGTAAAGGTCGCCTTTATCCGTCGTTCAAAATTCAAATCACATTTCTCTACACCTGTATAGGATAGAAACTCACGATTCTGGAAGGTGCATTCTTAGCGACGTTTCTGCTGACCACCGCTGGAAGATCAGAGATAGAGCATTGGTTGAAGATGTGCTCGGTTGTCGTCCCTTTAGCCATACCTTGGATAGCCTGCAATCATAATACCATTCATCATTCTCCTGGCCTTATCCCGTTCTCTGTCGGGGTCGGCTACCTAACCTATTTGACACGGAACCATGTTTATACACAGAGCGACTGCTATCTAACCTCTAAGTTTCACATTCAAATATAATTTGAATTTAAATTTTATTTGAATCAATCTAAGATCGATCTCAGAATTTTAAACTATCGTGGTGGTTTACAATAGTTATGATTTTAACGGGTACCGTAAACCGGGGTGTATAGGGATGCAGGGCTGAATATGGATAAAACTGGGAATGAACTTTTCTACTGATGAATTGTACAAAAAGCCTATCCTCTCGGTGTAAAATAATTTGTTTTTCATAGTAGAATATATTTCTTACAAAATGGCAACACTTGGAAAACGTGTAAATGACATTAAGTTGTATATAAGTTCTTTTCAAAAAGTGGTCTTCAAATTGGCGGTTTGAACAGTGCAGAAAACTCATTCTAAAAGTGGAATTTATGGTGCTTTAAGGTATGTAAATCGTTTAACATTACGTGAAAAATATTAGATCAACCATACAAATGCGGGTGAACAGGTAAAACTTGTCTCCGAAAAAACACGAATTTCTTATAACGCGGTATAATAGGGAAAGTTTTGTACTTAATAGGGACGAGAAAGGGGTGAATAGGAACGACCAGGCATATTCTCATTGATGAGGGAACTGGTGAGTGGCACCAAAAAACTCATTGATCTGATGATAATATATTTTTCTCAATTTTTTTATTGGAAGTATAGACCTTTAATTCCTTAAGCAAAGTCGCAAAATGGTTCTAATTATTACAGATATTTTTAAATTATTTTTTAAAACGACGTTCTCTCGATTCCGTAGGTGGTGTCCAACCCTACTTTACAAAGCGAAACTGAAATAAGTCCTGTGTTTTGTTCAAACTTACATAAAGTTTATTTACATATTGTTGCATAGTGATTTTAAGTATCTTATGGTGCCATTTTAAGGTCATTAATTCATTATTTAACCATAGACAATTCCGTTTAAACATTGGTGTCACAAACTACTCTCATATCCGAACGCACCCTTTATGGTGCTTGTCAATTCAAGGCACGTTGCAAATTCAAGGAAATCGGCACAAGAAGGTAAGTCATTTTCATTTCAGATCCGTAATTTTGTTTCATGATTTTGTCATAACTTTCATTGCGATTTTCTCTTATCATGTGTAAATGTAAGTTTTTCTTTTAATGCAATATGATGTACCACTCCTAAATGAAAGTCATTGTGTGTAACAATCGTAGTTGCTTGCTTTAAGTTTGCCACAAAGCTAAAAAATATGCTTTGGTTATCAGATCCCTCATATCAGATCCACCACTTTCCGTCATCTTGGCAATGACGGATCTGATAAGGTGATGATGGAATTAAGAGAATCGATAAATGTGGGACTTAATCGGTGCCCACAGTTTGGCAGTTCGTATAACAAAACTTTTTTCTGCGCAAAATACATCTTTGGGATGGTGTATGTACTTGTGGGAGGTAGAAATGAATAGTATGTATTAGTATGTATTAGCCATACTTGTATTATAAGTTCCAAAGTAACTCTGTCTGTCAGTCTGTCTGTCTGCGACGCTTTCACCGCCAAACCACTGCACCGATCATCATGAAGTTTCACACAGAGATTAGTAAGATACTGAGAACGAACATAGGCTTCTCCTTGTTACCACTCGAGGGTCTGAAGTACATTAAGTAGACCACCAGGCACACCACCAGGAGTCCACCTAAAGTATTAGAGATACAGATATGGTACAGTGGCTTATAGGAGTTACCTGACCCCTCGCACAATTGGTAGATTCGTAGGTAATTTCGTTCTTATTGTTATCGTAACAAAGAATATATTCAATTGCGGGTATAAGTGTGGTTTGGATTAAAAAATAAACAGAAGAGGGCGCCACTGAACTGTGAATAGCCGAATACTGCTTGCTAATATTTAGCAGGGAAACGCATCCTTATGTTGTGAGCATACGGGTGATTATCAGCTTAGCCTATTTGTTTACAACTAGCTTGTCTAGCAAGTGTCCCCTAATTTCACAATTCATTGACATGTAGATGTGGTGTAGTGGCCAGAGTGTCGGGCAAAGATTATAAGTAACGAAGAACATGGCTCGATACTCACTAGGGTTATTTTATTTTGTTTTTATTTTGAAATCAAATAAATGTTTGTGAGGTATACTAATATATATTTTAATATATTTATAAATTAAAATCAATAAATCTTGCAAAAAAAGAGTTTATTACCAAAATAAGCAGATACTTTGTTAAAAGTAAATACCTACTTACCTGATATGCCTAATAGGCATACTTTAATTGGATGGATATCTTATAGTTGTATTGTAGTTGACTTATTTTGATAGAATTAAACTACTTCATAAAAATCTTGTATACAGTTAATAATATGCAGTGAATCAACATGTTATATTTCATTATATAACAATAACATCACTACTAATATTATGTAAATCAAATTTAATAGATTAAGCAGGTAGGTATTTACATTTAAACATTTTGTATACAAAATAATGCTGATAAATAAAACTACATCAGACAAATAAACTAGTTAGGTATCTACCTAAGTTTATGGTATTTAATAACGTAGCGATCCACCTGATTTGTCGACGATTTGCTGCAGACGACCAGGCATACCATTTACCATGTTCCAGCAGTATTCACGTCCTCTCATGAAATCCCAGGTTGATGTTACGACTGCAGCCAAATTCTCTTTATTTCGCACTTCAGAAGGGTCCCAGTTAAGGGTCATCAGACCCCATAAAGAATTTTGAAATAAAGAATTTTTATTTTTATTTTATTTTTATTTATAAGTTATGTAATACAGTGCAAACATAATTTATAACTTTTATAATTTTACAAACAACCTGTCCATTTTAAAATTACTAACTAATTGTACCTAATAAGGTTGCCATTGTTTTTGTGTTACCACATGTTACTAACAAATATGGGGCTAGTACCCTGAAATAAAGAATTTTTATTTTTATTTTATTTTTTTTATTTATTATAAATTGTCTATGGGGTTAAGGTCGGGACTTTTGGAAGGCCAATCTATGACATGAACGCCTTCTTGCTCCTCTAGCCATTGACGAACAATGTGTGCACGATGGATAGAGCAATTATCTTGGACAAAATAAATTTCTTGTGTTGGGTAGGCGATACGCACTGATGGCAACATAACATCCCTGAGTATTTCTCTATATTCACGGCTATTAAAGTGTGCACCCACCTCTATCAGCTCACCAGGTCCCATGGACGACATCCAGCCCCAATAGCCTAAAGAAATTCTCCCACTGGTTCTACAAGGTAACATGCAAGATTCTTCATATCGTTGTCCTTTCCTTCGCCATAAGATTTGTTTCCCATCTTTATCAGATTTAAATACCTTCTCGTCTGTGAAAATCACAACATTATTAATCCAATCAAAATTGAGATAGGTTTGTGCAAATTGAACTCTTGCTTGGCGGTGAGCAGATGATAACTTAATCTTCCGGGTTGGTTTATACGTTTTAAATCCAGCGGCGTGCACATGATGTCTAACTGTTTGCACAGAAATTCCGTGGTTTACTGCAGTGGATAGTGTAGTTGCAAATGGGTGCTCCTGATGCCGTGCAACAATGGCCCGATGACGCTCCGATTGATCAGTAAACATTATGGGTTTTGGTCCAGACCGGTTTCGCTGCACACTCCCTGTTTCACCGTAACGGCGTATCCAAAGCTTTACAGTATTCCTCTGTAAAAAAGAATGGACGAATAAATATTTTTTATCACTTTAATTACTATATATTATTTTTATAGCATAAATAACAATACCCAACAAAGATTACAATTACAACACAAAAGATAACGATTACAATTACACAATACAAACCTTCCTTAGGTTTAATGGCACTAAGAATAGGCAAAAATGTATAAGCTTCATGTATAGTAAAATAAATAAATAAAATAAGATTATAGTAAATAACGGTTCTTATATAGAAACCACTTACCGCTATATTGAGATCACGAGCAATCTTTTTAATGGGAGTATTCTCTTCATGCAAAAATATAATCTTATACTTTTGGTAATCGGTCAACCACGACATGATTCACAAGACCAATAAATAGAAAGAAACAACCCGAATGCAAATAATAAATGCAAATTGATAACGCAAATAGTCACTGCCGAAACGTAGACTGATCTTATTTCATTTTATTCAAGTCTTTTTGCATCAAAAGATCTACCTACCCACATTTAAACATATGATAGAATATGAGTAAAGACGCAAAATAAGGTGTGGAAGAAGGCTATGCAAAAATTTACCATTATGTTTGTCGGGGAAGTTGGTGTAGCGGTATGTTAAGCGCTCATGATAACCGAGGAGCCGAGTTCGATTCCCAGCACATTACAACACAAGTATATTGCTTTTTTTCTTTTTCCAAGTCTGATTTGAGTATTCGAATGTTTATTTTAAATCACTGGGGGTCAGGTAACAGCTATCACCGACTGTACTAAAGCAGAAGTTGTTCAGCTTGATGGGGAGCTTCTACTGGCCTATATAGTTTTAAGGTTTGGAGTACCTGATGTAAACTACCAGATGCACCACGAGGAGCCCACCTAAACTGTAAGAGATACAGATATGGCACCAATTTAAAAGTTGTTCAGCTTGATGGGTATCTTCTGTTGGCATATATACTTGGAAGGTTTAGAATACCTGAAGTAGACCACCAGGTGCACCACCAAGAGCCCACCTAAACTGTAGGAGATACAGATATGGTATTAAAGCAGAAGTTGTTCAGCGTGATAGGTAGCTTCTGCTGGCCTTCAAACTATAATAGTTTGAAGGTTTGGAGTATCTGATATAGACCACCAGGTGCACCACAAGGAGCCCACCTAAACTTTAGGAGATACAGATATGGTATTAAAGCAGAAGTTGTTCAGCTTGATAGGTAGCTTCAGATATTTTAATTTTTGCTTTCCAGATATTTTATTACATGATAACTGATCATAAATACGATAAGAAGATACCAACTCATCTTAGGATCATCTGTCCTATAATCATTGACAGCAGTTAGTGGTCAGGGCACGTTTCAAGAGGTTCCTAGATAATATTGTATGAAACGAATTAAACACAGCGGCACGGTGCTGCACTCGTGGCACATACGTCACATAGCTGCGGAGTATATTAAATTGCATACATTTTTTTCCCTTGTATGAGCAAGTCCGCGTAGCCACTATAATTCAACCTTACTGAGGAGTAAATTTAGAAGTTTTAGTTTTGCTTGTTCTATTTTAATTATTGAAATGTGATTATAATTACCACAAATAATTCAAAATAAATATTAAAATTTAAATAAACATAAAATCTTTCATTTCATTTTATATACATTTCCTTACATATTTACTTCTATATATTTATATTTTATTAAATATAAGCGTACAAAAGCCACGTCCGACAGAAGCACTATGACATTTTATCAGATCCGACACCGAAATAGTGGGCATATTTATCAGATCCGTCCCCGAGACAGAGGGACTCAATTTTCTGTATGAAAATCCAATTATAACTCAAAACAGATTTGTAATTTTTCTTTACAACACAAAACTTAATGTGTATGTATATATACTTCTTGTCAATACTAATAAACAAGGCCACTAGAATCATATTTGTAAGTTTCCGTCATAAACCGAAATCAGTTCTCTTGATTCCATCACAGCAAATAGTGGGCTAGCTATAACTTTGTAATTATTCGTCCAAAAAGTGGGCCTTTCACATAATCTTATCTGTATTCCTCTAAAGAATGACCCCATGTGCCCAAAATACCAAAAAAATCAATTTGAAAAATGATGACGGAATTATCAAGAGAACGCGTTTCGAAGAGAACAAGCCACCAATGGGTCAATAGGCACGACTTAGTGACTAAATAGAGACGAACAGTTGGTAATTAGGAACGGTAAAGTTTGAATAGAGACAGGGTTGTCACCAACGTTGTAAAATCACAAAAAATCGAAACTTTGCATCCTATAATGTAGGTCGTACTAAAAACGTTGACATTTTGCTTTCTTTCTTTCTTCGTATGGGTTGTAAGGTCAATCGACCCCACAAGCCCTGGTGTCAGAGTTTCTTACGGCCTCTGACAGGGTTCTCATTAATAATAATAAGGGACCGACGGTTTTATGTGCCCTCCGAAGCACGGAATCATCTTCCTTTTCAGACAATCAAGTGATTCAGGTGATTTTGCTTCTTTGGCATTTTGCAACTTTGACATTTTGAGACTTTGACAATTGGCGATTACTGAAGGCATAGATTGGCAGATTCTTTCGATCCTAGAATCTATTGACCCCAGAATAATTTGACAACCAAAGTAAGTACTTTCATTACAAGAATAGAGAAGGTTACAAAATGTTGGAGTAGCAAAATGTCAATGTATCAAATTGACAGAATGGCAAACGGTTACATTACAAGCCAAAAAATGTCATAATAGAAAAATTACAGGAGTAATATGACAGAAAATCAAAACGTTATTGTTTTCTTACTTTGACACTCTGACATTTTGTAAATTCGACATTTTGCAACATGAACAATGCTACGCTGACATTTTGCTACTCTGCTATTTTGTGTTCTTTTTCTAATTGCAATTTTTTTCGCATTTTGCTAATGTAGTTAGGTATCCAGGTCAGGTTTTTCTAAGGTGGTTAGTTTTTTATGCGTGAATACCTATGCGATTTCTGCAATCAAGCGAATCTGCCATCAAAAGATCCTGCGATCGAAGGAATCTGCCGTTGATAGTTAAAATGCCATTGACACGAGAAGAAGAAGAAAAAGAAAATGCCTATATTATCCATCCAATTATTATTTTTGTGAGAGTGACAACCCTTGCCCAAAATCCCTATTCACCCATATGGCATCCCTAATAACCCCCGCTGCAGTTTGAATAGGGATAGTGTGTTTTTGTTAAAAAATATGCTTTCTTTTTGATTTAATATTTGACAAATATGCATATTTTTAATATTCATGAAGCCGGAGAAGTTTTAAGCATATTCTAAAGGGTAAGACAAAGGAAAATATTAGAGTTATTCTGTTCCAAACTTCAAAACCGCCCCAATTTACCCCAGTTTACGGTACCAACCAACTTAATTTTTTTTTCGAGTTTCCGATGTTTTGACGCTGTTTCAAGCATCATGATCACAGGTAAACAGTTTATAAAGAAAAAGTATGAATATCGATCTCAGAGTTCGCGGTGACGACCGATGCGACGCGGTGGTGGTAATGCGAGTGACTGCCACGCATAGGTTCCGTGTTTTATTCTCGGTGGGTCACTCACAAAGTCACTATCACTTTGTGAATTTGTTCCCAGTCTGGTTAGGACATTGTGAGCTAAAACACCTGATTGTCCGTAAGTAAGATGGTTCGGTGTTTCGGATGGCACGTTAAGCCGTAGGTCCCGGTTGCTGTCTATGATCACTTAGACGGCGGTCGTTACACAACAATGTCAGAAGCCTGCTACTTGTAGAAGGCAGTTGAAGCATTCTGCCACTAGGATTCATCGGGTCGTTGGACGACTCGGTGTCCCACACGAAAAGAGAGTTTACCTGCGCCACAGCGTTCCTCGCATGTTGCATGTGATGGGACTCCTCTTTCTCCAGATGGCGCTTCAGATGCTCAATCTCCGAGGATATACCGAATTTCTCCTTCTCCAGTTTTAGATTCGCTTGTTTGAGAGCCTGAAATAACGGGACAAGAAAAAATCTAACGAAAATATCATCCTAAAATGCTTGACAATATATGTATATAAGGTGTAAAAATATTAGCTGCAAAATACTTTAACGGGTGAACCAGCCCATGACACTGAACAATTTTCCTAAAGAAACATAGGTCGAAATATGAGATATTTTTTTTGGATCTCCCATACAAATTGACTAGGTCGGTTGGTAATTATGGGGAGATTCGATTTTTTTTTTTCATATTTCGACCTACTATGTTCCTTGGGGAAAGTTGTTCAGTTTCATGGGCTGGTTCACCCCTTAAAATAATTGCAGCTAATATTTTTACATTCTGTATCTAGAATATCCTTGTCGCACATTGGTGAATTTCTTATTTCTATCCTGCTCTATGATGACGTCAGCGATGACACTTTTATAGATTGACGGATCATCTATCAAGTTCAGTGCACATTGCCACAGATAAACTTTGCACAGTAAAACGCCTGTCTGTGAAAAATCGCTGCGAAGCAGTTCCATCATTAACACCAGTGCCACCTACTAGGTTTTTAGAGTAACTGATGTATTTTGTTATCTTGTTATGCCGTGTGATGCCGGTTTAGAATAGCATCACCCGACATCCTTCCCGCGGGTGTCGTAAGAGGCGACAAAGGGACTCTAGAATGAATATTGGTGTATCACAATTTTTAGGGGACAGACTGACACCTGTCACTATGGTGATACACATGTTTTGTGAAACAACCTTGGAAAACAATCCTCAAAAATGTCAAACGTGGCGATAGCGACCGTATTCTTACGGCTGTTAACGCTCTGCCTACCCCGTAAGGGATAAAGACGTGATATATGTAATATGTATGTTATCCTTATCATCATTCTCCTTGACTTATCCCGTTCTCTGTCTATCTAACCTAGGAGATTTGACGTGGAACCAAGTTTTTACACAGGGGCTTACCTGTAACCCGAAGGCTTACCTGGCCTATCATGTCACCATAATCTGGATTCCTGGATTAGTTCTTAAATTTTGACAGTTATAAGGCGTCTCTAGTAGCTAGCAACACGAATAAAATTTTGCTCTGTCGTCCATTGACTGCAGGTCTACTTACATTAGTCTCTAAACTATTCCTTCTCTAACCAGCCTAACCTGATACCTTGAATTTGTCCTTCTTATCGGCATGGCAGTCCTCTATCCTCCGCTTCAGCTTCCGTCGGAGCTCGTCCAGCATGCTGGTGAAGGTCGCGCGGTTGGACTCCAGCTCCACACGTTGTTGGACCACCTGGTTGATTGAGGTCAGAAGTTTGATGCCTGTGGAGGGAAAAGGCTCGATGAATAAAAAACTTTTTAGTTCGGCTTCCCTACGTAGTAGAAAATTCGGTATTCGGCATGTTCAGTAACTTAAGCGAATATTCTGTTAAAAATGCCGAGTATTTAGCCGAATAAAAATAAAAAGGCAGTTTTTAAATTTATTTATTGAAACTATTTACGTCAGAAAAAAGAGTAAAGCTTTTTTGTTACTGTAATAAAACTTTACCCCGCTAGGGATATAGGCGTGATTTGTGTATGTATGTATAAAACTTACCTTATTTTATGTCAAGTTAGAAGGGTAGCAAGCGAAGAGGTACAGTGCTAATCTGCAATCTTAGCGACACAGGTAACGGCTTCCGGGTTTTGTATGGATATCAATTACTACCGAATTTTTTGGCCGAATATTCGGTTTTGCAAACTTTTTACCGAATATTCGTCCGTACATTCGCTTTCGGTGAAAACTATGTCCGGCCCATTATTAGTTTGTACTCACGCTGTTCATTGAGCTTCAACCGTTGAGCGGCTGGCTGGTAGGGCCCCGTCTCAGGACTAGGGGCCCCGGAGTCCTGCCCTGGGAAGGACTGGGGGCCCCCGTAGCTGTCGTCCGACTCTGGTGATTCCTGCGAAAAATGCACGTCAGAAGCTTACTATTAACTCGTAGCTATTAACCATAGCCTGTGCTGTGACGTTTGACAGATCCGTACTAAAAGAATGCCGAAAAGATTATTGCCGAGGTACTTACCTAACTATGCATTTTTCTATGGAAGACCCATTTTTTTGCGATTTCGCATGTGGCCCCATAGAAAATGAGAGAATTCACCTCACACTCCGTAATGAGACTATACGCAAAAAGACCATAGTTAACAAATATAGTCCAAAAGCGTAGAAAACTGAAGTGTCAGTGAGCTGGTCACATCTGTCATAGAACCGATGGCCGGTGGAGGTCAGTTTTCGAGTGGAAACCACGCCTCGACAAGCGTACCGTTGGACGCCCTCCGGCCAGATGGACCGGGCTGGTAGCGACTAGATGGCGAAAGCGGGAGATCGTTCATTGTGGCGTATCCTGTGGGAGGCCTATGACAGTGTGGCCTATGTCACTGCTATAGGCTGTGATGATGATGCGATCTTACATTACATTCACTCACCCTCTGCTTGTATTTGGGCAGATCTTCGCTGGTGAACCGCACGGTGTGGTGCGGTGTCCGCGGCAACTTGTGGCCACCCGGGTGCATCATCTTCAAAGCCATGGTCACACTAGTCTGCTTATTCTACCTATAATGGAACAGTCACGTAATTACGTATAAGAAAAATTATTGTATGTACTTACAAAGAAACAGTCTAGCGGCCCGCCTGTCGCCCACTAGCTCATTTTTTTACCTACTTTACTATCATTAGCTTTCCGCGTCTGTCCCTATCTTTTGATACATTGTTTTAGTATAGATGTATAGATTTAAGAGAAACGTTTATAGGTGTAATACCTACATGCCGGGGAGTTGTATTTATTTCCACGTGAAAACGCGGCGGGTAATACGTGAATTCATTTATAGTTCTAAATATAGCATCAGCCGAAACGCATCACACAGTAGGTAGTAGCGAAGCAAAACACTGTATTTTCAATATTTTTTACATTATTCTTTGAATGGGGTGATGCTATTTCTAAGCACACGGCAAAATAACGAATAACTTGCTATATATGACTGCCGAAATGCGTCAGACAGCAGTACCAAAGCGGAACTGCAGTGTTGCGCTACATTTTCCATTTTGTTGTCAAGTTGAGGGTTTGTTGGTAGGAACGAATATCATTCGTTGGCACGCAAGCTTTTATCAACTCTATACAGGGCCTTAGGGCCGGCTTAGAATAGCATCACCCCATGTTTTTCGCACGGTGGTCGTAAGAGGGCGACTAAGGGACTCGAGGGTTTAAGTGTATTACATAATTTTAGACGACATTGATACCGTATTTTTACAGCAGCTCTGCCTACCCCGCAAAGGATAAAGGCGTGATGTGTGTGAGTGTGTGGGTAAGAATACTTCTTAGTTTTTTTTTTGCCGATTTTCAATTGTGCATAGATGGCGCTAAGCTCAACCGAAAAAAAATATTTCTAAGGAAGGATGCTATGAAAAAGGGGCAAGAACTTTTCATTTTTGATTTCATTTTTATTCGTTTGTAAAAGACACAACGCAAAGATTTTTCGACTCAATATAGAGTCTTAACATCAAGGAGATAAATGATGCTCTTTGATAGAGAGAGAAGATAATTGAGGCTGATTTAACACCTTGTATAAACTGTACCATACCATAAAAATATCCACACAACAGTAGGCATAGACTCAACCATATATAAAAAATATATATATCCTGGACAATTCACGCAGCGCACATCTAGCCCCAAACTAAGCAAAGCTTGTACTATGGGAACTAGATAGCTGATATACTAATACATGTATACTTTATTTTTGTTAATAAATACATATATACATAGAAAACACCCAGACTCAACACAAATATTTGAAAATTAACTTAACAAATATTTGTGTCCGGTGGGGATCGAACCCACGACCCTCGGCGTAGAAGGCAGGCATACTATCCGCTACGCCATCGGGACAGTCAAATATCAGAGGCGTGATACTAGTAGTAGGCGGTTGAAAATGTAAAACCAGGGTTTACCGGGTCGTTGAACGACTCGGCATCCCTTACGGAAAGAGAGACAGTCTGGGCTTTATTACACCGACGTACTTCGATAACTTTGGTGGTTCATCCTGAGTCTTACAAGGAAGGAGTTCGTATTCAACCCAATCGGATGGTCGACTGGTAGATAATGCCATTGCATTGGGATTAAGTCCGCCCATGCACCCATTTGCCGCGTGATGCCCGCTTAGGGTAGCATACATACATACATACATGTCAGGCCTTTATCCCTTGCGGGGTAGGCAGAACGTAAACGGCCGTAAGAATACGGTCGCTATTGCCACGTCAGACATTTTTGAGAATTGTTTTCCAAGGTTGTTTCAGAACACATGTGTATCACAATAGTGACAGGTTGTCAGCCAGTCGCCTAAATATTGTAATACACTAATACTCTCAATCCCTTAGTCGCCTCTTACGACACCCACGGGAAGAATGTGGGGTGATGCTATTCTAAGCCGGCATCACACGGCATCAACACCTTGACCTACTTATTTTTCCCGCAGTAAAACATATTATGTGTACCGTGTGATGCCGTCTTAGAATAGCATCACCCCACATTCTTCCCGTGGGTGTCGTAAGAGGCGACTAAGGGATTGAGAGTATTAGTGTATTACAATATTTAGGCGACTGGCTGACAACCTGTCACTATTGTGATACACATGTGTTCTGAAACAACCTTGGAAAACAATTCTCAAAAATGTCAGACGTGGCAATAGCGACCGTATTCTTACGGCCGTTAACGCTCTGCCTACCCCGCAAGGGATAAAGGCGTGACATGTATGTATAGCATCACCCCGATTTGTTCCCGTGGCACTTTAGGCGACATGCTGACAACCTGTCACTACTGGGATAAAATCATTTGAAAGGGCCCTCAATTTGTCAGTCATGGCGATAGCGACCGTTTTTCATGGCCGTTAACGCTCTGCCTACTCCGCAAGGGATAAAGGCGTGATTTGCCATGGGAATACTACAGTATTGACGTGTGATGCCGGCTTAGAATAGGATCACCCCATTTCTTTCCCGTGGGTGTCGTAGAAACTGACTAAGGGACTTGAAAAAGAAATGTGCATTGCAATTTTAGGCGACAGGCTGACAACTTGTCACTATAGTAATACACGACTTATCTGAAACGACCCACAAACATTTGTCAGACATGGCGATAGCGACCGCTTTTATAGCTGCTAACGCTCTGCCTGCCCCGCAAGGGATAAAGGCGTAATAAGTAAATGTAAAACATGTTATTCCTGCGGGAATCTACCAAAGTATAATTCTTCATCTTTTTCGAGTGGGACACCGAGTCGTCCAACGACCCAAAATACAATAAAATTCTCTTACCGTGTATTCGTGCAGTGCAGTCACAGGGCGGCCCGTTCTGAAACTACGTTTTGCATAATTTTCGTCAACCGAACGTAAACATCGGCCATGTACAGGCTGATCTTTTATACTTCTTGTTTTTGTTGTCGGGTTAATCGCAACTAGTGCCTCGTTTTTCGAAACTACAATTTACAATACTATAGGTGAAATTCGATGTACATTGTGTAGCGGGTCAAAAATCTTGGTTTTATAATGTCTCACCGGCTACGCAATGTACATCAAATTTCACCTGTAGAATTGTGGCCTGTAGTTTCGTTGCATAGACCATAGCGCCATAGGTAGGGACGGTGTAGGGCATTTCTACGGCAGGAGTAAATTTTTATCACCTCCGTGTGCAATTTTATTTTTAACATTTTATTGACTTTATAATACTGGAAAATTAGGAAAAAAGAATAGAAACATATTGATGCTTATTTGCCCTCATTTGCTTCAGTAAATCCTGAAATAATTAAATTTTAATTTCGAGTGTTCACGGAGTTGAGAAATGTGTTCACGGAGTTGAGAATGCACGTTTGTTTTAAGATTTTCATGAACTCATTCAAAGTGATTTATTGTTTTTTAAATGAATAAACAACATAAGACGAATTTCTCCCCATTTCCACTTGCAGATTCTAAAATAATCGAATTTGAATATTGACTGTTCACGGAGTTTAAAAATTTGTTTACAGAGTTGAGAATTTTTAAAGTGTTATTGTATTAAATATCAACCGATGGTGTAAAAGTTTAAATTCTTTGTTAATTCTGTATTTGTATTTTTTGAAGACAGTTGTGCGTGAAAATGATTTCTGATTTGGTTTTCGTGGATTGCTTTCATCAGTACTTCTGTCACAATTTTTACATAAATACATACATATATCACGCCTTTAAGGGATAACCTTTGCGGGGTAGGCAGAGCGTTAACGGCCGTAAGAATACGGTCGCCATCGCCACGTCTGACATTTTTGAGGATTGTTTTCGAAGGTTGTTTTAGAAATAATGTGTATCACTATAGTGACAGGTTGTCAGCCTGTCGCCTAAAAATTGTAATACACCAACACTCTCGAGTCCCATAGTCGCCTCTTACGACACCCGCGGGAAGGATGTGGGGCGATTCTATTCTAAGCCGGCATCACACGTCACAATTTTTGGTCATTTTAGATCTGAGTCTTTGGCTAATGGACGATTTAAGCGTACCCTGTTAATTTTAATGAAATAGGACTTGACCATCCGGAGGAGTCTGGTGCTGAGGAACAATGAGGAGTACGAGAAATATCCGAACAAGTGGATCATGCTGTTAAAAAGAAAATTTTTCGAAATTGCAGAAAATCGAAAATAAAATGTTAATTTAGCTGGCATCACTCGGCAAATCTAAATGTCATAAAATATTGTCAAAACCAGTGGCATAGTTTATACTACGACTGCTTTGCTTCAACACACTAGCAGTAAGTAGGTGTTACGTTATTTTCCAAAAATACACCTTTACAGCCACAACAGCTCACAGCTCGAAATGAGCTTCCCTTATTGGGGAGGTATTGCCATGTTTTCCACGCATGGTAGGTAGATTGGCGAGCATCAAATACGATGTTGCATTCACAGGGAACGCTGCCAGCTATTTTCTTGATGATTAACTTTTAGCCGCCTCTTACGACACCTACAGGTAGAATTGGAGTGATGCTATTCTACGCCGGTACCACACGACATCATTCTAATCACAGTTTTATAAAAAACTTCAACTCCGTGAACAAAATTCTCAACTCCATGAACAAATGCACACGGAGTTCAGATTCTCGGAGTTGAGAAAAAGCTGGTTTCTTTGAAATTTCTCTCTCACAGTAAAACTTTGTGCAAATCCAATTTTACCTATTTATTGGTATACTATCAAGGCACAAATTACACAAAGTAACAACCTTTTAGCTCTTATAGTTTCAAAAATATTCATGATCCGGAGTTGAGAAATTACCCTGCACCAAAGACGAAGCAAAATTTCTTACCTTTGAAAATGGTAAATTCCGGCTGCATGTCTCAGATTCACTGCACTCGCCTACTCGGACGCAACTGGCAGTTTATGTGAATCGAATAATGGTGTGCATATCGCGCGTGTTTACAGATGTGCGTAAGAGTTTGTGAGTGATACCGAATTTAGTCATAAGCTCGGGACAAATATTTAAAGTAACATAAGTGGTACAAAATAAAACATTATAGACATCTTGGTAATAAATAAGCCTTTGTCATATATCTATATACATGTGAACATAGGAACATTATTATAAATTCCGGAAATTATCGAATTACGGACCAATTTAGTTTCAATTCCGCCAAAGGGACAGGCCTAAATCAGGTAAATTTTGTGGTATTTTTTCAATTCGGTATATTTTTCAGAAGAAAGTAATATTAAATTAGTCATAATAATTATGCTCTCCAAATAGAACATACATTAAGGATTATGTGTTATTTTTTTGAGATTTTAGTTTATATGTTTAACACGATTTCTGGACCAGGACAAAAAAAACGGCGTCTCTGTAGAAATGCCCTGTAATGTAACGTAAACTTTGCAGGCGTGATCAGACCATGGAACTGAACAACTTTTTCTATGGCGGCTATGTTGGGGATACAAAACTTTTTTATTTTATTTCCCATACAAAGTCACTCAGCTGATCAGAAATTTGACACTAGAGTATATTGGGTTGTTGGACGACTCGGTGCCCCACACGAAAAGAGAAGAAAAGCAAAGCTTTCAAAATGCGAAGTTTTCGTTGCACCGTTTTAGTAAGTAAATTAAAAAGCGAAACGAGTTCAAAGAACGTGTACAAGTGCGAACCTCCTTTTTTTGTCGGTTAATTTAATATGCCTAAAACCTTCTTTCTGCGTTTTACATTATACTATTAAAGGAGAACGTAAACTTACCCGCACTGAACGAACCAAATTTTAGAATTCTTTAGTTATATGAAGTCCTATTAAACCTCGCACATTTGCCCGAACCGAATCGGTCGAATCCGGCAAATGTGCGAGGTTTCATAGGATTTCATTAAAGAATACTGAAATTCGGTTCATAAGGGTCTTCTACCAGTCAACTTTAGCTAAATCCATATGTTAGTTTATGTATGAAAAAAGGAGCACCCCGTACGTGCCCTAACCAGCCGTACTTGGTACGGTCAGGTCGCGCCGTAAAAAATAAAATCATAACCTTCTCTATATTTTGCCAATGATCTGTTTTGGATGGCGTTATGCATTATGCGCACAGATTAGAAAACGTAATACCTACTTAGTAAAAAAGAAAACGGTTTTATGTTAAGTCAGTTTACTGACGATAGTTAAATGTGACAACGTCATGAGAAAATTCTGATGAATAGTCGCATTTTTGAAAAGAAAAAAAATCTTACTTAGTTGGATCACAGAGAAAAACTAATATACTAACGTACAACAGAGAGTCAATCTCAGTACTATGATCGTTGCCACGATAACTCGCGCAAGAGCAGCGCCGGTGGCGCGAGCTCGGTACTAATTGCATTCTCACTTGTTCTCTTAACAGCGCTATAGATGGCGCTTGATGTCATTTGTTTTCTTAAGAGCGCAATTATAGATGCCGCTTGATAGACCAAGCGTATCGTCATAATTTGTATGAAAGTTTGTTGGATGGAATCATGTTTCTTAGTGGGTTAGCATGTAGCCAAGCGCTACGTCAATATCGTAGCGCCATCTACGACGCTACGTGCAGCGAAGTGACCCTAGCGACGACATAGGTCAAATTCGTTTTTGTCGGTCAAATTAGTCAAGTGCTTGTTTGGTCAAAATCTGCTTTCGTCAAGCCTAAGTACAGGCGTGGAAAAATGTAAGTTGACAATTATCAATTGTCAATTAAGAAGAAATAATTAGTTGCTTATCGATAATTTAGACACCTGTACAAAAGTGAGCATGACGAAAGCAGATTTTGACCAAACAAGCGTTTGACTAATGTAGCATTTAACGAAACAAGGGTTTGACCAAAAACGAATTTGACCTATGTCGTCGCTAGGGAAGTGACACCGGCCCCGCGGGGACTCATTTTCGTTAGCTATTGAACTGCATCGAAATGGAAATTAAGTCGGGCTCCAGCTCTGGACTCAGCTTGAAGAATATTCATTTTATAGGTCCCAATTCTATCTATACATATATTTTAATAATTGCCCGAAGATGATGTTCGAAACGCAGTTAGTTTAATTATCATCATTAAAAAACTGTTTTACTAATAAATTAACATAGAGTTCCATCAAGAAATACAACACAGAGTGTAAATTACTCTATCTAAATATTCCACAGAAAAATGAGTTTTATATTGTGTGTTTTTTAATAATTTGTTGTAGTGTATATAAACTTCCGTGTGATGCCGGCTTAGAATTGCATCACCCCGTTTCCTACCCGTGGGTGTCGTAAGAGGCGACTGAGGGTCTTGAGGGTTTCAGGTGTATTAAAACTTTTTAGGCGACAGGCTGACAACCTGTCACTATAGTGATACACAAATTATCTCAAACGACCCTCTATATTTGTCAGACGTGGCGATAGCGATCGTAATTTTTTTTTTTATTTTTTTTTTTAAATTTAACCGCTAACGCTCTGCCTAACCCGTAAGGGATAAAGACGTGATTTATGTATGTATGTATAAACTTCAGATTCCTGTATTAGCCGTTGCAGCGTGTTGGCATAGCGCCATCCCCGGTCGGTTCTTGACAAGATATCGGTTGGCAAGATATTACCGCTCGACACGCAACCACGAGCGCAAACACTGCCTCTGTGGCATAGCGGCGTGAGTCTTGGGCTTTCGAACAGACGGTCGTGGATTTGTTGTTGATAATACTCTGATTAACTAGGAAATTTATACCTGAGCACAATTATTGAAAAACAAATAATAATAATTGGATAATAAGGAACTATTTCTTTTTTAATAAAAATACCGTTATAAATACCGTGCCGTGTGATGCCGGCTTAGAATAGCATCACCCCACATCCTTCCCGCGGGTGTCGTAAAAGGCGACTAAGGGATTCGAGGGTATTGGTGTATTACAATTTTTAGGCGACAGGCTGACAACCTGTCACTAAAGTGATACACATGTTTTCTGAAACAACCTTGGAAAACAATCCTCAAAAATGTCAGACGTGGCGATAGCGACCGTATTCTTACGGCCGTTAACGCTCTGCCTACCCCGCAAGGGATAAAGGCGTGATATATGTATGTATGTACCGTTATAAATAATTAGGAATTTATATTATTGTCTAATTTTATCCATTTCTCTGTCATTACGGCAAAATCACGGAGGGAAGTCTGTAGAGCTGTCACTCCTAAAATCTATCCGCAGAAGTGACATTCGAACGTATTGGTCATTTTGCGAATTGGACATTATACGCTTGGAGGATAAAACTCTTTTTTAATAAAAAATACCGTTATAAAATCATTAGAAATTTATATTATTGTTTGTTTTTATCCATTTATCTGTCACTTTGGCAATTTGTCCAAATGTCTGAGGGAGGTGTGTTTCTGCAGAGCTGTCGTTCCTTTAAAGATCCGTCCGCAAAAGGTACAATCGTACGTTTCCATGACTGCGTGAGTCTGCAACATAAAAAAAAATTTGAATTCAGATGATATTTGAATGTGACTTAACCTAGGATTCGGGCCGGTTAGCCTTCGGGTTGCAGAGGTCAGATGACAGTGGCTCTGTGTAAAAACATGGTTCTACGTCAAATCCCCTAGGTTAGGTAGCCGACCCCGACAGAGAACGGGATAAGGCAAGGAGTATGATGAGTTTGTGAAATATAGAATGATCCCTGTGACGTTTGTGACCTTGGAGCAAATGCTATGACATAAGGTCTATTTTCCTTTTTTTAGCAAATGCTATGATATGACATAAGTTTTCCTTTGTTTAATAGTAGCAAATGCTATGACATAAGGTCCATTTTCCTTTGTTTAATAGTAGCTAATGCTATGACATAAGGTCCATTTTACTTTGTTTAATAGTATGACATAAGGTCCATTTTCCTTTGTTTACTAGGAAAATATACCTTATGCTCCAAAGTCACAAGCGTCACAGGCGCAGTATCCTATGTTTTACTGACTTTAAAAGTAGACGTACGCACACCTATCAGAGCCCTACGTGCATCGGCAGCAATGCTGACGGTGTGACGATACAAAGCAGATTTAAAAACAAATCGAGCAGATACATACACAAATCACGCCTTTATCCCTTGCGGGGTAGGCAGACCGTTAACGATCATAAAATTACGGTCGTTATCGTCACGTCTGACAAGTATTGATGGCCCCTTCAGATGATGTATGCAGGGTGTATGCAGATTATCTTCTAGCCTACCTTCGATTGCTTCCGCAATATCGCTGGTCACATATTTACCACAGATGTTTGTTGGTAGCAATCTTCCCGCGGGGAAAAGTAGCCTTTGGCGAGAAGGGTGCTTGTCGTTGAAGATTGAAGTGAAACTGCATGCAATTACTATGTGCAGCTTTTATTAAGGTTATGCACAGGACATTTACAGTTTACAATGTTAAAATCATAACACAAAAGTAATATTAGATCTAACTCCAATCATGTCTAGCTAGCGAGAGAGCGATAGTCATTTCTTACCACTTGACATAAGTCTTGCAGTGACAGTTTGCTTACTCTATAATATTTATACATGAAAAAGGTTAGCGCCTAAGGAGGTCGCTACATCACCCCCCCACGGAGAGAGACAAATAAGTCTCTGGACTTAAAATCTAAACCTCACCCGTCTACCAAACCGAGTGGTGTAAGACGGAGGCGAAGCAGAGGGAGAAGAAGTTGTCCGAGTCGGCAAGACAGCAGCTGCAGGAGCCGACTGAGGTGCTGAAGTTGGCCGAGCTGCAGCATTAGGTGCAGGTATCGGCGGAGTTGCAGAACCAGTCAAAAATGCTGGAGGAACTGTGGAATGCCGTTCGATAAAAGCGGGCTTGACCCTATCAATGCTCACCGGAACATTCTTTCCTTTGATATTGATAGTTAGGGTCTTTCCATCATTGGACCGGTCAACAATAGGAAATGGGCCGTTGTATGGTGGCTGCAAGGAGCGCCGAACAGTATCATCACGTAGAAAAACGTGGGATGACGAGGCAAGATCCTTGAAAATGAAGGAAGAAGAACTTCCATGACGAGATGCCGGGACAGGCCGAATTTCCGACATGTGTCTCCGCAATCTCACGACCAAGTCAGCTGGGTCTTCGAACCTTATGGGACCAGAGCTGCTGACTAAGATTTCGCCAGGAAGGCGCAGGGTCTCGCCATAAAGAAGTTCGGCGACCGATGCCTTGAGATCTTCCTTGAATGCGGAACGCATCCCTAAAAGGACAAGAGGCAGAGCACTCAGCCATTCACCACCGTGGCACATCAAAGAAGATTTAAGCTGCCGGTGGACGCGCTCGATCATGCCGTTGGCTTGGGGATGATATGCTGTGGTTCGAATGCGCTTTGTGTCGAACATAACCATCAAGCGGCGAAACAAATCCGATTCAAACTGAGCACCCTGGTCGCTTGTGATGAGTGATGGCACACCGAATCGGGAAATCCACTGCTGTACTAAAGTGTCCGCTACCTCTTCCGCCGTTATGCCCTGCATTGGCCAAACTTCTGGCCACCTTGTAACCCTGTCTATGGCAGTTAAACAGTAACGATAACCTTTGCAGGGAGGCAGAGGTCCGTTGATGTCGATGTGCACATGCAAGAAACGACCAGAGGGGGTCTCAAAATTGCCGAGAACAGCGTTGTTGTGCCTAGTGACCTTGCTACGTTGGCATGGCTGGCAAGTACGGGCCCACTGCTTGCAGTCTTTATTAACTGAGGGCCAGACATAACGATCCGTTACCAGCTGAGTTGAGGCACGAGCGCCGGGGTGACTCAAGTTGTGAAACTTGTCAAACACCGCACGACGAAATGAAGGGGTCAAGTATGGACGAGGTTTACCAGTCGAAACATCGCAGGTGATGGAGGTGTCAGAGCCCGGTACAGCTATTGAGCGAAGCTGAAGGCTAGAGCCAAGGCGGCGTAGCTCAGCAAGCTCGGGGTCTGACTCCTGTGACTTGGCAAGCGCCTCAAAGTCCAAGTCCAGAGTGATGGCGTCTACACGGGACATCGCATCCGCGACGACGTTGTGTTCACCCTTGACGTACTGAATATCTGTCGTGAACTGACTAATAAACGACAGTTGATTCAGCTGTGGTGGAGGCAACTTCTCCCGGCGTTGAATGAAAGCGTACAACAAAGGCTTGTGATCGGTGAAAATTGTTGTATGTTGCACCTCTAGAATGTGCCGAAAATGTTGCACGCTTTCGTACACCGCGAGTAACTCTCGGTAGTAAGCAGGCCACTGAGCTTGTTGAGCAGTTAGCTTTTTGCTGAAGAATGCAAGAGGAACCCAGTGTTTACCATTGCGCTGCTGCAAGCAAGCTCCAACATGTACGCTTGACGCGTCGGTAAAAAGACCGAGCTTGGCGCCGGCAACGGGATGATGAAGCAGAGTTGCATCAGTGAGAGTCCTCTTGCATTCCTCAAAATTACGCAGAAGCTCGGGTGTCCATGGATATGGTTTTGAACCCTTGCTTTTAGTTGCTGCTAACGTGTCAATCAGTGGGGCCTGAAATTTTGCAGCTTGAGGAATGAAACGCCGATAGAAATTCAACATGCCAAGGAATCTGCGCATGCCTTGAACCGATTTAGGCGGTTGAAAATCCTGAAGCGCTTGAATACGGTCCTGTGGAGGACGTGTACCGGCAGCGCTGATGTGATAACCAAGGAAAGTAACCTCACTAGCGCCAAAGGTGCACTTTCCTGGGTTGAGAACAACACCGTACTCCTGGAGGCGCTGAAAGAGGATGCGAAGGTGCTCCTTGTGTGTAGCTTCATCTGGTGAAAAGATGAGGATATCATCAATATACGGAAAGCAGAAATCAAGACCCCGTGTGACCTCATCAATGAACCGCTGAAAGGTTTGACCAGCGTTACGCAAACCAAAGGTCATGAATGGGAACTCGAAGAGGCCAAACGGGGTAATGATGGCTGTCTTCGGGATGTCCTCTTCTCTAACGGGTATTTGATGATAGGCCTTGACGAGATCCAGAGTGCTAAACACCTTCGCACCAGTGAGGTTATGAGCAAAGTCATGAATATGGCGGACAGGATATTTGTCCGGGATTGTCCTGGCATTCAGGGCGCGATAGTCGCCACATGGACGCCAGGTGCTATCTTTTTTGAGGGTCATGTGCAAAGGAGACGACCAAGCACTTTTCGATGGTCTTGCCGTACCAGACCGCACCATGTCCTCAAATTCCTTTTTAGCGTCAATAAGTTTCTGAGGTGCTAAACGGCGCGGACGGCAAGAGACGGGTGGACCATCAGTGGTCTGAATGTAGTGCACGGTGTCGTGCTTGACTGCCCTAGGAAAACCAGGTGGTCGTGTAATGTCAGGAAATTCAGCCAGAATGGCAGCATAGGGTGAACTTCCAGATGCAACAGCTTTGACGCTGGGCTGTTTGAAATTAGCCGTGAAGGCGACTGCACACAAACCAGTAGTGTTGTCAATCAGCCTTTTGTTGCGGCAGTCTGGTAGAAGATTGCAATGTGCCAAAAAATCGGCACCTAGAATGGCCTTTTGAACGTCAGCGACAACAAACTGCCAAACAAAATCTCGACGTAGCCCCAGATTAAGGCGGAGGTTGACTGTACCAAACGTTCTGATCCTGGTACTATTTGCTGCGCTGAGCTCATAGTCGGGGCTTTGCGGCCGACGTGGGAGCCAAGCATGTGGATAGCAACATAAATCCGAACCGGTATCGACAAGAAACTGACGTTTTGATACCTTGTCAGTAACAAAAAGGCGACGGCTGACAGGAGAGCAAACAGTTGCCGCCGCTACTGATTGCCGCTGAAGTTTTCCGGCATCATATTGCAGGGAGCTTTACAGCGAATAGCCTTCTTGCCGTATCGCCTGTGGTACCAGCAGCGCTTGCTAGTAGCAGGCGAGGAACATTTGCTCGGACCATGTACGGAAGAACGCGGCGACGAGCGTGAGGACGAGCGCGATGATGAGCGCGACGGCGGGGGCAGAGATTTTCTGCTACAGCGAGAACTGTGTGAATTTCGAGCAGACAACTCGCGCACCTCATCTTGTAGCTTTTCGAAAGCCGAAAATAAATTTGCCCACTTCTGCAAATCCTCAGCCATGGTCTCTTACAAAAAAAAGTATTTACAAAAGAACAAAATAAAAATATAAACAAAAAAATATTTGCAGAGTAGGAAACTTCCCTGGTAAAAATGCACACTATGAAACTCCCCAGTGCTTAATATCACAAGAAATGTACACAAAACTAAATTAGCTAAATGTTAAACGTATAGAAAAGTAAAATATGTAAAATAAAATAGTATAAAAGAAAAACACTGCTTATAAAATGAAAAACCACGGCATTATTCTCACGTCGAAGTCCGAAGAAAATGTTCTCTGTTTCCTTGTTGGTATAAAACGCAACCGCAGGCGATGACAGCAGGCAGACCGGGCGGTGCGCGCGACGTACGGTGATCTTCAACTCTTGGTGGAACTCACAGAAGCTGAGCAGTTGAGCAGCAGACCATGCACGGAGAACAACAGCAAACACGACGGTTGGGAATGGGCGGGTCAGAAGTCCAACAATGTAGGCCCTTCAGCCTTTGTCTTGACGAAAATCACGTCGGGGTCACCACTTTGGCGAGAAGGGTGCTTGTCGTTGAAGATTGAAGTGAAACTGCATGCAATTACTATGTGCAGCTTTTATTAAGGTTATGCACAGGACATTTACAGTTTACAATGTTAAAATCATAACACAAAAGTAATATTAGATCTAACTCCAATCATGTCTAGCTAGCGAGAGAGCGATAGTCATTTCTTACCACCTGACATAAGTCTTGCAGTGACAGTTTGCTTACTCTATAATATTTATACATGAAAAAGGTTAGCGCCTAAGGAGGTCGCTACAAGCCTACCTTCAAATGCTTTTGCAGGCAGTTGTGGCTGATCATGCATTTACCACAGATGTGTTGTTTGCAGCTGTTTTCCCGCGGTAAAATGTAGCCAACCCTCAAATACTTCTACAGGTAATTGGGGCTGATCACTTATTTACCACAGATGTGTTGTTTGCAGCTGTTTTCCTGCGGTAAAAAGTAGCCTACCCTCAAATGCTTCTGCAAGTAGTTGGAGCCGACCACGTATTTTCCACAGATGTGGCAATGGACTTCCCGCTCGGTGGACTTCGAGTTTTTCAACTTCTTCATACTTTCCGTTTGGAGCTGGCAATAACAAAAATACATGGTCTAAAAAAATTACTGCGAATATTTTAAGGGGTGAACCAGCCCATAAAACTGAACAACTTTCCCCAAGGTACATAGGTCGAAATATAAAGAAATTTGGGCCTCCCATATAAAATTACCAACCAACCAAGTCAATTTATATGGGAGGTCCAAAAACTTTTCTCATATTTCGACCTACGTTTCTTGGGGAAAGTTGTTCAGTTTCATGGGCTGATTCACCCCTTAAATATTTGCAGCTAATATTTTTACACCTCATATAGTTGAATTTATCGAGAATTACCGCACTTACAGCGTAATATTATTCTCATAATGAAAATAAAAAACGGAAAAATTGACAACGCCGTCTGGGAATCGAACACGGGCCGCGTGGGGTACCGACCCACTGCTCTACCACTGAGCTACCGACACCTATAATGAATGATGGATGATCTATGACGTGGGAATAAGAAGTTTTCCTGGTTAGTATTATACATGTAAATTGCTTAGCTTTTTGGATAGTTATTTTTGAAAAGCGATCTGTCATATGTGATGACTATACATACATACATATATCATGCCTTCATCGCTTGCGGGGAAGGCAGAGCGTTAACGGCCGTAAGAATACGGTCGCTATCGCCACGTCTGACATTTTTGAGGATGGTTTTCAAAAGTTGTTTCAGAAACGCACAAACGGCACTGACGACTACACTGATGACAACTATAGCTGGTCTATTTTACAATAGGGATTTTTTTTTGTAATAATTATTAAGTCGCTGGATAGATGGCGGTGTGTTTGGTATGTTACCGCAAAGAACGGAACGTAATATTAAGTTTTTGTTTTTCTGAAACTTGGACTCAGACTCATTTGGAACGAAAGTGTCAGTGTATGCCAGACAGTCAGTCAGTGTCGCGATGTTTTTTTAGTCTTTTGGCTTTGAACTCTACACTACTGGAATCTAGTAACATAGTCGGTTAAACGCCATCTATCGAGTTCTTGGAATACTAGATTTTTTTAATTCTCAAAAAGAAAACCTATTACATTTTACCTGATTATTTTTACTAGATACACGATCACTAGTTTCAACACTTGAAGGGTTTTTCGCCAGACTGCGAAGCCTGCAACATAAGTACTTATAATTAGTAGATGAATAACTCTACTAATCGGCAACATTATTGTATGTCACTCTATCAAAATATATGACATATGAGCGGGATGTCAACAATAATGTTGGCCTTTCGGGATCGTTTCTTTAAAAAAACATGAGAATGTCGAATGAATGAATTGAATTAGTAATTTTCACTTTTTATAACAATTTTGTTCCTAGTGGTTTACGCGGCATGAGTGGGATAAACAATTATAAAATACAGGCAATACGGCCTCGGTGCTGTCCAGGCTGACCACACAGCATAAAATACCTCAGAGCTCCAGATAAAACTAAGAATACATACATATATCACGCCTTCAGCCCTTGCGGGGTAGGCAGAGCGTCTGACATTTTTGCGAATTGTTTTCCAAGGTTGTTTCAAAAAACATGTGTATCTATAGTGACAGGTTGTCAACCTGTCACCTAAAAATTTTAGTACACCAACACTCTTGAGTCTCTTAGTCGCCTCAAACTAAGAATGTAACAAGAAAAGACAGGAGAACAGAAGAAAATAGAAGATAGATGACCTGCATCGTCCCTTCAAGTTGGCAGTGGCGTGAATCTCGAGATGCTCTTTCATCAGCCCGGTTGGCACTTTGCTCCTGAAATCGTCAAATCGGAAATAATTCTTAGTGTGTTCGTTTAGTTCCTAAGAGATAGCGCTGGCTGCGAAAGAAAGCCTGCAGCTTAACGGCCACAATTACCTAGGTCATCGACCGCACGGCTTAGACGGTCGATGGCCCAAGTCCGCTATTTTTTGTCATTGTAACGCCATCGAAACTAAACTGTCATGCCATTAGCACTGCGTTTGCCATACTTGAATCTTTTTTTAAAGTATTGGACACTACGTTTACGGCCCCGGGGCCATCGAAACTACGCCGGACAGCTTGGTGGGGAGCGAGGGCTCACCCGGAAATGATTGATTGGTTGTCCAAACAACCAGCCCAATCACGCCCTTGGGGCGAGACTGGGCTTAGGAGTTGTTCTGGGAAGAACAGATCGGACTGAATACTTCAAACTGTTAACAGACTACGAAATGACCGAATTCATCCAACTGAGATCCAATTGACACGCAAAATACAAAATATATTCTTTTAGCAGACTAAGGGCCCAGGTGGAGAGCAAGGGTGCCGGCGATTAGGTCACCGATCGTATCTTCACAGCTTCAGAAGGAGCTGTGTCTATAGGCAACTCGAGAGTCACCTTTTTAGCTGGTGGGTATGGGTGGGATTCATGGCTACATTCCTCGCATAGAGTATCTATGTAGCCTACGTTCCTCAAAGATAATGTAGGTGTAGTTACCTGCATTTGACACAGGTGGCGTATCTCTCGTTGGAGTTAGTGATCTTGCAGCGAGAGCACACGAAGTCATTGGTGGTCTGTGGCATGGGGTACTGAGGAATAGGATAACTTTTTTAAAAAGAGAACCGACTTCAACGGACGTAAAAAGTGGGAACCTCGATTTTTTTTGTCCGTTGATATGCCTAAAACCTTCTACTATGTAAGTCTGGCAAATACTTTTCTCAAAACCGCATCAAAATCATCATCAGCCCACATCCATCCACTGCAGGGTAGAGGCCTCTTCACTATTGCGCCACTCCTCACGGTCCTGTGCCAATCTCACCCATTGAGACCCGGCCGATTTGACGATGTCTCCACACCAACTGGCTGATGGTCTACCTACTGGCGTTTATGCTCCCCTTGGCCACCACTCTGAGTTCTGAGGCTTTTTGATTGCCTGTCCGGCCAAAATAAGTGGTGTCGGGCCTGTCCGACTTTAGTTAGGCTTTTCATATTTCGAAATTCGCGCGGATCGAGACCAAATTGTGAAGGAACAAGCACCATACGTGAGCGGTGTCGCCCCCAAAGCTCGTCGCCAGGCTTCCTTTTACACTTTTTAACATACATATAAGTACATACATATATCACGCCTTTATCCCTTGCGGGGTAGGCAGAGCGTTAAAGACCGTAAAAATACGGTTGCTATCGCCACGTCTGACATTTTTGTGGATTGTTTTCCAAGGTAGTTTCAGAAAACATGCGTATCACTATAGTGACAGGTTGACAGCCTGTCGGCTTAAAATTGTAATACACCAATACTCTCGAGTCCCTTAGTCGCCTTACGACACCCGCGGGAAGGATGTGGGGTGATGCTATTCTAAGCCGGCATCACACGGAATTACTTTTTAACATTAACCCCGAAAATCCTCAAAAATGTAAGGTGTCCGGCTTTTCTACCCAAATATCCGGCCAAACAAAGCTTGGCTTTACAGTTTAAACTCGCTGGTCTGTCCGGCCTTCAGGTTTGAGGACCTGGTAACCCTAACTCTGAGACTGCCTTGGTCCACCGTACGTCCATTCTCCTGGCCAAGTGTCCTGCCCATCTTAATTTCGTGATTCGCTCACCTACAATCTTTGACTTTCGTCCTACTTCGAATTTCCAACGGGTAGAAATAGGATTGTTATGCCGTGTGATGCCGGCTTAGAATAGCATCACCCCACAACCTTCCCGCGGGTGTCGTGAGAGGCGACTGCAGGACTTGGAGAGTATTGGTGTATTACAATTTTTAGGCGACAGGCTGACAACCTGTCACTATAGTGATACACATGTTTTCTGAAACATCCTTGGAAAACAATACCCCAAAAATGTCAGACGTGGCGATGGCGACCGTATTCTTGCGGCCGTAAACGCTCTGCCTACCCCTCAAGGGATAAAAGCGTGATATATGTATGTTGAAATAGGGTGATGCTATTCTAATCCGGCAATAGTTTCTTCAAAAAACGTCCGTTAGACAAATGCAAATGGGGGAAAACGAGACTAATGGGTAACTTGGGACATGGTCGACACCAGCATCTATGAACCAGCTATAACGTTGTAACTGCTTGAAAACTTTTGACTCTACATTTATCAACCAGTTATAACATTATGGGTTTACCTATAGCTGGTTCATAGATGCTTGTGTCGACGATGTCCCAAGTTACCCGCTAGTCACATTTTTCCCCATCTGACTGTACCTTTTGTCCACAAGCGGTGCATACTGCGATCATCTTCTTGTTCGGCGGTAGGCCGGTTATAGCCGGTTTGATTTTCCTTTTCAAAAGCTTGGGTTTTACGAAGGTTTCATCACTGCGTTGCTCACTGCACACGGTTTTGAGTGTGCTATCTGAAATTATAAAACGTATAACCGATTGCTTTGGTCCCCGGTTGCTGTCTATGATCGCTTAGGTGGCGGTCGTTACACAACCACGTCAGAAGCCTGCTACTTGTAGTAGGCGGTTGAAAAATTCTGACACTAGGGTTCATCGTGTCGTTGGACGACTCGGTGTCCCACACGAAAAAGAAAAAAGACCCCCACGAAGGGGTGGTGCTATTCTACTCTGCCGACACCACACGGCACAATACTGCTTGGAAAATGCACTAACCACCAGGCTCGAAGGCCGCCAGAACCATATCCTTGAACTTCTGGGTGTGCATCATCAGCTCAGCGCAGTCCTTGCATACCTTCGCTGATACATCCTGGGCCTGCAACGAAACATTATGACTTATGATGATGACGGTTCTGTGTTTCGGAAGGCACGTTAATGCTCGGCGCAGTGTCTATTTAGCAACTGAAATCACACACACATATCAAGCCTTTGTCCCTTGCCGGGTAGGCAGAGCGTTTACGGCCGTAAAGGTATGGTTGCTATCACTACGTCTGTCAAATCAGTAGGTACCTATTGGGGCCTAATCCAGATGATTCGTGTATTACGAGACACTGACACTGTAGTGACAAGTTGTCAGCCTGTCGCCTAGAATTATTGTAATACACATGAAACCCTCCCTTAGTCGCCTCTTACGACACCCGCGGGAAGGATGCGGGGTGATCCTATTCTAAACTGGCATCACGCGGACTAAATGATTATGATGATTAACGCTCATGTGATGATTATTGAAGGGTCGACCTGTAAGCGCCCTATCTTGACGCCGAAGACGTTCTGCAGCAGCTGGTTGCAGGTCTCCAGGTCTTGGAGCTCATCCTCGCGGCTGCAGATCGTGCAGGCGGGCTTCCTGTTGATAACAACACTTTTTTGCATCCATACAAAAAATATTTAGCTAGCTAAGTTCTATGAGTCATTATCATCTGCCTGCCCTTATCCCAATTCATTTGGGGTCGTCCCAACATGTTTTCTTCTTCCATTCATCTCTATCAGCAGTCAAATCCTCATTTATGCTCTTTTTGTTCATGTCGTCTTTTACACAATTTATCCAAACCTTTTTGGGCCTTCCTCTCCTCCTGCATCCATCCACATTCATAACACTTGATTTTATTTATTATTTTGATTTATTATTATTTATTATTATTATTATTTCGTTTATTTATTATTTTGATTTTATTTCATCCACATTCATGTTCATTACTTTCTTTAGCAAATGCTAAGTACTATTAGTCTAGTATACAAAACTGAGGATGTTAAAAATTTCTGGAATCGAACCCGGGCACATAACTTATGGCGCGCCGACGATGGCACAGGCGCGAGCAGGTGTAGGTACATCAAATGCGGGTCTTTATAGTGACAGATTTTGTGGATTTTGAGAGCGTCGGTGGCCTAGTGGTTAGGACACCGGTCTTACAATTCGTGAGACCTGAGTTCGATCCCCGCCATGTACCAATGTGTTTTTACCTACACACGTATATTTACCGGTGATTTGCCGAATGCTCTTACGGTGAAGGAAAAACATTATGATGAAACCCACATTCAAATAAAATTTGAATTCATATGACATTTGAATATGACTTAACCTAGGATGCGGGCCGGGTTAGCCTTCGGGTTGCAGAGGTCAGATGGCAGTCGCACTGTGTAAAAAGTTGGTTACACGTCAAATCCCCTAGGTTAGGTAGCCAACCTCGACAGAGAACGGGATAAGGCATGGAGAATGAGAGTGAAAGACTTTGTGGGGTCAAAAATGAACCAATGGACCTTCCATGTCGGTGTCTACGACACCCACGTGTATACCTACCAGGAGTCCCCACCCCGCGCTCCTGACTTCGGCGATGACTTCTCAGCGTCTCCGCAATCCAGATGAGAGTCCAGGAGTTTCTCAATGGGCGTAGGTTTCAGCTTCTTCCGCTTGTGCTCTTCCTCCTTATTGAATAGTTTGATATAAGTTAGTTCATCATGATCATCATCATTTCAGCCATAAGACCTCCACTGCTGAACAAAGGCCTCCCCAAAAGACGCCTTATCCGATTAGAAGCGGCCTGCATCCGGCATTTCTCCGCGGACTTGACCAAATCGTCTGTCCATCTCGCGGGGGGATGTCCTACGGTGCGCCTGCCGGTAGGTGGTCTCCACTCGAGAACTCTCCTGCTCCACCGGTTACCGATCCTTCGAGCTGTGTGGCCTGCCTATTGCCACTACAGCTTACTGACTCTCTTAGTGGTTAAGTTAGTTAGGGGTTCAAAAAAGGAGGTACGAGTAAAAGCGACAGAGTTCTATCATGCGCCAGACTCCTGCAGCCGACCTAGCTCCGCACGTATCGACTCGTCGTTCCTGTAGAGCCAGGGAGGCCGAGAGGGTGGCGCAGGTTCAGGGCAACGCTGCGATTTCCAAAATTACGTCCCGGGCAACGCAGTCTCTTTGAAGAAGTCTCTCTTCAGACACTGATTAAATCATCTGTCACAAACGTGCAAGGCCAATGATGATGATGTAGGTACATACATAAACATATCACGTCTTTATCCCTTGCGGGGTAGGCAAAGCGTTAACGGCCGTACACCACGTCTGACAAATATTGAGGGCTCATTTAGATGATTCGTGTATCACTGTAGTGACAATTGTCAGCCTGTCGGCTAAATTTGTAATATACTTTAAACCCTCGAGTCCGTTAGTCGGCTCTTACGACACCCGTGGGAATTGGGTGATGCTATTCTAAGCCGGCATCACTCGGCAATGATGATGTTCTGGTAAGTAGGTATATGTACCTGATGTGGCTCTTGGGTCAACGCACGGTGACCTTTAGACTTCTCCAAAACTTGTCGAGAACCCCTGTTCGGACCTTGTGTAACATTTTCTAATCCCATTTGCAGAGATTTATTGTTACGCCATATCACCTTCATTAGGTACTAGATAAAATGATAACTTGCCGAAAAATTTGTGTGTAAATTTAACCAAACTCTCGCGATTTTGTAAACATCTAAGCAATGCAATCAAAATGGAATGGAAATCAAAAGTAAAAAAAATGACTGACAAATTGAAAAATATTTGACAGAATCAGTCAAAGCGTCGTCCCCGTCAAAACTGTCAAACTGAAAAACGTGAAAAGTTTCGTCTGCTACACTGCAGATTAGAAACTACTTTAAAAAAATCTATACCCGCGTATGGTTTAAGGTTTAATGTTTGTGGTGTGGTGTTTCTTGTGGTAAGACTCACAAAAAATTATTAGGACTCACCGCGACCGATAATTTATACATATATTATCACTATCATCATCATTCTCCTTGCCTTATCCCGTTCTCTGTCGGGGTCGGCTTCCTAACCTAGGGGATATATTATCACTATATAAGGTGATTAGTGTGTACGTATTTATCTTTAGAAATAAAAAAAATATCAAAATATGATATTCATATCATAAGGAGTGCCTGTTGTAGAGTTGACCAGATTCCTGTGTCGTCTTTTTATACTAATTTGTGTACAATCTATCAAAATACGTTTTTAGGGCCGATAAACCCTAGGTACCTAACCCGAGCTAGGCTCGGTGAACCAGGTACTAAATTGTTAAATAAAATAAAAAGTTTTCAAAAATAAATAACTTTTATTAGTCAATAATATTAGCATCACTTATAGCTATCATCGGGATCACTGCTCTATAGAATTATTTGAGTTTCCCATCGCATTTTCTTGCTTTATAATAACGCTATTACTCGTACCAGCTTCGGCGGCATTTTCTGCTTCTAAATCTTCTATATCATTTATTATTTCTTCAATGCATATTCCCACTGGTTAGGCGATTTTAGACCTCTTACATCTTGCCTTAGCTGCTCTTAAATTTCTCAATTCCTTACGCTTCAAAGCGTTTCTGAGAACAATTTTGAAGAAACGCTCATTATCTTCTATAGTATAATTTGAGTCCCAATAGTGTACCATATAGAAAAAGAAGTTTAGCACATTTTTGTAAGATTTAAGATTTCGACTGTCCCTCTGGCGTAGCGGATAGTATGCCTGCCTTCTACGCCGAGGGTCGTGGGTTCGATCCCCACCGGACACAAATATTTGTTAAGTCAATTCTCATATATATGTGTTGAGTCTGGGTGTTTTCTATGTATAATATGTATTTATTTACAGAAAAAAGAGTATATATGTATTAGTATCAGCACAGAGAAAAACTAATATACTAACGTACAGTATCAGCTATCTAGTTCCCATAGTACAAGCTTTGCTTAGTTTGGGGCTAGATGGCGCTGTGTGAAAAGTCCAGGATATTTATTATATTATTATTATTATTTTAGACCAATTTTTATATCTTTTCCGCGGCTGCCGCCCGACCAAGAACATTTGCATATAAAATCTCTCGAAAACATCACATCTAATAATTTGTAACCACATGTACCTCCATTGCCAGCTGATTTCTTACATAGAACGGAATAACTTTTGATAAGTCTATTATTATTTCTTTTTTATTAATTCTTTTTTTTTTTCTTCTATGTATCGGGAGTTTATTTTTACACTACCCGATTACAAACATTTATTTTCTGCTCGGTTTTGTTTCCCGCTTTAACTCGCGGGCGACGGCTGAAAACCAGTGTTGCCTCCTGGCTAAATACACTGAGCTTTAGCCCTTTCACATCACTGCAGCACACATGTTTGTGTGGGATGAACTAAAATGTATTTTAATTTTATAATTTTATATTTCCTTACAAATGTTAAATGTGTGTGATGCAGGAATATGAATAAAGCATTTATCTATCTATCTATCTATCTATTTCTCTGTGTTTCATCAGATAGAATTTACTCTAAATTATCTAGTTCTTCCACCGAATCTATTGTTGTCATTTCGTATGACGTTCTTTCTGTTCTGAATCAGACGTTCCTAATGTAATACTTTCTGATTCACGTACGATATTTTGTATTTTGTAAAAAGCCTCATCCAATTTTTGTGAATTTTTCTTATGATTATCTGATAATGTATCAACTTTTTTTAGTAACGCAGTCCGATTTCGCAAAGACGTGTTACAAGCTTCGAGCACGCTAAGTAATCTGGTTTGATTGTAGAACTTCTAGAACTTTTGTGTTGTCATTTATTTGATGATTTTCCGATAGTGTTGCAACTGCCTCAGAAGGGGGCACGGACAGATTATTGGGCAAAGTTTTATTCCTTACGTTGTTTTGCCGGTTTATCTGAAAAATAAAAATAAAACATTATAATACTTCACTGTGAAATAAAGTGGACGTAAATATAAGATGTAAAAATATTAGCTGCAAATAATTAAGGAGGTGAAAGCCCAGCCCATGAAACGGTTTTTTTTTTTCATATTTCGGCCTTATGTTCCTTGGGGAAAGTTGTTTAAGTTTCATGGGCTGGTTCAGGCTTTAAAATATTTGCAGTTGATATTTTTACACCCTGTAAGAACAGGATAATTAAATTTGATTTAATTAAATACCTGATCTTGATTTGACATTGATCTGGCGTCAATGTCTGAAAAAAAAAGTCAATGGTAATAAAATAAAGTAATTAATAGTACTTAAATAATCTTTTTAGTATTACCTTAGCTCTTATTGGTGGTTTACTTAGTCGATGAAACATATTTTTAAAAAGTCTTCTTTCCATATGAACATGTTAATAATAATTTCATAAAACAAAGCATTTTTTTACTTTGATAAAGCAATCTTTTTTTGGCTGACTTCATAGCCATAGTAATTGCAGGCTGAACCACCTGCTTGTCCATAAGAAGAGGGTTCCGTGTTTCATAGGGTATGTTAAGTCGTAGGTCCCGGTTGTTGTCTATGATTACTTAGACGGCGGTTGTTACACAACCATGTAAAAACCAATTAAAAAATTTTATACACCAGAGTTCATCGGGTTGTCAGAAGACTCGGTGTCACACACGAAAAGAAGCAGTCTTAGTCATTTTTTCTCACCTTTTTCGGTATCAAAGCTGCTTGTATTCTTACAAGATTTGGATTTGTTTACTTGTATCGGTTCGGTCATTTGATAATCAGATGATCCATTCTCCATCACGCTAGGCTCAGCCATTTGTAGGGGGTCTAGGAAAATAAAGTACAGTAAGTACATACTACATATACATATATGTGTATGTAGTATGTGATATATCACGCCTTTATCCCTTGTGAGACTCCAACAACGAGGGTTAGAAGTCATCCTAGCGGTTGTAGTGAAGATCTTCAGAGCTAGTCTGGCCTGGGGATGCTTGCCACTACAATGGACTAGGGTTCGAGTCACATTTATCCCAAGGGAGGTGACAAAGATAAAGCAGAACCCAAGTCCTATAGACCAATAAGTGTTACCTCATTCTTGTTGAAAACCATAGAGACGGTAATAAATCTGCACATTAGGGAAAACTACCTAAGTCTAAGGCCCCTACATGTCAGACAGCACGCATACCAGAAGGGCAAGTCTACCGAAACGGCTCTCATGGAGCTAACGGATAGACTGGAGAGGGCCCTGGAAGACAAGGAGATAGCCCTCTGTGCTTCTCTGGACATTGAGGGCGCATTTGACAACACATCCACGGATGTGATACTCAGATGTATGAATCAGCGGGGAATCGATAAAACGACGCTTAACTGGGTCGAGTCGATGCTGACCACAAGGACAGTCACAATGGACCTTATGGGCACGGCTATTGACATCAGGGTGAACAGGGGCTGCCCTCAGGGTGGTGTCCTGTCTCCCTTGCTGTGGTCAATTGTAGTGGACTGTCTGCTCAATGAGCTTAACTCGGCTAACCTTCCTACGCAATGGTACGCCGACGACCTGGTCATACATATTGTGGGAAAGAGTCCCCATACAGTGTCAGGTCTCATGCAGAATGCTTTTAAAATAGTAGAACGGTGGTGCGGGGATAACCAACTCTCGGTCAATGCCAGCAAAACCGTTATAGTTCCGTTTACGAGGAGGAGGAACCTTGAAGCGCTTCGGCCTCCCACACTCTTCGGCAGGACGGTAGAATTTTCATATGAGGTTAAATATCTGGGCATGCACATGGGCCACAAACTCTTATGGAACAAGCACATAGGCAAAGTTGTCAAGAAGGCAAAGTCAGCGTTGGGCACTTGTTGTCGCCTAGCAGGGTCCAGATGGGGTTTCAAGCCAAAACACGCCTTGTGGCTGTACACCGCCGTAGTGAGGCCTATGATTACCTACGGCTGTGTAGTATGGGCTAAGAAAATGTCCATGACCACCTACAAAAACACTCTGAATGGACTCCAGAGACTTGCTTGTCTGATAATAACTGGAGCCATCTCGTCCACGCCCACCCTAGCCATGGAGGCACTACTTAACCTGCCTCCACTACACATCTTTGTGCAAAAAGAAGCCCGCTCATCTATGCTTCGGGCTATTGAGGCGGGAAGGGAGAATTGGCTCTCGAGTGTCATGAGAAACCTTCGTGATAGTCTCATGAATATACCGCTCATGGCAATGCCATTCGACGCGATGACGTTAACGCATAACTTTGAAAGGTATTACAAGGTTATTATACCGGAAAGGGAAGAATGGAAGGAAGGCACTATCCCTCCCATCTTTAGAAGAGCTGAACTTGTTTGGTTCACGGATGGGTCTAGGAAGGAGGGGCGCGCTGGCTCTGGAGTTTTCTGTCAAAGGCCCAGAATCAGTAGGTCTACCAGCCTGGGACCATTCGCAACTGTCTTCCAGGCTGAGATGTACGCGATCATTGATTGCGTGCACCTCAACCTGAAATACAAAGGAAGAAGGATACTCATCCTGTCGGACAGTCAGGCAGCGCTAAAGGCATTACTATCCGATAGTGTTTGCTCTAAGTTGACGATGGAGACTATTAAGCTCCTAAATCAGCTTGGCGCTCACAATGAGGTGACCCTGGGCTGGGTCCCGGGCCACTCAGACATAGGGGGCAACGAGGCAGCGGACGAACTGGCCAGAAGGGGGTCGGGATCTCGTCCCACGGGGCCGGAACCCTTCCTGGGCATTAATAAGACTGCACCTCGCAGGGTCCTTGACATATGGGCGAATCGACGAGCTTATGATCTCTGGAAAGGATCAGCAGGTCTAACACACTCGAAACTGCTGATCCAGGGATTCTCCCAGAAATATACTTCCGCGATACTAGCAATGAACCGGAATAATGTTAGGCTGTTGACAAGGGCCCTTACTGGGCACTGTAATCTCAACAAGCATCTCTGTAGAATGGGGCTATCCGAGTTCTCATACTGCAGATTCTGTGCTGAGGGCGATGAAACACCGCTACACGTCCTCTGCGACTGTGAGGCACTTGTGCAAACAAGGAGCCGAACCACGGGTGGCCATTTACTGGCCCCTGTGGAGGTCCGTAACCTTGACCCCAAACAAGTTGTGGCCTTCCTCAGAATGGCCCGACTTTAAGAGGTCATTTAAGCGAAAAGGGTTGCCACAATAGATCTGAAAAGGTCGCAGTGGCTGTTGGTCCTCTCAGGACCAACCCCTGTTCTATCAAATAATAATAAATAATATCCCTTGTGGGGTAGGCAAAGCGTCAACGGCCGCAAAAACGGTCGTTTCGCCACATATATGACAAATATTGTGGGCTATTTCAGAAAAATCGTGTATCACTATTGTGACAGGTTGTCAGCCCATTTCTAAAATTGAAATTATGAATCTTTCGAGTCCCTAAGTCGCCTCTTACAACACCAGCTGGAAAGAAATGCAGTGATGTTTTTCTAAGCCGGCATCACACGGCTATTCCAATATTTTTCTATTACAATACTTTGGGTTGGTTAATATTTCAGCACATTGAAACCTTGAAAAATTTTCAGCACATTTTTTTTCAACCTAGGTATACAAATAACTACGTAAATTTGATTTATCGTACCACTACTGTCAATATCATCAACGTCATCCATACTGCAGTCTTCAGGCTCAAGCTTCGTTTCCTCTCCATCGTCAGCTATATCGCGTTCCACCTTCACCTGCCGCTGCACATCTGGGTCTGTAGCAAAACATTTGATTTTTAATTTTATTTATTGGGAACAACTTTTTGAACAACATGACTTATTAAGTGCAAGTTGGATTTAAAAGTCATCCCATAGCATCCCAAAGGAACACTTTATGTGTTGAACTCTTCTGGGTACTCACACATGTTTTTAAATATGTCCATAGCAACTAAATCAAATAAAGGCTTCAAATGGGTTCTTATATAAGGTGTAAAATTATTAGCTACAAATATTTTAAGGGCTGATTCGCCCATGAAACTGAACAACTTTCCTCAAGAAACGTTAGTTCGAAATTGTTTGGACTTTCCATACACATTGACTTGGTTGGTTGATAATTTTATATGGGAGGTCCAATATTTTTGTTCATATTTCGACCTATGTTTCTTGGGGAAAGTTGTTCAGTTTCATGGGCTAGTTCATCCCTTAAAATATTTACAGCAATTTTTTTGCACCCTGCATTTATCCTACCCTAAATTAAAAACTATTGCAGTTGTTATGATTTAAACAAGTGTTGCAAGTATCATGATCATAGCTAAAAAATAAAAAATAAATTCATTGGTAAGAACCCATTTAAGTCATACTTTGACCCTTATCCTACACTTTTAAGTTGTTAGTGTCTCACCATTAATCTCTCTAAGCAACCTTCTCTCTGACTCCACAACTTGAGTCTTGAATACTTTTGCTTCATTCAGTTTAGAATAAGAAGAATAAGAATATTTATTTGTAGTAAATGTGGTCATACATCGATGGTGGTTTACAAACTAATAGTCACACACATTTAACCAATTTGATATGAATTGGTATACAAATATGATAGAGAGGCGTGCATTTAATAATACATAATAAAATTAATAGCCTTAATAATAATTACAATAGTCATAAATTAAATTAATGTCAATAATATAAACTTATTATTAGGGATTAATATTAACAATAATAATTACAATGTCAATTTATGTCTAGGGAGAAGATAGAAGAAGAAAAGAAAAAAAAATGTTCCAGTAATGTAACACAACACACACAACAAGTAAATTCAGCGACTTTTATACGTCAAATATTCTTGTACGCTGTAGAAACATCCTTCCCATAAGAAATTAAACAAACCGGTTTTAAATTTAGGCAGAGGCAGCTCTTTTAAATTGTTCGGTAATTTATTAAAAAGCTTAATGGACATGTAGTAAGAGTTCCTTTGGTAGCCAGTCGTAGAGCAGGAAGGTGCTACTAATCGGTTTGGGTATCTTGTGGAGAATTTACAAATTTCATCCTTACGTGTATAATCTTTCAGGTTAGCTTTAACAAATACGCAAATCTCCAAAATATACAGTGATGGCAGCGGTAAAAGTTTCAATTTTTTAAACAGAGGTCTGCAAGAGGTCATAGGCCCCACACCACACATTGCTCTAATGCATTTCCTTTGGATCACGAACACACGGTCAGCGTCTACCGAGTTCCCCCACAAGATCAGTCCATATCGCAATGTAGAGCAAACGTAACCATGGTAGGCCATAAGTGCTGTTTCTAGATTACAGATTGCTTTCAACCGATACAGCGCGTATATAAATCTATTAATTTTGTTACAAACGACAGTGACATGTTCCTTCCATGTTAAGTTAGGATCAAAATGAATGCCAAGAAATTTAGCCGTTGTACACTCACTGATTGGTTCGTTGTTATATTTCACAGTTAAGGATTGTTTTCTTCCGTTATGATTAAAGAATTGTAAATATTTTGTTTTTGATAAATTAACAGATAAATTATTATGCTTGAGCCATTTAATTATATTGATTATTGTATTATTGATTTCATTTTCATAATTTGTGTTAGGTTTTTTATTGATTATAATTGAAATGTCATCCGCGAAAAGCGTACATCTATACTGCGTTACCGAGGGCAGGTCGTTTATATATAAAATAAACAACAAGGGGCCAAGTATACTGCCCTGCGGTACTCCATAGCTATTCTTACAGTATTGGGATTGATATGGTGTCAGCTGTAACGATTCATTTAAATTACTAATTTCCACTTTCTGAACTCTATCACTAAGGTAGGACTTAATCCAGTCATATGCATGCCCACGCACTCCGTACGTCTCTAGTTTTTTAAGTAGAGTTTTGTGACAAACATAATCAAAGGCTCTACTAAGGTCGAAAAGGACTACTGATACCGGATTACGCTTGTCAACAAAGGAGGATAGATGTTGTATAATTTTATAGCATGCATTTTTTCCTCTGAGTAACGTACACGCGACTAGAAGACTCCGATTTCTCATGATTTTCAGTTCTTAACTTTGATGATGATGCCGACTGCTGCTCACCTGGCATGGATATATGTGGAGCTTCCACGGTGGCTTTTTTCCTTTGCGTAATGTACTCTCGGCTACAAGATTGTGATTCCTCATGATTTTGTATTGTTATTGGAATTGTAGAGATACCAGTATTACTGTTCTGTATAAAAAAATCGGCAGAAGATACTTCAGGATTATTTGCTGGGATATCATTTTGTGTTGTAGGTGAAAAAGGTACGATTTCCGGTTCTGTGCTATTAACATCTAGAATTTGTGAAGTGCCTTCTAACTGTAATGTTGCATTCTCTAAGTTAATAACTTTTGTGCTAGTTACAGGTACCAACAAAGCAATTTTTGATGTTGATGCAACCATGTCCTTTGTCTGTTTATTATTTGTTTGGCATCTTGTTTTAGGCGTGGAGGAAGAGCTAGGTGGCGTTTGCATTTTTGATTTTGGTGGCATGATTGGTTGCATATGAGGTTTGCATAATTTACATTTCCAAGTAGATTTGTCTTTCATTAACTCGAATATCTTGATCGACACTTTTGCGCAGTCCAAATCAAATATACTTTTACATATGTGACATTTAAGAAAATATCTTTTGGGCAATTCCTTCTTGCATAGTGCACATGTATTTGTTTTCTTCACTAAAGCCTTCCCTTTACATTTTTGGTTTAGCGCCATCTTTGAAGATCTAGTAGAACTGTCCTATCCGTGAGATTAAGCTGTTGCGCTTTTACGCTAGGATACTAATTAGTTCGTCCTCCTATACACAGATGGCGCTGTGAGAAGAAATATTACGTATCATGCATGAATCAGCTGATCTGTCAAGTGCGTAATGTTTATGTGTCACTCAATTCACCAACGGATATTTAGTTCCAAATTAGGTTATATTGTACAGAATAATCTCTACTCACAGCTGGTTTTTACTCCATTTTGTAGGATTTGTGTTTTTCGCCACTTTGTAATTAAATCGCTGTCCATAACGTTGTATATTTTGCGTAATCCACAAAGTCACTTCAAATATTTTGATGGGTAAATTCTCGTAGATAATCAACTGTTCACCTTTAATAACATTCGTGTCACAGCACACTGAATTTAATTACACTTAGCACTAGTTTTTTGCAGTATATCACTCAATTGACTAAATTAAAATTTATTTATCACAGAGCTGATCTGTTTAGATGTTGATTCGGCGACGGCAGCGCCCTCTCCATCTTTATGTATGCATGACATGACCATGGGGTCTCATTCCCTACTAAAAGAAATTAGTCCAAAAATAAATCAATAGATGGCGATACGGGTCGCGAATGTAACTTAAGAGACTGGAAAAAAAGCAAATTTACAAAAACAAAGTATTGGAAAATTATAAATACATTATTTAAGATGTTTTGTGACGGAAAACACGCGAATTATTCACATTTTTGCAATATTTTTCAATCTAATGTCGTCAATACGAAGTATCCAATAAATAAGCTAGATGTCGTTAGCAACGCACGCGCTGAGTCGACATATCAAATAGCCCGCCAATAGCCGTCCTAGGGCAATCGAACTCCCTCTATGACGTTAGGTATCTGTACTACTTTAGTAGTATTATATTATCTGTGGCATGACTTGCATATCAGATTTGTCAGCCCTTTTTTTTGGATAGCTATATTTAAAAAAAAAAAAACAGGATATACAACTTTGTCCCGGGTATTTATTATTATTTTACTAATAATTACAGGGTATATCTGAAACAGTGGGTAAATAAGAATGGTAACTAAGTTTATTACCATCAAGGCTTTCAAAATCTTGATCAGAAGCAGCCTAATTATTGCAAAAAATAGTTTGTTAGATTAGAATTAGGAGCACATAATTTACTTACAATAACATTGAAGCAATTTAAAAATACATCGCGGTATACAATGCGACTGCCTTTGCTGCAGTAGGACACCGACAAATCCTTATGGTAGCCGTTCTTCAGACAACACCGGCATTTACCAAATAAAAACAGTTCGTCGTCTTCATAGTCGGACGTGGTGCCCATTCCCTGTAATCTGTTGCTTTTGTTATTTCCAACCCAAAAATTATGTGGTTCGAAAGCGAAAATAAGTAAACACTGAAAGTAAACAAACAAACGAACGAACAGCTTTGTTTTGCAGCTTTTCATTATTTTGACAGGTGAAGTTAACGCCCTCTACAAGAGAAAAATAGTACCGAAATGATACCTTTACTGCCATCTATTGTTGAGTAGCCAAAATAAAAACCGGAAGTACTGCAGTTGAAGCTTCGTAAGGTTATTTTTTAGTACATTTGCTACATAAGAGATGGCAGAACTCCACACCTTTTGTAGTTAGTAATCTGTGGTCTGTCTGTCAATGTTAAATTTTGACGTGGGGTGGTTGGTTGTGTTGTGCTTGAATTTGGATTTTTTGGTGATTTTTTGCGTTTTCTTCAATTTCGTTGAAGAGTTTATGTTTTCTTCTGCAAAATTTGTAACGACAATTTTAATTGAAACCCAAAAACTTATACACAAGTCACGTGCCTATCATTCTTGACCAAATTCCGTGAGGTATTGTTACTCGCTGATTATTCCTAACACCATTGCAATAATCCTCCAACGATGGGCGGGAAGGCAGAAAAGGGCACACCGAAATACATCGCGAACAAGATCAAAGCGAAAGGTTTACAGAAACTTCGATGGTACTGCCAGATGTGCCAAAAACAGTGTCGCGATGAGAACGGTTTCAAATGTCATACTATGTCGGAATCTCACCAGAGGCAGCTACTTCTTTTCGCTGATAACGCCTCTAAGTACATCGACGAGTTCTCTAAGGAGTTCGCCGATGGTTACGTGGAGTTGCTGCGACGGCAGTTTGGCACGAAACGTGTAAATGCTAATAAAGTTTACCAGGATTACATTTCGGACAGGTAAATCTTCTGTGAGTGATGCTATAGTCTGTAAGTTTAGGTACTTATATTTTTGTAAACAAACTTTGTACGAAAGTGACACTTCTGAACTGTCAGTTTCATACAAAGTTTGTTTACAAAAATATAAGTACCTAAACTTACAGGCTATACCTAGATACCATCACCACACCACCCCAGAAACAGAGAATGCCATTGCGGTCGCCAAATACTGGCAATAAAAAATATTATGATCTGTTGACACAACAAAGAAGACTTCAAATCATGGGTTTTGTAGTTTTGTAAATCCAGGAAATATGCAGGAGCCTATGAATACAACATACTTAATATTACAGTTCACTTCTCGACAGAGTATAGGAGTCATGTTGTCCATAAGGCACGTTTTCGCTATCCAGTCACTACCAACCCCAATTTTAAAGTCAGTGGTCCATCTGGTTAAATAAATGTTTATGCAACATCTTGTACAGTACTTGCACCCACTAAAGTACTTACTAAATATTAATAGTATGGAAATTTCCCCCCAAATGAAAACCAAATCCAATAGTATTTTATTTTTATTATTATATATTAATAGGCGAGCAGCCATAGGCTGATGTGCTCATAAGCTGGTATGTGTAAAGTTCTTAAAAAACTTCTCTTTTATAATCATAATAAAAAAGTTAAAAAGGAAATTTGATAATAAAAAAGTATTTTGTATGGAATGTTTAGATGTCCAATCTAGAACACCCTGCACATATTTACACTCTAACCTCAAACACAATTTTTCAGAGACCACATGCACATGAACTCCACTCAATGGGAAACGCTGACAGACTTCGTGAAGTGGCTCGGTCGCGAGGGCAAGTGTGTAGTTGATGAGACTGAGAAAGGATGGTTCGTAGCATACATTGACCGGGATCCTGCCACCATCGCCGCCCAGGAGGCCAAGGCTAAGAAGGAGAAGATGGATAAAGATGACCAGGTACAGATGACCCATGTGGCGCAAGTAGTATGACTACCTCCGACACAAAAGATTCCACATACGATTTCTGGTGCAGCAACTCACATAATTCATATTTATCACTTTGTGTATTTGTCACTATTCAATTTATTCATATTTATATCATCACCCTATTTATGTGTGGTAGTGTTTCCATGTGCAAACATTTTTAACCCTGATAGACTGACAACCTGTCACAAAAATTTGTATAATATTTTCCTGCCCCAAATATGTAAATGTGTCTGTTACAACCTTTAATACTGTTTACCCCACAAACGAAAAGGTGTGACGTGGGTATGTACTTGTATGTTCTTTTACTCATCATCATATTCCTTTTCAGGAGAGAATGCTAGAATTCATCCAGAAACAAGTGGAACGTGGGAAGAAAGAGACGGCAGATGATCAGCCGTCCTACTCTGAGTTCAAGCGAGAAAGCAGCCAGGAGCGGGTTACACTCACACTTAACGTTAAGAGAAAGACGGGCGGTAAGTGATTAAACTTAGTCCCAACTCCTTGCATTGCCTGTGTCAGTCACAATGTGGCGTAGTGGTAGTACGACTCTGGGTTCAATTCTTGGTGGGACACTCACAAATCATTCTTCTAGACTTATCCCGTTCTCGGGGTCGGCTACCTAACCTAGGGAGTTGACATGGAACCAAGTTTTTACACAGAGCGACTGCCATCTGACCTCTGCAATCCGAAGGCTAACCTGGCCCTAATCCAAGGTTATGTCACATTCAAAGATCATCTGAATTCACATTTTATTTGATTCATCACCATGTTTTTTCTTCACCGTAAGAGCAGTCGGTAAATGTACGTAAGTAAAAACACATTGCTACATGGTGGGGATTAAACTAGGGTCACACGATTGAGCGACCGGTGTCCTAACCACTTGGCTACTGACATGTTTCTAAAATGATAAACATTTTCTATTACAGACAAAAAATCCGACCTACCCACATCAGCACTCAAAGTTAAAAGCAAAGAGGAAGCTTCTTCTAGCAAAAAACTAAAAACAGAAGAATCTAGTTCTAGAAGTAAACAAACGGCCTTAGATGAAATCATGTTAGAAGAAGAACGAAAGAAGGAAAGAAATAACAGGTAAGATAGGAATTCTCATTTAAAATTTTGTAATATACGCCGTATTCCGAAGGAAATGCATTAAATTGGAGACGTTATTCAGGGCATTCTTCTGAACAACTTTCCCTATGGCATGGGGTCTCATTCCCTACTAAAAGAAATTAGTCCAAAAATAAATCAATAGATGGCGATACGGGTCGCGAATGTAACTTAAGAGACTGGAATAAAAGCAAATTTACAAAAACAAAGTATTGGAAAATATATATATACATTATTTAAGATGTTTTGTGACGGAAAACACGCGAATTATTCACATTTTTGCAATATTTTTCAATCTAATGTCGTCAATACGAAGTATCCAATAAATAAGCTAGATGTCGCTAGCAACGCACGCGCTGAGTCGACATATCAAATAGCCCGCCAATAGCCGTCCTAGGGCAATCGAACTCCCTCTATGACGTTAGGTATCTGTACTACTTTAGTAGTATTATATTATCTGTGCCTATGGGAGCAGTGCTGGAAAACGGAAACGAAACTTACGATCTCTCATACAAAATTCATGATCACCAGATGAACTTTGTATAGGAGGTCGTTTTTTTTCTGTTTTCCAGCATTAGTCTCATAGGGTAAGATAATCAGTATTAAGCCATAAACTACGTTTTTTCTGTTACACGGCGTATAATGCACTTTGTAAAATGTTTTATAATTTTTTAAACATGCATAACACACTTCTTGTTATATCTACAGCTCAACTTTGAACTCATAATTTCTACAAATCATTTGTACAAATAATTTTAGTTCAAAATTCTATTATAATCTTATACTTATTGTTTTAGAAAAGACTACTGGCTGACGGAAAACATCATAGTTAAAATCGTGACCAAATCTTTGGGAGACCAGTTTTACAAACGGAAAGGAGTTGTTGAGAGAGTGGTCGACAAATACGCGGCTCAAGTTAAACTGGTCGATGAGAAAACTAGGCTCAAATTGGATCAGGTAAGTCTTAATTTTGTAATATTGTTTTTAACCTCTCTAATGTTGTATGCAGCCCATAAAATTGAACAACTTTTCCCAAGAAACATAGGTCGAAATGTGATATTTTTAGCATAGGGTAGGGCTTGGTCGGTCGGAAGTTTGGTGTGGGAGATCCAAAATATATTTTTTTATATTTTCCCATGAAACTGAACAACTTTCCACAAAAACATAGGTCGAAACATGAGAAAATGTTTTGGACCTGTTGTACAAATTTACTTGGTCAGTCGAAAATGTGGTATGGGAGGTCTAAAAAATTTTTTCATATTTTGACCTATGTTCCTTGGGGAAAGTTGTTCAGTTTCATGGGCAGCATCACCCCTTAAAATATTTGCATTTTTAATTTTTACTCCTTACATGTACGTATGTATTAATGAGTACGTTTTTTTTTTCATATCTCCTCTTGTTACATACATTAATTTATATTATTTATTCCCAGAACCATCTAGAAACAGTGATCCCGTCCGTGGGCAGGGCGGTGCGGTTTGTGAACGGCGCCTACAGAGGAGCGGCGGGCGTGCTGAGACATATCGACACGGACAATTTCTGTTGTCATGTAGAGGTAAGACAAGTATTCTTTCTTCATTTACTAGAATCTCTCTCTCTTTTCGTGTGGGACATCGAGTCGTCCGACGACCCGATAAACCCTAGTGTCAGAATTTTTCAACCGCCTTCTACAAGTAGCAGGCTTCTGACATGGTTGTGTAACGACCGCTGTCTAAGTGATCATAGACAGCAACCGGGACCTACGGCTTAACGTGCCATCCGAAACACGGAACCATCTTACTTACGGACAATCGGGTGGTTCAGCCCGCAATATCCTATCCTATCCACATCGGTCGTCGGTTCGTTTACTAGAATTAAATAGAGTTACAAAGATTTCAATCGTTTATTTCCAAGTAGATTAACAACGAATGCTTTTAGAAAATCAGTAAGTTACAATACAACACTGTCACTGAATATATAAATTCATTCAGTCTTTTTTATAACAACTTTATATTCCTAGTAGAAACGCGGTACGAAAAATAAAAAAGAAAGGCACTGCCTAGGGGCTGGTCAAATATAACAAGGTCGTGTGATGCCGGCGTAGAATAGCACCACCCCATTTCGTTCCCGCGGGTATTGTAAGCGCCTAAGGGACTCGAAGGTGTCATGTGTATTACAACTTTAGGCGACAGGCTGACAACCTGTCACTATAGTGATACACGACTTATCTGAAACAACCCTCAAAAATTTGACAGACGTGGCGATAACGGCCGAATTTTACGGTCGCTGACGCTCTGCCTACCCCGCCAGGGATGCATTCCTTTTGAATACCAGCTCAAGAAACTGAACAACTTTCCCCAAGGAACATGGGTCGAAAAAAAAAATTGGGCCACCCATACAAAATTACCGACTGACTAAGTCAATTTGTATGGGAGGACCAAAATTTTTCTTCATATTTCGACCTATGTTCCATGGGGAAAGTTGTTCAGTTTCATGAGCTGGTTCATCCCTTGAAAGGAATGCATCAATTTACCAGTCACCCTGTATATATGTATGCTTTTGTGTCAGATATCCGAAGGGCCTCTGACCGGAAGACTAGTGAAGGGCGTTCAATATGAAGACATCAGCAAAATGGCCACGTGATAGTTCTAAGTTACTGTAAGATGAATTTGTACATACATAAATAAGGAACATGCCGTGTGATGCTGGCTTAGAATAGCATCACCCCACTTCCTTCCCGCGGGTGTCGTAAGAGGCGACTAAGGGACTCGAGAGTATTAGTGTACTACAATTTTTAGGCGACAGGCTGACAACCTGTCACTATAGTGATACACATGTTTTCTGAAACAACCTTGGAAAACAATCCTCAAAAATGTCAAACGTGGCGATAGTGGCCGTATTTTTACGGCCGTTTACGCTCTGCCTACCCCGCAAGGGATAAAGGCGTGATATATGTATGTATGTATGTATAAATAAGGAAATAAATATTTTTACAACTAAAAAGTAGCGAATTCTTTTCGTGTAGGACACCGCGTCGTCCAAAGACCCAATGCACCAATTCACGATGGGTAATGCTTCTCAGCACGCCACTTTTTTTCGTTATATCTTTTAAACGGTCTCCCTACAAATATTGTTTTTTATGTGACTATGGTCGACAAATTAAAGACAATTTATTCTAAAAGTCATGGATTTCCACATAGGCTGTGCTGGGCGAACTACTTTACTTTTTCCTTTCCTCGTAAAGCCCGACAGCCTAATTTTAGGACACACGTTCAGTCAGTAGAGCTCAGACCCCAGCGTTGATTTCAAAATATAAAATATCAGCCTAGCGGCCTTATATTAGAACATAATTGATTTGAATTTTGGCGCCAATTCAATCCTAGCTTTTTATGTTACTGAAAGGAAAATTATTCTGGTTTGGATGAATTGCAGTAATTTCGTTTTCCATTAAAAAATAAAACAAAATATTTAGAAGCTCAATAGGTAATTCAATTTAATTCATTCATATTCAACAAAACTCAACTCTTATGTATTACAAACTTGTAAATCGTCAAATATTCTTGTTCATTGCAAAAATATAAATCTACCCCAAATATTTAAAAAAGTTTTCAGTGCCACAACAATCTATAATAAATAGTATTATTGCAGCTGTTTTTTATTGTCCTTTATAAAGGACATTGGGCCGCTGTTCCTGCCAAAGTTTATCTCGCAGATTTAAATATTCAGAATTGACTTATATTTATTTTAGGCACTTAATTAAGGCGTAATATCAAAGGTGGTACAATACATTTTTTGAATCATACTCTGAATAATTTGTGATGAAGTTTTTAACAGACGAATTTAGTACGAATAAAAGTTCAATACTGGAGTAAAACGCCAAATATTCAGCTAAATGCAAATATCTTAAATGAATTATATATTTCCTTAATTAACTTATGAAATAATTGTCGTACGTTACGTAAATATTATTAACTATTAATTCATGTAAATGGCAGTATATTTCGTACCAAAGTTCGTCAGTAAAAAAATATCTTACTGAACATGTGAATATATTTAGTAGGTAGTTATATAATATATAACTATCACTGATTGGACGTATAATCTATAACGTTCAAAAGCACCGGGAAAATTTATTCATTAAAATAAGGCACCATTATGGAAGATATAATTGGTAATATATGATTGTCCACTTTTCTACTGTATTTTAACTTTGATCTTATACTTACATTAATGTAAATGTAAGTAATATAATAAAACAAAGTTTATAAAAAATATGTCAACATTAATTATGTACTTAAAATCTTTACGTAAAAGCTTAATTGATTGCATTTAAATTTATTTAATCATTAATAATTAATACATATGACCTTAAAAACTTAGCTAACAATAAAAATTGTGTATTTTAAACAAGATTTAAAATTTAATTAGGAAAACTTATGCCATTTTGAAATAAGCGCAATCAAAATCTGAAAAAAGAACGAATTTAGTAAGTTTTTATATAGTTTTCCACTATTAGCAGCAAAATTACCTAATAATAAAATTGTATAAGTACGATTTTTCTATAAATACGTTCATTCTACGATTCCAAATTATAAATACGTAATTGAAACTTCCAACAAATGCCACAATTCTATAAAACTTTGATTGAATATCATGCACCTACATACATTGCCCCAGTGCAAATCTAATTATTCAATTAATAATAATGTTCATGCTAAAAACTACTACTAAACTACTAGCTTTTTTTTTATAAATTAATATAAAAGTTGTCAAATGAAAATAGCCAAACATGGCGGCGTGGCCAAAATATTATAGGCATACGTATAATTCACTGGGTCCTTATGTATTGTAATTTTTTTATCGGTGTAAGAAAGGATCTATACAAAACTCAAATAATAAATCTTATTAGATCAATCAGCTATAAAATAAGTACCGTATACAATCCGAAGGTCGTTGCGTAAGTACGTATTTTAACCTAACTTTCACTTTGTGCAAACGTAGTAATTTATATTTTAATAGGAAACAGGAAGTATATTTTTGCCCGCCATTTTGATCCAACGCCCACATGCCGCGGCTAAGTGTTGCCATTCGAATAAACTTTCTACTTTTTCAGTAGTCTTTCTTCTTCCTCGTTCTTGGCCTCCTCGTCTGCTTTCTTGAACGTTGAGTTGGATAGATGCTGGCTGGCCATATTTGGGACGAACTGTAAAATAATTATTCATTGTTTAGTACCACCTTATTTACGACGCTAATAACTTGCTTGCCGTTGTGGTGACTAAAACGTGATCTATTTTTCACCAAGACGACATTTGAGAAAACTACAATCTAATAACACAGTGCAGAAAAGTGCATTCGGAAACAGTGCAAGTGTATTTTATAGATCAAACATTTTTACCGCTTAATATCTTGTCTTCTCTTCAACCTAGCAGCGTGTAAATCAGAAGTATATTACACATACATATTATAGTAAAAAAACGATGAATCACTTATAAACTAACAACCGTCCTGTCTTTTTTTTAACAGTTTTCATTGCGAGAGAGCGAATTGACATTACTGGGTCGCCTGTTTTTTGTAAATCTTAAATAGTGATGTGCCAATCATCTTGTTAACAGTGTATTGAGTCGACGACTCGGTTTCCCACACGAAAGAGAGAGTACATATAATAAAAAAAAAACTATTACCTACTGTACCAATTTGTCGTTTTGTGTATATTTTTCTGTTGTGCAATAAAGTATACTTGATTTGATTTGTGAAAAACCACTGCTGAGCTTATATATCATTCATACAACCGCCATCTACTAAGAACTAAACGAAAAAGGTTAAAAGTTTCCCATTTTGATAAAAATTATGGCACATCAGTATTTAAAATTTACAAAGAAACTGGAAGTCCAGTAATCACAATTTACTCTCTCTCATTAAAAAAAAAGATTTAATTTAAGTAATTTTAACATACCGGTTTAGGCGTCTTATCCTCCACTTTAGGGTTCTCCAATATGGCCGGCTGGTCACCGCGGAGTAGCTACAAAAAGAAAATTCAAGTTTAAATAAGTTGTTCTTTTTAAGGACCTTGGGCCGCTGTAAAAAGAACATTGATGTAAAAAATACGATATCGCGTTAGATGTTCTAAAAGTTAACTTAAATTTTATTCCAATTAAACCAAAAACTTATAAAAAATTGAGGCTCTCCATTTCCCTGCGGTGCTTAAACAAGGCTTCATATCATAAATGCACACACAATTATATAAGTCTACTATATCACACACAGCCTATTGCAGTCCACTGCTGGACGTTGGCCTTCCCCAGTATACGCACGATTTCCCGTCATCCAGTCGCTACCAGCCGCCATCTTTATGTCTTCTATCTATCTTGTTGTCCAACGCTACGCCTGCCGAGATATGGCCCACAGTGTAAAAAAACAAATTTACTTAGTGTAAATACCTTGTCGACTTCGGAGTCGATCTGTTGGTTAGTGTCGCCCTTGTTGAGAGCCCCCTTCTCCATTAAGGTGGCGCGTTTGGCCGCTAAGTACATAGTTCTGTAGACAATAACATATAAGATCATTGAGCGTTTTGTATTATTATTAAACTGTTTACTGTACATAATAAAACACAGGATAAATAAATTAAAAACTATACATAACTAGTCTACTTATTTCTAAAAAGAAATCTCTTTTAGTAGACCTAGCTGTATTTTTTTACCTTATACCTACATACCTACTATTTTATCCTTTACCGTAAGGGACATATTCACATAGTCTTGCCATCCAGTATTTATTTATCTCGTGAAAACTACTGTTATTGACATTCTAAAATATTAATCGTGAATCTACTTAAGCATATCCCCGCAATAAATCATTTTAATATTAATTACAAACAAGTCCTTTTAAAAGGACATTGGGTTTTAGAACTATTATCTATTACGAGTAAGACAGTGTTCAATGTTCGAATCGGTAGCACTAAATTAGGATTAATATACTAAACTTCTCATAAAGAAATCCGAGACATCTTGCATGTTTATGTTTCATATGAATCACATTAATTAATTAAAAAGTGTGTTTATTATGAAATAATTGTCTGATATCGTGTAATAGTGAGTAAAATGAGATTAATAAATCTTAATAAAAGTGCCCCAAATTCGAAATAGCTCTTTATAGGTTTCGTGTATTATCAAATTATAAAAACGAAAATTTCTTGGTTTCTCTTATAAGAACTGTATATACTTTTAAAAGTAGGTTTTACCTGTTGATAGTGAGGTAGTAAAGGTCAGCAATGGCGCGCACGCTGTAGTCCGGCACGAAGCTGTGACGCAGCATGGAGTCCATGTTCAGGTTCTGCAGCGAACCCAGGGTCGAGGGGGCTGGCGATTCAGCTACAAATAATAATTTGAAGTAAGTAAAGTTTTGTGGCGGCACGCATGCGGTCTATATACAAGTCCTGAAGCGCGGTTTTGAGGTGTTTCCACCGATCGATATATATAAACTTCCAAATATGTCCGGTTGAAACAGTCGGTCACAACACCCTCTTCCCTCCTCCGTCATCACTCAGCCAACTGGCCTAATCATACATCACTACTAAAATTTTGTTTCTTAACTTATAACTTGATTAAGTACAAAACAGGACTCTATGACAGCAAAGACATTTGAAGTGACACCAAAAATAAAAGTTTGTATACGTTCTTCCAGATATTCATCAGCTATTGTAAAGTTCTGAACTTTTTGACTCTGCAATAACACTTCAACACAATGTAAAAACTCACCAAGCCCAACGTTCTGCGTGAGCGACTGCACGCCGAAGTAGGTGAACGGTCCAGCCTCGAAGACGAGGTTCTCGCGGCCCACCGTCACCTCCACGCGACCTTCCAGTATCAGGACGAAGTAGTCCACCTGATGAAATTACATTAACATTTATATAAGGTGTAAAAATATTATCTGCAAATATGTTAAGGGGTTAATCAACCGATGAAACTAAACAACTTTCCCCAAGAAATAAGTCGTTTTTCATATTTCGTCCTATGTTCCTTTGGGAAAGTTGATCAGTTTCATGGGCTGGTTCACCCCTTAAAATATTTGACGCATTTTTTTTTTACACCCTGTATAGCGGCACCCGCCCTAGTGGCTGCGCCCGCCGCAACTCATTTTCCCGTGGGAATGAGATGTTTTCCCGGCAATTATTATACATAAAAACCTTTCTCTTGAATCATTCTATCCATTAAAGAAAGTGCATTAAAATCCGTGGCGTATTTATTAAGATTTAAACATACAGACGCGAAAAGCTACTTTGCTTTATACTATGTAGTGATAGTGAAGTCTGTTTTTTATATTGAGAGAGTAGACTGACATTACTGGGTTGCCAGTTTTTTAAAAATCTAACATAGTGATGTCATCATCGACTGTTATCAATTTGACATGTCCTTAAAAATGACACTGGGCGCCAAGTCAAGAAATTCACCAGTTTCTGATATTGGAAAATGTCTTTGTTCTCATAATTTCTGGTCTCATTTTAATTCAAGATATGTCCTTTCAAAAGGATCTTGGGCGTTAAGAAAAATGTCCTTTAAAAAGTACTTTGGGCTTACCGGTTTACCCTCTTGGAAGACGTATCTCTTGGGGTCATCCTTGGGCTCATCTCCCTTTAACTTGATGTGCACGATGACTTCTTGCTTGAGCAGACGACGTAATACTGTTTCCGATATTACGTCCGCTCTAAATGCGTCTACGCCTGGTTGGAACAAAAAAATTACATGTAAGTAAATGTGAATAATAGTTGAATAATGAAACTAGTGTTGTTTCTGTGTTGTGCTGGCTTAATAGCATCGTCCCTATTCTTACAATGCCGAGTGAGTATATACCCACCAAATGGGGGAGATCCATGTCCAGCAGTGGACTGTTGTGGCTTTTGTAGTAGCTGGGTCCAGAACATTGTTGGGTAATAATAAACCAGGGAATGCACAAACTCTCTCATTCTCTACCACGTGAGAGAAAGGGACATTCGATAAATATCTTATAAAACATTTTCTTTCATACTTACTGGTGCTTAAGAATTGGAAGGTAGCAAGGATGAGCTGTGGCGACACCCTGACGCGTTGGGTTTGATGACCGGCGAATGCAGCTAAGTCTTGGTACTTGTTGAGGGCGCGGGCGAGACGCTTCTTGGTGCGGTTGTCGGCTGTAAGAAAAAAATAGTTAAGTATTTTTTTTATTAGGGCGTAAATGTTTAGAACTAGCAAAAAGATAATGTCTAAAAATATACACAAGTTCTACAGGACACCACAGGCACTGCTTAAAACTTACAGCATAACGGATAGAAATTGCACTAGTGTAAGGTATTGTATGTACCTACCTATTTTTGTTTAAATATTTTCCATATTGGAAACCTACTAAATTCGCATAAACCACGCATGATTAGTGATGTGCCGTTGCCGGCAACATTGGCAACATTGGGAACATTGCCGTCAATATTGCCTTGACTGGAAATTTATGGCAACATTGCCGAAATATGATTTGAAACATTATATACATATTGTTTTGTGTAACTTCATAGTATGTTCTATCGTAAGTACTAGGCTATAGTATCCAAAACCTTCCGCAAGACCAATATTGCCCAAGGTTGCCGGCAATATTGCCAAATTTGATGGCAATATTGCCAGGAAATTTGGCAGCTTTGCTGTTTTGTTTTTATCTACATGATAAGAAAATATGATATCGCTGTGTTGTGTCAGCTTAGAAGTGTCGGGTGGGTGTCGTAAAAGGCGACTAAGGGATAAACCAGATAATAAACAGCAGCTTGGCCGGTAAATACAACAATAGGGGAAGAAAGTCTGCTAATGTGGCTGCTGTGGTAAATAAATGATTCTTGATATCGAGATTGAGACCCAAGGAGCTACTGTCCTGATCACGCGTTGCATTATCACTTTTATCAATTATTTTTTTCAATATTTACCGGACATTTCTTACATTTTGTTATAATATGACGAGCGAATTTTATCGCGTTTTTATTTGTGTAACACGAGTCACAATATTTACACACGTACTTAAATTTTTCATTTTCTGTTATTGTCCTAAAGTGGTCAAACACAATTTTTTTTTCTCTCATGATTTTCCGAGGTCCGACAAACGAGAAATACGACACAACGCAAGTACAACAATAACTGCAGCGATACTAACAAAGGAAAAGACGTGCCTGCGCATTCCCTACCACCCGTTGTTGCTGTCTCACTCGCACATTTCGTGCATACGCTATCGTTAAAACGTTAAATCCTTTTAACCGAAGTCATTATACACACACAATAATAAGTCCTTAGTATATGCCTTTAATTGTACAGCTTTAGTAGTTTGAAACGAATAATGTTGTTCTGGCAATATTGCCAAAGTTACCGGCAACACTGGAAGTTTACCGGCAATATTGCCTTGGCAATGTTGCCGGCAGCGGCAATATTGCCGCAGGCACATCACTACGCATGATTCAAGTTTTTCCTTCGTGTGCCTCGAAGTATATTCATTTAATATATATAGGGTGACCAGTAAATTGATGCATTCCTTTCAAGGGATAAGCCAGCTCATGAAACTGAACAACTTTCCCCATGGAACATAGGTCGAAATATGAAAAAAAAATTTTGGTCCTCCCATACAAATTGACTTAGCCGGTCGGTAATTTTGTATGGGTGGGCCAAATTTTTTTATCATTTTTCGACCTATGTTCCATGGGGAAAGTTGTTTAGTTTCATGAGCTGGTTCATCCCTTGAAAGGAATGCATCAATTTACCGGTCACCCTGTATACATATAAATAAGCAATATAAAGACTACTTGAAATTTTATTTTGCCGTATTAAAAGTACACCGGGCCTCAAGAGGCAAAATATAAATAAATAAGTACTTATTATAAACATCTGTTTCATCCACAATTTCAGCCTGTATCAAATAAGTACATCTGTTTCTTCAAATACATCTTCACAGGCTTCATAATTAGGGTACAAGTCCCAATTGCAGACACATTCGACATTTGAGGCTTAACATAGGTAGCTTTAACAAAACGTCAATTTCAGCTTGAATCATCTTTTCAATGACATCTTCTAAGAACGGTTTCGTAATTAAGGTGCACGTTTCAATCGTAGACACATTTGACAAATGAGAGCTAAAAATATATGTAAGTATATTTATTTTACTTAAAATTGAGGGTTCAGCCTGTATCATCTCTTCAATAACATCTTCTAAGGTCACCAGACCAATTCGTATGTAGGGTCCACGTCCCGATCGCGGTCACACGCGACATTTGAGGCTTAAAATAGGTAGGTAGCTACTTACTAATCACATGCGTTTCATCCACGATTTCAACTCAGATCATCTCTCTTCAATAGCGTCTTCCAAGGTCACCAGTAGCAAGTAGGGTGCACGTCCCGATCAACATTCGACAATTGAAGGGTTAAAAAAAAACTTTTTACTTAACATTGACGGTTAAAATACTTACTAATGACATCAGTTTCATCCACGATTTCAGCCTGAATCATCTCTTCAATGACATCTTCCAAGGTCACCAGACCAACAGTTTCGTAAGTAGGGTCTCCGTCCCCTTCGCGGTCTATGCGCTGCACGAACGCCATGTGACCTTTGTGTCCTGAAAATAAGGGTTATGGGGTTAGAAACGAGTTTTAAGAAAAAAATATTCAGTCCATAAAAAATTACGGACCGATCAAGTCAATTTGTGAGGGGAGGTCCATAAAAATTTCTTATATTTTGACCTATGTTGTTTTGCCAATATACATATTAACTTTAATAAATAAATATGTTTTTGGGGAAAGTTGATCAGTTTCATGGGCTGATTCACCCCTCAAAGTAAAGAAGATAAGGTCGAAATATGAAAAATATTTGGTCCTCCCATAAAAAATTACCAACCGACAAAGTCAATTGTATGGGAGATAATTGTAGTAAATAAAATCTCTTGTACTCGTTTCACTTATTATATTTGTGGGTTACACCCAACTAGTTTCACTCACATGAGCATCTTCAGGGGCGTTTTACAGTTGTTATAAACACATTACACACTATTAAACACATTAAAATTAAATAAATATCTCCAGTACATTTGTTTTAGCATCATCGCAACAAACAACAAAGCAAAAAACAAAAAAAACAAAGCAAAGCAAATCAATTGTATGGGAGGTCCAAAAATTTTTCTTATATTTCGACCTATGTTCCTTCGAGAAAAGTTGTTCAATTTCATGGGCTGATTCAGCACTTGAAATATTTATAGATAATATTTTTACACCTTAAAGTTTTTTTTGTAATAGGTACCTACTTACTAATCTCACAATTATTTTCGCTGTTCAAAATAAAACTTAGTCTAGGTACCTACATTTTGTATGCCGAGTAGATAAAAATAAAATGACATTGAAAACATTTGCATTCGCCTACTTTTATGTAGACAACAGATGTTTTCCGGCTAAAACAAGACCTAACTACATAAATATCTAGGTTTGGAATACAAGGTGTTAGAAATAGTACTAACTTCCTTTCAAGGGATGAACTAGCCCATGAAACTGAACAAGTTTCCCGAAATAAAATAGGTCGAAATATGAAAAGAATTTGGACATCGCATACAAAATGTGCAAACCGATTGAGTCAAGTAGTATGTGAGAATTGTGAGATCCAAAAAATCCTTTGCATTTTTCGATCTATGTTCCTTGGGAAAAGTTGTTCAGTTTCATGGCCAGGTTCATCCCTTAAAAAGAAGTTAGTACTTTTCCTTACATCCTGTATGTTTAATGTGTCTCCAGCCAGACGACTGTATTTTATAGGTATGCAGTAGTTAATGGACTCAATTCTGGCGATCCAATATTAATTCTCAGCTGTCGTTGTTGTACTATTAACTGTCTTAAAGAGTAAAAAATGTAGGTGCAGTTTTGGAATGGCTCCATAATGTAAGCTCGCTTCTCAAATTATGATTCTTCATTTTCAATTCTTTTTTTTTTGTAAAGCTCTATGAATGAACAAAAGTTAGTAGACTTGAAATGACAGCTAAATTTATCTCCTGTATATTTCCTCTTATCTTGATTGCAACCGCACGCGCTGCTAATCTTTGTTCCGTGGAAATATTCTAAAAAATCTGCATTAATATCCGTTGCGCGATTTAGGAGTTAGCGATGTCCATGATAGACATACAGACAGAGAAACACTAAAAGCAAATATATTTCATACGATGTGTTGTTGTGGCAGCACAAACGAACAATCAGCCAAGGAAATGACTCCCCCGAATCAAGAAATCAACACCAATGGCCTGTACAACGAAACTACAGGCTACAAGACTACAGGTGGCACAATTCTCCGTGTAGTCGCAGTATAAGCGTAGAATTAGCCGACTCGCCCGAATCGAGACCGAATTCTCCCCTAGCTACTTACCATTTTTATTCGTTTAAGTGGAACATAAAAATTATTTTTGGACGCAATTCAGGTCAACATTATTAATACAAATGTGAGGATATTATGGCTGTTTGGATTTTTGGCTGCAATTTCAAAGTGGGCGATGAATAATGAACGTGAATTGCATTTTATTGCGAGAAAGTTTATTGTGACTGCTACTGAAAGTGCTATGCCGTGTGAAGCCGGATTAGAATAGCATCACCCCATTTACGTCCCGCGAGGCGACTAGGGGACTCGAGGGTTTCACATCTCATATGTGTTACAACTTTAGGCGACAGAATGACAACTTGTCACTACAGTACACTGAATGATACACGAACCATCTGAAAGGGCCTTCAATATTTATCAGACGTGGCGATAGCGACCGTGTTTTTATGGCCGTTAGGGCTCTGCCTAGCCCGCAGGAAATAAAGGCGTGATTATGTGTATGTATGCTGTGACTTTGGCAATTAAATAGGCTAGCGACGCCTCTACCATAATAATCTACGTCTACCAGCTCATTCGCTTAGACAGTATCGCGACCAGCGTAACTTGACCTCAATGCTACATACACGCACGTACGGGCATACTGACAGTTACGCTGGTCGTCAGTACCGGCGTTAGGGTAGGGCGCGGTTGGGCGACCGCCCAGGGGCGCCGGATCAAAAGGGGCGCCGCAGGCCGCAGGCCGCGGCGCCCGTTTTCGTCCGGCGCCTCTATCTGATTCTTTATAATTTTCCACAGGCACCCCCTTATTGTTCCCTCGCTCATTGAGCAAGGCCCACTAGGTCAAAAAAAGACAAGAACCGTGAGGGATTTTTTTTGTTTTCAAGTTGCCTCACTGTCAGCATGAATTGAAAGGAAACTCAACATGAAAAATATTATGGTAAAACAGAACAGCATATTATTTTATAGCATAACAATAATTCGAGTTTTTCCGTATTTAACTACATACATACATACATATATCACGCCTTTATCCCTTGTGGGGTAGGCAGAGCGATAGTGGCCGTAAGAATACAGCCACTATCGCCACGTCTGACATTTTTGAGGATTGTTTTCCAAGGTTGTTTCAGGAAACATGTGTATTACTATAGTGACAGGTTGTCAGCCTGTCGCCTAAAAATTGTAATACACCAATACTCTCGAGTCCCTTAGTCGCCTCTTACGACACCCACGGGAAGGATGTGGGGTGATGCTATTCTAAGCCGGCATCACACGGCACGTATTTAACTACACCTATCGATAATTTCCCATATTAAAGCAGAGGTTTACTATTAGAGTTATTTTCTTTTAATACATGGTAACAGTCATTTAACTTTACGACAAAAAAGATTGTATATATAGTTTCTTGTCTTTTTTCGCCGACCCAGCCTACTTACTTGTAATTTTCCCAAAATTTAGGTAAAAATTGTAAGTTGGCAGCACTAGAACGTTGTGTTCAATCGGTTTAATTTCTCGGGAATCCCCGACTTCCCAAACATACAGAAACAATGTGTTTTTCTATGGTCGGGGATTCCCCGGGATCTATCTGTTTTTAATTTTTGACGAAACAGAACACAATCATCTTCTTGCTTGACATAAGTGGACGCTCTTAAAATAATTATTCGATTGTTTTAAAACAAACAAACACAGTAATCAAACGTTTAACGCTACGTTACGATGCTCTTGTTCCAACTACAGAGTGACATTAGTTTTGCCTATTTAAAAAGTAGACAAATAAATAGTGTATAAGTAGGTGTTTAATTTTTGACGGATCACATCAATAAGTAAGTACAAATTTATTTTTACTATCTATACTACACACTCCCTAATACTTAAAGTATATAAGATGTTAAAATAACAGGTTAATTATTGAAATTGGCTCCAGGCTCTCTATCTTTGTAACACCCTAACAGGGTGTCACATAATTGTTTTATATAACTTTGTGTAATTGTTGTAACTTTGAGACGTGCAATGTAAATAAATAAATACTATGTTTTTCGGTCTCTGGCCTCTGCTATCTATTAATATTTATAAAATTTGTTTATATGTTTATACGTTTGGGCAGCATAATCTCTGGAACGTCAATAGCGTTGTAACGAAGTTTTATTGCAATCAATTTATTTTTATAAATGTTTCGATTGACACAGATTTAATTTGTTGCAGATTTTATTTATTACAACTAGAAGGTACAAAATGTCTGAACAGGGTGATTTTATCAAAAGAAAACCATCTGGGTCAGAATATAGGAAACGGAAAGCGGAAAAAGAAAAGGAATTTCAAAAAACAAAGAAGTTTATGAATATAGATAAATATATCAGAACAAAAAATCAAGAGTTGAATGTGGCATCTACATCTGCAATACAAACGAATGCATCGGCAGTGGAGCCTCTGTCTGGCAAGTCCGATGGAATAGCTACTTAAGAGATTGTGGATGAAAAATCCCGAAGTGAGGGAGCAAGTTGTGCTACGATTACAGATGCTGCTCAAGAATCTGTTATTGATGTACAACAAATACATGTATTAGATGATGTTGATACTGTTGTCCCGAATATAGCGGATCCAGCTACTTGGCCACCTATTCGAAATAGCAAAATAATTGATTATATTATAAATACCGGCCCACTGCAAACTCACTGTGATGATTATCCGAAAAATGATACAGGGCGACATTTTTCTAATTCTCATTTCATAAAAAAACTAGCAAACAGTGAGACAATTCAGCGTCGTTGGTTAGTATACTCCATTTCCAAGGATCGAGTTTATTGTTTTTGTTGCCGGCTGTTTGATAGTAGCTCAACGTCGAGTTTAGTATCTGAAGGATATAACGACTGGAAACACTTGTCTGAAATGTTAAAAACTCACGAGAATAGCACTTCACATAAGAAGTTTTACCTTTCATGGATTGAAACTGAACTACGTTTAAAAATAGGCAAAACAATAGATTGCCAAGAGCAATATTTGATTAAAAAGGAAACTACAAGATGGAATAATGTTTTATCTAGATTGATGCATATTACACTTTATTTAGCTGAAAACAATATGGCGTTCAGAGGTAATTCTGACAAATTATATACGCCAAATAACGGAAAGTTTTTGGGCTTAGTACAATTACTAGCTAAATTTGATCCAGTTATGCAGGAGCACTTGCGATTAGCTATGAAGGGTGATATTGCAGACCACTACTGCGGAAAAGACATTCAAAATGAATTAATAGAGCTGATGGGTAAAAAAGTGAAGTCAGAAATCATATCACGCGCAAAGAAATCAAAATATTATTCTATTATAGCTGACTGTACACCGGACATTAGTCACGTAGAACAACTTTCACTGACAATACGATTTGTTGATATATCATCAAATGACGATAAAATATCAGTAAAAGAGCATTTTGTAGAATTTTTGCCTGTAAATCAGTCGACTGGTGAAAAACTAACTGAAGTTATTATTGATATTTTAAATAAACACGGACTTGAATTGAACGACTGCAGGGGTCAGGGTTATGACAACGGGGCGAATATGAAAGGGAAAAATGTTGGTGTTCAAAGGAGAATTCTAGACATAAATCCCTTAGCTGTTTATGTACCTTGTGGCTGTCATAGCTACAATCTCGTACTATGCGATGCCGCTAAGTCTTCCGTAAAATCAGTGACTTTGTTTGGGGTACTTCAGAGGTTGTTCACATTGTTTTCAGCTTCTGTTCATCGATGGAAAATTCTAACCGATAGCCTGGGATTATATACTCTAAAAAAGCTCAGTGACACACGTTGGGAAGCAAGAATAAGCAGTGTCAAAGCAGTTCGTTATCAAATTAGTGCCATCCATGACGCTTTAATTACTTTGGCAATTGAAACTCAGAAAACTGATGTTCAAATCTCTCATGAGGCTACTACTCTAGCTGAACAGTTAAAAGATTTCAGTTTCATAGTTTCATTGGTTGTTTGGTATGACATACTTTTTCAAATTAACGTCGTTAGTAAATCTCTACAATCACCAGATATAGATCTCAGTAAATGCACAGAAATGTTGAAAAAATGCTGCACTTTCTTGGAAGAATATAGAAATACAGGCTTTAAAAGCGCCATTTCAACTGCAAAAGAATTGGCTGAAGAACTGGAAGTTGAACCTGTGTTTAAGGCCACAAAAAGAATTCGATTTGTTAAGCGTCAAGCTGATGAAACTGCCCGCGACGAGCCTATTGTTTCTCCTGAAAAGAAATTTGAGGTAGAATTTTTCAACTCTCTCTTGGACGCTACATTAATTTCAGTTAATGAAAGATTTGAACAGTTCAATGAGTACTCGGATTGCTGGTCTTTTTTGTACAATATAAAACAGATTCCTGAAAAACCCGACCTTGTCAAACTCTGTAGTGATCTCCAATTGAAATTAACTGTGAATTCTAAATCAGATATAGATGGTTGTATGTTGTGTGATGAACTCATAAGCCTGAAATCTTTTTTGCCTGATCAGAATGCGGCTACCCCTGCTTATGTTTTAAATTTTATTAAAGATCGCAACTTACAGGAACTGTATCCAAATGTATGGATAGCATTTCGAATATTACTGACTATACCTGTAATGGTTGCTAGTGGACAAAGAAGTTTTTCCAAGCTAAAGCTGATTAAAACATATCTACGATCGACAATCTCTCAATCTAGATTAACAAACTTAGCAACTTTATCAATCGAAAACGAAATTGCAGAAAACATGGACTTTGAATGTCTAATAAAAGAGTTCGCCGATGTAAAGGCTAGAAAAGTGAAATTTTATTAGTTTTTTAAATAAATGTTTTTTTTAAATAGATAGTTATTTCATTGTACACATTGCCTTTTTTCGTATGTAATTGAATTGCAGTTAGGGGGCGCCGAAGAATTCTCGCCCAGGGCGCTAGTAGTGCTAAAACCGGCACTGCTGGTCGTGACACTGTGTAAGCGAATGAATTTACTCAAAGTTACACATACACTATGTAAGAGGCGACTGAGGGATTTGAGGGATTTGGGTGTATTACAACTTTTAGGCGACAGGCTGACAACCTGTCACTTTACTGTTACAGAGAATTATCTCAAACGGCCCTCTATATTTGTCAGACGTGGCGATAGCGACCGTATTTTTGCGGCCGTTAGCGCTCTGCCTACCCCGTAAGGGATAAAGGCGTATGTATATGGCGATATATGTATATGTATGTATGTACGCATACCAAACATTTTATCATACTGGACAGACAGCCGTCCAAAATGGCGTACCTACCTACAAACACACAATCTGTCGGTTTGTTGACATCATTATCGCTAGCGGGGCGTACAACGTATCAAGGTCACATTCTACCGATGTAACTGTTTGTGTATTTACAATACAAAAACCGACATTGTTATTTTTCATTCGCTTACATAGTGTCACGACCAGCGTAACTGTCAGTAAGCGCCCGTACGTGAGTGTATGAAGCATTGAGGTCAAGTTACCCTGGTCACGACACTATCTAAGCGTATATGAGCTATATTTTGAGACTTTCGAGTGCCGATGCATATTGAGTAACGGGGATAGTGCCACAACACAATGTAGAAAATGTAGATTCAAAGTGTAGGTATACCTACCCATAGTATACAGATGCATTTGATTAGGTACAAATACTTATTTGATAAAATAAAACTGAACCACTTTTGTCTGAAACTCAAATGTACCACCCGACCGAGTACAAAAAGTTTCAGACAAAAGTTGTTCAGTTTTATGTCTAGAACACAAATATTTGTACTTCATTAAATTTAACCTTATATGCGTGCATAATTCCAGCAATAGTTTGTCTTTTCGTGTGACAACGAGTTGTCGAAAAACTCGATAAATCAAACAAAAATAGTTTAGTATTTTTAAATAAGTTTTTCTCCAGTTAGGTAGGTAGATTTGACTTCTTAGAAATTGAAAACAGAAACGCATCTGCTGACCTTGAGCCATAGACTTTTAATATACTCTCTGTCTATTCCTTGGCCGATGTTGATATGTCATAATTCTGCCAGTGTCAATAGTTGCTTTGATCCTGTTGCTAACCAGAAAAGAAAACTCGAAGACTTTTCTTACCTTCCTTAAACTGCCGCAGCATGACATCAAGCGTGACATCCTCGAACACGAAGTTGCAAGGGTTCTGGTAATACTGGCAGAGGGTCCCCAGGTCCAGAGAATAAGAACAGAACAGATGGAACACGGGACAATTCTGCCAGTGTCAGTCAGTAGTTGAATAGATCTGTCGCTGCAGTAGGTATAAAACTATAGTTACAAGAATCGTATGACGTCATCTTACTGCTATCCGAAAAAGAAAACCCCAGGACTTTTCTTACCTTCCTTGAACTGCCGCAACATGATATCAAGCGTGACATCCTCGAACACGAGGTTGCAAGGGTTCTGGTAATACTGACAGAGGGTCCGCAGAGGAGTATTGTCGTCAGGGTCATTTCTTGTCTAAACGTATAGCCGTTCGAATACGCCATATTTGTCAGCTGTCAAAATCATGTTAATGCTACGATATAAGTTCTATTTTTCTTTGTTGGCTTGTCCTATAGTATGAGTTTGACAGCCGTCAAATGTGGCTTATTCCAACAGCCATACTTACTTTTAGTGGCGTTTTCATTGTGATTTCGCCAGTTTCAAGTTGATTTTGCTTGTTTTCAGTTTTATGTTTTATGACGTTTTATCACAATTTCGCCAGTGTCGAGTTCAGGACAATTCTGTAAGTGTCAGTAATTGGTTTCGTCTGTTGCTGTGCTGCATTGGAGATAGTAGCAGTAGAAAGATCTAAAGTAATTACATTAAGAGTTTTTTCTTACCTTCCTTGAACTGCCGCAGCATGACATCAAGCGTGACATCCTCAAACACGAAGTTGCAAGGGTTCTGGTAATACTGGCAGAGGGTCCGCAGAGGGGTATTGTCGTCAGGGTCCACGAAGGCCAGATCTTTGATGAAGAGCACTGTCACTATGTTGTTGCGTTCGCCCTCGTACACTGGGATACGGGAGTAGCCTGTGGACAAATGGAACGTAAGTTTATGGGGAAATTCGTCATTGAAAGTAGACAGAAAAATGTTTGTTTATTACAAAATATAACACGTTTTTTTAAAGAAAGGATCCCGAAAGGTCAACATTATTGTTAACGTCCCACTGATATGTCATTATTTTGATAGAAAGACAAACAATAATGATGCCTTTCTTTAAAATATCGTGTTATACAAACCAAAATTAACTAGGCTTAAAACATAAACAACAGGGTAACAAAAAGGTATTCGTTCATCTAATGCTTTAAAAGAGTGCTTGGCGCTGGTCTTCCGCGGAACCAGGTGAACAAAACCAGCAGTAAAACAATTTCTTAACCTACTGGTAAGATTTCGGAGCCATGAAAGCTGTTTTTTTGTTTTTTGTTTAAAGATAAAGAATACGGAATATTGATAGTAAAAATAAAATAAATAAATAAAATAAAATAAATTTATTAGGCTTTTACAGAGTTTACAGTACAGCGTTTCGACCGGTGTCCTCCTTTAAGTTTATTAAAACCTGTGTCGGAAGGCACCGCTCTTCGTTAAATAGATAGTCGTCTATAAAATACACAAAGAAAAGGCTAACGCACAGCAATGCATAAAAGGTTAGAACTAACGAAAAATTACAAAAAAGTTTACAAGAAAAGTTACATAATATAAGTTAACAAGTTTAAAAAGTTTTTACAAAGTTTGAAAAGTTTACACAAATTGATGATATCTGTACCACAACCAACGAACATAATTTAGTTTTATAGACGGAATGCAAGTGTGTGTATATGTGTGTGTGTGTGTGTGTGTGTGTGTGTGTGTGTGTGTGTGAGTGAGTGAGTGAGTATGAGTGTGTGTGTGTGTGTGTGCGTTAATGAGTGAGTGAGTGTGTGTTTGCGAGATTAACTATATGCTATCCAAAAGTGCCTCTATTTCATTATATGTTTTAGATTTCAACCAGTCTGTAATAAGTTTTTTACATTCGTAGCTTTTTTTGCCGTGTATCTGGAGTTCTTTATTGATACTGTTGTAAAGACCAGACGAACGTTTGTTATATTGTCTGCTGGCAAAAGCAGTTTTAACTCTAGGAGCTCGTACAACCTTTTCCTTACGCCTCCTACTTTCAATATCAGGGTTGTACGGTACTGACTTGTGCTTTTTTAGTACCGTTTGCAATATATAGAGCTTTCTCACAGACAAAACTTCACTTAAATTGTATAAAGATTCGGTAGAAAAGCTCAATTTTTTGAAATGCATTACTTTGATGAGGCTACGTTGAGCGCGTTCAACGTCTAAGAAGCGGGTTTTTGTAGCACCACCCCATACAGTGATACAGTAGGTCAGGATGGACTGTACCAAAGATATATATATTTCCCTAAGGAGATCTCTCTCAGTGTTCTGCCGACCAGCAACCGCCCTTGGTACCACATGTCTTAGCGTCTTAAAAATCCATATAAGTTTCCTGACTCTCGATATAACATGTTCCATATGTGAATACCAGGACAGTCGCTGGTCAACAAAGACCCCAAGATATTTAGTCTGATCAACCTTTTTTATGGATGGGCAACTGCATGCATTGTTATTAGGAGTTGTAGTGCACTGATGTATTTTTATATTTAAGTCACCGCTAGGTTGTGAACTATTATACAGACTAAAACAAATATAGTTAGTTTTTGCAGTGTTCAGGGACAAAAGATTATTACACAACCATTTACTAACGTGCCGCATTCCTAGTTCTACACTATCCCTAGCTTCATTCCAGGAGTCACCAGAGAAAACGATGGCAGTGTCATCCGCATACGAAATTATTTTTGCGTTATCTATATTCATGGCACATAAATCATTAATATATATGAGGAATAGTGTGGGGCCAAGAACGCTACCCTGTGGTACGCCGAATGACACTACCTCATCCTCACTAGTGTGGCAGTCTAATTTAACTCTTTGCGTCCTGTTAGACAGATAATCCGCAAATAAGTCAAGGGTCCTACCCCTTATACCAATAGCTTCCAGTTTACGAACAAGGATAGGGAAAGAGACAGTGTCAAATGCTTTTTTAAGGTCTAAAAATACTGAGATGCATTTTTTATGTTTATCAAGTAAGTCAGCAACCATAGAACTCAATGCACAGACGGCATCCTCAGTTGATTTTCCTTGACGAAAACCAAACTGGGATGGTGATAGTATACCAAAGCAGTCCAGGTAGCTGAGCAACCTAGAATTCAGTAGCTTTTCTATTACCTTAGAAATTACAGGCAATACCGATATAGGGCGGTAGCTGTTGACACTGTCCTTCTCCCCACCCTTGTACACTGGTGTAATGATTGAGCGTTTGAGTAAAGATGGAAAGACACCCTGGTGAAATACAAATTTGCCAAGTGAGTTACAATCGGTATTATATCGGATTTTGCTAATTTTAGAAAAGTGGTAGGTATGTTGTCCCAACCAGGGGAACTAGTAGATTTTAATGACGTTAAAATTCTATTAACCTCGTCATGATCCGCGTCTAACAGGACAAATGAGTTGGATCGATTGGGTAAATTAATTAAATAATTTTCAGCATCAACAGACGACGTATTTATTTGTGTAGCAAGTTGCTCACCTATATGAGCAAAATAGTTATTTACAAAGTTAGCTGAAGCGGTTGGAGATGATTTAATATTTAGTAATTCTGTGTTAATATTGTGATTTTTAGTCGTGTAGGTGATGTTTTTAATATTCTTCCATAACTGTTTATTATTTTTGATTGAATTAGCCAATAAGTCTCTTTCGTATTGCCTTTTAACTTTTTTAATGAGTTTATTACAATAATTTCTGTATCTCACGTATGTATTTTTTTTAATTTCATTGGTAGGGTCTTTTTTAACATTAATCTGTAATTTATAGTACATACAGACATACATACATATATCACGCCTTGACCCCTTGCGGGGTAGGCAGAGCGTTAACAGCCGTAAAAATACGGTCACTACCGCCACGTCTGACATTTTTGAGGTTTGTTTTCAAAGTTTGTTTCAGAAAACATGTGTATCACTATAGTGACAGGTTGTCAGCCTGTCGCCTAAAAATTGCAATACACCAATACTCTCGAATCCCTCAGTCGCCTCTTACGACACCCACGGGAAGGATGTGGGGTGATGCTATTCTAAACCGGCATCACAAGGCCAATGTTGGTACTATCTTTTCTTAAACTTGAAAATTTTCCACCGCAGGCTGGATTTGAACCTGAAACTTTAGCCATTAGTGCTGACGACGTCTCTTCCATCTGGGCTACCGCGGCTCAATCATAGCGGCCATTATTCAAGGAAGGAATTTATAAGGAAGCAAGTGTATTACAATTTCGTCGCTGGGACCAATCGTCGTGTAGCGGTTAACATGTTTGACCCGGCAAGTCGAAAGACGTGCGTTCGAATCCCATCGGTACCGTAAATTTTTTCCACTTATTTCGTTTGTATTGATTTTGGTAGGTTGCCTGGTAGAGAATGCTACCTAGCATTAAGGCCGCCTTATTGTACTGTTTCCTTTATTTGTGTTTTCTACATGTTGTTACTTTTTTCGTGCAATAAAGAATTTTGTTATGTTATGTTATTTTGTTTGTAACAAAAGGTTAATATTCAAGTTGATATTTTAGAGACACGAAAATAGAAAATCTAATAAATAATAACACTATTGCCGTGTGATGCCGGCTCAGGATAGCATCACCCCATTTCTTCCCGCGGGTGTTGTAAATGGTAACTAAGGGCCTCAAGGGTTTCATGTGCATCACAATTTTAGGCGACAGGCTGACAAGTCACTACAGTGATTTACGAATCATCTGAAAGGGTCCTGAATACTTGTCAGACCGTATTTTACGATCGCTAACGCTCTGCCTACCCCGCAAGGGATAAAGGCGTGATTATTGTATGTATTTGTGTATGACACTATGACATACCTTCATAGTAATGATCTTGGTGTAAGTCAATAGCAGACATTGTCACTAAGATCGCGCTTTATTACTATAATAATGTTGTTGTTTGAATTATTAAGATTGTTGACCCAAGATAACGTTTTAATTTAGCTAGAGTTATGTAAGTCCAACTGCGTCGGTGGGCAAGTGGTTAGGGCAGCGGTCTTACAATCGCGAGACCCTAGTTCGATCCCCGCCATGTACCAAAGTACATATTACCTCGATGTGTACCAATGTGTTTTTACTCACGTACATTTCCCGACTGGCCCTGACTTCGCGACTGAAGGGAAAACATCGTGATGAAACCCACATTTAAATATTTTAACATACATACATATATCACGCCTTCATCCCTTGCGGGGTAGGCAGAGCGTTAACGGCCGTAAAAATACGGTCGCTATCGCCACGTCTGACAAATATTGAGGGCTGTGCGAGATAATTTGTGTATCACTATATAATATTTAATCCCGATGATATTTGAATGTAACTTAACCTAGGATTCGGGCCAGGTTAGCCTTAGGGTTGCAGAGGTCAGATGGCAGTCGCCCTGTGTAAAAACTTGGTTCCCCGTCAAATCCCCTAGGTTAGGTAGCCGACCCCGACAGAGAACGAGATAAGGCAAGGAGGACGATGATGATGTAAGTCTAATAGTAGTGAGTAGTTTTTATCTACTAAGTAGTTACATATTAATTAAAACAGCCTTCTAATAATTTGTAAGTCGACGGTCATCAATTAAATTTTTATTGCACGTACAAAAAACGTATCTATGCCGTGTGATGCCGGCTCAGGATAGCATCACCCCATTTCTTCCCGCGGGTGTTGTAAATGGTAACTAAGGGCCTCAAGGGTTTCATGTGTATCACAATTTTAGGCGACAGGCTGACAAGTCACTACAGTGATTTACGAATCATCTGAAAGGGTCCTGAATACTTGTCAGACCGTATTTTACGATCGCTAACGCTCTGCCTACCCCGCAAGGGATAAAGGCGTGATTATTGTATGTATTTGTGTATGACACTATGACATACCTTCATAGTAATGATCTTGGTGTAAGTCAATAGCAGACATTGTCACAAAGATCGCGCTTTATTACTATAATAATGTTGTTGTTTGAATTATTAAGATTGTTGACCCAAGATAACGTTTTAATTTAGCTAGAGTTATGTAAGTCCAACTGCGTCGGTGGGCAAGTGGTTAGGACGCCGGTTTTACAATCGTGAGACTCGAGTTCGATCCCAGCCATGTACCAATGTGTATTTACTCACGTACATTTACCGACTGCTCTTGGTGAAGGAAAAACATGAAAACCACATTCAAATAAATTTGTATCCAGATGATATTTGAATGTGGCCAGGTTAGTCTTCGCGTTGCAGAGGTCAGATGGCAGTCGCCCTGTGTAAAAACTTGGTTCCCCGTCAAATCCCCTAGGTTAGGTAGCCGACCCCGACAGAGAACGAGATAAGGCAAGGAGGACGATGATGATGTAAGTCTAATCGTAGTGAGTAGTTTTTATCTACTAAGTAGTTACATATTAATTAAAACAGCCTTCTAATAATTTGTAAGTCGACGGTCATCAATTAAAATTTTTATTGCACGTACAAAAAACGTATCTATGCCGCGTGATGCCGGCTTAGAATAGCATCACCCCATTTCTTTCCCGTGGGTGTCGTAAGAGGCGACTGAGGGACTCGAGGGTTTCATGTGTATTCCAATTTTAGGCGACAGGCTGACAACCTGCCACTATAGAGATACACATGTTTTCTGAAACAACCTTGGAAAACAATCCTCAAAAATGTCAGACGTGGCGATAGCGACCGTGTTCTTACGGTCGTTAGCGCTCTGCCTACCCCGCAAGGGATAAAGGCGTGATATATGTATGTATGTATGTATGTAAAAACGTATCTACTTATCTTATTTCTTACAAAACGATTTCTTTTTCAGCAGACTTAAGCGACAACATTTAAGGACCTTGAACCTCTGCCTACACTACAAACGATACAGGCGTGTATTCTACATACATACATACATCACGCCTTTATCTATTGCGGGGTAGGCAGAGCGTTTACGACCGTAAGAACACGGTCGCTATCGCCACGTCTGACATTTTTGACGATTGTTTTCCAAAGTTGTTTCGGAAAACATGTGTATCACAGTGACAGGTTGTCAGCCTGTCGCCTAAAAATTGTATTACACTAAAACTATCGAGTCCCTCCCTTAGTGGCCTCTTACGACACCCGCGGGTAGTATGTGGGGTGACGCTATTCTAAACCGGCATCACATGGTATTCCTTCTATTTATTAGCACAATATGTCGAGTTATTCACAACACTGTTGAATTCCATTGACAGCTTCATTCATAAAATACTCGGAAGATAATTTTCCACTCTGACAAAGGGAGATTACATATTACGTGGAATTACAACACAGTAACAACAGTTGGTAATAGCACAGATAATTATAATACTACTAAAGTAGTACAGATACCTAACGTCACAGAGGGAGTTCGATTGCCCTAGGACGGCTATTGGCGGACTATTTGATATGTCGACTCAGTGCGTGCGTTGCTAACGACATCTAGCTTATTTATTGGATACTTCGTATTGACGACATTAGATTGAAAAATATTGTAAAAATGTGAATAATTCGCGTGTTTTCCGTCACAAAACATCTTAAATAATGTATTTATAATTTTCCAATACTTTGTTTTTGTGAATTTGCTTTTATTCCAGTCTCTTAAGTTACATTCGCGACCCGTATCGCCATCTATTGATTTATTTTTGGACTAATTTCTTTTAGTAGGGAATGAGACCCAATGGTAATAGTAATAGGCACTTACTACTGAATCAAACTCATCACAGCTGCTGCTATTGTCTAAGTATGGCCGTTCGAATAGGCCATATTTGACAGCTGTCAAGGTCATGTTAATGAAATCACGCTTTTCCGCGTCCGTGTGTTTGCTTAGATCTTTAAAACTACACAACGGATTTTGATGCAGGTTTTTTAATAGATAGAGCGATTCAAGAGGAAGGTTTTTATGTGTAATACTTGCCAGGAAAAATCCTTATTCCCACGGGAAAATGAGATGCAGCGGGCGCAGCAACTGGGCCAGGCCGCTCGTAAGGTATATTTTTCTTTGTTCACGTGTCCTAACCGTTTGAGAGGTGTCAAATATGGTCTATTCGGACTACCATACTTTTGACCCCAGCTCAAGATTCGATTAATATGGGATCGATCGGCTTTCGTACCTCACTCTTTTGATGCAGTTTTTTTAATTTATAGCGTGATTCAAGGGGAAGATTTAAACATATTATGGGATTTGATGTGGAAACAAGTGTTTACGCAGAGCGACTGCCATATGACCTCTGCAACCCGAAGGCTCTGTGCTGCTACTGTCTAAAGTATGGCAGTTCGAGTAGGCCATATGTGACAACTGTCAAACTCAAATTAAGCATTTTTATTTAAGTATATCGTGATTCCAGAGGACTATTTAAACCACATTTAAACCTAGGGGATTTGACGTGGAACCAAGACTTTACACAGAGCGACTGCCATCTGACCTAGCTCTGCAAGCCGAAAGGCTAACCTGGCCCAAATCCTAGGTTAAGTCACATTCAAATATCATCTGAATTCAAATTTTATTTGAATGTGGGTTTCAGCACGGCGTTCCTTCAACGTAAGAGCAGTCGGTAGATGTACGTGAGTAAAAACACATTGGTAGGTACAAAACGGTAATCGAACACGGGTCTCAAGATTGGTTAAATTGACAGTTGAATGGACAAACTGACAGTTCTCTCAACTTGACAGTAGAGCGGCTAACTTCGAAGTTCGAAGCACTGGAAGTGTTTTGACAATTGGCATATGACTGGCAGGTCAAATGAGCTAGCTACTTCTTAAGGGGCTGACACGAGCTAAAACCGGTCCCTTTCTGACAAATGTCAAACTGCGCGCGTGCGAACGGGACGGAATCTTGCCGATTCAATGATATTTTTGTATTTTCGATGATAACTCGGTCAAAAATAAGTTATGTGAAAATCAAAAACAATTTTTTTTTTTTTTTTTTTGACAATTCACACAGCGCCATCTAGCCCCAAACTAAGCAAAGCTTGTACTATGGGAACTAGATAGCTGATACTAATACGTATATACTTTTTTTTGTAAATAAATACATATTATACATAGAAAACACCCAGACTCAACACAAATATTTGGAAATTGACTTAACAAATATTTGTGTCCGGTGGGGATCGAACCCACGACCCTCGGCGTAGAAGGCAGGCATACTATCCGCTACGCCATCGGGACAGTCAATGTCGAATGTAAGGCGCTCATTCTGATAATAAACACTTAATTATTGCGTGGGTTTTGTTCATGCAGTTTGCGATATAATAGATTTTTAGAGGTAACTTTACGATGTTTTTCTATCAAGCTAAATTACTAATATCATGTTTTGGAAACAATAACACTACAGCAAATATCCTGAAGATTATTACCTTATTTTTTCATCAGTTTTTCTGCATTTTATCTAGGGTAGAAATCACTTATAAAAGTAGCTTTTAGCTCTACTCAGCCCCTTAAAACGATATTTTGTATGAAAATACGAAGAGATGACGTCATGTCTTTCTAGTTTAGCTGGCGTCAAAACACTTACTTTTATATTATTTTGCTGTTTTGTAATTCAAACTCTGAATATTTCGAAGAACTATAAATGCAGTATGTAGCATTTTTTGACAATAAGTTTAAGCGTCCTACTTTTGTATTTTATTTATGACCCAGTCATCTAACGAATTTATATACATACACACATACACCGTGCCGTGTGATGCCGGCTTAGAATAGCATCACCCCATATCCTTCCCGCGGGTGTCGTAAGAGGCGACTAAGGGACTCGAGAGTATTGGTGTATTACAATTTTTAGGCGACAGGCTGACAACCTGTCACTATAGTGATACACATGTTTTCTGAAACGACCTTGGAAAAAAATCCTCAAAAATGTCAGACGTGGCGATAGTGGCCGTATTTTTAGGGCCGTTAACGCTCTGCCTACCCCGCAAGGGATAAAGGCGTGATATATGTATGTATGTATGTATGCACACATACACATAATATATCGCCTTTATCCCTTGCGGGGTAGGCAGAGCGTTAACAGCCGTAAGAATACGGTCGCTATCGCCACGCCTGACATTTTTGAGGATTGTTTTCTAGCGATTTTAATGTTCTACTCAATCTAGTACATTTGACATAAGATGACTGCTTACCAGACTTAACAATCTCCGTCATGGTCTCAAAGTCCAGCACGCTGTCTATGGGCAGCATGAAGCAGTCCTTCAGCTTGGTCATGACCTCCTTGACGGTCTTCTTGCGGAGGTCCAGGGCTCCGCTGATGATGTTCACCTCCTCCTTGTCCAGGTCGTTCACGTGGTTGGTTACCTGGGGAACATAGGGTAGTTTAGTGTGATGCTGCCTATAAATATTCTACTAGGGCCCGCTGCAACTCATTTTCTTGTGGGAATAAGTTGTTTTCTATATTATACGTATAAACTTTCGTCTTGTATCACTCTATCTATTCTAAAAAACTGCATCAAAATCTGTTGTGTAGTTATAAAGATCCAAGCATACTTTTCTTCTCATTTTTACAATTATGATAGGGCCGTCTGGATTTTGACCATTGCCTGACCAAATTGCCTGTTGGAATGAAATAAGCACCAGGAATGCCACAGCCCAGTTCTTGCTTTAAGCGTTCTCTTTTTTCTCTTTTTTCTCGTTCAAATAAAAACTAAGTTTTTTGCCATTGAATGACCATGACCGTAAGTAAGATGGTTCCGTTTTTCGGATGGCACGTTAAGCCGTAGGTCTCGGTCTGTCTATGATCACTTAGACGGCGTTTGTTACATAACCATACCAGAAGCCTGCTACTTGTAGAACCCGGTTGAAAAATTCTGACATTAGTCATCGGGTCGTTGGACGACTCGGTGTCCCACACGAAAAGAGCATAAGGAACCTTGCTGTCGCTTCCCTGTTTTACAGTAACGGTCGAATACTGCATACATACAACCACACCTTGTGGTATGAGATGAGGGAACGCTGATGACCATTCTCTAACACGTACCCTGACAAGCTCCTTTAGACGTTCCCTGTTGTAGTGTGTGCCGATCTCCTCTCCTAGGAAGTAGTCCAACAGTTTGCTCGTCGGCCAAGCCAAGGGAGCGCAGATGCCCATGACGATCTGTGAAAATAAAAGTTACATTTGAAAAATCGACCCTATGCTAATGAACTTGACACTGGCTGAATTCTGAAAAGGATGTACCTAAGTCTAAAAAAGTTTATAATTTGACAACTCTGCCTCTGCCTCAAACTAACGGACTCAATTCTTGATGCCAGTTTTAAAACCAAAAGCTTTGAAAAACATGAAATTGTGACGTCTGTTTATAAAAGTTTGATTAAATTAACTAATTTAGGAGAGATCGACTACCTACTTAAACTAAACAAAATTTTATAAAATTAAGTTATCAATACAATTTCTTGTTTAGTGGCATTTTCATTCTGATTTCGCCAGTGTCGAGTTGGTTTTGCCATGTTTCAGTACATCTTCTAGACGCCGTAAGTAGCATAAATCGTCAATACAAGAACTTACACAAAAAAGTCAACATACCTTCATAATCCAAATACTCTTCGCACCAATCAGCAGACCGTGCCTTGCGCAGATGGCTTGAGGAGTGATTTCAGCAATAAACACGATGGCCAGAGTAGACCCGATGACAGCAACCAGACCTGACGTCAAGTCATCCAGAATAACAGTAAAAGTACTGTTCACGGCCACGTTACTCAGCAGAATGGTACACAGGAGGTAGTTTCCGTGTTTTCTGACTGGCATGATGGCCCTGGCATAACCACGCTCTTTTTCTGTTCCAGTGTTGGCAATAATCTTTAATTCGGTCTGGTCTAAAGCCATAAGCCCCAAGTTCAGACCGGAGAAGAGCGAAGCCATCATAAGAAGGATGATGATCAGCATGATGGATGCCCAGAGAGGCAGTAGCTTGTTGTGGATATGCAATATCTTCCACTGTTCACGCCCTTGGTGGATGTATTGACCGCTGTCGCCGTTTTTAGCGCAGATGTAGAAAATGTCTTTAGGAATAGGTGCTGGTGCTTCCAAGCTGAACAAGGCGAAGTCTATGCCTGACGATGTTGCCTGGGGATAAAATAGACAAATGAGTCCAGAAGCTTGAGCACAACGAATTTTGACTGGTTCGATGGGCACCTGCTTTCAGGGATCAATCAATATTTAGTGAGATTCCTAAAACAGCTGTACCTGGAACGGGTGCCGAAGACAGCAAAAAGTGGAAACAACATCCTTACAGGTTTTTTAAAATTATATTATTGAGACTCCGTTTTCTAGGCGCAATAGTATCGTGATTTTGAGTAAATGACAGTGTACTTTGGGATTTTTGTTGAGTTCACCCCGTCAGACTTGTCTATTATCAACAAGAGGCTTGGCATGGGACCAGACAAGCGCAAGCCCACCGTATCTTTTTTGTCAATCACTAAGAACATCCCTCATACATCCCAGTAGATATCAAGTTTTACAAGCTTTTTTATCTAGTAAATGATGTTTACTGAGGACTCAAAAAGAATGACACAGAATCAACAAAGGAGCGAAGTATAGGCGCGCCAATACATAGTCTTAAAAAACAAAGTCTAAAATACGAAAAAGTAAAGTAAAACTTACAGTATATTCACCGTCGAGAAGATGGTCACACTCCTTGCCGTAATCCTGGGGTGTGTGCGTGAAAGCGATGCGCGTATCATCAGAGAACCCCTCACCGAACAGCCTTAGAATGAAGTTCCTCTCCCTCATCACACTGGGCACGGAATCATTGAACACCTTGACCTCTTTGTCTGATTCTTCTACTCTCAGTCCTACGAGTTTTATTGTGCCGTATGTTTTAGGAGGTGCAGGAGTTTTGGCGACTCCTGAAGCAGTAGACGTTTCTGCTTTACTTTCTGAGTCATTGTTGGGTGCAACTTCGTCACCAGCCTGTCGTCTCTTTCTTGAGAGTACATCCAAATCGTTGCTGACAACGTCTTCCAAATTTGAAAATCCTAACGGATCGTACTTTCCGTCAATTTCTTCCAACCGATATTTTTCTTTTTTACCGTTGTCTGAGGTGGAAAACGTCTCTGCTTCGAGATCATCTTGGTTGCCATTTTTGTTTACACTCAGATCGTCGCCAAAGTCTATAGGAGACTCATTATCATCCTCGATTGCGTTATTATCATCAAACTCTTCTATCTTTTCACTAAACTTAGGTTGTGTTTCTTCAGTTTCTTCGTCTGCTGATCTGAAAATAAAAATAGATTGTTTAGATGCGGTTAATTCACTTCAAATCATATCGCCCAAATATAATATTTTTAATACCTTTTTTAACCCCTGTAAAATGCAGGTACTCTGAATCGAGTCTAATTTGTGTCATATATCATATGGAAAGGGTAGATAATGGGATAGATAGGTATGTAGCACAGACCAGAGGTGTCATGTTCAGCACCTCACGAATGTTTTTGCTCTGTGGTAGGTAGATATACCCGCAAATATACCTAAGTAGGTACTCAAATCAGATCGCGTGCCGCGCCGCCAACAATATTAAAGCACGAAATTATACACAGGGGCCGACCATTACTTAAATTAAGGGGAGGAAGTCCGAAATCATCTATCAAGGCAGTTTTGCGACCTTGGGCCCTATCAGAGCTAAATTAGATGTTTTTGGAGCAAAATAGACCTTTGACATGCATGTTTTTTTCCGACTGACCATTTTGATACTTGCATGCAAACATAAACAAACGACTAATCCTTCCGAAAAATCCTTCCTGTTGTAGCGCAAAACAAGTATAGAACAGATTCCTTTAAGACCAAAAATATCATCTCCGTCATGATTAAAATGAAAAGTCCCATTTTTTAAATTGACGCTGGCAAAACTTGTCTCCATAACGAATTGACGATGCCATTTTTGAATTTGAATAAAACAAATAAGGCTGGCTGGTTTTGTTAAAAAATTTGCTGGAAAATGCCATTTATTGAAATAATGAATAAAAATCCAGAATCATTTTTTTCGACATCTAAATGCTACGCGTCAGAAGTTTGGCTGTAAACGTGCCACTCATTACAACATTTTATACTTAACTTCAAAAAATGAGATTCGATACCGGCGATTAATTTGTGAAGTGTATGTATTTTTTAAAATATGAGTAAAAGGTACGCAATTGCAGTAATTTAGAAAATAATGAGATACCTACCCCTTGGGTTTGATAAGCATGTAAGGCGTCTCCTACGCGTCTTTCCAACCAAACATAATTATAGTGACACTGTACTACTACATAGTAAAGCTATGTATGGTCACGTCGCGTTGCTAATAAAATAAATGTTTTCAGACGAAAATTGTACAGTTTTATGTGTATATGTAGATGCTTTGTATTTTATTTGGGAAAAAACCTTTTTTGCTTTGAATGACTAGACAGAGCGCTGCGTTGGCTCGGCGGCAGTAGGTAATAATCTAATTGTTTCGCCTGACACGGACTATAAAAGGTGTAACTAAGTTCCTTTCAAGAGATTCATCCCATGAAACTAAACAACTTTCCCCAAGAAAAATTTTTTGAACCTCCCATACTAAATGTACCAATAGACTGAGTCAGTTTGTATGCGAGATAAAAAAAAAATTCATACTTCGACCTATGTTCCTTAGGGAAAGTTGTTTAGTTCCATGGGTTGGTTCATCCCTTGAAAGGAAGTTAGTATATATTCTAACACCCTAATATAATATCTTACTGCTGACTGTATGCCCTAATGAAAGGTCAGGTCAGGAGTACCCTAAACCGACGAGTGCGCATGAAAAGAGTGATGAATATAGAAGAAGCGAAAGAAGTATGCCAGGATCGTAGCAAGTGGAAGGAAATAGTCTCTGCCTACCCCAACGGGAAAGAGGCGTGATTTATGTATGTATGTATATGCCCTACATTCCATTGTAGTCACAACAAACAATTTAAATAAATTGAGGAGTCCATTCAGGCGAGCACTCGAGATCACAATAAAAATTGGCCAAGTATGAGTCAGACTCGCGCGCGTAGGGTTCCGTAGACAGATAGATAAACTCTTTATTGCGTACAAAAAACACAATATTAAAACACAAAATACTAAAACGGCACAATATACTATAACTAAAAGTAAGCAAAGGCGGCCTTATCGCTTAGCGATCTCTTCCAGGCAACCTCTACCTTTACAGAGACAGCTTAACAATTTTGCAAGTAGTTGCAGAAGCAAAAGAAAGAAAAACTTCCGTAAAAGTTAAAGTTCTGTACCTGTTGACATATTATGACATATAAATGCATAAATGTCATATTTGATGTGTGGGAGAAAACCACAGAGCAAAAATGGCATGACCATCCGAGTAATTCTATGGGAAAAGATGCAGCGAAGCATAAAGAAAAAAAAGAAAAGAATACCAAAGAATACTACACACTACAGCTCTGTTACTCGCTGTTACAGTGTCAGTCCGATCTGTTCTTTTTCAGTCCGATACGTTTTTCCCAGAATAAGCCCAGTCTCACCCCAAGGGCATGATTGGGCTGGCCCCGAAGTCTACTATTGTTTTGTCATTATAATGCCATCGACACTCAACTGCATTCCATTGCCATTGTGATTTTCTATACTTCAAACTGTTACCAGACTACGAAACTACTAAAATCATCCAACTGAGATCCAATCGACATCCAGCTGAAACGATTTTAATTTAGCAGACTTAGGGCCCATGTTGTTTTTTGAACAACCATTCAATTATTTCCGGGTGAGGTCGCGCTTTCGAAGATGCCGTCCGGCGTAGTGTTGATAGCCTCGGGGCCAGAAACATGAAGGTATTACAAACAAAAAAATTCCGTGTGATGCCGGCTTAGAATGCCGCGTGATGCCGGCTTAGAATAGCATCACCCCATTTCTTTCCGCGGGTGTTGTAAAAGGCAACTAAGGGACTCGAGGGTTTCATGTTTATTACAATTTTAGGCGACATGCTGACAACCTCACACTTACACTACATTGATACACAAATCATCTGAAAGGGCCCTCAATACTTGTCAGACGTGGCGATAACGACCGTAAGTTTACGATCGTTAACGCTAAATGCCTACCCCGCATGAGATAAAGGCGTGATTTATGAATGTATGTATGCAAACAAAAAAACACGCTGTCATTGGATCCCGTTTTGCCCCTTCGGGCACGGGACCCTAAAAAGTGTCATCACGTCATGGATCATGGTGTAATTCACTGTATAGGCGATCTGATACGCATATTGCATTATGTTGTGCCCACTCGTTTTACTCTACTGGCCACTGGACAAATTATTATTGTCGAAAATAATTGCATGTACCTACCTACCTACCCAATGTGAGTCCTACACACATACCTGGGTACCTAGTCCAGACATAGGGACATAGGGACAGACGCGAAAAGCGACTTTGGATTTACGTGCTTTTACTAAAGTATGGCCGTCCGAATAGGCCATATTTTACAGCTGTCAAACCCATACTACTAAAGGACATGTCAACAAAAAATTACCTTATGTCATAGCATTATTTAACATGATTTTGACAGCTATTTGGCCTATTCAAACGGCCATACTTTATGTAGCGACTAGTGGGCGCCCGCGGCTCCGCCCGCGTGGAAGTCGGTATCCCGTAGGTACATTTTTTCATAACAACTATCATATGTGTTAACCCAAGTTACCCTCTATCTGTGTGCCAAATTTGATGAAAATCGGTTCAGTAATTTTATTTAGCGTGAAGGAGTAACAAACAAACACACAAACTTTCGCATTTAAAATATTAGTAGGATGTTGCATACGCAGGCGGTGTGTTCTTCCTAGCGTGTGGGAAACCCTAGTGTCAGTATTTTTCGACCGCCTTCTACAAGTAGCAGGCTTCTGACATGGTTGTGTAACGACAGCCGTCTAAGTGATCATAGACAGCAACCGGGACCTACGGCTTACGTGCCATCCGAAGCACAGAACCATCTTACTTACGGACACTCGTGTGGTTCAGCCTACAATGTCCGAACCAGACTGGGAACAAATTCACAAAGTGATGAATATCAACTTTGTGAGTGACCCACCGAGAAGCGCACCCGGGACCTTCTTCGTCAAAGGCAGTCGCACTATCACTGCGCCACATCGGTCGTCAACTCTGGTGTCGGATGATCTTGAAATAAACTAGTTTTTTTTTTATCTTGCACTGTGAGTGGGTCAAGTGCATTTATTTAAGTAATTGACATTATCGGCATTTTCCAACGTTTATTGTGTTCATTCAATTGCTTGTAAGACCTAGTTCTGAGCCCAGATATAGAATAGAGATCTTCATTTTGAAGTATCTACCTACTTAACTACATGTATGTAAACATATTAGCTGCAAATATTTTAAGGGGTGAAACAGCACATGACACTGAACAACTTTCCCCAAGAATCGAAATATTATGACAAAAATTTTGGATCCTCCATATTTTTTTTGATATTTCGACCTATGTTCCTTGGGGAAAGTTGTTCAGTTTCATAGGCTGGTTCTCCCCTTAAAATATTTGCAGCTAATTTATTCACACCCGTATACGTAGTGTTTTGACGCCAATAACAATAGCCACGGTAACAAATAACAATGTTATATGCCGTGAGGTTCTCCTCCGTGCCTCGATTTTTTTTGTCGGGTCTACTTGACATTAGACATTTGGTAAGTACATGTTGTGACGTAATACTACTAAATATTAAACCAATTAACCTGGTTAGATAACTTAAAAACCGATAAAAACCAGTTTTGATCCCGAAACGTGTCCTTACTTTGCGATTGAAAAATGCCGACACTAGGGTTCATTGGGTCGTTGAACGACTCAGTGTCCCACACGAAGAGAGAGAGAGTACCTACTTTGCATGAATGAATGTAATAAGGTTACAAACAATACTGCTTATTTTAAAACCATAAAAATATCATCACCTGGCTTGGGCAATTTGGGCATAGCTTCATCTACATAAATACATACATACATCACGCCTTTATCCCTTGCGGGGTAGGCAGAGCGTCTGACATTTTTGAGGATTTGACACAGAGCGTCTGACATTTTTGAGAAAACATGTGTATCACAATAGTGACAGGTAGTCAGCCTGTCGCCTAAAAATTGTAATACACCAATACTCTCGACTCCCTTAGTCGCCTCTTACGACACCCGCGGGATGGATGTGGGGTGATGCTATTCGAATCCGGCATCACGCGGCATTTCTAATAACCTAAATATGAAAATTTATACAAGTCCTAAGGTAACTAGTACTATTGGTCCATGCTAGTACTGGCGCAGACCTTATTTCTTGTACATACAGTCTAGCCGTGTGATGCCGGCTTAGAATAGCATCACCCCACATCCTTCTCGTGGGTGTCGTAAGAGGCGACTAAGGGATTCGAGAGTATTGGTGTATTATAGTTTTTAGGCGACAGGCTGACAACCTGTCACTATAGTGATACACATGTTTTCTTAGACATCCTTGGAAAACAATTCTCAAAAATGTCAGACGTGGCGATAGCGGCCGTATTCTTGCGACTGTTAGCGCTCTGCCTGCCCCGCAAGGGATAAAGGCGTGATATATGTATGTATGTATGTACAGTCTATTTCGTCTACGTCTTTGATAGATATATTTGGATTGACGATCGTCATTTTATCATAATTTCTTGTTATTGATAAAGTTGCGCTAATACATTTAAAATTTCTCTTCGCTGGATGTGTCAGGCATCCTATTCACTTAAGTAGTATGGTATTTATTCTGGGCCTAAAGGTAACCAGGGCCCTAAGTCTGCTAAATGAAAATCGTTTCAGTTGGATGTCGATTGGATCTCAGTTGGGTGATTTCGGTCATTTCGTAGTCTGCTAAGAGTTTGAAGTAAAAAAAAAACACCGGCAACTGAATGACAGTTGAGTTTCGATGACGTTACAATGACAAAAAATAGCAGTCTTGGGGCCCTGGCTGACCCTTAAGTGCCTAGTGCTTCTAAGCACAAATTGAGTATGGCGTATATTGACATATCGTGTACGTGCGAATATTACGGCTTGTGCACGTGCTTGCACAAAAAGCTATTTATTTACAAAAATAGAATAGTAGCTATTTACATGAGAGTTCAAGCATAATATACATTACATAACACTTTTATTTAAACCAGTTCAAACCAGTTTAACCCCATACAAACCACTTTGTAATGAGTTCAAATCTGCGTCACATTACGTCTACCGATTCTTGGCAGAATGCCTACACAACATGTGCCTAGACGGTGTTTATGAGTAATAAATCAGTTATGGCGGGAAAACTACTCTTATCAGGCGGAATCAAATCGGAGAAGAATTTATTTATAGGTTAATTTAAGTTGTCATTAAGGGTAGGACAGATGCGGTGCGTTGCGTGGCATGCAGGCACGTCACGTATATCAGTTGTAGTAGTAATGTTCTATTCGATCTTGGAATATGGCGTCCACGTCTACATCTAGAGACGTATTTTGCCAGTTTGTGAGTGTATGTATATCGGTAGGTAGGTAAACGTTTTCCGAGCAAATTGGTCGAGGAAGATTGTGTGGTAACAGAAACTTGATAGTAAAATTTTCTCCACCACACGTGCTGACCGCTTTGGTGGCCCCGGGGCCGAAAGAAAAACCTCGCACGCACGCATGGTGCAGCATATTCAGTTTACGTAGTATAGCATATTTCGATCGTAAAAAACCTCATACAATTCCGTAAATTTTCAGCCTGAAAAGTACAATACAACATACACAGAAACACACAGCTGCAAAAACTCTCGAATTAATGATTAGTTTGTGTATGGTATGTGTGATATGGGAGTGGGAATTAGAAAATAAATCCTTGCAACAAAGTTGCCAAAAACCAATACAAACTAGTTTGAACCCGAATAAAATCTGTAAATAATCTGACCTCCTACGTCAAAGCGCCTACTGGCTCTTGGCAGAATGCCGCCAAAGCATGTGCTCACTGAAGACACCGTTAGTTAGAAAAAATATGAAGTATAATTATGGCGATTGGCGGGAAAAAGTAAAATTTTATTGACTGACACTGGCAGAATCACCCTAAAAATGACCGGCGGAATTTTGCTGAAACATGTGCAAGGAACATAATACTAACCTAGCGGTGAGAACATGTGGCTACTCTTACGTTTTGTGACCTATTCAATTAAAAAAATCGACTCTTTTGAGTAAGCATGGGAAATACTTCCAAAAGGGCTCTTGTCCAGCAGTGGACTGTTGCACTGTAGGCAGGTTTACACTTAAAATATCATTCGTTTAGCAACAATAATTAGCGCCAACCAAACGCAAACTAATACATTTGTTAGTTAGGATGGAAGGCCTCGATTCCATTGACATTCTTTTAGCCAATTTTGGGTACAATACTATGGGCAAGAAGAAAAAAATATTGAATTAAATATGAGAATGATATAGGAAATCCATATGTAACTATCATAGTGACATTTTGTTTCCTAAAATAACACTGATTTGAGAAGATTTTGTTTATTTTGTACTATAATCTATTAATTGTCCCAAAATCTGTTATCTTAGACATGACAACAGCTGACAACTGGGACTAACGACTTAGCGTGCCTTCCGAAGCATGGAACCATCTTTCTTTATAGGTGGTTCAGCCTGTAATTTCCTAAGCAGACTGGAAACAAATTCACTAAGTTATATAAGTCAACAAAAAATTCAAAATTCAAATTATTTATTCAAAGTAGTAAATTTTACATTTAGCTTTTTTATCAACTTTGGGTCAACCCCCCAAGGAAACCGAACCTAGGACCTCCGGACCTCTACACGCAAAAGACAGTTCGAAGTGACAGTGGTAGCATGAGCAGTTGGCATAAAATAAACTATGGCGCTTATCATGATGAGGCTGACGAAATAAAGCCTTGTACAAACAGAGCAAGAGACGTTGTGATAAAAGGATAATTTTTCTATTTGATGTTTTGACAGTTTTGACGTGTTCATATTCTAAGGCCTAGTTACTTATAAATATGAAGATTTAAAGATATTTCAGGATTTTTTTCTGAAATTAGCTTTATTAATAACTTTATGATGCTGTACCTCTACACATATCACGCCTTTATCCCTTGCGGGGTAGGCAGACCCTTTAACGGTCGTAAAATACGGTTGTTATCGCCACGTCTGACAAAACATGTCCGTCAGAATGACTGCCCAAAGTTTAGATTACAAGTTTAGATATTATCAGAATTTCGTACCTATTTGGTACTATTTGGTACCTATGCTTAAATATTTAGTACCTACGTGATTAAAAAGATATTGAAATAATAAAGTGGCCAGTCATTCTGACGTCAGAACGACTGCCCACATTTTTTATTTCTATTATTAGGGCTGTATTTTATGTTTTTACCTGTGCTTTATTTAGTACCTATTTAGTACCTGAACATATATTATTTTCAGATTTTTCAAGCAAACCAAACATATTTTATAAGCATTTTTTTTTGATGAGTTATTATGGGCATATTCATGACGGCGATGCCGGCTGAGAATAGCATCACCCCATTCCTTTCCCGTGGGTGTCGTAGAAACCGACTAAGGGACTCGAGGGTTTCATGTGTATTGCAACTTTAGGCGATAGGCTGACAACCTGTCACTATAGTGATACACGACTTATCTAAAACGTCCCTCAAATATTGGTCAGATGTGGCGATAGCGACCGTAATATTACGGTCGTTAGCGCTCTGCCTACCCCGCTAGGGATATAGGCGTGATTTGCGTGTGTGTGTGTTCATGACGGACTGGCAATCGTTTCTTCGTCGCTCTTTTGTTCTAACGGCACGTCTAGTTAAGATGTTTGTTCGTTCAATAATCGTTCTTTCGTACAACTTTTGTTCGAAGACACTTCGTGAAACCACGTTCTTGCACACCCGCCATACTTTCGTCGCTGTCATAGGACAATAGAGCGACGAAAGTATAATAACCCATGCAAAAAAAAAACGCTTATAAAATCTGTTTGGTTTGATTGAAAAATCTGAAAATAATATATGTTCAGGTACTAAAAAGGTACTAAATAATGCACAGGTAAAAACATAAAATACAGCCCTAATAATGGAAATAAAAAATGTGGGCAGTCGTTCTGACGTCAGAATGACTGGCCACTTTATTATTTCAATATCTTTTTAATCACGTAGGTACTAAATATTTAAGCATAGGTACCAAATAGTACCAAATAGGTACTAAATTCTGATAATATCTAAACTTGTAATCTAAACTTTGGGCATTCATTCTGACGGACATGACAAAACTGAGGGCCGTGCGTTTCAGATGATTCGTATCACTGTAGTGACTGATTGTCAAACTGTCGCCCAAAGTTGTAATACATACGAAAACCCTCGTGTGCCCTCTTACGACTCCCGCAAGAAATAAATGGTGTGATGCTATTATAAGGCGTCATCACACGGCATCTTTATTTTATGAATCCTACTATTCTACTATATCCTGCGAATATTATAAATGTGAAAGTTTGTGTGTATGTTTGTTTGCTTGTTACTACTTCACGCTGAAACTACTGAGCCCATTTTCATGAAGTTTGGAACACAGATAGAGGGTAGCTTGGATTAACACATTATGTCAGTTGTTATCCCAATAAAAGGTTCTTGTGAGATGCTACGCGATTAAACCCGACTTCCACGCAGGCGGAGCCGCGGGCATCCGCTAGTTTTTTTTTTCAAGGCATTTTTATTCAAGATTTGTTACAACACGAACGAAATGTTGATCTAACTAGAACTAAAACGATCACCAGCTATTTATACCAATTGCAACATAGTATCACATTGAGATTAGATAGGTGCTTTACTATGTTTATTTTTACATACACCACTCTCAGGATAAAACCAAATGATAACAATGTCACCAGTTAAACACATATCAAATAAGTTAAGTATATTTATATCTGTCTAATACCTTTCAACGAGAAAGAATCACTGCATAGTATAAAGCAAAGTCGCTTTTCGCGTCTGTCTGTATGTATATAATAGTTATTTATAATAACTAGCCTGCCCCAGCGGCTGCGCCCGCTGCAACTCATTTTCCCGTGGGCATAAAGATTTTTCCCGGTAAGTATTATACATAAAACCTTCCTTTTAAATCACTATATTTATTGAAAAAACCTGCATCAAAATCTGTTGAGTAGTTTTAACGATTTAAGCAAACATACAGACAGACGCGAAAAGCGACTTTGCTTTATACTAGTAGTGATATAATATAATGCATATATTATATTTTTTGGGAACATAAGCTTGTAAGCGTTTTAATCGCATTTTATACAAGCTTTATAAAATTACCTACCTATGTAGGTATTTTGAATTATAAATGTTACGCAAAACTTCGAGGAGGAGCCCTGTCGGAATCTTGTCCATCAATAATAAACAAACAAAGACGTCAAAAACTAGTGTTAATAACTTTAAGTGACAAGTTGACAAGAATAGCAAGACAAGATTTACCAAAAAAAAGAGTCTCGTCAGAATCGTGTCCGTCCATATTCCATAAACAAACAAGAGACGTCAAAAACTAATGATAACTTCAAATGCCAAGTTGACAGGAATAGCAAGACAAATGTCTCGTCAGAATCGTGTCCATCCATAAACAAACAGATACGTCAAGAAGTCTGATATTGTCGATTCATGCAATACAAATAAGGATGAGTTGAATACGTTTACATTTATCCTCCTAAAATTGTACATGAATCATTTGATCAAGTCACAAATAACTGAATTAGCACATGTTCAGAGGAACATGACTCATGCATACAGTGTTCCATATTTTGTACAGAAAAAGAAACGATCCCGAATTGGCAGCATTAATTGTTAGACTCTCTGGGTATTTCTCCGGACCATGCGAATTCACGTGATTTATCTGGCGAATTTAAATTTTGAGTCAATTGAAATAATACCAATTGATATTGAAAATATATCTCAAAAGATAAAAAATGATACCTTTTGCCCTCGTTTCTCACTTATAAATCCAGAGAAAAACAAGTTCAAAGAAATCAATCAAATAGGACAGAGAAATCAAACTCATAAATTTAATTTCGTTATTTGTATCATTTATTAATGATCACCATGATATTTTTTTAAATATTCTTCTTCTCGCTCGTTTCTTCATTACTGAAGGTCGTGTCTGCATTGACTCTCTGGCATTTTCGCCAGAGAATCCAGAGAAATCAATGCCAGAGAAAACGAAAAGTAGTGATTATTTAGAATAACTCTTAAACCGTAAAAGCGAATATAATCGTAATTACACAGCCAGCTAACCACCCAAAAAGCTACATTTCTTTAACAAAATCACAACATTATGACTGGTCAATTAATTATTAACATTAGCAGAGAAGTCAAATGTATAGGTGTACCAAAGCCAGAGAAACACTTGTTTACCTCTCGAATCCAAAATGTTAACAACGAGTCGAGCATGCACACACTCCCGCTGCTGCGGCGCTACTGACTCTTTTGAGCAGCCGGGATGCCGACAACGTACCCACAAAGAATTGTGACGTGCGCGATGTTTTTTACGCGCCAGAGAATCCCAAGATTTTACGTGGACAAAGTCATTTTATTTTCTAACTCGCTAAACTGTTATAAGCATGATTAAATATTAATTGTAGTTAAACTAGAACATATAGTATGTCTGTGAACATCGTCACAAATTCGTATCATAAATAGTTATCGAAATAGAAACCCATGTATGTACCAAGTCGACTTTCGGACACGCCAGAGAGCATCAATTTGGGGGGCATTTATATTTTTTATAGAAAAAAGCGTACAAACCATATAAAAAATACTGTTCCTCTATTATTGCAAATTGTGCTAGTTTACGCCAAGACAACGATTTTTAGGGTGCTGAAGAAAGACCTCTCTATCAAAATATATTATCACATTATGAGCGAGATGTCAACAAAAATGTTGCCCTCTCGGGATCGTTTCTTTAATAAAATCTAGTTATACAGGGTGTAAAAAAATTTGCTGCAAATATTTCAAGGGGTGAACTAGCCCATGAAACTGAACAACTTTTCCCGGCGAGTCTGTATGGGAGGTCCAAAATTTTTTTTCATATTTCGACCTATGTTTCTTGGGGAAAGTTGTTCAGTTTCATGGGCCGGTTAACCCCTTAAAATATTTGCGGGTAATATTTTTACACCTTATACATATAATAAAAAACAAAATAGTTAAGTCGTAATCGACTCAGAAACCTCCCCAAAAATGTGAAGTAGTGTCCGGAATTTTCAGATCCATTTCTCGAAATCTCCAAATAAAGAGATGAAATAATTTCTAGTACTACTTCAAGATATGCTACAAAACTGTGGGACCCAAAAAACGATTTGATAAAGTTGCCTCGATCGAAAAAATATCAAAATTAATTTCGCGTTTATCTGCCCGATTTAAGGCTAAAAACCTGAACGACTCAATGTTTCACTTTTTACTTTTTACCATTTTCTTTCTATACTTTTTCAAATTATTCAATAGTTATCTACATCATTCAAAGGCAATGTTTGTGATATCGTCTGTTTCTCAAAGAAAGGTGTAATTTAAACAAAGAGATTAAGTTAATATCACTTAAATAGAAAGTTACAAATACACATACACAAATCACGCCTCTATCCCTCGCGGAGTAGGCTAAGCGTTAACAATCGTAAAACTACGGTCAATATCGTCACGTCTAATCAGAATTGAGGGCCCTTTAAGGTGATTCTTTTATCACTGTACTGAAGTGTACTGTAGTGAAAGGTCGTCAGCCTGTCTCCTAAAGTTGTAATACACATGAAACCTCTTACAATAATTGTTAGAATAATTGCCTCTTACAACTCCCGCGGGAAGAATTGGGGTGATGCTATTCCAAGCTGGCATCACACGAAAATGATTGCATAAATTATAGAATCACCCAGTCTTGTGATTAATGTCAGTCAAGTGACGCACCCTGCGTCATAGTGACGCCTTGTGACGCAATCCGCCGGTTTTTTTGGCAGAATGTCCGTCCACCAGCTGACTAGATAATTAGCAAAGATTTACATAGTTGTTTGTTGTCAGTTTCCCTTTCATGTGTCTTGATGTGATTCCGAATGAATTAAAATATTCATCTGAGATCATTCATCATTCTCCTTGCCTTATTCCGTCCTCTATCGGGGTTGGCTACCGGACCGGTTCGAACAATATGTATTATTTTGCAAAAAATATACTACTTTTTAGAACCTAGTGGCAGAAGTCTAATATATAGAGATGGAAGAAGGATAGTACCGCCGAAAAAAGGAATTTTTAAGTTGAGGCACAACAAAATCAAAAAGTGTGGAACGGAAAAATTTTTCTATTTCCTATACAAAGCCACTCATCTGGAACTGATCGGGAATTTTATATGGAAGGCCGAAAAAATTTTGACGTTTACCAACATAGCCCCCATAGAAAAAGTTGTTCAGTTTCATGGTCTGAGCACGCCTGCAAAGTTTTCGTTACACCGTCCCCTTACACCCTGTATTAATTTTGTTGATGGATTTTGCTTCAAATTTATTTTGTGTTTATCAAAACAACACAAATTTCGACGTGTTTTTGAAAAAACTAGAATTATTGTTACAGCACTTTTTTAAAAGGAAATGTATTATTTGCGGTGATTTTAACGTACATATTTTAGAAGAAAAGGATAAGGATAAGACAGACTTTTTGAATACGTTAGCATGTTATAATTTTAGACATTTAGTAGAGACCATAACATTTGTGCGTAATGGTTCAACATCTTGTATAGACAATATAATAACCAACATCCCTGACGAGGAAATTAAGAACTTGAATGTAGACCAAAACGGTCTATCTGATGGTCACAACGCAATCCTGGCTTCTGTAGAGCTAGAAAGTCAGAGAAATAAAGGTAAAGAAAAAGTTATTACAGTAGAAACCAGGTCATATAGTAAAAAAAACACTGTCATTTTTAGGAAAAAAATACAGAGTGTAAATTGGACACAATTAGGTATAAATGGATTTATAAAAATGTTTAATAAATGCTTTACTCAAAGTTATAGGAAAGTTAGAAGAAAAATTAATCTCAAAAAGTGTTTGAAGTTATCGTGGCTAACAAAGGGTTTAAAAGTTTCGAGCAAAATGAAAAGGGTACTCTGTACACTAGATAAAACTCACAATCATGCAAGCTTATATACCTACAGAACGTCGTATATTCGTTTGTTTAAAAAGGTCTTAAGAAATGCGAGGTCAAAAAATGTTCAATCTCGCATTTGTAAAGCTAAAAACTCTAAAAAAGAAATTTGGAATGTCGTGAATTCGTCCACAAATAAAAACCAAAACAAACCTAAAGAAAAAATAATTTTAAAAGTAAAAAATATGGCTGTTCAAGATCCTGTTGAAATAGCTAACATCTTTAGTGACACATTTGACCTACAAAACGTAAGCCAAACTGGAAATGCATCCGTAGCCAACTCTATTCTCAGAAGTAGTACCAATCGAGTTGACAAGAATATGGAAATACATCCAACTAATGCAATCGAAGTCATGAAGACAGTAGGAAGCATGTTATCGAAGAGGTCGTCTGGTTACGATGAGGTACCTATACATGTAATAAAAAGTAATATTGACATTTTAGCGGAGCCGTTGACATTTTTCTTTAATTTATGTATGAGTGAAAGCCTATTTCCAGAGCAATTAAAAATAGCTAAAGTGGTACCTATTTACAAAAAAAGCTGCAAATCGGACCCACACAATTACAGGCCCATTTCACTAATTCCTTCCTTGTCTAAGATTTTTGAGAAGCTGCTAAAAACAAGATTACTCAATCATATTTCCACAAATTTCATACTACACCCGAGACAGTTCGGTTACCAGAAGGGAATTGGAACAGGCATGGCAATGGACACTATTATTGATGACACGATACAACATCTGAACAATAAAAAGAGAGTTGCTGGCATATTTCTGGACCTTAGCTCCGCTTTCGATACCGTGGATCACGAAATATTGATCAATAAATTGGAGCACTATGGTATAAGAAATAAAGCCCTAGAGTTATTCAAATCATACCTTCATAATAGACAACAGTTTGTTGAGATTGTGGACCTAGTAGACGAAACGCGTACTCAATCTAAGTTTAATTCTAAAATGGTAAAGGTGTCTAGAGGAGTACCTCAAGGCTCAATTTTAGGACCGATCTTTTTTATTATATTTTTAAATGACATGTTGAATTTCATTTCACAGCAAATTTCAGATATTAAATTGGTCGTGTTTGCTGATGATACCAATGCCATTCTGTCCAGCGGTAGTATGACTGATTTAAATGATAAAGTAAATGAAGCTTTACATGCTTTTGATGACTGGTTTAGTTGTAATAACTTAAAAATAAACGTGAGTAAAACAAATGTATTACTATTTAAAACCACTGCCCATAACAAAGATAAGCTGGATGTAACCATGCAGTCACAACCCATAAAAATGGTAAACGAAGTAAAGTTTCTAGGAGTTCATGTTGACCAGTATTTGAACTGGAAGAGTGAATTGAATGCCATAGACAAATCCATAAGCTCATCATGTTATGCTTTGCGCAGTTTGAGGGATGAATTAACCACTGAACAGCTGAAAATGGTTTACTATGCACTTGTGGAATCTAGGTTTAGATACAGTATTAAACTTTGGGGAAATAGTTACTGTTACAACCTGGAAAAATCGTTCATTGCCCAGAAAAGGGCCATACGCGCAATAGTCAGAATTCCATTCCACCATGGCAGTCCTGTAAGGAACACTTCAGATCCTTGGGTATTTTAACAATACCCAGCTTGTATATCATGGTGCTACTTACTGATATTATTAAACAGAGGCATGTTTTCGAAACCAATACTGATATGGATCGACGAATTGCTACTAGGCGCAAAGACTTACAAACCATTATTAAACCAAGGTTGAATATTGTCAAACACTGCGCAAAGTACCAGGCAGTGTGCTTATTTAATAGATTGCCGTTAGCACTTAAAACCATTACGTCAGTAAATTCCTTTAAGTTGCAATTAAAAGCATATCTTTTGGAAAAGTGCTGTTACAGTATTGACGAATTCTAAATTAAGTAATTGTTACTTATTTTTATAGCCTTTTTAATTTTATTTTATGACAATTTATGTTTTTATTTAATTTTATATTTTTGACAACTTCTTTTATGCAATGTTCATTAGGTACTTATTTTATTTTTTTAGTTTTTGACATAGTGTATTTTTATACAGATTAATATTATATAATGACTTTAGATGTAGAAGATTTTGAATTTAGTATGTTTCCAATTGATTAATTTGATGTTGATTTTATTATTATGTTATTCTAGGTACCTACTTGTTATTTCGAACACAATTTACATTGTTTACGAATAAATAAATGAAATGAAAATGCTAACAATGACGAAACGTGGACGAAACGTAAACAAGGATCTTTTGGCACTTGTGTGATATTGACAGGAGGGCGCTGTACGCATTGAAATCCGTCACAATGGTGCCATTTTGCTTGCATTTTACAAGATGGCGTCGTTAGTTCCGATTTCCACCACGCGTCAAAAGATCCTTGTCGGACGTACCTATATTCTAAATCTATGTAACGAATGCTTCTTCTTCTTTTGCATGATGTGACTTGATTGGAGATGATCAAATTTATAATACTATTGTTACAGCTCATGCTGTCTATGCTGTATCTGTTCCATTTTATGGCTTTTGCAGCTAGCAATTCAGCCAGTGTCGAGACAGATATATATTTTTTTTTAGCCAATAATTTTTTTTAGCCAATTTTTTTTCGAAAATTTCAAATTTATTTTTAGCCAATACCTGTATAATACGGCCCGCTGACTTTGGGCTTATCTTTTAAGATGTCTCTTTAGATAATGTTTGTGATTTGAAACAATACGATTATCTTCCAAGGCCGGAGTTTGAAGAGGCCTGCACTCACAACGTGCGTGTTACACAACTTGTATGAAATGAAAATAGTCCATTGAATAAAAAGTTCTAGAGTGCGAGAGTAAGTAACGTAAGATGTTTCTTCGGAAACATGTCAAGAGTCTTTCCCCCCCTCCCCCCACTCCGGGGCTCCTCCTAGTGTCCCGGGGTTTTAGTATGTTTATTACCTAGGGACTCTTGACATGTTTCCGGAGAAACATCTTACGCTACTAACTCACGCACTCTAGACCCCCTTTGGAGGTACTCATTCAATGGACTAAAAGACGTTTTTAGTAATATTAATCTAATTATTTCATTTAAGGCCGTGTGATGCCGGCTTAGAATAGCATCACCCCATGTCTTTCCCGTGGGTGTCGTAGACGCCGACTAAGGGACTCGAGGGTTTCATGTGTATTGCAATTTTAGGCGACAGGCTGACAACCTGTCACTACAGTGATACACGACTTATCTGAAACGGCCCTCAAAAAATTGTCAAACGTGGCGATAACGGCCGTAATTTTACGGTCGCTGATGCTCTGCCTACCCCGCCAGGGATACAAGCGTGATTTGTGTGTGGTGTGTGTGTGTATTTTATTTATAATTTTTTGTAAATATTATAGATTATTTGCACAGATTTGTATGAACAAAACCGCACTAAAGCTGCACTGCAACTGCACTGCAGCTTCACTCCAACTTCACTGCAGCGGAGCGGCGCGGCATCAAGGATTATTTGCACTTATTTGTATGAAGAAAATGATGAATCAGAATCAGAATCAGAATTTATTAGTGTAAAACAGACAAGTTATAAAATTTGCGGTTGAAATTGCACATAAATATAAAGACACATTGAATGTTGCCATTACTGGCATTTACACTATTTCAAACATAACACATTGTAGTAAAATTTTAAATATCGATTAATAAATATTTCAAAATAATGTCATTAACAACAAAAACAAATTTATAGTAAAAATTAATTTCCAATCAATATTAGTATCAATATCGCAGAGCAATCACTTGCAGTCAAAATACTCTCTTAAACTATAAAAACATTTAGCCACTAGCCACTCCAACACTGCTTGCTTAAATTTACTGAAATGACATTCCTTGAAATGGTCAGGCAGTTTATTGAAAATTTTGATGCACATGTGATAACAATTATTACTAACTAATTCTAATCGCTTCGGGGGCAAATACAATTTATTTTTGTAATAAGAGCGCAGTACTCTTTGGCTCATGTCTTGGTTTTTTTTAAATAAAGCCAAATTCTTGTACACAAAGATACAACTTTCGTATACGTACAAGCTCGAGAGTGTTAAAATCCTATGCTTTTTAAATATTGGACGACAGGAGACCATCCGGCCCAAACCAAAAATTGCACGGATGCATTTTTTTTGCACAAAGAAAAGATTTTTTGAGTCGCATGAGTTACCCCAGATCACAATGCCGTATCGCAAGATCGAGTCCACATACCCGTGGTAAGCCATAATAGCTGCATGTACTGATACAGATTGGCTTGTACGTCTCAAAGGAAAAACAAAACTGTTTATTTTCGCGCAAAGAGTTGACACATGTGTTTTCCAATTACAATGACAGTCAATGTTTAGTCCTAGAAACTTCGTACCTTGAACCGAGCAGATCGACTGACCATGCGAGCATATATTTAGTCTAGGAGGACTTCTCTGGTAAGTACAAAACTGCATATACATTGTTTTATCCAAATTGACTCTGAGGCGATTACAAGTCATCCATTTAACTGCACATTCAAGAGCACTATTAACATCTGCCTCAAAAGTAACCGGGTCAGATCCCTTCACAACAATGGTAGTGTCATCCGCAAATAATATACAGTCTCGAGGAATCGCACGCGGAAGATCATTGACATATACGAGAAAAAGCAACGGTCCTAATATGCTCCCCTGGGGTACTCCACAGTCGTTTACGATAAAAGAGGACCGATAGGTCTCTATACTTCTACCTTTCTCGCAATATCTTCTGATCTCCACACACTGCTCTCTAGCATTGAGGTAACTTCTGATCCAATCATGAGCAGGACCCCTTATACCGCTCAAGTTAAGCTTTGATAAAAGTATATCATGGGAAACGGAATCAAAGGCTTTGCTTAAATCCATAAATAAAACAGCAATCGGCTTTCCGTCATTGATACAACTTGTGATTTCTTTAATTAACTTGAAAGAAGCCAAAGTTGTACTTTTCCCTTTACGGAATCCATGCTGTTCCTCACAGATTAAACTGTTTGATTCCAGAAAATTTAAAATCCTGGTATACATGCATTTCTCCAGAATCTTGGAAAATACTGGGATCAATGTGATTGGACGGTAATTATCCATTGACACAGGGTCACCTTTCTTGAACAATGGCCTAACCACAGATCTTTTCAAGACTCTAGGGAAAACTCCGGTTAAAAGGCATCGGTTTATTGCATGAGTCAAAGGAGCCATAATCACGTCAATACTCAATTTAATTATTTCCGTTAATATATCATCGTAACCAACAGACTTTGAGCTTTTAAGCTCTTTCACAATTTTTCTTAGTTCTGAATAGCTTACCGGATTTACGAAAATAGTTTTTTCGCTACTAGGAATGCGCGAGTATATATCGGTAGGGCTTATGCTAGTAACACTATAGTTCTGAGTGGAATTTACAAAGTGGTCATTAAAAGACTGAGAAATGAACTTTGGGTCAGTGTGTTCTCTAGTATCCACTATTATTTTAGTAATAGAGTTATTTGTTGGGTCAGTAGTAGTACGTTTAACCACGTTCCAGACAGCTTTGCACTTATTACTGCTTTGATCTATTAATTTTAAATTCCTATTTCGCTGGGACGTAACCATACAGCGTCGTAAAATTCGTGAATAGTTTCTATAAGTATGTTTACTTATTTTCCTGTAACGACGCGCCAAATAGAGATGCCTCTTAGTTCTACAGCTTTTTCGTATTCCTTTTGTAAGCCATAACGTATTAGTGTAGTTTGATCTCCGTTTGACCCTTATCACTGGGAAACATAAATAGTACAAAAGAATATATAGTTCATAAAATTCAATGAAACTGTCCTCAGCTGAAATTTTTTCATTATATACATGCTCAAAAGATAAGCAAGATAGATAATCCAAAAACATTCGCTTATTTTCAGAGCTATAATCTCTTCTAGATTCAAACCAGTATAGGAGAGGCGGGGAGCGAGGTTTATTTAAAGGTATTTGGTAAGTCTGGGCAGTATGATCAGATAAAGCCAAATCATGAACCTTTGCAATTCCATCTTGGATATTTGAAATGAAGTGATCAATACAAGTCTTAGAATCCTTGTCTATACGGGTAGGTTCGAATATTCTAGTTTTAAGATTATAATTTTCAGACAATCGTTTCAATTCCCTTGAAATACTAGAGTCCACCAGTATATCCACATTCAGGTCACCACAAATAATGTATCGCTTACGCTTATTACGACATGCTAGGTAGAGCAAATCGTCCAATTTCTTGAAAAACGTTGCTTTAGGACTACTGGGGGTTTTATGATTATATATGCAAATAATTCGTAAATTATAGTCTATTAGGTCTATGCCACAACATTCAAAAACAAAATTTTCAGATAATTTATTCAATTCATTTAACGTCCTAAATTTTATATCAGTTTTTACCAAAATTGCTACACCACCCTTTTTCTTCTGTCTGGAGTAGTACGCTGCGGTTGTGTAATTGCCGTAACGAAGACTGCTCTCTGTCCCCTGTTTCAAATTAGTTTCACTTAAACAAATTATGTCAACTAGCTTAGCCTCTGTCTGTCTTAAATAATTAATACAATAGTCCAAATCGTCAATTTTGCTCAGGACTCCTGCAATATTTTGGTGGAATATTACAAGATTGTTGACGAAAAAACTGTTGGGTAGAGTTTTTAGAACAATTTGGACCATTGTGTCCACTGATTGTACTAGTTGAAAGAGTAGGGCTGTGACTAACAAACATCTGCGGGCTACTCGCATAAGAATATGCGTCGTCGTTGCTACCATCATTATTGGAGTGATTAGTTGGACCGGCTTTAATTAAGAGGTTGTTTATTTTAAGATAATAGTTTATTCGCATCATACTACAAATTATTGCTCTGCAAGAGTTACGTTTATCTTGTCTTCTATTCTTATTATAATGCAAGTCAAATGGTAAAACATGTGGGAGTATAGAACATAATTGGGTGATGACGTCATTTAACTTATGCACATCTACATTATCATTTTTGTACAACTTTCCAATCAGAATATTTGTATGACTTAATGTACTTAAACAATTGTATAAATTTGTTTCAAAACTAAGCACATCGTTGTCATTACTACCAGCTAACAATATGACGTAGTCAAATTTAGTAAAACTTGAGCACATTGAAAGAACATCACTGAGAACGTCCTTCAGGTGAGCATATGGTTTTAATATTGAATTTATGTGGTAGTCTTCACCAATAAGTGTATTCAAAATCATTCTAAGTTCTCTACCGCTTTCATCACCCAGCAGTAGTATCCTGGGTTTAACCTTCTCACGCTGGAAATTTCGCACGTTGTAATTATGAGGCAAAATGTTTTTCTGAGGCAAAATGTTTTTCTCATCGTCATATGTTTTAGTACATTTAAAACCCTTCTTCAATTGATTGTTAAGGAGAACAATTTCTTTTTGGGCCAGCTGTAATTTCGAATGAAGAATAGAAATTTCCTCCTCTAGTAATTTTATAACCTTGAACGTTTTACATAATTCTGAAGGTTCTTGAAAAGCACATTGTTTTGGGCTATTTCCAGCAGACTGCGAATGTGAAAACTTTTCAGCCTTTCTATTGCGTTTTGATAATGAGTCAGGTGTAAAACAATTTCTAGATTTTAAGTTAGATTTTAAGTTAAATCCAGGGTGTCTCCCAGTCTGTGTTGATTTGCATATACTTTTCAATGAGTTTATTTCTATATCGAGCTTATTAATCTTCCTTTTTAAATAGTTATTTTCGATAATTGTATTTTCAAGCTCAAATTCAGTACTCTCTAGAGACGCTTTTAATGTTTGAATCTGAACTATCAGATCCTCAGGTTCTGTTATACCCAGCTCAGGGCAACTGTTATTTTTTAAAAGTGTCGATTGAAACGATGAGTCAGATTCTTCCTCCTCCTCAGTGGGCAATGAATCAAAGGAGTTGCATGTAGTTATGTTATATATGACGTCGCGATTCCTTTTTGTGACGTGGTCGAATTGTATGGATGTTTCGCTTTCAGAATGAGAATCGGTTCTGTTGAGCACATTTTCCCCCGCTGCAACCTCTGTAGAAATGGACACATTCGATCCAAAGTATGTAGGTAACTGTTCAATATTAGAAACCGATGGAACTGGATCTTTATTAGAGTTTGTCTGAGGTAAAAATTGGCAAACATTCTCTCCAGGTGAAATACGTGATGAAATATCAATATTCAAGGAAACCGGTGACTTTAATTCTTCTTTTGATGAATTTTGTTCATTCAAAGATTTCTTGTGAGTCATATTTTGTGGAGTATTTTTCTGTCCCTTAGTGCCGCCCGTACTCGTACGTTGCTTTATAATGCACTGTCGGCAGGTCCAATTGGTTCTACGTTCATTGGTCATGGAATCGAAGATTTTATCGGTAATCAGTGCGCAGCTTAAATTGGCACAAAATATTCCTTTACATTTGATACACGTAAGGCGATCTCTCTTTAGAACTTTTTTGCTACATTTGCAGCAAGTTGTTTGATTGTTTGACATCGTCGATAAAGCAAGGCAAAGCAAAGCACACAGAAAGGTACAAAAAATATTTTTCCGCTCGGAGAAAAATACTTGTAGGCACTAATGGTGAGGTGAACCGTCTTCGTTAGTTAATCTATGACCGGTGACGTCTTCACGCTTATTGTCCGTCGCTCGCATACATTGCGCGCGCGAATCTCACCCGTGCATGACTGAGTTAACCGTGAGAATCGGTTGCGCTAACCGAAGCGATGATGCGACAGGTTTGATGAATAACCGTCGGATGCAATGATATTTTGTCGTTTTCTGCTTCTAATCAAATTATTCTTTGTAGGAAATCACTGGACAGTATCACTTAAGCACTTAACAACACTTATTTATTGTTTTCAAACACTATTAATAGGAAATGCTAACTATAAAAGCCAAAAATTTATAAGCGTAATCAAAACGATGTTTACTGGTCAGCGTCAAAGACTAAGACATGCGCGTTCTAGGGACGATTTTTATATGATTTAACTTTTTGACACTGGCAGAATTATTGTAGAGAGAGGTAGAAATAGAAAGTAGAAGAGAGAAGAGAAGGCCACCGCAGAAGGCCAGCTAGGGTAGGGTCTCTATGGGTAGGACCTTAGAAGTCTTGCAGTAAAGCAGTAATATTTTTTGTATACAATACTCAATACAATACAATAATAGCGTTGGGAAACGTACATTGACACGAGTATATGAAGAAGACGAAGTCTTGGTAGAGGAGGTATATGACATTGACATAACCTCTAGTATAGTATTTCCTTGAGCAAAAATCAAAGGCAAACATCATTATACGGTTAATCTGTGACAAAAATGGAAAACAGTGAACAAAAGCAAGAATGTTAGTTTCTTTTCCGAATAAATACAATTTAAAAGCGCCCCGAACTTAAACTATATAAAAAAGTTCTCAAAAGCCACTAATCTAAGCGTATAAAAAACAAACATGAAAACAGTGAAAACACACGAAGATTGTCAGGGGCCATTGAAGTCACGCTACCACGGGAAGTTTGTAGACCGCTGCAAGCACATCTGCGCAGCAGGCAAACCAACCGTACAAGCAGACTTGGACATCCGATCAAATTTCCAACAATACCAGCTCCAAGACGAAGTAGACGCGCTCTTGGGCGATGCTATCATCCCCCCTCCACCCCCCAGGAAACTCGCTCCATTCCGCACCCATGTATCTGCGACAAATAGTCTAAAGGAACTTGTAAACCCGCCTGAACAGACGAAATTTCGAGAAATTATTGATGAACTCAAGAGCACCGGGTATAGTTCTTACTGGAAATCGCCCCTGGCGGAAGCGCCTGACAATCGGCACATGTTCCCAAATGATTTTGATATTAAGAATACTACGTTTGGAAAGAAAAATCCTGTAGAGTCTCTTTATGATTTGATTACGCCAAAAGTACCTTTGGTTGAGACGTCACAGGAGCTACCAGCTCAGACGAGGCGAAACTATTGTCCCCCATTCAATCCAGACCTTACCTACGGTTATAGAACCGGTGCGAAACGTCGAGATTGTTATGTAGAAAAGTGTTTGACAGATCATAAGGTTCAGGAGGGCACTGAAAAATTGTGTGCGATCAATTCCATTGATGCAGAAATGCGCTCAAAGCATTCGGCTCTGGGAAAGGCTCCCACCAGAAACACCAGTTATAACAACAGTTCTGAATCTGGTTCTGAATATTATGTAAAAGTATTACCGAATTTGAATATTAACTTAGATATGACGTGTCCGATCACCCAAAGGTTTTATGAAGTTAGAAGGTGCTTAGGGCACTTGAATTACGTACGACACGTAATTTGCAACGAGTTTCCCCCGGGATTTTTTCCCGGTCTTTGCGCGGTCATGAGACGTGATAATGAAGACAAAACAGGCTGGGTACCGAAAGAAACAGTGTACGCCACCTGCGCAAAACATCACATAACTTTCAACCCGTCCCGGATAGAAACATTGTTAACTTTATGGGAAGCCTTCGATGGCTCTAAAATAAAGTATGAAGTATTTTTCCGGATCTTAAACCACAGAATGCGTTTCCCAGACCTGCCTAAAATCCCTGACCAACATCCAGATCGTTTGGATTACCGCACCACCTATCAAGAGATGGTGAAACCGGATAGGCCTTGCGACGAGCGCCCGATGGCAGGTCTACCAAGTGGCAGATACATCGATCTGGATTATCCTAAGACTCCGGACGGTTATTGTACGGCCGCTATATCTTTTCTCTCTGATGAATTGGACGTGAAGTGTTGTGTCTGTCCAAGTATATTGACTACGATGCATGTGAGTCATCGAGACATGTATGCAAGACGGGAGCCTGAAGTGGTAAGGCGCGTGTTCGAGGCCGCTGGTGAGGAGTTTACTGATGAGAAATTTAACGAAGTTTGGGAAGAGGCGAAGAAACATCACTCGCAGGGCTGGGTTTGCTTTGAAACATTTCGAAGAGCTAATGAACAGTTATACCCTCTTTGCGCGTAATCATATTGTTATTATAATGTATTTTAGTAAATTCGCTTTATTTTTAGACAAATATTAAGTTATGTTTTAGATTTCTATTGATTTAAGTTTCGTTTAAATTTTACTTTATATTGATAGACATTTAGATTAATTTGTAATTACCATTAGTTTCGTAATATTATTCTTTAATAAAGAGTGTATTTAAGTTTAATATTATTCGTATCGTTTCATTTTTATAATTTTTAACCGAATTCAAAATAAGGAGGTTTTTAGTTTGACTTGTATGTATGTATGTATGTATGTTTGTTTGTGCCGTGTGATGCCGGCTTAGAATAGCATCACCCCATTTCCTACCCGCGGGTGTCGTAAGAGGCGACTAAGGGACTCGAGGGTATTGGTGTATTACAATTTTTAGGCGACAAGCTGACATCCTGTCACTATAGTGATACACATGTTTTCTGAAACAGTCTTGGAAAACAATCCTCACAAATGTCGGACGTGGCGATATCGACCGTATTCTTACGGCCGTTACTGCTCTGCCTACCCCGCAAGGGATAAAGGCGTGATATATGTATGTATGTATGTATGTTTGTTTGTCCGCGATTATCTCGAGTTTGGATGAAACGACGTAAAAATTGCGAACCTCCATTTTTAGTCGGTTATGCCTACAACCTTCTAAATCTGACAAACACTATTCTGAAAACCGCATCAAAATCTGTTCTCCAAACGCAATTATGCTGTTATTATGCTCAGAATAGGTAAAATCTTAAGTTTTCCTGAAATACCTAACTGTGATTCAATTGAACGAAAATATTGCTATTTTCCTTGTGTCACTTTAATTAACTGACTTCAAAACAGGAGGTTCTCAGTTTGACCTGTATCATGGGCTCTCATTCCCTACTAAAAGAAATTAGTCCAGAAATAAATCAATAGATGGCGATACGGGTCGCGAATGTAACTTTAGAGACTGGAAAAAAAGCAAATTTACAAAAACAAAGTATTGGAAAATTATAAATACATTATTTAAGATGTTTTGTGACGGAAAACACGCGAATTATTCACATTTTTGCAATATTTTTCAATCTAATGTCGTCAATACGAAGTATCCAATAAATAAGCTAGATGTCGCTAGCAACGCACGCGCTGAGTCGACATATCAAATAGCCCGCCAATAGCCGTCCTAGGGCAATCGAACTCCCTCTATGACGTTAGGTATCTGTACTACTTTAGTAGTATTATATTATCTGTGCCTGTATGTATGTAATGCATATGTATGTTTATCTGGGATTATTCGGCTTTGGATGCGGCTTTCAGAATAGTTTTTGTCAGACTTAGAAGGTTTAGGGCATATTAACCGACAAAAAAGGGAGGTTCGCACATTTATACGACGTTTGAAGTCGGTTCTTTTGTGCGTTCGGGGCTTTTGTGCGTTATTATGACTTTGACGTTTGTCAATCGTGAGTTTCTATGTAAATATGAAAAGTTCACTTTTTTCCCGCGACGGTTCTCTTTCCGCGCAGACAGATACCTTGGTAAACCGTAGGCAGCAGATGAAACCGCACGACTGGCATCTAGTTTTCAACACATAAAAAAAAAGTTTCTGTGTACTTTTTTCACTTTTGCAGATAAATTTCAGCTGAAACTATTATTTTTGGTGACGTCACAGAATAAACAATAGTACTAGTGTATCTGTTAAGTATACTTTACAAAATTTAGCTTTGTAACTGTCACGTCTCTAATGCCACATAATTTTTGACCTGTCAAATGACACATATTTTTTTTTTATTATTATTATTTATTTGAAATACATTTCACAGTATTACAGCTTAGCCTATGCACTGTAAAATTAACATCTCTATAATATTTAAACCAAACATATTTATATAATATTCACAAAAATAAAAATATAAAGATAACAAATGACAAACATGATCAAACCAACTATATTTTTTTAAACTATAGTAGCAGACTAACATGCGTGCCACGACATATTTTGTCGTTTCATATGCGCACAATGTCACTATAGAAGAATGCATAACTTATTCGTAGTGAAGTTAGCTGCCGACGACATATTGCGGTGTTTTTTTTTTATCGTGGCACGCACGTTAGTCATGCTGGAAATTAAATGAAAAATAAATGATTATGTAAATGATAAAAGTTCTTTAATTAAATGATTATCTTACTAGGCGGAAACATAATTCAATAGGATTCAAACTTGGATATCTTTGTATGATTATCTAATAAAAATAGATAACTGTATTATAAATACTAACACGTGATTGGTATTTGTAATATCAACGAGTATTTGACCCATTTGTATGCCGTGTGATGCCGGTTTAGAATAGCATCACCCCACGTCCTACCCACGGGTGTCGTAAGAGGCGACTAAGGGACTCGAGAGTATTGGTGTATTACAATTTTTAGGCGACAGGCTGACAACCTGTCACTATAGTAATATGCATGTTTTCTGAAACAACCTTGGAAAACAATCCTCATAAACGTCAGACGTGGCGATAGCGACCGCATTCTTACGGCCGTTTACGCTCTGCCTACCCCGCAAGGGATAAAGGCGTGATGTATGTATGTATGTATGTACTGTACCTACGTATTATAAATACTAACACGTCCTTGGTATTTGTAATATCAACGAGTATTTGACCCATTTGTATGATTTACATTATCAGACGTGGCGATGGTGACCGTATTGTTACCGCTCTGCCTACCCCGCAAGGGAAAAAGGCGTGATAACTGTTTATTTGTTTGTGTTAGTCAGAATTGAGGCGAAACGTATAGAAAAAGAAGACATTACGAAAAATAATATGTTTCTTTTCTTCCAATTCAATTTTTTAAGAATGAAGATTTATTCACATTTCAGCATTTTTGCTCTTTGGGGAAAGTGGTTCAGTTTTGTGGGACAGTTCATCCCCTTCAATGGAACTACTACATACATACATATACCAGGCCTTTATCCCTTGCGGGGTAGGCAGATCGTTAAAGGCCGCAAGAATACGGTCGCTATCGCCACGTCTGACATTTTTGAGGATTGTTTTCCAAGGTTGTTTCAGAAAACATGTGTATCACTATACTGACAGGTTCTCAGCCTGTCGCCAATAAATTGTAATATATGGGGTGATGCTATTCTAAGCCGGCATCACACGGCATAGAACATGGCATGGAACTACTACCTACTTATTTTTCGTAACATCCGTGTAACGAGCAAACTATCGTATAATCATAATTAAATTTGTGAGTCAACATAACGTGAATGAAGAACTCTTCCTTCAATACTGGGAAGTCCTATATGCATGTTTATGATCACGAGACGAACTATGTTTTACCTTCCTGTCTTTATCGTTTGGGGTGCCGAGTCGACGAACATCCTACAAATATTGTCTGGCTAAAGTTGTTACAAAAAAGTTGACGCGTGTTTAGATAGTTTTCTATTGGATTTGACGTTGTCAAAAGACTGAAATCATATCTAACTTTCTCTTTATAGTTTTATTTACGGTGTATTATAGGATACCTAACCAACCTAGATATACGTTTCTTTCTACAAATACCTACATATCTGTTCTGTGTATTAGTGATGTAACGAATGTTCAAGTTTAAGCATTTGGATATTTAATTCTTTAATTTGGCGTTGCCGTGTGATGCCGGCTAAGAATAGCATCACCCCACATCCTTCCCGCGGGTGTCGTAAGAGACAACTAAGGGACTCGAGAGTATTGGTGTATTACAATTTTTAGGCGACAGGCTGACAATCTGTCACTATAGTAATACACATGTTTTCTAAAACAACCTTGGAAAACAATCCTCAAAAATGACAAAAGTGGCGATAGCGACCGCATTCTTACGGCAGTTAACGCTCTGCCTACCCCGCAAGGGATAAAGGCGTGATATAGGTATGTATGTATGTAGGTATATCTGTGGCTTAAGAGTATCATTCATTGACATGGCGCGAGCGAAATGCGTTTTTCAAATTTTATGTGCTGTCTCGACGGCCGCGCGGCAAGCACCCTAATGTGCGATAGGGACAGGTAGCAGGCTTCCTGAGAAATCGCCTCGAAAACAGAGTAAAATCGAGGTGCGGGCGTTAACGTTTCCCTACCCCTAAATTTTAACAAAATTCTATAATTTTGGTCTCGATCGCTTAGGTATGAACTAAACTAGGTTTATACGTTTCGTTTTTGACCAAATTTTGTACAGTTTTGTAAGTAACCTCACTCAAACATGAAGATTTTTCAGTATCAAAAAAGTGTACTTTTGTGCCTCATTATTTCTGAAACTATAATATATATCAAAAAAATAAAAACGTATAAACCTAGTTTTTGTGAATTTAAATAAAATACCTAAAAATCAAAACAATTGGTTACCGGTAAGTATGATAAAAACGTTAACGCTTTTTGTATGAAAATTTCCAGCAGCACGATCCCCCTAAACGTGGTCGCTGATTGGCCGCGCAGGCCACACGTTATTGTTTGTTACCATGCAATTGCATTTAATTGCTGAGATGATACAAAGAAGCACTTACGAAACCCGTTTCAGTAAAAAAAGATCGGTTTTTTAGGCTTACAGGTGGTAAACAAAAATCTACAACCCTTATTCTATGGACTTTCACATTCGCAAAATATTCGCAAGAATTTTGCGAATACGAATGCGAATGTTCAAAAACATGTGAATATTCGTGAATGCTAATGCGAATATTCGTTACATCACTACTGTGTATTGTACTTATTCACTTGTGGAATAATAAAACCGGTAACCTTGGTGGGCAATTATGCATGTCGTGTCGTCTTCGTCAATATGGTAAATAGGTATCTACGTATAGTTCTATAGTTTCCAAATGTAGGTAACGGAGAACAATAAAATTCAATTTTTGAGGCTTAAATTTTCATAACCTCAAATTTTGAATTTTTCATATTTCTCATAACACCAAAGCCGGATCACACACTTGACGCACGATGTCGCAGCGGTTTGTCAGATCCATAATAGAAACGTTACACTTCATACCCATAGCTAAAACCGCACTCGACAGACGACACTGCGATAGCGCTGCGTCAACAGCAATTGAGCGGTTTTAGTATGGGGATTGAGATTTCTAGTATGGATCTGACAGACCGCTGCAATATTTTTGCGCTCCGTCGTGCGTCAAATGTGCGATCTGCCAAACACTACAGGGTAAAATTTTATTAGTGGTATTGCCGTGTGGTGCCGGCTTAGAATAGCATCACCTCATGTCTTTCCCGTGGGTGTCGTAGGAGCCGACTAAGGGACTCGCGGGTTTCATGTGTATTGCAATTTTAGGCGACAGGCTGACAACCTGTCACTATAGTGATACACGACTTATCTGAAACGACCCTCAAAAATTTGTCAGACGTGGCGATAACGGCCGTGATTTTACGGTCGTCGATGCTCTGCCTGCCCCGCCGGGGATTTAGGCGTGATTTGTGTATGTTTGCGTGTGTGATATGGTTAATACTAAAAACAGGATAGGAAGATAAAATTTTAGGTAAAAATATTGCATTGATAGAAGTCGAACGTACCTATTAGTTAGACAAGAACGGATCCCGAAAGGGCAACATTATTGTTGACATCCCACTTATTTGTCATATATTTTGATAGAGAGACAAAATATATGTTGCCAATTCGGGATTAATTCTTTAAAAAAATCGTGTTATACGTAGTTTTTTTCTAAGCGGTTTTGGAGGCGGGTACGTTCATAAACACTTGTATTTTCTTTACATCTATTTTCTTTCCTCCGTCAAGTCAAGAAGTAGTTGAACGAAAAACGCTCGTCTGCAGCTCTGAAGGCTGCCTTCTATTTTTTTTTTATCTCGTTGAAGTTGATGATGACCAATAAACAAGTCTTGGGGTTAGAACGGTCAAGCAAGTGAATCGCTGGATGGAACAAGCGAATCGGCAAGCGGCAAATTGGACCGAAATGGAATCACTAATATCACTATCAATATTTTCGAATTTCGAATCATAGTGGTTCTTTTTTCGTATCATATCGTATCGGGAAGGTTATACCCTCATCGGGAAGGTTATAATCTCAGATTCTGATAGACACGGGACACATCTGGGCTTCGAAAGTTTATTTTCATTGCCAGTCAAATTGGACATTCGCAAAAAAGCCTGAAAATACTCACTCGACGACCGCCGTCCAGCCGGTGACGTCATCGGCTTCCAAATATACGCGGCCTCCTTGGTGGTACCAGCCGTTTTCGCTGCCCGCACAGAAGAACCATTTATTCGAAATTGGAACTCGAATTTCATTATTTTTCACAACACCGAATGGCTGACATGTACTGCCAGCGCGCGCCGGCTGCGAGGTCAATGCCCATCCGTCGAAATCACCTTCCACGTTCAAATCAAACGCACAATCTCGCTCCCCACACTGCACTGTATTCACTTTAACATCAAATATCCTTGGGTGGGAAGCGGAGGTGTATTTTAATAAGAATAACAGGAGGAAAACACTGCTAGTCCGTGTGTAAGCGAGCGCCATGTTAGACTGCCGCCGGCCGAGTGGGGAATGAGTCAGAAAAACAGAGAACTTTTTAGAGGCGTGTGCTTGGTTTTATAGCGCGCCGCTCGCGCTATCTGTGGCCTATGCAACGATACTACAGTCTACAATTCTACAAGTGAACTTCGATGTACATTGCGTAGCCGGTGGGACATTATAAAACCAGAATTTTTGACCCGCTACGCAATGTACATCGAATTTCACCTGTAGAATTGTAGCCTGTAGTTTCGAAAAACGAGGCACTGGATGATGACAACGCGTGCTTCAATCAGCGTGTTGTGACTTTATTCGATGTTCATTGCTGTCCAAAATACCTATCATAATGTCAGACAACTCGTCAAAGTCTGGCGAATGCGTAATCGGATTTCTAGTGATTTCATAAATACGCCTCCAAAGTAGCACCACTGTCTGGTCAAACCCAAACTAAAGGACTGTCGACAAAGTAAATGACCTTATGTTATATCAAATGTCAAATATTTAAGTAGGAGATGGGAGTCACTCAAGCAACGTAGATACTATTTTTGAAACTGTAGAAATTCAATATCCAATATGAGAAAGTCTAACGTAAAATCATGAACCCATTCTGCATATAAGTTGACGCAGACTATTGGATCAAAAATATTTCTTTAGAATTCACCTCGACTCAGCCAGGGTTCCCCGAACGTTTCTCAGTTGTCCCACCGAAAGGCACAAAAAAGTTTAGTTCAAGAAGTTTTTATTTATTTGATTGTTTCCCGGAAGCAGACACAAAAGGTGAAAATTAAAGCTAAATATTTTACGGTAGGAACACCTACCTACATATAATATCAAATACGTCGTAATTTTTTGATAGATAGATAGATAAACTCTTTATTGCTTACAACAAACACAATATTAAAACACAAAACGGTACAATATACTATAACTAAAAGTAAGCAAAGGCGGCCTTATCTCTTGTAGCGATCTCTTCCAGGCAACCTCTACCTTGATAGGATCAGGTTGAAACTCTAACCATGACTGAAACGATCTAGGTTATTCCCTACTTCTTCTATAGCCATAACAGTCCACTGCTGGACATGGGTCTCCCCGAAAAAACGGCTATTGTCACACTCACCACGCTTTGGCAGGCAGATTGGTGAGCGCAGTGTAAGATATTGTCAAGTACAAATATCGTCGCTTTCAAGACTAATTTGAGAAAACTCTGGGGTTTTGATGCAAATGATAATTTATAGGGCTTGTATTACATATATATTACATATATTTATGTTATATATGTTACGTATTTAATTATTTGTTTATTGTGTATTATTAAATATTTATTATTGGTATTTACTCTTATTATTGTTTATTTAATAGGTACGTGTTATTTTATCTACATATAGGTGTTATACTATATATTATTAGTAATTTTACCGCGTCTTCGATTTGTACCATAGTTCACCTGCGCACACCATGTTGTCTGGATTTCTCAAAGGTTGACTGGTAGAGATCCCTTAATGGGATAAGTCCGCCTTTGTGCCTACACATTATATTAGTCTATTTAAGTGTTTTTTGTAATTTCCTGCTTGGTACAATAAAGTTATTACATACATACATACATACATACATATTGTAAATATTCACAGAGAATTCTGCTGCCTGTGCTTTGAATTCATTCCATAGTCGCCTATTGCGACACCCACGGGTAGAAATGGAGTTTTCAGTAGGTCTCTCTTTCTTTCTTTTCGTGTGGGACACCGAGTCTTTCAACGACCCAGTGAACCATATTGTCAGAATTTTTCAACCGCCTTCTACAAGTAGCAGGCTTCTGACCTGTTTTTGTAACGACTGCCGTCTATAATCATAGACATCAACCTGGACCTACGGCTTAACGTGCCATCCGATACACGGAACCATCTTTGTTATGGATTATCAGGTGGTTCAGCCCTATGTCCTACCCTGACTGGGAACAAATTCTCAAAGTGATAAATATCAACTTTGCGAGTGACCCACCGAGAATCGAACCCAGACCGGAACCTTCTGCGTCAAAGGCAGTCGCACTACCACCGCGCCACATCGGTCGTCAATTCAGTAGTAACGTGTTTGGTGTGGAAATCGATGGCATGAGAAATGCAAGCAGTAATGAACAGCAAACACTCTTGAACGAAGATTACACGTCACTGCTCGATGCGATACCAGTGTTATTGTGGTTTAGGATTTAGCCAATGCTTATCTATCATGTGTAGCACTATCAGAATCGAGATCTATGGAAAATTATCTCAATTCGGACAGGACACTTCCTGTGCTAATTCTATAATAGAATCAATGATAAGAACCTCTAATAGGGGTATTATATTTTTTGTTTTATTGTAAGCTGTGCGTGTCTGGCTTAGAATTTGATTGCATAAATTTGATTGAGTGCACTTAGAATTTGATTGCATTGCTTATCCTTATCCACCGGAGTAAAAAGGGACCTAAGGGGTGAATCCAGGGTTCCCTGTGAAATTCACGCAATATATTGTAGGTATTCACAGTGTGAATACCAATACAATATATTGCGTAGTGAATATGGCAATACCAATAAGGGAGACCCATGTCCATAAGTGGACTGCTGGGGCTGCAAAAGTAGTAGTAATAGGTCTGTACATTATAAACGAAGTTAGATAAAAAAAAGAAAAAAAGAAGTTTAATAAATAAAAAGAGTGTTAATAGGATTAGTTATTCCCATTATGCTTCATCGTCACATCACATCAGCCTATAGCAGTCCACTGCTGGACGTAGGCCTCCCCACATACTAATCCCGTTTTCACCATCCAGTCACACCTCACGCTCATTACTTATTATAAGCTAAACAGAATTTACACGTGTTCGACTACAAAAAATCTACTACTTCATTTCTGCCAAGTTAGATAGATAGATAGATAGATTAAACGTTTATTGCATAATCAACAACACACATATACATTCAAAGTGGAAAGACGCACAAACAAAGAAAAATGAAAAATCTAACACAGCAATAGAACGCATATGTGTGCTGCAGCGATGCAAAGGGCCAAGGCTCAGTGCAAGGAATGCCCAAAAGAGGGCAGCACTGGTTTTCAGCCATTTCAGCAAGTTCGTTTCCTAATATGACACATTTTTTACCGAGAATGGTAGGTTATTTTAGTATATTAAATTTCGCCTTGTTTTACGACTTAAACTACAAAACAAAAGGAAAACGACCTAGTAATTGAATGAATGTGAGTCCCTTTTTTATACATGGACTGTTGGAGTTGGACAGATAAAAATTTGCTATTTAAATGTACCGCCAGAATCGAGTTTTGTCACCCAATGTTTATCATTTATCTAGTATCACTATTGCGATCTGTGAAAATGATAGTGTATCTACTTACCTACTTACGTAAGTCATACATTACATACACACATCATGCCTTAACGATTACAGGGTAAGCAGAGTATCACCAGCCGTAATGCGGTCGTTTTCGCCACGTCTTACATATTTGAAGGTAGTTTCAGAAATATTGTGTATTGTGTTACTTTAATATGGTAGTTTCATTATTCGCAGAATCAATCACTGTAGTTCATTAAATTTAGCTCGATCCTATCTATCCATTCATTATATTTTATACACAAGACGAAATTTTATAAAATTGCAACTAAATTGAAACTACTGAACTGATTTTGATGTGGCTTGATACAAATTAAAATACGAGTACACAGCCGCCGCCGCCGGAAAACTTAGACTCCGCTAAACCGGTTTAGGACCAACCACGGGAAAACAAATCACCACCTTCACAAATGGGGTTTAAAGGAGTCACCAAAATGCGACTGCGGAGCATCTGACCAGACCTTATCCCATGTTGTGAATGAATGTCCACTTCGCCGTTTTCCAGGTGGCATAGCCGAGATACACAAGTATACTCCTGATGCAGAAAGCTGGTTAAAAACCCTTGATATTGACGTTTGATCCGAGCAGGGATGGCCATACGATATGATGATACGAGTACACAAAAACTGCTACTACTACCAACTACTGTGCATACTACCAACTTACTATTTTGCTAACATGGTCAGTATTGGTCAGGATACTTTTGTCGATTTTATCCTGTCCAACAGTGTCCTGGCTATGATCTCTAGTAGATTTTGTGAAAGTCGTTATCTCAAGCAGTGGATCAAAATAAATACAGGTGTTTGTAATTTTGTAATGATTTAATACAGTAAGTTATGTAATACAGTGCAAACATAATTTATAACTTTTATAACTTTACAAACAACCTGTCCATTTTAATTTTAATTTTAATATTACTAATTGTAGCAAATAAGGTTGCCATTGTTTTTGTGTCACTAACAAATATGGGGCTAGTACCCTGAAATAAAGAATTTTTATTTTATTTTATTTATTTATTTATTTATTTTATCAAAATATTGTTGATTTCTAGAGGTAGACCCCAAGAACGTTGTCGTGACGATCTCGACGCCTACCTACATACGTACGTACAGAAGTGGATGACGGATGACGGTAGCAAAGAATGGAAGATTGCGGGAGAGGTCTATGTCCTGCAGTGGGATCTTGCAGGCTAATAATTGTTGATTTCGGGGAACATACATAATTCACGCCTTTATCCCTCGCGAGGTAGACAGAGCGTTAACGGCCGTAAGAATACGGTCGCTATCGCCACGTATGATATGACATATTTGAGGATTGATTTCGGGGAACGGTATGTCTATATCCTTTTTTTTTAAAGTCAATCATAAAGAGATCAACCTAGTTGATAAATTTGCGCTGCTTTGATAAATATCTACTACCATTCTATCACCTACGTCAACCTTGCGTCAATAAGGCGTCCTTTAGATCAGTGATTTTCAATCTTTTTGAATACACGCCCCTTTCAGGCAACAAAATAAGTGACCCCCCTTTATTGGATAGAGATAGAGACACCGGTTGTCTCATATAATTATTTATATAAGGTGTAAAAATATTAGCTGCAAATATTTTAAGGGGTGAACCAGCACATGAAACTGAACAACTTTCACCAAGGAACAAAGGTCGAAATATTTAAAAAAATAATTTGGACCTCCCATACAAAACGTAGTAGGCGAGTCAATTGTATGTACATACATACATACATATATCACGCCTTTATCCCTTGCGGGGTAGGCAGAGCGTCAACGGCCGTAAGAATACGGTCGCTATTGCCACGTCTGACATTTTTGAGGATTGTTTTCCAAGGATGTTCCAGAAAACATGTGTATTACTATAGTAACAGGTTGTCAGCCTGTCGCCTAAAAATTGTAATACACTAATACCCTCGAGTCCCTTAGTCGCCTCTCACGACACCCGCGGGAAGGATGTGGGGTGATGCTATTCTAAGCCGGCATCACACGGCAATTGTATGTGCTGTCCAAAATTTTTTTTTCATGTTGCGAACTATGTTCCTTGGGGATATTTGTTCAGTTTCATGGGCTGGTTCACCCCTTAAAACATTTGCAGCTACCATTTTGACACCCTGTATACGAAGTATATTATAAGTCTATGGGTTGTCTGTGCAAGACGCGCTTCCCTAGTTTGATTGGGAAGGAAAACTCACAAACTTACTGTAGACGGCAACAGGCGCTAAACTCTAGAATAAGAATTGACCGACTTGTGACATTGACACATTTTCAGCCAATCGCAGAAAGAGGCACACATATATACAGTGTGTTAGAAAAAGTACTGAGTTCCTTTCAAGGGATGAACCAGCCCTTGAAACTAAACAACTTTCCCTATGTAACATAGGTTAAAATACATAAACTGACTCGGTCGACTGGTACATTTTGTATGAGAGGTCAATTTTTTTTTATATATTTCGACCTATGTACCTTAGGGAAAGCTTTTCAGTTTCATGGGCTGGTTCATCCCTTGGAAGGAACTCAGTACTTTTTCTAATACTTACCCTGTAAACGAGTGTGGCGGGCGCCACTAGTTTAAAGATTGAGAACCAACAACCACTTAAGATTTTTATCAAACTTATTATCGATATCGTTTATCTATCATCAGGTTTACGATTTATCACATTAATTCAGATTTATCAAATTACGATAGGTCCTTGGGTCTTACATTTCGTGCAGTGATGATATGATACCTATATTATTTAACTACCTACCACACACCTATATGATTTTTTTTGCCGTGTGATGCCGGCTTAGAATGGCATCACCCCACACCCTTCCCGCGGGTGTCGTAAGAGGCGACTAAGGGACTCGAGGGTATTGGCGTATTACAATTTTTAGGCGACAGGCTGACAACCTGTCACTATAGTGATACACATGTTTTCTGGAACAACCTTGGAAAAGAATCCTCAAAAATGTCAGACGTGGCGTGAACGCTCTGCCGACCTCGCAAGGGATAAAGGCGTGATATATGTATGTATGTTTTTAAAAATGAAGGTACTTATTCTCACGTATAAAGTCCCGCGGGTGTTGTAAGAGCCAACTATGGGACTCGAGGGTTTCATGTGTATACGTTTTACAACTTTAGGCGACAGGCCGACAACCTGTCACTACAGTGATACACGAATCATCTGAAGGGGCCCTCAATACTTGTCAGACGTGGCGATAAAGACCGTAACTTTACGGTCGTTAACGCTCTGCCTACCCCGGATAAAGCCGTGATTTGTGTATGTGTGTATTAAGTCAATTTATACAAATTTACCACTAAGCAATATCTATCTATATCCCACACTCGTACCGTTGGACACCCTCCGGCCAGATAGACCGATGACTTAAAGAGAGCGGCTGGTAGCGACTTGATGGCGAAAGCGGGAGATCGTTCATTGTGGCGTACCCTGGGGTAGGCCTATGTCTAGCAGGGGACTGCTATAGGCTGATGTGATACTCCACAGTGATGGTGATCCCACAGCAAAGAATGCTAAAGAAGGACAACATCTGATGTTCTGACGATGAGGTCTCTTCAATTCACTAGCGGACTGCCCAGCGGCGATGTTAATTGTTTTCCCGTGGGAATAAGACATTGGGACATTTTCCCGGCACGTGCCATGTATACTATATTATAACCTTTCTCTTGAATCACTTTTATCTACGGGGTGCAAGGGACAGCGTCCATACAAAATCGTCTACAGCAGTCAATCATATACAGCATCTCCCATACAAAATCGCGATCAGCTGACTGCATTTACTATGGGAAACCAAAATTTTTTTGACGTTTCCTGACATAATATGTTCCTAGGTTCTAGGGGTTAGTTGTTCAGTTTCATGGTCTGATTGCACCCTATCACTATTCGGGACGCTGTCCCTAACATCCCGTATTAAATAAATTGCATAAAAATCCGATTTATACATACATCTTACGTCACCTGCGGGAAAGAAGTGGGGTGATGCTATTCTTAGCCGACATCATACGGCAATCATTCCTACCATCCTGTATTTACCCTGAGTCTTCCACCACAGACAAGAGATGACATTCGTGCGCCGAACGACACAAGCGTCATTTTTACTCTGTGTCTTCCATAGTGAGATAACTTTCTTTTTACCTGCTTTTCCCCACTCTATGGAAACGTGACAGCATTGACAATTTGCTTAAAAAAAAAACAAGAAATAAACTGATGAGTTTCCCATTTTTGTTTTATGTTTGAGTTTGAAGATACGGCTTCTTCGGAAACACTCCATCATCCAGTCAATATGGCGGCGGAATCTCAGACGGATGTAGACACCTTTCGGGGCCACGGGTATTTACCATAGTTCCTCCTTCATCATCGTAAGTGGCATTACCAATGTGGCGCAGTGGTAGTGCGACTCCGGGTTCGATTCTCGGTGGGACACCCACAAATCATTCTTCTTGCCTTATCCCGTTCTCTGTCGGGGTCGTTAACGATTTGACGTGGAACCAACTTTTTACACAGAGCGATTGTCATCTGAACTCTGCAACCCGAAGACTAAAACCTGTCCCAAATCCTAGGTTAAGTCGCATTCAAATATCACCTGAATTCAAATTCTATTTGAATGTGGGTTTCATAACGATATTTTCCACAAAACACTAAAGAATAGTAACTATAATTACCTACATGGCGGAGATCGAACTCGGGTCTCACGATTGTAAGACCGATGGCCTGGGACACTCACAAAGTTAACATTTATCTCTATGCGAATTCGTTCCCAGTCTGGTTACGACGTTGCAGACTGATATACTTGATTGTCCGTTAGAAAGGTTACGTGTTTCGGAAGCCATAGTTCCCGATTGTTGTTTATGATTACTTAGACGGCGATCGTTACACAACCATGTCAGAAGCCAGCTATTTGTAGAAAGCGGTTGATAAATTCTGACCATAGGGTTCATTGGGCCGACTCGGGGTTCCAAACGAAAAAGACATTGAGCGCCACTCACTAGGAACTAAATGACAAAAAAACCATTGATTTCAGGGGCAGTATGGCCAGCTCATCCAGCTACGCCTTCGGCTACAGTCACGCGAAGCAAGAGCAGTACAACCGATACCTGAACAAACTGCATCAGGACTTCTTGGACATCTGGAATATCCGATCCGCAAGCAACGCTCACCTCGCAGACTTCGAGACGCTGCGAGTCCTCGGCACAGGCGCCTTCGGCATTGTCTATCTGGTCAAACACAAAGATACAGACAAGTACTATGCCATGAAAACGCTGGAGAAGGCAAAGGTCTTCAAACTCAAGCAGATCGAGCACAGTTATTACGAGAAGAAGATCCTATGCGGTCTGAACTTCCCGTTCGTTGTTTACATGAAGTATTTCTTCAAGGACAACGTGTATTTGTACTTTGTGCAGCCTTTCGTGGCTGGGGGAGAAATGTTCTCGCATCTTCGAAAGATGGGGAAGTTTGAAGAGCGCGCTTCGAAGTTCTTCGGAGCTCAAGTGATCCTCGCGTTGGAGTATCTGCACTGTTGTTCGTTGGTCTACCGAGATTTGAAGCCAGAGAATATACTCATAGACCGGACTGGTTACATCAAGATAACAGATTTCGGGTTTTGCAAGCTGATCCGTGGAAGAACATGGACTCTTTGCGGCACGCCAGAATACTTGGCCCCGGAGATCATTCTGAGCAAGGGTTATGGTATACCGGTAGATTGGTGGTCAACAGGTGTGTTGTTTTACGAGATGAGCGCTGGTCACCCGCCGTTCTACGCGTCAGATCCCATGAGGATTTATGAGAAAATCGTCGCGGGTAAGTACCGGTGTCCGAATCACTTCACCTCAGAGTTGAAGGATATTATAAACCAAACGCTTCAGGTGGACGTGACCAGGCGGTTCGGGAATCTGAAAGATGGCGTGTTGGACTTCAAGAACCACAAATGGTTCAGGGAAATCGACTGGGACAAGTTGTTGAACATGCGTATGCCGCCGCCGTTCGTGCCGAAGGTCAGGTCTCCGGGTGATACGTCGAATTTCGACGTTTTTGACGATGAAAAGATCAAAGAAAGCCCAACCTGTCTTTACGAAAACGAGTTTGCAGATTTCTAGCTTTTACTTTTCTAGGTTCGTACTTATAAATCGGACTCAACTCTGAGATCGATCTAAAAAGCGATTTCGACAAATGTCAGTCAATACTAACAGCATGAAATACGCCCGTATTTATAAACTGCACTCAACTCTGAGATCGATCTTGAGTGCGACATTGAGATGCTGTTAGTATTGACTGCATTTTTCAAAATCGCTTTTCAGATGAGATTTATAAATACGAACCTAAGGAAAGTTTTGCAGGCACCGAGGCGGCAGCGACGGCGTTTTATTTTATAGGCAGTTTGCCGCTCGTTGCCCGCTCTCGCGCCACTGTTTTCGACAGCCGGCCCATTTAATTACTGAGATATTAGCATGACCACCTATCCTTTTCTAAACCTATTTGACGGATAATGACAGTGCTATTTTAAGTTAGGTTAGGAGAATCCCAAATCGCAGTCAGTCGCGTTAAGAAGGCAGGCATGCGAGGAGAATATATATGTGTAACCATCACTACAGGAGCTAGTTTTTTTATTTTTTAGCTGTTGTAACGCCATCGACACTAAAACATTAATTGACCTTTAGGCCGGTATTTGTAAATCGCACTCAACTCTGAGATCGATCTTGAGTGCGACTTTAAGATGCTGCTAGTATTGACTGACATTTGTCAAAATCGCTCTTGAGATCGATTTCAGAGTTGAGAGCGATTTATAAAATATGGATCTTAGATATAAGTTCTGAAAGTAAGGAAAAGTAACAACTTTAGTTTATAGTTAGAATAAGTCAGTTATTTAGCTGTTTACCAGGATAGATAGATATCTAGTGAACAAATAAGGAGGAACCACTTTTTTTGAGTTAAAAATGAACATTATTTTGGAATAAAATTATGGTTTCATTCATAGCTATAAATGGACGCGTACACAAAATGGAGCGGAGTAATGGCGACGAGGAAGCGAGTGCAATGGTGTAGCACGCTCCCACTTTCAATATTATTCCAATATCCATTGGAATGTTTAAGTTTTTTTTTTGTAAGATTTTTTAGGGAATTTTGTGGTGGTGATGTCAAAGAAGAGTTTTATCTTGTAAAATGAACCATAAAAAATATTAAAAAAAGAAAATTTACATTCGTGAAATAATGGTGTGCTGCCATCTATTTATCCAGTTAAAAAGGATAACGCGTATAGTATATCCTTTCAGAGGATAGTGCTTTCTTCTTCATTTTCTTTTTAAAAACTTTTCATTATCGAGTACAAAAATAACCCACCCTATGAAGCTTCGTCTACACCACTTCCGGTTTTTACTTTGGCTACTCAACAATAGATGTCAGCGTAGGTGTCGAACATGGACACAGATCTGAGAAACATCATAGTATTGCTACTTGACACTAGATGACGGTTAGTTTTGTGTAATCGCAACTGCGACCGTAGTAATGTGTAATACGGCCTTAAAATTACCGATATTTTGTACTACTTTTTTTCAGCTCTAATTAGTTTTTTCTATTTGGCAACCCAACCATTAAACGTCAAAATCATCCCAAAAAATCACAAAATTTGAGGTTACAATTTTGTAATAGCTCACGAGATGTTATGTAGGAAATTCAAAAACATTGTACTCACAAAACCCTCAAACAGCAATGCTTTTTATCGACCCTTAGTTCAGACCCGTCCGTTTTCCAAATGGTTCGAGATTTTGTCCGGTTCAAACATGGCATCTACGAATAGGTTAAAAATGTTTCGTGACTTATTTCTTACAAGGATTTTGAACGCCTGGACGAGAAGTTACACGGCTAATTCAGTGTTCAGGAGGCGTATGGCAGAAAAAGGGATGAGCAGAATGTTTCTATACTTCCGACAGGTAATTTGGAAAATAGTTTTGTTGAGTTTAGAATCTTATTAGAATCTTGTCAGTAGGTGTGATTTCCGCCGATTATTACTAATTATTGTTGTAAAATTCAGCACTTACACCGTAACATATTCATATCTTGCGTTTGAAAACATGGTAAATGGTTTTATGCAATTGTAAACATAGTAACTGGTGCCAAGGTCAAGTTTGGGTTGTTTTTCAGTAAATTTCCACTATCTCACAGTTATCACTGATATATATGAATCTTTTAACGCCCCCATGTTATCTTTTGTTGCATCACATACCTTCATTTTAAAATAAATAGTTTTTACTATATTTCCCTTACAGTTGATATTTATTTTCCTGCCTACCCTACATGTTTAAGTACAAAAGGCCCACATCAATACATAGTAAAAGACAAACATCAGATCTTGGTTGCTATTTGCGTTTTTCTGTCTGTCAGGAACACTGCTAAGTCTTTCTACAACACAACAGATTCTAATTAGCTATTGTCTTTAATTAGCTATACAGGGTGTAAGAAATGGTATAACGAAAACTTCGCAGGCATGATCAGACTATGAAACTGAACAACTTTTACTATGGGGGTTATGGTGGGAAATGAAATTTTTTTTTTAGTTCCCATACAAAGTCAGTCAGCTGATCCCAAATTTTGTATGAAAAGTTGAAAAATAAATCACGTTTCCCACCATAGACCCCATAGTAAAAGTTGTTCAGTTTCATAGTCTGATCACGCCTGCAAAGTTTTCGTTACACCGTCCCTCACACCCTGTATAATGCAAAAAATAAAGCTACAATATGTTATCTTAACATGTATTCTCTACCAAAATACCCATCACAATAAATATTTTTTTATTGTTCTGGCAGCGAATTGGCTATTATGAGACGGTTTGTAAAAAAAATATCTATACACATCACATAAAGAAAGGGTCTGTAAATGGAGGGTGGCAGTTACCTAAGTGTGAGGGAGAAAACATGAACGCTTGATATATGTAAAAGCCTCAGTGGGAGAGAGATACCAGGGCAATCAGCTGCCATTTACAGATTCTTTTTTTAATTGGAGGGCTTCTACCAATACACAAAACGCATATATATTTTAAAGTTAAGAGTGTACCTCAGGCATATTACATCCTTTTTTCCCGAGTAATGCCATTAGAGCTATATTTTTTTAAATTACCATATTATTACTTCGGACAGGATATATATGGGAATAAGTTTTAAATAACTAAATAGTTATAAAATTAAAATAAAAACACCATCTGAAAAATCTATACTTAATACAAAATCCTTTTTCTTTTTGTCCTACTTTATTAAGTTTTATTTAAAACTATTTACTGTATATTACAGACTTCAAAAACATGTAAATAATGTAATAGGATATAAACTTTTTTAAAGAATAGAACAAATTTCTGTCTCATGGTTTATTTATTTATTCTTTCAGTATTTAAACACAATACATATTAAATATAGATTTATTACAAAGGAGAATGCCCATACATGGGCTAACCATCATGTGTCTTGCGTAACAAAACAAATGAATGCATTATATAATATCGCCAATTTCAATGAAAAAGAGCAACGTTAATTGTTGCACAAAACCCGGAAAATTCATAAAAATTAAATTGAAAATCTATGTTTACCTATTTCAACAAAAAAAAAATACTGAGGCGTAAACCTTTTCTACACTGCTTGCCGAAAATAACGTATTTAGAACTAAATACACTAAAGAGCGCCAAACATCAGCACTCTTGTCTCTTTCGATGCCCGACTTTGACACTCAATAACTCCAGAACTAGTACATTGCATAAAAATTCCCTAAGCTAAAATGATAAGCAATATTTAATCTCTATTATTATATAACTTTGGCTTTGATGCGATTCCTGCAAGTGTGACGCAAGACTGATGAAAAACATGATGAGCATCCAAACGAAAGTTGTCATGATCTTTTACTATCAATATAACATTCTTTACATTTTGATTCCAGGTTTTATTCAGACCCAGAACACATTTACTAGTCAGCGCAACGGCCACGATAAAAAACACAGAAGAGAAACCAGGACCACCAAAAAAATGTAGCAGAACTATCAAAGACAAATACATGAAGGTAATCAGTACTAATACTATAAACTAGTGGGCGCCCGCGGGTCGGCCCGCGTGGTTGTCGGTTTTAATCCCGTAGCATCCCACAGGAACACTTTTTCGGGATAAAAATTTGTCCTATGTGTTAATCGAAGTGACCCACTATTGTGTGCAAAATTTCATGAAAATCGGTTGAATGGTTTTAGCGTAAAAACGTAACAAACAAACTTGCAAACTTTCGCATTTATAAGAAGGATGGGAAATATTTATGTTTGTTAATCCTCACATAGAAGCTGCTGAACCGATTTTCATGAAATTTGGCACACAAGTACTAGGTAATTTGAATTAACATATAGGATAATTTTATCCCGAAAAAAGTGGATGCCATTGAATTGAAACCGACTAGTCTATATATTTCTGCTTTTCCATGTGTGTTATCCATGTGATGTCGAGTTAGGATAGCATCACCCCATTTCTTTCCCGTGGGTGCCGTAAGAGGCGACTTAGGGACTCGAGTGTTTCATGTGTATTACAAGTTACAACAGCTTTAACCTTTTGCACGCCAGAGTTTTTTTACGTCGGCACACCCCCGACGCCAAGCATAGAAAAATATGAACATGGTAAAAACTTATCGGCAAGCAGCCCGGTGTCTTAAACAAGACAGAATTTAAGTTATAAAAATAGGTAAATTTGGACTACTTTAGTCGTCAGTGGCGTCGTATGTACGCGAGCGTTTAGCAACTATAGTGGTCATTGGCGTTCAAAAGGTTAAGCGACAGACTGACAACCTATCACTACAGTGATACACGAATCACCTCTGTCAGATGTAGCGATAGCGGCCGTACTTCTACGGCCGCTGACGCTCTGCCTGCACTGCAGGAGATAATGGCGTGAAATGTGTATACATACATACATACATACATATATCACGCCTTTATCCCTTGCGGGGTAGGCAGAGCGATAGTTACCGTAAGAATACAGTCACTATTGCCACGTCTGACATTTTTGAGGATTGTTTTCCAAGGTTGTTTCAGAAAACATGTGTATTACTATAGTGACAGGTTGTCAGCCTCTCGCCTAAAAATTGTAATACACCAATTCTCTCGAGTCCCTTAGTCGCCTCTTACGACACCCGCGGGAAGGATGTGGGGTGATGCTATTCTAAGCCGGCATCACACGGTAAATGTGTACTATATATGTATGTATAACCCTTACGTGTTTTTCCACAGAGACTAATAAAGGACCTGGACCGAGTAGAGCACCTTGCGAGAGACACACTGTACTGCCCCGGCTGTGACAAGCGTATAGTTATTACTGCACATCATAAAGGCATACAATATTGCCAGTAAGTAAAAAGATAGAAAGAAAGATTTGCTTATATTATTGACATTACAATGTTTGGCAAGGAGCACTTCTGGGCAGGTTTCTGGGTGGTTTACTGTCCAGGGGGTCCGGCTAACCATACGCATGTAACACAACATTTTCTCTTGGAATGAACTCGATGTTATTTTATTTACCACCTAACGTTACATGTTGTTTGGTTAGCTTGGCCAGCCCCGAGGCAGTGCTTTAGGGACTAGTTTTAAGTTTTTAGTCCACCTGAGCCGCGTTTACAATAGGTTCATAAAATTGTTATTGTTAAAATTGTTAATTCCTGACCATCAAAAAGCGAAATGTAAAATTTACTACTTTGAATAAATAATTTGAGTTTGAATGTTTGTAAATCAAATTATGTACATGTAAATACCAATTTATGCAACTATAGTCTGTAAAATAAAGGATGATCCCTGTGACGTTTGTGACCTTGGAGCAAATGCTACGACATAAAGTCCCTTTTCCTTTGTTTTCTAGGAAAATGGACTTTATGTCATATTATATTTTACAGACTATAAAATGGTCACCACACAGTCAGTATACTCGTAAGTGCAAAAAAATGGTTTTGCGCATATTTTTACGCATATTTCAGACTTTTTATGTTCCATATAATTGCGATAATAATAAGTATTTAGTATACAGAGAGTAAGAGGCGGTGTAGCGAAAACTTTGCGGGCGTGGTCAGACCATGAAACTGAACAACTTTTTCTATGGGGGCTATGTTGGTAACCATAAAAATTTATTCGACCTTCCATACAAAATTCCCGATCAGCTGACTAATTTTGTATGGAAACTCGAAAAAATTTTTTCGTTTCCCAACATAGCCCCAATAGAAAAAGTTGTTCAGTTTCATGGTCTGATCACGCCTGCAAAGTTTTCGTTACATCGTCTCTTATACCCTGTAATTAATCAAACAAAACATAAAATTATAAAAACGTTTTTACGGCCGTTAACGCTCTGCCTACTCCGCGAGGGATAAAAGCATGATTTGTGTGTGTGATTTGATAAACATACATATATCACGCCTTGATCCCTTGCGGAGTAGGCAGACCGTTAACGGATTTGCTAGAAACTGAAACTGTATAAAAAAAATTGTCCGCAGATGTCCAAAATCTGGACATCCCATTGGGTCGTACGACGGCTGGGTGCCCTACATGGAGGCCGAGGACGTCATCATATGGCGGAAGGAGTACAAGCCTGGGGGGCTATATGCATATAAAGGTAGGTTCTTAAACCGTGTGGCGATAGCGACCGTAACAGTCTTAACTGTTAACGCTCTGCCTACCCCGCAAGGGATAATAGCTGGATATAGATATGTATGTATGTATGTATGTTTTTAAACCGTTCCGTGTATATGGCGTGTGATGCCGGCTTAGAATAACATCACCCCACGTTCTTCCCGCGGGTGTCGTAAGCGGTGACTAAGGGCTTCGAGAGTATTGGTGTATTACAATTTTTAGGCGACAGGCTGACAACCGGTCGCTATAGTGGTACACATGTTTTCTGAAACAACCTTGGAAAACAATCCTCAAAAATATCAGACGTGGCGATAGCGACCGTATTCTTACGGCCGTTAACGCTCTGCCTACCCCACAAGGGATAAAGGCGTGATATATGTATGTATGTTTTTAAAACCAGAAACCCGGTTTCTCTATCTTCTTCTCTCAGATTAGGATAGTCATTTATATTATTTCTCATAATACTTCAGTTTCACAATAGATTAAGTTGGAGACGCTCTATAAACTGAAAAAAATATCTATTACGAGCCCAAGTTTGAAATATTGATTTTAAAGAATTTCAAATTGTAGTCTATTATTATCTATTTATTACAATACAACCATTACGCATTTACTCCTTATCATGGGTGATTTGAATCATAATTTTAATCAAGTGTTTTTTTAAATCATAGATTTAAATAAAATATGATATTTATTACGAAATTAATTATACAAGGTGTAAAAAAAATTTTTGCAAATATTTTAAAGAATGAACCAGCCCATGAAACTGAACAACTTCCCCTAAGGAACATAGGTCGAAATATGAAAAAAATTTGGACCTCCTATACAAAGTTACCGAACGAACAAGTCAATTTGTATGGGAGGTGCAAATTTTTTTCTCATATTTCGACCTATGTTTCTTGGGGAAAGTTGTTCAGTTTCATAGCCTGATTCACCCCATAAAATACTTGCAGCTAATATTTTTACACCTTATATAAAATAGTGCAGTTTTTACTTATATAATAATTATCTCTATCTACCTAAAATTACTTGTAGTTGATAAGTAGGTACCTATGTTATAATCATAGCTTAGAATGAAGCCGGCTTAAAATAAGTTTACCCTATTTCTTTCCCGTGAGTGTCGTAGAGAGCCGACAAAGGGACTAAAAAGATTTCATGTGTATCACAATTTTAGGCGAATTTCTAAAACGGTCCTTATCTACGTAGAATCAAGTCAAACTCAAACTCAAATTATTTATTCAAAGTAGTAAATTTTACATTTAGCTTTTTGATGGTCAAAATTTAACAATTTTAACAATAACAATTTTATGAACCTAGTGTAAACGCGGCTCAGGTGGACTAAAAACTTAAAACTAGCCCCTAAAGCACTGCCTCCAAAAAAAAACCATTTTCTAGCATATATACACAAAAAACTATATAAATCATGATTTTTAAAATAAATCAAAAATGTCTGTGTATACAAACAATTTTTAATTAACCCTTCTTATCCAAGATTTTGTACTTTAAACTTATCATGACGTTATGATTACGACGAATCTAGGATAAAGTGTGAAACATAGAACATAAACATAAAACTAACCAACTTCTCTGGCTCAGTGACCCGAAATGGATCTTGGCCTCCGAAACGAGCTTCCTCCACTGATCCCTGTCCTGCGCCACCTCCACCCAATTATTGACTTGGAAATGGCCCAGATCAGCTTCCACCATATCTTTCCAGCGGTACCTGGGGCGCCCGATAGGACGAGGTCCTGTCGGGCGACCCTTGTACGCTCAAAATTCAAAATATATTTATTTGCGACAAACATGGTAGTCAGGTTGGTACAATAATTAAGCAAGAGGTACATCATGTTTCGCCAAGTCGAGGCATGCAAATATTCAAACAGTGTCATCGGTCAAATATTCAACATTCATTCATTATAAAATTACAACTATTAACATGTCAAATTTATTATGTTACAATTTATTATTATTACATTACAATTTCTTAACATTCTAAATATTAATTAATTTTATAGAATACATTACTTTTCAGCCATTTTAGCAATTTTGTTTTAAATAATGAAATGGGCAGATTCTTAATGTCTGCAGCAAGTTTGTTGTATAGTCGTATACACATACACAAGCAAGCAACAAAGCTCTTTTGACGCCCCGATCCTCACTCTTTCTTTCTAAGAGGCCGAGCCAGCGAAGTTGAACAAACATAGAGTTTTTTTTTAACCCTGTATTGTTTCTCATTGCAGTATACGGCCGGTACAAACAAGTGAAAGCGGAAGACTTTGCCAACATACAGGTCGACGGCGCTTATAGGACGGTTTGGGACAACGCCGTAGCTAACCTATCTATAGTTGAAAAAGAAGCCAACGGGATGAAAGACCAAACTGTGTTGCATTGGGAAGTGTTGTGGCCGGTGAGTTTGCATTTAAAACATTCAGACTTTACATTTACACAAAGTTTACACTTAAAATATTTGAACTTTACATTTGGAAGTCATGTGGCTAGTAAGATTACATTTAAAACATTCAAACTTTACATATGGAAGCCTTATGTCCAATGTGTAAGCAATCGTATCAAAAGGACGGTGATTAAAAAGAATATGTTTGAATGTTTTGTAAACAACTGAACAGATTCGGATGGAAACTAGACTTGTTTACTCATTCTCCTAGCCTTATCCCGTTCTCTGTCGGGGTCGGCTACCTAACCTAGGGGATTGGCATGAGGCAAGTTTTTCACAGAGCAACTGCCATCTTACCTCTGCAATCCGAAGGCTAACCTGCCCCGAATCCTAGGTTAAGTCACAGTCAAGTTTTATTTGAATGAATGTTTTTTCTTTTCTGTATGAGCAATCGGTAAATGTACGTGAGTAAAAACACAATGGTACATGGTGGGGATCGAACTCGGCTCTCACGATTTTAAGACCGGTGTCCTAACCACTTGGTCACCGACACTTTCGAGCAGACCTAAGATAATGAGGATATACGGATAAACGTGAACAAAAATACAATACTTAAACTCAGTTTTTTTATAAACGCCTGAACAGATTGGAATTAAAAATAGACTTGTTTACTGTATACTGTATTGCAACTTTTAGGCGACAGGCTGCCAACCTGTCATTATAGTGATATACAAATTATCTCGAACGGCCCTCTATATTTGTCAGACGGGCGATAGCGACCGTATTTTTATTGCCGTTAACGCTCCGCCTGCTCCGTAAGGGATAAAGGCGTGATATATTGTGTGTATGTATGTTGTATTTAGTTGTATTGTAGCCGTGTGATGGCGGCTTAGAATAGCATCATCCCATTTCTTTCCTGTGGGTGTCGTATGAGGCGACTAAGGGACTCGAGGGTTTCGTGTATTACATAACATAACATAACATAACAAAATTCTTTATTGCACAAAATTTAACAACATGAAGAAAACACAAACAAAGGAAACAGTACAACAGGCGGCCTTAATGCTAGGTAGCATTCTCTACCAGGCAACCTTACCTTACATATTTAGGCGACAGACTGACATCCTGTCACTACAGTGATACACGACTTGTCTGTAGCGACCCTCAAACATTTTGTCAGACGTGGCGATAACGGCCGTAATTTTACGGACGTTAACGCTCTGCCTACCCCACCAGGGATATAGGCGTGATTTGTGTATGTATGTATGTATGTATGTTGTATGTATGCATTTGATATGCATATCTTGTGATGCCGGCTTAGAATAGCATCCCCCATTTCTTCCCGCGGGTGTTGTAAAAGGCAATTAAGGGATTGAAGAGTTTCATGTGTATTGCAATTTTAGGCGACAGGCTGACTACCTATAGTGATGCACGACTCATCTGAAACGACCCTCAAACATTTGTCAGACGGGGCGATAGCGACCGTGTTTTTACTTCCGTCAGCGCTCTGCCTACTACGTAAGGGATAAAAGGCGTGGTATATGTATGTATGTATGTTGTTTACTATGTTTTTTGTGTCCACAGAGGCTATTCGCGAACCGGGACTACGTGTATCTACGTCGGCACAAACTGTTCAACGTACGTTCACGGTGTTTACCGCACAAAGACGGCATTTTTCCTGACAAGGTGAGACTTTCCGGGATACTTATCGACCTTATGGACACCGAGTCGTGCAACGACCCAGTGAACTCTAGTGTCAAAGTTTTTTAACCGCCTTCTACAGATAGCAGTATTCTGACATGGTTGTGTAACGACCGTCGTCTAAGTAATCATGGACAGCAACCGGGACCTACGGCTTAACGTGCCATCCGAAACAAAGAACCATTGACGTGAAACCAAGTTTTTACACAGAGCGACTGCCATCTCACCTCTGCAACCCGAAGGCTAAAGCGGCCCGAATCCTAGGTTAAGTCACATTCAAATATCATCTGATTTCAAATTTTATTTAAATATGGGTTTCCTTCACGGTAGTAAGAGCAGTCGGTAAATGTACGTGAGTAAAAACACATTGGTACATGGCGGGGATCGAACTCGGGTTCGACCGGTCGGGTAAGATCGGTGTCCTAACCACTTGGCCACCGACGCTTTTACTTAGCTTTATGTTATGGAATCAAATAAAAATGCCGGCTTCGAATAGCATAACCCTACATCCTTCCCGCGGGTGTTGTAAAAGGCGGCTAAGGGACTCGAGAGTATTGGTGTATTACAATTTTTAGGCGACAGGCTGACAACCTGTCACTATAGTGATACACATGTTTTCTGAAAACACCTTCGAAAACAATCCTCGAAAATGTCAGACGTGGCGATAGCGACTGTGTTCTTACGGCCGTTGACGCTCTGCCTACCCCGCAAGGGATAAAGGCGTGATATATGTATGTATGTAAACTATTTGTTTCGCAGGAGCGCTGTGTAGTCGACCCAAACTTTAAAGAGGGTAGCAACAAATGCGCTCACGACAAAGCGAAACAGAAATCCCTGGAAATGGACAAAGCTGAGGCTGATGCTAAATCCGCGGCCGTTGGGGGGAAAGAAAACAAGGTATGCTATTTAATGTATATGTTATTTGTTTGTGCCGTGTGATGCCGGCTTAGAATAGCATCACCCCACATCCTTCCCGCGGGTGTCGTAAGAGGCGACTAAGGGATTTGAGATAATTAGTGTATTACAATTTTTAGGCGACAGGCTGACAACCTGTCACTATTGTGATACACATGTTTTCTGAAACAACCTTGGAAAACAATCCTCAAAAATGTCAGACGTGGCGATAGTGGCCGTATTCTTGCGGCCGTTAACGCTCTGCCTACCCCGCAAGGGATAAAGGCGTGATATATGTATGTATGTTATTTATATACTTAGATTTGACAGCTATCTATGTAGACATCATCCCATTTCTCGCGAGTGTCGTAATTCGTAAGAGGCGTCTAAAAGTACGTATTACAACTACAACTAAAAATATTAGCTGCAAATATTTTAAGGGGTGAATCAGAGAATGAAAAATATTTTTTTTCATATTTCGACCTATGTTTCTTGGGGAAACTTGTTTAGTTTCACTGGTTCACCCCTTAAAATATTTGCAACGAATATTTTTACATCTTATATATATATATTTGTTCCAGGTGTACGTGATAGTATCGAGATCGTGCGTACATCCAGAGGTACCTCATTCTAAGAGCACCGTTAGAGTCATGGAGTACTGGAGCCATATGGTCATCACCACGCTCGATGGGCCAGACAAAGTAAGTGAGTCACCGAGTCTACCAACGACCCGATGAACATAATTTTTTGTAATCTTTTGTAACATTTGATGTACCTTAATAAATAAAAATAAAAAATAAAATAAGTAACGAAAATCAATTACGAAACACAATTACACCGCTTACGATAGAGCCAACCGTGATGTAGTGGTTAACACGTCTGACCCGGCAAGTCAGAAGACGTGGGTTCAAATCTCATCGGTGGCGTGAGTTTTTTCAACTTGTTTCCTTTGTACTTAACTTTGTAACAAAAAGTTAATATCAATATCCAATGTTTGATAAAAACGCCAACTATTCGTCATTTTTACAAAATATTTAACATTCAATATAAATCAAATCTATAACATGATTTACTAAAGAAAAGGTCCCAAAAGGGCAACATTATTATTGACATCCTGCTCATGTCATATACGTAGTCGGTCCCAAAGTTCTGTCACTGGCATATTATTTTTGAATTTAGAACACGGATTTGGAAAAGTTTTATTGCATTCCGTTTTTGAATGTTTAACAATTATTTTAAAACAATAAATAATCATTTGGCGCGATTTTTCACGATGGAGTGGACTTTGAAAGAAAACCGAATAGCAGTTTTGGCGTTGCGTCGCTGTAGGCACTCGCCGAGTACCATTTTCAAGTTGCTCAAAAAATTGAAAATAACGCTTAGGTTTGGGTATCGTACTATAAGTAGGTACACTGAAGTCTCTAGTGTTGAGGACAAGAAAAGAACTGGCCGGCCTCGCTCCGCCAGAACACCAGCAGTGATCAAAGCGATCAAGGAGCGCATACGAAGAAATCCTGTCCGAAAACAGAAACTTATGGCTTTGCAGATGAAGGTTAGTAGAAAAACAGTCAAAAAGGTTTTAAACGAAGACCTTAAGCTGCGAGCATACAAAAAAAAGAGTGGGCACTTACTTAATGCCCGTTAAAAAGAAATTAGACTCAAAAGATCTCGGGTGTTGTTAAAACGGTACGCGAAAAACCGGCACCGCGATATACTTTTTACAGACGAAAAAATTTTTGATATAGAAGAAAAGTATAATAAACAAAACGATAGAGTGTACGCTACCAGCTCTGAAGAAGCAGGAAACAAAGTTCCGCGGGTGCAACATGGGCATCATCCCTCTTCAGTCATGGTCTGGTTAGGAGTCTCCTACTATGGGCCAACTGAGGTTCATTTTTGCGAAAAGGGGGTCAAAACCAGCGCAAAAGTGTACCAAGAGACGGTTTTGGATCGGTACGTCAAAGACCTGCCCAACACACTATTTTCAGGACATCACTTTGTATTCCAGCAGGATTCTGCGCCCGCTCACAAAGCCAGGACCACTCAAGCCTGGTTTGAACGTCAAAACATTGAGTTTATAAGACACGAAGATTGGCCTTCCTCCAGTCCAGACCTTAATCCTCTGGACTATAAAATTTGGCAGGTCTTAGAGAGCAAGGTCTGTGCTAAGCCCCATAAAAATTTGGAGAGTCTGAAGTCAGCCATAGTTAAAGCAGTCGCTGAAATCGACATGGATATGGTGCGTGCTGCGATAGACGACTGGCCGCCGCGGTTGAAGGCCGTTGTTAAAAGCAAGGGAGGTCATTTCGAATAGTTTTATGTTATTTTGATTCTTCGATGATTGTATTTTTAATTGATATATAAATTTTTAAAAACGGATTGGTACTTTTTATTTTATCAGTATTTTCATATATGACAGAACTTTGGGACCGACTACGTATTTTCATAGCAAGACAAGCGAAAATGTTGCAAATTCGGATCATTTCTTTAAAGAATTGGGTTATATCAATCCTTGTCAAGTCTCATTTTAAGTCTAATCAATCAACATCAAGTAACTTCAAGTCAAGTCATGCCAAGTCACGTCAAACCAATTCTTCTCTTCCAGCCTGGAATGGAATTCGTATTGACGTATTACGACGAGCCGGCGGTGGGCGGTCTACCCACAGCTATCACCTCGTGGGCGATGGGGCGCGCGGGACCGGTCTTCCTAGAGAGGATGAAGCTAGCTGCTCAGCAATATAAGTCTTGGAGATCCTCTCATAAGCAGGTAAACCTTCATCTCTGCCTACCCCACAGAGAATAAAGGCGTGAAATGTGTATGTATGATGGGCCGTCTTCCTAGCGAGGATGAAGCTAGCTGTACAGCAATATAAGTCTTGGAGATCCTCTCATAAGCAGGTAAACCTTCTGCCTACCCCACAAATATAAAGGCGTGTACGATGAGGTGACGTCGGAGGAAGAAAGAGGGTAGCCACCCACCTGGTCGGGTGTTATGACCAGGGTACCGCCTCCGACCGGACATATTTTGGGAGTTGTATATATAGCGATCGGCGGAAAAACTTCGATACCGCGTTTCAGGACTGTCACGACCAGCGTAACTATGACTCCGCGCCCGTACTAGAGTGTATCGAGCTTCATGCCAAGTTACGCTGGTCGCGCTATCTAAGCGAATGAAGTATTGACGTATTACGACGAGCCGGCGGTGGGCGGTCTACCCACAGCTATCACCTCGTGGGCGATGGGGCGCGCGGGACCGGTGTTCCTAGAGAGGATGAAGCTAGCTGCTCAGCAGTATAAGTCTTGGAGATCCTCTCATAAGCAGGTAAACCCTCTGCCTACCCCACAAAGGATAAAGGCGTGATCGTGTTCCTTGTGAGGGTAAAACTAGCAGCCTAGCGATATAAGTCTTGGAGATCCTGTCATAAGCAGGTAAACCTTCAACTCTGCCGTGGGCTAAGGCGTGGATGATGAGGCGAAGTCGGAGGAGGGAAGAGAGTGGCTACCCACCTGGTCAGGTGTTGTGACCAGGGTACCGACTCCGACCGGACATACAGATACAGATACAGATACAGATTCTTTATTGATAACAGTTGTTACATGTCAAATTTCAAATGTATAAAATTATTATAATATAAAAGTGTATAAATTATTAATTCATTAAATAATGCCAATTACAATAATAAAAAATGAAATAAAAATGATTCTATATAAAACAATTACAAAATGTAGTCATAATGCTTCATTACTTAACTAGCATCAACTGGACGCACTGGTTTGCCTAGGAGCTCGTCAATGTCGTAGAATTGCTCCTCAAGGAGCCACGTTCTGAGGCGATTTTTAAAGGCATGTAGGGAAGTTGCACCTGTTGCCTGCTCCGGTAGACGGTTGTAAATAGACGGACCTAGCACGTACACAGAGTTTGCTGACTTGGCTAATCTGTGGGGAATCGAACGCAACCTACTACTGTACCTCGTTACGCGAGTCCGGCCATCGCCTATCCTCCCGAATATATTCAAGTTTTCGTGCGTAAATACTGCAACCTGATAAATAAGTATACTCGGTAGTGTAAGTATTTTAAACTGGCTGAAATATGGCCTGGCAGACTCATCGTCCGGGACTCGAGCCATCGCCCGCACAGCTCGCTTCTGCATCACGAATGCTCTTTCTCTATCGGCAGCACGTGCCCAGAGCTCGGTTCCGTATGTCAGAAGCGAGTGTACGGTCGCGAAATAGCAGGCCTTCACAACATCCACACTCACAGTAGCTGCTAGCCGACGTAGTGCATAGCATGCACGGCCGAGGCGGACACATAGGCTCTCAATGTGCAAGTCCCATTTCAAGCCACTGTCCAATTCAAAACCCAAGAGTCGCAATGATGAGGCTTCTTGCATTTTCTTATCGTCCGCACAGACATCCACAGCGGGCAAAACCCTCCCTGCCAGGTTGCAGCGCATGAAAGATGTTTTGGTCAAATCATATTCGAAGGTTGCATATATAAGGTGTAAAAATATTAGCTGCAAATATTTTAAGGGGTGAATCAGCCCATGAAACTAAACAACTTTCCCTTAGATAGGTCGAAATATGAGAAAAATTTTCAGCCAGATTTTTGGCCTTATTTTGTTATTATGTGTGTTGTTCCAGCCGCCAGACTTCTCGCCGTTCGCGCCCGCACCGACGAACGTGTCGTACGAGCTCGGCTACGATGAGGATGATGATGAAGATGATGATGATGATTATCCTGAGGATGATATGGAGGTAACAAACCATTTGATTAAAGGGCTGAGTAGACCTAAAAGCTAATTTTATAAAGAATTTCTACCCTAGATAAAATGCAGTAACCCTGTTGAAAATAATAGGTTATAATCTTCAGGATATTTGCTATGATGTAATTATTTAAAAAACATGATAACAACAATTTGGCTTAATAGAAAGTTTATTATGAGAACCAGCCTATGAAAGTGAACAACTTTCCCCAAGGATTATAGCTGAAATATGAAAAATAAATTTAGACCCCAAACAAATTGACTTGGTCGGCTGGTACATTTTGTATGGAACCGGAAGGTCCAATACTTTTTTCCATATGTTGACCTATGTTCTTTGGGAAAAGTTGTTCAGTTTTATGGGTACACGCCTTAAAATATTTACAGTAATATTTTTTTTACATCCTAAGGGTTATAATTTAAACTTTTTTTACAGTCTCCAAAAGGAAGCCCAGATCTAGACGACAAAATCCCCTGTGACTCCAGAACGAATAACAGCAGTACTCAGACTCTGCCAGTGATCATAACGCCTATAGACGACCCGCCCAGAGACGGTAAGGTTTCACGTGATTTTTTGACGTAATAACGTTTTATAGTTTGATGGAGCCGGCTGCACCAAAAAAACATGACTCATGCGGCGTTACCTTGAGGTGTTACCTCTGAAGCGTTCCATTTAAGGCTTGAATTGCAATCCGAGAGCACGGAACGAGCGACAAAGAGGCATAATCGGACTTCGCGTTCGGCAGCGTAATCTATCAAACAAATATATTTCGTATAATACGTAATCGCAACAACCGATTTTTTCTTTCTTTCATATCAAGCCCTAGATGTAGGGTTAGAAATATCACTTTTATAACAATTCTTTCAACATTTTCACATTTCAAGGTCCAAAACTGCAAGCAGAAGCCACTGCCCATCTTAAATCTTTAAAAGAGCATAATGTTGACCCTATGATGAGTAGGAACCAAGATGATGCCTCTTCTATAAATGCCCCTGAAAAGATGCCCAATATTGCCAATGAAAATAATGAAGTTTCAATGCCCGCAATGAATCTAGATATTGATGTTAAAGTGGTAAGTTTGGACCGGTTGTGCGAAAAAGGGTGTTTATATTGTGTTTTTTTAGATTAGTTATGATTATTATCTATTATCAGCCAGACATGTCCCACTGCAGGGCAAAGGCCTTCCTCTCCTTCTTCGACTTTTCCCTATCCTGGGCCATCTCCATCCAGTTCTGGGCGTGGATGTGCAGCTCGTCTTTACATCTTTTTCTGGGACGACCGCGAGCCCGTAGATTAGTTATATCAAATTTTAATATACGGGCAGTAAAAAAAATTCGTCAAATATTTTAAGGGATGAACCAGCCCATGAAACTGTACAACTTTCCCCAATGAACATGAGTCGAATATAAAAAAAAAATTGGTCCTCCCATAGAAATAGATTTCGTCGGTCGGTAATTTTGTATGAGAGGTCCAATTTTTTCTATATTTCGACCTATGTTCCTTGGGGAAAGTTGTTCAGTTTCATGGGCTAGTTCACCCCTTACAATATTTGCAGCAATTTTTTTACACTCTGTATTTAAAAAAGCCTTAACATACTTAAAATATGTAGTGTTATTTTAGTCGCTTAGTAGGCATTTTGGCTTGAACTTTGTTTTTAAAAGAGTGTATTTTTGTATCCCTTAAAAACGGGTAGATAAATCAGTAGCAAGTATTAGGGGTGAAACTGAACAATTTTCTCCAAGAAACATAGGCTGAAATGTAAAGAAAAATTTACACCTCCCATAGAAAATTTAATCGGTCGGTTGGTACATTTTAGTATGGGAGGTTCTCCGTATTTCAACGAATGTTCCTTAGGGAAAGTTGTTCAATTTCATAGACTGGTTCACCTACTCAAATATTTGCTGTTGATTTTTTTTACCTGTATTTAATAAAAGTCTCCTGTATTTAAAATACTTGTTTGTTCTATTTCTTGTTTTATGTCCAACAAAGTATATTTAGGATAGGTATGTGTTTTTATTCACGTACATTTATCGACTGCCCTTACGGTGAAGGAAAAACATCGTGATGAAACCCACATTCAAATAAAATTTATATTCAGATGATATTTGAATGTGACTTAACCTAGGATTCGGGCCAGGTTAGCTTTCGAACAGTCGCCGTCAGATGGCAGTCGCTATGTGTAAAAACTTGGTTCCACGTCAAATCCCCTAGGTTAGGTAGCCGACCCCGACAGAGAAACGGGATAAGGCGAGAAGGATGATGTAATGTCTGTCCCGATGGCGTAGCGGATAGTATGCCTGCCTTCTACGTCGAGGGTCGTGGGTTCGATCCCCACCGGACACAAATATTTGTTAAGTCAATTTTCAAATATTTGTGTTTAGTCTGGGTGTTTTCTATGAATAATATGTATTTATTTACAAAAAAAAAAGTATTAGTATCAGCTATCTAGTTCCCATAGTACAAGCTTTGCTTAGTTTGGGGCTAGACGGCGCTGTGTGAATTGTCCACGATATTTATTTTATTTTTTTATTTATGTTACGTTTTTGTGTTTCAGGGCGATCTCGAAGTAGTCGAGAACAAACCCGGGAATAGTTCAACTACCGGCAAAAATGCGGACGACGCGGACAAAATGGCCGACGATAAGTGCCCCTTAAAATTTACCGCGAAGGTTGTGATCAAACCTTTAGATAAGTGTGAGCGAGACAACGGCGGTGAGGAAGAAAGAGATAGAGATATGGAAGAAGAGAAGAAGCCGTCATTTCGGTGGTACTTATATCCGTGGTATTACTTCCGTTGGCAGTAGATTTGACAGGTGACAATTGGCGGCATATTTGATGTCAAATTGCGTTCAATCGAAATAATCCTTTTCTTATCGTGTGGGACACCGAGTCGTTAAACGACCTGATGAGCGTAGCAGGCCTCTGACATGGTTGTGTAAGTTATCATTGATATCAACCAGGAGCTAAGGTTTAAAGTGCCCTCTGTCCGAAACATGGAACCATCTTTGTTACGAAAATCAGGTGGTTCAACCTGCAATGTCCTAACCAGACTAGAAACAAATTATAGGAACTATCAGGAATCGAACCCAGAACTTTTGCGTCGCAGGCAGTTGCACTACCTCTGCGCCACATCGGCCGGCGTTAAAATAAGAAAACCCTACTTAAGAATTGGGCCAAAAAAATCTGGACTAAAGTTCATTGCCCCTGTCTACTGCTGCGCTGTCTTTGCCTTATCCCGTTCTCTGTCGGGGTCGGCTACCTAACCTAGGGGGTTTGACTTGGAACCAAGTTTTTACACAGAGCGGCTGCCATCTGACCTCTGCAACCCAGCGACGATAAAATATGTCCAAGCAGTAAGGGGTCAATAAACTTTTATCCAGATTTATTAGGTCTAAACCATTCAAAGCGCGACTTGGGTCATTAAAAAAACCATGCGCCTAAAAAATCAACCTCACGGCATGATACATGTATAGTTAAGTTAGTTTTTATTTTGACTCCGCGTGAATTTGAAATCATGGCATTTTGACTAACTGAGACAATCGTTCGTTTTCGTGTGGGACACCGAGTCGTTTAACGACTCGATGAACCCTAGTGTCAGAATTTTTCAACCGCCTTCTACAAGTAGCAGGCTTCTGACATGGTTGTGTAACGACCGCCGCTAAGTGATCATAGACAGCAACCGGGACCTACGGCTTAACGTGCCATCCGAAACACGGAACCATCTTACTTACGGACAATCGGGTGGTTCAGCCCGCAATGTCCACAAATTCACAAAGTGATAAATATCAATTTTGTGAGTGACCCACCGAGAATCGAACCCGGGACCTTCTGCGTTAAAGGCAGTCGCACTACCACTGCGCCACATCAACAATACAATACAAACTGAGACAATATGAGAATTATACCATTGGTCGTTTGACCATGCACGCATTTTTTTAAAACTTTTCTAAACTAATTAATTTAGTTTTTAATTTATTTATAACGAATTTTATTTATCAATATTCCGCCAATTTGTCAAGATAAGTAAAAAAACTGCAGGGTCAATGTACCAGTCCAAAATCAGTTTGGTCCATTGGCAAACCAAAAATGTAAGGTGTAAAAAAACTTAAAATGTTTTAATGGTGACCTTCTCCATAAACAGAACAACTTTCCCCAAGGAACATAGGTCTGAATAATATGGGAAATACTGTGAACCCCTGGACAGAAAATGGTCATAACACCAGAGCGGAAGGTCACAAAAGATCTTATTTCGACTTATGGTCCTTGGGGAAAGTTGTTCAGTTTCATGGACTGGTTCACCCCTTAAAATAATTGCAGTAATTTTTTTTGCATCCTGCATTTTTCCTCCATAGTGAGTAGTATTAAGTCGTTAAAATTTTATCATGCATAACTTTTTTAGACATATTCGTACAGTATAACCGTTCTTGCCTTGTGGTGCCGGCTTAGAATAGCATCACCCCACATCTTCCCCGCGGGTGTCGCAAGAGGCGACTAAGGGACTCGAGAGTATTGATGTATTACAATTTTTAGGCGACAGGCTGACAACCTGTCACTATAGTGATACACATGTTTTCTAAAACTACCTTGGAAAACAATCCTCAAAAATGTCAGACGTGGCGATATCGACCGTATTCTTACGGCCGTTAACGCTCTGCCTACCCCGCAAGGGATAAAGGCGTGATATATGTATGTATGTATAACCGTTCTTATAAAGCCCATTTTGACAGCTGCCAAATGCATACTAAAAACGCGTCGAATCAATAAAAACACCATCTATAATAGCTCATTCGCTTAGATAGTATCGCGACCAGCGTAACTTGACCTCAATGCTCCATACACGCACGTACGGGCGCGCACTGACAGTTACGCTGGTCGTGACACTGTGTGAGCGAATGAAGTATACGTAATGATTTTACATACATACATATATCACGCCTTTATCCCTTGCGGGGTAGGCAGAGCGTTAACGGCCGTAAGAATACGGTCGCTACCACTACGTCTGACATTTTTGAGGATTGTTTTCCAAGGTTATTTCAATTCAATTCAATTCATTTATTTCCATAAATAGGTAACAAAATTCTGTTTACAATCGGTATTATGCTAATTTAGTAGTAGTTAAATGTGTCCGAAATAAGGCATGCAAACAGATTAACAGCGGACCCTGCACTAAGCATTTCAAAAAACATGTGTTTCACTATCGTGACAGGTTGTCAGCCTGTCGCCTAAAAATTGTAATACAACAATACCTTCGAGTCCCTTAGTCGCCTCTTATGACACCCGCGGGAAGGATGTGGGGTGATGCTATTCTAAGCCGATATTGTAATGGCATGTAATGATTTTGACTGTCAAAATCGGATTTTAGAAATGGCCCGAGATTAGATCGCAGTATCGTTGAGTGTAATTTTAAATTAAAAATGTAGATTTTCCAAAACTTGTAAAGATTTTTTCCCTGATATGAATTTAAAAAAATTATAGCAAATTTGACAGATTTCTATTTCTTTGTAAAACAGGGAAATGTATTACAATTGCTTCTTGTAATCTACATTTTTAATTGTAGTCGCTTTTTAGTCATAGATGTAAAATGAAATTGTTCAATTATTGACAAATTATTATCATAAGCTATTAACTAGTAAATAAATAAATAGAATAAAATGCGTTTATTCAAAAGATTGATACATACATTAATTAAGTACAAATATATTCAGTGTGTGTTCTATTCATAAAACTCAACAACTTACATCTAAAACATTTTTACTAATATGTCAAAATATTTTTATATCCCATACAAAGTGACTTAGTCGGCTGGTTATTTATATGGGAGTATTTTTTTTTTCAAACACACACACACACAAATCACGCCTTTATCCCTTACGAGGTAGGCAGAGCGTTAACGGCCGTAAGAATACGGTCGCTATCGCCACGTCTGTCATTTTTGAGGATTGTTTTCCGAGGTTGCATCAGAAAACATGTGTATCACTATAGTGACAGGTTGTCAGCCTGTCGCCTAAAAATTGTAATACATCAATACTCTCGAGTCCCTTAGTCGCCTCTTACGACACCCGCGGGAAGGATATGGGGAGATGCTATTCTAAGCCGGCATCACACGGCATTTTTTTTTTCATGTTTCCGATAAATGTTCGTTACGAAATTTGTTCAGGTTTATAAGTAGAACTCACGCTTAAAATATTTGTACTTAATCAAATGTAACCCTATACGTACAGGGTTATTGATAGTCAGTACGCAAACTTGTAGGGTGTTTCTACTCATGATTCTGAACAACTTATTTATTTAACTGTTTATTGCACACAAGATAAATATGCCGTGTGATGCCGGCTTAGAATAGCATCACCCCACATCCTTCCCGCGGGTGTCGTAAGAGGCGACTAAGGGACTCGAGAGTATTGTTGTATTACAATTTTTAGGCGACAGGCTGACAACCTGTCACTATAGTGTTACACATGTTTTCTGAAACAACCTTAGAAAGCAATTCTCAAAAATGTCAGACGTGGCGATAGCAACCGTATTCTTACGGTCGTTAACGCTCTGCCTACCCTGCAAGGGATAAAGGCGTGATATATGTATGTATGTAGATAAAACACAGGACAATCACATTTAGATAAAAACACAACAGGTACTACTTATTTCTAAAAAGAAATCTCTTCCAGCAGTCCTACGGTAGAGAGATAGCATAAGATACGGCTGACGATCGTGCACAATATTTATAATACTAACTGCGGTATTTAAAAATAATACATAATACACACACTAAAATATTAAATTTACATAATTATACTGATATACTACATATAATACAACTATACATATTACAATATACATACATAATTATGACAGATACGAACTATTTTGATAGTGAAAGATAATGCTCTTTTACTCTCTTCTTGAACACTGAGAGGGAAGGGCTGTCACGCAACTTACTATGGGGCCACTTGCGAAATCGCAAAAAAATTGGGTGCTCCATACATTTTTGCCGAGTAGGTATGTATTTTCTATGAAACACCCACATTTTTTTCAATTTTTAGTTGGCCCCATAGTAAAAGTTGTTCAGAATCATGAGTAGAAACAACTACAAAGTTTGTGTACTAACTAATAATAAATAATCTTGTATAGGTAGATTAGGTACCTAGTAGATATTAGTTTTGTAAGTAATAATAGTTTATGTATGTAAAAATATGCAGTAAGTCACTATTAAATGTTGCAATATCAATTTAGAAATAAGTATTTAGAAATAATGTGCGTTTTGAATATTTTTAAACTTTTGTTATACAGGGTATAAGAGGCGGTGTACCGGAAACTTTGCAGACATGATCAAACCATGAATCTGAACAACTTTTTCTATGGGGGCTATGTTGGTAAACGAGAAAAATATTCAAACTCCTCTCCCATACAAAATTCCTGATAGTCGGCTGATTTTGTATTTGAACAAAAATTTTGTTTCCCAACATACGTTCCGTAGTAAAAGTTGTTAAGTGTTATACATACATATATCACGCCTTTATCCCTTGCGGGGGTAGGCAGCACGTTAACGTTAAGTGTTATGTTTAATAATATCTTGGACAATTCACACAGCAGCGCCATCTAGCCCCAAACTAAGCAAAGCTTGTACTATGGGATCTAGATAGCTAATGTTAATACTTGAATAACTTTTTTGTAAATAAATACATAGTATACATACATACATAGAAAACATCCGAACTAGGAACAAATATTTGTAAAATGACTTAACAAATGTTGTATCCAGTGGGGATCGAACTCACGACCACCGGTAAAGTCAAAAGTCATCTGATCATGCCTGCAAAGTTTTCGACACACCATCCTTAACACCCGGTATTTTAAATAAACAAATATACCTCAACTGTCCGGACTGCATAAAATATATAATAAAATAATCAAACATTTTTAAAACTGGACAACTTTGTATCAGCAAAGTTGTCCAGTTTCATATCACCAGATTTTTTTGGATTTTTTGTTGGGATTTTAATTTAGCACAAAATACGCCAAAGAGTTTTTGTATGATTCTAGGTATAACCTATAGTATGAATTTCGGTTAAATGAATGAAGTTAGAAAATGAAATTTAAGGGAATTTCAAAATTAAATTGAATTTCAAAAATCCCGATTCGGGATTTGAACCTGTGTCTTTCGTTATCAGTACTAGCGATGTCACTCACCAACTGGGCTTCCGCGGCTCACGCGTTAGGGCCCGTACACAAAATTAAACAGAGCGGATCAGGCGGCGGCTTATAGACTAAAAATGCAATCGGCTAGATGATGATGATGTTGATAATGATGATAAAGCCTAAGGATCCCACCCACTACGGCCAGTACACCACGCCGCCGCCGCCCCACTGCCTTTGGCGGATCTCACACTTGACGCACGACGCAGCGCAAAAATATCGCAGCGGTCTGTCAGATCCATACTAGAAACGTCACTCCCATACAAAAACCGCACTCGACGGACGACACTGCGATGACAGCGGTTGAGCGGTTTTAGTATGGGGATTGAAATTACTAGTATGGATATGACAGACCGCTGCGATATTTTTGCGCTCCTTCGTGCGTCAAATGTGCGATCCGCCATCGTGTACGCGCCCTTATTGCTTAGTTTCGCAGGTTACAGTTAAGTCGCGTAAGTTCAATTGGTCGTCACTAGTGCGAAAGTCACTGGTTAAAAATTTTGCAAGTTCCTAAAATCGTGTACTACTATGAAGCATCTAAATTTTTTGTATGAAATGATTTCATTTTGCTATTTATAACTACTAGTACAAAATTTGAAAGTAACATTCTTATATCGGTATTCGTCGAAATATTACGAAAATTTTTTGTCATAGTTAACAGCCACAACAGTCCACTGCTGGACATGAGCCTTCTCCAATTGGGGGGTTTTGTCATACTCACCACGTTTGGCAGGTGGATTATGATGACTATATCCCGGTGTCGTCTTTTACGACACCCGCGGCAAGGACTGGGGTGATGCTATTCTAAGACGGCATCACACAGCACAGTTAACTAACTTGTAATATAAGGTGTAAAAATACTAGCTGCAAATATTTTAAAGAGGTGAATCAGTCCATAAAACTGAACAGCTTTCCCCAAGGAACATAGGTCGAAATATAAAAAAAAAACTTTTGGCCCCCATATAAATTGACTCGGTCGGCGGTACATTTTGTATGGGAGGTCCAAATTTTTTTTCATATTTCGACCTATATTCTTCGGGAGAAAGTTGTTTAGTTTCATAGGCTGGTACGCCCCTTAAAATAATTGCAGCATTTTTTTTACACCCTATATATTTGTCTTATATAAAATGCAACAGTGTGTTTTATATTATGCAATAAAGTAATATATTACATACATACATACATATATCACGCCTTTATCCCTTGCGGGGTAGGCAGAGCGATAGTGGCCGTAAGAATACAGCCACTATCGCCGCGTTTGACACTTTTGAGGATTGTTTACCAAGGTTGTTTCAGAAAACATGTGTATTACTGTAGTGACAGGTTGTCAGCCTGTCGCCTCAAAATTGTAATACACCATTACTCTGGTAATATTAGTAATATATTATTATTTTTATTATTAACAGTAAAATGCTACCACCTGAGTGCTGGTAAAAAAAGGAGTTAAGAAAAAAGTTTCAAGCTAATAAGGTACCTATTTTATATCTTTTTGAGGAGATCCCATGTACAAGATGTAAAAAAATCAACTTCATAATATTTAAAGGGATGAATCTGAACAACTTCCCCAAAGGAAAATAGGTAGGAATAAACAAAAATTTTGAAACTCCACTCCAATACAAAATCACCAATGCAAGTGTAAGGGGTTAATCTTATTCATATTTCGTCCTCCGTGGGGAAAGTTGTTCAGTTTCATGGCCTTATCCACCCCTTTCAAATATTTGCAGCTATTTTACACCTTATATGAATATATCGCGCGAAAGTTTGATACGAACATAACCTCTAGAACATTCACTACTGCAGACTTTTGCGTACGAAGTACAGGGTGTAAAATATTGGCTGCAAATATTTTAAGGGGTGAATCAGCCCATGAAACTGAACAACTTTCCCCAAGAAATATAGGTCGAAATATGAAAAAGAAAATTAATCTACCGACCAAGTCAATTTGTATGGTCCAAAAAACTCTCTCATGTTTCGACTCATGTTACTTGGGAAAAGTTGTTCACTTTTATGGGCTGATTCACCCCTTAAAATATTAGCAGCTAATATTTTTATACCTTATAGTTGCTAAAATGAGACTGTACCTACATACTTTTTTTAAAACGTGTTTTCCCGTTATCCACGATGAGAGTAGGGTACGGACATGGTAAAGCATTGCCCCACCCTCTGCCACAACTTTCCCAACCTGCCCCACCTTGTCACACCCTGCCCTAACTTACACTAAACATCCACAATGAGGCAAGATAATCCAGGGTGAGGCAGTTGTGGTAAGTTTTGCTATGGGTGGGGCAAGTTTTTACCATACCACACCTGGTCACACCCTGCCCTAACTTACACTAAACATAGCCAGTGAGAGAGCAAGATTATCTAGGGTGAGGCAATTGTGGTAAGAGTGGGGCAAAGTATTACAATGCCACACCTTGTCCCACCCTGCCCTAACTTACACTAAACATCCCCAGTGAGAGAGCAAGATTATCTAGGGTATCCAGATAAGGCAAGTTGTGGCACGGTTGGGGCAAGATATTACCATGCCACACCTTTCCCCACCCTTTCAAACCTTGCCCCACCCTGTCAAGCCCTGCCCCACCCTGTCAAACCCTGCCCCTCCTTATCAAACCCTGCCCCTCCCTGTCAAACCTAGCCCCACCCTGTCAAACCTTGCCCCACCCTGTCAAACCTTGCCCCACCGGGAACACACCGTTCGAAACTTGTTTTAAAGAACTTTAAATGATATAGTTTTGGAACTATAAACGCGTAACGTAACAATTAGCTTTTGTATAAAATTTGTGTTCTTTTATAAACTTGGTTTTTGCTCTAAAAACTTTCTTATTATTATTATTATTATTAAACCATTTATTGTACACAATATAACACAAAGGACATAACATTAAGAACAATACACAACAGGTCAGCTTATTTCTAAAAAGAAATCTCTTCCAGCAGACCTAGGGTAGTGAGATGGCATAAAGTGAGGCAGTTGACGTGTACAACATACTAATATACCTATAATAATTTATAAAACAAACAAACATATTTTTCTTATTCAAACTTGAATGAATACAAAAACAAAAAAGTGTAATATTTTTAGGTACTTTTTGATAATACGTTATTACAGTAAGCCTTTCTTAATAAGCCAGATTTGACAGCTTATCAGCAGATTTATGCTTAGGATGTCGGAGAAGATCCTTAATATCTCCATATGTATAGAACTTACGGCATGTCAAATTGAGCTTACTAAGACGACTTTCCTGTAACGCAAACGCAATGCAAACTATATTGTTAAGAAATCAAAGAAAATTATTTTATTGTTAATAAAATATTAAGGTGTAAAAATATATGCTGCAAATATTTTCAGGGGTGAAGCATCCCATCAAACTGAACAACTTTCCCCTGAAACAAATGTCGAAATTGCAATCAATTTATTGGTCGCTTATTTTGTATGGGAGCTTTAAAATGTCGACCTATGTTCCTTAGGGAAAGTTGTTTAGTTTCATGGGTTGATTCACCCCTTAAAAAACATTTGCAGTTAATATTTTTACACCCTGTGTATGTTACTTTAAGTGACTGTGAAATGAAATTATTGAAATAGATGATACGCGTTATTTGAAAAAAAAATAGTTTTTTTTAAAATTGGTGTGTCCTGTTTTCCCCAAGATGCGTGTCCCCGAAAAAAGTGGGGCAAAGTTTAGTACGATGGGGCAAAGTGTAGCATGGCCCAACCGTCTGCCACAACTTACCCCACCTGCTCCGCCTGCCATGCCTTGTCACACCTTGTCCCACCTTGTCAAACTTTGCCCCACGTTTTCCGGAGACACGGATCATGGGGACAACGGGAACACACCTAAATATTGACCCACTGTTCGCGATAGTTCTTTTTTTTAAGATTTCGGTAGATGGCGCGTTACACCGCCGTCAAAATCATTCTCAGTTTAAACTGTTTAAAATAGTATAACGGTTCGAACAGGTCATATTTGACAGCTGTCAAATTCATACTAAATGATATGTCAACAAAGAAAAATAGACCCTATAAAATAGACCTTATGTTAACCTGATTTTGTCACCTGTCAAATAGTATATTCGAACGGCCATACTTTTAATCGTTGCGGAAGCGCGTAAAAAATGACGAGTGAGTAAATCGGCGATAACAATTTATTGAACTGTCAAGTTGCTGTCAAAAGCCCACTAACCCGCCAAAAATCCGGCATAGAACGCCATGCGCCATCCTCCGGAATGAAAAAGACGCCCTATAGTCTATAAAATACAGGGTGTTAGGGACGGCGGCGTCCCGAATACTGATATGGTGCAAGCAGACCATGAAACTGAACAACTTTCCCCTAGGAACATATGTCAGGAAACGACAAAAAATTTCAACCTCCCATACAAAATCGCGATCAGTTTTACGAAATGCGCGAGCTGCATTTACTATGGAAAACCAAAAATTTTTTGATGTTTCCTGACATATGTTCCTAGGGGAAGGTTGTTCAGTTTCATGGTCTGCTTGCACCCCCTATCAGTATTCGGAACGCTGTCCCTTACACCCCGTATAGGATGATCCCTGTGACATGAACTTGGAGCAAATTCTATAACAAGGTCCATTTTCCTAGTAAACAAACGAAAGTGGACCTTATGTAGCATTTGCTCCAAGGTCACAAGACTAACTTTAGCTGATACGAGTAATTTCTTACGTCATGACTATGACTTTTGTCCTAATCGCTCAAAAAAGGATGTGCCATCAAATATTTGGCCCAGTCCAAGTCTCGAACCTGCGACCCATCTATTAAAAAAGCTTTTATTCAAAGAACTGGATCCAAAATTGCAACATTATTGTTGACAACCAGTTCATAATAAAAAGCCGTGTAATTATATGATTACGAAAAAAAATCAATCATTTGGACTCTTTTTTTTGTTCGTGTATTATCTAAATAAACTTTAGTTCCTAAAGTATGTTTGACAGCTGTCAAACCCGTACTAAAGGACATGTCAACAAAGGAAAATAGACCTCATGTCATAGCATTAACATGATTTTGACAGCTGCCAAAAATGATCTATTCGAACGGCGATACTTTAGTAGATGGCGCTTGAAGCGAATTATATGGTGCAATTTCCCATAGATAGGATAGGGATGTTTTTCATTTATTAGTTCATTAGTAAATTAAATTCATTAGTATTCAAGTAAATTTTCATTTATTATTTATTATCATTTATTTATTTATTTATTTTTATTTAATAAAATAATAAAGTCCTGAGCACATTAAAATACCTATAAATCGGGGTAATAGTTTTTATTGGGCACTGGACTGAACTTGACAATTCCTTATTCTAAAATAGCGCCATCTAGTTCGGAAAAGAGTTGCTATCAGCCCACATAAAATTTGCAATTAAAATGGCAACTTTACTGTAAATAAGCAGAGTCTGAGTATTTTTGGGCTGATAGCAACACTTGTCCGAAATAGGTGACGCTATTTCAGATTAAGGAATTGACTTGTTTAGTTTTAGTGCCCAATAAAAACAATTACAGTATTTTTACCTCACGAGCGCGGGTTACCCATACTTGTGTGTGTTATCTCTCTCTGTCTCTTTTCGTTGGACGACTGGGTGACTAAAACGAAAATAGAGATAACACATACAAGTATGGCTAACACGCGCTCGTGAGATAAAAGGTCTGTATTACCTATGGGTTAAAAGTGAATATAGATGGCGTGGATTAGGAGCTAGATATAAACTTTTTTGTTCATACTGATGCTCCAATCAAAGAAATAACATCATAGTAATACCCAATTTGAATGCAAAATGCAGTGGCAGTGATTAGACGTGTATTCTGCACAAAATTTTATAATTTTATTTAAATAATTGCAATTTATCTTTAACTGTGTCAAACATCCGCATTGTCAGCGCGCGACGAATGAGCACGTTCAGTAAGTGTGCTTGTGCGTAATGTTTGTATATAAACCATATCTGTGAAAAATTACCCTGGACGACTGGAAATGTCGCACTTAACTATGTTGGATCCCGAGGTTGAACTAGTGACTACTCCAGAGATAAGCCGCTGGATAAGTGAGGTGGAGAGAGCCCTGGAGGAAATCTGCAGCATTAGCAACGAGTCAACCAAGAAATTGGATGGAGACCAGAAACTCCGTATAAACTATCGATGCAAGGACATCCTTACCGGGGTAGCGCAGCTAACCACGAAATATCAATCGATTAAATATAAATATATGATGGCTCACGTAGAACTCAATAAGAAGGAAGAAGAAATGGAAATTTCTGCACAAATACAGGACCTGAAGCATTGTGTGAAGTCAACACCAATACCTGCACCTCAGCCCGCTTCTTTTGCTGATGCTGTGAAAATAAGAAACAACTCTGTTATTCGCCCCACCGCAAGCAGCAACATTGCCATTTACCCCGCTAGTAAGGATGGCTCGAGTGATGATACTAAGAAATTGGTACAAACTCTTATTAAGCCCGACGAACTTAAGCTGCATATCCGTGGAGTTAGGAAGACTAAGAACGGAGGCGTTATAATTAGCACCAATGGGAAAGAAGATCTTGAAAAACTGCAGAAATCTGAAAAACTCAAGGAATCGGGACTAACTGTGGAGGTTACTGCTAAAAAGAGACCGAAAGTTATACTTCTAGGTGTGCCCTCGTGTACTTCTGAAACCGAACTCAAGGATTGCATTTATGAGCAGAATATAGCTGAAAATATTCCAGATTTGACCAAAGAACGTACATACAGTTCTATAAGGCTGAGCCACAAATCCGGTAGAAAGGATGCTGCCACCTGTAATTTTATCATAGAAGTCACGGCCGAACTACGAAAATTCCTTATTCAGCAGGGCAGACTTTTCATTAACTGGACTTCCTGCCCTGTGAGGGATTTCACCCTTGTGACCAGGTGTTTCAAGTGTCACCAGTACGGGCACTCTGCTAAATTCTGCAAGGAGACTAGCCCCACTTGTGGTCACTGCGGTTCTACAGGACACAGCTTCAAAGACTGCAGCAACAGAAACCAACCAGAAAAATGTGCAACGTGCCAGCGCTTCAAAAAACCGAGTGCCCATAAAACTGGAGATGAGCAATGCCCAGCTAGAAAAAGCGCTGAATTGAGGCACCTTAGCTCTATCGACTATGTGGGCGCCTAGAGCGCCGCTTGAACGCATTAAATCAGCACAACTATGGGAGGTATTGGTGACCTAGTTGATGACATTGATTCTACTTGTGAGTATGAGTCACAATGCTGTGACGCTATTGAGTGTGCCTCACTGGTTGCAAACAGCAATAGTAAGTTTAATATTTTCGTACAAAACATTCGTAGTATCAACTGTAACTTTGATGGTTTACAAGCCTTACTGTGCCAGATTAATGTGAGTCCGGATATTGTTATCCTCACAGAGTGCCGGTTATCCTTATCCACTATTATTCCACGCTTGGACGGGTACAATGCATATTCTACTAACAATACAAACGTTTTGCAAAATGACGGTGTAGTGTTATATATAAAGTCCAATATTGCTAAAGTTTCAATAGAAGAACCTCTTTTTACCGATGCAAATTGCTTAATTGCAAAATTAGGTACTGATACCGCAATTATTTCTATATATCGCTCTCCTTCCTATCAAAACATTAAAAAATTTCTGCAATCACTCAGTAACATTCTATCAACATTAACAAAATTTAAAAATATTTTTATCATGGGTGACATCAACATAGATATTAAAATTGGAAGCACCGAACGAAATTCACCAATATACCTGACGCATGCAGCTTACCATGGCTTTTTACCTACTCATCTTTTACCAACAAGAGAGGGAAATTGTTTAGATCATATTCTTGCAAAAACTAACATAACATTGAAAACTATAGTATTAAACACAACGCTGACTGATCATAAAAGTTTATTACTGTGTTTACAAAAATATTATATTAGATTCAATGCCGTTACGAAATGTGCTAAGTTGGCAAGTGATGCTCTGACGCATGACTTAATCAATTTAGACCTGTCCCCTATTTACAACTCGAACAATGCTGATACAGCAGCTACTTATTTAGTTACATCACTTTCAAGGTTTATCAAGGTAAACACGCGTACTGTTATTCTTTCCCGCCGGAAAAGAATGATCAAACCGTGGATTACCCCTGCGCTTTTGCGCTGTATAAGACATCGTGACAAGCTACATAAACAGTCAAAAATATATGCTGACAATGACATTATTAAAATCACTTATACTAGGTACCGCAATTTTTGTAATAACTTGATTAAGAAACTTAAACGAAATTATGAAAGATCAGAATTACAAAATGCAGGACATAACAAGAAAAAGGTGTGGAGAGTCATCAAAACTATCACGAACATGCCTACCTCTAAATCATCTGCTCAGCAACTAATTGCCGACTCAGCCACTCCCTTGGATTCCGCTAACCAAACAAATAGATTTTTCGTTAATGTGGGGAAAACCCTGGCCGAACAAGTTGTTAAACATGTCCCACAGTCTGACGTTTCTTCACCAAAGCAAATATTACGTGACTCTTTTGCTCTTTTTGACACTGACGAGGTGGAAATAGATCGAATAATTATGACATTAAAGAATGACTGCGCCGCGGGAATTGACGGAATTTCAACCCGAATTCTCAAAGACCACAAAAATATGCTGATCCCTCCGCTGACTTACATTTTTAATCTCTGTTTTGCACAAGGAGTATTCCCAAACGTTCTTAAAAAAGCCGTAGTTCATCCAATCCACAAGAGTGGAGATAAAAGTTGTGTCAACAATTACCGTCCCATTGCTGTTTTGCCGTCCATTTCTAAAATACTAGAGAGACTCATTTACAACAGGCTTGTAAAGTATTTGGAGAATCATAATCTTCTGGCACCATCACAGTTTGGATTTAGATCTAATAAATCAACAGACGATGCAGTCCATGAGCTCTCTGACTATATTGTGAAACAATTAGACTATAGTAATAAATGTTTAGCTATATTTCTTGATCTAGCCAAAGCATTTGATACAGTTTCAATCCCAAAACTGGTAGCCAAATTAGATAATTTAGGCATTCGCGGACTCCCACTTGATCTCCTAAAAGATTATCTCGCCAACCGAACCCAAAGGGTGAAGATTGATGACGTCATAAGTGATGATTTACCTATCGAATATGGGGTCCCTCAAGGAAGTATACTGGGTCCAATATTATTCCTTGTGTACATTAATGATCTATGTATGATTCCTCTATTGAACAGTAAGATAATTTCGTATGCTGATGACACAGTTCTATTATGTAGCTCTGATAATTGGCAGGACACGTTTAAAAAAGCGCAGACTAGTTTTAACTTAATTAATCAGTGGCTTACAGAAAACCTGCTTTCGCTTAATATCGGCAAAACAAAATTTATTACATTCTCCCATAATACATCTTACCAACCCCCTGACAACACATATACAATTATAGCGCACCGTTGCTCTAACCCAGTGCGTGACGCATGTAACTGTCCCAAGCTTGAAAAAACGGATAATATAAAATATCTAGGTGTCATAATTGATAAACATCTAAACTACCAAGCTCATGTGGACTCTGTCTCAGCCCGAGTCCGTAAATTAATCTATGTTTTCAAGAACCTTAGACACGCTGCAGGTAGAAACATTATAAAGGAAGTCTACTTTGCTCTTTGTGAGTCTCTTTTAACTTATTGCATCACTGCTTGGGGTGGAACTCATAAGAAAACCATTCTCGGTCTAGAAAGAGCACAGAGGGCCATTTTAAAAGTCAGCACTTTTCGTCCATTTTATTATCCAACAGCTCAACTACTTATGGAATGTAATGTTTTATCTGTTCGCCAATTATTTATTTTACTAACAGTTACCAAGCAACATACACTTACCAAGTATGATCCTGGACTCCAAACCAATAAAAGAAGATGCGATATTGTCTGCCCTTCCACAAAGCTTCATCGAGCACATTCTCGTCATTTCTTTTGTTTTCTAGGTGGTTTTCTTTATAATCAATTAAACCGCGAACTAAACTTATATCAGATGAATAACCAATTGTGTAAAAGGACTCTTATTAACTGGTTGAAAGGCAAAACCTATAATGAAATAGAAAACATTCTGTTAATAGATGTTTAGTTTTAGTTTAAATAAGTATGAATTGTATTAATAAGTTATTGTATGCAGAAGATTGTTTTTGTTTAAGTAAATTATAATTTTAACTTGCACAAAATAGATTTTTAGATATTACCTGAGATACAAGTAAATATTTTTATTTATTTACTTAGTTTAGGTATAATTGATAAATTTATGCACTACTTTACTTTTATATTTGTAAATTTACTATTTGTAAGAACTATTTTATTTTGAAATAAATTATCTTTATCTTATCTTTTATCTTTACCCAGTATCCCGTTTCGCGCCATCTACTATATTTTCTTAAAATATCGTGACACTTGACGTATTCTTCAGAACAAATATATAAGTGATCTGTGGCCCTAGAAAGTCCGTAATTGCACCGTAAAATTCACTCCGAGCGCCATCTACTAGGAACTAAACGAACAAAAAAAAACATTCCCATTGTAAAATAAAAAATTGAAGATGTAGTATTGTTTATTATCTAATTTCGCATCTCGTGATTCAATATTGACGTAAGGTATTTAAAAAACACTGAAAATATTTTTAAGATCTGACCGAGCCATTGAAACTGAACAACTTTCGCCGAGAAACTTTTTTAGTTTCATGGCCAGTCCTTTTACAACTTCAAATAGTTTTTATCGTTATACGAAATCAGTTCAAAATATTTATAAAGAAATAGTTTACTGCGTATAAACTAGGTATTCAAGTTGTAAATTGCTAAAAACAATAAAATTAATAACTGTTAATAAAAATATTTATCGAGATAAATTTTGTTTTATTTCAATACCTAGTAGGTATACTATAAAACAAAAGTATGTATGTAGGTAGGTATGTATGCATAAGATTACCCCTTTTCTTTTCCTGTGGGTGTCGTAAGAGGCGACTAAGGGACTCGAGGGTTTCACGTGTATTACAACTTTTAGGTGATAGACTGACAACCTGTCACTATAGTGATACACAAATTATCGTTACCGGCCCTCAATATTTGTCAGATGTGGCGATAGCGACCGTATTTTTGCGGTCGTTGACGCTCTGCCTACCCCGCAAGGGATGGAGGCGTGATGTATGTATGTATGTATATAGAGTTTCAATGCAGAAAAATGTATGTAGGTAGGTATGTATACTTAGGATTACCCATTTCTTTTCCGAGGGTGTCGTAAAAGGCGACTAAGGGACTCGAGGTTTTTATGTGTATTAAAATTTTTCGGCGTCAGGTTGAAAACCTGTCACTATAGTGATACACGAATTATCTGAAGCGGCCTTAATATTTGTTAGATGTGGTAAAGCGAACCATATTTTTAAGGCCGTTGGCGCTCTACCTACCCCGCGAGGGAAAGAGGCGTGACGTATGTCAAATGCAGTTAGATGTGCGCGGAGCCTTACAAAACTAAGGGCCAATTAGAAAAACTATCAAACTTATCAAATTAAAACAATTCCTCAAACTAACGAACACTTGGCTCACATAACTCAGTGTTTTAGAGGTAAGACAGGTTGTCAAACAAATCAATGGGACGAAAAAGTGTTTATTTAAAAAAATGTGTGCCTCTAGTAAGTATTATTGTACAATATTATTGGGATTGGTCTTTGTGAATTCGTTCCCAGTCTGGTTAGGACATTGAACGCTGAATCACCTGATTGTCCGTAAGAAAGATGGTTCCGTGTTTCGGAGGGCACGTTAAGCCGTGAGTCCCGGTTTCTGTATGATAACTTAGACGGCGATCGTTACTGAACCACGTCAAGAGACCTGCTATTAGTAGTAGGCGGTTGAAAAACTCGTGAGATCAGGGTTCATCGGGTCGTTGGACGACTCGGTATCCCACTCCAAAAAGAAGAATTGGGTTTGGTCTAAAGCAACCCATGCAAGAAAAGCGATGTTTCCTTATGACTCGACTCGGTGGATTATTATTGAAATTGGTCTAAAAACCGTGCCGGCCGTGTGATGCCGTGTGATGCCGGCTTAGAATAGCATCACCTCATTTATTTTCCGCGGGTGCCGTAAGAGGCGACTAAAGGACTCGAGGGTTTCATGTGAATTACATCTTTAGGCGATAATCTGACAACCTGTCACTATAATAATAGATACACGAATCATCTGAAAGGGCCCTCTCAATATTGTCAGACATGGAGATTGCGACCGAATTGTATACGGCTGTTGACGCTCTGCCTACCCCGAAAGGGATAAAGGCGTTATCTGCGTGTGTGTGTCTAAAAACGTGCAACACATGCAAGAAAAGCGATAGACCAGCCCAAAACAATTTTCCGTATGACTCAACAACAACAACAACATAAATCACGCCTTTATCCCTTGCGGGGTAGGCAGAGCGTCAACGATCGTAAAATAACGGTCGTTATCGCCTCTTCTGACAAGTATTGAAGGCGCTTTCAGATGATTCGTGTATGATTGTAGTGACAGGTTGTCAGCCTGTCGCCTAAAATTGCAATACAGATGAAACCCTCGAATCCCTTAGTTTCCTTTTACAACACCCGCGGGAAGAAATGGGGTGATGCTATTCTAAGCCGGCATCACACGGCATGACTCGACCCGGTCAAATGGGAGTTCCAGAAGTTATTCAGTTTCTTGCGCTGATTACTTCCCTTTGTTCAATTCATTGAGTCTATAAACCTCTTGCCGTGTGATGCCGGTGGGTGAAAATTTGAGCAGTTAAAAATTGCGGTCACACGTAAATTTCTTCAAGTGTACAACACTTACAGATTTTAAGTATCATTCACACGAAAGAATGTTTAATTGACAATTTGGAAAGTAAAACTCCATCCACAAATTATGAAATATGTTTAACTAAAACTTAATCTGAAACCTGAAATCGGGGTCAAAACACGCGTTCTTCGCGTGTCACACTCAGCTATTGCGAAATTCAAACACGTATAAAGTTTTATCTAGCTGGACATGATATAACTTTTCACCCATCATAATAATCCTTATATCATGTAGATTTATAGAAAATTATTAATTGGACAATATTTAACTGCGTATACCGATAAAAATGTCAGTTTGTGTCGGTCACACGTTTTTGTGTTTTCTGAATACGTGGTCTAAAACGACTGAATCGCTGAAACCAATAGAACTATGAGCTGGGTCTTGTTTCTGCCTTCTGCCAGGATTACTTCTTCATCCCTGGAGAGGGAGCATATAGCTCCTGGGCACTTCTAGAATAAAATAGGAGTTGTTAAATTTTTAGATCCTATTTTTGCACCTGCGGCAGGTCCCTTTCCTGTGCATGTTTTCTTCATGAAAGAGTTATTACAGAGGATTTATTCTGAACAAATAATGTCGCATAATAAAGCGAGATTTAAGATTCGTTTAAAAATTTTGATTACATTCAAGCGTTTACCAATAAATCACTAAAAACATAGAAAATTGTCCCTTGACTGGCTTCATTTGACTGGCATTTTTCCCAGTCAAGGGACATTTTATGCCAGTCAAGTGACTAATGTTATTTTAATGATTGTTTTTGCATTTTTTTTGTGTAAAGGTGTGCCTGCAGAGTAGAATAGCACCACCCCATGTCTGCCCATGGGTACCGTAAGTTAGATTAAGGGTTTCCAGTTGGTGAACAGCATTGTTTTTCGTGCAGATAACATAGTTTAAAAACACTTGCTTTATGTCTCTAGGTGTGGCTGCCTTAGGCCTCGGGGTAGCTGCGCGATATCTCAGGCTGATTGATAGACGTCTCTCAAGCTACTGCGTTGTATCTCAGGGAGGCTGCGTTAAGTCTCAGGTTGATTTCACGTATCTTAAGCTGACTGCGGTGTATTTCAGGGTGGTTGCGTTATGTCTTGGGCTGCCTACGACGTCTCTTAAGCTGACTGCGTTGTATCTCAGGTTGGCTGCGATACGTCTCACTCAGGCACATTGCGACGTATCTTAAGCTGACTGCGTTGTATCTCAGGATCTCTGTGTTAGGTTTCACGTTAATTGCGACAATCTTCAGCTTACAGCGTAGTATCTCAGGGTGGTTGCGTAATGTCACAGACTGATTGCGACGTCTCTTAAGCTACTGCGTTGTATATCAGGGCGGCTGCGTTATGTCTCGTTTAGACTGATTTCTACGTCTTTTGACTGCGACGTCTCTGAGGCTGACTGCGATGTACGAGTATCTAAGGGTGGCTGCGTCATGTCTCACTCAGGCTCATTGTGACGTCTCTTAAGCTGACTGTGATATATCTAAAGGTGGTTGCGTCATGTCTCACTCAGGCTTATTGCGACGTCTCTTAAGCTGACTGCGTTGTATCTCAGGGTGGCTGCATCATGTCACAGAATGATTGCGACGTCTCTTCAGCTTACTGCGTTGCATCTCAGGTTGGCTGCGTTTTATCTCCGTCAGGGTCATAAAACGAAGTCTCTTAAGCAACTGCGTTGTATCTCAGGGTGGCTGCGCTATGTCAGGCTGATTTTGACGTCTCTTAAGCAGACTGCGTTGTATCTCAGGGCGGCTGCGTTATGTCTCACTAAGGGTGACTTCGACATCTCTAAAGCTGACTGCGACGTCTCTTAGCCTACTGCGTTGTCTGAGGTTGATTGCGACATATCTTCAGCTGTCTGCATTGTATCTCAGCATGGCTGTGTTATGTCTCAGGTTGGTTGCGGCGTCTCTTAAGCTGATTGCATTGTATGTCGGAGTCTTTTTGAATCTGAGTACATCGTGTCTCATGCTGATTACGTCGTCTCTAAGGTGACTGCATCGTGTCTCAGGTTAGTTACGTTATTTCTCAGTCTGATGGCAATGTCTCTTAAGCTGATTGCGTCGTGTCTCATGTATACAGCGGCGTGTGTTAGGTTGCTTGCCTAGTGGTGTCTGAGGCTATCTGAGCCATGCGTGTCTTAGGCTGATTGCGTAATCTTTAAGATTATCTTCGTCTGTTCAGTAGCAGAATATACAACACAGTTAATTCTCAGGTCATAATCTTTTCGGTGGTTTCTTCTTGTCTCATGCCATCTGTTTCATTATGGCCTAAGTCTAAACGACTTACGTTACTATTGTTTTGGTGGAGAATTGGGTCTACGTTTCGGCTGTTTCAAACAGCCTTCTTCTGGAGGTCGACAGATCACATATGCCCGCCTGTCAACTGTGATTGTCGAACACTGTGGCTGTTTCATTTCGTATGTCGGGCTGGCTGTGTCGTGTTTCAAGCACGAGCAAATTGTCTGTGACTAGGTGCGTCGTGTCTTAACCAGACTGAGGCTTCAGAGCGTCAGTCTGGTAGGCCGCGGCAACTTTTACTTCTATTCTACTTAGTTAAAAGCAAAAGATGAACAGCTTTTATACATATATTTTGTTAAAATAATAACTTTGTCCCTTGACTGGCTTAAAATGTCCCGTTGACTGGCACCTCAAATTTCAAAATTGAATTTTGACGAAACCTGTGGTTCGATTTAAGTGTTTTTTCGTAAATAACCTTTTCAATAGGCCTTCATTATTATGCAACAATAAAAAAACCATAAAACTAAAATTTTAAATTTGCCAGGAAAGGGACCTGAAGAACCGTTTTCAAATATCCACCCCGGTACAGAATAGCATCACCCCAATTCTTCCCGCAAGTGTTGTAAGAGCCAACTAAGGGGCTCGAGGGTTTCGAGGGATGTGTATTAGCATAGCACGTATACAACTCTAGGCGACAGGCTGACAACCTGTCACTACAGTGATACACGAGTCATCTGAAGGTGCCCTCAATACTTATCAGACGTGGCGATAACGACCGTTAACACTCTGCCTGCCCCGCAAGGGATAAAGGCGTGATTTGTGTGTGTGTGTGTGTGTGTGTGTGTGTGTGTGTGTGTGCGTGTGCGTGTGCGTGTGCGTGTGCGTGTGCGTGTGCGTGTGCGTGTGCGTGTGCGTGTGTGTCTGTGTGTGTGTGTGTGTGTGCGTGTGCGTGTGCGTGTGTGTGTGTGTCTGTGTGTGTGTGTATAAACCTCTTTCTGGGTTGTTATAATAATATTTTTTTATTTTTTTAGTTACTCCTTGTAAATGCTGCTGCGGTTATGGGCAGCGTAGACGTCTCTCAATTTCAATTGGTAAGTTACACAAATTATTTACCTACTAATTTCTGTATGGTATATATTCACACGTTTCTATTTTAGCTTATCAAACAATTTTATACTTAAAATACAGCGAATTCAATTTTTAATGCAACTGGAACTAGGTTGTAGTGAAACATTAAGATTCTTCTCCATATTTAGATAATTCTATTATTGCCGCTTATTCTCCACTCTACAGACTAACGTACACTTCCGACTTCCGAATTTCGCAACTTTATATTTTAGCTTATAAAACAAGTATAATATAGCTATAGGTACAGCAAATTCCCTGAAAAGATGTTCAACATTTTAATACAACTGAAACTAGTTTCTAGTTCAATAAGATTCTTCTCCATGATTGTTTTATTGCCGCTTATTCTCCACTCAACATACTTATTCTCCACTGCCGACTGGTCCTGATATTCCTAACTACTGCCGGCAACTTAGAGGTACACACGTCGTTTCAATTTTATTATTTATAGAAAGCCTTCTTGGTTACGTACTTTGCTTATTATAATAATTATGTTGTTTTCAGCTTGCTCGAATGTCCTTTCCTACTATGGACATTGTAAGTATTATTCTCAAAATAATGCAAATACATATAAGAGGATACCTTCCGCGTAATTTGTGTATTCTCTTCAATAAGGCTCACTATATTTTGCTTTAATTTTTTGAGGTGCTCTGTATTAATTTGACACTATTAATGTTTGAGAAAAAAATGCTCCATAAAAAATGAAAAGGTTAGGCAAAACATGTTCTTATGTATATGAATATTATATGAAGAACATTCAATAAAAATGCCTGTTTTAAGTGCCTTACTTAGATCTTGCTTACTCAAAATTACCTACATTTACCTATATGATTCGAGCCAGGTTAGCCTACGGGTTGCAGAGGTCAGTCAGTCAGGCAGTCGCTCTGTGTAAAAACTTGGTTTCATTCCACGTCAAATGCCCTAGGTTAGGTAGCGGACCCCAACAGAGAACGGGGTAAAGCAAGGAGAATGATGATGACGTATTTACCTATATTTTCAGCAACCCTACAATAAACCGAAAGATATAGAGATTAGCACGAGCCACGCCGACGAGAAGTTTGAAAAGCTGAGGGAGTATTACTCCTATGTGTCTGGACGTATGAAGGAACCCCATAGCCCGGTAGCGTAAATACAAACCCGACTACAACACAGACATCCATACTCTGTGTTGTAGTCTGGTTGGTACAGAGTTCGGACGTACAAACCCGACTACAACACAGAGCACTCATACCAGCCTCTTCGCAATTACATTAGTTTTGAAATGCCCTGTGTCGGTTCTGGCACATCGCCGGCCCCTGCCGGGGCACGCTCGCTCCGCTCGCTCGGCTCGTGCGTTGTGGACGCAGTTCTAACCTAACCTAACCTAACCTGGCGTTGACGCCAGGTTAGGATAGGTTGTGTCTAACAAACCTATGTTTGAGCTTGAGTTGCTTTTGTATTTATCATTAAAATATCATTAATCATTAAAATATCAGTAATCATTAAAATATCATTAATCATTAAAATATCATTAATCATTAAAATATCCTTAATCATTGAAATATCATTAACCATTAAAATATCATTAATCATTAAAATATCATTAATCATTACAAAGCCATTAATCATTAAAATGTCATTAATCATTAAAATGCCATTATTCATTAAAATTTCGTTAAGCATTTACGTATGATTAATCATTAAAATTATCATTAATCATTAAAATATCATTAATCATTAAAATATCATTAATCATTAAAATATCATTATACATTAAAATATCATTAATCATTAAAATATCATTAATCATTAAAATATCATTAATCATTACAAAGCCATTAATCATTAAAATGCCATTATTCATTAAAATTTCGTTAAGCATTTACGTATGATTAATCATTAAAATTATCATTAATCGTTTCAGTAATTATTCATTATGATTGGTTATTCATCATTTAAAATATCATTAAGCTACAATTTATCATTAAAACATCATTAGGTAATCGCTAAAATAATAACAATCACAATCGTTAACTCGGCATTGATCATTTATCGATGATGTCTGTGTTGTAGTCGCCTTTGTAGCATAATTTAATGTTCCAACCCGACTACAGCACAGACAGTCCCCTGTCTGTGCTGTAGTCCGGTTTGTACTAACGCAGCCCGGTAAGTCTAAACAAACTTACATAATACGAGCGGCGGTCTTCACAAAAACATGTCAGAAGCCTCCAAGTAAACTAGTAGTAGTTGTTGATAGAAAAGCTCTGACATTAGGGTGGGTGTTGTAAGAGCCGACTAAGGGATGTAACCAGGAAATGGGCATCAACGTTCCCTGTGAATGTCTACAATATCTTGCATTGCGCTCGCCAATCCGTACGCCAAGCGTGGTGAGTATGGCATAACCCCCTAATCTGAGGGAGCCCCATGTCTAGCAGCGGACTGTTGTGACTGTAGAAGTAGAAACCTGTATTTATACAAATACATTACCTTTTTTCTCTCAACGACAGCCAGAACGCAAAGAGGTCCTAGATCAATCAATGAAAAAGCTCAGCGCCTTCATAGACATCCACATCAAGGACCTGAAGCGTCTGCTCATCTCCACTGACCTGGCGCTGATGTCCATGATACTCCTCAAGCTGAACAAGAAGATGGACACGTCCGAAGCGAAGATCAAGGCAACGCAGGCCAAGATTCCGTTTGGATTGTATACTAGTCCTGGTTTGTAATTTTATTATGTAAGGGTTGTCCAAACCTTAGTCGGATTTTTGTCGGAACGCGTGATTTTAATTAAGCTAAATAGTTTTCCTGCAGGCGTCAGTGCACATGGCACAAGACCGCAGAACCTGGAGAAATTTGGTGGAGCAGTAGCTCCCCATGAACACAGCTCAGGAATGATGCATCGACTTAGAAGAAGAAGAAATAGTTTTGTTGGCTCTAAAATCCCCTAAAATTGTTGGGGCCATTTTAAAGATATCGATTATAAAGTATATACAGATACACGACTTATCTAAAACGACCCATTTGTCAGACGTGGCGATAACGACCGTAATTTTACGGTCGTTGACGCTCTCTCTACCCCTCCAGGGATATAGGCGTGATGATTTTAAATAAATTTATTTCAATATCGATAATATTGAGATAAATTTCTCGGAGGTGGACCATATGAAACCATAATAGTAAATTTACCTATCTGTTATTGCTGATTTTCAGAATTCAAATGTCTGGGCACTTCGTACTACGTAGCGTCTGCTCATAACCAGGAAGATGCTCAGATGATCTTGGCCAGCGAGAGGAAACCCCACTGCTATACGTTCAGAGGTATGATTCTACATTTTAGGAAGGCTCCTCTCTTTCTCTGAACCACGGAACTTTAGAGAACTTTCGCCTAGGAAGAAGAAACTATAAAAAAATAAATTACCTTCCAATCAAACCCACGATTAGCTAACTGCCTTTTCTTTACTATAGGGAACCGAAATGCTTTAGACATTTTTCGTTTAGAACAAGGCATTTGCGGAGAAGTACAAAAATTTTAAGACGTCCAGCAGTTTTTTATTTTGGCTCTATGTACCCATCAAAACTACGCCTGACTTCTTGGGAAGCGAGGGCTTACCAGGAAATAATTGAATGGTTGTTCGAATAACCTGCCCAATCACTAACGAGCGAGACTGGGCTTAGGAGCAGTTTTAAGAGGAACGGATCGGACTGAATCTATCCGGTACATGCCGGTAATTGCCAAAAAAGGGCACAAATTAGAGACCACGTCCTGCAGTGGAGCTCTTTAGGCTTATATGATAATTCTTTTCCTGTATAGGAGCCTTTGCGTTCACCGGTTTCTACCACCGCCACTCGGAGACCACCTACGTTGGACCCCATGCCGAGCAATTCCAGGCCGGGGACCCTAGCCAGGGGCTGTTCTGCAAGAGCGATGAAAACTGGAGCGACGCGCAGTGTGTCTACAAGTGAGTAGCTTTCAACATCGATGGCCAAAATAGTCCACTGCTGGACATGTCCAGATCGGTAGTTTTTTGGAGATACTTATCCGTGAGATAGCGTTGTACACCGCCATAGATCTGCTGGATTAGCTGTCAAATCTTGACAATTATTCCAACCGATTCTATGCCATCCTGCGGCTTGCTTTCTCCATGAAAACGCCCATTTTCTCAACCTCATCAAGTTAACCCCTTCAGACCTGAATTACGAGATTGCGATGAAAAAAATATTTCTGTTGATTAACTGTCTATTTGTGGTCTTAATAGAGTATTTTAGAGAAAAAAACATTTTATTTATTTTTATTTTGCTAGATAATTTTGTGTCCATTGCAATGGACATTAGGACTGTGTTGTTGCTTAAATAGTTTAAAGTACTTCTAGAGTTGTGTCTAAGCGTGAGATTCACATCTACATTAGTTGGTAATTGTGGTGTGTAATTAAATGATTCAATGCTTTAAATATTTTTAATTAATCATGAAAATAACAAAATTGCCAAAAAAATTACACATTATTCAGGTGTTTGAGTGAAATGCTCGAAAACAATTTCTGTCACCAACGAAACATAAATGTATGTTGCACTTCAGACAGTAAACATGTGTTTTACTTTTGCAGCCAGATTGTTTGCACCTTGTAGCTTCCTTTTTTTTGTCATATTCTGGCAAATGATCAACAGTGTCGTACTGTATTTCACTAGCAGGTCTGAATTCAATTACAACGGTGACTCTTTGGGGTACTAGGTGGGGTATTTATTGGACTACTATTTCCAGAACTGGATGGTCTTCCACTTTTTCTTGAAATAAGCGGCTGGCCCATTTTTATTAGGGCTTCAGCCACACGTTGGCGGAAATGCAGAAGATCTAAGATGTCTTTGTTCAATATTTTACAGGTTTGACAGTCTTCCCTGTACTCTAACCAGCTGTTAGTCACCGCCAAGTCAATGGCGTGAAATATCATTCGCACATAAATTGATGAGTTGGCATATAAATTGGTATTGAAGACTGTTTCTTCTAATAAGGTATCAGGTATATACTTTTTGAAATATTGGAATCAAAGGTGATTCAATATCTGAAATTGGTGGAGCTGACCAGGAAAAATTAGGAGTGTCGAACTGAAGATGCTTTCGCCATGTGATACTTTCCTTGTTATTATTTTTGCTAGTACTACTACCAAATGTTCCTCGTGCTACTGGTACATCTTCTTCTTCCTCCATTTCTTGCTCAAACTCTAAGTTTTCTTCTTGCTGCTGCGGTTCACTCGGGCGAATAATGTCACTACCCACACGAGTTGAAGATGAGGGCTCTTGAGGTATGATTTCATCATTATCACTTTCTTCGTCCAGATCTGATACTTCACCGTTTTCCAGAAGATCCAGCAGACTAGCAACGTCTTTGCTTCTCGATAAATCAAGTCCTAAAATAGAAATTAGTAGTTAAGTATTCGGTTCCAATTTGTAATCCTTGTGCACATTTTTATAACTATTAGGTCCCAATGTCCATTGTAGTGGACACGGAAAAAAACTAATGTTTGAATAGGAATATTGATAAAAATTACTTTTATTTTTAGTAAAACGCAAATACTAGCGTCCAATCTAATAGAAAAAAAATAAGTCATATCATGAACTTTAAATTCACTTAAGGAAATATAATAATAAAATCAGCTTACCAGTCGTGCGTCTATCCATGGTAGATGGCAACAATCAACTTATTATTTCGATATACCCACATTGTATTTCTTAGAAATTGACACATTGTAAACAATCCGTAATGTCTGAAGGGTACCAAGAAATGTTTACATTACCTTTAGAATAACAGGGAGTCACATAACAAATTATTAAAAGCTATGTCCATTGAGATGGACGCCGGGTCTGAAGGGGTTAAAAACGCGGTCATTTGCCGGCTAATACGGCTTAGAAAAAGATCGTGACTTAAATAATAGTACGATTTTTGACACCATATTTTTAATACTTATAACAAGATTTTCATTGTTTCGTTAATCACCAGGATAAACCCACGCGAAGAGTTCCCAGAGTCCGTGGAGTACGAGCCCAAGGTCTCGTACTGGTGCGGCCCCTACCGCTACTTCATACCGGCCACGACCGACATCCGCTGCATATTCTCCATATTCTCCATGAACTTCATACTGCGTTTCGCTTACGACGGCGTCACTTATAAAAGCTCGGATTTGTCTTTCGTGAGTACTTACTTACTACTTACTGCGCTGGCTCAGTCAAACGAAGTGGATCTTGGCCTCCAGTACAGCTTCCAATCAGGCTTTCGTAAGTAAAACTTTGAAAATAATGGTGTTGTGGATTTAGACAGTGTCTGCTACATATTCTCATGAACGTCGTTCTACGCTTTTCTTACGATTACGTCACTTATAAGAGCTTAGAATTGTCTTTCATAAGTAATCATATTTACGTTCTACCTACCCCGCGAGAAAAAAGATGATTCTAGCTACGAGTTACGAACGACATCCGCTGCATCTTCTCCATATTCTCCATGAACTTCGTACTGCGTTTCGCTTAAGACGGCGTCACCTAAAAAAGCTCGGACTTGTCTTTCGTGAGTGAAACTTTGAATAAGATCAGAATTTGCTACATTTTCTCCATATTCTTCATGAACTTCGTACTGCGTTTCACTTACGATGGCGTCACTTATAAAAGCTCGGACTTGTCTTTCGTGAGTACTTACTTACTACGCTGGATTTTGGCTCTCGATACAACTGCACACCACTCTTCCCTGTCCTGCGCAGTTTGCTTCCAATCAGGCTTTCATAAGTAAAACTTTGGAAATATTGATTTGCAAGTTTATCTTGGCCGGAATAGTTTTGCCACTAATTCCCAGCGACAAATTTTTTTTTTACAGATTGATTGCAGTAAAAGAGTTGAAATTGAATACTAATTCTTAAGACACCTCCCATGATGTAAAATTTTTGGAAAACTTGCAATTTTTTCCACAGAATTCCAAAAAGTTAGACTTCCAAAAATTTAACAACTAATTTGTAATTTCTTTATGAATAAAATACAAAAACATATTTATAAATAATTAAAAATCGACACATTACAAACATGGTAATACATGGTTTATTTGTAATTTGGTATTCAAACCATGTGACGTTCCAGATGTACCAGAACGGGCAGGTGTTCTACACGGACGAGCCGTGGGCGGGCATGTCCTGCTGGGCGTGGGCGTGCAAGTGGCGTCACAACCAGAACCAGCGCTCCAACGAGTTCTTCGTCAGTTAGTCCATACTCTACAATATCACACCAGGTTAATAAATTGTGCTCAATTATAACCGAACTCTAAGCATATTTTTGTTTGTAATACCTTCCCGTTTTTTTCTTCCCAATACCAGCGATCCAATTAACAAGTTATTCGTCAGTTAGTCATTTATCATGTTATTCTGTCAAACTGTACTTACTGGATAAAAAACTCAATCTTTATTTATATGTGAAAATTCTTAATGAGGGAGGGATAGCGTTACTCTTGACTAAGTATGTTAAACGAAAATCAATTTCAAAGTTCATTTACATCCTTTTGGTGCGTAAGGCATATTGCTCCTTGTTCCATCTGCGGGTGCGTCACATTATGCGTCAAAAATTGATCGCACAAAAATGCAGCAATTTGTGCAGGTCTGCAGTCATCAGAGAGTGAAATTCGCCCAAGTGTGAAAAGGATAGATGATCGCCCGAAGATTGTCACGCTCAATCATTTGTTTTTTCGAAACGAAGACGAAATATTTGCTACACATTTTGGGCTGAACGTTTTAGTTTGTTTTTTAATAAGTTTTGAGTGCTCTGCACCATCTTTTCATAATTATACAAAATTAAAAATAATTATAATAATTTTGTCATATCTATAATCTATCTCATTAATCATCTTCTCCATTTGTTTAGTGCCGTAAGTTCTCCATTTAATCTAAAACATGCCATTTATTCTCCATGAACCACAATCTACTTACGTTCAAACTCCAAGTAATTTAAGTTTCGGGAATAAAGGTGCAGTCATGCTAAGGCTAGTTTAACACATTAGACTTTAGTTAGACCGTTGTTGTCTAACTCACAAATAAACAATTTAAACAGGGTTATTTTTTAGGCAGTACACAAACTTTGTAGCGTGTTTCTACTTATGATTCTGAACAACTACTTCTATGGGGCCACCTGCGAAATCTAATCTAAATGTGCACCCAACTTTTTGAGATTTTGCAGGTAGCCCCATATGGCGGGTGACAGGAGGAATCCAGGTGGTGTCGGGAAAAGGGTAGCTACCCGCCTGGCCGGGTGTTGTGGCCAGGGGACCGACGGGTCCTCCTGGATCGGATTAGAAGTTGTATATATGCGTTGCGCGGTGAACACTTCGATACCGCGTTTCAGGCCCATTGTTCTGTCACGTGGCGCCATCTCTCCGATATGTCGAGAACTCCTGTTGCGTCTTGTATGCTTGTGAACCACTTGAGTGAGCTTCATGTTGTAGCCACCAGAGGTCGCTACACCCATAATAAAAGTTGTTCAAAATGATGAGTAGAAACACCCAACAAAGTTTGTGTACTGACTAAAAATAACCCTGTATAGGTATGCAGAGTGTAACGAAAAGTACTAATAACTTCTTTTCATGGGATAAGGCAGGCCATGAAACTGAACAACTTTACCAAAGGAACGTAGGTCGAAATATAAAAATAATTTTTGGGCGTCACATACAGACTGACTCAGTCAGTTGATAGGATCATTTTGTATGGGAGTCCAAATTTTTGTTTCATATTTCGACCTATGTTCCTTGGAAAAAGTTCTTCAGTTTCATGGACAGGTTCATCGCTTGAAAAGAAGTTAGTAGCTAAATGGGGCAAAATGAGACTAGCGGGTACCTTGGGACATGGTCTACACCAGCATCTATGAACCGTAATTTGTTGAAAACTTGAGACTAACATTTATGAACCAGTTATAACGTTATAGGCTTATAGCTGGATCATAGATGCAGGTGTCGACCATATCCCAAATTACCCGCAAGTCTCATTTTCCCCATTTGACTGTCCATATCTATTGTTTTTATGTTCTACTTTTCCTAACATCCTGCCTGTGTACACTCCTGACGTTGAAGTCGAAAAAAGACAGAAACTACAAAATATTTTATTCCAAGGCTATTAAAATTGCATTGCGACAGAAGTACAATCTAATTCAGAACCTACCTACTTATTGTTCAACTTATCAAAATAATAGCCTGGCTTTTCGAATAAAAATTCGAAACAAACCAATCAAACCAAAAAACTTGTAACCCTGAAATATTTTCGAAGCATAACAATAAAAAAAAAAACACAGCCGACTTTCGAATCGATTTGCGTCATAGTCAAGTTTTTACGACGCTCGTTTTTGAGAATTTTTAACTTGTTTTTGTATGGTGTAGCGGAATTTTTTTGGCTATTCATCGTTAGTAAGGTGGGCCAACTCGCGGCCCGCGGGTTTACACGTGTCGCTGCATATTAGGTAGGCACAAAGGTTGTTTAATTATTATCCTACATTCATAATAATAAAAGTGGGCTTTCCATTGCCATTTTAAGCAAAAGTCGCGTAAATCGATAACTAAGTAGGTAAATGCAGGATGTTAGGAAAACTACTTACTTCCTTTCAAGGGATGAACCAGCCCATGAAACTGAACAACTCTTCCTAAGGAACATAGGTCGAAATATGAACGCTGAAACCGGAAACGCTGCCGCTCATTCCCTAGATAATTAACATGTTGAAAGTATGCCAGTTCGAATATATTAAAATAATGGCCATATTTGACGGCTGTCAAACCCATGATACTAAAGGACATGACAACAGAGAAAAATATACTTAATATATTGATTTCTGTCAAAAAATATGGCGGCCACATATATATTTTTTTTGTAATAATACGAGAAAACTTTTTCGGCCCTTTCAAAACATAATTTTAGGACCTCTGTCATAGAGGGCGCGGTACATCATAGATTAAAAATTATGATTAGTCACTCTTCGCTGCAGCTATCTACATTTTGAATTAATAACTTTGTGTAATAAAACCGTGTGATGCCGGCTTAGAATGGCATCGCCCCATATCTTTCCCGTGGGCGTCAGCGTCGACTAAGGGTTTTATTTTAACCTCAATCAATACAGGATGTAGGGACGGTGTACCTAACGAAAACATTGCAGGCGTGATCAGACCATGAAACTGAACAACTTTCTCTAAGGGGGCTATGTTGGGAAACGTGAAATTTATTTTCACCTTCCATACAAAATTCTCGATTAGCTGACTGACTTTGTACGGGAAACTCGAAAAAAATCGTTTCCCAACATAGCCCCCATAGAAGTTGTTCAGTTTCATGGTCTGATCACGCTTGCAAAGTATTCGTTACAACGTCTTTTACACCCTGTTTAGTAGTTTTATGGCCCCCGGGCCAAAAACATAGAGCCAAAAATGCAGCTCTACATTTTTTATGGAATTAAATTATTTACAAAGTGCATTTTGTTTTTCGTCCTAGCCTCGTAAGGCCCAAGGGGTCACCGGTGGTACTTTTTAATATAGTCATTCAGGCCCAGCACAAGTTAACATTAAGAACTCATAGAAACCCAAGGTGGCGCCTGCGGTACTTATTCATTTTTGCGTCGTAGTGATTTCAAATTTGCCGCTTATGGAAATTGACAGGTAAATATTTCGTATTATTTATTTAATGAATTTGAAGAAAAATACACTTAGAGACCATCAAGTACCATAAACAATGTACCCTTAAACCAATATTACAATAAAATAAACATTGAGTGAAATATCTCTAATTCAAGCGCTGGGCCTGAACTACTATAAAAATTAAGTACCATGGGAGGGACCATGGGATACAATGAGTATGCAAGATATCTTGCTCTGGGCCTTACGAGGCTAGCGATATCCATAGTTATTAGGAACACTGTTTTTCTAATGGTTGCACAATAAATATGAATTAATTATTGACCGCAAAATGAGTAGTCACGTAGGCTACTGAGTTCTTAATATTTTTAAAAGACTAACGGGTTCTGTACAAATGATAAGTCAATAACGTAACTTAGGCTCGTACCTCTACCTACCTCTTTTTAAACCGCACTCAACTCTGAAATCGATCTTGAAAATTATGCTATCAAGTTTCTGTTACTACAAATTTTTGCGCATCACAGCCCCTAGTCGTCAGACTATAGTCTGTAAGTTTAAGCACTTATCTTTTTGTAAACAATCTTTGTATTAAACTGACAGTTCTGAAGTGTCACTTTCATACAAAGTTAGTTTACAAAAAGATAAGTACCTAAACTTACAGACTATAGGGTCTCCTGTGTTGTGGACTCTCCCGGCGTAATGCCACAAACTTCTCATTACTTCACTACGACACTGGCGAAATCATAATGAAAACGCTATAACCAAGAAATAGAATAGAATAGAGTGCGACTTTGAGATCCTGTTAGTATTGACTGATACCTGTCAAAATCGCTCTTGAGATCGATCTCAGAGTTAAGTGCGATTTATAAATACGGACGTTAGGGACTAAACTGAGCCGACACAACAAATAGGTCGAAATTAAAGAGTACTTAGTTTACTGTCTACAGCGAAAAAAATACTAAAATTACTTTGATATACTTATGTAGCCGATCTAAACTTTTTGGTATGAACTGACAAAAATCATTTTTAAGTTTTTTTTAACGCAAAAAAGGAACATAGTATTCTTCTAGTAGGATTTTGCCTAACATCCTGCAGAGTGAATCCACACTAAATGTGCATATTATGCATCTGCGGGACGTCAGTCGCGTCGTGACGGAAATTACGTCTACAAAAGTGCACGCTGATTAATTTCATATAAGGCTTTACATATTCCGCCAGCGGATCCCCAAAAAAAACCCGAAATGGTCTTAAAAACAACCGGTATTTATTTATAGTTACTTTTTCATACTTTTTTGTCTGGTTGGTACCGTTTTGTGTGACGTAAACGGAGGCCAGAATTAGAGAGGCGAGTATTTTGATGCTATTTTTAGAGCGGACCAGTTTGTATGGTAATTTAATATGTATGGTAATGTATGGTCGTTTTATAATTCGTTAATAGGTTTAGTCTGACGTAGGTGGCCTGTATATGGTATAAGGAGTAAAAATATTAGCTGACAATATTTTCAGGTGTAAATCAGCCCATGAAACTGAACAACTTTCCCCCAAGGAATATAGGTCGAAATACGAAAAAAATATTGGATCTCCCATACAGTTGACTCGCCCGGATGCTACTTATTGTATGGCAGGTCCAAATTTCTTTTTCATAATTCGACCTATGTTTTTTGGGGAAAGTTGTTCAGTTTCATGGGCTGATTCACCTCTTAAAAAATCTGCAGCTAATATTTTTACGCCTTATATAATATGTACGGTAATGTATGGTCGTTTTATAATTTGCTAATAGGTTTAGTCTAAGGCTGGTTTCAGAGCGACGCGTCTCGGCAGCGCTGCCCAGCCGCGCGCGCCTCGCATTACACTAGATTGTATGTAGCGTTTCATAGTGACGCGTCTTGGGCCGCGTCTCGGCCGCGTCGCAGTCGGATCTCCTTCGATTGCCAGTAGCGTGGACTTGCAATCTTTTAAGACGTCGTTATTGATACATTTAAACGCAGACACAACCAAGAATATAGGCTTTATTCAACTTTAAAAAGACATGATAAATGACAGAGTCAGCTTATAGCTATAGACTAGGTAGACCAACCAAAGGTTGTGGCAAGGAGTTCATCACATTCACCCCTCCTACGAAACCACGAAGTCCTGCAGGTGCCCTGGTGGTCTGCGCTCGCGAGCAGAGCGGCGGAGTTCAGGCAGTTCTGGTTGAGGTGCCTCTAATGACTCCTGGTTCGAAGATTGTTCAAGCTCCTCATCATCGTCATCATCAGTCTGCGGTCGAGGCGCTAAACGCCTATTCGATACTGTTGTCTCTCGTCCATCCGGTAGACGAATGAAAGAGTATTCAGGGTTACCCTGTAGGAGATCGACTTCTTCTACAGCAGGGTCGTATTTGGATGCCCTCACATTTCTCTTCATAAAGACAGTCCCTGGTGAGTGTAGCCAGGATGGCATGGACTGACCATAAGTAGAACGGCGAGGATGGTTAAACATGCGCTCATGTGGGGTCGCGTTCGTGCCCGTGCACAGCAGTGATCTGATGGAGTGTAGCGCTGGAAGTAAGGCCTTCTCCCAGTTTGTGACGTCGTCGTTTGTGGATTTCAGATGTAATAGGATAGTGCGCCACAATGTGCCATTTAACCGTTCTACTAAGCCATTGCCTTGGGGGTTGTAGGGCGAGGTACGGCTGCAGGATATTCCGAGTGAAGTCAAAAATTGTTTTAGTTCTTCAGATAAGAATGAAGCGCCCCTGTCGCTATGAATATAAGCTGGAGCACCGAACATAGAGAAAAGATTCGTTAGGCATATTATTATTGTTTCAGATGTCATATCTTTGCAAGCATACGCAAAGGGGAATCTACTGTACTCGTCGATAATCGTGAGAATGTATCGGTTTTGTGTGTTTGATGGAATCGGCCCCTTGAAATCTAAGTTCAGTCTTTCGAACGGCGCAGTTGCTTTTATGAGATTGCCTTGATGGCTGACGATGTTGTTGCACTCTTTTCCATATAACGTATATACCTAATATAGTGATTACGTTTGCTGGCATAATGATTCTCTGCATTCAACCATACACCACAACGAAGCGCGCACGTCTGAATGTCGTTTCACAGCGAACGCGCTGCCCGGGCGCGCGCCCGAGCCGCGCGCGCCTGGGCAGCGCTGCTGAGACGCGCCGCTCTGAAACCAGCCTAACGTAGGTGGGTTGTATGGTAGGTAAATTGATGATAGCTATCGCGTTAGATATTAGTCCATTGACTAAAAAGTTCTAGAGTGCGAGAGTTAGTAACGTAAGATGTTTCTTCGGATACATGTCAAGAGTCCCTAGGTAATAAACATACTAAAACCCCGGGACACTAGGAGGAGCCCCGGAGTGGGGGGAGGGGGGGAAAGGGTCCATTTTTTCATTTTTCGCTTAAATCTCAAAAGCGGTACATGTTAGAGAAAAACGTTCAAGGAAAAGTTGAAAGGCCATAAAATTATCTACAAGTTATACCTAAATCACTTTTTCCTACATCCTATCGTTTCTGAGTTACACGCATTCAAAAATGATTTTGGCTCAAACAATTTTCCCATACTTCAATTCAATTTCCCCTAAACGCCTCCATGGTGGAATCTAGTATTTTTATCAAAGATAGACCTAATTATGAGCAATCTATCGGTACTGGTCACAAGTTGCACTTTTGTGTTTTTTTTTTGGAAGAAAAAAATAAAAAGTTCAAGTTCAGTAACTAAAACTACCCTAATATAATATTTTCACGATCGATTCCTCCTAAAGGCTTCCATGGAGGAATGTGTTTATTTTACCAATGCTAGACCTAATCAAGAGCAATCTATCAGTACCGGTCACAAGTTGCACATTTGAGTTTTATGGAAGAAAGAAATATTTTTTGATCGATTGATGTGATAAACATGGGTATGTAGTATGGGAAAATTGTTTGGGCCAAAATCATTTTTTAATGCGTGTAACTCAGAAACGGTTGGATATAGGAAAAAGTGATTTAGGTATAACTTGTAGATAATTTTATGGCCTTTCAACTTTTCCTTGAACGTTTTTCTCTAACATGTACCGTTTTTGAGATTTAAGCGAAAAATGAAAAAATGAACCCTTTTCCCCCCCTCCCCCCACTCCGGGGCTCCCCCTAGTGTCCCGGGGTTTTAGTATGTTTATTACCTAGGGACTCTTGACATGTTTCCGAAGAAACATCTTACGTTACTAACTCACGCACTCTAGACCCCCTGTGGAGGTACTCATTCAATGGACTATATATTTTTCAAGTGTGTTTTATTACGGTTATCTTTTTTCCTGTACAGAGTACCAATTTTTTTATATTTCTTCTTCTTCTTATATTTAAGAGCTCATTGCTCTTGTCGGTGGAGCATCCGCCAGCTGTTTCTATCCTCTGCCTTCTCCTTGACCTCCCTATACGTCATGACCATTATTCTTTCCTTCACTTGGTCTAAATAACTTCTTGGCCTGCCTCTCCCTCTCTTTCCTTCGATCTTTCCTTCAATAATTGTTTTAAATAGCTGGTTATGTCGTATCGTTTTTATATTTACCGTGACAATAATCCCTCAATCTGCAAAAACGTCAACATCATCATCTAGTTTTGACTTCTTCTTTTCGTGTGGTCCAACGACCCGATGAACCCTAGGGTCAGAATTTTTCAACCGCCTTCTACAAGTAGCAGGCTTCTGACATGGTTGTGTAACGACTGCCGTCTAAGTGATCATAGACAGCAACCGGGACCTACGGCTTAACGTGCCATCCGAAACACGGAACCATCTTACTTACGGACAATCGGGTGGTACAGCCCGCAATGTCCTAACCAGACTGGGAACAAACTCACAAAGTGATAAATATCAACTTTGTGAGTGACCCACCGAGAATCGAACCCGGGACCTTCTGCGTCAAAGGCAGTCGCACTACCACTGCGCCACATCGGTCGTCATCTAGTTTTGACAAAGTAAATATTTCCTATCAGCTAGACAATCCTCATTCTGTTCTACATGATCATATAAGGCGTAAAAATATTAGCTGCAAATATTTTAAGGGGCGAATCAGTCAATGAAACTGAACAACTTTCCCCAAGACACGTAGGTCGAAGTAAGAGAAATTTTTTTGGACCTCCCATAGAAATTGACTTGGTCGGTAGATAATAGTATACGTAGATATTTTTGCAGGAGGTCCAAAATTATTTTTTATATTTCGACCTGTAATCTTTGGGGAAAGTTGTTCAGTTTCATGGGCTGGTTCACCCCTTAAATTAATTGCAGCTAATATTTTTACACACTGAACATGACTTACGGCTGTACTTTTGGGGACTGTTTTATGCATCTACAAATTACAAGTACCTACTGTAATGTACCTATTTAGTGATTGTGTGGCCTGTGCTGTCTCCGGCGCATGTTTTTTTTCCTATACATTGCGGCGTGGCTATACGTAGTCGGTCCCAAAGTTCTGTCATATATGAAAATACTGATAAAATAAAAAGTACCAATCCGTTTTTAAAAATTTATATATCAATTAAAAATACAATCATCGAAGAATCAAAATAACATAAAACTATTCGAAATGACCTCCCTTGCTTTTAACAACGGCCTTCAACCGCGGCGGCCAGTCGTCTATCGCAGCACGCACCATATCCATGTCGATTTCAGCGACTGCTTTAACTATGGCTGACTTCAGACTCTCCAAATTTTTATGGGGCTTAGCACAGACCTTGCTCTCTAAGACCTGCCAAATTTTATAGTCCAGAGGATTAAGGTCCGGACTGGAGGAAGGCCAATCTTCGTGTCTTATAAACTCAATGTTTTGACGTTCAAACCAGGCTTGAGTGGTCCTGGCTTTGTGAGCGGGCGCAGAATCCTGCTGGAATACAAAGTGATGTCCTGAAAATAGTGTGTTGGGCAGGTCTTTGACGTACCGATCCAAAACCGTCTCTTGGTACACTTTTGCGCTGGTTATGACCCCCTTTTCGCAAAAATGAACCTCAGTTGGCCCATAGTAGGAGACTCCTAACCAGACCATGACTGAAGAGGGATGATGCCCATGTTGCACCCGCGGAACTTTGTTTCCTGCTTCTTCAGAGCTGGTAGCGTACACTCTATCGTTTTGTTTATTATACTTTTCTTCTATATCAAAATTTTTTTCGTCTGTAAAAAGTATATCGCGGTGCCGGTTTTTCGCGTACCGTTTTAACAACACCCGAGATCTTTTGAGTCTAATTTCTTTTAAACGGGCATTAAGTAAGTGCCCACTCTTTTTTTTGTATGCTCGCAGCTTAAGGTCTTCGTTTAAAACCTTTTTGACTGTTTATCTACTAACCTTCATCTGCAAAGCCATAAGTTTCTGTTTTCGGACAGGATTTCTTCGTATGCGCTCCTTGATCGCTTTGATCACTGCTGGTGTTCTGGCGGAGCGAGGCCGGACAGTTATTTTCTTGTCCTCAACACTAGAGACTTCAGTGTACCTAGTTATAGTACGATACCCAAACCTAAGCGTTATTTTAAATTTTTTGAGCAACTTGAAAATGGTACTCGGCGAGTGCCCACAGCGACGCAACGCCAAAACTGCTATTCGGTTTTCTTTCAAAGTCCACTCCATCGTGAAAAATCGCGCCAAATGATTATTTATTGTTTTAAAATAATTGTTAAACATTCAAAAACGGAATGCAATAAAACTTTTCCAAATCCGTGTTCTAAATTCAAAAATAATATGCCAGTGACAGAACTTTGGGACCGACTACGTACATACATATATCACGCTTTTATCCCTTGCTGGGTAGGCAGAGCGTTAACGGCCGTAAAAATATGGCCACTATCGCCACGTCTGACATTTTTGAGGATTGTTTTCCAAGGATGTTTCAGAAAACATGTGTATTACTATAGTGACAGGTTGTCAGCCTGTTGCCTAAAAATTGTAATACACCAATACCCTCGAGTCCCTTAGTCGCCTCTTACGACACCCACGGGAAGGATGTGGGGTGATGCTATTCTAAGCCGGCATCACACGGCGTGGCTATACACGTCTCTATAATAATTTTATTTTCCGATAGTGATGGAAAACAATCTTTAGTCAATTGTTTGAAAAAAGTAGCGTGTCTTTTTTCAAACAATTGACAAAAAAATATTTTGCACGACACAGTTTTGCTAGTACCGTGGGCTTGAAAATATAGAAAAAATTACATACCTACACAGCTAAAAATTTGCTAACGAGGCGTCTCACAGAATCGAGTTCAATATCTACTACCAATCAAAGTCTTCTTCTTTTCGTGTGGGACACCGAGTCGTTCAACGACCCGATGAACCCTAGTGTCAGAACTTTTTAACCGCCTTCTTCAAGTAGCAGGCTTCTGACATGGTTGTATAACGACCGCCGACTAAGTGATCATAGACAGCAACCGGGACCTACGGCTTAACGTGCCATCCGAAACACGGAACCATCTTACTTACGAACAATCGGGTGGTTCAGCCCGCAATGTCCTAACCAGACTGGGAACAATTTCACAAAGTGATAAGTATCAACTTTGTGAGAGACCCATCGAGAATCGAACCCGGAACCTTCTGCGTCAAAGGCCGTCGCACTACCACTGCGCCACATCGGTCGTCGTCAATTAAAGTAAGATGTTTTTTAGTTTTGAACTTTGGTCGTTCTATGTAAATGATCCGTCTATTGCTCAGAATTAATTGGCATAAAATATTAATTCACTCCCTTTTAAATCCGTGTGAACGAACTATCTTTGGTGAAAAAAAACCAAAACCTGAACTAATGCGTCATCGCACTATATCAATATTGTTAATTCTAAATTACATAGCACAAAATGTAGTCGCTTTTTGCTGTTTGTCTGTCTGTCTGTTCATGTTCATGAACACCGCTAACTCTAAACCACGCAGCGCATTTCGATGCGGTTTTTAATATATAAGTACATATTATAAAGCAAAGTCGCTTTTTGCGTCTGTCTGTATGTATGTTTGCGGATCTTTAAAACTACACAAAGGATTTTAATGCAGGTTTTATAAATAGATATAGTGATTTATGCCGTGTGATGCCGGGTTAGAATAGCACCACCCCTCATCCTTTCCGCGGTTGTCGTAAGAGGTGACTAAGGGACTCGAGTGTATTGGTGTATTACAATTTTTAGGCGATAGGCTGACAACCTGTCACTATAGTAATACACATATTTTCTGGAACAACCTTGGAAAACAATCCTCAAAAATGTCTGACGTGGCAATAGCGACCGTATTCTTACTTCTGTTAACGCTCTGCCTACCCCGCAAGGAAGAAAAAGGCGTGATATATGTATGTTTGTATGTATGTGAGTGATTTAAGAGAAAGGTTTTTATGTATAATAATTGCCGGGGGAAATCCTAATTTCCACGGGAAACCCCTGGGCGGGGAATTTAACATATAAAACTGTAGGTATAGTAATTAACATAAGTAGGCGAAACCTTTTATGTCGGGAAAATACAGCTGAATCCACTGGGCAGGTTACTAGTCTTATAACATCTTTATAATCTTGTCAGTATGACGCACGAAATCCATAGATTGAACGGTTTTTAAAAAACACGTCGAGCTGCCGGTCTGGGCAAAGGTCAGAATTTACGTATCTTACGGATTTCCCGGGTGATGCCGGCTTAGAAAAGCATCACTCCAATTTCTTTCCCGTGGGTGTCGACGTAAGAGGCGACTGAGGGACTCGAGGGTTTTTTAGTGTATTGCAATTTTAGGCAACAGGCTGACAGCCTGTCACTATAGTGATACACGATTTATCTGCAACGACCCTCAAATATTGTCAGACGTGGCGATGACGACCGTAATTTTGCGATCGTTATAGCTCTGCCTACCCCGCAAGGGATAAAGGCGTGATATGTGTGTATGTACGGATTTCCCGTGTGATGCCGGCTTAGAAAAGCATCACTCCAATTTCTGCTCGTGTGTGCCGTAAAAAGCGATTAGGGAACGGACAGCAGCGTCCCCTATGATATATACATAAATAAATAATAAATCACGCATTTATCCTTCGCGGGGCTGGCAGAGCTTTAGCGACAGTAAAATTACGATCGTTATCGCCATGTTTGACAATATTTGAGCGTCGATTCAAATATGTCATATATATAACACTATTAGTGACAGGTTGTCAGCATGTCACCCAAAATAAATTACATACATACATATATCACGCCTTTATCCTTTACGGGGTAGGCAGAGCGTTAACGGCCGTCAAAATACGGTCGCTATAGCCAATAAATTAAACAGTATTACATTAAACAGTATTACATTAAATTAATTTGAGCAAAGTGAGATAATTAAGCGATAAACAAGTGTATAGGTAACTACTTATGCAATAAATTCGGCGTAAACATCACGATGAACCACTCACAGACCAGCGCCGTCTAAGTTATCTTATTAGAACACAGGTAGCCATGACCGGCGGCTTGACGTGCCCTCCGAAGCACGAGTCCTTTTTTCTTATTTTTTTATCGCATGGTATATTAATTTTTATTACATACATACATACATATATCACGCCTTTATCCCTTGCGGGGTAGGCAGAGCGATAGTGGCCGTAAGAATACAGCCACTATCGCCACGTCTGACATTTTTGAGGATTGTTTTCCAAGGTTGTTTCAGAAAGCATGTGTATTACTATAGTGACAGGTTGTCAGCCTGTCGCCTAAAAATTGTAATACACCAATACCCTCGAGTCCCTTAGTCGTCTCTTACGACACCCGCGGGAAGGATGTGGGGTGATGCTATTCTAAGCCGGCATCACACGGCAATTTTTATTTATTAATAAATTTTCTTATTCACATTCAGTGTTAAATATTATCAAACTACAGGCTACAAGTTTACTGGTAAAGGTAAATATACCTACATTGTGTTTAAGACCCTATTAATAAAGGAGCTACGTAATGTTCTTACTAAGAATTTTATCTGTAGACTTGTAACCTATAGTTTGATAACATATGGCACAGATGGTTCAGCATGATTTAAATAATATAATCAACCAATAAAACTGTTATGTGATTGATAAATTGACAAATAAACATTTTAGTGTTTCCAGGAGAATCGAACCAGGGGCCTCAGCTGAACTGGCCTCACAGTTAGACCACTGAGGCAGGCCAACTTTCAGTCCTTTTTATTCATTTTCCGAAAAACCTACGCCTGAAAACAATACTTTTCAGTCAGAGCATTAAGTAGGTAATGAAGGTATATGTAGGTAATATTCTTCAACTTCAAGGCGCTGGCGATCTTTTTAAACTACACATCTCAATGGGTGCTTACACCATACAGCCCACATATAGATAGGTACTACTTTTTCAAGTAGCTATCCATGTACAAAATAGCGTCTGGGTATCGATTCAAAAAAATTCTTTCCTTGCTACGCAGCCGCGGAGATATAAAATTTTTTACGACCCTCCCTCCGCGCCGCGTCTCAAAAATTCGTCTCCATTTATTTCGCGCCAACGATGTGAGGGATGGAATGAAATGAACATCCCGTTTTGAGTTAGCGCGAAATCTCGCCGATTTTGCAGTTTTTGAAAATAGAATGCCTCCTGTAAAAAAGGATATGACTTTGGCGGGTCCACTCGCGCAAAAATTTTAAAAGTTCAGACAATAATGATAAAAGACACTTTTATTTATAGTTCGCGCATGCATTCATTCATAATTACAATAATTTGTATTTATATTCAATTTATATGCCGTGTGATGCCGGCTTAGAATAGCATCACCCCACATCCTTCCCGCGGGTGTCGTAAGAGGCGACTAAGGGACTCGAGGGTATTGGTTTATTACAATTTTTAGACGACAGGCTGACAACCTGTCACTATAGTGATACACAGGTTTTCTGAAACAACCTTGGAAAACAATCCTCAAAAATGTCAGACGTGGCGATAGCGACCGTATTCTTACGTCCGTTAACGCTCTGCCTACCCCGCAAAAGATAAAGGCGTAATATATGTATGTTATTTATAGTTCGCACATGCGTCATTCATAATTACAATAATTTATATTTACCAGCAATTTAATATTCGAGTGCCTGATTGGCTTCCGAAATTATAAGGTCGGTTCGGTACATGCAACGGTATGTGTGTGTAATATACTTTACAATACCTATAAATAACTTTTATAAAGAGATAAGCTTCACTTTCAGTAATGTCACTTCAGTAGGTTTAGGGTGTAAAGGGCACCTTTCCGAATACTGATAGGGTGCATTCAGACCATGAAACTAAACAATTTACCATAAGAATATATTTCAGGAAACGTTAAATTTGTTTGACCTCCCATAGTAAATGCAGTCAGCTGATCGTGATTTTGTATGGAAGGTGGATTTTTTGTCGTTTCCTGACATTATGTTCCTAGGGGAAATCTGTTCAGTTTCATGGTCTGCATGCACCCCTATCATTATTCGGCGGGCTGTCCCTTACACCCAATATATTCACCTGTCCAATCCCAAAGGGAGAGTTCTTAGGGAAAGTTGTTCAGTTTTAAAATATACATGCACAATATCAGGGATATCTATAGAGAGCTGATTACACCCCGTGTATCGTGAGTTCTATTCAAATCCCACCTGAATGATTTTATTTGACTCAGTAATTGGTTTTTTGATTTTATTATAGTCGTGTAAAATATAACTTCACAATTGCTATTAGCTTATAAAGCAATAAAATATTTTCTCGTAGTAATAGTGCGATAAAATATATTCACACACATAAATCAAGACAAGCAATCTCGCTTTTTTTCAATTTAGGTGGGTAAATTAATGCGATGAAGAGCTCAAGGTTTTTAGACAACTTTACATAAGAAGATCCTCCTCTCAAGTAAGATACTTTACTATCTTACAATATTGTTTTACTAAGTATACCACAGACTTTGTACATCGAGCAATAACATAAAAATCACGAAAATGCAATTTCAGCACATCATGGGTTCAGTTCAAGCTACTTAGCTATGCCAAGTTGTATAAGTTATACGCCTGGCTGCCTATAAAAACGAAGAAGCCTTCTGAGAATAAAAAATATATAAAAAAGCGTTAAAAAGGCATCTGGGGGTGGTGAGGGGAAGGGAGGGTTGGCCAACTTTTGAAAATCGATCGCTCGGCGCGTGTGTGGACCGTTTTGGATTTCGAACTATAGAATATACGTACTAAATTGTACCAAAAGTTTTCCACTTGCGGGAAAAGCGCTTTTGGTTGTTCACGTAAGGTTCAGTTTTGAAAGTCGCCAGCAAGTAGAAATTTGTGACGACTACGTGGCTGCGGTTGGTCTGTATGTTGATTTCGTTACAATTATCGTTTTCTGTTTACATGTAATGTGTGTTTGCAAATACTGACTGCAAAGCTTTAGGAATATTTTTGCAAATAAAACTGAGTTGCTATCGCATTTGGGATAGATAAACATAGCAACTAATAATTATTTAACTAAACAGCTCGTCTTTGGCAACTTTGATGTAAAGCGAACTGTTATGTCATGGAACATTTTTAAATATATTTTTTTATCATGATGCAACTAAATTATCAATCTAATATTGACACAGATGAACTATTGCAGATATTTAATTCTATTCTTCCTGTATGTACTTACTTTATTTATTTATGCGACCTTAAATTATTTTTATTATTAAAATAAGTAGGCGTGCTAGAGCTACTAAAATCAGAAAACATTTTGTATGTGTGAGTAACCCACACAAATAGGGCAAGCCCAAAATATTAATGGTGGCCTCCACGCCACGGTCCCGCCAAAATAGATTTTTATTTTTCTACAGCACAAAATTTTGTCGACATTCTTTTTGGGTCTGGGCACCGGAAAAATAAAATTCTGACTCGAGCGAGTCACCTTTTTATATTTTATAGTTTTATTGTTTTACTCATATAGCTGTTTTGTGAACTTAGAATTTGATTTGATTTGAATAAGTTATTTATTGTTAGGAGACCATGGTTTTGAATATTTAGCATCAACCCAATTCTTTTCTGTGGACGTCGTAATCGTAACTAAATAGTTATCTAGAACTAGAACCTAGATTCAAACCTAGGTCACTCAAATAACTCTAAAAGAGAAAGGTACAAAATAAACAACGAATTGTTATATAGAGGCCACATCGCAGGCGTGGCGCAGTGGTAGTGCGACTGCCTGCCATGCAAAGTTTCCGGGTTGGATTCTCAGTGGAGCACTCACACAGTTGATATTTATCACTTTGTGAATTTGTTCCCAGTCTGGTTAGAACATTGCAGGTTGAACCTGGTTCCGTAAACTAGTATTATTGTATAACAACCACTACATACGTAGGTAAGTAATTTAATGTGGAAGGATCCATGTGCCTTTCGAAACACGGACCTGCTGTATTACCAAGCTACTTTTTAACCAGCTGCGTAATGTAGGTATTTACTTAAAATTTTACGTCTAAATATACTACTTATACGTTACTTGCTATACCTTACTTACTATACCTTACTTAGATAACCAGAGCAACGGCAGAATGTACCTACCTACTAAACATTTTACCTATAGACTTGTAACCTGTAGGTACTGTAGTTTGATTATATAGGGCACTGGTGGTAAAGTTCAATGACTCAATGACGCATTCAGTGCTGCCTGTCCTGTCGTTGAAGAAGAAAAATTTTGACTTTAAAAAACTGCTACTGACATCCACTGAACCCATCATCGAGTCTGAAGAGTTTTATAGATTTCTCCGGAATCCTATCATCAGATTTTGAACACATGACTATGGTACCTTGGCAGAACACTCTTCCAAACATCCAAACAATAAAATAATTTACCATTACCGATTCAAGCGACTATGAGTTCGGAAAATATAGCTCGTAGGGTAGGTACATAAGAAAACAAAGTCGACAGCGAATTTTAACTTTCGCTTTTCTTAAAGTCGGTAAAGAGAAAATTCTCCTTTTTTATTTAATGCTATTTGGTTGATTTTTTTCCATCTTTTTCAGCCAGTCAGTCAGAAGTGGACTTGGTCAGGGAGGACCATGTAGTGATCTGTGCCTCGTTTTTCGAAACTACAGGCTACAATTTCTACAAGTGACATTCTATGTACATTGCGTAGCGGGTCAAAAATCCTAGTTTTATAATGTCCCACCGGCTACGCAATGTACATTGAATTTCACGTGTAGTATTGTAGCCTGTGGTTTCGTTGCATAGGCCACTGGTGGTCAAGTTTGATAAAAATGTAAAAGGAATAAAATCTCATTTGAAGAAAACGGAACGGATCAACCAGCGGAAAGGACCGCGGATGTAATAAGTAACTAAATGAAACTTCGGTTCTAAAACAAGCGGGAATCAATAGTAGGTACCTACCTAGCGTAGGTAAATTAACATTTATTTATTGCACGTACCTGTTTAAATTTAAATAGAATTCCTGCAACATATTACTATTATAAATAAATAAAATAAGTAAAAAAGTCGTTTATTTTACTTAAAAGTGCAGTGACTTCCGGGTAAACGTCAACTCAAAATTTTAACATTTTTGCTGCCGAGAGGGGTCCAAATTGTACTGGTCGACTATTTAATTAGTCTAATTCTCTTTTACAAAGTGATTTAAAATATTAAGAAATATGATGTACCTACCTATCATTACTAAAATGTTCATTACTAAAGGTTCGTTACACTTTAGCTATAAAGATAATTAATAGAAACGTTCTTTGAGAATGAGAACGAATCTTTGTGGGATGAATCTTTTATTAGTGACAGTTCTTGCGAGCGATGTGATATAATATATACTGCATACAAAACACCAGTAAATATGTTTATTGCTCTGAACTTAGCCAATATTAGGCATTCAAAAATACGAAAGGCTCTCAAAAATACCAGTTCGCATAACGCCGCCTTTTTGGGCGTGGCTTGTTTTGTATAATTGAGTAGGTATAAAAATTGCATAGTTTAAATTTCGAACGATGCCGCTACCCATCCCCACCTCTTCATCTCGTGAAGGAAGACGCCAGTATTTGCTCGCTTATACCTGCCTAGGTTTTTAGTGAACGGCATTACACTACACCTTCAAAATAATGGTGCAAAGAGTAAAGTCAAGTAGGTTTTTCAAAATTATGTAGAAGTCTGGCTCTAGTTGCTGTAAGGGAAAAATTCCCATCCCAAGAAATAGGTACGAAGAGGTAGGTATGGTCATGTAGGTAATGGAACAACTTTTATTCACAATTATTCATTCGAACAAACGTTAGAAATAAAAAAAATATGCAAATCGAACCCGATCTGACGTTGACGTTACAAATTCAGGTAATTCACGCAACGGGCGCTAAATACAAATGTTGTTATAGGTAAAGTATACTACACGGCCTGCATAGGTAGGTGTGACATCTTTTCAGGTTTGCAGTACCTAAAAAACCGCATGCATTGCAATTGATGCGCTAAAAGAGTCTTTAGTTACTCATGCACTACGACAGCTACTAAGAGTAGACAGCAAAGAGATCAGTGATATGACAAGACACATACACATTTCTCTTCGCCAACCAATCCCCACTTGAAGATCCCCAGCCACCAGCCACACATTTATGTGGATTGCCTGATCTGACAAATTTACAGATGTAGTGGAACAAGTAGGGATATAGAGAAGGTAGAGGTAATATTTCTAGGAATCTCGTCAGATAATGCAGTTTCCTTTTTTATTTAGCTACACTAGAACAAAACTAGTTGCTGTCGGTGCACTTACTACCTAAGAAGCCAATTTCTACATTGGATATCGAGGTAGCTACTAAGCAAATGAACTACATACATCTATAGAACAGTACAGTACCTAGCGCCAGCGTCTCATCTTTACATCAATGCTATGAGTTTTTCATGCAACTTCGAAAAACTATACTTATTCAAACGGCCCTGAAAACAAAAAAAATAATGTCAGAAAGTTCGGGAAATCTATACTATACATATTTGTAATCACGCTGTTAATACCTTATTCCTACCTAGTACACAAATATAAATCAAGCGTATGTTCGTAGTAAGGTAGGCAGAGCAACAATGCTCTTATGTCCCGTAAGTCATATGTATTATGTACCTATTCCTAATAGTCGTTTTCATAGTGGGACATCCATCCATGTTACCTAATAGATAGGAACCTAGGTATTTATGTAACTAGTTAGACGTATGTACATACCTACAACGTATGTAGAATACGACGTGCGTGACCTAAATGTAGGTATGTACCTATTTATTTACTTAAAGTCCCTAAAGTCCAAGAGTAAGATACGTCTATCTTCTTGCCTCAAAAAGTTCGAAAGAACGAAGGCATGACTTGCTTGAAAATATGAAATGAATTTCTAGATTATTGATTCCTGTGACCGGCCTGACTATACAATTTTTATATAAAGTCATACAAAAACGCACACCACCATACAAAATTCATACGATAACTACACGTACGGGAAGTTACACACACTAGCACAAAATATACATAGAAAACACCGCTCTCTAGCCTATCTATACATATTATAGAAAAAAACTTCAAAATGCTACGGCTTCGCTCACTTTCTCAGAATATGATACGAAAATAAAACATTTCAGTATGAAGACGGTATGGCAATAAAGTTGAGATTCGATCGCACAAAATACACGACCGTCTCGTTCTCGCAACCGAATGCTTTCGAGTTTTCCCGTTCTCGTACCAACTCAAAATACGCCAAAAATGACGTCGGGCCAACGTTGTTTCGAAAACAGTGTCTCGCGTTTCTGTCCACGGACACCGCGTGCCCGTTCGCCACTTGTTATTTGGAATTTTCCAATCGACTGATTATTGCTCAGTCGTAAGTTTTACAAACAAAATCGTATCCGTTTCGTATTTTTCGCGACTAGCGCCAAATAGGAAAGTCGTATGCGGCCGTCGATGTAGCAGCTATAGGGTTGACATTCGTTCGTACCGGGAGATTAACCGACAAAATGAAAGAGTCCCGCTCGTTATCTAATTGGTATTCATTTATCACGTTTTCAAATAAGCGGGGTAGTAATAGAAAATTCTGATTCTGACAGTTGGAAGCCGTCACGAGAAATGATGTCGATTTTATTACATTTTTTGATAAATTATTATTCTAGTTCAGTTGCGGGGACTATTAAACGGCCTTATCGATTTTCCTATTTAGTGCGCTTTACAATATTGTGTTTTTATGTGTTCATACAGCTGCTGTCTTACGAAAAACGTCAATTTTCTTGAGTTAAAGTTGTCCTAGCCTCGGGTCTCAAATTGATCATAATTTTCGTTGATTACTCAGTAATATAGTGCCGGAATATGGGCTAGCGTACAATATAACACAATCAGTGACAGTGCGACACTAAATTCTGTGATAAAAAGTGAATATTTAGTGTAAAAATTGTTACATTTGTTTATCAGTTTGAATATGTGTTTACTGTATTTGTGAAAGTGTTTTTAGTGTATTTCCTATGCCGTAAGTGCCTGTGCCGATCGTATTGGAGTACCAGGCGATCATACACCTCAACAAGTATACAAATAGGACCTCTGGATGTAATTTCTGTGAATTATTTCTTCCTTGATGTAAGTACTGGTTGAAAAACTTTTGAATATAGAACATTGGAAAGGGCAGCATGACCTTTAGGCGTTCCTAATAAGGCGGCAATCTAGTTACCAGCTAGTTCTGTTATCTTAACTAAATATTTTCATTGAAATGGGTTGTTTAAAATATTTCTGGAAATAACTTTGATAGTGCTACTGCTGTTTTGAACATCCTGTTGACATTAGAATGTTGTTTTGAATGTTGTACTGTTATTTGTACAGTCTTTGAATGTAGATACATGAATTCTTAAGAATAGGTAAATATACTTCCCATAAAAAAATCTGGACATCGGGAAATCAAACCAGGTACCTACTTACTTAAAAATTAGTTAAAAATATATAAGGTGTAAAAATATTAGCTGCAAATATTTTAAGGGCTGAAATAGCCCATGAAACTGAACAACTTTCCCAAAGGAACATAGGTTGAAATATGAGAAAATTTTTTAGACCTCTCATACAAATTAATTTGGTCTGTTGCTAATTTTGTATGAGAAGCTATGGGTGCTCCAAATTTTTTTTTTATATTTCTGCCTATGTTCCTTAGGAAAAGTTGTTCAGTTTCATGGACTAGGTTTTCTCAATTTAATTCATTTATCATGGACTGGTTTGCCCCATAAAATATTTGCCGCTAATATTTTTATACTCTTTATGTCTCCCATACAAAATAACAATTAGATTCATATTCATATATTTATTTGCATTCAAATTGTACCATTTAGTTCTTAGGTTAAGTAGGTACAATCACCAATAAAATTCCACATTTGATGCCAGTTATAGGCATAGCAAATTCACTCGCTATTTCTTGATACAATAAAAAACTTATTACAAAATTCCAAATACAATTTGTTGAGAATGCCTGGCAAGTCAAATGAACTACTTTTTTAAAACGATAGTATGAAAATACTAAGAGATTATTGTCATGTCTCTCTAGTTTGGCTGGCGTCAAAACACTTACTTTTTTTATTATTTTTAGTTTATTAAATCAAACTTTGAATATTTTGAATAACTATAAATGGAGTATGAAGTATTTTTAGACAATAGTTTTAAGCGTACAACTTTGGTATTTATATTAATGGCCCAGTCATCTAGCAAATGCATTGACCAAAGTAAGAACTCTAAATTTTAAACAATTTTTCTCTAAATTTTAAATAGTTTATAAATTGTTTCTGTCTATATGTTGTTTATACTATTCATAGTTGTAACATACAGACAGGTAGATATATATGTCTTCCCATCCATAGCACCCACCCACAGATACTCCGGGCCCCAAGTTTGCTATTTTTTGTCTTCTTCTTTTCGTGTGGGACACTGAATCGCCCAACGACCCGATGAACCCTAGTGTCAGAATTTTTCAACCGCCTTCTACAAGTAGCAGGCTTCTGACATGGTTGTGTAACGACCGCCGTCTAAGTAATTATAGACAGCAACCGGGACCTATGGCTTAATGTGCCATCCGAAACACGGAACCATCTTACTTACGGACAATCGGGAGGTTCAGCCCGCAATGTCCTAACCAGACTGGGAACAAATTCACAAAGAGATAAATATCAACTTTGTGAGTGACCCACCGAGAATCGAACTCGGGACCTTCTGCGTCAAAGGCAGTCGCGCTACCACTGCGCCACATCGGTCGGTATTTTTTGTCATTGTAACACCATCGAAACTCAACTGTCATTTCATTGCCATTGTGATTTTCTATACTTCAAACTGTTAGCAGAACCTACTAAAATCATTCAACTGAGATCCAATGAACATCCAACTGAAACAATTTTGATTTACCAGACTTAGGTCCCAGTTTACCTGGAATCATGATGCTTGCAACAGTATCGAAATATCAGGAACTCAATAAGATTAATTTGTTGGTACGAACCTGTTGAAATTATAACTATAATATAATCTGTAAAATATAGCATGATCCACATGATGTTTATGACCTTGGAGCAAATGCTATATAAGGTTGTTTTTTTTAGTAAACAAAGGAAAATGGACCTTATGTCATAGAATTTGCTCCAAGGTCACAAATGTCACAGGGATCATCCTATATTTTACAAAATAAATGAATAGTGACAATCAGTAACAATCACTTACTGTAAATATTTGAGATTTCCAGTAATATTTTTTCTTGAATGGGAAGTTGTTCAGTTTCATAGTCTGAATGTGCCCAGTCAGTCAGTCAGTCAGTCAGTCAGTCAGTCAGTCAGTTAGTCAGTCAGTCAGTCAGTCAGTCAGTCCCTGACACCCTTTATTAAAACTTAAAATCCTACAATGTTGACTTTTAATTTTATTCTTAGTATATTAATTTTCTACTAAAAAGCTTCTATTACAACTTTAGGCGACAGGCTGACAACCTGTCACTACAGTGATACATGAATCATCTGAAAGATCTCGCAATATTTGTCAGATGTGGCAATAGCGACCGTATTTTTACGGCCGTTAACGCACTGCCTACCCCGTAAGGCGTAATATGTGTAAGTCAATTAAAATCACTAAAACAGTTCAACACCTAGGTGTTTTCTGTATGTATATTCAAAATGCGTAACAAAATGAAACATTATGGGATAACATAGGTACTCAATTTTTTATTTGCGTTTTACTTGCATTTTAACAACCGTTTAGTTTCCTACGTAGTTTCCAATGTATCCTATAATCGGAGAAAATAGTACATTATGGCCGTAGCCAAAAATAGACTAATTTCAGGAGCTCAATTTCTGAAACGTTACAAGACGAATTTGGTAGGTTTTTTTAAAATAAAGCCGCCATTTACGAGCACATGAAAGAAAAACCATGGACCATACCATGGATGCAGAAGGAGAGGAAAGCCAAAAAAGTTTGGATGGATTGTGTAAAAGACGACATAAACAAAAAAGTCTTAAATGAAGATATGACTGCTGATAGAGATGAATGGAAGAAAAAAAATGTTGCGCCGACCCCAAATAAATTGGGATAAGGGCAGGCAGATGATGACCATTCTACGTAATAAAAAATAGAATGATTTCGCATGCGTCGTCCATCCACTCATTTCACTCGTTATACTAGACGAATTTGTATACCACATGCATGTATGTGTCTACTTGTTATCATTGGCCATCTGAGGCAAGACCATAGAAACTGCGTTGCCTGGGACGCAATTATGGAAACCGCAGGGTTGCTACCTGCGCCACCCTCTCGGCCTCCCTGGCTGATTCAAAAGGAACGACGAGTCGATACGTGCGAAGCCAGGGCCCTAAGTCTGCTAAATGACAATCGTTTCAGTTGGTCGATTGGATCTCAGTTGGAAGATTTCGGCCATTTCGTCTGCTAACAGTTTTTAAGTGCAGAAAATAGCTGGGTCTCCATTGAACGAACAGCGTCAGATGCCCACTGCCGCGCGCAGCATGCGGCGCAATGCGCGGTCGGTGTGTACGGTTTTTCGCCCGAGCATGAGAATCTTAACATGGACTCTCAGGCGAAACACGTCCACACTGACCGCGCAATGCGCCGCATGCTGCGCGCGGCAGTGAGCATCTGAGGCTACTCGTGCAATGGAGACCCAGCTAATCGCAATGGCAATGGAATGACAGTTGAGTTTCGATGGCGTTACAATGACAAGAAAATAGCAGACTTGGGGCCCGGTCGGCTGCAGGGGTCTACCACACGATAGACCTCTGTCACACGCGCCTGACGGAAACCTCTTTCCGGGTTTAGTGTGGAGTTGTCCTTCTCCAGGACCAGTCTTGGGTCTGCTTGATCCCTCGGTCGCCTCTTACGACCCCCACGGGAAAAGAGGGGGTGGTGCTATTCTACTCTGCCGATACCACACGGCACGGCCGTAAGAACGGTCGCTATCGCCACGTATGACATTTTTGAGGATTGTTTTCTAAGGTTGTTTCAGAAAATATGTGTATTACTATAGTGACAGGTTGTCAGCCTTTCGTCTAAAAATGTTAATACACCAATACTCTCGAGTCCCTTTGTCGCCTCTTACGACACCCGCGGGAAGGGGGGTGGTGCTATTCTACTCTGCCGATACCAAACGGCAAATGTACAAGAAGCTTATTGTTACTGCATAATGTTTATAGTTCATTTTAATTGTTTTTGTGTAAAGACCTAAATGAAAAAGTTTTCTTTCATTCTAAATTGGCCTTATCTGACCCAGACGAGAGTCAAGAACAAACCACAAAAATATACAAGGTGTAAAAATATTTGCTGCAAATATTTTAAGGGGTAAATCAGCTTATGAAACTGAACAACCTTCCTCAAGAAATATCGGTCGAAATATGAAAGAATTGACTCGGCCGGTTGGAAATTTTTTAGGGAGGTCCAAATTATTTTTTTATTATTATTTTTAATATTTCGATATATGTTCCTTGGGGAAAATTGATCAGTTTCATGGACTGGTTCACCCCCTCAAAATTTTTACAGCAATTTTTTTACACTCTGTATTCTGTAATTCAAAGTGTTTCAAAATAATCATCTGCAAGTCTGACAAATACTCTGAAAACTGCTTCAAAATCGGTTCATCCAAACGCGAGATATTCACAACAAACTGAGAACCTTCTTTTTTTTTAAACAAGATAGAACAAGAAGACGACCGATGTGGCGCAGTGGTAGTGCGACTGCCTTTGACGCAGAAGGTCCCGGGTTCGATTCTCGGTGGGTCACTCACAAAGTTGTTATTTATTACTTTGTGAGTTTGTTCCCAGTCTGGTTAGGACATTGCGGGCTGAACCACCCGATTGTCCGTAAGTAAGATGGTTCCGTGTTTCGGATGGCACGTTAAGCCGTAGGTCCCGGTTGCTGTCTATGATCACTTAGACGGCGGTCGTTACACAACCATGTCAGAAGCCTACTACTTGTAGAAGGCGGTTGAAAAATTCTGACACTAGGGTTCATCGGGTCGTAGGACGACTCAGTGTCCCACACGAAAAGAAGTAGAACAAGATTTTATGTACTCATAGAACTCGTTGTTTAAGGAAACGCAGTACTTTTACAAACACCCTGTATATTATAAAACACGCCAGTGCAGTGCGTACTAACTATAAGTATATATATTAATATACGCCGTGTGATGCCGGCTTAGAATAGCATCACCCCACATCCTTCCCGTGGGTGTCGTAAGAGGCGACTAAGGGGCTCGAGATAGTCCATTGAATGAGTGCCTCCAAAGGGGGTCTAGAGTGCGAGAGTTGGTAACGTAAGATGTTTCTTCGGAAACATGTCAAGAGTCCCTAGGTAATAAACATACTAAAACCCCCGGACACTAGGAGGAGCCCCGGAGTGGGGGGAGGGGGGGGAAAGGGTCCATTTTTTCATTTTTCGCTTAAATCTCAAAAACGGTACATGTTAGAGAAAAACGTTCAAGGAAAAGTTGAAAGGCCATAAAATTATCTACAAGTTATACCTAAATCACTTTTTCCTATATCCTACCGTTTCTGAGTTACACGCATTAAAAAATGATTTTGGCTCAAACAATTTTCCCATACTACATACCCATGTTTATCACATCAATCGATCAAAAAATATTTCTTTCTTCCATAAAACTCAAATGTGCAACTTGTGACCGGTACTGATAGATTGCTCTTGATTAGGACTATTATTGGTAAAATAAACACATTCCTCCATGGAAGCCTTTAGGAGGAATCGATTGTCAAAAAATTATATTAGGGTAGTTTTAGTTACTGAACTTGAACTATTTATTTTTTTCTTCCAAAAAAATTCAAAAGTGCAACTTGTGACCAGTACCGATAGATTGCTCATAATTAGGTCCATCATTGATAAAAATACTAGATTCCACCATGGAGGCGTTTAGGGGAAACTGAACTTTATAAGGGTAATTACGATACCTGAACATTTTATTTTTTTTCTTCCAAAAAGCTCAAAAGTGCAACTTGTGACCGGTACTGATAGATTGCTCTTAATTAGGTCTATAATTGGTAAAAAAAACACATTCCGGTACCGGTCACAAGTTGCACTTTTGAGTTTTTTGGAAGAAAAAAATAAATAGTTCAAGTTCAGTAACTAAAACTACCCTAATATAATTTTTTGACAATCGATTCCTCCTAAAGGCTTCCATGGAGGAATGTGTTTTTTTTACCAATTATAGACCTACTTAAGAGCAATCTATCAGTACCGGTCACAAGTTGCACTTTTGAGCTTTTTGGAAGAAAAAAAATAAAAAGGTCAAGTTGCGTAACTATCCTAATATAATATTTTGACAATCAATTCTTCCTAAAGGCTTCCATGTAGGAATGTGTTTTTTTTACCAATGATAGACATAATTAAGAGCAATCTATCAGTACCGGTCACAAGTTGCACTTTTGAGCTTTTTGGAAGAAAAAAAATAAAATGTTCAGGTATCGTAATTACCCTTATAAAGTTCAATGTCCCCTAAACGCCTCCATAGTGGAATCTAGTATTTTTATCAATGATAGACCTAATTATGAGCAATCTATCGGTACTGGTCACAAGTTGCACTTTCGAATTTTTTTGGAAGAAAAAAATAAATAGTTCAAGTTCAGTAACTAAAACTACCCTATACAATTTTTTGACAATCGATTCCTCCTAAAGGCTTCCATGGAGGAATGTGTTTATTTTACCAATGATAGACCTAATCAAGAGCAATCTATCAGTACCGGTCACAAGTTGCACATTTGAGTTTTATGGAAGAAAGAAATATTTTTTGATCGATTGATGTGATAAACATGGGTATGTAGTATGGGAAAATTGTTTGAGCCAAAATCATTTTTTAATGCGTGTAACTCAGAAACGGTAGGATATAGGAAAAAGTGATTTAGGTATAACTTGTAGATAATTTTATGGCCTTTCAACTTTTTCTTGAACGTTTTTCTCTAACATGTACAGTTTTTGAGATTTAAGCGAAAAATGAAAAAATGGACCCTTTCCCCCCCTCCCCCCACTCCGGGGCTCCTCCTAGTGTCCGGGGGTTTTAGTATGTTTATTACCTAGGGACTCTTGACATGTTTCCGAAGAAACATCTTACGTTACCAACTCTCGCACTCTAGAACTTTTTATTCAATGGACTAAGAGTATTGGTGTATTACAATTTTTAGGCGACAGGCTGACAACTTGTCACTATAGTGATACACATGTTTTCTGAAACAACCTTAGAAAACAATCCTCAAAAATGTCAGACGTGGCGATAGCGACCGTATTCTTACGGCTGTTAACGCTTTGCCTACCCCGCTAGGGATAAAGGCGTGATATATGTATGTATGTATGTATGTAAATATGTTTTATTGTAAACATATTTTATGATTTCTCTTAAAAACGCGCTGAACTTAACACACTTTGTTGTACTTGTAGAAATCATAGTTTACAAACACTCTGTATATTAATTGATATACACTAATGCCGTGTGATGCCGGCTTAGAGTAGCATCACCCCACATCCTTCCCGCGGGTGTCGTAAGAGACGACTAAGGGGCTCGAGAGTATTGGTGTATTACAATTTTAAGGCGACGGGCTGACAACCTGTCACTATAGTGGTACACATGTTTTCTGAAACAACCCTGGAAAACAATCCTCAAAAATGTCAGACGTGGCGATAGCGACCGTATTCTTACGGCTGGTAACGCTCTGCCTACCCCGCAAGGGATAAAGGCGTGATATATGTATGTATGCACTAATGCCACAAAAATTCTACATATTTTTCAAATTTTCGTGCATGTCCGTAACACGTGTACATTATCTGTTCCCTTATCAAAATGTTATTATGAAATGCGTTCATATTTTTTTGGGAGTAACGTCGAAAATATCTCGGGGTCATTGACTCCTAACTCCTAGACATAAAATTCGGGTGCGCTCCGTTCGTAAAAGGAACCCAGATGTATAGTCATTTTATGACGACCAATGTGGCGCAGTGGTAGTGCATCTGACGCAAAAGGATCCGGGTTTGAATCTCGGTGGGTGACTCCCAAAGTTGATGTTTATCACGTGAATGTGTTCCCAGCCTGTTTAGGACATTGCAGGTTGAACCACCTGATATAAAAATTGTTTCAGTTGTTTATCGATAGCATGTCAGTTGGATGGTTTTGATAATTTCGTAAACTGCTTACAGTTCTCTCTCTCTTCTGTGGGTCACCGAGTCGTCCAACGACCCTATGAAACCCTGTTGTCAGAATTTTTCAACCGCCTTCTACAAGTAGCAGTCTTCTGACGTGGTTGTGTATCATAGACAGCAATAATCATTAACGTGTCATCCGAAACACCGAACCATCTTTCTTATGGAGAATCGGGTAGTGCAGTCGGCATTGTCCTAACCAGACTGGGAACAGATTCACAAAGAGATAAATATCAACTTTCTGAGTAACCCTCCGAGAATCGAACCCAAAACCTTCTGCGTCACTACCACCGCGCCACATCGGTCGTCAAAAATGTCTGTTGCAATGCAATGAGATCAGATTAATTGTGGAAGAAACCTTCAGTCCGCAATGTCCAAACCAGACTGGGAACAAATTCACAAAGTGATATATTGGTAAAGGGACATTATGCACCTAAAGGTATCAGATTTATAAGTGACCCATCGAGAATCGAAGGCGGAACCTTCTGCGTCACTACCACTGCGCCACAATCTGTCGCAATGCAATGAGATCAGATTCATTGTTGAAGAAACCTTGATATTAGCTCGTTGGCTCATTGGAGGCACTCAACCGGAAATCTGATTGAAAACTGGCAATCGGAGGTTCGGCCATTTTGATAAAATCTGGTACATACATACATATATCACGCCTTTATCCCTCACGGGGTAGGCAGAGCGTTAACGGCCGTAAGAATACGGCCACTATCACCACGTCTGTCATTTTTGAGGATTGTTTTCCAAGGTTGTTTCAGAAAACATGTGTATCACTATAGTGACAGGTTGTCAGCCTGTCGCCTAAAAATTGTAATACACCAATACTCTCGAGTCCCTTAGTCGCCTCTTACGACACCCGCGGAAAAGATGTGGGGTGATGCTATTCTAAGCCGGCATCACACGGCAACACAATCAATCACGGCAATCTGGTACATAGGCAGAACGAACTAAAAACCGTGTGATGCCGGCTTATAATAGCATCACCACTTTCTTTCCCGTGAGTGAGAGCCGTCCAAGGGGCTCTAGGGTTTCAAGTGTATTGCAATTGCAGGCGATAGGCTGACAACCTGTCAATATAAGGTGGAAAAATATTAGCTGCAATTATTTTAAGGGATGAATCAGCCCATGAAACTGAACAACTTTCCCCAAGGAACATAGATCGAAATATGAAAAAATATTTGGACTTCCCATACAACTTGTACTTGGTTGGTCGGTAATTTTGTATCTTGGAGAAAGTTGTTCAGTTTCATAGGCAGGTTAACCCGTGAAAATACTTGCAGTATTTTTTTTTACACCTTGTATAGTGCTATACGACTTGTCTGAAATAGCCCTTGCGGTCGTTAACGCTCTGTCTATTTCGCGAGGGATACAGGCGTGATTTGTGTATGAACCTACTAATTAAAAACTAACTCCTCTGACTCAGTAACCCGAAATGGGTTTTTGCCTCCGAAACCAGCTTCCTTCACGGGTCCTTATCCTGCGCCACTTTCAGCAAAGACTTGGAGATGGCCCAGGTCAGTCTACACCATGAGACAGGACTTCTACGCGGGCCTCCTGTTTTATTTTTCTATCGTATGGGACACCGAGTCAACGTATGACCCAATGAACCTGTGTCATCTCAAAACCGGTCGAAATACAGTAAGGTCCGTATTTGTAAATCGCACACAACTCGGAGTTCGATCTCAAGAGCGATTTTGACAAATGTCAGTCAATACTAACAGCATATCAAAGTCGCACTCAAGATCGATCTCAGAGTTGAAAGATTTATTAATACGGACCCTAGACACCTTCGAAATTCGTGTTTGTCATAAAATCGCGTACCGAATTGAAAAAAACATACCATAATTTTGACATACACAAGTGACTGAAAAATCTATTAATACTTAGCGAACTAAATAAATGTGTGATGCCGGCTTAGAATGCCGTGTGATGCCGGCTTAGAATAGCATCATCCCTTTTCTTCCCGCGAGTGTTGTAAAAGGCAACTATGGGACTCGAGGGTTACATGTGTGTTACAATTTTAGGCGACAGGCTGACAACCTGTCACTACAGTGATACATGAATCATCTAAAAGGGCCCTCAATACTTGTCAGACGTGGCGATGAAGACCGTAATTTTACGATCGTTAACGCTCTGCGTACCCCGTAAGGGACAAAGGCGTGATTTATGTATGTATGTATGTACTTAATAAATAAATGGTATTATTATATTGTATGTAAGTTTTTCCTGTTACAAAAAGTACTGTTCAGACTCAATAGCGAAATTATAAAATTCTATTTCGTAAGTTAGAGTTTGCGATGTGATGCCGGCTTAGAATAGCATCACCCCAATACTACACGTGGGTTTTTAATAAAATACAAAAGTTGTAGGTACGCTTTATAGCCTTTCGAAGTACTGGGTCGTTGGACGACTCGGTGTCCCACTCGAAAACAAGAAGAAGAAGTATTAAAATTTTTGATTAATATACAGTAAAAATATATATAGTAAGTAATAGTTTTGACGCCAACCAAATAGAGAGATATGTATGACATTATCTATTTGTATTTTTATACAAAATATTGTTTTAAAAATAGCTCACTTGACCTGCCAGTAATTATCCAATAAATAATATATATCCCTGGCGGGGTAGGCAGAGCGTTAACGACCGTAAAATTAAGGTCTTTATCGACACGTCTGACAATATTTGAGGGTCGTTTCAGAAAAGTCACGTATCACGATAGTGATAGGTTGTCAGCCTGTCGCCTTAAATTGCAATACACATGATACCCTCCGGTCCCTTAGTCGGCTTCTGCGACACCCACGGGAAAGAAATGTGGTGATGCTATTCTAAGCCGGCATCACACGGCATTTTTTTATCAAGTTTGCAATGAAAATAGTCTGAATACTCGAAAAATACTCTATCTACATTCACAATTAGTTACGTTGGGTTCGAAATTAGCGTATTAAAGAATAAAATTTATCATCATATATACACATTTCACGCCTTTATTCCCCGCGGGGTAAGCAGGCAGGTCGTAACTACCGTAAAATTACTGTTGGTAGCGCCACGTCTAACATATATTTGAGGGTCGTTTCAGGTAAATCAGTGACAGCTTGTCGCCTAAAAGTGCAATCGCGTTTAGTCGCGTTCTACGACACCCGAGAGAAAGGAAAGGGGCGATGCTATTCTAAGCCGGCATCACACGGCACTTTCTCAAATCGAAATCGCAACAGATTTTAAATAAAAAACCTTATAATCAGTTTTTATTTACTAAATTACTTTGCACTGAGAATCTTAAGAGAATGTCTATTATACTTGCTTATGTACGTAGTTAGTTGCACACATGCACAACTTGCATATGTGTGCTACAATGCATCTAGTTAGGGCTGCGTCTGGACTTTTGCTGTCTTTTCTTCTTTTCGTGTGGGACACCGAATCGTCCAACGACCCGATGAACCCTAGTGTCAGAATTTTTCAACCGCCTTCTACATGTAGCAGGCTTCTGACATGGTTGTGTAACGACCGCCGTCTAAGTAATTATAGACAGCAACCGGGACCTACGGCTTAACGTGCCATCCGAAACACGGAACCATCTTACTTACGAACAATCGGGTAGTTCAGCCCGCAATGTCCTAACCAGACTGGGAACAAATTCACAAAGAGATAAATATCAACTTTGTGAGTGACCCACCGAGAATCGAACCCGGGACCTTCTGCGTCAAAGGCAGTCGCACTACCACTGCGCCACATCGGTCGTCAACTTTTGCTGTAGAGAGTTGACGTGCACTACTACTAACTGCAGCCAGATCAGTCCACTGCTATTTTGGGGGGTCTATGCCATACTCACCACGCTTGGCAGGCGGATTGGCGAGCGCAGTACAAGCTGTTGTATTCACAGGGAGTGCGGTCCATTCCCTTGATGATTACTCCTTAGTCGGTTTTAGGACAGCCACGGGAAGAATTGGGCTAATGCTATTCTAAGCCGGCACCAAACGGCAGAAGGAAAGTAAAGGCTAATGGAATAAAGATACAGGATGTAAAAAAAAAATGGAATTATTTTAAGGGGTGAACAGGCCCTTGACACTCTCACCCTTGAAACTCAACAACTTTCCCCAAGAACCATAGGTTGAAATACGAAAAAAAAAATTTGAACTTCCCGTATAAAATTACCAACCGACAAAGTCAATTTGTATGGGAGGTCCAAAAAAAATTCTCATATTTCGACCTATGTTCCTTGGGAAAAGTTGTTCAGTTTAATGGGCTGATTCAACCCTTAACATATTTTACACCTTATATTTGGCTAATATAATAATTAAAAAAATATATTTTCCGAATGCATCAACCCTAGCACCTAGTAGCATTTTGAATTCACCCACACATCGACGCGGAGAAACTCGAGTGTCATTTTACTTGAGGTATTTATTTGCACTTTGTTGCTGTAGATATCTTTTTGCAATTAAATGACATTTCGAAAATTTACGTTGTTCTCTTTTCGTGTGGGACACCGAGTCGTCCAACGACCCGATGTACCCTAGTGTCAGAATTTTTCAACCGCCTTCTACATGTAGCAGGCTTCTGACATGGTTGTGTAACGACCGCCATCTAAGTGATCATAGACAGCAACCGGGACCTACGGCTTAACGTGCCATCCGAAACACGGAACCATCTTACTTACGGACAATCGGGTGGTTCAGCCCGCAATTTCCTAACCAGACTGAGAACAAACTCACAAAGTAATAAATAACAACTTTGTGAGTGACCCACCGAGAATCGAACCCGGAACCTTCTGCGTCAAAGGCAGTCGCAGTCGTTATTACTTACCTAGTTCTTCTTCTACAGCCACAAAAGTCCACTGCTGGACATAGGCCTCCTCCAATTGGGGGGTATTGCTATACTCACCACGCTTGGCAGGCGGATTGGCGAGCACAGAGCAAGATATTGTAGGCTGGTTTCAGAGCGGCGCGTCTCAGCAGCGCTGCCCAGGCGCGCACGGCTCGGGCGCGCGCCTGGGCAGCGCGTTCGCTGTGAAACGACATTCAGACGCGCGCGCTTCGTTGTGGTGTACGGTCGAGTGCAGAGAATCATTATGCCAGCAAACGTAATCACTATATTAGCTATATACGTTATATGGAAAAGAGTGCAACAACGACGTCTTAAAAGATTGCAAGTCGACGCTACTGGCAATCGAAGGAGATCCGACCGCGGCGCGGCCGAGACGCGGCCCAAGACACGTCACTATGAAACGCTACATACAATCTAGTGTAATGCGAGGCGCGCGCGGCTGGGCAGCGCTGCCGAGACGCGTCGCTCTGAAACCAGCCGTAGATGTTCACAAGGGACGCTGCTGTTCTTTCCCTGGATTCATCCCTTAGTCGCGTTTTGCGACACTCACGTATAAAATAGGGTGATGCTATTCACACGGCTTGGAATAGTGACCATGTCTATAGTCTGTAAGTTTAGGTTCTTATCTTTTTGTAAACAAACTTTGTACGAAAGTGACACTTCTGAACTGTCAGTTTTATACAAAGTTTGTTTACAAAAAGATAAGTACCTAAACTTACAGACTATAAATCATCTTCCCTCTATGATTCACAATGGTTCTCTGCAGCTTGAATTAATAAACAGAAAAAGTGTATAAAAGTAGGTGTTCTGACGCCATCCAAAATAGCAACGTATGACGTCATACATTCCTATTTTCATACAAAATACCGTTTTAGATACATACATACACATATCACGCCTTTATCCCTTGCGGGGTAGGTAGAGCGTCAACAGCCGCAAGAATACGGTCGCTATCGTCACGTCTGACATTTTTGAGGACTGTTTTCCAAGGTTGTTTCAGAAAACATGTGTATCACTTTAGTGACAGGTTGTCAGCATGTCGCCTAAAAATTGTAATACACCAATACTCTCGAGTCCCTTAGTCGCCTCTTACGACACCCACGGTAAGGATGTGGGGTGATGCTATTCTAAACCGGCATCACACACCGTTTAAATAGTTCTAAAAAGTAGGTCATTTGACCTGCAAGTCATCTAGCCTATTGTACTTGCTTATTCTTTTTATAAAAATTGAGAAACAGCATATAATTAACCACAGAAATGTCACACCGAATCAAGGCCATAATTGACTCTGAAATAATATTTCTATTGGTCTTAAGAGGATACCCTAGCTAAGCATTTTCATAATGCTTCTAGAGCCATATTTTTTTTAATTACATTAAGGCCTACTAAAGGCATGCCCCTTATTTTCTATTTTTGGAAAAATAACACGAGAAGAAAATATGAGGAATTTTTTTTTTCGCATATATAAATATAATGCCTTTATTTCTCGTTTTTTTTTAAATATTTTAAAGTAAACACGGTTTAGTAGGATTTATTTTATTTAAAAAAAGGAATTTTAGCTCTAGAAGCATTACCAGAAAACAGATAGACATTATGCTGAGTCGTGACTTTTTCACTGTTGTGCCCTGTTGCCTTGCCTGTTGCATACTTTAATAAAGAATTTAGGTTTGCATTCCATTTTTAACTTATTTTTTAAGTGTGATGGATATTGTCGTTACATTTTAGTGTGTACCTTGTCTCAATTTTTGAATAAATGATATTTCTTACTTCCTTTCTTTCTATTACCGAAATGGAAAAGCCAAAAACCAACGCACTGGGGTACGCTCTTAACAATGGTTTTTCTAATTATTCCATTTCCAACGGCGGCTGTCCGTGACGCCGTATTTCAAAACGCGCACAAAAACGTCAATCAATAGAGAATACTTGGCTATTCATGCAAAACGCGCAAAAACACCGTTTCGAATGCGCATTTTCTATTCGCGCGCACCGTTTTGAGTTTTCTTCGGAGAAAACTTATTGTCAATGGATTTATCGATTTGAGTTTTTTTTGTAGAACATACGTAAACGTTCAGAGCGTCGGTGGACAAGTAGTTAGGACACCGGTCTTACAATCGTGAGACCTGAGTTCGATCCGCGCCATGTACCAATGTGTTTTTACTCGCGTACATTTACCGACTGCTTTTACGTTGATGGAAAAACATCGTGATGAAACCCACATTCAAATAAAATTTGAATTCAGGTAATGTTTGAACGTGACTTAACCTAGGATTCGGGCCAAGTTAGCCTTCAGGTTGCAGAGGTCAGATGGCAGTCGCTATGTGTAAAAACTTGGTTCCACGTCAAATCCCCTAGGTTAGGTAGCCGACCCCGACAAGAGAACGGAACAAGGTAGGGAGAATGATGAATGTATGTAAACGTTCAGTGGTTGGTTTGTCTTTCATCATCGGCATCATACGTCTGTGACAGATGATCCATTTAGTGCCTGAGACAAGACTTTTCGTGGCTGTAAAAGCTGATTTTCCACAGACACTGCGTAGCCTGGAACGTAATTTCGAAAAACGCAGGGTTGCCCAGGACCTGCGCCAACCTCTCGGCCTCCCTGGCTGACTCCACAGGGACAGGCCTCTGACATGATTGAGTAACGACCGCCGTCTAAGTTATCCACTCGTAGCTATCATAGACAGCAAACCTACGGCTCAACGTGCCATCCGAAACACGGAACCATCTTTCTCACATATGTATAATCAGGTAGTGCTGCCTGCAATGTCTTAACCAGACTAGACACGAATTCACAAAGTGATAAATATCACACATAATATGACGCCTTTATCTCTTGCGGGGTAGGCAGAGCGTTAACAGCCGTAAGAATACGGTCGCTATCGCCACGTCTGAATTTTTTGAGGATTGTTTTCCAAGGTTGTTTCAGAAAACATGTGTATCACTATAGTGACAGGTTGTCAGCCTGTCGTCTAAAAATTGTAATAAACCAATACCCTCGAGTCCCTTAGTCGCCTCTTACGACACCCGCGGGAAGGATGTGGGGTGATGCTATTCTAAGCCGGCATCACACGGCACAAAAATAATGACGTCAATGACGAAAAAAGAACATTGACTCTCGAAAAATCACTCTCCTCTCTACGTTTCATATAGCATTAGGATGTTTTTTTAAAGTAGGTGTACAATGTAGTATAAACTTTTTTATTTAACCTATTCTACTACCACTATATTCTATCAAAGTTAGTTCCCCAGATCAGTTTCAGAGATCTAGCTGTTAAAAACCGTTATAGACCGGTTCTCCCAGGGTGTACTATAATACAATTCAATAGGACAAAAAGTTGCGCGCGCGCAGATGCAACTGTGTGCAGTGTTGCAGTGCGCCTGGTACAGTGTGCAAGCTAGGGTTGGCTAGATAGACTACATACATACATACACATTACACATACATACATACACTATGGATTTCGATGTGGTTTTTTAACTGAATAAAAATCGTTCATCGGGTCGTTGAACGATTTGGTGTCCCACACGAAAAGAAAGAAAGAACTGATTGAAAGTTTTAAGAGAAAGGTTTATTTTATACTTATGTGTATTACATACACACAAATCACGCCTTTATACCTAGCGGGGTAGGCAGAGCGTTAACGATCGTAAAATTACGGTCGCTATCGCTACGTCCGACAAGTATTCGGGGCTCTTTCAGATAGTTCGTGTATCACTGATGACAGGTATCATTGTAGTGACAGGTTGTTAGCCTGTCGCCTAAAGTTGTAATACACATGAAATCCCTTAGTCGGTTTCTACGACACCCACGGGAAAGAAATGGGGTGATGCTATTCTATATTATATGTAGACTATATACATACAAACACGACACATACATACACAATGGATTTCGATGCATTTTTAAAACATATAGAATTATTTATTAAGAGGAGGGTTTATTTTATAGTTATGTAAAATTATTATATTATAATATACTATAATGCATGCCGGAAAGATGTCGGATTCATCATTCTCCTTGCCTTATCCCGTTCTCTGTCGGGGTCGTCTACCTAACCTAGAGAATTGACGCCGAACCAAGTTTTTACACAGTGCGACTGCCATCTGTCCTCTGCAACCCGCCCACTGGTAAACGATTACCTAGTTTGAAAATATTGTGATGCTATTCTAATCCAGCATCACACAAATACAAACTAGAGGCACACTTTTTGCAAATCCATAACTGATTTAAGGCCGTGGGATCAGATACCTTCTCACCGCGCGACCTACATATCTCTACCAGACTTTTACTTTGAAGAAAAACTGTACGAGCGAAATCTAGGTAATCTTAGGCAAATACAGAGTGTAAAAATTGGCTGCAAATATTTTAAGGGGTGAACCAGCCCATTAAACTGAACAATTTTCTCCAAGAACATAGATCGAAATATGAAATTTAGACCTTCCATACAAAATTACCAACAATCAAAAAAAATCTCAGATTTCAACCTTTCTTGAGGAAAATTGTTCAATTTCATGGGCTGATTCATCCCTTAAAATATTTGCAGCAATTTTTTTACACTCTGTATATCTTATAGCTTCTTCAGCGGTTGCTTCTACTGGTAGTTTTCCCGACATTTAACATACAAACATTCCCCTTAAATCATTCTATCTATTAAAAAAATTGCATCAAAATCCTTTGTGTAGTTTCTAAGAATAAGCATACACAAATACAGACTAGGAACAGACGCAAGTACATAATCAAAATAAGTACATAATTCTTGTTTATTCAAATCAATAACAAAATAACATATTTACTTGACATTATTATAATTTTAGAAAGTACAAAGTACAGTTTTTATCACCGTACATATTTAGAAATATTTTCGAAGTGGCGATAATGGCCGATAGTATGTTATATTAGTGACTTATTTTGGAAATGATAACGGGTTATAGGTCCCTAGCCCTTGAGTGCGACCATGTGATACTGTTCAGATGGACTAATTGGACAATATAAGGTGTAAAAATACTAGCTTCATATATTTTAAGGGTTTCAACCAGTCTATGAAACTGAACAACTTTCCCAAAGGAACATAGAGACCATAAAACTGAACAACTTTCCCCAAGAAACATGAGTCGAAAAGTGAGAAAATTTTTAGTCCTCCCATACAAATTGCCTTGGTCGGCTGGTAACTTTGTATGGGAAGT